>JAWNOU010000177.1:15939500-17335500 GCA_035045725.1 Drosophila ezoana | reverse complement strand
AAAATTCAGTTGGCAACACTCAAACTAACCGTAATACTTGCAATTTGCATGCGCCAAAACGAGACGACAATAGACGACGGCGCTTTGTATGGTGGTCACACTTTTTTTTCCATTTCTTTTTGTAAAGCCAACGAGTGCGGCGACGAAACGCTCGCTGTTATCAACACAATACAAACGCACAAAGGCACAGGTGACCATATATATATATACATATATATGTATATATACATATACATGCATCAGCATATGAGTTTGTATATGTGTGTGTGTACGCTTGTGTGAATGTGGCGCTCGCTGCCTCTGGCAGCAGTTTCTGTCCGTCATATTCGGTTTAATTTTAGTATTCAAGCCAATTCTTTTGCCACAACTGCGATTCGCCCAATGTAGTATAACAATGCCCGTGATAATTGCGGACAGCAGCTACGCACTCTGGCTGCTCTATAAATTGGTGCTGGTGCCCTGCCTGGTGCTACTGGTGCGCCTCTTTCGATATGTGCTAATGCCCAGGCGCAAATTTGCTGTTTCATTCGCAGACAATAATACTGTTAACGGCGGCACTGTGAATGGCAATCGCAAACAGACCGTGGATAGTGGACAGTCCAATCAGAATTCCAACGCGAATCCAAATGAGCTGCCCAAGCCGAAGCGGGTGCTCTATCCGCGTGAGAATATTCGCATCGGCTGGAAGCAGTCGGAGCGCAAATGGCAGGTGGGCGCTGGAATGCTGAATGTGGGCAACACTTGTTACCTCAACTCGACGCTGCAGGCGCTCTTTCATATACCAGCGCTGGCCAATTGGCTCGTCTCGGAGACGTCGCATGTGGAGAACTGCAACATTAGCGAGTCCTGCGGCAGCGGTGGCTGCATCATTTGTGCAATGGCCAAAACGCTACAGACAACGCAATCCAATCAGTCGGCGGTTCGGCCATTTCTTATCTACACGAAGCTCAGACAAATCTGCAAGCACATGGTTGTTGGTCGGCAGGAGGATGCGCATGAGTTCTTGCGCTTTCTGGTCGAGGCCATGGAGAAGGCGTATCTGATGCGTTTTCGCAATTTCAAAGAGCTCGATCAGCTGGTGAAGGAGACGACGCCAATAAGTCAAATCTTTGGCGGCTACCTGCGCAGCGAGGTGCGCTGCCTCAGCTGCAATCATGTCTCGATTACGTTTCAACATTTCCAAGATCTGTTGCTGGACATACGCAAGGCGGACACCCTGGAGGAGGCCTTCGATGGTTACTTTTCACGAGAGCGGCTCGAGGACATGGGCTACAAGTGCGAGGGCTGCAAGAAAAAGGTGAGACCTTGGACCTGATCAGGAATTAACTTTGAATTGCAGATTCGGATTCGGATTAATAAAACTTGTTTTTTTCTGTAGGTCTCCGCCACTAAACAGTTTAGTTTGGAGCGTGCTCCAATCACGCTCTGCATCCAGTTGAAGCGCTTCTCGATGATGGGCAACAAGCTGACCAAACAGATTAGCTTCAAGCCACGCATTGACCTCAGCCGATTCGCAGCACGGAGCCCCACGGCCGCTGCACAGCCTTTAAGCTATCGCCTCGTCTCGATGGTCACACATCTGGGCGTGTCGCAGCATTGCGGCCATTACACGGCCATTGGCCTGACGGAGGCGGGCAGCTACTACAACTTCGATGACAGCTATGTGAGGCCCATTGCCATGCAGAGCGTCTGCAATACGAACGCCTACATAATGTTCTACGAGCTGGACGTGGCCAGCAGCAGCAGCATCCACAACAACAGCAGCAGCAGCAGCAACAGTGTTGCGCCCAAGCTGAACGGACTGCGTCTGAGCAATGGAGCGCACAGCCCTGCGGCAGCTACTGTGGCTGTGGCAGCCACTGCGACGTCCACGTCCGCGTCCGCTGTGTCTCCGCGCTTCATTGGGCCACAGCTACCGAATGGCTATGCCAACAGCAATGGACATGCACTTGGTGGTGGTGCAAAGACAACCATTCAGTTCAAGACGACGCCACAGAAGCAGCAGCAGCAGCAAAACGGACTCCTAATGGGGGCCAGTAAATTTCAGGAGTCTTCGCAATCCAAGCATTCTCTGGCTGGGGCATTGCATAAGGGAGAAGCTGCTACAAATGCAAATGCTAACAAAAGTTCCTGCAACAACAATTTGACCAGCCAGCACCAGCAACAACAACATATTCTGCCAATATCATCCGACGACGAGGAGGACGAGGATGACAGTGATGATGACGATGATGATGATGATGATGTTAAAGCCAACACAGCACCGCAGCTGCCCAGCATGCCGAAAATGTTTGAGGATAGCGAGAGCGTTGCCCAAACTGCCAAGTTGAAGCCAAAGACGCCACTCAAGAGCCTGGTGCCGTATGAGTCCGCCTCCGAGGAGGAGCAGGAACAGCAGCAGCAGCCACAGCAACTGGCAGCGAATCCGCGCAAGCGACGCAGCGGCGCCGATTCCAGTGAATCAGAGGAGGAGGAGGCACCGCCTCCGCTGCCTTCAATACTGCGCAATGGACACGCCAAGACTAACGGGAGTCTGTCCAACAGCAGCCACAGCAAAGCCAAGTCCGCCTCAAATGCCTCGTCGGCCAATGTTAACAGCAGCAAACAAAAGACTGATGCCATAGACGAGATATTCAAAAGTCTAAACAACTACAAAAACAAACACAGAATCGCAGCAGATGATGATGAGGATGGGGATGCGGATGGGAATGGGAAGGAGGGGGTGCAACCGGAACAGGGCACAAAGAAGCTAAACAGCGTATCTTCCTCCACGGCCAGCAAGAGCAGCAACGGCTGGCAGTCACAAAACGGCAAAGCGCCGTCATCTCCAAAGACGCCGCCCTCGCCAGCGGTCATTAAATCCAAGACTGGCATTTGGCAGATAACGCGTACCAACGATGATGACGATGAGGAGGAGGAGGAGGATGATGATGAAGATGATGTTGAAGCCGATGCCGATGCTGATGCTGATCAGGAAGATGACGATGATGAAGTGGTTGTTGTCGAAGAGCCACAAGTAAGCGTCACGCCTAAAAATCCCAAGAATCCATTTGCCGCCAGCAAAGCAGCCGATGCGAATGCAACAATAGCCGGAGCTAAGCGACAGAAGCTGCTCAACGGCAGCGCCAAATCGCCGGCGACGCCACGGCCCGGCAATGGCTATCAGAGTGAAGCCGTGGCCAACGGCAGCGCCGTCAGTGAGCTGCTGAAGCAGAACCATCGTGGCTATGGCACCACTGTGCTCAGCTGGAACGGCAAGCCGTCGGAGCTGGACAAGGAGGTAAGTGGTTGACCAGAGATTCTTCCACGCTGCCCAAAAGTAATGCACCTAGTAGTTTTCTGTTTGGCTTTTGGGTTCTAAATGAGGCGTTCTCACTGCATTCGAGTTACAGTAACAGTAACAATATTCAAGTGCAGTGGGAACGGTGTAATTTTGCAACTTTAAATACTCGCACCCCCTAAGAAATATCGATAACGGCATTGAAGCGCAGTGAAAACATTGCATTTTTGTATACATTTTCTGCTTTCTTTTGGTTTTCTGGCTTATTTGTAACTCTATAAATATTCATTGCATGATGGTTGTTGTCTTTTTTTTTTGTTTCGAAAATTGTTTTGTAATTTTTGCATTTGTTTCCGCCATTTTACCCCCATTCATATAGAGTTTTGATTTGGTTTGTGCGAAACGGATAGCTGGTCACGGCGATACGGATGCGCAGAGCGACGTCAACAATAGCAGTAGCAGTAACATTAACAGTAACATGAACAATGACAGTAACAGTAACAGCAACAGCAATGGCAATGGCAATGGCAAACCCAAGAGCTCGACGGCGCCACCCGATCTATTGTTTTAGCCGCTGTTGCAAGTATATTTGCATATCTCAATTTTCTCCCAATTTGCCTCGAACTGTGATTGCGTTGAAGTCTCCATGCGGCGTGTGGATACTTCAATGCGCCCAATACTCCCCAACCAAAAACTCGTTTCAAGAACGCCGTCGAAGTTCTAGTGCCCCATAGGTAAAAACTGCTGTTGTAGTACTGTGTATCCCAATCAATGAAGCTTATGATTTGACTCATCATAATTTCAACCGTGCCCGTTACCGTTTTGCCAAATGAACCGTTAGAGACTAGAGCTGGAAAACTGTTTGGTCTTTACAAAGTCTATCGGGTTATCGATAGTTGCATTATTAAGCCTATTCAGTGCTAGAAAAAACGAAATTATATACATGCTATCGATAGCTTGACAGTTTGGTTTTCCAGCTCTGATTTATAAATCGCATGCAATTTGTGCTTGTTTTCTCATCTGCATAAGCTTCATTACCAACCACCCAGTCCAAGAGCCAAGCAGATTTACGCGCCCAACTGAAATATACTAATGTGCACATCATTGTCCACAGTTGCTGGCCGAGGCTCGAGAGCAGCGCAAGCGGGATGCGGAGGATGAGGAGGAGAACGAAATGGATCGTGGACGACAGCGCAAGATCAAATCGGCGTCGGTTAAATGTAATAACAGCACGCCCGGCTACAATCCATTCCAGGAGTTCGAGAATCAGAAGCGCTGGCACAGCAACAAGTCCGGCACCTTTCCCCGCTTCAATCATCAGAATAATCGCCCCAACTTTCAGCAACGGAACAAATTCAAATTCAATCGATATGGCGGCGGTGCCAAGTTCCAACAGCAGCGTGCCTTGCAGCGCCATCTGGCGGCCGGCGGCGGATTTACGCGTCGTCAACACCAGTCAACGAGCCAACAGCAACAGCAACAACAACAACAACAATCCTAACTGTATGTCGTCGCGGCCTGCTCCTCGATCAGGGAACTTGTTGCATTTGTGGTTGTTTTGGTTGTCGTTGTTGTTGGCTGGCAACGGCTGGCAAACGGGTTCGCTTGGATTTTACACGAGTTTTGTAAACATTTTTTAACTGCTGATGCATATATTAGGACTAGGACATATAAGCTATAAGCTAGAGCAACCTATACCCACATCCCTCCCCCCCACCCCCCACAGAAAAACACATTTTAAGTTTAAGTTATAAGCGTTTTTGGCATTTTATTTATTGTGTTTAATTTTTTAATGAGAATTTTTGAATTCACATTATTTAACCCCAAACGGACGGTAAACATTTTCAAAAAATGTTGCTACCCCAAAAAAAAAAAAAAAGGAAAAAAAAAGAAATGAAAACATGCCTAAAAACCAAACAAAACGAAAAGAAACACGTAACAAATAGATGCAAACCTTATAAGAACTACAAATAAAGATAACAGAAACAATATTTTTAAGAAACTAACAAGAAACAAAATCTGTACATATTATATATTATAAACTATGAGAGTGTAGATTAAAAGTCGGTCTAAGTTAAATGGCGTACGAAACGGATATTTCATTTGAGCGCCACTTTTATTTATAGCATTAGCGGCAATAACCGATTGCTAGTGTTAATATAACCCAAAAAAAAAAAACAAAAACAAAAAACATTTAAAACAAATACAAATAAAACATGTTGGAATATGATACAAAACACAACAAACAAATATATATATATATATATAATAATATATGGCATATAAGGATTAGTTGAATATGTGCAAGAAAAGAAAAAAAACGGCCGGCGCCGGCGAATTAGCGAAATTATATTATACAGTTTATTTCGATCAAATTAGTGTAATAGTGAATAAACCGTAAAACCACAAAGAATAAGAATACATTTATATATATATATACTATATTTAGATATATATGCTAAATTAGTTAGTCGACCGATCTTTTGGCAAACGCTAATCGCCGCCGCCTCCGCCGCCGCGCTTGCGACGCATCTCCTTCTTGTTCATGAGGCGACCCTTGCGATAGCGCGTCTGGGCAGCCGGCGGCTTGCCATGCTTCAGCTGCTTGCGCTGGTGCTTGGGCACGCTCCGGATGGTGTTGTTGCGGTCACGTTTCGCCCTTTGTAGGTTGGCCTTTTTGTCCATGCGTTCCTTCTGCTTGAACAGTTTGCTCTTTTTGATTTTCTTCAGCGTTTTCGTCTTCATCAGTTTGTTTAGATCCTTTTTGCTTTTGAATTCAGCAGCATCATCCGCTGGAGTTCCTCCCGCCTTCCTGCTGTCTTCCTCATCGTCTGCGGGCGCTTTACGTTTGCGTTTGGCATTCACATCGAAGTCCATGCCGGGTATTCGATTGGTTTCTTGCTCGTCATCCTCGCTCTCCGGCGGCGCCGCTTCGTCCTCGCTGCCGTCGGCTATGTTGGCCCCGAGCATATTGCGTTGAGCAGCCAAATCGTTTGTGGACAGCTCCACGATCTTTACTTGGACTTCGTCATCTTCGTAGGCGGCTTGTTGGACGCCTTCAATCTTATCCTCGTCGGTGAGCTCACGCAGTGGTTCGAAGGATTTCTTCATATGCTTGAAGCCATCTTTTACCTCTTGCCGGATGCGTTTGTGCTCCTCCTTGAGATTGCGCTCCAATTCCGTCTTGGCCCGCGTGCGGCGCTCGTTCTTTCGCTTTCGAAAGCCAGTCAAAAAGTCTCTGTTGGGATTGCGCTGAGATATTGAGGCTGTTTTGTCTTATATATTTAGTTACTCACTTGCGTTTTTGTGGATCAAACACAATCTCCACTTTCTTCTTTGTACGAGTCATTTTAATTTGGAATTAGCTGAAAACCTCGTTGTTTACGTTTTGCCAAGCCACATGTTGGTTACAGAACGCAATTTTCAGCTCCTGTTAATGCTATGTTAGATGCCTGTAATCGAAATTTCGACGCACGCTGAGTCTGTTCACAGACCAGTATATGCCGTATATTTTAATGCAATGTTAGTCAACTGTAAGGAAATTGGGAATGTTTAAAAAAGTCTTAAAAAATTTGTGCATTTGTGGTCTATATTCAATGTACGAACATGAAAGTTCGTTTTCGTTTAATATTTATTGCAATTGAATTGGAAAATGTTATGATAGATTTCTTTAAATTTTGCGGCTTTTACAAATCGCATTTCGTATATATATCACATGCTTATATGTATTATCTTTTACAATTCGGATTACTTTATAAAAACAAAGTTCTTTTAACAACAAGTTCTTCTAAAGAAGCGTTAACATTACACAATCGTTGGGTCTAATAACTAGGGATATTTTCATGACTTATAACGATATATATTCTTGCCATATGTATGGGTTTCTTTTTGTAACTGATATATGTATAGGCTTCGTATCCATAAATTCATTCCGTTTGCAATATCCGGAGTTCACTCCTCATCGCTGTCTAATGTAAATAATCTAATACGCCGAAACGAAGACGTCTCCAATACTTTTGGCGTCGAAGCATTGGCACGCGAGCAGCTCGCGTCCTTGGCCAATAAATTACTGTCCGCCGCTTGGGATTTACGTGCCGAGCAGGAACTAAAAGAGGAATTACTTTCAAGTAAGTTATCCTTGAGAGACTTTAACTACTTACCCTCTTTGACGATTGGACTTATTGTGATTGTGATTCAGAGGCGTCGAATTGACCAAATTCTCTCGTCCACAGGCTGTTGGTGTGCCCTGCTGCGACAATTCTAGCGTATCCATGGCCAACAGAAAATCGGATACATAACAATCTCGATTCCCTATGGGCGTTGAGCCCACCAGTTGAAACTCTACGCGAGGCACGCCGGGAACGGATGCTGAAGGCGATGCCGGCGCTACTGCTCCTGCATTTCCATTTCCATACGCAGCGGACTTCGGTGCCGTCAGCGGCTTGTACAGGTGCAAGATTTCCAATATGTAGAAGAGGCAACGGTACGCAGTTGTCTTAAGATTGCACATTTTTATCCAAAGCGCACGTCGCGAGCGGCGAAAGCACTTCGACTAGAAGAATACAAAGAATAAGCAGTTGGAATACTTAGTACTCGAGGAATAACCTCCTCCTACCAGCAGCTTCAATGTGACCATCGATTTCTCCTCCTTTTGCATTCTCTGGAGCCGAGGATGCGACAGGAGCTGCTCTGTCGTCGGCCGTAGTCGCGGCTCGGGCGACATCATGCATTTGATGACCTGCTGCAGCTCCACTGAGATTGCTGCAAGCACAAAGAGATCGTCAAAATTGTTGTTGGATTGATTGTTGCTTACTCTGATTGCTCACTGTTTATGAACTCCTCGGGCAGTTTGCCCTGGCGCAGCTCATGCCAGAGCGGTCCATTCGAGGGCAAGTCCATGTAGCAGGCCAGCTCCAGCATTGCGATGCCCAGGCTAAATATGTCCGCTGCCTTGGAGAATTGGCCCTGCAGTATTTCGGGCGCCATGTAACGCGAATCGCCCTCGGTTGCCTGATGGTTGTTCGCTTTGTCCACATCGATGACCAGCCCAAAGTCCGCCAGTTTGCATGTGTCGTCGTCGTCGATGAGCACGTTATCTAGCTTAATGTCCAAGTGTATGAGATTGCGATCGTGCAGCGACTTTAGGCCACGCAATAAGTCCAGCAATATGTGCCAGATGCGCTCCTCTGGAATGTGTCGGCAACGGTACAAATACTGCTCTAGGCTTTCGCGGCACAGCTCCATTTGCATAAACAGCCGATCGTACTGCTCCCAAGCACGTATGAACCGGATGCAATTCTCATGGCCGGAGAACTCCTCGTAGCGACGCACTTCCTCTAGTCGCTCAGCCCGGTACTGTTCGCCACGAAACAATTGCTTGGATATTTTGACCGCATACAGCCGGCTGTCGGAACGATCTCGCACCTGGAACACCTCACCAAAGGAGCCCTCGCCCAGCTTTGCCAAACGCTCGAAACACTCCTCGAAATGGCTCTTATTGCAGGACATGGACGACTGTGAGGCTGCGGCTGCATTTGGTGACACCGGCAATGTGCCGGTATCGGAGCACTCGGATCCGCCGCGAAACGAGATCGCGTGCGCAATTTGTGAGTTGTTGGCGCTGCAGGATCCCGACGACTGGCTGCGATTCAAATTGTTGTTCTCGACGGCTACGTAGCGCGTTTTGTATTTGGGCGGTCGAAATCGGTTGCTGTCCAAATGCCCGTTGAACTGAGACAACAAAGAGATTGTTAGATGAAGACGCCGGAATTGTCTGTATGGCCACGAAGGAGCACTGTGGATCTGTGGCTTTTGCTGTTTACCCACCTGTTTGTGCCGGTGCTTATCATCGCTCATCTCTGGCAGCGGCAAACGATGCTTGTCCATGTTGTTTCTCTGTTTTATTGAATTGTTTTCCTTATGTTGTAGTTGATCTATTCGGGAACTGGATTGTGAACAAGTTCGTTCGCACGAGGAGCTCAAGTTCAGTTTATACGTGTCAAAATATTTGTGTTACGAAGAAGTGCATGGCAGAAAATGTTAAAGGATTTCAATTACCTACTAAAAGGCTAGTGAAAGAAACGGCTAGTAAGATAAACTAATATCTATGAAGCGTATAAATACCGCCCTATGCTTTTTGTTTATTAATCAAGCATCTCATCGGGAATAGCGAATTGAACCAAATTGGCGTTGCCATATTTGTTGTCATTTCGATTGTTAGTGGCGGTGGGTCGATTGGCGGCAGATGTATTTCGATTTCGCCGATGATATATATTATCGTATCGCTTAGCCCTTAAAAACAACGCGTAGTTATAGTCTTCAAAACAAATGCAGCAACATGCTCGGCAGAAGTATTGATAGGTAAATATTCGAGACCTATGAAAACACAGGTAAAAGCAGCAAAGAGCGCTTCCACAATATGATTGTAAACGCAATAAAGTTATGCAATTTGTGATGCGGTTTCGTTTTGTGTATAAGTATGTAATTGTATTGCATACATATGTATGCACATTTGCGTACGAGTGTGACCGCATGCAACAGAAAAAGAAATACCAATTGAACACAATCGAATGCCGTTACCATTTTACAATTTGAATATTGTTTGAACTTGAAAGAAGTGAATAAGATATGGACAATAAATATATAAATGTTTGTTTGAATATGTGTTTGTACAGTACAGGCAAGCAGCCAACATTTCATGTGATACGTGAAGTCTACGACAGTTCAAATGCGCACGAACGCTTTGAAGCGGAGCTGGACAAAGCGCTTGAGGCCAAGGTAGACTTCATTATCATTGAGCCGCCGCGTTTGGGCGATGAAACCGGCAAGTTGACAATAGATTATTTCCCGAATCCTTAAATAATGCTGAACGATTCTAGGTCGCTGGATATGGGTGGGCAATTGCCTGCACAAAACGGCAGTGGCCACCGGAGTCGCGTCCCTTATATCTAGTTTGTTGTGGTACGATCGTCCTGTGATTGCGGCTCCCGTTTGTGCCATGTCGCTATTCTGTACTGGATTGTACACAGTGTCATGGAACTACGATCCTTGCTGCCAGTATCAGGTATGTCGATTGTTGCGCTGCTTCTTTGTATGGGTATTACAAGGATTCAATTGTGTATTGTGCAGGTGGAGGAGAACAATGAAGTCGCATTAAACAAGCTGCCGCTAACAGATGTATCCTCGCCTGTGATCCTGGGCTATGCGCCCAATACTCAAACCAAATACTTGCATCGCGGCATCACATTCTTATCGGCGGCGCTGTGTGCCTGGCAGATTTGGCGATCTTACAAGTAGACGACGACACTTTCTGGGAACATATAATCGGCCAGTCAGCCAGCAATACGGCGCGTAATCTTGAACTTGACTCAAGTATTTGGTTAATAAGTTTAGTTAAACGCCATTGCGTATGCATTTCTTTTAGAATTTCGAACGTTTCGTTTTTCCTAGTTAAATTTTAAAGTGGTTCCAAGTCCGAAATGTCAATGAGTGTTTCCATAGCTGTTTTTGTATTTGGCAGCTATTAACATGCGCTTGCATTATTTATGAATGACATATTTATGTTTAAGTATTTAATGGCCAAGAAGTCTTTTTTATTAGTTAATGTTCAAGAGATGCACTGTACAAATAATTAAGCAAAATTACTTTGTGTGTGTGTGTATAAATAATAATAATAGTGATTGTTATTAGTATAGAAATTAAAGGCAGTGCAGAGAAGTAAATAAAGTCGAACCCAATATGTTATTTAAATACACAATACAAATAAAACAATTCTGCCGCGCTTGCTGTGAATAATCAAAGCATATGTAATCTAACAAACACACACAAAGATTGTATGTGTGTGTGAGTGTACACACGCACACTTATGTACATCCAAAACAGCTGTAATGAGACGTCATGCGGGCTGCGGCTGCGGCTGCAGTCTGTGAGCTCAGTAGGCTGGCCGAAGCCAACGCAGCGGCTTTGTGCAATCCCGTTGATCGCGATCAACCGACGAATTCCAGTGCGAACCAGCGCAAGTAAAGGCTGCGGCGGATGCTGCTGCGACAGTTGTAGTTCTTGTTATTGTGTGGAGTGCAGTGGAGTGGAGTGGAGTGCGGGATTACGCTTGAAAAGATGGAGATCACTGCGAATGTGGGTAGGTGATGGCCAAATGTAAACAGCCTTAAATGGATGCTGTGCCGCTTTGATAAGCTAGCCCGGAAGATCTGTACAGTTGACTCTCTAGTTGCCAGCAGCTAATTGTGCCGCTTGGCTTATCGTTAAGGCACTTTTTATCACAAGTATTTGTTTGTTAAATATTTTGCAATCGTGCAGTGCATGCGACTGTGGGCGGCGACCCCGATACCAGCTGCATATCCACATCCTCGCGTGCCAGCAGCTACCTCAGCCTCGCGACTAGTGTGGAGCCCAACGAGCTTACCCCGCTGCTGGCCGCCAGCGGCACTTCATTCCCCGATTCAGCCCGGACAAGTCCGACGACGGAGGTTGGCACAGCGATCTACACAAAAGAATGCCTTAATTGGCGCATCATTGGGCTGCTCTCGATGTTCATCAGCGCCATGGTGCTGGCCACATATTTGCTCTGGCGACAAAGTAAGTAATCCCACTGGAAGTGGGGCTGTGCATGGTCGGTCCCATTATGTGGATAAGATCTGTTGAGTCAATTTGTTTTGTGCCCGTAAATAAACATGAGTATTTACATATGTATATGTTAATGTCTAGAACTTGCTGCCGTTTTCATGTAAATGAGTTTATGATGTGGTCAGCTTTAATTATTACGTCATAAAACATAATTATTGTTAGCTTTAAAGGGTGTTTAGGGTTTGCCATTTATAGATTGTTGATATTTTAAATACTGGCGTGAGGTTGCTTATATCAGGGCTGCAAACACAAAGTCGAGGGTTCGGTTCACGGTTCACGGTACGAAACCAATTCCAATTGACTTCGTTCGAAATGTCGAATATTTATAAATTTTAATGAAATAATTTAATTTTCAATTTAAAATTGCCCATTTCACTGAAAATATTTCAAATAGAAGCTGCGGGCTGCATATTAGATATGTCCAATTTGTGGAGCCCTAGTTATTTATGCTTTGGGGTTAATTCTCCCTGTTAAGTGTTTATCTAATTGGAAAAAATAATTAAATTGGAATTCCGGGGTCGAACTGGTTCGGCTCAACTCTAGCTTGCAGCCTTGGCTTTTATATTTTTTATCGTAAGAAGTAGAAATAATTTTTAGTTATGATTAACAAATGTGGTCACGGCAAAGCAAAGTTGCTTTTAAATAGCTTTTATACTCCTATATATCCAACGATATTGGATTACTGGAGACCTTCTTTAAAGAGTGAGCTTAGCGCAACTCCATAAATTGCAAAAATCGCCATTTGCGAGTATAAGGAAAGACTATATGAATACTAAGATGAGTAACGCCCCTAAATTTGAATGCGACGCAAAATATCTAGCCTGGCTTTTCATTTGGCTTTTCCCCACTTCGAACGACTCTTCGCTCTGTTGTCATTCGTATTAGTTTCCAGTCTAAGAATCACCCAGCGAAACTTTCATCTACCTACAGCTTCAGCTGCGCCGGGCAATGGCTACAAGCTACATCTCGTCCGACATGATATATGGAGTGGGGCTCATTTGCATGGTCAGGCGCTGCTGGAGGCGGGCAAAGTCGTAAATGTTT
The DNA here is from genome assembly GCA_035045725.1 of Drosophila ezoana. Classification (NCBI taxonomy): domain Eukaryota; kingdom Metazoa; phylum Arthropoda; class Insecta; order Diptera; family Drosophilidae; genus Drosophila; species Drosophila ezoana. The sequence goes on along the minus strand of JAWNOU010000177.1, from coordinate 17,322,533 downwards.
TCATCACACACACAGCCAGCGAGGAGTGCAGCGAGAACTGTGCGAGTCTGCTGCAGAGCTTGCAGGTGAGTCACACATCAGCAAAAGCATCAGATTTAATTAACCAATAAATTCCGCGCAGCGCAACCATTTGGGGGAGCTTCCGTTTAACTTTCTCATGGCTGGCGACTGTGAGACATACGAGGCGCGCGGCTGGCAGTACGCGAGCAGCTTCGAGTCGCTGCCCCAGGCCAGCTCCTTGGTGTTGGCCTTTGTGGGCGACTTTAGCCAGTGGCTGCCGAGTCTGTGCCAGCTGCAGATGGCGAAGGCGCTGCTCTGGGAGTCGCAGAGGCGCCTCAAGCTGCAGCCGCACTATCAGCTCTATGCGCTGCGCAATGTGAGCCGCAGTGAACGGGATGCGGATGCACTGCAGCGTCAGCTGCAGCTCTGGCCGCGCTTTGATGGCCAGCGGCTAGTGAAGTAAAACTGAAGCTTCCAAGTTGTTCCTCTCGTTTTTTATTGTACTCCAGAAAACAAATAGTTTACAAAAGAAGCGCAGGATTAATAAAGCGGGGTGCCACCGAAAAGCGAAGCGAGTGCCCGCTCCCAGCCCAGCGGAACAGTTGCTGCCAGCTGGGTAGATGAGCCAACAAAGCGTAGCGCTGCGTGTGCCATTACAAATTAAGGATAATGCCTATTGCTAAAGCTTAAATGTCTACAATGGACGCATCGTGCATTGGACGCATCCTAGTCGAACTCCAGTTTCCGAAAACTGCCCTCGATGGACTCGATCTGTGAGACGAAATTGGTGCCCGTGCCGTTCTTCTCGGAATTGTAGCTACTGCGCCGCTGTATGCCGCGATCCGAGAGCAGCGTGCTCTGATCCAGTGCCAGGACCAGATCCCGCTTGCCCGCCAGTTCCTGTTTCCACAGCTCAATCATCTCACGCATGGGCATGATGCCGCCCATCTCTTGAGGCAGGCAGTCGGCATCGACGGCCTTCATCAGCTCCTTGTCGCTGCCGTAGATGTTGAGACGGTTTTTCATCTTGGAGCTGACGCGATTCTTAACAAAGTCAATCAACCATTTCAACGTGGAGGGCACATTGATCAGATGAATCTCCTTGTGACGCATGGGCAGCGATTGTTCGCCCCATTTGAAGACGCGCGCAAATTCCGTGGGATTCCAGTTGGTGACATGCGATGTGGTGACGCCCGCAAAGTCGCCCACATGACTCAGACCCGTGATTTGCGTTTCCTGATCCTCCATCAGGCACTCGTAGGTGAGAAAGTGAGCCTTCGCCTGGTCGCTGCTTGTGTGAAACTTTGGATTCAAACCTTTGGCATTGATGATCACCACCCGGCGGCCGTGCTTGTCCCGCTTCGGCACCGCGAATATGTAGCCCTGTTCGATGAGGTCGCTCAGTCGCGGCTCCAGAAAGTCCAGCTTGGTGGCCATGTGCGGGAAGGTGCGTCTAATGTTCAGATACTTGAGCAGCGTCTGCTCGGCCATCGGCACGCTGAACTTTTTGGCGCGCAGAAAACGCAACAGGAACGTATCATCGCAGCGCACATTCTGCAGATCCTCGTTCTTCAGCACCCAGTTACGCAGCTGCTCCAGACTCTGCTCCCGCGTGCACTTGTCCTCGCGCAGCTCCCGCTTGGCTATCTTCAGCAGCGACTCGGACAGCATCGAGACGTCGCTATCCTCCAGTACCTTGGTCTCCTTCATTCTTATCACTGTTCCTCCTCAGCTGCGGCTTCTGTTGCTGTTCAATGTGGCGTATGCGTAATATGAGCCGGCTGTTCAAAGAGAGAAGGCAACGAGGAACATAAGTAAGCATATTATGCATATTTAAAATATAATTAGAAATTATATTGTCTATTTCAATTTAATAACACATAAAAACAATTTGGTTTTCACGTGCGCTTGATCCACAAACTTCGACGCTTAAATCTTTTTACCACTACTTTATCTTAAACTGACGATCTTTTTGATTTCTGTTTAATTACTTGATTAATTACTAATTTAATTACTTTTCAACACCATTTAATGATTAAATCACGCACTCATTTTAATTGCTCCACTTTCGATCTTCTGCCAAACAACGCGCCAGCTAATCAACTCTAAACAATGTTTAATCTCAAACAATCCAAGACTAGAAAATTGGCTCAAGGCCTCGGCTCAAGGTTTCATTTGCAAATATTTGCTAATTATGCCTAAGACTAACAAAAATACATAAAAAATAGAAACAATCGCAGCGTCTGATTCAGCGGATGTTCAATGTATCTTTACATATGTAAATTATTTTCTTGCCGGACAATAAATTCAAATTATGATCGCACAATAGATGGGCAAAAAAAACCGAAAACAAAACTGCAAATTGGTTCAAGTTCAAAAACCGTAGACTGAAAGCGGGTCAAGCCCAAGATATACTTATATTTATATTTGTTTTTATAGCATTTATATAGATATAAATGTAGGTGTGCATTTCGTACTCAAGTCGTTGTCCCCGCCACAAGAAAGAGTTCAACTGTTTCTCCAGCCTCAGTTTCAGCTTCAGCTTCAGTTGAGGCTTTATTTTAAGTCTTGCATAATTTGTTTTCCGGCGGCGGCATTTAAAAATTTCACATATGTATCTATAGAAAGCAAGACAGAGAGCTCGTCGCTTCAGCCTCAGCTACGGGTAGTAAACTCCTTCAGATACTTGGCTTATATTGCGCTTTAATACTCTAGCATTGGGTAGCATGATTTTGTTACGAATTGTGTCCAATATAAGATGCACATCATAATTATACTCTTGTCCAGAATCATGTTCGTCTGTCTGTCTGTTTTAATTATATAGCTTCCATATGAAAATATACTATTTTTAGGATATCTTTACTGTTGATATCTGCCAAACTTCTGCGTGTCGAAAGTAGCTGCTTTTTTTCTTGTTTTACAACACTAAAACATCGAGTTATTCGCTTGTCAACTTTATATTTGTTTGCAAATCAATTCGTACGCAAACAAGGGTATTTAATCTTCGGCGTGTCAAATGTAGCTGATTTTTGGTTATGTTTTACAACCTTAAAACATCGAGTTATTCGCTTGTAAACTTAATATTGTTTGTTTGCTTTTTGCTTTTTCGGTTCGTCATGATACATATGCAAATCAATTGGTTCGCCTCGTTTATGTCCAATGCAAACACCGTGCCATTTAATTGATTTATGTCCATTTGTTGTGGCTTTTAAATTTTATGTTTACAGAGGCGCAAGTGCATTTTCAAATATTAAACAAAAATTTGCGTTTTCTACGGGTTTTCTTTTAACTGAAAATTCGATTTCGAAAATGTGATTAAGCAATGGCGCCTACAAATTCACCGTTTGCTTCTCTCTGCCGCCATCCAAATACCCCCCACCCCCCCGCGCACGTTCCCAGCTGAGTGCCTGGCCACTGTTTGGAGGGGGGGTTTCAACATGTTTATTAGGCGCTCGGGGCTTGTCAAGTGGCTGTGGCTCTGACTGTGGCTCTGACTGTGGTTGCGTGGCTTTGTGTGCCTAGCTGGCCAGGCTAATAATGCAACAAAGACGCCAGACGAGACGTCAGTTGCAGTTTGCCAATTTCAAAAATATTACTTTTCAATTTGTTGCTTTGCAATTTTGCAATATTTTTCACAAAAATGAGTTAGCTGCTTTTAAAGCACACCATAATATAAAACATTTTTGAAAGCTTTGCTGCTTTTGTCATAAATGTACAACACACACACACACATACACTTACACAATCGAGCTGCAGGACTTTAATGCTTGCTTTTATCTATATAGTTAACCTATATAAGAAATATGTATATCCAGGCGTTGTGTGCCGCGTCGCGTACCGAGACAACTGAGCAGCGCGAGCTCTGAACAACGAATGGCGCAAAGCAACAAAAAGTGGCTTGAAAAAATGTTAAAGAAATTAACTGGATTATATAATGACCACACACCGACTACACACTAAGAGCAGCAGCCGCAGCAGCAGCAGCAGCAGCAGCAAAGGCAGCAGAAGCAGAGGCGGCCCAAAACCGAATCCGAATGCAATCTGATCGGTTTCGAGCTGCTGCCGTTGTTTCTGCTGCGGCTGCTGCTGCTGCTGTTGCTGCATGGAAGCGAACAAGTTTTTCGAAAACCGAAAGTGCGCTGTGCACAGGCGAACCTTTTCGCCAGGCTGTTAGCCTGCGCCAAGTCCAAGTCGACAGCCATCAAAGGTAGCGGCACAAACAGTTGCTGCTGCTGCTGTTGTTGTTGCTGTTATTGTTGCTGCTGTTATTGCTGCTGTTGTTGCTGCTGTTGTTGTTGCTGTTGAGTAATCCCAGTCAGTTGGTCAGTCGGTGAGCTACTCAGTCGGCTGTTTAGTTTGCGCGTTGTCTTAAATCGAGCTGTTTTTTGTTGTTGTTGTTTGTGTTTTTTGTTTTTCAGCGGTTTTTGCCTTTTCATGCCTTTTTCACTTTGTTTATTTCACTGATCTCTGTCGAGCTGTGAACATTAACGATTAGGCTCATTGAAATCAAAGACGTCGAAACTCATTGCTCACGGCAAAAATTTGCATTTTCATGGCGCCCATTTCAAATTGCAACAACAACAATAAACGCAACACCTCGCAGTCCAGTTCGAGCCTTGAAAATGCAATCACCCCCTGCCCCCGCCTCTGCTGCCGCCTCTGCTGCTGCTGCTGTTAGATGTTGGAGCTCTAATGATATTGTTGATGCACAAGTTGGTTGTTTGAGATACGTCATCCGCTTGGAAACACGTTTGCTTTTGCTCTCCGATATTTTTGGACGATATTTGAAATTGGATTTTGTTGGCTGTCTGTCTGTTGGACAATTGCATTAACTGGGCGTTGAGGTCGTTTCTGTTTTGAGAAAAAAAAAAGGGGAAAAGCGTTGACTATTTGATTGTCGTTTAAGCTTTTGTTTCAGGGCCATTCGGAATGCGGGCCCCAGCCAGCGTGTTACCCAATATTGTGTATTTAGCATAGGGCGTAGGTAGGCAGGTCTGTAGAAATGGTTTTCAAGAGCCCTTCAACGTTTATATCCAAAGTCTAATCAAATTAACATTAACATTAACATTCGCTGAACGCATGCGTGGAAAAGCGACATACATTTTGTTGCAGTGTAATATGATTTGTGTGTTAATTGTTAGAAATATGATCGGCGATCTTTCAATGTCAATTGATGAACTTTGGTAATTATGAGTAAATTTAAAAATCATGCATTTCTTGAGATCACGAATGCGCTTGGCAACTAGTTTGAGCTGTGGAGACGACATCCAAACAAAAGGTCTGCTTGTATTCAGATAAAGGTTTTTAGCTTTAGTTGATTTTCAGCAACATTTTGGCATTCCCAGTCAGTTCAGTTTGTTTGTTGTTTCCCCATTTTACAACAGCCTTCGACCTTCAAGGCAGGTTCGGACCAGCTGATCGACCTACTCAACGACTTATAAACTTATTTTTTAACACACTTGTCCGCCTTGTGTAATGTGCGCACTCATCATTGGCACGTTTTTTTCTGTTGTTTTTTTTTTGTTTTTTGTTTTTTTGTTTAAATATGTATGTGTATATATTTGACTTTATTCATATTTTCGCGCTCATAACGAGTTTACAACAGAAACTCCGTCCAATTGCTCCACATGGCCATAAAGATGCCGCCGTCAAATGCGAACAATAATCATTTTTAATAAACACATTACATTCAGAAACTAAAACTGAAATTGAAAGAGGGCCAACTCTGGCATAGACAATAACAATTCGCAACGACTTTAATATGCCGTAAACTTCGTTTGGGTTTCGTTTGCGGGGAAACCTTTTTCGAAATCCCATCACATGGCTATAGCTATTTTTTTCGGTGGCTGTCGTGATTTTGGTCTTAACAATAATTAACGGCAAAGAAATTCAGCTTAATTATGTTCCCAAAATTGGCTACATTATGATTATTTCAATGTATTGAAGCTTCTCTTTTTCTAATTTATTTCGGCTTCTAGCTATACACGTGCCTACAAATGGCAGTTATAAAGCCAAGTTGAAACTGCTAAAAAAAAATCCCCAGCCCTTGAAACGACAAATTTGGTCAAAACATTTTGCATAGGTTTTTGAGCATGTTCAATCTAAGAATATAATTTATCTTCTTTCGGAAATAGATGTTGGCGTCCATCAGCATAGCAACAACAACAAATCTAACAAGTAAGAGGTTCTAGTCGGGAGCTCCCGACTAGGGGATACCCTGAACCCTCATATTCCAACACCAAATGCAGCGCGCGCTTAAAGATAGAGAGTAGCGGGGAGGTGGCGATAGGTATAAAATGAAAGATAATCGATATATATATACTTTTTTAGAAGCTACATGTCAAGTTTGGTAACTCTAGCTCTTATTATTTACCAAAATTGCTTAAAAAACAGGATATCGATATACATTTTTATCGATTACTTGGAAACGGGGCAAGTTATCGATTATCGGAAACAAACTCGATCTGCGTAGGAACTAGGAGCACCTACAGCTAAAATTTCAAGTCCCTAGCTCTTATAGGTTCTGAGATCCTTGCGTTCATACATACGGACGGACGGACGGACGGACGGACAGACAGACGGACATGGCTAGATCGACTCGGCTATTAATGCTGATCAAGAATATATATACTTTATGGGGTCGGAGATGCTTCCTTCTGCCTGTTACATACATTTGGATTTTGCACAAAAACATAATACCCCTTTTACCCATTTTTAATGGGTTCAGGGTATAACAAGCTGTTCAATTTCTATTTACTTAAGACGCAAAATGTTCACACAATATATGTTAGTGCAGTGTACACTGTCAAACATAACATATTTGGTTTACTTGTTGACATTAGCACTTGCCACTGCACTGTTGAAGTGTTATTGTTGAAATTCAACAACGGCGGTGGTTTTAATTGCACAAGCTCTCGAGTTTGTGCTGCAGCTGAGTTAATTTATATTTTCTTTGTTAAACCTGCAAGACTGTAATTAACTTGTTCGCCAAAGTTAAAACTTACCTAATTGGTTTTGATTTTGATTTGGCCGCCACCAAACGTTGAGAGAAGGCAAAAACCGCGAAACCACTTTAAAACGTCCGCACTTCACAAAGGTTCGACACAGAATCGAACAAAAGCGAACAAATTGCCGACATAAAGTACAACAAACCAGGTTTGTAAACGCTCGCGTGGTCAGAGTCAGAGTTGTCTGCCTGATGTCTATAATAAATCAAGAGAGCATAAATATAACATAACGGTCAAAGAAAAAGCTATTGCAATGGTCTCATGTTTTCAAACGTGCCATAAGCGATTAATAGCCCGCAGTACTTTAATTCAAAATGGCGCCAAATCTAGCGATAATAATCGAAACCATAAGTCGTGATTCGGACTATCGAAATCAAATGGCAGGCTCGTGCCTTGCGCACGCAAGCGCGCATTTCGAGCCATTTTACAGCACTGACATTTCAAAACATAAGCGGTAGACTAGTTTTTTTTTGTCTGAGTTAATGGGTTTTGTCTGTATTTTCTTAACTTAACTTAATTTGTACAATATAAGTACGATTAGGCTGCTTTTTGTGCATTTAATTATAAACTATAGTTTTAGAATTAATTTCGCTTAGAGTATAATTTATAGCATACAAAATCACAGTTGGTAAAGGAAACTCTTTACTGAGAATTATTGCTCCCTAGAAGAGTGATGAGCTGGCCACGTTGATGTTTTCGGACAAAATCATTTGCTGAACATCGCTGAAAACATCGCGAATGCAACGAGTATCCGTGGCCACGGTGAAATGGTAATAGCACTCCCTTTCCGAGAAGCTAAAGTCGCACTGGTTGCGCGAATTGCGCTTGAACTGTTCCTGGGTTATATCGATCATTTTTTGTTTGATGAACATCTTGGTCCAGTCGCACTCATCGAAGCAGCTTTGCTGCTGCTGCGGCCGCTTGCTGAACTCCTCGAAGTCCGGAAAATAGTCGACAATGTGCTTGCCGGCGCGTATTTTGCGCTCCATAATATCATACTTGTTGAGGAAGACAATCAGGCCGGCGGAGGCGAGGAAACGATTCTGCCAAACGGCGCGAAACAGATTAAGTGCCTCCTGCAGGCGATTCTGATTGGGATCCTCCCGCAGATTCTGGTCGAATTCGCTGCAGGAAATGAGAAACAGCACGGCCTGAATGCCCTCAAAGACTTGTATCCACTTGTTGCGCTCATCCCGCTGCCCGCCCACATCGTACATGCGGAACTCCTGCTCACCGCCGCCCAGGCTCTTGGGTATGGGCACGCGGAATGTGATTTTCGAGATGCCCGTGGTTACCTTTCTGCTGTGCAGAATATCCTCAGTGCTGGGTATATAGTCGCCCCCGCAAATTCTCGCAAAGTTATCAAGAAAACTGCACAAAAAGAAAATCTGATTGTTAGTATGAGGTTCAATCTGAAGATCAGCTTGAGGAGCTTACTATTTGGCGCTGTCCAGCAGCGGGAATTCATTCGAGCGATCGTAGCAGGCGCGTATGCCAACATCATTCCAGAGGGTCATAACATGGTCACAGTACTCCTGCAAGAAATAATAATAAATAAAATATCAGACTATGTACCAAGTATGAGTCATTAATTCTTAGAGTGAGAAGGGGAGAAAACCCAAAATCGGAACGGACAATTTACTGGCCAGCATTTATCTTATCGCTGCAACCGGGCAGAGGGTCTATTTAATGATTGACCGGCTGCCCGAAACGCCGCATAAAATGACTAAGACGCTGGCCCGCACCAGATCTCGCCCCAGGAAGTGCTCCATGTGCACGAATTACATACGACAAAAAAAAAACACTTGTCGGAAAGTTTTTTAGACAACCTATTAAGTTAATGGCAATGCAATCAATCAAATCGCGCTGGCAGATAACAAAAAGCGATCGCTTTCTGTTTTGCACGATCGTTGCATGTACAGGAAAATAATGCCAGAGATATCTTTGGTGGAGGAGCATGTTATGATTTCTGCTCGTGAAACGTGACGCAAGTTGCTTTTTGTCGATTGTCCGGCTCAAAATGCTCAAAATGCGACAGCGTTTGAAGTGTGTTGCGTAGGATAAGATACCGGAGCAGAGTCGGTATTTCTTGACGGGCTGTCACTCACCTCCGTAAAGTACTCCGGCGCCTCGGCTGGCAGGGACAGGATGTAGTTGGCGCTGCGTTCGCTCGAGATGCTGCCAAAGGGCAGGCCCAAGAGCTCCATTTGCAGCACCAGCTGTATGATGGAATCGTGGATGTTCTGATAGATTTCGGGTATCTTTTCGCGTCGTTCACTGAAAAGACAGAATCAGGACTTTATAGAGGCGACTCCCGAATAGTTGGCCAGAGTTAAGGTGCACTTACTCGTCGGTAAATCCGTTTATGTGGAGTATGCGCATCTGTTTGATGATGGTCGTCTTGCCGGATTCGGCGGTGCCCAGCAGCAGGATCTTGACCGTAGTGTCCTTGAAATTCGACTGCATATCCTTGATCATGTGATGCTGATGATTCAGCTCCTCGCGCTGATTCTGCCTCGCCGATTGCTTTGGATTGCGCAAACAGCGCAAAAGTCTGCAATGCAAACAAATGGAAATATTTACTTAGACCTTTTGCTATGACTTCCAAGGAAAGGCCGACAAGGTCTAACGTTCTATATATAGAAATGGGCAAATGTTTGCTATCTCGATACGCTTGCTAAATTAAAGAGCACACATTTATTTAGCCATGATGTATGTTTAATTAAAAGCACACACACACACACACACACACACACAGATACCACACAACTCCAATAGATACTGAATACGCAATAGATAAAGCCAAACAGCGTACAGTCATAAGCCCGAAAGGTTGTCTGGTTGTCTGGTTGTGTGGTTGTCCGCTTGTCTCGAGCGGAACACGTATTGGCAATTCTTCTCGAGCTACACAACCTTAATTAGGAGCAACTATTTGCGCTGCTAATTGGGCACAAGATCGGGCGCGTGTCTCCTCCGATAGCTGACAGCCAGACACCAAGTTTTGGTAATTGGTAATTGAATGTGTGCCAAAGTCTGACAACAAATTGATTTTGCACCTTGCCCTCGACAAGGTGTTTGTTTTCTTTGCCAGGAAATCATTCAGAGCATGAATTGAATGGATCGGCAAAGGGGCTCCAGAATTTATGGCACTCATTTTAATTGGCGTTTGCCAAAAACAAAAAAAAACAAGTGGAAATAAAAAGAAATCGTTTGACTTGCCAATCGCTGGCCGCCGCACGCCCACTGGCCCCGCTGGGGCCTGTTATCAGACGTCGGGCGCCCGAGCACTCCAGATAGGCTGCATACACTTATCAGGCAATTGGAATCTTTAATTGCCGGCGCTCTAAATAATGTTGATATTGGATGAAAGTTCTCTGCCTGGGGCATGTCTATCATGTCAAGTCTGTCTGTCAATATCTATGTTTATTATTATAAGTTTAACCATAACCTATCCCCGATTCATTCAGTGGAAAAGTAGTCTTGTTTATGGGCCATGCTAAATGTTATTTCGTCTGACTCAGCTCGCAAATTAGAATTCTTTTCGGCTATCTTTACAGTCTGGAATTCGATATTTGATTTTAACTGGCCTTATAAATGGTCATATGCCCCGCGTTTACGACAATATTTACAAAACCCAATCGAATGCTGTCCATTGACCTCCATTTGGATTCCAATTGGAGCCTAGCAACAGCTTTGTTATTGTCCAAGCTAAGTGGCTATCAGTGTCAGTTATATTTACAGACTTCCTCAACTGACCAATCGGCTTCTAATCTACAAAACCATAAAACTGTACACTTTATTAAATTATATTCACGTGCTCAACGTTCTAATTAGGATATTAAAATGCCAACAATTGAGGATAATACCAACAGCAAGGAATTGCAGCAAGTTCTAATTAGGATATTAAAATACCAACAATGAGGGAAAATACCAAGAGCAAGGAATTGCATCAAGCTCTAATTAGGATATTACAATTTTTTATGACTTCGCAGCCCTCGCAATAAAAAAGTCTTAGGGAGACAATTTGAAAGGTCATTGTAGAGTTTCATCATCAAAACGAAATGATGTAATATGACCCAAAAAGACCATAATGATATGAACTATGTATATACATACATATATTTGAACTGATAGGCCTTTGGCTATTTTGACTTATCATGCTGATAAATACTTGGCTAAAATACTTTAGTTCCAACGAAAATCATTGTTCGTTTTCAATGGGATTCGGAATAAAAGTAAATCAACCTAATCGGATAATCAAAATCGCACGTTTTCTCACCTTAGTTTCATGTTGATGAAGGCTTTATCAATTATTATTGCTTTTAAGTTTCCTTTTGTTGCTTCTATGTTGATTGTAATAATTATGTTGTTTTTGTAGCACAGTGCACTTTGAATACTTTGAATTCCTCGCAGCTTGTTTACAGTTTATGTTTATGCCAGAGTTGGCCTTTGTTTTGATAGCACTCGACTCGGTTGCTCTTCAAATATCTGTCCATTTGTCTTTTTCACTTTTATTTCACTTTCTGTCAGCGAGTCTCGAGCTCCGCCCGACACGTCTAACGTTCCTTTAGGGTATCACAGTACTGAAACGCCCAGCGAACGGGCCGTTTTCTTAAATACCCCTCCGAACCGAACCGGGCCGAGCAGGAGAACGAGAACGAGAACGAGAACGAGAACGGGCGCTCGTTCGCCCGTAATCATGGCAGCCGGAATCGTTTGTTAATTGCTTGTACGGCTGTACAAAATAAGAATGTACAATATCTACGATAAGATAGCCGGGCAATATATTGGCCACGATCAGGGTGGGGGGAGGTGAGACAAGCGCCCAGTTGAGCGGCTTTATCGATAGTGCGAGAATAAGCAGAATACAAGCAATAGAGAGCACGAGAAAGAGTGGGAGAGAGTGAGAGAAAGAGGTAGAAGAGGGAGAGATGTAGAGTTAGGCTGGTTACAATCACGCTTGCCCCTTGTGGGTCCAAATTGGCACTTCATTTACTCAATGATACACAAAACCTTTTAAATTGGACAATTTGGGTACACTATGTATATATCGTACGGAATATATTGTTATTATGCTCTATAAAAGATTGGTTAAATGTAAAAACAAATCTAAATCTTTCGTAATTATTGCAGAAAAACTATCTTTAAAAGACATTGTTAATAACTTATTTCCTTAAACTTTATTTAGTCCACTTTCTTCTGTTAAAATTCCATTCAAAATTATTTGCCACATTGCTGTCAGCTGTTACCTAAGAGAATCGGAATACCGTTAGTCGACTTTCTTCTGCTAAAATTCGCAACTTGTGCGCTACAAATTTTGCCACATTGCTGTCAGCTGCGATGTTGACATTTTCGAGTGCTGGCGTTCAAATTTGAAGGAGCACCCGCCCAGACCCATACCCCCAATCTCTGGCCCAGTAACCACTCACAATGCCGGCCACTTGCCAGTGGAATTCTACCTTCTGGCATACGTGTCACATATATGCAGATGTACTCGAAGCGGTGCAGTGGGATTACGCGAATTACTCACGGAACTGCGACGCGCCGGCTGACAGACTGACGGACTGACGGACTGACAAGCTGATGGATGGACTGTTGTCTGATAGCCAGAGTCTAGTGTTTACATTTGTGCTCTACTGTGATTATATATGGCTTGTAACCAGCTTTAATAGTGGGTACACAATAACAACAACTGAGCACTTCAAAGTGCAAGTAATTAAAATACCAGCCCCTAAAGCTATTACCACCAGGCCATGCTCATGCCCATGCCATCACCCGATCTGTTGCCATGCATCCAAGCGCTGGCTGGGATTTGGCAGCTCCATAAAGCGAGCTGGTTTATGGGAACTGTTGCCAGCCAGGTGCTTGGTTCAGGGATAAATGGCGAATGTCAATGGCAATGCCATCAAAAGTACCCAGTCTGATCTTTTTGTTTATGTTCTTGAGGCAACAAATCAATGAACTCAGTTCGAGTGGATCGTTTTGTTGGGGCGGGAGCGGGGGCGGGGGCGGGGGGTGGTTCCATGTCATGGGAGCAAGGTCGCAGGCACGGAGAAATGCTGGCCGTGATTGGAATTTCTGTCAATATACTAATTGGTATATTGCTTTATTTGTTTATTTGCCTTGCGTCTGGGATTGAAATCTGTAATGTATTTGGTCTCGGGGCTGGGCGAAACTCGCAATTATTATCTATTTGCGGAAATTTTCCCTCAAATCGTAAAGCGTTTATGGCGACGCACGATACCCAAACGTGCCCAGTCATGGATGCGGTTTCCATTCCTCAATGCCTCAGCGCACTGAAAGAAGCAGAAAATCATGTCTTCGACACGCCGCAGATTGAATACCCTCGAAGACAATCGTCTAGCAGCAAAGTCATTTCATTTCCATTTCCTGTTCTTGGGTTCTGTTCATGAAGCTGGTTTTCTAAGTACAGGTTTAATTTTTAAGCCTTTTCTTGTCCTATATTTATAAACTTTTAATTAAGCTATTCAGTCTTTTATTTTTAACTTGCCTGTTGTACTGAAAATATTGCAAGTCGTAGATATATTTCATAAGCAAATCTCAGGCTAGTTATGATATATTCCCAAAAATAGACATTTACCTAATGCAATGTTTGCGACCAATGTTAACTATCTGACTCATCTTATATCTTATACATATGTATGTATATACCCATTTTGTATGGATTCGGAAGTGTGCGTTACACATGTCGTGCGAAACTTAAAATACCCTCTGTTGGGGTAGAGAAGCCAATAAAGCAATTTGAACTTGTACCTCCTGCTGCTTATCGTTAAATTGAACAATTTCGCAATAATTTGACTAATTGCTAACGAGACCAGACTAGGTGTCATAGTGAGTGATAATTGCTTGGAAGTGTTTGGAATGCTTGGAATGCCAACTACATATTTGTCTGAATGCCAATTCCCAAAAAAACCAATACAAACCCGAAAAACAAGTCGCCATTCATTTCCCAGTATCAGTCGTTTGCACTCGACAATCGGTATGCCAGATCAGCTCGAGGATTCCGCCGACCAAGTCGCAATTCTCTCGAAACTCACTCAAAAACACGACGCGACAATTCAAAAGACGAATTTGCAGCGTTCAGCGCCAATTGGCAATTGCTCAGCGCCCCCCAGAAAACTGTCGGATCATGCGAGTATGTTTTTATGTTATATAAATCAGATTTGAGGCGTGGTCATAAATTTGTGCGATTCGAATCTTGGGGGAGGCGCAGCGAGAGGCGGCCATGGCGCTAATCGCTAATCGCTTTGATAAAGCTCTATGCATTCCGTCATGCAAAAACTCTTGAGAAGTCAATGGTTTAGTACATATATAAAAGTCAATGGCTTAGTATGTGTACTAATATAACAACACATACTATCCATATCTGCAATTTCTTGCCAAAATTTGTTGACAAGCCAACTCTTAAGAGGGGGCTGTTGAATTTTAAATAAGCATGTATCCCGTGCATGCCAAGGCCTTATAAACTCACAATCAACCCCCAATGACGAATCGATCAAAGGCTTTTCTTTGGTCATATACCTCATATATATGTATATTAGTTAGGGTATCAGAAGCAATGTAATAAGCAGATAATGTTAAGATTATGCTAACTCTCTGCTACATATGCAATTCAATGCTATAAGCACACACACACATGTACGTAGTCTCGCTCTCTGTTAACTCTGTAATTGCTCAGTTCCTTTAGGATTAAGTTATGCTAAGAGTTTAGTTCTGCTTACAAAACAGAAATTACAGAGTTCGAAAGAGAGCGAGACTTCGCACATGTGTGTATCATCATAGAAGTCAGATCGTGTCGCTCAGCAATTTGTTTAAACTTTGTTACAACTTCACACATCCACTTGACATTGATCCAACAGCTTTCAAACAAAAGGCTAAGATCACGCAAACCTAACCTAACATAACCTTAACATAACGTTAAGCAGTAATTAAATTGTGTGCTCAAGATAACAGAGGGAGATACTCTTTTTAGCTGGAAGTGCACTTGGCGAGCCCCTCGGCTCACAGCTAAGACAAGTCATGTAATCAGCAGGTTACGCGGCTTCTTAATTGGTATATGGCCATGGGAAACGTGATCTAAGCGATCCATAAAATGTGTCAGCTGCCCAAAAGGTACGTCTCACTGCATATCCATATCAGCCTGCAGCCGCATGTATCTGATAAGGCTCCAATCAGTCTCTCTCTCTAATTCGACAAACAGGGCGCAAACAACTCGTTGATTATCTATCATCCAGCAGTGGGAACTCCGCTCGTGGAGTGGGGGGTAAATCGGAATTTTTGCAATGTTGACAAGCATTTGATTAAAGAGTTGCTAACACGAATGTGGTTCATGTGTGGTTCCCGATAATGATGATGATGATGATGTATCGAGCTGGTGTCGTATGATAACAATATCCAACGATTTTAACAACAATTGAATCATCAGAACCGTGGGGTTGTCTTCCTCTAGATGTTTCCTAAGACTCAAAATACAATTCTGCGCAGTACAATGGAGAGCTTTGGCTGGTTTGATAAGTCTAAAGTGCCTTAGGCATCATAAACTACAAGTATCGTTCCGTAACGAAATCCCCTAAGCCATGAGAATCAATAAACGGATTGGCAGTCGAAAACCTTGACCATATCTTCAATCCATTTATTTGATTTTGTTGGCCATCTTAGCAGGGTGCAACTGGTAAGGCGCCATTTAAAAGACAAAACCTTGCCAGACCTACCTTTTCTACTGCGTCTAAAATTAGTGGAGTCGACTTTATAAGCCCCCTCTATAAAGATGTTGAGATTATAGCCACTAATCGCATTATAATGAAGGCGTTTTCTTCGATCAAGTGCTTAAGCTTTTGGTACAGACTTTACTGCCAATACTCAAAATATTTAATGGCTGTTTACTTGAAATCGATCGAACATATACTTCTATATATACTCGCTATATTTACTTTTACTACTACATATAGAAAACTTTATTGTAAATTACCATTTTACAGCTTATTTGTAGTCTTTTAAAGAACTTGCATATTGTACATTGGCATGCAGCAAACTTTCTATGAAACAAACGGCATTGTCTCTAGTTAAATGTATATATATATATATGTATGTATATTATGTATATTACACTCTAGGCGAATTTAATAGAAAAAATCGAATGCATTGCGACAGGTGTTACTGATTCTGGCTTCCTTTGCGACCCCGACCTCATTTCAGTATGGACCATTTGAGCTGCTCGCGCGCCGATTGCAGAACCTGAAATCAGAAACATGATCAAACAACAATTAACTAATGCGTTGGTAAGTGATAAAGAAAATAAAATGCATATTGCTAATGAGCAAATAATAATACGCCGGACTATCTTTATTTGATCGTTTAAAGAGCAACCGATTAACGTCGAGTTAGTTTCTAATCAAATTCATAACATAATAATAATATGTGCTACATAGATAAATACATATTGTACTATATACAAAAACATGAATTCTTGCTTGATCGTGCGTTTGATATGTCTACATTTGTTCGTGGTCGGGTTAAGGAACAGACTGTGATAGAACTACCAAAATAGACCATTTAGTGTGTTAGTTACCTGAGCAACGGTCTGTTCGGCAATGGGTATATCCTCGTTGCGCAGGTCGACACGTTTCACCACAGATGACGGATCCGCGTCCAGAATTATGCTGCAAAATGTGCAATTCGCGTTAGATGAACTTTCTTAAGTTTTTGGTAAGCATCCCGGACACTTACCCGCCGTCGCAAATCTCATCAAAGGCCAGCATAATGATCTCTAGATTCTCCAGCACCAGGCGCTTCTCCACGTTCTTCTTAAGGATGAGACTTATGGAGTCGTACAAACAATTGAGCACCGACAACAGTATCAGCTCGTTCTCGTACGCATTGCCCATCACGTAGAAAAACAAGTCCACGTTGCTTTTGTAAACACACGTCAGACCGTCGAGCATGATGATTTCAGTGTTGGAACGGTGCGTCTTGTTGAACAAATTTTTTTCGAACGCCTTCTGCTCCTTCAACGTGGACAGTATGTTTTTGTCGTAGTATTTGGCCAGTATCCGGTTGCCGTCATTGTCCATGATACACATGCCCTTAATAATGTCCTGCAAAGTAGGGGCATGTTATTTACCGATGCAATTCATAATAAACATTGAAATTGCTAAATACCATCATAAATCCGTCCATTTTGTTGCCAGCAAAACACAATTATTCACGGCTGCCCCAAATTTTCCAGCACTGGTTTCTTAAGCGGCAGCTGTGGTGGCATTCGATAGGCACAGCACCGACACAGCTGATTTGTTGAGTTATCGATAATGATGGTTGTTGAACTGTTAAGCTGCTGTTAGCTTGAATTTGTTTTCGGTTTTGACAGCTTGAACAGTTTTTCAAATAATCGCAACGCTTGTTTGCTTTTCCTAAAACGTTAAATGCTATAATAGAAGTATTAAAAAATTATAGAACATATTCATAACGTACTAAATTGTGAAATTAAAACACGCACACACCGACACTATTGCGCGCTTGCAAACGAAATTTATCACCTTTACTGAATTATATATTTTGTTGATAACTTGATGTAATGGATTTTTTGCCAGACGACGGCACGGATCAATACATTAAAGAGGTTAAAGAAGGAAAAGAGTTTAAATTAAAAGAGATCAAGGAAGTCAAAGAGGACAATGAGGTCAGCGAAGTCCGAAAACCGTCTCGACGCAGGCACGAACATGACAAAGGGGAAGTGCATGTGGTTATCGGGACGACAGCCGTGAGGCCCAAGCCGGTCAAAGCTGATGGCAAGAAGCTGCGCAAGAAACTGCTCGAGTTTGAGCAGGAGAACCAAACGCTGGCCAAGACCATAACGGACAAAAACCAGGAAATTTCCGCGCTCAAGCGCTCGGTGGACTCGCTAAACGAGGTGCTTAATTCGGTGCCAATCGACGAGCTGCGCTGCAATTCCTCCATAGCCGGCTCCAAGATACTAGAGCTGAGCAAAAAGAACCGCCAGATGCGCGCCGAGCTGGAGCAGCTGAAGAATCGCGTCAGCAAGAAGGATATGCTGATCGAGAAGCTGGAAAAGGAACTAAAGACTAACGAGGAGAAGCTGACGATGAACGGCGAATTGCTCAAAAAGGGCAACGCCTCCGACGAACTGCACTCCAAGATCAACAGCATGCAGCAGAAGCTCTTCGAGACGCGCAACAAGAACACCGAGCTGCAAAACCAGCTGAAGCTGGCGCACAAGTGTCTGCAGCACGAGGTCGGCGAGACCGTGAATATCAATATATTGGCCAACAATCTGAACCAGGCCAATTGGCGGGGACGCGCCCAGCAAATCCTGTCGCTGCAGCAGAAACTGCAGGAGCTCAAGGCCCGCCTGGACACCTACGAGAATGGCTACTCCGATCGGGCTGACTATATGCCCATACCGCTTGGCTCCGAGCTGGACCTGGGCAGCACCACCAACAGCATCAAATTGACGCCACGCAGTGTCAAGCTAATGAATTCCCCGGGCAGACACAGTTCCTCCGTCAGCCTGGGTGCCGGGGATGGCGGTGGCGCCACCTTTGACCGCTTCACGCCCGGCGTGCGCAAGAGCGAGATCTTGCACAGGGCCAAGGTTGAGACGCTGGAGAAGGAAATTACCGCACTGCAGGCACAGCTGGACGAGCAACGCAATCGCACTTTGGCGCTCAAGGTGCGCAACAAGACCCTCAACGATGAGATGCTCAAGTACAAGATGCGCTCCACCGAACTGGAGGAGCAGTCCGACTGCAGCGGCATGAATGTGTCCACCATGAACGAGAAGCTGACACGTCAGCGGAATCAATACGAGAGCCGATTGGAGGATCTGCGCAATGATGTTATCCGTATTACCGAGGACCGCGACATAGCCAAGCGCCAGATGGAGGAGCTGAGCGGCATGAATCTGGAGCTGGAGACCGAGCTGAAGCAGAAGGATTGCTGCCTGCAGGGCCTACAGGATATGATTAAGAAGCTGGAGACGGACTTGCGCGCGGTAACTGGCGGATTTCTCTTCTCCTGTCGCGAGTTCCGTAAGGTAAGTGAAAAACCAACTCATATTTGTGGGACATTTGCTAAAGACTCGTTGCAGGAAGAATTTGTGGGCATACTGGATGCCTTGGAGGTGGAGAAAAATCAGATGATGCTATTGAACAAAACTCTGGACGAGCGACTAGAGGCGGAGCGTGTGAAGAACGACGCATCCGCTGACCAAATTGCCAAGCAGAAGACGCGCATCTCGCGCATGGAGGCCAAGATACGTGAGCTGGAGAAGGATCTGGATGTGCAGGTAGATCGCAAGAAGCGCAGCCAACGCATCACCGAATACGCCAATGCACTGGGACGCACTCCACTGACCGGGTCCATTAGTTCGTTTAGCTTTGACAATCAGTCGCAGTGCCAATCGGTCACCTCGCTCAACTCCTTGCTCTGCGCCGAGCCAAAGATCGAGGACATGAAGAACCAGTAAGTGGCAACAGTTTACCCCCAAGGTGACCCCTAATACCCCACCTGCCACACAGATTGGAGCTGGCCAATGAGAAGATCACCATGCTCAACGAGAAGCTGGAGTATATAAGCGCCGAGAAGCGCGCCGACGCCAAGTTCTTCGAGGAGACCATGCTCAACTCCAAGAATATCATACTGGACACCATACTCGGCTCGCGCGATGGCGGCCGCATCCAATCAGATCCCAAATCGGAGCCAATCGGAGAGCTGCCGAGCAATGACAGTGCCTGATTACAACGAACAATGTTTTATGTCTGTTTTGTTACCCAGTTTTATTATATATCCATGAGACGGAAAAATCAAATGATTTGTTGCCTATGGAATTAAATTGAACCTAAAAATGTAACCCAAATTGATCTTTTCACATAGAACTCAGCCGCAAAAGTCGCCCAAAGATGGCGCCACAATCTCTGGACAGAAAGATTCTTCATCTAGGCAGGAGTTAAGGTTAAGGGATTATGCCCAGAAGGTAAGAGTCCAAATAGAGATTTCCCATGGCTAAATAAAAACAATTCTATTTTTTATGTAATTTTGCATTTTATTTGTAACACATTGAAAACGAAGCCTTTGGCGCTGCTTCACTCGATTTGTATTTAGTTAATATAATTGTTTAATATTTAGGCATATTTCATAGTACATGTGCATGTGGCTGCTGTGTGAATATTCATAATATTTATTTTATGATTATTAATTATTGCAAACTTGCATGTGTGTGTGTGTGTGTGTGTGTGTGTGTGTGTGTGTGTGTGTGTGTGTGTGAGTGTGTAATACCATATCTTGGCTATAAACTATGCGTTTGTAAATTATGACAACAATTACAACGTCTCCTCGTCCAGCTGCTGCTCCATAAACACCCATCACATATATATTTATTATTATTATTCATATCGTATATAGTATATATTGTGTATATAATATAATGAACAAATTGTGTATCAATCGGTTTTATAGGCTTGCTTGAAATTCGTTTCGATTTCTTGTTAGTCAAAGTACATTAATTATCTCCCTATATATGTAGTCTATGCATTTATGTGTAATATTATGCGATAAGCCTGGTAAATGGTTTATCTAAAAAACACGTTTAGCAAATTAAAGGCACTTCAAGGATTTTGTAAAACGAAACAATTTCAAATACCCTAGAGTTATAGAAACAAAAACAATTGCAAGTGCTTAAATTATTATTATTATTATACTTCAATTATAAGCAAAGTAGCAAAAAAAAAAACAAGTTGTTTCAAAGTGTTGCAATTAACTAGTTAATCGCAACTATTTGGCAACCTGTGTGTTTAGGCAACGAGAATAATTCTTGTTCCTGGGGTTCGATTTTCATATAAATTGACAAAATTGTAGGGATGCATCCAACTTTGATCTAAACGCGGCAAGCTTTTAAAAAGCACAAGTTTAGCTTAGGCTGGCTGCCCTATATAATATATATATATATATGTAATTAGCTGCCGATCTGAACATTATACTAACTAGGCTGCACTAATAATTCACTGTAATCGTGTATCAAGTATATATTTGTTAGTAATATTTTGCATTATGCCTTACAAATACTAGACTCTAATTCCATTAGAAGCTATTGCTAGAGTTCTGGGAACCGGAATCGGTTAGCTGGCATTTTTATTAATTGATTAACTATGTATTGTATATAGTTCAATAAATATTTGTTAATTTTTAAGTTCCACTTGTAGATAAATGCAGAATTTTGGCTGGGTTAGCTTTTGGTCGCTTAATTGGAAAATCTATTTGCTTTTCATTCAGAGTTCATGTAAAATTACAAAATCTTGTTGCTATCAATTTGTTGTTGTCGCTTTTGTTGTTGTTGTTGTTGTTGTTGACGTGGCTTGTTTATTTATTATCATTGTATATGGTATATATTGGGAATATTCTTATAAATGGCTTATGGTTCTTGTTTCATGTTTCGATTTCACATTATTCTCTATGCTATTAATTTTACATTTGTTTTCTTCACTTTTTTCTTTCGTTTCGTTTTCATTCTGTTTGTTTTTTACATATTGGCCTGTGTGTCGACTATATATATACTCTATATATATATATATAAGTGTGTGTGTCTGTGTGTGTGTGTGTGTGTGTGTGTGGAGGGGTGTATTTCAGCGCCGCCTAAAAACGTGGTTGAAATAATAGTAAATGTCCTGTTCCGCCTGCTGCTGTTGGGGAGTTTTTCGTGTCGCCTGCTGCTGCTGCTTAGGATCCACTTGCGGATGATAATTGTTGTAATGATGATAGCCATGCATATCGTACGGATTATGGTGTCCCGGATGCATGCCAGGATGCATGCCCGCACCGCCAATGCCAACGCCACCACCACCACCGCCGCCGCCGCCGCCTCCACCGACCATTGGATTGCCCGCGCGCATTAGGTTTGTGTGCATATTGCGATCGGCAAGAAACACATTGATGAAGAAGATGAGCACGAGCAGTATGTACAGCAGGCAGACCAGTATGACCACAAACTGCTGGCGGCAGCAGCAGTAGTAGCACATTCCCTATTATATAACCGCCTGCTCCACGTAGTTGGCGGGCAGCATGCCGGTCTTGCCGGTGCGCTCCACGCGGCCGGTCATCCAGCCAGAGTCAATCGATTCCACCTCAAAGATGACGTCGCCCTCACGAAAGCTAACCTCGTCCACATCCTGCGCCTCGTAGTCGTAAATGGCGCGATAGACGCGCTGCAACAAGAAGAAAAACGATTTAATCTCTTTCATGTGAGAAACTGGGTATGACTACTTACCAGGTTGCCCTGGCGCGAGTGTTTCTCCTGCAGGGAAGCCGGAGGCTGGCGCACCTGTTGCTCCTGCTGCTGCATCATTTGGACCTGCTGATAGTATTGCTGCTGCTTCAGGGCCTGCGCCTGCTCGGCGCTACTCAGCGAGCCGTAAATGCCATTGGCGGGATCTATGTCCGAGATGGAGCCAATGCGCTTCGGATACACGCTGTTACCTGGTCACAGAGCAAAGCATTTGTTAGGCTTAGGGCGCAATACACACAGCAGTAAATGCAACACACGGATGGGACAAGGACAAGATGACATGTTAATGCACATCGAGCTGAGCTGAGCTGAGCGCTACCGAACTACCAGCTAGCCTGTAAGCCCTTCTCTTCTGCTACTTACCCACGCCTGCGGCTGCGGCTGCGCCGCGCTGATCCGAGCTGTACACCAGCGTTGTGCTGGAACGTCCGGTGCTGGGCATAGGCCTGGGTCCATCCGTCAGCGGATCGTAGTCGGCGATCTTGCCAATGTTGTTGCTGCTGTTCTGCTGCTGCGCCGTGGCGCTCATCACGACGGGCAAATGCCCATTGCTGGCCTGCAGCTTGGCGCCCAAAGCGTTCTCCGAGGGCGTAACCGGACTGTAGTTGGGCGCCACATACAGCTGTTGCACATTCGTGTTGCTCTGGTGCTGCTGCTGCTGTTGTTTTTGTTGCTGCTGCAGCTGTTGTTGTAGCTGTAGCTGATGTTTGCTGTTGTTGCTGTGCAGGCTCGCCTGCGAGCGCGTCTGCTGCGGTTGCTGTTGCTGCTGCTGTTGCTGTGTATAGCTAAGGCTGGCCGGATGCGGATGTGCCAGTCCGCCATTGTTGTTGTTGTTGCTGCTGTTGCTGTGAATGCTGCCGTTGCTTGCATTGTTGTTCAACAGGCTGCTGTGCGAATGTTGCTGCTGCAGCTGCTGTTGGCTCGCCTGCTGCTGCTGCTGCAGTTGCAGCTGCTGCTGTGAGTTATGTTGCTGCAACTGCTGCTGCAGTTGCTGCTGCTGCAAAGCCGTTGCCGAGTTCTGACTATGATCAAACTGATCCGCAGCATTGCCACTGGGATGATGCGAATTCTGCAAAATAGCCGAGCGCAGCTGATTGTAGCTATTAACCGCCTGCGGCTGCTGTTGCTGCTGCTGCGACTGCTGCGGTTGCTGCGGTGTGGGTTGCTGCTGCTGCTGTGGCGGCGGTGGCTGCTGCTGTTGTTGTTGTGCCTGCGATGTTGCTGTGGGATACAGATGTGAGGCTTGTTTAATGGCATGTTGCTGCTGTTGCTGCTGCTGCAGCAACTGTTGCTGGCGCAACGCCTGCGGCTGTTGGTAGTGTGCGTATGGATCGTGCAGCTGTTGCTGCTGCTGTTGCTGCCTGTGATTGTTGCTATGTTGTTGCTGCAACAGTTGCTGCTGCTGCTGCTGTGTCAGCTGCTGATGTTGGTGTTGATATGTGGGCGTTATGGCCGCCGTGTTGTATTGCTGGTGTTGTATTGGTGGCGGCGGCAGCGTTTGTTGTTGCACATAGTGTTGGTGTTGTTGTTGTTGTTGATGTTGTTGTTGATGTTGTTGTTGATGTTGTTGTTGATGTTGCTGGTACTGTTGATGTTGCTGCTGCTGCTGGTGCTGCTGCAGTGTTGCTGGCGGTATGGGCGAGGCTGTGGGTGCATATTGCGAGAATTGTTCAGCTGCCAATTGCTCAGAGAAATATTCCGATTCGTCTGCACAAAGCGATTTGTTCATTGCCCCAGTTAGTGTTAGGTTGTTGTTGTTGTGTTTTTGTGTGTTGGTGTTGTACAAGTGTTGTGTAACGTTAGGTTAACGGTAGTTCAGAAAGCACACACACAAATTATGAGCGCATTTGTTGTTGTTGTTGTTGTAATTGATGAATGAGCAACAAATGATAAACAAATCCATAAGCAAAAACGATAAAAACAAAATAGAGGGAATTATAATCAATATTAGTTACAATGTGTGGAAAGAAGAGCAGGGCATATGGAGGCGACATATGGTACTGCACAGTGTTGCACAGTTGATTTGTTTTAGTAATGAGAAATGAAAGAGGCGCAACAATGTTGCATAGTTGCATGCATGGTAATTGATTTGTGTGTGTGTAAATAATGTATTTTTGCAAAGTTTTCAACACTTTTCAAGCCAAACAAATAAGACTGGCAGCACTGTGCGACCATTATGCGCTCTAATGAGCATAATAAATGATGATTTAATCAGTTTAGTCACATTTAATGCATGTGAATTGACGACAATTCCATTGATAAACGCGATCCAAACAAATTAATTAACCAAACAAAAAGCAACATTAACTCAACTTAAGCTAATTGTAGCCAAAAGCTTCAAATTGCCAGCGCAATTACCATGAATAATGACACAGATATATATACAGAGGAAGTGTGAGAGAGAAAGAGAGAGAGAGAGAGAGAGAGAGGGCGAGAGATGGAGACGGAAAATTGGCTACTCACTGCTGCTGTCGGAGACCTCCGCAGAGCCGCGCTGCTTTTCCATGGCGGCCTTCTTCTCCAGATCGCCATGATATGCCACATTCGATATGTGCTTTGTGTTTTGCTTGATTCGCAGCGTTTCCGGGTCGTCTGCCACCTGTCGAGGAATCAGTGTTAATTATTATGATGATGATGATGATGATGGAAATACCGCACACACACACACACACACACACACACACACACACACACACAATCTCTGTCGGTTAACTGACCTGTGTAAATTTGCCTTTGGCCTTCTCAAAGTCTGCGTGGTATTTCACATTCGATTGGATTTTCGTATTTTCCGCGATGCGCTTCAGCTCGGGCGTATCTGCAATTGCCGTTGCCTTGGCCTTGGGTATGTGCCTGCAACAGAGAAAGAGAGAGAGAGGGAGAGATGGAGAGTGAGATGGAATGCATGAGGAGCTGGCTGAAATGTCGGTATAAAGTTCATATTGCCGCCGGTCAAGTTTATTTTTTTGGACAGACTGCTGTTGAAAATTTTCACTGCTGCATTGCGGAAATAGCTACAAAAATCTGTTGCTGCTGCTGCTGCAGTTGATGTGGCGGGTGCTCCGCCCACCCTGTTGCCGCCTCCGGGGTCAGAGCGCATATCATTTGGCAGCACTTGAACGCATAGTCCAACGCTCGTCTTTAGTTTCGTGTGCAGAACCTCTGACCTGGCCATTGCCTCCCCAACAATCCCCCTCTCATGCCAGTTGTTTTATCAATTAAAACAGCATTTGTGGCATTTTGATGCGGGATCGCATTTCTTTTTGACTTGACTCCCCCCCAACCCGAGCCCTGGGGCAGCTAACGGTTAATGCATGTTGCAGCGAGTGATGCGAATGATGCGGTTTAAAGCGCAGCTAAATGCACTTTTCGACCACAGCCAAAGAAAAGTTTTGCGGCATCAACTTAATTTCTACAGCATTTATTTTCGCTTCAAGCGTTTGGCAGGTCGAAAAAGGGGGCAGGCATTAGCATAAGATGAACAATTTTTAGAAAGTGTCTGGAGAAAACCATTTAAGAATCGGTTCGTAATTGTATAAAAATAAATGTGGGACCTACTCGAATTCTTGAGAATCGCATATAAAGGCGTTATCAGAAAAATAAATATAAATATAGGTGAACCTTAAGTTTTTGAGAATCGAAAATAAACGCGTTCTTACATATATTCTTGAGAATCACATATAAAGGCGCTAGTTAAAAAGACAGAATTAATTGTCAAATAAAATAAAATAGGTTGGCCCCACTTGAATTCTTGAGAATCGCATATAAAGGCGCAATCTAATCTAATACATAGAAACCGCGATTCAATGATGGACTTTAAGTTTGAGGAAAAGAGGGCGAGAAAGCAGTTCTCTTTGTGTTTCATATATTATGGCTAATAATAATAAACGAATCAAGTTTATGCTTAAAGCTTATTTGCCTTCCCTTTGCTTTCAAAATATCTCAAGAGAAAATGTAATTTCTCTTGAAATAAAATTCACCAACGACAACGCGCTATTTTGTGTTTATCAAAGTTAAAAGCGTAATTGTTGTGTAATTGGAATTTGATCAAATTGCAGATTTAAAGGAAATAGAACATATAATACCCCATGTTATCAAACACTGTGTGTATTTGTGCGCAAAAGCTGATAGGAAAAATATGTTGAACAATAGCAAGAAAATGCAATATGCGATATGATTAATGCTACCCAACGGACTAATACATCAATTTAATTATGGCGAAAAAAAATTGAGTAAAAAAAAAAAGCGGAAACCAAAGCCAAACAAACAACATTGTAAACCATGCACACGAGCGCAATATGTAATCATAAAGTACACACACAGACACACACACACACACATGCATGGACTATATATCGTGTGTGTTTGTTTGTTTGTTTATTTGAACCTATCAGTTGGCTAATCGATCGATTGATTGCAACTCGCAATTGATAACCACAGCAACAACAGCGACTGGCAAAAGGTTGATAAACCCATTGCCTGGCCCTTCTTTAGCTTAACAAACACGCCCCATACCCCACCCCTCTCTTTTACACTACGCCCCCCTCTCGCCTCTCTTCCTCTTAGCCCTATTCATATTGCAATTGTAATTGCGCGCAACTAAATTGGCTTATAGAATATTTATGGACACATCGTACGTTTTGAACGCAGCTGTCGCCAAGCGCTGCCTTTGGCATTAAAAGTGGGCGTGGCTGGGGCAGGGGGGGCGGTGCTTAAAGAATGGGCTACGCTTACAATTATTTAGTTTAATAAATATTTGTGCAAATTCCAATGCAGCTGCTAATTTAGTTTGTTTACAACGAGCTGGCGCTGCGCACCCTCAATTCCAATTTGTGGTCAGCTGGGGGTGGGGCAAGGGGCGGGTGGGGGGCGTGTGTGTGTGTAGCGCAAGGCCGTTTAATGACCAATGACCGGTCGCTCATGCATGTAGGTCTGCAGCGCAAGTTGTTGCTGTTGCAACGAGCTTTGCTTTAATGCTGCAACAAAGGCTGAGTGCAGCTGCAACTGCAACAGCAACTGTTGTTGTGGTTGTTGTTGTTGGTGGCACACATTGTGGCTGCTGCTGCTGCTGTTGGCTGGCAATGATGACATAACAATGCTTAAGCGCCAGCGGCGGCATTGGCCAGAGCAACAGCAGCGGATGTCTCGGCACGTTCCCAATAGATCAACAGCAGCAGCAACACGCACGACAGCAACAACAACAACAACAACAGCAACAGCAGCAGCTGCTGTGCGTGACATGCACCTATTGTAGTTGTTGCTGTTCTTGTTTACGCTACTTTACTTTTTACTATCAAAGAATTTTAATTTATCTGTAAACAATATACACACACAGCACAGCACAGCAACAAACTGCTGCAACGCAAACAGTTTTGTTGCCATTGTCTTTTAATATCCTATAAACAATGCTTGTATATAAGACATGATATATTTTATACACTCTGTAGTTTAAAGGTCCGAAAATCAATAATTATGAACATAACAACCATTAGCTAAGCAATCAATAAGAACTATAAGTACAATATTCGTAATAGCTGTGGCCTTAGCTAACATGTTTATATTAACATTACGCTGTTAAAAAAAGTTTATGTAAATGTTATCTATGAAACATTTTGTGCAAGCTTTGATTTATACTTAACCTATGGAATTGTTTTGTTTTTTGTGTGCTAAGTTCTTATATTCCTCATAGATAACTTGTACATTTTTAATGGATATCTGTTTTTTGGTAACAGGCTCACACTATGTTAAGCAAATGTTAGCAAACTTAACATGAATTACATGTAAGTTTTATATTTTTTCATATATTTCCTTGGCATCATCTGAGCCTTAGAGCATCTGTTAGTCGTTCAATCTGTCAGCTGAGAAGTCGCATGTCATGTTGTATACTGTTCATAACTTAAACGTAAATTGCTGTTGATAGCAACCGGGCAATGTGTCTGTCCCTCTGAAACTAGACCACGACGAGCTGACCAACAGACGAACGAACGAAACAAATAACCCAACACATGGAACGAGGAAGGGGAGATGGGGTTGGGTTTGAGGGAGGCACATTCATTGATGTCAACATTTTTGCATGTGATTTGTTGTGGATTGCTGTGGAATTTTTTCCCTGTGACAAGCCCTTTGTTGGTTAACATTTTGCGCAATGGATCTATAGCGAGCGGACTTTCGAGTGACAGCAGCGGATTGATATGGCGATGCCTCAACAAAGGACATGAGGAAATTAAGAGGAGCTGCCAGGGATGAGCAGAAAATAAAACCAAAAGCACAAATTGTGCATTAAATGTTAAATTGTTTAATTAACAGATAATTAAAATAGCACTGAAAGGAATCAAGTTCCGATTGTTGGAGAACATTTAAAATGGAATGTGTAAATTGGGAAATAATATATATCAGGCAGATCCTTTCAAAGGGGTAAAAACGGGGAGGGGCAACGTATGCGTTTATGCATAATTGCCAGGTCAGAGCGTAAAAATGAATTGAAATGCGATTAAACGCACATAATCATCATCATTATAATAATCGAGTGCGGTGTCGAGTGCTGGCAGCAAGTCAATTATGAGGGACTCAAAAATTCGAAAAGCCAAAATGAAATTTGTGGAGCTCGAATGCATTATCGGATTTGGGTGGCATCGGGTGGGCTGCGTCGCCTGGCCCCAGTGCGTGCTGAGATTTTAATTCCCCTGCCAAGAGCAGAGAGTTCGGGTTAAGCTGAACTCTTGCCGGAGACGGGGCGGGGCGGGGCGGGGGCAACTGGTTGACACACCCAGCTCATTTGGGATCGGGGCTTGTGTAGGTTCTGGTATTGTTCGAGTTTTGTTGTTTAGCATAAAAAGAGGCACAGCCAAGTGGCCTACAGCTTATTATTATTTTATTTTTGGGTAATTGAAAAGGTTTTTTACCATTGTATGCGGCTTAAGTAATCAAACAGCGACTAATGGGGCACACACATGCATACATATGTATACATAGAAACCTACATGGGGCTGATTTTTATTCCAAATGAAAGTGAGCCAAATAAATGTGGAAAAAAAAAAGCAGGCGAAATTGATGTGCCAAACGAAATGAGAAGAACTTTCGAATAGAAAAAGCCGTAACATATGGCCAATTGCTGAGGAATGTGGAGCACAACACACACACACACACACACACACACACACTCGCACTGGGTAGAGAGATTTGAGATTTTGGTTACGGAGGGCAGGGCCATGGTTCACTGGCTTTTTATGTTAATAAATAAATGTGCCGATGCGAATATAATACACGAAAAGGTTGGCTGCTGTTCGCTGTGGGCTGCCGCCAGTGCAGATGTTTACAGTCTTTTCTCATTTCTCTTTTCAGATGAAAAATGGACGAAATCCAAACAAAAAAAACTGCCAAAGAATATCCCACATATAACATATAAATAAATGAAATAAATGTGAAAAAAGCGCAAACAGGCCGACAAACATTCAACTCGTTTTCTAGTTCAATTCCAACTAAATGGAGGAGGAACTTGGAGCCTGGTAATGTAATGGATACATGAGCTGAATAAGCCGCCCTTTGTGTGTGTGTGTGTGTGTGTGTTTTGTTATCCTGTTGCCTGCCTCCTGTCCACGTCTACTTGAAGACACAATTGGGTTAGAGCCCATAAAGGAGCGAAAGTTGCAGGACAGCAGCAGCTGCAAAGGAAACTTGAACAAAAATTCCAAATTGAGGACTTTCAGGAAGTACACTTCGCATTCCAATTAGCTTTCGATTTGAGCTTCACAATTGCTCCAGTTATCCCTAAGAAAAAGGAAATCGCTTGACTCATGAATTATTATCTTTTACACTCGACTATTTGATTGCACACTGAAAGAAATATCTAAATAATTGTACTTATATTCAAGTACTTTTAGGTGCCTTGCTTTTGTAGTGTAGTGTAGCATATTATAAGCTGTTTTTGATTTAAAATCGTATTTTGCACAATTTTCTCTTTATAGTTACTTAAGCTTTGCATTTCACATTCTTTCTTTTTTCCAGTGCTGAGCGCAGTTCTAACCCTTGACTCGACTTATCCAATTAAAATCACAATTCCGAGTGGCGCTCCACATGTGGCAACTACGATAATTGCGTGTCTCCGGCGCTTTAAATCTCTTTAGTGTATGCTACATAATTTATTACAATCGTTATTCCACGGAGGGCAAAACTTTTGCTGACCCCAAAGCTGGCTGAGAAACTTGCACAGTCCGAAGAAAAGTGCTGGAACAAACTTCTCAAGCAATTATAAAACTCCAGAAAGGAGTGAATCGAAAATGACTCCGGCGTACGTGTTGTCACGCCCACCAAAAGGGGCGAAAGGTGTAAATGGGAAAATGGCGGCTTGGGCGTTGACTGCAGTGAAAGTGTGCTGCTAAATCGGAAGCCTGGCCACGCCCCTAATGCAGCTGCCTTATGCAGACACATGACATCATCGGCCGCTGGCGGGGATCGGGGGCTAGGTGTTAGGTCCTGGTGGTCCTGGTTGCCGGCCACTGCGTCAGAGCGAAGCTAACGGACGCATAACTCAATCCGCATGGAATTTTTATTCCCGCAGCGGTGGCATCCACAATAAATCTGCATTAGAGACGTGGCCCGTTGCAGCTCGCATCCCGCTTGGCTCAAGGCCAACAGAAACAAACGGACGGACGGACGGACAGACGGACGGGCGCACGCACTGCAGTGCCAGTTGTGGGGCAATCTCTGGATAACCAGCAACCAGGCAGGCACAATGCACACAATATGACAACATAGCGAAGCACTTGCTCCATTGAGCTGCGTGCCACACACACACACCCAAACACACACACACTCGTACACACACACACCCAGACACACTCGCACACATTTTAGAACAATAACATTGGGGCGTGGCAGTGGCAGTGACTGCCGCCCTCCTTCACACACTTGCCAACACACACAGAGAGGGATAACTGCAAGTACTATATCAGTAGCCGACCAGGAGATACCCTATAAGCAGCAATTATTCGAACTTCTTTCCAAGTTAAGCAACAAACACTATGTCTAATGTGTTCCTACATAACTAAGGTATTTAAAGACCGATCATTTAATGACCTTTTCAGTTCTTCATTCAAGCCCAAGGCTTGGCTTTTTCTTTAAGCTTAGCTAGGGCGGGATAGTTATCCAAAAAGTGAGGGTTACTTAATCGCTATATTCTATAATAGGGATCTATATGCCAAACTTGATGTATCTTACACTTCGATTTTCATGATCAAAGCTGCCTTCTGTCTGTCACATACATTTTCTCAAACACAATATACCCCGTTGCAGCCACATTTAACGGGTCCAGGGTATTAAAATCGCGCTTCAAATGGGGTTAAAGTTGCTGCAATGCTGCAGGGCAATTGCAACTGAGTGTTTGTATGGCATGTTTGTGTTTGTGAGAATCTCACTAAAGTGTCGCCGCATTTCCGCACCTTTTTAGCAGCTGCAATTCAGCAGTTCGTGCGGCAACAGCACGTGGCAAGTGTCGCCCCAAAGAGTCGCCGCCACGTGGACAGCTGTTGCTGAGATTTCCATGGAACTGGACTGAAATACACTGGAGCTGGCTGGCTGGCTGGCTGCTTATCTGTTCCGGGACAGGGCGGCGATAAGATAAACGACGCTAATGACGACTGCACGTCAAGGTGAGTTTAGCACCTGCCTACTAACACCCACCCCCTCCCCATCCCCTTTCAGCTGGCACTTAAACTTGACAGATCCGCAATAAAAAATGGTTTGATTGCCACGGTTAGGGTATTAGAATAAAAGGTTGATACTTACGCCTCGCAGTATGGCATTTTGTTGTAGCCCTTGTAGGTTTTCATATTGAGCGTCATTCCGCATTCTGTGCATTTGAAACACGTTTTGTGCCATGTCTAAAAAGGGAAAAGAGCAAAGCAGAGAACAAGAATTAGCGAAAATTGTTAGCAATTGTTCGTTCGCCAGTCAAATGGGATAATAAGAAAATGTTGTACAAATACCCTGCATAAATAAAACGTATGCCGAGTGGGTATAATCGATAATAATAGAGGGGAAAGCTACAAAGTGGCGGCAGCAGCAAATGATCTGCATCTCGCCAAGAAACTTGGTTATAGCAGAGACTTAATGCTAGAAAACAAAAGTCGAACTTAAACTTAGTTCAGTTAATCTCAAATTCAGTATTTAACCCAGGTTTTCTTAAAATTGGCCTTCAAACTCTGGACCATGCACATAGAATCTCTATACTTTACACAAATAATAAGAAGGAAAGAAACTAATTTAAATGGGAAGTTTTCAATTTCTTCAATTCGATTAAAGTTAATCCATTTCCAAAAAAGTCTTGATTAAAGCTTACTCTATACAGATCACAGGGTATCCTCTAGTCAGGCATTCGTTGACTTGTTATTAGTTCTTTTCATTTCGTATAGTTTCATTGCCCGCCCTGTTATTGTTCTTTGTCTTGTTAAATTGGCGCAATGCAACTAAAACTGAAACTAAAACTAAAAACCAAGATGAGCATAAAAAACTTGAAAAGATTTTTGGCTTTACGAGCATATTCTAGTAGCCTCTAATTGGTTTCGGTCTCAGTCTTGGTCTTGCTCTGCGGTAGCTGGTGGGTGTGACTGGGTGGGTGACCAAGGGTCGGGGTCGGGGTAGGTGCAGGGCAAATTGGTAGATAAGTACTTGAAAGTTCTGTGAAGGAGCAAAAGTTCTTTAAAAACTTGTTCGCATTTAAAAAATGTCAGACTGACAATTATTTACTTAAATATACCCTGTAAAACAAGCAGTGTTCAAGACAAGAATCATTTGATGAATGATTTAAAGTCTCGACTACTATTAACTACCCTGTAATATGGATCAAGCCAGGAAACCATTTAATACAATTTTCACAATTCTAAACACTATATTTCAATTGAATACCCTGTAATATCGTTGTTTTCAGAGCACCTCTTGCTAACTCTTTAAACTAGAATCTAGATTCTAACTAGACTTTTTTTTAACTGTTTGGCGAACCAAGTTAATAGGCCAACTTTTTGCACAGGCTGCAGCTGCCTTGGCTATCATATCAGTTGGTTTTATTGATAAGCTTTAGCTGCGGCAATTTCTTGGCCATCTACTTTGTGTGGACTGCAAATTCTCAGCAGACGGGCTAAGAGCTGGCGATGCCGAGGCGGAGGGGGGGCAATTGTCATGGCAAAGAGGCGACTCGGATTCAGACAGACGACGGCAGCGTGTTATGCAAATTTGTGAGTTTTATTCCTGCTCCAAGCCAAGCCAGGGTCTAGCCACAGGGTCTCGTCTTGGACTCTTGAGTTGGAGGTCAACAAACGATTAACTTGTCTGTGGATTAGCGAACGGCGCAGCACGAAATATGCGAGAAAAATGCGTTAATTGGTTTCACACACAGCGGAGACGGCAACCACAATAGCGTAGACGCAAACCAGACGCAAATGGATGAAGTGATTGCGATTTTATCACTAGAGAAAGAGAGAGGAGGAGGAGAGAGAGAGAAAACCCGTTTGGCCAAAAACACTCTCCATGCCAACCCACTGGACAGCTGAAGGCAACCACATTCCAATTCCACTGAAA
Organism: Drosophila ezoana; assembly: GCA_035045725.1. Classification (NCBI taxonomy): domain Eukaryota; kingdom Metazoa; phylum Arthropoda; class Insecta; order Diptera; family Drosophilidae; genus Drosophila; species Drosophila ezoana. The sequence goes on along the minus strand of JAWNOU010000177.1, from coordinate 17,288,645 downwards.
TTGGAAGCGCTGCGGAATGCCGTAAGCCACAAGGGTCCGGAAAACCAGAAAAGTTTTCATAAATCAACGGATTTAACTTGATGATGTTGTGTTGATGACTCGAAAGTTTTTAACTGAGTTGAAAAAAGTTAAGACAGAGTGTCAAGACTTTAACGTTGGGATTTTCTTAGCCCTTACAGTGGAATATAACACACATTTATAGTTGTGTATGGAATAAGGCCAATGGGGAATATACTTTTAATTTATTACTCAAATGTGTAACATTTTTGTTAGTAACAAATTATAAGATTAACATTCCTTTTGAATATCACATGATTTCGGCTTATATAGTAAGGGAGCTTGGGATTCGAACCTGAAACCTGAAGAGAGAGCAAAACACACAGAGAGAGAAAGAGAGAGCATGCGACAGTGTCTCTTATAAGTCGAGCTTGGCGTCTATAAACATCTCGCTGCACATTGATGAGGTTTTGATGACCATCACAAAAATTCAATTTCACTTTTACAACAAAATGCGTGCGTGTGTGCGTGAATGTGTGTGTGTGTGTGTGTGTGTGCATGAGGTAATCGTTTGTTAAGCGTAGTGCATTTTATTTTCTATGCTCGCTTTAACCCACTTTTCATTTGACGCTCGCTTCTCGTCTTGGTTTTCAATTTGCGGCTCAATTTCCAAAAATACAAAAAACAGAAAGAAAGAAAAAAAACATTAAGTGTTTCATGTTGTTTTTCCTGCTGTTATTGTTGTTGTTGTTGTTGGTTGGTTTTTTGTCAAGCATATCGAGAGGTGTTGAATTTGCATTCGAATTTGCACGCTTTCAACATTTTAAACGTCTCCGCAAAGCGACAATAAAAAAAAAAAATAACAATTGGCATGAGCCGCAGCCACAACCGAGACAGAGACCCATAAAGCACCCAACTGGGTTGGAATTGGGTTTGGGATTGGGCTTGGGCTTGGGTCGGGGTTTGGTTTTGGGTTTTGCGATTTGGCATGGTTAGCTGCGAACACGAACGCAGCTCGCCGCGCTGCGGATTGGATTACAAGAGTCGAAGCGACCAGCGAAATGACAAATGAGGCCAAACACCACACAAACAACAACAGCAACAGAAACAACAACAACCCAAACAACCGAAACAATGGAGAAATAAACACGAACCAACAACTAAAATGGTAACAAAACCAAATCTATTTACAAGCCGAAAAAAGAGCAACAAGAAGTGTCAAATGATGCGACTTGCCTAAACGAGGAAGCGTATTGAATAAAAAAGAAATTTGTAGAGTTGGGCAAAATGTTTAAATGTTGCGTAGGTTGAAAAATCAAATCACAACATTTGATATAATTTATTGTGATATTGCATCTGATCGTAGCTTGCATCGTTTATCTTCTACTCCTGAGAATCGCATATCTTTTCCAGGCTTAACTTAACTAAACCAATTATAAATGTCAAATAAACTTTATAGTTAAAGAGTGTAACTTAAACCCAAACTAACTTTAATACATAAGATACCCAACTCACATCTCTTTAAACTGACTATAAAACTGACAAAACGTTTCTCTTGAAATCTTGACGCCTGTTTTTACATTTTCTTTGGAATCTATTGGCTGTTTATTCGCTGAGCCCTAGAAAGAAAGCACTTTCTAATAGCCGAATTCACACGTACGAAATCGAAATGCGAAATTCTCAAAAGGCGGCAATTGGCAGCTGGCATGTGTGGCATGCGGCACATGTTTATCATCTGCCGGAATGCCCTGAAGAAGATGCCAAAAGGAAACATATATCAAATGTTAAATGTTGGTTGTTAGCGCAAAACAATTCAAATAACAGACAGGCAGACGCGACTTCAGACTTCTTTTATGGAGTGCAACTGGAGGAGAAAGAGGAGGAGGAGGAGGAAGTGGAGGCGTAGCTGGAGATGGAAGTGGAGCACACTTGTGCGACCCACGTGGTTTTTTGTCATGTGTTGTAAACGAAACCCACTTCCACTGGCAGCTGCTCAACCTGATGGTAATGCTCATGATGATGAAGCTGATTATGATCATGATGCTGATGATGATGCTGATGATGATGATGATGCTGAAGAGCTGTGTATAATCCGGGTAGGCGGCGGCGTGTGTGCACACGCTGATACGGCATACGGGAGCAGCTGATGAGGCGGAAGTGAAAGCAACGTAGCCAGAATTAAACTACTTCCGCTGCTTCCTATTGGCACTGTGTATCACACACATGCACACACACACACACTCTCACACACACACTTCCAACTTCAACTCGGTTTCCAACTTTGTTGTCTTTTATTTTGGCAACGTCGTGCGGGTTGCCCCAAAGAGCGCCAAATTAAGTTCAAGTTTGCTGCGTCGCGTTTTGGTCAATTTAACATGGTTTCCACACAGTCCCAACACACCCCCTACCCGCCCCTCGCCCCACTGTCTGAGCCCACCTCAAAGCGCGCTCAGGTTTAGGCATATATTTTGCACGCTCTGTTTCATTTACGGCTTGTAGTCAGTGTACTGTGGCTCGAAGAATTTTGACATCAGCTATGCTGCGTGGCATGCGAAGATTGTTATCTGGCAACATGTTGAAGAGAGGGCATAAGAATCTTAATGTGCTCATCAAAATATCTCAAAATGAACATAAGAAATATTACTTGGAGTAGAAAAAATATCTAAAAAAGTTTTAATATATGTTTAAGTCTAGCAAATATGTCAAAAATATAAGCGATGGTGACGAATTGTTAACTATTAAAATAAGAATTATCTAGCCTATAAAAGCTGTATACATTTTTTCTGCAAACTCCAACCTCTTACCAAATACTCTACTTTTTCTCTCTTTATCTTTAGTTCAGTTGTAAGCAATAGTAAGGGCATTAAGAATTCGCTGTCCCTTCCTAGCTTCGAGCATTGTATTTATTTGTCGCATTTTGGATTTGCATTTTGGGCATGCGGCGGCGCTTCATTGGGGTCAAGGTGGCTGCTGTTACTTCAATTGGAAATGCCATAAATGGCTAAAAGAATCATGTGAGCTGTGCGTTGAGTCATATTGTTGTCATAAGATACCTGAACAAAGACAACAACAACAACAACAGTTGCCCAAGCTCTACGATTGCCGTTACGCGTCGCCTTTCCGACTGGCCTTATATGGGTGGTCGCTGGATCGGTGCACGGCCAGAGCCCCAGCTCTATCTCTCTCGCTCTCTCTCTCTCTCGCCCGCACGCACTCGTAATTGTCATTATCAGCTGCTGCCCGCAAATAGTTTTAATTGTTGCCCCATTGACGTGACTGGACTGTTGATCAGTTGATCAGTTAAGTCGATCGGCTGATCAGTTGATCAGTGGGAACTGTCCCAACTTGGTAATGTTATAATTAAATGTCTAAATAAAGTGTTTGCCCCTTCTCTTCCCCTCTTCTCTGTGCTTGTTTTCTTATGCAATTCTCACTTAACAGCGTTTACTTTTTCTTTCAATTGCATTCCGTTAGCCCCCACCTCCCACATTTTTCACACGACAACAGTTTTTCCTGCTTCCCCATGTATGTATATACACATCTATTAGGAAAGATCTTCGTATCGCCCTCTGATCGACAAGTTTTCTAATTTGTTTGGGGGCTCGCTTACGTTTTGTTTTCGATTTCGTTTAATTGAGTTTTTATTTAACTGTTCATTTCCAGCTTATGGCTAATTAATATCATTTTTGTTTAGATAGTGAGAGAGAGAGAGAGGAAGAGAGAGAGAGTGGGAGGGGGTGTGTGTGGTGAGTTTGTCATATAAATAACTTGACGTTGCCCAACACTCGACTTGATTTGGATTTAAATTTGCTTTGTTCGAGTAACTGGAACTGCTCTCAGTTGAGTTTTGCAATTATTACACGTACTACAATGTGTATGTGTGTGCCTGTGTGTACTTGTGTGTGTGTGTGTACATTGTATCTGTTGCTTTGTATCTGCACATTCAAAATGTTGTCTACAGTTCCCCAGCTGACAGGCCTCGGCATGACGTAATCGGGCCGGGCAACAACTGTCTCAGAAATTAGATACTCAAAAACTCTTAAAAAACACGGCTGCAAACAGAAGCCCAGAGGAGGGGGAGGAGAAAAAACAAACGTAAAATATGCGAATATTTGTCGCATTTGTGTGTTTAATGATAAAGAGTGAGAGATAGTTTATCTGCAAAATGTTATATTGGAATGGCATTGCATTCCAATACACTTATGCGAAACACACTGGAATTTTCCAGCAGCAAGAAGCTAATGAGCCTCTCTTTTGGCATCTAATCAGACAATTAGTGAGGTTAGGTTGAAGTTGGGGGATGTCCAAAATAATAAATGTGTATAATATCTGATGACCAAAAAGATTTTGAATATTCCACAGAACAGTTTTATATTTTAAATCACATTCTTTTTGAAATTCTTCAATTATTTCCATTTGTCTTGTCTTGTTTTTCCAACGAGCTCTTGTTTACAATGTGATTTTCTTTTATTTCACGTACTTGATTTCTGTATTTATTACTTCCCCAAAAAACTTCCTCTTCTTCCTCTCAACCCATTCAAATTTGTTGATCACATTTCATTAATTTCCAAAATTTGGTATACAAATCCATTTGCGATACTTTGGCAAACACATTTGGCTCCGCAGACCCCACACATTTAGCCAGAATTTGCATTTGTATCTGGCAGATACACAGATACACACAATAGCAATGCAAGCATCTAACGCTTTCTGCCTGATGCCTGATCCCAAACAACAAAACAATCGATTGGCATCGTCTGCGACTCTTGTGAGTTCAACTTATGAATTCAATTTAAACGCATATTTGCACGTTCGCATCCGATAGATGCGCGAGTTTCGTTGTATGTACAGCACAGATACATGCCGCATAATTTGTTTATTAATTTAGCCCAGTTCCCCCTCTCCCCTCTCGATTGCCAGCGCAAAAAAAAGCGGCCACCAACTGAGGCGCTGATGGAGCAGCTGCCTGCGCTCGGCGTTCTTTGCTTTTGTATCTCTTTTTTTAATATTATTATTTTTTTTGCGTCAACAATAAAAAGGCATTACATCAACCTCAACACACACACACACACACATGAAGCGAGTGACTCACTCGGGAGCAATGCCAAGCGCGAGCTGGAGGCGACATTCTCGCTGAGCTAAGCCAACTGCTGGCTGCAGCAATACGACCCTGGAGCTGGAACTGGAACTGGGAGCCGAGTCGAGTCGAGTCGAGGAGACCTGCGAGTCGAATGCTAGAGCTATATCTTGTATACCCTTACCGAGGGTAAGGTAACTATGTCAAGAAGCTGGGTTCGAATAGATGTAGGCAATGTTAGGCGAAGACATTAGCGCACTTTTCCGATTCCATTAAGTATATATATATGTATTCATTATTGATCAGCATCAACCTAGTCGGATAGAAAAAACTAGATGATCAATTCTTTATTTTTCCAGATATCTGAATCAAACAATGATTCTATTCCATTATCATAAGGGAATTACTTTATCCTCAAGGGAAATCGAATCTTTTGTTATACGAGCACTTCTCACTCTAAATGACTGCTAGGGTACTCAATCTTCGACTTGCTGCTCTCGTGTGTTTTTTATAGCAAATGCCTTTTATCTAGTCGCTGTGCGAGTGTTTCATTAACTTTTCTCGCTTTTTGTGGCTTCGCATGGTCTGCATACGCATCGGGGGAAACGGGTCGGATCGGGTCGAATAGTAAATCATCGTTGGAGTATCTCTGTTGTATGGGAGAAGAGTTTGTTTTTTCTTCTCCTTTTCTATTTTTACTCGGCTGAATAGCACTCATAACGGTATCGCCAGTTAAAAGATACATAACAGCATTTAAAGACGGGTTAGTTCCCCACCTCAGACCAACTTGTCAGCCTCAGTCTTAGCCGCGACGGAATTATCATCATCATCATCATCATCATCATCTGGTGGAATTGGTGTCGATGTTGTTGTTGGTGTTGTATGTAAATGGTCAAACGTTTCTCTCGGTGCTCTCAAGATTGGAGTGCCAGACAATGAAAATAACTTCCTACTGTTCGTTCGGTCTCCCGCTGCTGTTCAATTCTTTTAAGTCCATTGGCCCACATTGAATGGCCCCATAGAATTTGTTGGACATCCTAGCAAAACAAAGCCATCCACATTTGTGCATTTTTGCTGCTTCGACTGTTTGTTTTTGTTTGCATTATGCAAGAGTTCTGACAACGACTGACAATTGGGCAGCGCTTTCTTGTTGAATGTTTAAAAATTGGTGCACAAGTGCATTTTGAAATGCATTTCAAGAGCAGTGTGGCATTTGAAAGATTTATTTGTACATTTAGATTGTGCTTGAAGTTAAGCTTAAGTGAACAAATTGATAATGTTTATTTAACATTTCAAATTCAACCCAACCTATTTCTTCCTGAAGTCATTTTAAACTATTGCATCGTTTAACCTATCGATACTTCTTCGTTAAGTTCACATGCGCTCCTTTCTATTTGCATGCGTAAGCTCTCTGTGCTTGCGATCATATTACTCTTAACTAAGTGTCCCGGTTTCCCGTATGCAGATGCTAGTCGTTGGTATTTGTCTCTCTCTCTCCCGCGCTCCATTCAATTTCTAAATTTGCAAATTGTGTGTGTGTGTGTTTGTGTCTCTTTTTTCGCACCGCTCCGCTCTTCAATTTGTCGCTATACAACTCTCTTCTTATGCTCACTCCGACTTCAGTCAATTAGCAAAGTCAATAGCATGCCGTTATATCCATGCACCCCTTGCTTTGCGCTGACGTTTTTTCCCATTTGTTTGCTTAATTTATAACAACTCAAAAGCTCACACCGCACTCATACATGCACATGGAGAGCGCAGCTTGTCACTTGTGAAGTTTTATTTGGATTTGCGTTTTCCAAAACTCTCTGTTCTATATGCAAATATATGCCAAAGTCCGATTGCAAATATGCACGCAATCAGTTAGCAAAGTTTTGCACCCACCCGCCCCTTTCTCTATATGCGTGGTGTGTACATCTTGCGGGAGCCTCTTATTGTGTTTTGTATATAATTAGCGCTGCCGCCCGCAACTTAAATTGAATTAGCCTGCCTCAAACGCTCTGGGCCACAGTCTGCTAATGGACGAGGTGTAACCAGCCCAGAGGAGGTGGGCCAGCATCTTAGGAGCTTGCAAATTAGCTTAAAGCTTTTGCTGCAGCAGCTCAAACTTACACATGATGCTTTATTAATATTTGAAGAGAGGGAACGTAAGGGGCGGACGTAAGCTTACACAAGCCAAAGAGACACAATGGGAAAACTTTTGGATTTGGAGCAAAATGCGGCTGAAACTAATGTGGAGCAGCTGCTTGCGACTGTCTGTGGAATGTGGTGTGAAGCAGCGAGGGGAAGGGGGAGAGAGTTTGAATAATGTACGAGATTTGCAAAGCTGTGAGACCAAAAAATACGAAAAAGAAAAACCGAATTCGAGACGATTAATTTTTGCTGATGAAGTGACAAATGGCAGTGGGTTAGCAGCGATGGCGGCGGGGGCGGGGGACTGAAAATGGGTAGACAAAAACTGGAGCAAAGCAAACAGTAAAAAGCAAAAGCAGCAGCAGAGATCTAAAGCTGAATTTCATGATTGGCAGTGGAGTGTGAGTGCGAGTGAGAGATAGAGAGGAGGAGTGGGAGAAGGAGGCGAGAAAACCCTCAAGTGATGGACAGCGGTGACGAGAGTCAAGCAACCACTTGAACTGAAGAGCCAAAGAGCTGGAAATTGTTATTGCTAAGCATGCATGTGTACACATATTCATATGCATATAACATATATATATATGTATACATATGCAGAGCTATAAATAGCACTCACACAAATGCACAGACAATACAAAACGAGAGCCCAAACATAGATGCGATGCGACTGCTGCTGCTGCATGCGGGGATCAATTGGACGATGGATGCGACCAAGTCATGCAAATGCTTCACAAAATAAAAGAGCCGCAACGAGGGGTCGCCAGGGTTGCCACTTTACATGAGCCGCAACGAAGATTGCCACCCCGCTTCGAGTTAATAAAGATCAATTGAATTTAAACAAAGAAATGAGCGGAGGGCGGGCTGGAGGGGAGCGAGGTCAAGTAAATGCAATGCCAGCGACGACAGCCGTCTTGCCCCGTCGCCAGAATGGGAGTGGCATAACAAATTACAAGCAAATGCGCATTAACATAAATTCTACAACAAAAGCAATGTGAAAACAAGGAGGCATCAGGGTCGGGGGGGGGGGTCGGCAGAAGTAAAAACAATTAAAAGACGACAACAGAAGAAATGACAGGAAACAAGCGACAGCGAACCGAATGGCAGCAGCCAAGGGGCCAGTGTTGGATAGCTCCGACTAGAAGAATCTGCGTAACTGTAAGACAAAGCCAATGCATTCACGGTAGAAACAAGCGCCATGTAGCAGAGTGTAGACCGAAGTTAACTGACCCACATATCAATGGCCGGAAACGGTAAGCTCAGAGCGAGACAGTGGGACAGTGAGAAAGACAGACAGACAGGACAGGTAGCCAAAAATGTGTACACAGAAACTCAATTCACACAACAGACTCCGTTCATCAGTTAGTTTTGGTCATTAGTCAAAATGTTTGTGCTGAAAAATAACAATGGGCAACATTTAATTGAGGGAAAGCCCCCAAAGCCCCAAATGCCCAAGGCGAATAAATAAGAGTCCGTGCCCAAAAGCTTGCCCAGCAGCAATTTCAACTTCGACTTCCACTTTGAGACTTCAGCTTCCACTTTTAGAGCTGAACAAGAAATTCGTTTTTATTTTTTTTATTTAACATTTTCAATGCAAAAATTGGGCCACAAAACCAAAGCAAATCGAAGCTAAAATGCAACAAAAAAAAAAATTTGAAAAGAAAACAGAATTCAAGCATAGAAAACTTGTCTGGCAATACTCTAAGTGTGTGTGTGTGTGTTAGTGTATTTGTGTGTATGTATTTGTATGTTTGCATGTACTTGTATACTAGCAAACCCCATACGTATTTGGCCCTTAAGATTTCCATTACTTACTATTAATGTGGAGGAGGAGAGGAGAAATATATATGTAAACATAACTGTTAATATATCAGATAAGCTGAGACCGTAGGAAAAATATGAAAAAGCATATAAAAAATCACAAAAAATAATGCCAAAAGTTAATTATTATCAAATGGAAACTAGTATCATGAAATGGGTTCAGTTTTGAAGGTTGGAAATTGGGAAAAGGTATAATTTTGTGGGAAAAACCTTAACCCGTTGCTTTGTTTTTCATTTGGCAGCGGAAGCCGAAATCTGTTTTTGTCAAACGTAAAAATTGGCAGCCGCCAAATAGGTTGCAAAATGTTGCAACCAAGCGGCTAATTACGAGAAATTGGAGCATAAAAGATGAGCTGAATGTCGGGCTTTAGGCTTTGATTGAGGTGCAACGAAAGTGAGTGGGAGAGTAAAGAAGAAAAAATAAAGAAGTAGAAAGCAGGAGGAGGACAAGGTAAAAAAGCTGCCACATCAATTGCATAATGCCGCAAAAAGTTCTCACAGCAGCAAAACAAAGCACAAAGTGAAATGACAAGCATGTGTGTGTACGTGCGTGTGTGTGAGAAAGGAAATGAAGATAAGGAGATGCAAAGCAGCGATAAGTCAAAGACGACGCCGCTGCCTCTGTCGCTGCCGCTGCCTTTGCCGCTGCTTGACCACTTTTATTTTCATGCCTGAATTGTTTATGAAATTGCAGCGCCCTTCTCTATACGTATAGAAGGCAGAGTGCTTGCTCAGAGGGAAGAGGGGAGGGAGGGAGCATGGGTGCAGTGAGAGGGGAGGGGAGGGCAATAGGCAGCACTCAGAAAATGGTTTGTCATGCAAAAGTGAACTTCGCTTTCAGAGTTGAGAGTCCAGTCAAGAGTGGAAAAAATAAAAATAAAAGCTATTGTCATTGTCAATGTGTTTGTTGTTGCCGTTGTTGTTGATCTGTCTTGGCTAGAGATGGGCGCGTGTCGAAATGAACACGAATAACAATTCGAAAACACGCTAGTCCAAATATTTTGGCTTTATTATGTTTATTTCTTTTATTTTTTTTATTTGACAATCTTTTTAATATTATTCAATTTCTTTTAGCTTCAAGTTTTGCATATTATTTCTTAAAATTTCTGTTTACGGTCGTGTCACGCTCCCTTCACTAAACTGTGCAGCAAAAGCCTCACATTCTGTTTCTTCTGCTTGTAGCGAATTCGAAAGCGGAAACGATTTTCAAGTGCCGCACGCTGTGGCAGCATCAAACAGTGGCAAGCAGCAATATGAGTTGGGCAGATGACGCTTCTCTCAGCGTCAGCGCCGTCGCCGTCCAAGTTTGTCGCTGTAGTCATTTGTCACTGGCCAAATGCAAAAATTAAAACATTCAACAAAGCGACAGGCCGAAAAGTGTGCCATGACAGGGGGGGGCAGGGGGCAGCGACTGCAGTTACAGTTGCAACTCGGTAAGTGCCAAACGAAGTTGCTGCAAATGGAGGACGCTTTTGGATTTGACGCTGCGCTTCGTTGCGCTGCCGCCTGCTGCCCCACCTCCCCGCCTAACACTAACTGCCGACTCGTGCCACACTGCACGAATTGGCCAAAATGTTAAGCCCGCTTCCTGCCCCCCTCCCCCCATCCCTCCTGGGCTGACAACAAAGAGGTCATTTACTTTCGTTGCGAGCATAAAATAATCGTCTGTCGTGGCAGCCGCCGCAGCCAAGCAAAACAGCAGCAGCAACAACAACAAGCGAGAATGCGAGTGTTAACGACTAGTCGGATACCCTGTACTCAAGCGTGTGTTGCCTTAACGTACACTCGTGCATACATGCAAAACATCTCTGGAAAAACCTCAACTTTAAATCGATATTTATTGAAATCAGTAGAAAATCGTTAAATCTACCCGATGCTGATCAAGAATATACACTTTATACTCTATTTTTGCCTCTCACACATACATTTGCATATATTCATATAACCCCCTTTTTAAAAGCGGGCAAAACTAAAAGTCACACATTCGTGTTTGCCAAATAAAAAGTCAGATAAATGAAATTGGCAACGGCAGCTGAGACAGAGGCAGAGACTGAGACAGCGACGTCGACTGCGACTGCGAAGTCGACAACGGCGACAAGTTGAGTGAAGTTTGGTATCAAAAATCGATTAACAAAGCGCCGGCAGCTAAATGCGAGCAGCGCAGCTCAACTTTAACGGCATTTAAAAAGCATTTCTTTATTTACAAGACAAACTTTTCAGTGCTTGTGTGTGCACAGATAATTGGTATAAAATGCCCGTTTATTGCCTGTCACGAGTATCGATTTCTATATCAGGATATGTCACGTGCAGAGCGGCAACCGCAAAGGAAATGGAACAAAACTTTACACTGGCAAACGGCTGGAAATGGGGGGAAGAGTCGCTCCTTTTGCCAAGTTAAGAAAGACCGAAGATATAATACCCTTTTGCGACTTGGAAAATGAAATAATAGATCCGAGTCTTTGTGAATTCTAATTCTTATTTGCAGGCTCTAATTTCTCAGTTCTAAATACAATTGATGAGGTAATCGTATGCTTCATTTTCTCATATAATAAATGTATATTTGACGAGACAATTGAAACCGAATTGTTGCGAAATTCGCATTGAAAATATGCGTCATAGGAGCCAAGTTGTAATTGAATTTTAAGTTAAAAACATTTCCATTGTTTAATAAACAACGACTATGAGTCAAATTGTTTATTATCTAAGAATTGTTATGAAATACAATTGTTCATATTTTGTGCACAGCCTAATGCCCGGACAGACAAGTTTAAACAAGAGTTGAAAACAAATGCAACGGGCCCAAAGTAGATTTCGGCTTATTTGTCTGGCACACATGTGTATAAGATACATAAATATGTATCTGCAGCTAGTTGTCAGTTTTCTGGAGTCTCAAATCTTTGAGTTGATATTTACACGTTTCAACATTTCCATTAGGCCTCGTGCATATTTTATAACTGACTTCATTGCGTAGACTTTAAATAGTTTTCATTACTCCACAGCTAAAATTAGACTCACAGAGAGTCGAGTCAGAGATGAGAGCGCAAGAGAGCGTGTAGCGCCTCTTGACTATAATTAGACAAACGCTTAAGAGCAGCGAACGTGGGACGTGAGGGGAGGTGGGAGATGCAAGTGATGTGGAACACGTCGCAGATGCTGATAGTTGGAGCTGATTACAACAAGGCTTTCGAATGGAATTTGACGAATGATGAAATGACAATTGTCTGTGCCCGTTATCAGCTGAGTATGTTTCCGCACACATATGTATGTATGTACCCACATTATGCATGTATTTACCTATTTGGTGTAGAAGAGCTTAAAATCTCACCGAAACTATTTCGAGTAACAGTTCGTGGGCAAAAAATCAGCTCTACACAAGCTTGAAGGGCGAAAATGTATGCAAGGCGAAACGCAAAGAGAACTCAGCTCAGACCCGGACGGTCAATAAAAATAAACTGGAATTAAGCATAAACCAATAAGCACAAGAAGAAAGCAACGCAATGACCGCAAAGCTAGTGACTACGTGTGTGTGTGTGTGCGAGAGAGAATGCCAAACTGGAAACGAAATATGTGCTCAAGGTCAGTCAACGGATTGTTTCTTATTTATATATTGCTTGCAGAGAGCAGAGATCAAAAGCTGCGCTGCAAAGTTTGCAACGGTTCGTTGGCGTCGACGTCGTCGTCGTTGCTCATACGCAAAATTTACGCAAATTGGCACACAGAATTGCGAAAGAAGAGAAGAGGCAGGCGGCAGAGAAAGGTAGCGGAAGCAGCGGCGACGCAAATTAAAAGCAATTTTCAATTTCCTGAGTTGGCGAAAATTGAAAAATTTGCTGCATGCACAAGCAGCAGCAGCCACCCGCGCAATCTCTCGCACACATACACACAGACGCACAAATAGTCAATGGAATGAAATTGATGTGCCGTTATTTGGCTGAAGCTAAATTCCAAGAAGCACACACAAATGCTGCTGCGCAGTCGCAGCAAACTAGCCGAACCACTTTTTGTTTTATTTTTTGCACACGTTTGTTGTGTTCGTAATTATTAAAGCTACGCTGCGCTGCTCTGCGCCCACAACAACAGGCCACGAATTGCGTAGGATAATAAACAGAAACAACAAACAAGCGACACGGGCACGGACACGAGAGCAAACGATACGCATGATCAATGAGAGCAGTGGCCATGTGACTAGATAGCCGTCTCGCTCTAACGCGCGCATACAACAAGTGCGAAGCAGCGGCATAAAACAAAGGAGCAAAATTGAAAGAAAAAAATGCCAATACATACAATAAAACATAAAACAATCAATTTCTTAAATTCCCATCAGTTTCCAATAGAAAATTAGTTAATTGTCACTCACCTTATCCAGGCATTTGAGCTCCTCAATGGGATAAACCACCTTTTGGCAACGGGCACAAGTTTTATTCATCTTCTCGCTGTTTCAGTACACTTTCTGAGTGGGAATCGGGGGGCACACAGATTTTTAGAATTTAGCAACACTTGATACAGTCGATTATTAGTTTCGCATAGCGATCGGCTGGCAAACACAGCTTAAAAACTATTTGCCAAGAATTGGAATCTATTTGAACTATTGTTGGGTATATGTGTGTGTGGCCAGGATTAACATTTAACACTGCAAAGCTACTGAGATTTGAACAAAAATCTGTGTTACAACTGGATGGCAACTAACTGGTTTGCTTTGTCGCTGATTTTCGTATATATATATATACACAGACTCACGCACGCACACACGAGCACACAGTTAACACTTTTTCACTAATTGCAAGCGGGTAAACTTTTAAATATTCAACTGTGGCCGTCTCCGTCTTCGACTCCGACTGCAGCTAAGCGACGCGCGCACGACTCCTACTCAGAGAAAGAAAACGACAGGTGCTTGTACAGTTGCGCTTTCGAAATGCTGCTAGACGCAATTTGTATTCAACAATTAATGGCAACGATGTTAATGTTTATTAATTAGTGGATTTGTTCAATCAAAAATTTACACGCTGCGCACCCGCATAAACACGTCCGTACCTCGCCGTAACAACAACAATTATGACGCTTAACATGCTGTAAACGTTTTGGGGCTTGGAGTATGTTGCGCTCAAATGGTCATGTTAAGGGGAGAGAGAGAGAGAACAAAAGTGTCTAACATCATAGTACTAAAATTATCTGTTAATTCGCTGTTAACTCACTGCAATTGCTACGATAGCAGTGTTGCGAGCGAGTGTAATTACTCGATAACACATATGCCGGCTGGCACAGGGTGCTGCTCGTAAAAAGCACCCCACTTTTTGTATCCTTGGAGTTTACTATCGAGATTTTTTTTGTAACCACTTCGTGCTCCGTGGGCGGATATACAAATATTCACAAAAATCATACAAATATCAATTATAAAGTTAAGTGAATGACAAAAGGCTAGCCAAAAGTAACGACTTAAGTCGACTTTGCATAAATACATAAATCAAACGTTAATCAAGAGCAATATTCGCATTTTCTCCAATGTCCCGTGACCTGACTGTGCATAATACTACGTTCGACTGTCTAGCAATTAATAGAATGTAAAAGGCCACAGTTCACTCATAAGCTTGCAATCAATAGATGTTTATTATAATAAAGCAATATAAATAAGTTGTAAAAGTGCAAATTATTGATTATTCAAGCTTGAATCGTGCTGCATATTTAAAGGCGTGGACTGTGTAACTTAAGACGCCAAAAAGTAGGCAAAAACTACCAAAGGAAACACACAACATTGCCGATTGAAAAATCGATAAGCTTGCCGTGAGCCTGTGTATTTGTAAAGCCGGCGGCTGCTATCGACCACAACAACAGCAAGAAGAAGAACAACAGCGAGAAGTAACGGGAGTCCAAGGAGGTGACAAACGGAAACAAGTGGAAACGAGGATTCAACTTTTTCTCGCTTAAATGTCAAAAGTCAGCCAGCCAGGACGACAGCGCATGTTGTAGACTCGGACCCACCCTGTCTACGACATAATTACGTTAATAAAACAACAGTAGTATTTACCTTCCCCTGAGTAGAGCTGCCCTCCGCGCAGGCAGCAAGCCGCAGCCATTAGACGTTACACGTATGTAACCAACCCGTTTATTATAGCCACCATGCAAACGCTGCGCAAGAAAACGAGTCCTTGTAAGTGTAAGTTCTATGTTAAATTGATTTTATTTAATTAAAAAGCTTTGCCTTAAAATCGATCGATAATGCACTAAATACCTGATGGCGCATGACGAGCATGCCTGATCGTCTTTGGGCCGCTTAACTGGCAGCTGCTGCGCCGGCGTCGCTGTCTCTCTCTCTCTCTCTCTCTCTCTCTCTGTCGAGATCTCTAAGTAGTTGTGGTAGTTTTTCTAATGTGTGTGTTATCGATATCGAATTTAAATATCTGCACCAGATGCTGCATGATGAGCGTGTCTGATCGTTTTTAGTTCGCTTAAGTAGCAGCTGCTGCGCCGGCGTCGCTGCTGCTGCTGCTGTAGCCGCTGCTGTCGTTGTCGGCAGGTGGTGCAGCTGCGTTCAGATTTTTGGCAAACAACAACCGTGCGCGCGCTCTCTCGCTCTCTCTCCCTCACTCGCGCTCTCTCTCTCCATGCAAAAGTTTAGTTGTTTTTAATTTTGCATTGGATGTACCGCAAAATAATAGTGAAATTCCAGCGCTCTTGCAAGTGTGTGTATGTGTGTGTGTAAGTTTGTATTTGTGCTCTCTCACTCCCACAGCAGAGGGCGCAGCATCGCGCAGCGCTGTCGTCATTCATTCATTCCCTGAACGCGAATCGCAGCGGCTGCGGATGCGGGCGCTGTCACGCGTTTTGTTACTTTTTCGACATTTTCCGCCAGTTCTTGTTTTTTTTTTTTCGTTTTATTCGTTTCTTTTTTAATTAAAGTCCAAAAAACGTCGCGCAAATCGTTTTTATTTGTTATTATTGTTTGTGCTTGTGCGCATTGCTGGCCTTTGTGTTTGCCATGGAAATACTCTGAATATCGCACACAGACACACACACACACACAGAAACACATGGATAAATAGATTCTGTTCTGAGCTGAGTTTGTGGCTAACAAAATGGTCAAGTCGCTTGTCTCCAAGCTGCAGGCATCCTCGAATCTCTCGCTGGCCCAAACTTTCGGCCTTGGCGGCGCCAGCGGCCCGGAGGAGACGAATTACGCAAAACGTTTGTTTGTTTTTCTTACACCTACACACACCCACACACACGCACATCTACAGGAAATATGATGGAATATTTATTTTCTGCATTTTTTCAGATCGCAATGATCCCGGTCGCTTCTTTGGGGATGGCGTCCAGTTCAAGGCCAAGCTGATTGGCATCCTGGAGGTGGGCGAGGCGCGCGGCGATCGCATGTGCCAGGAGGCGCTGCAGGATCTGAAGATGGCGATACGCGCCGCCGGCGAGCACAAGCAGCGCATCATCATCCACGTGACCATCGATGGGTTGCGGCTGCGGGACGAGAAGACCAGCGACTCGCTCTACCATCATCCCGTGCACAAGATCTCGTTTATAGCGCAGGATATGACGGATTCGCGTGCGTTTGGCTATATATTTGGGTCGCCGGACAGCGGTCATCGGTTCTTCGGCATCAAGACGGACAAGGCGGCCAGCCAGGTGGTGCTGGCCATGCGCGATCTCTTCCAGGTCGTCTTCGAGCTGAAGAAAAAGGAGATCGAAATGGCGCGCCAGCAGATCCAAGGCAAATCGATCATGCACGATCATACCAGCCAGCTGGCCACCCTGTCCTCGCTGAAGGCTGGCCACGGCGAGCTCGCCTCCGGCAGCAGCAGCTCCGCAGCGCATGCTTCCAATCTCAGCATGCTGGGCGCCGGCTCCTCGAATGGCGTCGGCCTTACGCGACTCGGTGTTAATCTGGATGTGAACAAGGCAACGGGCGGAGCGGCCAAGGAGGTAATTAGTTGGCCATCTCTCTCTCTCCCTTCCACTTATAACTGTTCTCCTCTGCAGATCTCGCCGGAATCTGTGGCGGACCTGGTCGATCTGGAGCAGGAGCTGACCTCGTTGCAGCGCGGCATCAGCCAAATGGAGCGCATTACGCCCAACGAGCCAGGCACATCCCAGGCCGGCGCCGGGCTGACCAAGTCGGCCAGCGAGGATGATCCCTTTGGCGATTCCTTCATCTATGTGCCGTCGTACAACATCTTGCCGCCACCACCCGACTCCGGACGCACGCGCCACAAGCAGCCCAGCAAGACGCCGGAGAGCACAGCTCTGGACACGCTGCTCTCGCCGGTGCCGGGCGCCAGCAGTTCTCCGGCCACTCTGCAACAAGACGACGATGATGGCTGGCTGCACGAGCTGCAGCATCAGAACGATGTCTTTGACACCACCAAGGTGACGGTCACGCCCACGCCCATGTCGGCGGCAGCCGTGCTGGGCAGCCTGCCGATGGCGCCGCTAGCGACCAGAGAATCCTCGGCAACGCCCACGCAACAAATCTGCAGCGAAATCTGCGCAGCGCCCACAACGACAACAACAGCAACAACTACAGCGGCAGCCGGCATAGAAGTGGGGTTAAGTGGGGCTCTGACCAGCCTGACAACGGCGGCTGCAGCAGCCCAACCAGAGGCAGAGGGGGCGACGACAACAGCAGCGGGAGCAGCGGTCATGTCGGGTGAGTTGTTGAGCACAAAAAGAAGTTCGTTAATAAATGATTGCCACAAGCGGTCAATCCGTAAGAGAGCTGCCATTCACGATGGATGCAAGGGGCAGGGCGTGTTGTCTGCGACAATTGCCAGCTGAGACCCAGCAGATGAGCTCAATGAGTCGCAGTCAATTGGTCGCATTTCTCACTTACAGTGAAATTCACTAGCACAAATAGCAAACAAATATATATTTATCAACTCGGGAGATTTACATGGGGAGGGAGGAGCTGGTATAACCCATTAAAGCCTAGGGCTAAAGCAAAGCGTTAATGGAACTGTTAATTTTAACATTAACTGCTTGCTCTTAACACGCTAACATTTGCTGTTAAAGTATGTAGGTGGAAAGTATGTAAAGTCTTGCTGTTATTTTGTTCAATTCACATTATGTTATTACAAAGATCGCTTTTCTAGAATTCTAGAACCAAATAGTTTTACTTTGCAAGTGACCATATTCAATGTTATGTTACCTCCACTTAACATGAATATGTTTATTGTTAAGAAAATGTTAATCAAAGCTTAACATAGCATGGTATGTAAAACGTGTACTGCTTTACAGCCTTTTCACATTTTGTTAGTAACAGCTCCCCATTAATGTTTAAATTTTGTAAATTAAAGGGGTCTTTAACCTGAAGTCATGCTCTCTTTAACATTATTCAGCAAAGTTAAAAAGCGACTTCTGTTAGTTAAAACCCGACTAAATTTAAGAAGTGTTCTTTCCATCGTGAATGCAGCTCTTTTTAAGGCTTTTTATGTTAATATTTAAACACTTACTAACCCCCTAAGCACCGCTCCTTAAGTTGATTTGTTGTTGTTTTTGCGCTTCAGTTTGTGGTCTTTATTTATAGTTTAGTTCAATTGAGTTTTTCTTCGTTTTTCTCTTGAGTTCTCGCACAAGTGCACGCTTCTTTTACTCCTCGGAGTCTCTGTTAACAGCGAGTCTCCCTCTCTCTCTCTCCCTTTCGCTCTCTTGCTGCTTCTCTCTCTGAAATTGCGTGGTTCGCCAGATGCGTTTACGGATCTGGATCCGCTGGGCATTGGACGCACCAGGCCCTATGTCGATAAGAAATATTTCTTCCAAGAGCTCAAGAATCCGCCCAAGAAGCTGCTCAAGGAGCTCGGCTCCAGTCAGGGCGATAACTTTGATGATTTTCTCGGTGGCCGCGATGCCTCCCTCTTTGAGGAGACCAACGCAACAGCAACAACAACAACAACAACAACAACAGAAGACTCTACTAACACAGCAGCAGCCGTTGCATCAGGTACTGACCACGCCCACCACCAATTAGCCTCGTTTACTAACACGGCTAACATTTGCACTTGCACGAATCGCGCAGGAAACGCCGCCAGTTGCAGCAGCAGCAGCAGCAGCACCACCACCACAACTAACCCACTAATAACCACCGCCAGTCTTGGGCCACAGCACCTGCTACTAACAAACAGCTCCCGTCCCCGCTCCCAGCCCAGTCCCACGCCCCCCGCCCACAGCAGCAGCAACAGTCAGCACCCAACCCAAACCCAAACCCAAACCCAGACCCACTCCCAGACCCAAACGCCAGTCTTATACCTTGGCCAAGTCGAAGACTTTTCGTCTGCCAAACTAAAACTAATGCTACGTCAGACCGCAGCCCTGTCCAAGCTAATTAATCCAGTCATGAACTATTATACCACAGAGCCCAGCACGAGCACGAACACAATCGCCATCGAGGAGGATGCCAATCCTGTGCTGCTGCCACGCGACACTGATCCGTTTTCGCCCACGCGCAAGAAGAGCGATCCGGATCCCTTCCAGGACGGCGATCTCTTTGCCAAGCTAGACGCCTTCGAGTTCGATGTTCCACAGCCCACGGTCAGCACAGCTGCAGCTGCCAATGCCTTCAATGGTCCGCTCCAGGTGCAGCTGCCCCCAGAGCAACAGCAGCAGCAGCCGTCAGACGGCTGGCAGGCGGACATGGCACGCTTGGAGATGGCTCTCAACAGCAGCGTGCGTCATCGGCCCACGCCCGTGGCCAGCGTGGTCAATGTGGGCGGTCCGCTGGACGTCATCTCGAGCATTAGCAACAAGAAGATGCCGCATTTGTTCGGTCAGGCGCGCTTCTCTAAGCGCGGCGACTCCTCCGCCGGCGTCGGCTCCAGCGTCAATATGCGCCGCCTGCAGGAGAGCGACTCGCTCAGCGAGAACGAGGCGGCGCCGGAGCCGCCGCCGCGGCCCGATTCCACGCCCTATGCCGAGCCGCCGCCGCTGCCGCCCAAAAAGCAGTTCAGCGATCTGGTCATTAGGCCCACGCCCGCAGCGCCACCTGTTGGCCGCTACGAGTACTTGAACCATGCCAGCAATCAGCTGCGCCGCAGCGCCGACGCCCCGCCCATCCCGCTGCCCTCACGGCGCGTTGGCCGCTCCGACGGCTGCTTCCCGGGCCCAGGACGACCGCGCAAGCCCGGCCACACGGATGACGACTATCTGGCGCCCTTGGGCGGCACGCCGCCGCCGCTGTTGCCGCCGCCCACGCAGAGCGGCAGCAGTCGGGCGCGTCCGCAGCGGCAGGCGTCGCTGGGCCGGCCACAGGATATTTACGAAAACAAGGCCGAGATTCTGCAGGCGGCACAGGCCGCCCAAGCCCAAGCCCAGGCCCAGTCGCAGAAAGAGTCGGCCGCTTTGGCGCCGGACATCACGCTGACGCAGCTGCTCACGCTGGGCATGGACGAGCTGGCGCTGAAGCTGAACGTGCCCGCTAGCAAGCTGAGCACCATGACCCTCGTCCAGCTGACGGCCTATCTGTCCGAGTATCTGCAGTTGGGTGGCGACCAAACGCAGCCCAAATCCCGGGCGAGTCCCGCTCCAGCCGCCGCCGCCTGCCCGTCTGCCTCGGCGGTGTTCAAGGTAAACTTTGATCAGCAGACCTCGTTCGTGGCCAAGTTCGATGATACCTTCGGCGAGGATGTGAGCCAGGATGCGTTTGTGGCCAACTTTGCCAACTTCAATGAGGCGCCCGCACTCTCCGCGCCCGCTGTGCCGCCCGCGGATCGTTACGCCGTCTTCCGGGAGATCATCGATCAGGAGCTGCAGCAGCAGCAGCAGGAGACGGACCTCATGGGTGATCTAACGCCACCGCCCGTGGACGAAGCGCAACAGGAGCAGATGCAGCAGCAGCAGCAACAGCAGCCGCTGGCACAGCTGGAAATTGATGTGGCCGAGCTGGAGATGGAGCCGGCACCGCCCAAGATAGACACCAAGATCACCGAGGTGGTTGCCCAGGCCAAGGATCGCTATGCGGCGCTGCGTGACATTATTCTGGTGGAGAATCTTTTTGACAAGCCGCCGCCGCCGAGCACTGCAGCTGCGGTTGCCGAGAAGGATCTGCTGCA
Organism: Drosophila ezoana; assembly: GCA_035045725.1. Lineage (NCBI taxonomy): Eukaryota > Metazoa > Arthropoda > Insecta > Diptera > Drosophilidae > Drosophila > Drosophila ezoana. The sequence continues at coordinate 17,267,576 of JAWNOU010000177.1, read as the reverse complement.
GGATCTGTTCAGTGATGAGTTCAACGAGGATCAGGACATACGCCAGATCATGGATAGCAGCCACGACAGACGTGGCCTCGTCGACAGCCGCGGCCTACCAGCCGAGCCCTCATCCTCGGCGCTGACCGTTGCCGATGACGACGACGACGACGATGACGAGGATGCGGGCGGCGAGAGCAGCATGGACAGCAACGAGAAGGATGCGGAGCCTGTCAGCGCGCAGGATCAGTACGAGAAACTGTCAACCAGCGCCGAAAAGCCCGAGTTCAAGTCGGAGGAGCAGCTGCCGCCCAAGCAGGATAACAAGTTCCTTACCGTTGTCAGCGCACCGAGCTGTGTCGGCAGAGATGACATCGAAATCGACGAGTTGATGCAGCGTGCCATCTCCAATTTGTCGCTGGACTCGCGCGATCGCATCTCCCCGGCCACATCCTCGGCGGCGCCATCGCGCGGCCCGGCGCAAAATCTGCACACGCCCTCGCAGTTCAACGATGTGAGCACCTCGCCCATTCCGCTCCAGAAATCGCCGGCACCGCCGCTGAATCAGGCGGCGGGTGTCTCGCCCGTGGCGTCGCAGCTGTCCGCCGTATCGCAGCTAATTGACACGGCCACCAAGCAGATACAGAACGAACGGGATCGGGATAAGCCCTCGTGGGCCACCTTTGACTCGCCCAAGGTGGCCATCGGGCCGGGCGCTGGCAAGGGCAAGGCACGTCTCACGCTGCCGCCGCCGCCCACCTCTAATACATCACAGCAGGACACCGCCGAGTCGCCGTGCAGCTCCGATCCGCGCGACGATGCCGGCGGCTGGTCCAAGCAGCAGCAGCAGCGCCGCTGGGCCAAAAAGGAGCGCCAGCAGACCTCCTCCTCCTCGCGCGACCTCAGCCCCTGGGACGACGAGACGCCCGACTATCTCAAGCAGCAGCAGCGCCGCGGCCTTCCACCGCCCACGCAGCTGCCACCCCATCCTCATGCCCACGGCTACTACATGCGCCACGCCCGACGCCTCAACTCCTGCGACGAGGACTACGAGTAAGTCGCTTCCAACTCTCCCAATTTCCTCTTTAATCATGTATTCTCTCTCTTTACTTGCAGCTACGACGCCGAGTTCTGCGCTCGCCGAGATCGGGAACAAACGCAGCGCAAATTCAAGCACGGACTCTCACGCAGCAGAGACAACTTTGAACTGGGTGGGTCTCTTCAACCTCTTCTTCCCATTCTTTGTCTGACTTATCATTAAATCTCTTCGATTCACAATTGTAGACTCGCCCAGCTGGTACCATCATTCGGCGCATCACACCTGGTCGCCGCAGGAGATCGAGCAGGGCGTGCGCGCGCGTTCATTTGAGCGCAGCGCCTACGAGCGCTCCAGCTACGGCCCGCCGGCGCCCATGTACGACAAGCGCGGCCAGCCGCTGCCACGGGAGCGGGAGCGCGAACGCTCCAAGTATCGGGAGCGCGAGTACAGGGACTATGCGCGTCCGGGCTACGACTTTGACTACGAGAACGTCTACGACGAGCGACGCTCGCCCATGGGGCTGGGCTATAAATCGCGGCCAGACTATCTATACGAGCGGGACAGGGACAGGGACAGAGAGAGGGAACGGGAGCGGGAGCGCAAATCATTTGATCGCGAGAGCGTCGAGTCCTTCGAGAGCTCGACGCGCCGGCGCCGCAGCTTCGGCAGCGGCGGCGACGCCTACGGCAGCCTGGACAGCCGCGACGATTATCGCGAACGGGATCGGGAGCTGAAGACGCGCTCGCTGCGCAAACCGGCCGCGTCGTCCGCTAAGCTGCGCGTCGCCGGCGACATTGACTACGAACAAGACTCGGAGCAGGACTTTCAAAGGCAGCGCAGCCTGCAGCGACCCAGCCAACTGGGCGGCGACGTTGTCCCAGGCGCACCGCAGCGCTTGCGCAAGAGCAGCGGTTCCAGCCCCTGGGATGGTGAGGGTAAGACCATTTCCGGAACTCCAAGCATTCAGCTACTAAAACTCCCCTTTGCAGAGCCCACGCTGCCTGGCCAGAAGTCCTGGAAGCGTCCAGCTAGCGCTGCGGAAACGGAGCGTCGCCTAGCCGAGAGCCGACGCGCCGCGGCCCTGGGGCAGACGCCCTCAGATGGCGAGAAGGATCGCAGGTATGTGGTGCTGGCCAAAAGTAAAATAAAAACAGCTCCATGCTCACATACAAGCCACTTACAGATTCCGCAAGAAGGCACGCGCTCGCAGCACCAAGGATCTGGCCACCGTGGGCGCCCGATATGGCAGTGGGCGTGGCGTGCGCGACAATTACGACTACATCAGTTGCCAGCGCAACGATAACGATGACGACGACGACGACGACGAGGACTATGTGGACGATGAGCCGCCCACAGATGAAGATAAATTTGAGCGTCTGAATCGACGTCGTCACGAGATGCATCAGCGCATGCTGGAGAGCGAGCGCCGGCAGCAGGAGCGGCACGCGCCCGCTCTGGCCAAGCTGCCCGGACAGAATCGGACACGCGGCACAGCCGGCGGCGGCGGCGGCGTCAATAGCGACTATGGCTTCGTGGACAGCTATGAGCAAACGCCCACGCCACGATCGAATGCCAGCAGCACTGCGGTCATGATGAGCGGCGGCGAATCCTCTGCTGGCGTTGGCGGCGGCGGCGGCAGCGGCACCAAATTCAATTTCGACGATGGCTTCGAATCGGACTTCAACCAGAGCTCGCCACCGCCAGCGCCCGCTGGCACTGCGTCCAGCTGCAATTCCACGCCTGCTGGGCTCATCTCGGCCAGCAGCACGCTCGGCTCCAAATCGCTGTTTCGCTTCTCCAATGACTTCTCGGAGCGCGAAAAGCTGCAGCAACAGCAGCAGCAGCAGCAGCGGGATGGCAACTTCGAGCTGGAGGCGGCGCCCAGCTCGACGCCGCCGATAACCCAGAAGCTGCGCTTCGATGATAACGTGAAGGTGTCGCAGTTCGATGATGCCGCTTTCGAGGATGACTTTGCCAAGGCCTCCTTCGACTTCGACAAGGAGCAGTCCTCGCCGGCAGCGCCCTCTGCCTCGAGCCGGAAGCAGAACATGCGCAGCAGCCGGCTACAGCAGCGTCAGGAGCTGATCAAGAAATCCGAATCAGTAAATATATTCGCCAAAAAGCAGGAGGATCCCTTCGAGGATGACGAATTCTTCAAGTCGCCCGATGAACCGGTGCTGCCCGGCCAAGAGGACGACGCCAACAGTGCGGATGCCAATAAATTCCAGTGGAACGAGGACAACAACTTTGCCAAGTTCGATGAAAACATGTGATTTGATCAACTCTTCGCCAAGGCATCCAGCACAGCCAACGCCGAGCAGCCGGAGAGCGACGGCGGCAACTACGCCGAAATCGATGTCATCAACGACGGCGACTTCTACTACTTGACCAATCTGAATCACTACTATCAGGAGCAGCGACTGCAGGCGCTGGATCAGCTACGCCAGCATGACTATATCAATGTGCCCCGGATGCAAACCAAAGCCACATCCACCACGACCAGTCCCTGGCACGAGTTCAACAACAACAACAGCGACAACAACAAGAACAAGTCCAAGTGCAAGATCAAGCTGAAGTCGCTGCAGCTGCTGCGCAAGCCGAGCAAATGGAAACTGAAACGCTCCTTCGATGAGATTGTCAAGTGTCTGATTATAGCCTCATCCGAGCATGTCTACGATTACGATGTCCTTTGGTAGAGTCGTGTCGCCAAGCGCCAGCTCGGAGAGCAAGTCGTATTCCCCCGTCTACTTCTTATCCAATAATTGTCTGTCTGTTTGTCTAGTCAAATTTATTGCCATATACTATATATATATCTCCTAAACAATAGACTGTGATTTTATGTACATGTTTTAACCTATGACCTTTTTGTTTTTGGTCAAAACGAAAAGCCAGAACGACTTGCTACGACGAGGCTACCCAACGCTAGAGGGCGCTGCATAACATCAACTGCAACTGTTATTATAAGCTAAGAATATGAATTCAAGTCAAGTTTGTATATAGATTGAGAGATTTGCAACTATCCAACAAAACTAACATAGTTATTTATGATAAACTTAATTCGATAACAGATAACGATAACGATAACGATTACGACTACGATAACTAATATGATCCGTTCAATTGAGCGTTTGTTACGTACATTATTCGAATCCAAATACTCATCCTCCAAGTAACGAAAGCAACTAATTAATGCCTATGCTAAATGTCGTCTAGCTTAGTATTATTATTATTACTATAACTATAACTATAACTATTATCATCAAGTATAACTATCCAAAGTGCATACTACACATAAATCGTCTAACATACCATACAAATTGTAACTAGCCTAAAGTGTTTATTATTTAACTACATATATAGACATAATACACACTATATTAAAGCGACTAGAACAAGACGAACAACTGAACGAACAACAGGTAACACAGGTAACCAAGCAGCTATCAAATATTGAGATATATACCTACTATATATATACCAGATATAAATTTATACGATACGAATACAATAGCTAATATTATTATGGTAAATTTGTTCTATCAATTAAAACGTGAACCGAGCATACAAAGCTAACATCTTTTTACTTTTAGATACTTATCTTAAGTTAAAAGAATTAATATTAATTCGTATAATTATAAAGATGGAATACTGATTTAAGGTTTAAAGACAAATGGATTGACCTGTCAAAGCCGAGTAATATTTGTATGTAGGTATATAGATTCTTAAGCATTTTACATATTATGCAATATTTTGTTTAATTTCGCAACTAGGTTTTATTTTCCCTTAAACTTCAATTCTTTCGCTCGAGTATAATTTGAGCCGCGCTCAAAACTGGGCCAAATCGAACAAAACCCGCAATCAGAGGCTGTCCAAAAGAAGGTGTCAACCACATCAAACCTTATGCAAATTGTAAAACCTATGCAATTTGGCTAATTGTTCATCCAAATGCGTGACAATCTGCAGCTGCCAAGTTGGGAAGCTGCAAACGCCTTTCGGCTGCTATAAAAGCCAAACGCAGCACCAGGTCTAGGCACATTCAGCACGTGGCTTCAGTCGCAAGCAAATCATTCGCAAAATGCAGCAAAAGGTTGGTCAAATAGTTCAAACTTGTAGGAATCGGTAGCTAAGTCTGAATGGATTCGCATTCCCAGTAGCCAGTGCTCTTTAAGAGTTGGCTAGTTCATAGCTATAAATGTATATCTATATTAACAAATCTATTTGACAACTTCTCCATTTACTCTCTGCCTAGCTCAACATTGTATTGCTGGCCTTGGTGGCTTCTGTTGCTGCTCAGCCCGCCCTGTTGCCGCCCACAGCCGGCTTTGCAGCTGCGCCCGCGGCCTTTAATAGTTTTCCGGGTCCACTTTCGGCTGCCCTCCCACCGTCTCCATGGGCCAGCTCGAGCAGCCAGCGTTTGGATTACTTCAATCAGTATAATGCTGCCTTCGCACCGCCCGCCCGTTTGGTTGCCACTCCGGCGGGCTTGGCAACGTTTCCAACCATTTTTGGTTTTCCAGCTGCTACGCGTTTCGGACAACCATCCCGTCTTATCGCCGCTGCTCCAGCTAACGTGCCCTTTATCTTTAAAGCTTATTAAATCAGATTCATATTAGCCCAATTAAAGCAAAACTTGGTTAACCAAATGTCGAAGTCAGTTCGATGAAACTAGACCCTGTAAAAGCTGGTTACGACCTGATACAGACAATGCAGAGGAATCCCAACAAATCACCAGGAAATGTTGAATTCAGAATGTTCACAGGTGTAGCAAAAACTCTGATGTAATATCTTCATTTTTATACCCATTAAAAATGGGTAAAAAGGGTGTATTTGTGCAAATGTATGCAACAGGCAGAAGGAAGCATCTCCGACCCCATAAAGTATATATATATATCCTCCTAGTTCCCGCGCAGATCGAGTTTGTTTCCGATATTCGATAACTTGCTCCGTTTCGAAGTAATCGATAAAAATCGATATCGACATCCTGTTTTTGAGCAATTTTGGTAAATAATAAGAGCTAGAGTCCCAAAACTTGATACTTCAAGAATAGTATTTATATTTGCATTTGGTGTTGGAAGAAGAGGAAGAGTCCAGGGTATCCCCTAGTCGGGAGCTCCCAACTAGAACCTCTTACTTGTTTATATTCAATTAGCTTTATTGCACCTCGATAAAAGGGTTCCGTACATATCGAAAATGATTCCATTTTCATTCCAAAATCAGACGTTAATTTTAACCCTTTCATTTTTTTGGTGAAAAATAAGAAAAAGACGAGTCTAAAATAATATCAAACTCGGACATTATTTCGCCGAGATATTCAAATTTCGATTTTTGGTCAACTAACAACTAACCCTTAACCCCTTGCTTTTTTGTCGATTTGGGTCAAAATTTATTATTTTATTATTATTTTGCCAATCGAATGTACTGATCCTTACGAGACCAAAATAACATAAAATTACAAAATCGGACATTATATGGCCGAGATATTCAAAAAAATCATCAAAAAACTATAAAGAAAATCGTGTTTTTTCTCTTTAAAATACTAAAAACTGTAGTTCCGCGCGGAAATATGTCGTACGTCAACAAATGATCGCTATTCATGGTACCTAGTTGACCTATATGTCCTTGGTTATTTCATATCATGGATGTAGTCCTAGCGAACCTAAAGGACAAAATGCTTATGTTTTTCTTTTAAGCCCGCCCCTAGCAACAGTCCCGCCCCCTGGATGGTTTCTAGTTGACTAGCATATCCTTGGTTATACCATACCATCGATATAGTCCTTGAGAACCTAAAGGATCAGATCTATGCAGAATGTGCATTGCCATGGTCCAAAAACATGTATGATTTTTGTTTCAGGAGCTCTTTTACATTAGCTGCAGCTGCAGCTGTTGTTTAACAGCCGCCTTACAGCACTCAATTTACATAAACTGCTACTTAACAGTACTCATTTTAATTGAGTTACATTTTTGCCCCTTAATGCTATGCAATGAATATTTTAGTTCGCAGCACTCGTCGACCTTCTGTGCATTTCTGTTCGCCTGGTATTTGAGTGAAATTTTTGGGCAAATCCGACGTCGAGCCCTTTTTACTACGTCATTTTTCTGCCGCAAAAATATTTTTTGTCGACCTTCTGGGCATTTCTGTTCGCCTGGTATTTTGGCAGATTTTAAGAAAAATCTCGGCAGCCAGCGGTTGCCAACGCCCCTTTCGGGGGGGAGGCGATGGATTTCTAAAGACCGTTGATTTTTGAATTTTTAAATAAAGAAAACAGGAATTTATCTTTTTAATTTAAATAATTGTTTTATTTATGCTTCAATTTATAAAATTTTTGTTTTTTATGCTAGTTTCCTTAATTATTTCTCTAAAAATTATACAAATCGCGCATAAATTATAATTTTAGCTTATTGGATCTTAAAATAACTATAACTGGCTTAATTAAAGTCCGATCCTGCAAAAATCTGCTTTGTCACTCGTGGAGGTCCTTAGAGCTCCTTGTGGTCCTTGATTTGGCAGTCTGAAAAGATAAAAACACATTTAAATTAAACATATAAATAATAATATAAAAGTGGACATAAAAATATGGGGTCATCTAAGAATTCCAGGACTTGTATTTTGACTTGTAAAATTTCTGTCCCAGAACGCACGGAAATGGTACGGAAACACAAATCCTTAAATATCTCAAAAACTACAAGGACGATCTTAATGAAATTTGACCAGTTGGTAGTCCTGGTCAATACAATTATTTTGCCATATGACTCGACAGGACACGCAAGGATATGGTCGAGTTATAGCTTATTTTCTTCAAACAAAATCGCCCTTAAAACTTTTTTGTCTGAAGGACTATCGTCCTTTGGGTTGTTAATTTTCTAATGGGATGGTGAGTACTATTTTCTGGCCAAAGGACATCCCGATAGTCCTTCAAATGGCAAAGTTAGCCCGGAATTTTTCGATTTTAGCTCATTTTGCGACGGACCCCCTAGGAAAAATTTCGACGAAATTTTATGTCGAATCCTGGAAATCCTTGAATGCCAATCGATAGTCCTGTTCGCCACGAGATTAAAAATGTTTATCCTACCGATATTCTTCAGGATTTGGCGGAGTTATGGCTAATTAACAAATGTCCTTTTTAGAAAATTGGCAATATATCGGAAACGGCAAGAACGATTTTGATGTCCTTTAGACAGTTTATGGTCCTTGTTCATAAGATTTGTACAGACTTAGGATTTTTCAGGATCCGCAAGGATACGCCCGAGTTATGGCTTTGTTGTATTTGTACTCATATCTAGGCTATCTAAAGGACTTCCGTCCTTTTCATTATATATCTGAATTGGGAGGATGAGGACCAATGGTTGGCCAATGGACATCATTATTTGGCCGAGATATTCCAAAAAAGCATCAAATATGTTGACTTCATCGGAAATGAGCTAAATTTTGGATAGTTTTGACATTTCTAAATATTCAGTGCTTTATTACAATATCTGTATATTTTGATCAGCATATAATACTTTATGAGCTGGACTTGATTGTGATTTGGTAAAGGTGTCAATTATCACATTAAAATAATTGCATTATTTGATATCTATGTACTTTCCCATATGCATGGCTTACCAGACACTCTTATAACCATAGCCATAGTTATAGCTGGGATAGTAGCCATAGGGATAGCTGTAGCTGGGATAGGTGTAGGTGGTGGGATAACCTCCACTGTATTTGTAGTAGGTGTTGGGATAAGGCGTCCAAGCTGGCCAAGCTGTACTCGTCGTCGGCACATAGAAGCCATTGTAGTTGCGGGCCACAAACTGATGACTCCCAGCGACGGGCACCAGGGCGGGCCCCTGAATGGCTACTCCCGTGCTGGCAGGTATAACGTTGGCTCGGCACAGTCCGCAGGCCAGCAACAGGCAACTGATGATGAGCTGCAAACAAGTTAGTTAGTTAGTTAAACTAAAGGAACATTTGTTTGTAACGCTTACCAGCTTCATGTTGGATGGGTCTGAGAGAGATTGCGAATGTGCCGCTGGCTAGCTGGTCACTGTTCAACTTTGTCGCCTGCCCAGCTAATTATATACCCTGTCATTCGCCTATTTCGCTGCATTTGCTTTTCAAATGCAGTCGCCCGTTTTGGCGGGTTTCCCTTTTTTGGAACGTGCCCATTTGAGCGCTGGAGCCGAGTGTGCAGCTCAAGGGCAGCTCATTTGCATTGCTTGAGCTTGGCCCGTTGACGCAAGACACTTCTTCTGGGCTCGCTATATATGCAAATTATTTTGTCACACTATCTCATCAAATCGTCACACTTGTGCAAACATATAAACAATTTCAGGTCAATAGGTGCAAGAAATTCAAAAGAAACATGTATACATATATATTCTACATCCAGATTCACAAATAATGTTTTAAATCTGTTTCCAGTGCGGCCAGGTCTTGATCTCGTTGTAGAGCGCTGTGCCGGGGCAGGCGGTTGCCTTGGTCTGTCGATGGCCCAGCAGAGTATAGTCGTTCTTCAGGTGGCCACCCTGTTTGGCCAGTTCAATCAAATCCTTGGCGTTCTGCAGCATCTGTGACGAGGGCGCGCTGCTCTCAAAGTTGCCCAGAAATACGATGCCAATGCTCTTGCGATTGTAGCCCAGCACATGGGAGCCCTCCCTTCCAAAGCAACGACCCTGATACACTCCATGCTCTTAATCAGCCGTTCGCACTGCTGTCACATGGTGCATCCATTGGCAGTACCTGAGTGGTGGATGATCACATATTCAACGGTGCCGTCTATAGGTAAGGACCAGCCACTCGCAGCACCCCAATTGCTGCGGAGTTCAATGGTCAAAGCTTGCGTCGCTGTGGGCAGCGCTGTGTTAAAGATTAGGTTGATTAGTGCTAGGTTCTATAAATTGACTGTTTAGTTGATTAATTACCAAAGGCGCAAACCTGAATGCTGCTGTGTTCATCGCTTGCGATTTACTCCGCCAAACGAGCTGTTTTAATAGCCAGATAAGGCGCATTCTTCTCAGAATGGGACAAACATTTTGATTGTAATTTTTTGAATCAGCAAATCAACAGTTCACATCGTTACGAGTTCAAAATGGTATATCATCTCAAACTGATCCATCGGTTCCAGCTTAGGTGGAGCCACCGGCAATTGCTTGAATGATGTATACATATGTAAATTGGGATAATTTATTTCCTACATCGAGATTCACGAAACATCTAATCTATAATTTAAATCTGTTTCCAGTGCGGCCAGGTCTTGATCTCGTTGTAGAGCGCTGTGCCGGGGCAGGCGGTTGCCTTGGTCTGTCGATGGCCCAGCAGAGTATAGTCGTTCTTCAGGTGGCCACCCTGTTTGGCCAGTTCAATCAAATCCTTGGCGTTCTGCAGCATCTGTGACGAGGGCGCGCTACTCTCAAAGTTGCCCAGAAATACAATGCCAATGCTCTTGCGATTGTAGCCGGGCGCATGGGAGCCCTGCAGTCCAAAGCCACGTCCCTCGTACACCTTGCCATCGCCGGCAACAATGAAGTTGTAGCCAATGTCGCTGAAACTGCGTCTGCCCTTGTGGTCCGACTGTATGTTCTTAATCAGGCGCTGGCACTGCTGTGACGTGGTGCATCCATTGGGATTATCCGAGTGGTGGATAATCACATATTCGACAGCGCCGTTCACACGTGAGGGAGACCGGGCACTCGCAGCACCCCAACTGCTGCGGGGTTCAATGGTCAACGCTTGCGTCGCTGCGGGCAGCGCTGTGTTAAGGATTGGGATGATTAGTGCCAGGTTCTATTAGTTGACTGTTTAGTTGATTAATTACCAAAGGCGCAAAGCGCTGCAATCGCCAGAAACCTGAATGCTGCTGTGTTCATCGCTTGCCGTTTTACTTTTGAGATTTCCTCCGCCAAACGAGCTGTTTAAATAGCCCGATAAGGCGGGGCAATTGCCACTCGATGGTTGAGGTATGCTCATTTGATTAACTGGTTTGTAACAATTATTAAAAGCCTTCAGATTGTATTAATAATATGTAAATAAATATCTATCTCAAGGCTCCTGTTTAAAAGGAGTTTCTGGTTCTCAATACTATACTATCAAGCACAGTTTGAACGCCGGAGACGAAATCTAAGCCTCGCTTTAAAAAGAGTATACAAAATTCAACAATGCTGAGACTTATTTCTTTTATGCTCTCGGTGATGTACCCGTGGGGGAATCACTTGGCCTTGCTAGTGATAAGACAAAAAACAATTACGCGCATACATAATATATTTCTATATATTTTAACTTTTAGCTACATATATTGAACATTGTCAGTATTTACCCAAGTCCCGTTTACTGTTTGATAGGTTCGCGTTTTTGCTTAGCGCGCTTTTCGGGCTTCGGCTTGGCTTCTTTCTTCTCCTTTTGAGGCTTCGCATCGGGCAGAGCTTGGACGCCCGCCTTGAGCTGCAGCTTCTCCATGAGCGTCAATGGTTTATCAGGATTCTTGTGCAAAATCGATTTGCGTGTCAGGCGCAGCTTCTGCAGCTTTTTCTCGGACTTCTGTTTCTCTTGACGCAGGCGCAGCTTATCCAGAGCACTCTTGTAAATGTTCGCATGCTCCGCTTCAATGTCCGGCGAGACGGTTATTTCGTCGCCTATTGATTTGCCCACCTCGTAGAGCATTTTTTTGAATTGCGCCTGATCCTTGTCCGTGAGCAGAGTTATGGCTGTGCCTTTGTGGCCAGCGCGCGCCGTGCGGCCCACGCGATGTATGTATGTTTTGATGTGACGTGGCGCCTCGTATGACACCACAATATCCACATTTGGCACATCAATGCCGCGCGCCAGCGCATCAGAGCAAATCAGGCCTTGAATGTTGCCTCGTGCGAATTCTGTAAGACGTTGGGCGCGATTTGCCGTCGACATTTTCGCGGAGAGCTCTTCCACCCTGGTGCGCGATCCCAGAAATAAGTTCTGGAGCACAAAGGCCAGACGGCTGGCTGTGTCGGCGCTGTTGGTAAAGCAGAGGAACCGCTTCCAGCCATTTAGTAGCGCCATGGCGTACAATGTGAGCGGCTTCAGGCGCATTTCCGTCAGGCAGTACTGCTCCGTTAATTCCGCCGGCGTGGTGTACTTGCCAATAAATTGACTGCTCTGCTCTTCGCCCTGTTCGGGCAGATCGGCGTTGCCTGGGGCTGGCTGCAGAACTGGCATTGTCAGCACTGTGGTGAACAGTTTGGGCTGGAACAGACGCAAATTCTGCAGCTTTTCGGGATCTTGCGAGAGTGTGGCCGAGAAGAGCAGCTTGTGCGGCTGCTTGCCATAGCTGTTGAGCAGCTCCTGATAACAGAGTGGTGCCTGCACGCCCGTCAGCAGCTGATCGGTCGTCGTACGCACATGTGTGTCCAAGTGATAGAGCCAGTTCTGGAAGACAGCGTCCATTATGCGATCCGCCTCGTCGATGACCAGAAACTGCAGCGACTTCAGGCAGAAGCCTTTGGTGGCATGTAAATGATCCACTAGGCGGCCTGAAGGTATCAAATAAGAATTAGGGATCGATTCATTTGGCAAAAATAGCCGCATACCTGGCGTAGTGACTACAATGTCCACCTTGGAGTAGTAGACACCTTTATATTGCTCCAGCAGCTTCTCCTGCTCATCTTCTAGGCGATGCTGCTTAGAGAGAAGGCACACCTCCAGCTCTGTTTTGCTGCACAGTGCGCTGAACACCTTATACACTTGTAGCGCCAACTCAGCAACCGGCAGCACCACCAAAGCGCGCACTTTGCACTGCACGCGCTTGGCCAACAGCTGAACAATGGGTATGGCAAAGGCCAATGTCTTGCCGCTGCCTGTGGGTGCCGAGACGCAGATATCCCGCGGCCGAAATGGCTCCGGCTTGGCCTGCGCCTCCAGTATCCAGGGTATAACGGCGGTTTGGACAGGAAACAATCGCTTGATCTTCATTTGCTTAAGCACACTGCATGTGTTCTTCTCTAGGTAGGGCAGCTGTTTGATGGATGCCACGTCTGTCTCGGCAGTGGGACTGTCTTCTGGGTCCAGGCTACCTCCTTCGATAATTGTTGGATGTGCCAGCCAAGCGGGCAAAACCATTTCCACTTTTTGCCGCTTGGCCGCCGACGCATCTGCGCCAAGCACTTGGAAATCATTTGATACCTCAGTTTCTGTGGGCTCGCCTATTTGGTCTGGCTTTGGCTCTGCTTCATCCTTTGGCTTTACAGGTGCTGCTTCATCCTTTGCTGGCTGCTCAGCAGCAGGCACTGTCTCTGGCTTTGTTATTGTTGAATCGCCGCTTTTGTGTTTCCTTTTGCGTTTTTCTGCTTTCTGCAGCAGCTTCTGTAAAATTGCATCCTCGCTTGTGGCTTCGCCAGTGTCTTTTGTGCCTTTGTTTTGATCCTCGGTATAGCTGTGGATGCGGTAAATGTATTAATAAATGTGTACTATAAATTTGGTGTTCCAATTACCGATTTACTGTAAATAATTCCATTTTCTAACAATTTTGTAAAAGCCGCGCACGTGTTGCCAGTTGTTTACGTTTTTGCAATGCAAAGCATCGATGCCTTTGCCGATATGTTAAAGAACAGCATTGTCATCGATATTTTGATTGACATATCGATACACCGTACATGGTAGGCGATTGTAGCGCGCTAGTTTGAATATGAAACAGAACAAAGGGAAAGACACACCTTACTTGCGGTTTAGTACAAGAAATGTTTACAAATGTTATTTATAGAGTGACATCTACCTTAATTAACCAATTTGTCAACGGAAATACATTCGAAATGAGTGCATATGCAAAACTGCAGGGGATTTTTATTTCCCTTTTCCACGGTTGACGTCTTTACTGCCTTGATGCGTGTACATAACTAACTGCCTCGAGTTCTACGCTCTGTGGATTTTTTGCCAATTATGACTCATTTAAGCCAGCGTCCACTCTGATTCGCCTTCACGTGCGTAAAATAAAAACAAACGTCTTTTGCCACTAAAGCAAATGTTAGTTCGCATAGCGAAACCGGTTAGATGCGTTTGGTAGTATCACTGAAGATTTGACTTGGCTAACTTATCATTTATCATTACAGCTGGTTTAAAATGAATATTCAAATTCTATGCAAATCGGAGAAATTTTAAATTATTCCACCGAGAGGAAGATTTTTAATTGAAATCCATTTTCGAAATGAAATATGATTGCACTTTTTGTCGGGCAACTGAAAAAAGTGGGTAACTTAACATCTTATTTTAATGCTTTGATACGACATGGAATCGACCACAATAAAAAGCCAAGCTGAAAATATTTTAATGCTTAAAATAAATTGCGGGCATAAAAAAGCCACAAAGTGCGTTATTTTTGGTAACAACAGAAACAAAATAATATAGTTTCGGTTCATTTTTTGTTTTTTGTTTTTGGTTCATTCGCTTGGACTTGAGCTTAAGCTAATTTGGGGAAAGCCCAGCCAGACGGGTTCTTTGTTTAGCAGAGTTTTGCAGCTTCAGGACGGATGATTAATAGACTGTCTACTTTTATTGAATGGTTCGGGGTTCGGTTTGTTTTGTTCTTGTAAACGAGATAAGAATACTCACGGATACTCCGCTATCTCGGACTGAAGGAAATATGTTGATTGAATTGTTTTCCAACATGTTTTCTCGCTCACACACATGCTTCATATCTTTGTTATCAGGCCAAGTTGTTGGCATCTGCACTTGTTTAAACAAAAATCTGTTTTCGTATGCCTTGAATGAGATAAAAAAATAAAAATAAGATTTCGCCTGAAAATTGAGAACACGTGAAAACTTGTGCAACGTTTGTTAGAATAACATTAAGCTCGCTTTGGCTATTCCATATTCAAATCGGGTTTGAAAATCCAGCACTCCATCTAAATTAATAATGTATTAAGTATATAATAATTTATTATTTTATTTATATATATTTCCCATTAAGCGGCTGCATGCGAAAATAATGAAAAAACCAGATGATGACAAATTTAAATAATTCCTATGGAAACGTAACGCCCATTGCGTGAAGCGTCATAACGGGGATTTCTCGCTCATGCCGTACTACGACCGGCAAAATGAAACTCGGCTAAAAACAATAACAATCACACTAGCAACAACCATACGAATCACAACAACAACAACAACAACACGCAGCACACAGCACACCTGTTGACGCTGAGCACAACTCGTTTGGAGGTGAGTTTTGACGCTCGGCGTTTTTTATCTGGGGGGGTTCTCATTGAGCGATCGCAACGCTTTAAAATGCTAGGATATAAAAGCAGCCGCACTCATTTGTAAGCGTTTCGCGTTCGAGCTCAAGACACTCGCGAACAGACGAACAAAAATCGCACGCAAAACGCGCGAAAAGTGCCAACAAAAAAGAAGTCAACGATTCAAATCGCTGAAGTTGCCAAAGTTGTGCAAAGTGTCGCCGCAGGATTAAGTGTCGTGTGAAAAGGAATAAAAGTGACCAAAAAGTGTGACAATATATAGAAAAATATCATATATATAGTAGATATATACATCAATTACCATGTGGCAAATGCTTTTCAAGATCGCGCTTCTCTCCCTGGCGCTGGAGCAGAGCAGTCGCTGTGCAGCCGCCGCGTAAGTTTATTAAATAAACTACACCTGTTGTCCACACCTGTTGGGATTATGTCCGATACGCCTTGAGCTTGGCGTTTAAAACTTAATTGAGGATTTGCAGTGAGATCTTAGCCTCAAGTTAACGTGCCAAAATATGCTGTTTATCCACAACATCTCTCAAGTCATAATTGCATTTGTATAATGTAAATTTCAAAAAACTTGTCCGTATATTATTTATCATACCCTGTTCACAAAACTGAGAGAGTATATTGGTGGCTACAGTCTTAAAAGTTGATATTTAAACTTTTGTACAGCTTCTGTTACAATAAGATTTGGCAAATCGGGTAATCTATATGTTGCACAGTTTCAGTTCCTTTAAGGATCGCATGGATATATATTTCCTTTAATATAGTTCTCATATTGAACAAGAATGCGTATTGTGTAGTCGGTTGGGCCCGACTGTAAGATTTTGACTTGTTTTGAATTGTAAGCAACAAATTTTGAATGACAATGTGCTTGGCTGGTTTTTGATATGAACAATTAGCACCAAATGCCAGTTTAACATTTAACAGCTCATTGCCAAAGATTGCCCCATCTTGAACTTCACATTAAATACTAAATTTTAAATATGTAAATTTTTCCTTGATCTTGTTTTAATTCAACAGCACCCTTGGCAGTCCAACGAGCAACACGCGTCATTTTCCGAATGATTTTCTGTGGGGCGTCGGCTCGTCCTCGTATCAGATAGAGGGCGGCTGGAATGCGGACGACAAGGGCGAGTCCATTTGGGATTATATGACGCACAAGAATCCCGAGAAGATAGTCGATCAATCCAACGGCGATATCACAGCGGATAGCTATCATCAGGTAAGGCGCCAGTTCCGTGGAACATAAAACTTAATTGCATAACCGGGCAATCGGGTCAAAGGTTACATTGCTCCAGCACAAGTTGAGGTAATCGAACTGGAATTATTTAGATGGAATGTGAGATTCCTCGCGGCCCTCAGTCCACAACCTTAACTTTCCTCAGCCAGAAGCCCAGCCATTAATTATACGCATACACTCAATTAACCAGAGCTGAAAATAAAACCCTGTTCGGCAATTTAGTCATTGTCAGCACAGGTGTCTGTTCAGGTGGGTCACCGATTCAGATTTATGAGCAATATATATACAGAACTATGCAAATTTTGTAAACGTCTCGCTTGGTGGCCTGCACTTGAGTTAACATTGTCAGCTGCGCATTTGAGCCTGGCATCTGTTACTAGTCGAACACTAGTCGAATCATATTTAACAGCTCTGACTAACGATCACTAATTGTCATGCTTCATTGATAAGTTAACGCTAATTGCCTATATCATTGCGCTGTCTTGAAGATTAAGCACTTCAATTGGATTATGAATTGGTTTCTAATGAATGAGCATCGATAATCCAAACGTGCAGCTATTCAAGAAATCGTAGCAAACAGAAACAGCTTGCTGGTTCAAATCTCAGGCTTGTGAAAATTTAACTTAATAGTTCCCAACTATGCCCTATACGAGAAACATTGGTAATAAGATAACTAAATGGTTCATGGAAAATGTTGTTCAGGAAGTTCGATAAGATACTAAAGATAAATGACGAGTAAATTTCAAAGTTGACATTTAAAATACCAACAGTTGTTAAAAGCACTTTTGAGCAGAGTTCTTCCAATCAGTTCTTGGGGTCTAACAAAGCTCGCAAGGATCCTGGTCTTGAGATACAAGGTTGTTTCATAAATGAGATGCGAGTAACAACAATGCAAGTCCAATTAATTTGCGTTGGCAATGTCATCGGCAGCATTATGGATAATATTTTAGCTCGACTAACTAATATTTAATTGTTGATAAATCGATTTGGCACAAGACATGAATGCGCGATAAATGTTATGTTGGCCGAGCTCTCAATGGCGTGGCACAATATGCCAACAAATGCCAGTTTTAAAGCAGGTGTCTCATTGTATTTAGTGGTCATTGTCGGCTAACAAATGAATCTAAGCCCGGCCAGCTGAAAGGTGGACGCCCCCATGTCGCAGCCAACGCAGTGTTCGAGCCCCGGGCCAACTTCTAGCGTGTCGAATTGTTGTCTCAATGCAAGGCACAAAATTAGCCATATAGAAAATAAATTAAAAGTAGATAAAAATAAATGAACAAACAAAACCCGTGACCATGTCGTGGTTTGCATGTGTCGCCAACTGTTTGGGGGCAACTGGTTTTTCGGAAAATACCTCACATTCTTGGCCAGCTGAAGGCAACTGCGACATGGTCGAACGCTTGTTTTTGGGATTGTTATCTAGAATTTTTGCGTTTCTTCTGTTCCATTGCAGTGGCGGCGCGACGTGGAGATGGTGCGGGAGCTGCATGTCACCACGTATCGGTTCTCGCTGTCGTGGCCCCGGATCATGCCCGGCGGCTACATGAACCAAGTGAGCACGGCGGGCATCAAGTACTACAGCAATCTGATCGACGAGCTGCTCAGATACAATATCACGCCCATGGTAACCATCTATCATTGGGAGCTGCCGCAGCGGCTGCAGGAGCTGGGCGGCTGGACCAATCCGGAGATAATACCGCTGTTCAAGGACTACGCGCGCCTGGTGCTCGAGATGTACGGCGATCGCGTCAAGCTGTGGACCACCATCAACGAGCCGTGGCATGTGTGCGAGCACGGCTATGGCGTCGACTACATGGCACCCTCGTACAACTTCCCGGGCATACCCGCCTATCTGTGCGGTCACAATCTGCTCAAGGCCCATGCGGAGGTGGTGCACATGTATCGCGAACATTTCCAGCCGCGTCAGGCCGGTCGCATTGGCATTACGCTGGACACATCGTGGCCGGAGCCTAGGAATCCGGACGCCGCGGAGGATCGCGAGGCCTCGGATCGTGCCATGCAGTTCTACGTGGGCTGGTTTGCACATCCCATCTTTTCCAAGCACGGCAACTATCCCAAGATCATGATCGAGCGCATTCGCAATCTCAGCAAGCAGCAGGGCTTCGGTGCCCGTTCCCGTCTGCCCGAATTCACCAACGAGGAGATCCATCGCATTCGCGGCACCTCCGACTTCTTTGGCATCAACTCGTACACCAGCAACCTGGTAACTCCGAATGGCCACAACAACACCGGCAAGTTTCCCGTACCCTCGTTCAATCACGACATGGGCGTCGTTGAGAGTCAAGCTGGCGTAGACTGGCCCGGTTCTGGATCTTTCTGGCTCAAGGTAAGTCACCTGCGTTGACTATAAATAATACAAGCAGCAATTAAGTGGCCAGCAGACGGTTGTCCGGGGGGCGGACTCGCTAATCAGCTGGGATGAGCTAATACTCGAATGGGCTGGACGCTATAATTGGGGGTAGGGCAAGCCACAAGATTGAATTTGTGCCGTGAATGAATGAATAATGACAAGGTGTTGCAGTCAGAGGGTGGCCATCAACTACTTAGCCAAGATTAAAATGGGGGTGACTCGAGCTCGAGGGTTGCGCCCCTTTTGGGTTGAATGAACCCCAAACAGATTTCCCATGATGCCTAACTCACACACACCCCTCTTCTCTCCCCTTGATACTTGCAGGTCTATCCCAAGGGCATGTACAACCTGCTCATGTGGATACATCGCGAGTACAATGGGCCCGAGATTATTGTCACGGAGAACGGGGTCAGCGATCGTGGCGGCTTGGAGGATTACGCCCGTGTCGACTACTACAATCTCTATTTGTCCGCCGTGCTGGATGCCATCGAGGATGGCGCTAATGTCAGCGGCTACATCGCCTGGAGCCTGATGGACAGCTACGAGTGGAAGGCGGGCTACACGGAAAAGTTCGGTCTCTACCACGTGGACTTCAGCGCGCCGAATCGCACACGCACGCCCAAGATTTCGGCGCGTGTCTTCTCCAACATCTGCAAGACGAATGCCATCGACTGGAGCTATCGTCCCGCGCTGGACGAGCACCAGCTGGTGGTCGCCGCCCGTCTGCCTGCGCTGGAGACGGAGACGGCAGCAAACACGGCGGCGACATTCAGCTGGAGTCTGGCACTCCTGTTGGGCGTCGTCCTCGCGTGGCACTCCTAGAGGATGCTGCTCCTTGCCATATAACGACTTAAGCGCTCTTTCCACATATTGTTGCAAAGTATTTTTAGACGTAGCATCTAGGTTTCCTTAGACGGAATGTATTGTATATTGTGTATATATATTTCTAAAAACTATTTAAGAAAACAACTCAAAATGAATAAACAATTGTTGTGATATTTGCAAATAAACTCCAATGCCTTTTAACGTTCTTAGCTGTTATTTGAAAGCTTGACAGATGGGTTTCAAATGGAGGTTCCAAAATGAAAGGACTTCTCCTTCTGGAAACCAGGAGTTTGTATAGATGCTGGACGTAAAATAAGCTCATCAGAAAGTACTTAAATCTCTCAATTAAAGAGAGATTATAAAGATCCAAGAATTAATCGACCGATCGTTCCTATGGCAGCTATATGATATAGATATAGTCCGATCCGGCAACAGATCGACGGACCTTTAAAACTAAAAGAATAGTTCGCATAGAAAAATACAGACTGACGAAGCGTCTATATCAAGAGTCGGCTGTTGATGCTGATCTAGACGATATAGACTTTGTACTTTATGAAGTCGTTTCCCTCTAAGCGTTACACATTTCATGACAAAATTATAATGCCCTCTACAAGATTATAAAAACGGTCTTTGAATGGGAAAGAATTAAGATTTTGTTTTTGCTTACAAAGCAATTATTGAAATGAAGAAGAAACAGAAGACTTGGTTTTTACGTATAAAAAGTAATATAAAAGTAAAAAAAAAAGGCAAACATTACTTTAATAAAAGTCTCGACAAAAAAAGCCACAAATGCTGTTTAGTTTTTGCAATAAAAATGGCGTAGAGCTCGTGCTAATATGAATATGAATATAAAAAGAGAGAAGCGTTTCGCTGTTTGAGTTAATTTGAAAGTGCCCAGAACGCTGGCTAGCTGGCTGGCTGGCATATTCAAGGACAGGCTGTTTGTTCTGTAGAATAATAATAATATAAAACACGTTCAGGTGCGTTGTGGCTAATCGGTTGTTAACAAGTTAAGAGCTCGGCGCGAAGTCACGGCCACATCAAGATTATTTGCTGGGTGGAGGGTTGTTCCAGTTGATCCGATTAACTTTTACATATCAAAAGTCAAAGACATTTTACACTGGCCCATTAAGCGCTTAGAAACAGAAACCAAATGTCTCAAACTGTTTCCGCAACAAATCAAAAATCGGCGTCACAAACAGAAAATTGGCCAGCCTTTTGTCTGGGGGACTAACAAAGCATTTTCTAATGGGCATTAGCTATTATCCACAGCACAATGCGCCCCGATGATAGCCGATCAACAGATCGGTCCGTGTTTATGCAATGGGCTGGCTCCATAGATCAAAGCTGGGCACCAGCTGTTCTGTCTGATTCTCAGGCATTTCAATAATTTAATTGTAGGGGTGGTTAGCTTCCAAGCATGAACCTGAATATACTTATAATAAAACACACATTTTAGCAAATGATTATAATAAAATCTATGTGCTTATGCATATGAGGGCATATTGTCTAAACGATCCCGGGCTCTGAGCCCCAGTTCTGGGCTAGTTCCTCGTATCGTTTCATATGTCACATCCGCTTGTAGCAGCAGTCAACAAATCAACAGATTTTGCTTTCAATATACGATTAAAGCATTATGTGCTTTTGTTCTTGTTGTTGTTGTTGTTGTTGTTGTTGTTGTGTTTGTTCCTAGTTGACTTTCAAAGCATTTCAAGTGACCAGAAATAGAATCAAAGTTCGAGACGGAACCAGAACCAGTTGCCTTTCATTTGGGCAGCGCCTACAGCATTTTAACTTATTCTACCCTGTTCTAAATATTAAAAAAGGGTATATTGGTTGTGTGCAAGGTTCGTCGGATATAATGTGAAAGTTACTTGGGCTACAAATAGATAATTTTCAGAGTTTTAGAACCAGAAACCAGAACCAGTTGCCTTTCATTAGTACAGTATTTTAACTTATTATACGCTGTTCAAAATATTGAAAAGAGTATATTGGTTCTGTGGTTCTGTGCAATGCTCGTCGGACATAATGTGATAGTTACTTGGGCTACATCATGTGGAACATGGGAACAGAAAGTGGGTTCATTGGTGGGTTATTGTGTTTGCAGCCCTGGTAATTGCACTGAAAACAGGGTGTTGTGAAGTCGGTGGCAGCCGGCTACTACATTCCCAGTTGAATTTTATTAGCATTTACTTGGATTTATTGTTTTGGTGTTTAAGTCACACGAAAAGCTTGCCATAAATTATATATATGTATATATATAAGACTGAAACTGAAAACTAGGAAAACCGCACAGCCGCAGCCCCAGGGGGGCGGGGCTCCGGCAAAGGGGCTGGCAAAGGTCTCTCCAGTCTCGAGCTCAGTTGCACCTGTTGACACGAGAGCCACGAGCGTGAGGCGCCTGCCGGTAACAAATCTAAGTAGATATATGTATATATAAATGAGATACACGCTCGGAGTCTGGAGCATTGTTCGTCTGAAGTGTTTACAGGTAACGCCGGGCATGGGTGTTGTGCAACGGGGTATCCACTAATTAAGATAAATGATGCACAAGTGAGAGCCACGAGCAATACGAATCGAGAATGATTGCAGCACGAGTCACAGAGCTAGAGCTATAAGAGATAAACTCATCTCGCTTAAACACTTATTTACTTGAACAACTTTTCTGGCGGCATAAGTTATAAGAATTATTGGCCAAAGTCAGAGTATCTCACTTTCTTTGTCTCTTATCAGCTGCCTAATAACAAACAGACTCAAAACTTGTTTTAATTAAAGACTTTGTGCACGAACACAACCCCTGCTGGAGCGACGCCCCTGCTGCCTGCTCTTACGTCAACTCTCGGCTACAATGGGGGGTTGCTGGCCCCTAGCTGAAGTGCAGCACTAAATATTATTAAAACAAATGCAAAAACCACAACACAAACAAAACAGGGAAAGCGCACGAACAAGATGAGACGAGTTGCAAGTTGCAAAGTTTTGCGGCTGATGAAATTTTACAAATGCATTACATCAGCTTTCATGACGAAAAAGATTTTGCAGCACGAACTTCTCGAGGGGAAACGAGGCACAGAATGCATAATTCTGATGCCTAGTTGGCTGTATATTCAAAGGGCATTACGCTATTTTATAAATTGAATTTTCCTCAATTTCGGCAACAGTTTAAGTGGTTAACATCAGCCAACTGTTATTTTCAAACTTTCCAGTTAGGTTACTTCTATGCTATGTTAAGCGGCTGTTATGCTAACATAACATTATCGATGCGCATAAAAGTATGCAATACAATTTTACATTGGAATTATTTTCAATGCACGCTCTAAAAATATGCCGCACAAATATTTTAAACCAATTTAAACCGTTTGAACTTGAATTTAAGTACTTAACTTTAAATTTCTTCAAATGGCCAGATAACCAACTCGAAAAGTAATCTCCCGCCTGCTTCGGAAATCCTTAAAAACCAACACTAAGCACGAGCCGATTGTTCCTGCAGTTGGGGCTGTTAACTTCTCAACCAGGTCAGCAGCTGCTTTCCGGTCACGTGCTCAGCTTGTGGCGGATTCGCAGCCTGCTGAGCCATTTATCAAACATTTATAGACCTCATTGCACTTATTGAAAATTAATACGGATTAGGTGCCACAATAGTGCAAGAATCAGCACACATGCCGAATGCAACCACCCGCTACGCCCTCGACAAGCCACATCAACAAGCGTCAGACTAATCCTGCGAACAAGGCATTAGTCCCACATCTGCCTTTTCCGAACGTGCTGAGAGCTGAAAAACCAGTGGAACCAATAAAGGAAAAGGATTAAATAACCGACAAATGTTTAACTACATCAAGTGAAACTGCTGTCAGATTCGTTAAATATAGAAAAATGGTTTTTCAATGCCAACAAATAGTAATATAATAATAACAATATGTACACTGATTGCGCCTGTGCCTAATTTGATTAACATTTACACCCAAAATGCAATCAGAGAGAGAGCTTCCAGACGATGCGGGCGCATGTAAAAATCTATTGCAAGTACTTTGTTTAGATGTTGCATTGATTAACCCTTTATCAATAGTCAATCAAACAGTTAATTGCGCAATTTTCCACACCCGAAATCCAATAAAGCACTTTCAGCTGTGAACAGTTTGGCGGTGATTGAAATAGTATTCAGATCGCTTCGGAAGTGTTGCCCCCATATGAACGACAAAATTGTCCCGCTCTGCCATGCCCCCGTCCAGCTTCCCATCCATGTTCGAGAAGATTACATTAAAGCACTTACGTACCAGCACCCTCTGTGGATATAATTTTCGTCGATAAGCAGCCATAAAGTATCTTTGGGCTGTGCTTTTGTGGACTCGTTAAATGCTGCTATCCATGTCAATGGAGCTCTGAAGCTGTCCCCCCAGACAGTTAGTAATTGGCGTGGACAACCAGAGCTTGGCAGCTTGCTATAGATTCATGTGAACATAAAAGATATCCATGAATATACCCGGCATATAAATTGCTTTTGTCGTAAATCTGATGCGAACTTTGCTCCGAGCATGGGAAATGCTGTAATCTACACATGATTTCTAAGCCAAACTGGTTAACAGATCCTTGGGAGCGGGAAACCGAGAGAGAGAGAGAAAGGGGAGTAGTTTCCCTCTATGGAACAATCGGCGTCATAAATTATCAGCGCAGGCAACGCAGGGATTGTAAGAAAATGGTGCAAAGGGTGGTTCAGAATAGGGCCAAGAACGTGCCAAGTTCCTCGGACAGCTGGAAAGTTAACTAGGGATTCTTGAGCGGGTTCAATGCACCCAATCTGAGCAGAACTGTGTCGCACAGCCTAATGACAAGCCAATTATCCACAAGCACAAGACGTGGGCCGCGGCTCAGAGTGATTGCGCAACAAATTGCACAAACGAGCTGCTGTTGTCACCCCTTTACGGGCACAGGCCCAGCCATAGGCCTGGACAGTGACAGACCAGGAGACAGACCTGGTGAGATGTGCTGCGACTGCAACTGTACCAAATTTGGGCAAGCAACAAAATGGGAAGACAGAAGAAAAAAAACAACCACCAATTGATGTGAGGCTTCGACTGTGGCGCCTGCGCAGCTGTTACGGATCTCGGTCATGTGCGGGGAGGCGGCGGAGCGACGTTTGGGCAACGTCGCGCGCCGCTTTGTCTGAAATTTCACGCAATGCTGTGCGAGTGTGTGTGTGCGAGTGTGTATCTGTGTGTAACTGCCTATTGATCGATCGACTCGATATCGCACTTTTATTGCTGTTTGTCACTGCAAATGCGCCACCATTCCATACAATCCGTGAATGTGCCCGGGGCACTGCCTGCTTAGGGGTTGCTATTGTTGTTGTTGTTGTTGTTGTTGCATGCAGTGCAGTTGCAGTTTTTGCGTGCGAGGGTAGCTTTCCATTTCAACCCTTAGCATTTGGGAATATGCTTTATAAATGCTCCCGGGATTGAGTTTCGGCTATCGGATTCGGACTCGGATTCGGTTTGGCGTAGGGTGGACGAGGGGATTTTCCATTTAATGCGCATCTTCGTCACAAATATATTTCCATTATTTGTATATTTTGATGGCCCGAAATTCAAGTTCATTGATTTTTGCATGTTTTCGCCTTTTGTTTTTATAGCTCAACTGGAGTTTGTTGCACGGATTTATTGGCTCACGAGTGCATTAGGAGTGCGCGTTCCACAAGGGATGCTGACTGAACCACGAGCTCTAAATAAATCTAAATAAAACTGAATCGATTTACATACGGAATTGTTATTTATGTTTTACTATAAGGCGAACTAAAGGTTTAGCAAAATCGAAAGCATTTTTGAAAGCAAGGACTTTAGGAGTTAATTTGAACAAAACCAAATTTAGTCCGTAAATATTTTCGTATTCCACTATTTTCAGTAGAACGGGCCATTTAAGAATTGTTTTTTAAAACAGGCTTCGAATCAAAACATGGACAAGAAGTTGGTTTAAGCCTTGAACCGAACCAGCGAAAATTCTCTTCGGGTTTGCAGCTCTTCGGTTTTGTACATCAATGACAGGACAGATAGATGATAGACTACAATTAGAGCAATTATTTCCACGTTAAAATCTCGAGCAGCAACAACTTAATTACACCAAATGGACTATCTCTTAATGTTATTTACCAAACATAGTTAAAACAATTTCCTAGTTAGCCTATCTCAACTCTTGCTGCATCATCTAACTAATTTCCAATAGCTTCCCTTTCCCTCTATTATCGAGTAAACACAATGTTCGTTTTAGTTTAACGATCGCACATTTGTCCAGCTACCATGTCGGGGTTATTATCTTGCTCCTGCGATCTCACGTGCTGCCACTGGACGAACTGGGACTCACGTCTCGAGCTCGTATCGGTTAATTGTTTTCCATTTATTTGCCAGGCATTTATATGGCCAGTCGCCGCCCACTGGGCCCTACGCAGACGCTGGTGTTAATTTATAGCGCCCCAGGTAGGAGTGCGCTCCATGGCCGCCCGGCATATAGTACATCAAAATGATATATCGCCCGACCAGCTAACATATCACACTTGCCAGCTGCCGGCTGCGTAGTGAGAGAGAGGCCCAGCTCGAAGCTGGCCAACCCATTGTCGTCATTGTAGTCACATTATTAGACGCGCATCGTTGACCAAATTAATTGTCGCCCAGCTCGTTTGGCTCATTGAACAGCGTCGGCGGCGTCTGCGGGGGCGTCGGCAGCTAATGCAACTGCAACTGCAACTGCTGTGTCCACGGCTGTGCCTCATAATGATCGTTATGTGGTCGTTAATGTGAGCTGGAAGCGATTTGTGTCGGGCGTGCTCTATGGGTTTGCCTGACATTCAAATTTTGTGTAGAACTAGTTGACTGACAAGACTAGCCAGAGTCTGACATGGCACATGGTTCTGGCCTAACGCGTTCAAGGGTTTGACAATTTTATAGCCGGAAGTTCTAATTGTTGCCGTTGAGGTTTGACTTGGGTACAGGGTTAGGTTTTTGGCTCAAAAGCGTTTTGTTTCCCAGGGCTGCAAACTATTCAAACGTTTTCCATGGTTTAGTTTACAGTTCAAAATGGTTCCTCGCCTTAAGGTTCGATTCTGGAACCTGGTAGTCTACATCTGGGTTCTGAGGTTCGGTTCTTCTTTATAAGTCGCATTAAATCTATTTCATTTGATTCTTGGTCAATCAAATATAGAAATGATTCAGCCTGGATTGTTCTAATGCATGAGTCATATATATATTTGTTGTGGCTTACCTGAATGCAGCAACTGCAGCGCTGTGCGTTGAGGCTTCTGGCCGGGAGAGCTTGCGCGCGCTCTCTCTGCCGCCCATCCAGGCCTGGAAGCCGGCCGGCTGCTTGTCCAGGCAAACAAACATTCCAAGGATCGACAACCTGCAGCGGGCGCTCGGTCGACTGTTTGCTTTTGGGGTGGCACATGCTATCGATTTTTAGTGCCAGGCAGCTGCCACCGGGCACCAGGCACCAGGCGTCCCTCGGCCACTGAGCCATTGGGGTAGTCTCAAGTTCGTCTGCCAATTATTTGCCGCTTATTAGTGACGGCGCCGGAGCTGCAGTTCGTCTCGGATTTGGTCCGTTTTGTGTGTTGGTGGTGTTGCCCGCACGTGACTTCTTGCGTCTCGGGCGGTCGCTTTGTTTGCATTTGCATAAGTGGGCTGCTCCCGGGCTTTGTACTGCTCGACGATGCTGACTTTGACATGCAACACAAACTCAAGTGTCGCCCTAATGCTTGGCCATTACGCCGAAGTGCGGACGCCCGGACGCAACTGCATTGAACAAACCCTCTCCCTGGGTGTGTGTGTGTGTGTGTGCAGCCACCCCCAAAGTAAATCAGTGCCACCCCGTCAGGGGGCGGGGGGGTTGCTGACCAGGCGCTGTTTAAGCTGTTTTGTGTGCCAAGAGGAATGCGCAAACAGTGGGCAGCCAAACCGGTTTCTAATCCTTTCAGCGCATGCAAATGCAAACAAGAATCGCAAACGCAAAATGTTTCCCCTATTTGCGTGGTCAGCGAAAACTTTAGCAACAAAAAGGGTTGAAAAACTGGCCATGGTCGGATTTGAT
The DNA here is from genome assembly GCA_035045725.1 of Drosophila ezoana. Lineage (NCBI taxonomy): Eukaryota > Metazoa > Arthropoda > Insecta > Diptera > Drosophilidae > Drosophila > Drosophila ezoana. The sequence goes on along the minus strand of JAWNOU010000177.1, from coordinate 17,239,853 downwards.
GTTGTTATTGCAGCGAGCACTTTTCACAATTCCTATTAAATTGTTAAAATTACGTATGTATGTATGTATATTTTATTATTTGGCAGCAATGCAACACTGGTACGATCAAGAAGAAGAGATAATAACGATTTGCATGCCAAACACAACGCACGCACACACACATGTGTCTATACACGCGCTCACTCTCTCGCTCGCTCGCTCGCAGTGCCTGTCGTTTTTTGCGCCTGTTCTTTTGCGTCTTCGTTTTATTCGTTTTGTGGTTGGCGTCGCTGCAAGTTCTGTTTTTTCGCGTCGCGAGACAAGTGCGATATTAAATTGTTTTGCATTGAAATTCGTTGAAATACATACACATAAAAATAATACGCATGGTGCTGTTCTTATAAGCATCGGGGCTTAAATCAATAAATTTTATACTCGCATATGCTAATCGGCATGTGAATGTGTGCATTAGTGTGCTTGTGTTGGTGTTGAAAGAAGAATAGGAAGCCAGCGGATCAGTGTTGAGCAGAACAGGTATGTCAACAAGCAGCCAATTAGAATCCAATTGCTACAATTATCGATGCTTTGCTAGGCTAAGATCATGCATGCAACATATGGCAATAATTCCCCTGCTCAAAGCTCCAAATCAATCGAATCATTTGCAATTACATAAATACAATACACAGAAAAGGCTGCTGTTGCATCAATAGAAATGGCAAACAAAAGGCAAACTGCCAGCTCTCTGACGATACCAATATCTACTTCCCCCCACACAGCTCCTGCGCAAAACCAGGAACGGCAGCAGTGCTGGGTAATGGGTGGGGATAACAAACAATTGTGCACACCCCAGTCGAGGGCTTCTGTCTTACTTCACGCTTCCATGGGCAGCAGTTAAAGCGAATGGCAGCGCCAGAAATCGCATGTATTATCCTCGTAGCAACAACAAAAACAAAAGGCAAACATTTTGCGCTTTGTTCAAGACCAAAAAGAAAGGCCACAATGCTTGGCCAACGACATGTGTAGAGCTCATCAGGCTATGGCAATTTCGGGCGCCCGCCTGCTGCTCCCACGGGGATGCAATGACAATGCCGCTGACAACGACAATAACAGCTCAATACGCTTCACTGGGGTCTCCAAAACAAGAACAACAACAACAAAATTTGGCAATGAAAAATGTTTGTCAAAATCAAATTTACAAGTTGGGCTGCCCCATTTTTGTTTCTCGGCTCGACCATTATTGAATGTTTTGTATGTTATTGCACTCTAATGGGTTGCAGTTTTTTCTCCCTACTTTTTGTTGCATAACTCACAACTCCCCAAAGTGCCGTCAGTCGTCTTAGTGGGCGGTCTCGCGCGCGCTGTTTTAGATCTTTGGTAACCCCTGAAAACCCTGGCAACCCTGGCACGGCGCGGCGCAGCGTAGTTATGAGCCGAACTATGTAGCGTTTGTTTGTAATTTAATGAAGTTAGTTACAGCATAGCTGGCAGTAAATTTCATTACCTGGCAACTTTCCTGGTAAGCAACAAATGAACTCTTCCGAGAATCAAATTTCATGCGCACTTTGGTAACCCCCACTGGAGCTGGACGTGGACCCAGAGCCGGAGTCGGAGCTGGAGTTGGGCTAACGCTGACGAGCAAAAACTTCAACACAGACCTGGAAAATGGACAGACAACTCATTGTTGTACAATATTTTATTGTGTTTTTTCTATGTTGTTGTTGTTGTTGTTTTTGCCCCTAGTTTTTTGTTATGTTCTTTTCCTGTGTTTCTTTTTTTTAATGCTGCCTGCCAGTATCATTGCAATTCATTGCAGTTGGAAGTGGATGCACTCAAGCGGCGCAGCTGTTGCGCTCTCCCGAGCTTATGGCTGGGGCTACATCTTTCCATCTCTGGGCTGATATCAGCTACGGTGCAAGTTAATTGTTAAGTGCAGTTGGGAGCTGTTTCTTGTTGAGAGATTAAAGCAGACAAACTTAATGAAGTTTTATGCGTTTCTAATGTGCAGCCAATTTGCTTTCGATGATATTTCAATTGTGCTGCTAGACACACTACAAATTGAATGGGCCTCAATTGCATGATGAACTACAAACTCTTAGATGGGAGATCTTCAACCTAGTGTCATCTTCAGCCGCACGCACAGGCTAATCAGAAATGATGCAGCCAGCCAATTGGGCTGGATGTCAAGTGCATGGCAGTCAATTTGACGCCCCGTTCGCATTGTCGCTAACTATTTTTACACACACTCATCACATTATTATCATATGCACAACTATAGCTCTTCATGTTCGTGTCGGGTTGGCCAACTGTCGCATAAATTGACCAGCGCAGCTCGCGTGTCACTTTGTCAACTCCTCAGCTCAACTTAACATTATTTAATTACGAGATGCCAACAAATGCGGCAACAGCGACAACAACTACAACAACAACAACCGCGACAAGAACACTTCGTGTCATAAAAAATTATTTTACGCGCGCTCTGCTAGAAGAAGACAGCAGCGAGGGGGGCAATGCTCGGGCGAACGTAGCTTTAACTTTAACTGGTTTTAGTTTGTCGTTTCTTTTCATACCCTAAAAATTAGTATTAAGGGGTATAGCAGGCAGAAGAAAGTATATGCGACCCCTTAAGGTATATACATAGTTTCATATTCTTTAACTTTTGGCAAAACCCAATCTCGATGTATATTTATATAGAAGGAAGCGAGAATGATTGTTAATTGCTGAATATATAGGGTAAATGCTAGTCGCCCACCTCCAACTAGAGCACTCTTGTATTTTTTGTTGTTGTTGTGTGGCTCTCGTCGCAGAGCACCAATTTGCAACATTATAATTTCGCTTTGAATTACACAAACACACACACACACACACGCTGCACACAACAGCTGAAACGAGAACAGTTCATTGAACTCGGGAAAGCAAATGCAACTACAACAACAACAATCACAAAATGCCAAAGCACAATCATTAGGAGCTTGCATAAGGCAAGCGATTATTTCTGCACTTATTAAATTTTAGCACACTGCAACAGCAAAGTACATCATAATCATCATCATCAGCAGATACATATATGCATAGATCGAACAGCAGCTGCTGCTCCAGTCAGTCTCCACTCGATCACACTTGAGATCAGCAGCCGTCAGAGATGGACCATCGAGTCACAGCATAAAGCTACATTGATTATTGATCAATGAGGCAAAGCATCGATATACAGCGTGCATGCTTTGCATTTTTCAACACTATAAGAATCAGTTTAAAGAACAGTCACTAGAGATTAACGGTGTAATGGTACAAGCTATATACATAGCTGCAACAGTTTTAAACACTATACGACCTAGCTGAAATATTCTTCAACACTACACGAATCGATCAGCTTTAAGATCACTAGAGAGGAACAGTATAATTTAACAGTATGTTTAAGCATCGGTAACTATTTGTAGCAACAGAGCCTTTTTCAACACTGTCACAGTCCCTGTACATGCAAATCACATTCGATTGCTCAGCACTGTCAGAGCGTAAAGTGAGCGCCTTTTGCTACACTGTTTATGCGTCCATCCGTTCGCTTGTCCAGTTGTGCCCGGCAGCTATTTTACACGCCATTGAGTAACAAATGGGCGCTCCTATGTTGCATCTTGACTGCTGCTTTGCTACTTGGCGGCATGTGTTGAGATTCTGGTTCATGCTGCCCCCAAGTGCCCAAGTGCACTGTGTGCCCTCCTTCCTTGGTTGCTCCAGCTGCAGCAGCCCAAACACGTCTCTATCAATTCCGATCGCAAATCTGCAGCTTTCTTGGGATATTATTTGCGCTCTGTTGAGCGTTGTTTCTTCTATTGATTGTGGATTAAGGCAGACGCGGCACAGCACAGTTCCTGCTGCCTGCCGCTTGCCGCTTGCTGCTTGCACCATGTTGTCTATTGTGGCTCGTTTCCTGCTGCCGCTTTGTTCGGTGCCTGTTGTGGCTCCCCGTGTGTCTGGCCTCGTTTTGCGCGTCTGCGCTTCCTTTCACAGGGAGCTGGCAACAACATCATTACCTGTGGGCTAGACCAACAACAACAACAACAACCACAAAAAGTGAACCATTTTTCAGCACTGGCACAACCGTTGCAGCTGGAAGCTTCAGCGGTCTCCCGGAGTTCATTCAACTAGCGCCGCCTGTTGAGATATTCGCATCGCCTTAGTTTCATTTCGTATACCCTTACAAAGGGCATTCCTTTTTTCACGAAAGGGGATATCTTTAATATCTTAGAACATATATATGATCAGCAACAAGAGCCGAGTCTATATCTGTCTCATTATCTGCTTTTATTCAGAAAGTTGCTAATTTTTTACATAATTTAACAGTGATGCGGCTATTTGTTGCAGGCGGCACAGATAATATCTAAGTCGAGCACTTGAACATATAGCTGTCATGTGAACGATTAGTCAAAAATTGAGTTCTTGTATGATAAACTGTTGCATATCTGAAGGTAATTCATCCAAACTTAGCTCTTACAAGCTTTACTATGCTTTGAACATGCGACCAAAATCTGTCTAACATTGAATTGATATATCATTTAGTATAAAGTTACAATCGGTCAAAAATTCTTCACTTTAAACTTCACTTTTGATCTAACAAATCTTCATATGTCATTTCTAGGCAAGGGCATTTTGGCTTCGGCGTAGCTCTTCGTACTTTTTTTATTTCGCCAGTTGCTTTGCTTCCTAGTTGAAAGTTTGTTGACAACCACGAAGGCAAAGTAAGGGTGCTCCAGTTGATGGATGCAGTTCTTGTTGTTGCTGTTGTTGTTTTTGTGGATAATCCAGCATTAAAAAGTTGCCCGGCGGGTTTTTTACATTTGGGCCTAGCGGCAGCCTCCGCCCCCGCCTGGGGTGAAAATCGTGAGTTTGCGCTGAACTGAAAATGTGCCACGTTGCACTTGTTCGGAGCTGAGGGAATTGCCAATGGAGAAGATATTGCTAAAGTGCTCTCGCGTTTACCGTTGCCCGCAGATAATTTAGTTTGTGGCCCAAAACAAAAAAAAAAAAAAGAAAAGCAAACTGTGAAAATGGCCCCGAAGTGGCATAAACAAGCGCTGCGCCTCGCTCTGGGCTCACAGAACGCCGCCTAAGATGGGCAATGGACCGGCGACGCGGCCGGGACTGGGATTGGGACTGGAACTGGGACTGGGACTGGTCTATGACTGGTGCTTATGGTTTATGTAATGGCCCGGCTGGAAACGTGCACGGCCTGCAACATTAAAGCGTGGAAATGCAGCCCGACTGCTCCATTGTTATTGCTGCAGTTGCAGTTGCAGTTGCAGTTCGTCGTCGTTGTTGTAGAAAATGCAATTAAATAGCTCGTTGGCCCTGGACGTGGTATAAATATTATCAGCACCTCCGCCATCAGCTTGGCTCAGTCAATCAATTAGAGGCATATCGCAGCGAATGTTATAATTGAAATACCAAATACCAGATGCCAGATGCCAACTCCTCGGGCATCTGACCAGGCAATTACACGTTGTAGAAATCATCCATTTTCCACGTGAAGGGAACTGTGCAGGCATCCCAAATGTTTTAATCCTGTGCTTCCAGTTAATCACAAGCTGGGCCTGCCTCTGCACTCAAAGTTCAAAGTCCTCCAGCTCTCAGATTTGTTTAGCTGCCATTTGAAAGCCCACAAAGTCTCTTTATCAATTGCCCGGGGGACTTTCTATCTACGTCCGGGCCGTGCCTTTCATCATCCTTGCAAATTTTGTGTTGCCACAAATTAACAAATTTTCTGGCCTTCTCCGTTCTAAATAGAACCCACGCCACATTGTGCGGCCGGCACGCTTTTCGTAATTCATATTTTGCCAGCTCTCGTTTTATATGTAAGCAGCTCTTCTTCTTGTTTCGCATGAACGCATCATATAACGCAAAGTTCTGTAAGAGAAATCACGTAAAATTGTTAGAGCTGCGTTTGATGAACTAGAGAATACCCTAGGTTTGAGCATATATACTTACAGATATCTTTGTTATTTATCCTCTTCCAAAAGACGTCTGAAATAATAAAGGAAATCTTTACCTAAGATTATTCGGTATTATTCGTATAATAAATAACTAAGCTTAGGCACTAAAATAAGATTTAAGTTATATTTATGTATATAAAACCAATTCTCGGAGCATATTTCGAATAATTCTTCAAGTCTATACGATCGAACTGTTAGCAAGGTCTGTTGCTCTTTTTACAGGGTATGCAAATAAAGTACACAACCAAATCTGCGTACGCAATAAATTTATTTACAATTCATGCACTCGCGTTTCCCTGCTGCGACTCCGGCCCATATACAGTGGGGAGCAAAAGTGTTTCCATAGTTGACACTTTGAACTTTGTGAGTCAATAATATCCAAACGAATGAAGCAAATCAAAAAATTTTTTTGATTTGCTTCATTCGTTTGGATATTATTGACTCACAAAGTTCAAAGTGTCAACTATGGAAACACTTTTGCTCCCCACTGTATCATGATGGTTTTTCATGGCCTGACTCTAATTTGCATATTCATGAAATCTGACACCCCCCACTCAATATGCCGGTCGGCTGGCTGAGAAATTTGAATTTAAATTTGAATTTTTATACAATTTTTGCCTGGGCACCCGCCACTTGCGTCTGCCACTTGCCACTTGCCACATGCAGGCCGAGACGAGCCGGGCCGGGCCGGCCCGGGCCGGGCCGGGCACGTGCTGTGCTAGCTCATAATGACGTCATTAGAGTGGGCTACCTAACTGAAGCGCAATAATAATCCTCACGGCGTTCCGCACGATCATTAATCTGGCCCACAGTCGCTCGAGTCGCCCGCCCGTTCCCCACTCACTGCGATGCGATCTTTGACATTTTTATACATTGCCCATTTTAGCATGTGCAATTTTTCCATGCAATTTATCCTAATGGAAAGTCCAACCAATGTGGCGCGATCAGATTTCGCCCCTGAACATGACCGTCGGTTATTGGTGCCTGAATTATGAGCCCCGACGCCAACTTCCAACTTCCAACTGGCAACTGGCAGTCAAAAGCATTAGCTGGAGTCGGAGCCGCAGCCAGGCAGATGCAAAGATTAGTCGCTAGAAAAATTGTTAATGTTCGTTTTGGTACGGGCAAATAAATTTGTTCCACTTGCGGGCAACGCGGCGGGGTGGGGGGGATATTTGGCTACAAGAAAAAGTCGTGAAAACTGTTTGGCCGGGTAATTGCTGATAATGCCAGGATCGAGGCAAATTGACTTCCAGCTGACCCACAATCTGAACTTGAAATTTACTTCAATGTAGGCTAAATGCTTGGCTGAGATTGGTTTTTCTTTGGGTACATTGGGATGAGAGTTGGAACTCCCGCTCAAGCACTCGCAATTAAGCATCATTAAAACTGGCAAAGTATAGACCAAAGCCACGTCAAGTGGAACCTGTGAGGGGGAGCAGCAGCAGCAGCTCCAGCAGCGTGTGACAAAATGCCCACATTAGGAGCTGAAGCTGGAGCTGGAACTGGAGCTGGAGAGGCAGGAGCTGGAGCGGAGCGGAGCTGAAGTGGTTCGGCTTGACATGCCTCTTGACATTTTCGGGTGCTAATGATGACGTTGAGCGGCTTTGCGCTCCCCTCCGCACATTAACATTCATTTGAAAATTTGTCATAATTGGCCATTTTATTGTGTAATATCGCTTGTTTTTTTTTTTGTACCATTTCCCAGCACTGGCACTTGACATTCCCCGGACAAATTAAATGACGTTTCGGCCTGTTGTCATATCATAACCTGTCCCAGTCTCAGTTCATTCCATTTCCCAGATTTCTCTGGCTTTCCGGCTGCCAATTAAATGAGGAACTCTTTCGTGTTGGCTCCCCCAATTTTCTGTTGCTATGTTGCTCGGCTTGGTTGTTTTTTTTTTTTTTTTTCACATCCTCACGCGCTTTTTTTGTTTTTATTTCAATTCCACAGAATTCCTTTCAGAGTGAGAGAGAGAGCGGGGGGGAATCAGCAAAAAAAAAAAAAAAAATGTTATTTTTAGTCAGCGCAAAATTCTTGCAATAACAACAATCCGGTTGGGTTTGCAAACTGGCTTCTTGGATTTCGGTGGCTTGTTTACGGATAACGCACTTAAATAGCATCATCTACCAAAAATCCAAGCTGTGCCAGTTCCATTTATACAATTTCCATAGCTTAAGCGTGTTAGATGCGGGCATATAGAAAAACCATCTATATGTATTTATGTGTGTAAAAACATAATGCTGCATTATTGAGACGCCAGCGCATTTGCCGCCCAGTTCGTGACCAGATCCGGGTACACGGCGCTCTGGTCATAAATCGTGCTGGATGCATGACCCGACATGGAATTCCTGTACTCGATTTAAACGGTAGCCGCAAAGACAACTGGGCTGAGTGCCTCGTACTCGTACTGTGCTGTGTTATCTTGGCTATTTCTCTGATTGATTGATTGCTTGCAGGCTCACATTTGGACTTGGACCTGGACCTGGACCTGGACTGGTATCCAGGTTCGTCTGCTGCTGCTGCTGCTGTTGCTGGCAGATCAATCGCTGCTGGAGCAGCGCAATTTCAATAATTCACAAAAGGCAACGTCAAATGGGAGACCCCGAAGAGTTATAGTCCTCGACATTTCAACTGGGGTCGCTTCAGTTGCAGTTGCACTCATTGTTGTTGTTGCTGCTGTTGTTGTTGTTGTTGGCCACTTTTCGCCTTTGATTTTCAGTGCGCGATTAAAATGCGCCTGGGCCCAAAAAGGCAATGACAATTTTAGCTGGATCTGTACTTGGACCCGGCAGCCGTTGCCTTCCCATAGAGCACCCCCAACAGCAATTGCTAGCTGTCTCTGCCTCGCTCCCTCTCTCTGTCTCTCTCTCCATTTCTGGCTGTCTCTCTCTTTCTCTCTCTCTCTTTTGTTGCCGCTGGCTTTTAATAAACGCATCGCTGCGCATTCGCACAAAAAAATGCCACAAAACAATGAGAAATGTTTAAAAATTGCAATGTGCTGCATCCGCTGCAACTGCCAAGCCGCGCTGCCTTACCCCTCCCGTCCGCTTATTCCCCTCCTCCCATTGTTTGTCGCCTGCCGCTGCAGTGCATCATCAACGAGTGGGGCGCACGTCAAGAGCTGCTGCTGGCTCTGTCGCCGCCCTGCTCCCATTTAAGGCGCAATGACGCGCCGCTCATGCGCATCACGCACATGCCTTGTTCCTTGTCTCATGCTCTCCCCGCCCAATCTTCCCGCCTTTCCTCTGCCAGTTACTGTTTTGTCATCCTTTCTAATCGTCACTCGCCTGAGTCAGCCCCTGACAGCGCAAAATATGCAACAGCGGAGCTGCCATCCGTTGGGCCAATTGGTGGGCGCACTATCAAAGCCATCGCAACGTCACGATCGGCCCAAGCCGAGCACTTTGGGCGGTACCCAAACTGGGCTATGCCGATGCACATCAACAGTTGGAGACTTCTTCTACTTTGTTTTTGTGCGACTTGTAATGAAATGCAGCTGGGTAACTGGGCTTAGTAGTTAAGTTCTCTGTGCTCTATCCAAGAAAGTTGTTTGCTTCAATTCTTCTTCTTCTAGGTGAACAATTGTTATTAAAGTAAGTTATTCTGATTTTAACTTGTATTATTATTATTACTTATTATTATTATAATTACTTATTAATACTTCTTATTATTATAATTATCATCTTTATCATTGCCATTGTCATTGTTATTGCCATTGTCATTGCCATTGTCATAGTCATAGTCATTGTCATTGTCATTATCATTGTCATAGCTATTATGATTATCATTATCATCATTATTATTATTATTATATTAGTATCATTATAATATTTATTATTATTATCATCATAATTGTTATTACTATTATTATAACTATCACTCGACTCCAAAGATGGAGTAATTCTGGCAGCCTTTAGCCAATTCTTTCAGGACAATCTGTCCTCTACAATTACTTCCAGAATCCTTAAAAGGTTACACTCAATTATGTTTTTTAGATACTTTCTTTCATATATCGTAGGGCATTAATTGTCTCTTGCTGACCGAAAGCCGTGTTGTTTCTCCTGCGCATTTTGAGGGCATGATGAGATTGTTTTTTGTATTTTTTGTTGCTTTGTAGCTCGCTTTCTGCTTCATTGCCACATCGATGCAGTTGCAGTTGCAGTTGGAGTTGTTATTATTGTTGTCGTTGTTGTTGCCGGTGACATGCAGCTATTTTTAAACGCTGCTGTTGTTGTTGTCGCTGCATCTGCGATTTGGAAATTGCATGTTGCTGGCCCATTTGTTGTTGTTGCCGCCGTGTTGCCCTGTTCCAGTTGCAACTGCTTCAATTTGCTTGTTAAGTTTGGACAGCTTTGCGCTTGAATTGCAACGATTTTCGATGCAGCTGCATCCACATTCGATTTGCTCGCGTCCGCTCTGTGTGGGAGTTGTTTCTGCCCCAGAGCCGCCAAGAGGCAATCAATTCCGCCAAGACAAGCCAAAAGCGGCGGGGCCAATGCCCATCATAGGGTATATGCGCTTCTTCCCCTCCTCCTCCACCATACTCTTTGGGCATTGTTTCAGGTGTTGTCGCTTGACAGTCCGCACAGGTAACTTGGCTGGCGTCGTTTCCGGTCATCAAGCGTCCACTTACGGATGTGTTCCCCCAATTCGAAAAGTGCTAACGAATTGCAGGGCAACAGCAACAAGCATTTTGTTAGTTTTTCTCGCACGCTTCAGCGGCAACGACTCCCAGCTCTAGCTCGAGCCAGACCCCGAGGCGACAACGCGCTAATGACATTCACAACCTGAGCTGGGCGCTGGGAACGGGATGCAAGAGCTGGTTTATAGGTAGAGTATATATAGCTGCACGTGTGTGTGTTGGCGAAATTAGCATTTGAATGCGGCTATTGGGCCAGTTATTGGAACGTTTCTGTTGGCCATTACGCTGATAAGTCAATGCTGCACATCCGCTCGAAGACACTTTTTTGTTTTAATAAAAAACATAATGAAAACTAAATATCAGTCCAGGCAGCCACAGCGTATCGGCTGAGCCACCCACGCAGACCGCAGATCATTTGGCAATTTAATTAAACGCGACCACCCGGGCAGAAGTCCGCGAAGGAGCCGCCGCCAGCTCATGCCTCAGCACTTGGGGGCTGCAGCATGAGCAATCGCTTCAGTAATATGAGGCATGTTGAGCATTTGAGCTAGGCAACCTAAAAGATACTTTTGTATCTTTTGCAGCTGGCGGTTTGTGCGGAGAGGCTCAATCAGAAATCGATTTCCGGCACATTGTCAAGTGCAAAATGTCCAAGAGATACAAATAGTATCTGCAGGCGACTCAAGTAACTGTCAGATACAAAAGTATCTTTCTTTTTTGCTGGCAAAGTTCAATAGCACGCGTCTCTGCTTGGGTCTCTGTGTGGGTTTTCCTTTTCGTAATTATTTATCGTTTTTATGGCTGTCCCTCTTGCTCAGCTGTCGGCTCAACGACAATCCGTCAGATACTTCTGTCTGCCTCGTGGCTCTTAATTTCGTTTACGCTGCATCATCATCATCATCATCAACTGCAGTCGTTGCGGCAGCAACTTCATTAGAGCACAGTATCTTTGTATCTTGATGAAAAACCAATTGTTTCTAGCCGACGTCCATTAAATTGGAAAATGTGTTTTCCGCGCGATGCCAGTTGCTTGAATTGATGCGGCGGCCAGCGAAAGCGCTTAATTATGTCAGGCAGTCAGTCAGTCAGGCGGCCGGTCGGCTAGTAACGTGTGACTCTATTGTATCTTAAAGATACTTTGCCCATTGCTGCACTGGCCCGAACACGTTAAGCGGATGATTGTCGTTGGCCCGATGTCATGCTGAAAATAAAGCAAACAAAACTTTGAAGGGCTTCCTTGAAAACAGAATTGCCGCCCACACACACAGATACAGATAGATACAAAAAGTATCTGCAGTGAGTGGCGTTTAACTGCAGCAGCAAAAATCAATAAAAGGGCAGCAGCTGTTGTTGTAATGCAAACGAAAGTAATTGTATCTGTATCTGTATCTATAACTGTAGCTGCTCGTGTATCTGTATTGTTCCCAGGCATTATAGTTGTATCCAAATAATACACACACACACACGCACAGTTTTGTTAATCAAATCAGTGTTGAATCGAGCGCATGCATAATGAAAGCTGAATAGGACGCGCTTTGTGCATCAATTATGTCGCATTAAAGCCAACATCTTGGCGCTCGCATCTCTCAGATACAATTCACCAGCTCCATATTATGTAAAGAGGGAGAGAGAGAGAGGAAGCAAATGTATCTGCCGCCCACACGCAGAAAAACTGCATCCTCAGTCGTGAGTAGATGTTGCCTGCATGCTGCATGCTGCATGTCAATGTCAGGCCAAACCCCTGACGCAGTAACTTGCAACTGCAACTTGCCTCAATTTCGTGTGTGTGTGTGTGTGTGTGTGTCTGTTAATCTGGCTCTGCCTCAATTGAAGCTGCGCCCGCCGCGCACAGTTTTCCCCTTCGAGGGCCCCAAGTGGGTGTTGTTCGAGTGTGCTGCATCTGCCACTGCCCCAGCTCCAGCCGAAGCCCCATCAGCATGTCCAGAGCTGCAGCTGCAACGGATTGTCAATTATTAACCGTTGTCAAGTTGCTTTCGCACTTTGGAGGCGACTCCGTCCTAGAGGTAACCGCTCGCAGTTGTTGCATGCTCTATTGTCTGACTGTCTGTTTTCTCCGATTCTTTCCACTCACTTGAGCACACACATGTGTGTGTGTTTGTCTGTGTGTGTGTGCAACATCAATTGTTGTACAATTTTAAGTAACTTTTAATGGTCTTTGTCGCGCCCGTTGTTGTCTCTTTGCCCGATCCGAGAGCGAGAATCATTTACGACTCAGCTCTCGAGCTGCATCTCCTTTGTGTGACTCTTGATATTGTTGCAAGTACTTGCATGTGTATCTGTCAGATACTCAATCTTTGGCCAGACATTGAACCCTAAGAACACAAATGCTGCCTATGTCGATTGACCCTTGACTCGTGCAAGGTAGTCCGGACTACTTAGGAACAGCTAAATTATTGATTAACAATTGTTTTCCTTCTCATGACTCCTTATTGAATAGATAATTGTGCGCCGCAGTGTCAGCCTTTTAATCAATCCCTTTTACCTTTTACTTTTCACCCTTTAACTATACACATTGCCTGGCTCCAGGCTATGCCTTGAGGTGCTTAACCTCTACTCTGAGGCACACCTCAAATGGGTCTCATGTTTTATCTGGCGGGCAGGCAAACATGAAACTTTCAACCCAAGAACTATGACACCACTTGCTGTGCCATGTTCAACGTGTCCACATGCAGCCATGTCCTGGCCATGTCCCTGTCCAAGTTTCTAAATAATACAGTAAATTGTGGTTGTCAAGTGGGCTAGCTGTGGGTGGGTAGGGCACATAAAACTACCGCAGGACGTTGTTGAAAGTTTTTTATGATGTTTCGCAAATTCACAAAATGCTGTGCCAAAAGTTTTTATGCTTTGAATTTAACGCATTTGTAGCTGTGTATTTTTTATGGCCTACTCGAAGGCGCCCAGTCCAGGAATCACTTACGACCGGGTGGGAGTCGCAGGCACAGACCCAGGCCCAGACAGAGACGGAGACACACAAAAAAGCCATATAATTGAGCTTAAACATAAAGCGGCTTTGGGGTTTTATTTTTTTGGCAGTGTTCTCTATAAAAGGGGCAGACAATCCTCTGACAAATTGTGGCTTAAATTACGAGTCGTAAAGTGAGGTGGGGGAGGGGGAATGTTTCCATAGGAATACCTATAAGACAGCGAGTCTTATGGCACTTCCTGTTACCCACGCGACTTGATCCACATTTAAATTAAACATGAACTTGTTAATTACCCACACAACCCACATGACAACAACAAGAACAAGAGCAACAACAACGTGCCACATGTGCTCCTACGGTTGCCTCAAATTGCGCTTCCTTTCAGCGGGCCCAGCTGGTCACGCCCCCGTCGCGTCATTTGGCGGGTTTCCTCGATCCCATTGAGGATCTGTCCCAGCAACGTGACAGGCATACGTCATGCTGTCGATTTGGGTAACTCAATACGCATTTCATTGCCACTTTTTAGGGCCCAACATTTGTGGCAGATAGCGCTGCAGCTGGCAGCTAACAATTTTCAAATTAATTGCTTCAGTAGCTGCACGCTGTCCACATTTTATTCAGCTTGGGGAAACCCCTATGTGCGCCAGGAGCTGGGCGTGAAAAATGTCCACATGTGGGCTGACGGGTGCATCAGTTGTGGCTGCCAGGAATTCTTTAATTTTACTTGCAAGCTGCATTGCTAAAATTCCCAAACAGTTCAAGCGCCCGCCTCTCTCTCTCTCTCTCCCTCTGCTGCTTGGCATCACTTTCGTTACGCATCAGAATTTTCAGTGTGGAAAAGTTGACATGAAAAATGGCAAAGCAGTAGCAACAACAAGGACAAAAAGGAAAAACAAATAAAAGTTATTTTTCTCAGGGGTAGCCTCCGATCAAAAAATAACAAAGGGGTTAAACAGCAGCAGGGGGTGGGGGTTAGTTGTTATGACGCATCAATTGCGTGATTTTTGCCCGACAGATGTTTTTCCTGAACACAAATTGCGCCTCAACCTCCATCCTCCATCCTTGTCGACGTAGGCAACACTCAACACTTGTGCCATTAGAGGTGAATCTCAAACGGAATCCCAATGAACTGCCAACCGGTTGCCCTTCAGCCCCGCACTCCACAGTAGTAGCAGCAGAGCGCACATGCACATTGTATTTTGCAATTACTGTACAACACACAGAAAGAAAGAAAAAACAAAAAAAGAGAAATGAAGAAGAAAACCTCAACGAAGCCGTCGCCATGTGCCGCAGTTGTTGTTGTTTTTGTTGTCGTCGCCGCTGCTCGCAACGGGCTATGCACAATCCCTGCAACAGAGCGCAAGAAGGAGTGTGAGTGCGAGCGCGCGCGCGAGAGAGAGAGAGAGAGAGGGAAGGAGATAGTAAGCAGAGCGCTCTGCGCTGCTTTCATCCTATGGACAACCCCTATGCCGGCAGTTTATGTTTTGTTCTGCCTTGCCTTCCAGTGAGCGAGCGCCAACGACAGCGCGAGAGAGCGAGAACTGGCGCGCGAGAGAGCGCTTACTTCCAGTTTGGCTGAAGTACTCATTTATGCTGCCATTTGCAGCGTCCGTTTGCGCTGGCCGCCAGTTTGAGCAACGCTCTGCTAGACGCCGCACGCTTTCGGTTTCGCTGATTCAGTAACGCGCACGCGACGCGCACTTTGCCAGCTCTTTCCATTTGCCCACTCAAAAAAAAAGAAGTAAAATAAACAAAGAAAAACTACGACCGGCCTTGTGAAGGATATCTTTTAGTAATCCTATTGCCAAAAACCAGTGCAAAAAAGATAATTTTCAAGAGTATTTTGTGCGCATGTTGAAAAACGCCAACAACAAAATTTGTTGCATTTTTTGTTTTGCCGACCCGCAAGAAGAAATCTATACGCGTTGTATACACACCTAAGTGTCCTGCAGGACTCGTATACATGCTCGCTGTATGCTGCACACTCGGATTATTTCCACTTGCCATACTTTGCCATAACAACACATTTGCATAAAGCGAAACAAGTAAGAAATCTAAATATAAACCAAATAATAGAAATTTTTAAATTTTAATAGAAACAACTTTTATAAATAGATTGTTGTTGTTTCCAAAGATAATTATAATTTCAAAATTATTTGTGATATTTCAAAAATGTTAAACTTTTCGCATTCTCTCAAATGGAGTTAAGCTCTAAAATAAATCAAATTTGTAAGACCCTTACACCTATATCTCTATATCTATATCTCCTTATCCATGGCAAACTCTATACATCTTTATTTTTCAATTAAAAAGGGGACGATCTTTTATCTTAACTCCAATTTGGAAAACCATAAATATGCCCAGCACACCCCTTCATATATCCGTAGGCACCTTCAAACTAATAGCTCGTGTCATTATTCTCTCCCCCCCCCACAACAATTTTCTCGCCCCCCTCGCTCCACCCCTTGCTTCGGTTCGGCTCGGTAACATTTCCATTAGCAGCCCATCTATCACGGCTGTGAAAATGCTTGGAAAATCCTTTGAAAATTTCATAAACATAACGCGCTAAGCCCACAAATGTCATTGAAATATGTCCAGCCATCGAGCCCCAATATAATTTACAATAGCGTCCATAAAAATAGGCTAGCCAGAAATAGCTGCTCGGGGCCTAATTAATATGCAAGCCAGCAAAATAAATACCCAGAAGAGACGTCTTGGACTTAAAGCCCTGCGATTCGATCGTAATTCAATAATAAATTAATGGGCGCTGGCAATTAAGAAAAAACTCCGGAGCAGGCAAATTCCGGGCAGCTGTGCTCCAACAACAACAACAACAACAACAATGAAAAGGGCGCCCAAATGACTTCCGGGAATCATTTGAGAAAACAAAAAGCCAACGAAATCAAAGCAAAGAGAAAAACCTGACAGCTCGAGGGGAAATACAAAAAAGTGAAGAAGCAACATTTGCATTTGCATGCGTTCAAGATTTATTGGGCCGCGACTGTTCCAGTGGGGAGCTACACCCCCTCACCTCCCCCTGTCAGCCCTATTTTCCCAGCCCCCAATTGTTTTGCCAGCTTTCAAAGACAAAAGCCGCTTTTAGTTTTTTTCACTTCGTCAAGTTTTCACATTTTCACTGCGTAATCAAAAAACAGAAAAGGGAAAAAATCGCTTCAGATTCAATTGAAATTTTCTTATGTCATGGGCGTGGCAGGGTCCCATGTTGTCGGGCGGCACGGCTTTCACTTCAAATGTAAACAACAATTAGAGTCTTTAGTTTTTCCAACTGCCCAAAGGTTGGGGAGGGGTAGGAGGTGTGGGGAAGAGTGAGTGTGGAAAACTAAACAACATTTTCAACACTTTCCAATGCTAGATAAACAATATGCTCAACAGTTGTGGAGCCCACCCCACCCCATCCTGAACTTCAATTGCTGCTTTTCACGGGTTCATGGTCAAATGTTTCATTTCAATTGACTTTTCCGGCGCTGTAAATCCCTCAACGATCCCCCGACTCCCAACACAGATCTCCACTCGACTCCGACTCCAACTCCGACTTCGACTCCGACTCCGGCTATTGACACTGACTAATGAGGCAGCCATTGGAACAACTCATAAATTTCACTGTCCAACTGTTGACACACAAAGTAAACAGTCAGCAATAAAGAATACACGTTGCTTCCAAGGGCTCCTAACTCAAAAACCAGACAACACACACAAACACGTACACACATACACACTCTCACACGTTGACACACACACTCGCACACAACTCATAAACTGCCATTTTGAGTATCCTGCGGTGCTCTTCAGCTCTGCTTCTTATCTGACTAGCCCAATCTTTGCCTTATCGCTGGCTCATAAAACACAACTAACGCATCCTTGAGAGCGGGCAGCAAGAGAGCGAACCGAGTGAGAGAGAGCGAGAGAGAGAGAGGGAGCCGGCGGGATACTTGGAAATCTGAAACGTTATCTTGTTTGTTCAAAGTGCGCAATAAAATCTTACATTGATCCGTTTTCTTAGATAAGAAAGAAGCGAAACATTTGCTCCGAGCATTACAATAGTTTTTGAAACTAAAGCCTGCTTGACTAATAGATACCCTGTGCAAGTAATTTCTGCTTAACTTTGTTATAATAATATAAAAAATAATGAAATATTATAAAAAGTTTTTAATAATGATATAAAAATGGAAAAAGATCTGGCAAGGAAGTGAAAAAACTAATTGGGCTTATATAATGTCATATTCAAAAACTTCCAGACCTTTGCTCTATTATAAAATATTCCATGTAAATTAAGGGATTGAGTATAATAATCGATTGTAAAAAAGATCTATAGATAAAAAGATCTTTTTCTACATAAGATACCCTACACACTAGCATGTACAGGGTATTCTCTCACGTTAAACTCAATGGAACACGTTTTCTTTTTGATTGTCCCGTGAGCGCGATTAAAAATTCATCAAAATGGAAGTTGTTTTTAGAATTCCCCTGCGAAATGGCGCCCTACTTTGCGTATCCTTTGAGTCCTTCGTGAGTTCTGTGCCTGCTTTGCCCCAGGAGATTGTCATCCATCAAACGATTCCCAGGCTTGGCTTCTGGCGTCGTCTGTTGGCTTTAAGTTTGAGTTATATTTGTTTCACATTTCATGCTTGGTTGGGCGGCATATCCTGACACATCCTGTCCTGCGACACGTGCAGGCAAATGAACTTTAGATGCGAACAATTGGCAAATGGCGCAAGTTCATTAGCAGCAGCCAATGTGCTTCCTCTTCTTTACATGTTTGATAAATCACCATGAAATTAAGCAGAAGAAGAACAACAACAGGTAACAACCGCTGATGGGCTATTAAAAGTTAATTTCGAGCGGGCGGACCGTTTAATAAATTGTATCTCACAGATACACCACAGCAAAACAGCAAGCGCCCCGGGCATTTGTACTTGAACTCTGTGGAAGCTGTAGCCGTCGCTTGTTAGCCAAAGCATGTAAGACGGGTCTAGGCGAGTGTAACCGACTAGGAGATACCCACTGCTTCCTTCTCAATGAACTCACACCGTACTTGTTCTTCCCCCAGGCCCTCAGTTTGTGGGGGAAATGTATTCCTGATCATCTTTTTGATCTTTATGAAATTCTCAGAGCTTAATTACGGTCTTCAAAAGTGTGCATATACCAAAGTAAAAGGCAGTAAATTTTAAAACTAGGGATCACTTGGAAAATCGGGAGGAGATAACCAAACATTGAAATATGGTTAATCTGTATATACTAAACGAGAAGCTTTATGCCAAGTTTGGTGTATATAGCTCTTATAACATTTGAGATACATTCATACACTCAAAAAACCAATTCTCAAAATCGATATTTATCGATATTGATATTGATGATATATAATGGTATACATGTTATAAGATGAACAAGCTCTGATTATGAATTTACATACCTGTACCTCCTGCGAAGATGCTTTCCTCTGCTTGTTACATATTGGTACGCACAAAACCAATCTACCCTTTTTACTTCCTTGCTGAGCATTACGAGCATCTTGGCTGGCCGGCTGTTAGGCCCTTCATTGGAACCGCTTGTCGGTGTCCGGATGACAAATTGACTTCGTAAGAGGCGCGCGCGCGCGATGATTTTGAAATATGAGTCGCAAATTGAAAAATGCCTTGCCGCAGGTTGTTGAATGTGCCGCTGATTGCTTTGTGGCGGAGTTGCGGATGCTGCTGCTGGTGGTGCCCCTGGTGCTTATGGTGCTGCAATTTCCAGTTGGCCAACTGGCGCCTAAATTTGCCACCTTGCAATTTTCCACCCACGGCGCCTCGGAAATTTGTGCCCGCCGCCGCGTGTTAATTGCATTTGCAGTTCCTGCCACAATAATCGTTGTTGTCGCCGCTGTCTAGACACATTTCCTCGTATATAATCAAAACTTGTCTACTATAAATATCTGGAGGGTTAGCTGCGTTTATTTACAGCGCTTGAAATTCGATCACAATCATGTTTTTTAATGGCACAGTCGTCCGCGTGTGTCCTGCAGTTGTTTTCTAATATCCTGTTTAATTGTCCATGAAGACGCCTACAACAGGACAAGCTCGCCGCTGCATGTTAACATTTTTATCGCGCTACCCTGTACACTAAGTACAAAGGGGTAGGTTATGCTAGAGAGATATGCCTATTTTGATAGATAAACTACTGACAGTCTCCTCTCACCCCCTTGAAACCTATTTCCCTTTAACTTACAATACGTTTTATAAATAAATAAAATCAATTGCCTCGATTCACAGTTGAAAATTAACTGCTTTTGGTATTACAGTTTGGAAGTCACAAAGCCAATAAACCAAAATTTCCTTTCAACTGTTTACTTTTAACAGAGTATTGTCTAGTCGATCACCCCCTTCTTTCTTCTTTTTTTTGGTGTTTACCTGTCTGCCGCGACGAGACAACCCTCTCCCAAAATTTACTGCGTGTCAACACGCACATGGCACGCCATCTGGTGGTGGGAGTTGGCAGCAGCCCTTCTTCGGCTCACTTTTGCGTGTGTTAGTCAACACTAATCATAACAATAACAAACAACAAATGGATTGCTTTCAATCTAACTGCCACCGCCCCTGCAACCGTCCCCGCCCCCGCACCTATCTCCCCCTTGCTGTCATTTCCTACTTGAAATTTATTTCATGCCTGGCTGACTTTAACGGTACAGCACCAGGGTTCAGCACTCGCAGGTTGCGCCTTTGTCGGCAGTTAAATCAACAGTCGCCAGTTGGAAGAGTTCCCACTGTACCGGCCGCACTCCTGGGCGTGCACAGCAATTGCATTTTTATGCGTTTCAAAGTGTTTCTCGGACATGTTAAAGATAGTCCAAATTGTCTTGCTGATTAAAGTCCGCACATTAGTCGACTGCTCCCTGGGCTAATGCGTGGTTAGCTGTTGCTCGTTTTTAGTGGTTTCTTTGTTGTTTTCTTTTTGTCGGGGTTGGATTTGTTTTATGTGTGGTTTATTTTTATGGTGCATGCTTTTTAGCGTCGCACAGTGGGCAGCAACTAGGCAGCACTTGTCTAAAAAGGCGCGACACACTAGGTTGTAGCACAGATAAACGTAGCCTGCTCTACCGTATTTTTCAACACTGGCGCCTCTTCTGGCTTGACTGTTGTCGTATTGTCGCCCCCTGAGAGTTTATCCATATGTAAATTACACAAGAAAGGCAGTCAATTCCAAGTCACATTACCATGCTTCAGTTCGGACACTTCCACAACGGATGGAGCCGGGTTTTTGAAGACCAGTGTTGGAAGACGCATTTCCATTCATTTGGTTCACATAGAACCTGTAAATAGAGTTTTTTCGAGTTCTCCTCTCTAGATCCGCCATATTCAGTCTAAAGCAGGGGCACCTCGTGCAGGATGTAGTTTCTCACCACGTATGGTCGGTCTTCAACAAAGGACGCGAGCGCCGCTTTGCTGCTGACTTAGTGGCGCAGGCTTTTGGCCTTTGCCCAAAGACTTCGCCCCCATATATTTATACTAACGATTTAAATGTCTTATTAAAATTTTTAATGGCAAATTAATGGAACTTTAATAAATAAAAAGCTGTTGTTATGTCGAAAATGTCTGTAATATAATGTTGAAATTTCTGCAGCTAGCTTTTTCAGCACTTGACAGATTCATAGGCCTCGACCCACTGTGTCTACGCCCAATAGAGAAAAAAAAACAATGTTTGCGGGCATAAAACATTTATGTTTTAACGGCAATTTTCGGTGCACTAAAAAACTAAAGAAAAACTACAAAAAAAAACGAGAAATAGTACAGGAAAGGGAATCGCATGTCAAACGCAAGTTTAGAATTGTGATTTAATTTATGAGGCAAGACAAATTATAGACGCCCGATACATATGCCACATGCTACTTATATATATACTATACACATATGTGGACAGTCGGATATCTCTGGCTCGGATATTAAGCGGGGGAGATGCGTGACGTGTTGGGCGCGTCAACTTTGGCCCCTTTGTCTGCGGCTGGTCAAAGGCTTTCAACACATTTCTCAGCTAATTAACAATGATGAGTGTTTGGAATTTATCGCTGCTCTTTTTTTATTTTTTGCAATTGCAATAAAGATGCTGCACAGAGGCAGGCACGGATACAGATGCAGCTACAGTTTAAGCTAAAGATACAGATACTTTTGCAGCGCAAGATACAGATACTTTTGCTGTGCGTTTGATAGAGCATAGCTTGAAGCGCGTCGTAATTACTTTGACCTGTTTCCGTTAACGAGTCTGCAGACTGGCAGACAGCGCGGCCTCCTACACTCCCACTCCCCTCTCCCCATCCCTTGCCCCGTTGCCTAATGCCCTGAAATCCGCTTCAATTGGATTTGTCCGCTTCTTGTGACACTTTTATTTTGTTGTTCACTTTCGATACGCAACATTCGCTGCGTTCTATTCGATTCTCATTTGTGTTGTTTTCCATTCTGTCGAGTTTTCCCTCGCGCTTTCCACCACGCTGCACAATTTCCATGCAGTTGACCAAACAGTCGCTGTCGCTGTGATAATGATAATGATAATGTCCACAGATTATGTCACGCAACAATTTGAACTTTAAGTTCACATTTTAATGGAATTTCGTTTGATTTACATGCACGGACAGGGGCGGGTCATAACCCGACATCGTTTTCCAATGCGTAGACTCTTAAAGTGCATGTGTAAAGGATTGTTTTGTCGTATTTGCTGAGGCTTCTTTCGAGAGTCTGAGTGTGACTTGGTGTGTTAACAGCTTTATGACACTTTCCAGCAGATAACAACTGACATACTCAGCATTGATTATTCAGGCAAGTCTTATCAAAAGAAACGCATCCAAAAAAACTGATGAAGTAGTACAGAAAAATGACAGACTAACTAGAAAGTTGAGAAAGCTTCAGAAAATGTCTATAAGTAAAAGATCAGCAGGGGGTATTATAAAGAACTTGTTTGCAAAAGACGGGAACAGAACCGATTAAACTCCTTTTTGTTATTTTAACTTTAGGTAAACTCTCTAGCTACGTAACTAGAAGATTCGATGTAGAAGATTGTATTTAGAAATGTAAAAGAAATTAATAGATTATTTTCTCACAAAGACGCCTTATCCACAGCTAATGCCTTTTTAAGAGGTTCGTCGGAAGAATTCTCCATTACAACCTTCCAAATGACATTCACTTAAAAAAGCAGCTTTGTTGACTGAGCGTTTTTTGCAAGGACTTTCTCATGACTTCTGTCGCCTGGACTGTGGTCAATTAGCCAGAGTCGAGTCCGGGACGTGCTACTGTCGCAATAATTGCTGGAATTTTCTTAGCCGGCGGCGTCAACCTTAACGATTTGAGGTTCAGTTGCGGGGCAAACGTTGTGCTCGAAGTTTTCCGCTAATTAAAAGACGACTGCGTTTTTCTTATGGAAATGTGTGAAATGCGTCAAAGCGCACGTATCTTTAGTTTAGGGTTCGGGGCGGTAGCTGCCCGACTGCCTGGCTGTAATGTGCGCAGCTGGCTGCTTAATAAATTTGCGGTCTTCCCGCCCCGAAAATGCCATGCGGCAGCCAGGACACGCAAGCGAATTTCCACACTTACCTGAGACGCTTTTCCAGGTAGTCCGTTTGGGCCCAGGTAGACGACGCAAGACAAAGGACTTGCGCAGCCGGCATTTGGCTTGGGCTCATTTGGCAGCTCAGCTGCGTCCGGATTTTCCTTGGCCTTTGTCGTATAAAAGTCAAGCGCCGGACGCAGCGGCAGCTAGAAGCAAATCAGCACGCGATCGTGATAGATCCTAGATCCTTAGCTGCCTAGCAACTAGTTAGAAGTACACGCAACAACTGAGACCAAAGCTTAACCTAGTTAACCCACATAGTCCAGGTTAGCAGCTGGAGAGGATTGCCATCAACTGCGACCTCAACTAATGCCAGTTTTCTGCTCATCTTCCATTTTCAGAATTCACATAGAGTTCTCTAAAGTTAGACGCAGCAACTCAACAGACAGCAAACACTTCACGATGGGCGAGATCGTGGAGAAGGAAACCCCACAGACTGAAGCGACAGCAGCACAGGAGCCGCTCGAGGAGCCCAAGGAGACGGACAAAATGCTGGATACCAAGAAGGACGAATCGAAAGAGAAAGCAGTCAGTCCACAAACATCGAAGCCAGCCTCGCCGAATGGAGGCAAGAAGTCGCCGACGTTGCCGCAGGCAGATCCCATCGAGAAACCAGCCGGCGTCAATGGCGAGGAGATCATTGACATACCCGCGGAGAATGGCAACAAGCCGAACGGTGCTGCCGACGAGAAGAAGGTTAACAAGGAGGAGCGCGAGGTGAAGCCCAAGAAGATACCCATCGGCGGGCTGAAGCTGCCCGGCTACTTCATGAAGAACAAGCCCAAGGCGGAGGGCGACGGTGCCGAGGGCGAGCTGCTCGAAAAGGACAAGGAGCTGGCCGAGGAAAAAGAGGCCAACGGCGATGCCAGCAAGGAAGAGCAGAAGCCACGCGCCGGTCTCGGCCAGCGTCTGCGCAGCCTTTTCGTGCGCAAGCCGGCGGCAGACAAGGAGCAGCAAAAGAAGCCGCTGACCAACGGCGATGCGGATGCCAAGTCGGGTAAGTTGTTGACACAGCGCAGCAGTCAGAAACGGTAGCTAACATCCATTCTTTACATCTATATATAGAAGCCACAGCTGAGGCGGCGCCCGGCGAGGACGCAGATCCGCCGCCAAAACGTGGCCTACTCAATGCCATCAAGCTGCCCATTGCCAACATTATGCCCAAGAAGCGGGGCGGCGATGATGTGGAAATGGGCCTAGGCAAGGCCGGTCTGGCCTCGATGGAGACACTGGATGATTCGCTCAAGGATCAGGACACCGTCGATCGTGCGCCGCTCAAGAGCAACGGCGCCGACGAGCTGAAGAGCGAGCTCAAGTCCGAGAAGCTGGCCGCCGAGCAGAAACTGGCCGCCGAGGAGGAGGAGCGCGAACGACCCGTCTCGATGTGGTGCCGCCTGCGCGGCTATAAGTGCAGCGTGGACGATGCCCTCATCGTGTTCGGCATACTGCTGTTCATGCTGCTCCTGGCCGTGATCGGCTATGTGCTCACCCACGAGACTCTGACCTCGCCGCCGTTGCGCGAGGGTCGCTACATTTCGGCCGTAACCAGCTGCGGCATGGTCGAGGGCGTCAAGGAGGACGGGGCTTTTGCCTTCCGTGGCATACCCTATGCCAAGGCGCCGCTGGACAATCTGCGCTGGCGTCCGGCGCAGCTGATCTCCAAGATCGACGACTGCTGGAACGGCACACTGCAGACGCACAACGGCAGCGTGGTGTGCACGCAACGCCTGGGCAATGGCACCACGATTGGCGACGAGGATTGCCTCTACTTGGATGTGGTTACTCCACATGTGCGCTACACGAATCCGCTGCCCGTGGTGGTGCTCATCGGGGCCGAGACCCTGGCCGGTCCCTCGCCGGGCATTCTGCGTCCGTCGGCGCGTTATTCGCGTTCCCATGATGTCATCTTTGTGCGTCCCAACTTTAGGCTGGGCGTCTTTGGTTTCCTGGCTCTGGACGCACTCACCAAGGAGTCGCATCCGCGCACCTCGGGCAACTATGCGCTCAGCGACATCATTGCCGTGCTCAAGTGGATTCAGCTGAACATTGTGCACTTTGGCGGCGATCCCAAGTCCGTCACACTGCTGGGTCATCGTGCCGGCGCCACGCTTGTCTCGGCGCTGGTCAGCTCCGCCAAGCTTGAGGGCCTGTATACGCGCGCCTGGGCCTCGTCCGCATCGGCCATTTATCCGGGCAAGCCGCTGCAGGAGTCGGAGCGTTTGAATCAACAGCTCATGGCCACGCTGGACTGCCAGGATGCGGAGTGCTTGCGTGCGGCGTCCAGCGAGAAGTTGTGGGCCGCTACGCCGGATACCTGGTTCCAATTCCCCGCCACGGTGCCCCAGGCCGAGGAGCTGAGCAATGCCAATCATCACGAGTGGCTGGTGCTAGATGGCGACATACTGTATCAGCATCCGTCCGAGTCCTGGAAGCAGGTGCCCACCACCAGCCAGCTGCATCAGCCACGCCTTGTCATGGGCGCCACCGCCCACGAGGCGCACACACTGAAGCTGCGTGAACTGCACGCCAACTGGACCGCCGAGGAGGTGCGCTCGTATCTGCAAAACTCACAGCTGGGCGCGCTTGGGCTAACCGATGAGATCATCCAGCGCTACAATGCCACCAGCTATGCCGCTCTTGTGGCCATCATCACGGACATACGCACCGTCTGCCCGCTGCTAACAAATGCCCGCCTCCAGCCGACTGTGCCCTTCTATGTGGTCACCCAGGGCGAGGGCGACGATCAGCTGGCCACCGTGGATGCCGACGTGCAGGCCATACTGGGCCGCTACGAGCCACACACCGTGGAGCAGCGACGCTTTGTCTCGGCGATGCAGCAGCTCTTCTACTACTATGTCTCGCATGGCACGGTGCAGTCCTTCGACACGCGTCGCCGCGTCATCATTGTGGGCCAGGATGCGCATGCACAGGAGGATCACGAGCACTGCAACTTCTGGATCAGCAAGGATATTGTGCCGCGCTATGCGCGCGTCGATTAAGGACCCGGAACCCTTCAACCAACCACCCCAACTCCTTCTCCTTCTCCTACTCTCCTCAGACTATGACAATGTTCGGCGGTTTATTAACTGTCCTATAAAAGTTCGTTTATCCCTGCTATTCCCCCACTCTCTTCCCTTCTCTATAGAGCGTGTAGTGCTCTATTTTTCCGATTTCATTATGAGTTTAGTTTAGCCTAAGTGAATCTAGTGTTTATATACGAATGTACATTTAGTTCTCGACAATTATTTAAGTTGTAAGTTCTTTTAATATAACGCCTAACTCCACAGCAGCAAATGCATCTAAGTATGTCTCTACTAAACGTAAACATAAACATAAACATACGTACATATATCTATGATAATGTATTCTTTAATCTTAAAAACACACTCAGACACACACACACACGAATAAAACACAACAAAATATATTTGAACATATACTTGAAAAGTATAGACCAAATTTGGCGTCTTTCAACTATCCAACACACTTTCACAAACTCTATATACTAATTATATATATATATACGATATATAGCTGGAGCGTTTAAACAAGAAACCTTTGACCAACGATCTTTTTTGATACAATTTTACATAGAACTGGGGCGCTATAGACAAGACTCGATAATACAAAAATAAAGAATCAAACAATTTAGATTTAGTAATGCCAGAACAGGAGAACGCATCAAAAAAAAAAACAACAAAAAAAATAAAAAAGAAAAGAATTAAATATACGTGTGTTTAACATTTGAGACTGTCCCGTGGGGCTACAATTTACATAGACATTATGTACTATATAGAGTTGAATTGATTTAGTTTGAAATTCATTTGGAATCCATGCCAGCCCAATACAAATATGCATTAAAACATTTTCTATAGCTTTAAATGTATATTAATCAAACATTCAACAACTTATGTAAAACTAGAGTCTATATATAAACTTATCGAATGTTTATATATTGTGTGTTTGATAAAACGCTGAATATTTCCACTAATGTTTTTTATTATAATCATTTTGTTTTTCAAAATATACTCAAATATCAAAATGATTTATATATGTAGTTAATCGTATATGTAATTTGCCGGAAATTAGAGACCGCACATTAAATAAAAGAAAGAAACTTTAAAACACAAAATTGATGAAACACTGGAATCAAAAAAAGAATTCTCTTCAAACATAAAGAATTTAACATTATGGTCAAAATATGTGTACAGATCAAATAATAAAGAAAGATACATTTATATTTCAAGTTTGTGTGTGTGTGAGAATCAAGCATGAGAATGTTTAAATAAAAAGCCACAATGAAACATAACTCTTAACTGTTTTAACTATCAACTAGTTACTAACTAATTACTAATTACGGTACGCAGTACGCAGTCGAATTGTCACAGTCTTTGCACAGTCAACAACAAATTTGAATCTCAGTTTCTGCTGCTGTTGACCTTGTAGATGCGACACTTGTTGTCCGTCAGCGCGGCCAGGTAGTAGCCAGCCGGCGTGCCCACTGGACAGATGTCGTAGACCACCTCGTTGACGGGCATCGTTTGGACGCGTTCCTCGCGCCGCACATCGTACATCATCAGCTGCTTGTTGTCCTGCAAATAGCCAATGACCAGCGTATTATCTTCCACGCCCATCTGTGTGGGTCGTGTCATGTAGGGCGTGGCAGTTGAGCCAAATATTGTGGCCTTAATCTGGAGCACTGGAGTGCCATCGATTTTGTCCAGCTTGGCGAGTATGAAACGCGACTGTGGATACTGGGCATTGGAGCGTGCCGAGAAGAGCACCGTGTCCTGCAGCACATCATACTGCATGGACAGGAATGGACCATCCACGTCGAGGCGCGTGGGCAGGGCCGTATCATTGGCATACTCATAGAATTTCACTATGGTCAGCTGGCAGACTAGAAAGCCGCCATTGCTGAACACCTTGCCCGTGGGCACGGAAGCTATGTTTATCACAGGACTAAAGTTTTCTGCAAAGATGCGTAAGATTTAGAGAGTCAACTACAAAAGCGAGCACACACTTACCCTCAGATGGAAACTCGCTGAGGATCGTCTCCGGGAAGCGCATGTCGAACACATAGACTCCACCGCGCAGGTCGCCCGCATATAGAAAGTGCTCACGCTCGTTGCGATCCACGCCGCAGGACCACAGCGGCTTGTCATTGGCCGTGAACACGCTGCTGCACAGCCGGGTGCGTATGTCGAAAGTCTTAATGCGCGTCTCCCGGCTGGCCACGGTCAACAGATGCTGGCTCTCGCTGAAGCCAATATCGCGCACCAGCAAGGCCGATGTATGCAAAAAATGGAGCGGCTTGAAGCTGGGCGAATCGATGAAGCGCACTCCATAGCCGGGAAACAGAACTTGTGCGCTCTTCTGGGACGCAACCAGCGTAGAGTGCTGCGCCGAGTAAAGCAGCACACGGCAGCCGGGGTCTCGTGTAATCTCAAAGTTCTTCTCCATGTACAGTCGATGGCTGGTCAACTGGCTGAGGCTCTTCTGTGTGCTGCCGCCGCCGCTTAGATCGTCGCCAAAGGCGCCGCGACATCCGCCGCCCGCACGCACCATCTGGCGCAGCCTCTCGTAGTCCAGCTGCAGTTCGTTCAGCTTGCTGACGGTTAGGGAATGTGACATTTTGACTGTCGCCAGTTCGGTGGTCAGCGCCTGAGCCCGGCGACGCTCTGCGTCCAGCTCCCTGCGCATGTCGTGCTCCTCGGTGCGATCTATGGCCCGCAGTCGCTTCGCATAAAGGCAGCGTATGTCCCGATTGGTGGCCTTCGTCTTGCACTGCGGGCACACCTTAACCGCCGACTGCCGTTGACTCTCGATGAGCCAGCGCCGAATGCAGGACTCGCCAAACAGATGTCCACAGCGCAGTGATACCAGGCGATGCTCTCCGCTCATCTCCCACGACTCCAGGCATATTGGACAAGTCATGCCGTCGTCCTCTTCGTCGTTCGACGGTGGCTTGGCTACCGGCGTGCCCATTTCCGTGCTGGCCACGTTGGATAGACGCTTGCGTTTCTTTGGTGGTGATGGCGAGTCAAGATTTATTATGTCATTCTGTTGCAGCTGTGCTCTGCGGGACGTTGTGGGTCGCTCCGCAGCGGGTTCAAGCAAAGCAACCTCATCTTGTTCACCAGGAAGCGGCTCCGGCTCGTCTGCTGGCTCAGGTTCTGCTTGCGCAGGCTCTGCTGGCTCAGGCTCTGCTGGCTCAGGCTCTGCTTGCCCAGGCTGTGCTGGCGCAGGTTCTGCTGGCTCAGGATTGGCTTCTTCAGCATCGGTTTCGTCGGCATCAGTTTCTTCAAAATCTGCTGGCTCAGGTTCTGCTGGCTCAGTATCACTTTCTTCAGGATCAGTTTCAAAATCTTCGTGCCCTTCTGCATACTCAGAATCTGTGTCCTCATCTGAAATCATTAGATCCCCATACTCTTCGGCATTTTCCCCACCAAACAGCATGTCTATCAGCATCAGCGCGTATCTTGCATTCGGGTCCCTAACGTTCATGGAACAACAGTTGTTTTTAAAAATTGCGTGGAACCGAAAATTAGCGTTGAAATGCTTTTATGAAATTAGCATTCTGCTTCGTTTGCCTTAGGAGCGATAATAAAAACATTAATAAAGCGCGTTGATTTTGTTGACTTTAAGTTGCGATATCTGGCAGCACTGACGCGATATAATCGAGTAAATGCCTATGCCTAAGTATCGATGCTCTGCAAACCATTTCGAGTCGAAAATTTCGACGCCGCCGACGCCATTCATTTTTGCTTTTGTTAAGAAAGGAACGATTCCAATTGTTTATTAGCGCACAAATTGTGTAAAAAGCACGCAAAAATAACAACTTAACGCATTGTGAACACCCAGCTACTTTTGAATTGAAAAATACTCGCGTCTGCTATAAAAAAGCTCCATTGCCGGCAACTACATTGTGAATTCCGGCAAAAAAATTGCATCAGTATTAGTGCCTGGATACAAATTGCAAATTCCCAGGGCACACACACTGAGAGATATTTGCGAGTAGTTCTCAGGTGAAAGCGCGCTGCTTGACCACGCAACACAGCCAGCCGATTTGGTAAGCGACATTCCGAGTACTTTTTAAGCGCAACGCAATTTGCTGACTAACCGGTCTGTCCTTGAACCCGACAGACTTGGCTGCTGTCCATTTGAGTGAGAAACCCAAACACACGCGCTGCAAGCAAAAGCCACTGCCAGGGTGCCACCGACGCCGCCGCCATCAAATTAACTTCAATACTTATATTAATCCCCGCAGCCGCCCCCGCCCCCGCGTCACTGCCACCCACTAACACCTCATATAACGGGAATAAACGAAATCTTAATATGGCCGAGGCAAAAACACCTGAAAAGATGCTGTCTGCCAAGCCGCCGATCTATCATCAAAATAGCCATAGTCCAAACGCCACGCTGCAGCTGCCGAGCCCCATCATCACGCGGCGCACACGCACGGCCTCCACGTAAGTGAGCCCCCTGCCCCCGCCCCCATAACCCATCCCAAGTTTCTCTCATCTGGCATTGATTTAATTGTCTGCTTCTCCTTCTCCTTTTTGCTTGCACAATCACGCGCGCGCACTCAACAGTTCGGCGCGTGCCATGGAAAACCCGGTTGTAAGCGGCGTTGTGAAATCTTTTAGCCGCACCAAAGGACACGGCTTTATTACGCCCCATGGCGGTGGCGAGGACGTTTTTTGCCATGTTTCCGAGTAAGTTTTTGTCGGTTTGCCTTCACACGCACACACACACACACACACACAGACACACTAAACAAAAAATAAACACTATTTAACTCCAAACAGCATCGAGGGCGAATATGTGCCCATGCCCGGCGACGAGGTCAAGTATCGGCTGTGCGCCATTCCGCCCAAGTTCGAGAAACATCAGGCCGTGCACGTGCAGATAAGCAACTTGACGCCCGAGGTGCACCACAAGTGGGAGGAGTCCGTCTTCTGCGGCTCGCCCGCCAAATAGAAACCATTTGCAAAGAAAGGCCTTCCAAAATTTAATTAACCGGAGCACGCCATGCGGGCGCAAACAAAGCAAATGAAAAACAATAAAATGATAAACAACAACAAAAACAGTTGGGAGACGACGATCGAAACACAAAAAAAATAAAATAAAATACAAAATAAGAGTAAACGAGAGCAAGCACACAAAACGACTTTATCAATCGTACGCCACACAGCCAGCCAGCCAGTTTCAATTAAAAATCTTTATTATTATTAAGCTAAGCTGAAATATATATTAACCCATGTCACAATTGTGTTAGACTTTTTTGAAAAGCGATGCGAAACCAGTTTGAAGAATTTATGAATTTGTCTTGAATATGGAATATGTTATTTAGGAACGGCAGTTTCGTCATTTTGATTTGGAGCCTGTAACAGTATATGAATACTTCATTTTTGATTCTATTGAAATAATTAACATGTAAAAGCCCGAGTCACAATAAAAATAAATAAAAACATACTTGGTTTTCTTACGGGCTAACAAAGCTGGGTTAATTGCCTTATCAGCGACGAAAATTAAAGATGTTGGGTCGTGACAAATACATTTGTTTGTTTGTTTTGTATATGGGTAAATATTTGTTAATTTATCCAATAACCCGTTGCGAAACGAGCTTTGAATGAGGTATCGATACATCGATAGCTATCACAGCTTTCGATAAGTTCGATGTGGCTGAAGAGAATCGTCGCACTAAATATGAATAGTACTTGCGTTTAGGGAAACGCAAACGTCAACAAACCGTCGCCACATACTCACATTATGAAATAAATCGCATAAATTAATTTGTTAAACATAGCTTAGAGTAAGGGTTAGCGATCGAAATAACTAATACATACCTGCAAGTTTTCGAAACGGGTTGCCGCCGTTAACTGACGTGGACCTGCTGCTGTTGTTGTAACTTCTCTGCTGATTACAGCCGCTGCGGGTGAGTGCAAATCGAACAGAACAACAAATTGAACATGTGCAGCACATTTAATTAATGCACTTTTTTTTTTGCAGGCCACAACATGTCCGCACGTCGTCGGGGTCAAACGAAAGACGGGCGCGAGCTCGTCGAGTCCATGGCCGATGCAGAAGACAAAGAGGAGAAGCCCGATTTGCGCGGCGATAGACGCAACATTGCCATACTCCTGTTCCTGTACGTGCTGCAGGGCATTCCCATTGGCCTAATTGCTGCAGTGCCCATGCTGCTACAGAATCGCGGCGCCAGCTACAAACAGCAGGCGGAGTTCTCCTTTGCCTATTGGCCCTTCAGCATTAAGCTGTTGTGGGCGCCCATTGTGGACTCCCTGTATGTGCGACGCTTCGGGCGCCGTAAGTCGTGGCTGGTGCCCGTGCAGTATCTGCTGGGCTGCTTCATGCTGCTGCTGTCGGTGCATGTCGATCGCTGGCTGGGCGGCGATGGCATCGAACCGAATGTGCCGCTGCTGACGCTGTTGTTTTTTGTGCTCAACTTTTTGGCCGCCACGCAGGACATTGCCGTCGACGGCTGGGCCCTGACCATGCTGAAGCGCTGCAATGTCGGCTACGCATCCACCTGCAACAGCATCGGCCAAACGGCCGGCTACTTTTTGGGCTATGTGGTGTTCATTGCGCTCGAGTCGAAGGACTTTTGTAACTCGTATCTGCGATCTGTGCCTGCGGATGAGGGCATGATAACGCTGCCACGTTTCCTCTGGTTCTGGGGCGTCACATTCATTGTGGCCACAACGCTGGTCGCGGTGTTCAAGCGCGAGAACGACATTGAGGATGCCCACACTGAAGCGCGCTACAAGGAGGAGCACGAACTAAACATACACGAAAGCTATAAAGTCCTGTGGGACATGGTACACAAGCGACCCGTCCAAATCCTGGCTGGCATTCTGCTCACGGTGAAGGTAACATTTGCCGCTTCCGATGCAGTTACCTCGCTGAAGCTCATCGATGCTGGTGTGCCGAAGGAAAAACTGGCCCTATTGGCCATTCCCGTGATTCCACTGCAGCTCGTACTTCCCATCCTGGTGGGCAAATACACCAACGGACCGCGGCCCATGGACGTGTACCTAAAGGCAATACCCTACCGCATATTGCTGGCGTCTGTGGCCACGCTTATCGCCTATGCCACGCCATATATGATCGCTGGCGGCGAGGTGCCCGTCTACTACTATGTGCTGCTGATCGTCAGCTATAGCTGTTATCAGGTATTCCTGTATTCCATGTTTGTGGCAGCTATGGCATTCTTCGCCAAGATATCCGATCCCGCCGTTGGTGGCACCTACATGACATTCCTTAATACCTTATGCAACCTCGGTGGCAACTGGCCAAATACGGTGGTGCTCTGGCTGGTGGACGTGCTAACCGTAAAGCAGTGCACCACACAGCCCGACAATCTCTGCGAGAGCAAAGAAGGACTGCAGGCAAGTCTTCGTAATTGATTAATATCCTGAATAGATTTCCTTATTAATTTTGCCGTGTTCCTTTAGGCCTGCACCACGGCTGAGGGCAAGTGCGAAATAATCTTTGATGGCTACTATTTGGAGGCCATGGTGTGCGTGGTCTATGGCATCATTTGGCTGCTGGTGGTGCGCAAGTGGATCATCCATTTGCAGAATCTGCCCACGCGTGCCTGGATGGTGGTCAAGCCTTCCGCGGCAAAGGACAAATTGAGGTAGCAATTAATCGTATGATCTTCGTTCTGCGCTAGGCGCACAGTCATTGGTACAAGAAGCTATAAATAGAGAACTAGGACTAGGACTAGGACCTTATTGCATTATAGGCTAGACAACTTGTAAATTTTTGTAATAGCCGCGTCTCCTATCGGCCTCCGTATTGTTTTGTAACTTATTCCATATGGATATAAAATTAAATTTGATGTTGAATGGATTACAGCATTGATATTCAGGCTGCGAAGAGGATGTTGTTTTATTCGCGCCGTGTGACGTTTGTTTTTCTACAAATTGTAAAGCACACGCAGACATGGGCCACGGTTTGAAATACAAAAAATAATAATGTTTATCTTATGCTTAATAGTACTTCCAGGAGTCAATCGATTCTTGATTCTTTGCTTTGCTCTTGCGCTCAATCAGACCTGCCAAATGCTCCGAGCGCATGGACAGCGAGTCAATCTTCTCCACCAGCTGCTGATATGGACTGAGTGGCTGTGTACCCATCACCACATGACCCAGCTTCGAATCGATCTTGGCATTCAGACGTGCGTTGCGTATCAAATTGACGATCCAGCATTCGGCCTCGTTGGGCTTCATGTTCAGCTTGTCGGCCAGCATGCTGATGGTGATGCACTGATGGATGCGGCAGAATGTTTCGAAGATCATCAGACGCGCATCCTCCACAAACTCGTTGAGGCAGGCGACAATGAAGAAGTCGTTCAAAATGACCGTTTGGCATTCGTGCAGTTTCAAGCGGGCGCCCTCAAAGTCAAAGTTCACGTAGAGGCACTCGAGAAACTCGGTGATGGGATCACGATACGTATACGACTCCTGCTGTATGACCTTAATCAAATCCTTGAGCGCATTGCGACGCGTGCGATTGATGACCACAGCGGTGGCCAAATAACGCATAATGTGCGGGCACATGGTCTGTATAGCGTTCAGATAGAGCGGCTTGTACAGGAACATCTCGATGATGAGGTCGCGTCCCTTGGGATGGTTGAAGAACACCAGCACCGACCAGTGGATCAGCCAGGTGCGCTGCTGCAGCGCCTGAATAGTCGAGAAATTGGCGCTGTCAATGTAGTCGCGCAGACGCGTCAAATCCTCCAGTGCAGTGTTCCAGTTCAAGGTCAGAATCTCGGCGGCCAGCTTACCCCACAGCACGTTCAGGTAGTTCTGCAAGGAGAACAAATAAAATCCCAATCCTGGGAAAAAATTGAATGTGACTCACCTTATCGTTGGGCGACATGACAATAAGACAGAAATACAAATATGATGTGGACTCCTGATAGTTACCGCACTCATACAAGTACTTGGCCAACTTGTAGGCGCTCTCCAGGTGCTCCACCTTGAAGTTGTAATCCTTTTGCAGGGCGTTCACAAAGGTCTTCGAGTCCTTCATGCTCTCGCCGTTCTTCAGAATATCGGTGGCCTTCATGATGGGCGCCACCTCGTTCTGGAGCTGCTTCAATGTGGCCAACACCTCGGCCTTGCGCTGCACCAGCTCATCCGGCATCTCCTGGCTGAGATTGAGACGCTTGCGCGTGTCCATGGTGTAATCAATCATGTTCGTCTTGTTTACCGTCTCCAGAATGTACTCCAGCAGCTCTTGCTGATTGTAGATCTGCACAATATACACAATATACAAACATTAGTTGCTTTGTTCGGCATTTTGACCGTGCTGATGACGGTGACACGAAGCAATGAATTTTTCTAACCTCCTTGCCGCACAAAAACTCCAGCAGTGGGAAAGTCAAGTGTCTGTCCAGATACTGACAATTGATGCGTGTTAGATCGAATTGTGCCATAATTGCAGCTGTATTTATCTTTATTCACAACAAATAACT
This sequence comes from Drosophila ezoana, assembly GCA_035045725.1. Lineage (NCBI taxonomy): Eukaryota > Metazoa > Arthropoda > Insecta > Diptera > Drosophilidae > Drosophila > Drosophila ezoana. Next base: position 17,204,200 of record JAWNOU010000177.1, on the reverse strand, counting down.
ATGAATTTCTACACGAAATCTGCACAAAAATACGCGTGCGAAAGACGCACAGTGCTGCCCTATGGCGAAAAGAAATGTTATTTTTTATTTTTTCAATATGTGCACACTGACAGCAGGCAACATCGATTTGAAAAAGTCGATAGTCAACTAAGCGATATTTAAAATGAAATCGATGTATCTGGTGGTGATGTAGCAGTGAGCTTTTTAACAGCTAACATTTGAGCGCCAAATAAAATGCTACTTGATTTTTGCTTGCAACACTTTAATGTATATTTAATACTTCACCATTTTATTTCATATATATGTTTGTATATATTGTGATGGATAATTTACTTGTTACATATATATATATATATATAGATTAATAATTCCAATTTTCTTTTTATTTTGTTAATACATATTGTAAATCGTTTTAGGTACTTTGCAATTAACGATCAGTTGTAGCTCAAAAAACGAACAACATCTACAAATGCAATTCGATATAAGCTGAGACGATTACATATATATGTGTTCAGTGCCATAAGTATTTGTATTAATTGGGAGGAGAAGCAGCATACCAATTTTTCTAAACAGCTAACGAAATATAAATCAAATAAGTACGATATCCATATGAAACACAAACGCATAACTATTATATGATATTATAGTTTTTTTGTTTTCTTTGCTTTTCAAAACGCGGCAACGGTTAATTTCTAGTTATTGTCCTTGAATTTGGATATTTGTTTTAGCCCCACTATTTTGGGATTTTCGAAACATTTCGATTTGCACTCGTAATTGACTCAACCTGCAACATCGTCTTGGAGGGCATCGCGACAGCTAGCCTGGCCAGCAGCGCCATGTAGGCGTGGCGTGGCGTCGCATAAAATAAAACCAAAATTAAAACGTGTTTAATAGTGTAAAAAAACTCAAGTCTTTTTAGTGTTAACTAAACTAAAATCGCGAAAATAAAAATCACAAATTGTATATCGGTTTTCGGGCGAAAACACACGAATTTTTCTAAACTAAGGACGACGCACGCACACACAAACAGACTCCCCGCATCACCATCCTCTTCCTCTTCCTCAAACTCATCAGCATCATCAGGTACTTAGAACCTGGGTCCTGTGGGATCAATGACACCGCCAGGTCCGGGCAAGCCGCTGGGAAAACCGGTCAGATAAGAATCCACTTGACGCGCCGCCTGACGACCCTCCGTTATGGCCCACACCACCAACGACTGACCGCGCCGGCAATCTGTAAAGCAGAATATTGTAGGGGTACTCTTTTGCCGTGTGACTCGACCAAGTCAACTTACCGCCCGCTGCGAACACCTTGGGATTCGAGGTACCATACTGTCCATTGCAGGCCTTGATGTTGCCGCGAGGATCCAGCTCCAGACCCAGCTCGCTGGGCACCGTCTTCTCGGGTCCCAGGAAGCCCATGGCCAGCAAAATTAGATCGGCTGCAAAGTATTTCTCTGAGCCGGCCACCTCCTGCATGCGCCACTGACCAGTCTCCGTCTTGGTCCACTCCACCTCGACGGTGTGGACGCCCTTGATGTGGCCATTCTCACCAACAAACTCTTTGGTTGTGGTGCAGTACTGACGCGGGTCCTTGCCCCACTTGAGACGCACCTCCTCGTGGCCGTAGTCCACGCGGAATACCTTGGGCCACTGCGGCCAGGGATTGTCGTCGGCACGCTTCACTGGCGGCTCCGGCAATATCTCGAAGGTGGTAATGCTCTTGGCGCCTTGACGCAGCGAGGTCGCAATGCAGTCGCAGCCGGTATCGCCGCCACCAATGATGATGACATCCTTGCCCTCAGCCGAGATGATGTCCTTCTTGCCGCCCAGCTGCTTCTTCTGCTGCGCTTCGAGGAACTCCATGGCAAAGTGAATGCCCTGCAAATCGCGATTGTCCAAAGGCAAATCACGAGGCCAGGTGGAACCAGTGGTCAGTAGCACGGCATCATAGCTGATAAGTTGAGAGAGTAAGGATTAGCAAGGCCTCCAATTGAATCCCCTTTATTTTACTTACCTCTGCACCAACTTCTCGGCGCTGGTGTCCTTGCCAATGTGCACATTGGTGCGGAATTCAATGCCCTCGTCGGCCATGAGGTCCACACGCCGCTTGACCACTTCCTTGGACAGCTTCATAGTTGGAATGCCGTACTGCAGCAGACCGCCGACGCGATCGTTGCGCTCAAAGACCGTAACAAAGTGCCCGGCACGGTTGAGCTGCTGGGCAGCGGCCAGGCCGGAGGGACCTGAGCCCACAATGGCCACCCGCTTGCCGGTGCGCGTCTCCGGTATTTCGGCCTTGATCCAGCCCTGCTCGAAGGCATGATCGATGATGGCGCACTCAATATTCTTGATGGTTACCGCCGGCTCCGAGATGCCCAGCACACAGGAGCCCTCGCAGGGCGCCGGGCATACGCGTCCCGTAAATTCGGGGAAATTGTTGGTCTGCAGCAGCTGACGCAGTGCCTCCTGCCACTCGCCGTGGAAGACCAGATCGTTCCACTTGGGTATGATGTTGCCCAGCGGACAGCCTGTCGAGTTGGACTGACAGAAGGGCACACCGCACTCCATGCAGCGGGCGGCCTGCATCTTGAGGTTTTTGCGCACATGCGGGAAATTGTAGACCTCGTTCCAGTCCTGCTGACGCTCGCCGGCATCACGATATGGAGCCGCCTCGCGCTTGTATTTGACAAAGCCGCGCGTCTTGTCCAGCACACGATCGGCACGCTTCTGCTCCAGGGCCACATCCTGAATGGCTTCCTCGATGTCCTTGATGTGCGGCTCGTGTTTGCCGTTGCCATTCTCGATGGCCGCTACTTTGGCGGGCTGTTGCACTGCCTCCTGCTCGGCCATGTCCTTGAGCGCCTTCTGGTACTCGTACGGGAAGACCTTGACGAATTTGGACTGCACTTGCGCCCAGTTATCCAGCAGCTCCTTGGCCACCTTCGAGTCGGTTTTCTCAATAAAGTCAGCCAGCAGCTGCTTCACGAGAGCCACATCCTCGTCCAGTTGCAGCGGCAGCAGTTCCACAGACTCCGGATTGACCTTGGGCTTGAACGAACCATCAATGTCATAGACATAGGCAATGCCACCGGACATGCCCGCTGCAAAATTGCGTCCAGTCAAGCCCAGGATGACAACCAATCCGCCAGTCATGTACTCGCAGCCATGGTCACCGACACCCTCCACCACGGCGGTCACGCCCGAATTGCGCACACAGAACCGCTCGGCAGCAATGCCCCGGAAGTAGGCGGTGCCCTCGGTGGCGCCATAGAGGCATACATTGCCCGCGATCACATTCAGATGCGACTCGAAGGGCACGGTGTCGGGTGGTGTGATGATTATATTGCCACCACAGAGGCCCTTGCCCACATAATCGTTGGCATCGCCCTTGAGGGTCACGTTGACGCCACGGGCGAGGAAGGCGCAGAAGCTCTGGCCGGCCGAGCCCTCCAAGAAGATGTCAATGCTCTTGCCAGCGGGCAGGCCGGCTTCGCCATATTTGCAGGCGATGTGATAGCTCAGGGTCGAGCCAAACGCGCGCTCCTCGTTGTGTATGGGCATCTTGACGGTGATATTGTCCCTGGCACCGTTGAAGATCTGCTGAGCCTGCTCGATCAACTGGTTATCGGAACGCTTCTCCAGCTGGAAGTCCTGCTTGACGGAGCCGCCCACAATGTTGGTGCCCGGACGCAGTTCCAGCGCCGGCTGCAGCAGCAGCTTGAGATCCAAATTGCTGGCCTTGGTATCCCGCTGGCTGGCCATGCGCAGCAGATCGGTGCGTCCAATCAGATCCTGGAACTTGCGTATGCCCAGATTGGCCATGATTTGACGAATCTGAAAGAGCACGAGCATGAGCTCAAGTCGGCGTTTGTGTTTAGTGGTATACTTACGTCCTCGGCGAGCATGAAGAAGAAGTTGATGACATGCTCCGGCTTGCCGGTAAACTTCTTGCGCAGCACTGGATCCTGTGTGGCAATGCCCACGGGACAGGTGTTCAAATGACACTTGCGCATCATGGTGCAGCCTGGAGCAACGAGATCCGAGATTAGAGAGCATTGATAACTAGATGAATATCTCTACCTACCCATGACAATCAAGGGAGCCGTGCTGAAGCCAAACTCATCGGCGCCAAGCAGCGCGGCCACAACCACGTCGAAGCCCGTGCGCAGTTGTCCGTCCGCCTGAACGACCACCCTGCACAGCCACAAGCGATCCATGGGAGTGGGAAGATATGACATGGAAGGGATTGCAATGTTAATTAGATATTCAGAATAGAATTCAATGTAATGAGAAGAAATTACGAATGGAGCACAGCGCGGCGCGACGATCGTGCGAGCGAGCAAGTGAGTGGATGGCACCGATCGGTTCGGTTCGGATTCGAATTGGATTGGTTCAGATCGGATCTTTATCAATATCATTTTGGTCTGTATTTGGTATAGATTTGACGAGTGTGTTGATGGCTTGTGGGCGAAAGTGTAAGCAATCAGGCTATGTATATTATAATATATGTATATATCGATCTATCCAGCGATCTCACGATCATTGACTGAATTTTGAGCATGGAACACAGCAGCATTAACGACCACATCGAGTTATATGCATGCATATGTGCGTGGTAACATATATATATAGATCACTTTCCTTTATCCGTACAGCCATATATACTCGGATGTCAGTATTAATCCGCAGCGCGATCGTTCGATCATTTGTCTTTAAACTGAATTCATGCGAGTTAAATCTCAATACGTTTTCCAACGCTGTCATCTGGATAACCAGGCTCTTCAGTAATATGTTTCTTTCATGATTAGTAACAATAGGGGGTTGGGGGGGTGTGCCCAGGGGTCTGCTGGTCGGAAACTTACCTTGAGCGTAGATTATTCAAAACAAGTACTTGATGCGTCTCCGCAATGCCCAGCTCCCAGGGCAGTCCGGCATTCTTGATGCCCGTCCAGGAGCTGGCGCCGGTGCCGCCATCATGGCCAGAGATGACAATATGCTCGGCTTTGCCCTGTAAAATAGGACACCGACATTTAGAGCATCTATCTCCAGTTGGCTAGAAGGCATTTAACCCACCTTGGCCACGCCAGAGGCCACTACGCCCACTCCCACTTCTGAGACCAATTTGACGCTGATGCGTGCATTCGGATTTGAGCACTTGAGATCGTAGATCAGCTCGGCCAGATCCTCAATGGAGTAGATATCGTGATGTGGCGGCGGGGATATTAGACCCACGCCCGGCACCGATTTGCGCGTCTTGGCAATGTCCTTGGTCACCTTGTAGCCGGGCAGCTCGCCGCCCTCACCTGGCTTGGCGCCCTGAGCCATTTTGATCTGCAGATCATCCGCATTGGCCAGATACGAGGCGGTCACACCAAAGCGACCCGAGGCGACCTGCTTGATGGCCGAACGCCGGCTGTTATTCGGATCCTGATCTGCACGGGGAAACATAGAATTATGCATAATTGATTAAATACCTCGTCGTGCCGGGACTTACTCAGATAGCGATCGGAGTCCTCGCCACCCTCGCCGGTGTTGCTCTTGCCACCGATGCGATTCATGGTTATGGAGAGCGTTTGATGCGCCTCCAACGAGATGCTGCCAAAGCTCATGGCACCAGTCGCAAAACTGAAAGATGAGAGAAGAGCAGATAAAGGTAAAGATCAGTTGGAATAAAAAGAGCTTGTTACGCACCGCTTAACAATCTCGCTGGCCGGCTCCACCTCGGCTATGTCAATCTTTGGGCGATCGGTTACGAACTCCAGCTGGCCGCGAAGGCAGCACTGCTTGACGCTCTCCAGGGTGGTCTTCTTGAAGGCCTCGAAGGCGCTCAGATTCTTGTTGACGGCCGCCTCCTGCAGGCTGCCGATGGAGGAGGGCTCGTTGATGTGCGCCTCGCCGCCGTGACGCCAATGATATTGTCCGGGATTGCGCAGAATGCGCGTATCGGGCGACACCTTGCCATAGGTCAGCTGGAAGCGCTCGAGACCCTCCTTGGCCAGTATCTCGAGGGTGACGCCGCCAATGCGGCTCTGGGTGCCGCGGAAGCACTTGTCGATCACCTCATTGCCCAAGCCCACCGCCTCGAAGATCTGGGCGCTTTTGTAGGACTGCAGCGTGCTGATGCCCATCTTGGCCATGACCTTGGCGATGCCCGTATCAATTGCCTGGGCGTAGGCGGCATAGATCTGCTTGTCGGTGACGTCCGCACCGATAACGCCATCATCGCGCAGCGCCTGGGCCAGTTCGAAGGCCAGATAGGGACAGATGGCGTCGGCGCCATAGCCGAGCAGGACGCAAACGTGGTGCACCTCGCGTGCCTCGGCCGTCTCCACAATAATGCCAACCTTCATGCGCTGCAGCGTCTCGATCAGATGATGATGCAGTGCACCCAACGCCAGCAGCGCGGACACGGCAACATGCTCGTTGCAGCCAGCCTCACGATCGGAGAGCACGAGCAGCTGGTAGCCCGCCTGGGCGGCATTGGCGCCCTCGCGGCAGATGCGATCGATGCAATCGAGATAGCCCTGAAAGCCCTCGCTGTACTGGAATGTAATGTCCAGGACCTTGGTCTTCCAGCCACGGTGCGTGTTGCGCTTGAGCAGCTGGGTATCTGGAATGCTCAGTATGGGATTCGGTAGCCAAATGCGATGCACCTGCTGTGCCGACGGCTGCAGCAGATTCGCCTCCGGTCCAAGTGGACACTGCATGGACATGACAACCTTCTCGCGGAATGGATCGATTGGTGGATTGGTCACCTGTGCGAACAGCTGCTTAAAGTACTCGTACGGAATGGGCTGATAGCCGGAGAGACAGGCGAGCGGCGCATCGTTGCCCATGGAACCAAGAGCCTCCTTTCTGCAAATACACAATGACAGAGATTAGGACATGCAAGAGATTGAGACTGTGGCCACTTACTTGTTCTGGAACATGGGTATCAGCAGCATGTTGACCGTCTCCGTGGTGTAGCCGAAGAGCGAGAGACGCGGATCAAAAATGCCGCGCTGCGAGGCTGGCAGCTTGGGTGGCTCCACGATGGGCGTGTTCAGCACATTGGCATTGCGGATCTCGTCCAGCGTGATCTGATGGGCGGTAACAAGGTGAGAATGGGATTAGGCTAACACTCTTTCGGAGCAGCTGTGGAACAAGGACATGCGATGCAACCCAACGTAAAGCAACAAAATTTCTACAACGACTACGCGACTAGGCGCAAGGTCCGTCAACTCACCATCTGGATTAGTCCACGTTATTATTATGGGAGCGATTATATCACATTGTGAGCATGGCGGAGAAATGGACAAAGTGAGACCGACAACAATTACAATTACAGAGAGTTATTATGATTATTAACAATCACCAAGTGCGTGTCGAGATGTGCGTGTCAAGATGTGCGTGGAGTGTCAAAGTGGGCGAATCGACCTGGTTGGCGGAGACCCGGAACTTACCTTCTGCTGCAGCCAGTCGGAGTGGGGACGGGACTTGGCTATGCGCGCCTTCAGCTCAATGTCCTGGATGAGCTTCTGCTCCTTGGTGTCCACCAGCAACATGCGACCGGGCTTAAGGCGACTCTTGAGCGTCACCTGGGAGGGATCCACATCGTAGACGCCCACCTCGCTGGCCATCACCAGCACGTTCTCCTTGGTCACATAGAAGCGCGACGGACGCAGCCCGTTGCGATCCAGCACGGCACCAATGTAACGTCCATCGGTAAAACTGATCAGGGCGGGGCCATCCCAGGGCTCCATGACGCAGGCGGCCCACTGATAGAAGTCGCGCTTCTCCTGCGGCATTGTGCGATCGTTCTGCCAGGCCTCTGGCACCATGGTCATCACGGACTCGGGCAGCGAACGGTCGCTGGCCATTGTGATGAACTCCAGCACGCAATCGAAGGAGCCCGAATCGGATAGATTGGGTTCCACGACGGGATACAGCTTCTTGAGCTGCTCTCCAAAAAGCTCCGACTGCATGACGCCCTCGCGGGCCTTCATCAGATTCACATTGCCACGCAGCGTGTTGATCTCGCCGTTGTGGGCCAGGACGCGCAGCGGATGAGCCCGCTCCCAGCTGGGGAAAGTGTTGGTGGAGAAGCGCGTGTGCACCAGCGCCATGTAGGTCTCGAAATCGGGATCCTTCAGGTCCGTGTAGTAGTCCCACAGCTGGTCCGAGGTGAACAGACCCTTGTAGACGACCGTGCGATCCGACAAGGAGCAGATGTAGAAGCGTCTGCCCGGCTTGGCCAGCTCATGGCTGGCACGCTTGCGCAGCACAAACACCTGACGCTCAAACGACTTCTCGTCCGTGCCCTCGGGACGGGCGACGAACACCTGACGTGACAACGGCTCCGACTTGCGTGCCACAACCCCGATGGCCTGCTGATTGGCGGGCACGGTGCGCCAGGCGAGCACCGACAAGCCCAGACTCTTGGCCAGCTCATCGAACTCCGACTCGGCGGAGGCGTGCTGAGCTACGTCCAAGTAGAATATGCCCGTTGCATAGTTGCCCAACTCCGGCAAGGTTACGCCCTGTGCAGCGCTGCAGGAAAATAAACGATCAAAATTAGTGTATAAAATTAAAAATATATTTAATAAGAGCAGGAAAAGCTTATGTTGAGTCTTCAAAGCAGTTTATGTCAAGAATGCACCCACTGTCTGTTTTTTTTCAGTGTACGCGGTGCGCGTAATTGAAGCAAATGATAGAATAGACTGATCAAAATTAAGTTGATTAGGTTGATTAAAGCTATGCTAAATTATATTTAATTTAATAAAAAAGAATCTATCCTTAATAATGTACCCATCTATTTTTCTCAGTGTACGCTGCACTGTATACTCAAGAAAATATACTGAGTGAAAGATTCAACTTAAATACAGCCAAGCTATGTTTATTTTATTGCCTTGTCAAAAGCACCCATAACTTTCTTACAGTGCAATGCATTATAAATCATCGAAGGGGGGCATTGAAATTGCGCGGCTTTTTGTTGGGAATTGAATTAAACGTGTACGCTGTAAGCCGTTGTCTACCCTGTCATTCATTTATCGCCATTCATTGGGGCTGCGATTGCGTCCATTGCGTCAAAATGACGAAACAGATGGCGCATTATCAGCCTCGGCTGTTTGTCCGTTTGTCATTCAGCGGCGCATTTCGCACGAGCTGCGGGTTGGGGAGAGCTCCCGGGAGAGCTGGGCTCACATTTAAATAGTTCGCGTAACATGTGCTCATGTCTGACCCAATGCGTTTCCCGAACTTGACATTAGACAACTTGTTGCTCCACATCCCACAACAGCTCTGCCCGCCGCCCATTCCTCGTCCCGCTCCCAAACCCAATCCCAATCACTCGGCACGTGCGTGACTGCCGCGAGTTTCGACTTGTTTTCGCAGTGTATTTCACAGGTTTCCTGTCGCGCGACGACAAAATCGTTTAGACATAACAATTAGGCAGCCGTGTCTAGGCGCTAATTAAACAAGATTTACGGCCTTTTGTTTTTGCTGGACATTCTTTGTTTTTTTTTTTGTTTTAGCAAAGTATCTCGAATATTTCGATTATTTTTAGAATGTGCTAAACATAAGCTAAACTGCTGGAGAATGTTTTGAATAGTCAGGCTCTATCATCATATATAAATTAAAGGGTATTATTAGTCTAAAGTACTTTGTGTAGATATAAATGCCCAATAATAATAAATTTATTACACTCAACGCTCGGTTAATGGCCTCGAAACAAGTTAAGTTCAACTTAAGTTCAACTTTCTTTTCACAATGAGTAAGGATTAATCGGAGATTAAATTTACAACATATTTCAGAATGTGGCAGAAACAATCCAGAAAGCAAACCTTGATCATAGAAAATGGTTCAATTTATGTAATTCCAATTTCTAGTAAGATAATCATCCAGATTTTGTGTAATATTTAAAAATCGCCCTCTTCTCTTTATAGTACAGATATTATCTTAACTAAACAGAGGATAAACCTTGATCAACCTTGACCAGAGGCAAAGCTTGACAATATATCATTATAATCGATTGTGGTTTAAGATTTGTAGTTCCAAATTCTAGTATAAGAATCTTCATAATTTTGTGTAATATTAATAAAGTGGCGTCTTCTCTTTTACACATAATACAGATATTATCTGTATAATCAGAAACACTTTCGCTTTTGAGATTCCCCTAGGGCTTCTGTGTATATCTAATCTAAAGTCTTTATGCCCAATCATAACTTATAAAAACCATTTGCAAAGTTCAAAACGCACAAACTGTAAGTATATATAAATAAATATATACACATATTTGTGTAAACATATTGTTAAAAGCGATAAAAAAGTAAAGAGCAGAGCTTATTATTATTCATGTGTGATATTTGACAGACCTTGGAACAATTGTGCAAAAGTAATTACCTGCAAATTGTACCCGATGCCCAACTGAAGCCCCAGCTACAACTTTCTACGTATAATCCAAAATTGTCTGTTATATATGTACATATATATCTATATGTATTTGGTGAATACAAGCTGAGCGTGACGGGTACTCAAAACCCGTATCGGGCCAGAAAAACACCAACAACAACAGCAAAAAACGTAAATGGCAATAAAAACAAGCGCAAAGAGAAAATTTGAAATAATTCTAAATGCTTATGGGAATACTCAATGGATGGTGTGCAAACTATTTTTGACGTGCTCGCCTGATGTGCAAATGTTTTATTATATTCATTTCTGTGTCGAGACCGAGCCAATGAAGCAAACAGCGCTGGCAAATATACGAGTATACTTATATATATGTATATATATATACGTATATATTCAGTTGTAAATAACAAAATAACAAGTAGAACATTGCAGGAGAAAAGGTGACTGCTTAAATACCCTTACAGGCTGAGAAGACTATGGGGCATGTCTAGGGTATATTTGAACAGAAAGTTTGAAGAAAGTTTGGAATTACAAGCATATCTAGTCTTAGGCCCATTCATAATCTATTCAAGTTGAATAATTACTTATATTAGAAGAAGTTTTCGGAAGCCTTATCTAAATTAATGAAATATGGCTATTCGGAGTAACCAAAAGATTAGATAAGTTGCCTCAGATTTAAGAGAACTATAGAACTTTATCTCGCCCGGTTGTAATTTTCTGCTCATCGAGTGACTAATGCACTTAGCTTCGCTGTAATGCCCTCAGCTGTTATTACAGGGTATTCCCTTTACTGATAGACAACATTTTGTATTTCGCGCACGAGATCGACGCGATATCGCGCACATCGTCAACATGGTTGACGTATGTGCCCGCTGTTCAAGACATTCATCAATGGCAGCCGGCAAAGCTGTAACTTTGCCAAGTGCATCTCCAACCCGCCCTGCCCCCCTCACGCATTGAATGTGAACTTACAGAGCCTTGGCATAGAGTCCGTGCGGAATGGAAGCCAAGACACCAGCGCCATCCCCGGTGTCATTGTCGCAGGCGCAGGCGCCGCGATGATTCATCCGTTCTGACAGGGTCTGGGCATCACGTAGAATCTGTGCAAAGAAACGGAGAGATATAGAAATGGAGATTGTTAATAAATAGGGAATTTACCTTGTGAGAGCGTTTGCCATCGATGGCCACAATGAATCCCACGCCGCATGCCTCGTGCTCGTTCTGGGGATCGTAGAGTCCCTGTTTGCCAGGTGCCTCCCATGGCATCTGCTGCTGCTTCTCCTGCTGCTGCTCCTGCTCCACATGATCTTCGGCTTGAACTTGACTCAAATTCGAATCATTCGACGCGTTGTTCACAAAGTTATCGTTATCGGTATCGATATCGTTTTCAAAGTTATTGTTTTGGCTGCCGTTGATGCTGCTATCAACACTTGTTGCACATTCAAATTCGCAATTGTCAGTGGTAATTGGTGCCATTATACGTTGTTACCGTTGCACTTGCTTAAACTCTTTTTCTGTTTTTCGTTTTGCGTTGCTCTTCGTTAAATATTGCAATTGTTTTTCACTTGCACTTGGTTAAACACTTTAATTAGCACAGAAAACGCGGTTGTATTTTCTGTAAAAGAACAAAAAAGAATTAACAATTTACTACTTAGTTGTTGTTGTTGTACAACGTGAATTAACACAAATTCTCATTAAAACTTTCTGTTTTGCACCAAATTTGCATGCACGCACACCACTACACACAAACACACTAACGCATACACACACGAACGCACGCACGCATGTTAATATGCATTTAGAATTTTTGCGCTTGCCTCAACTTATTTATTCCACACAGCGCTTGTTTTGGGGCACACGCGACACTGACGGCTGCTCACAAGCGAATGAGCGACGACAGCAGAGCGCAGCGCCGTCTAACCCACAAGAGCGTACGCCAGCTGAGTGACGGCAGCGCCAGGAGCAGCGTAGATCGACTGTTGCGCTCTCCTTCACTATCACACTCACTCTCTCCCGCCCTATGCACTAGTTTTTGCATGCGTCGCTGAAAGGCGCTCTCTCTCAGAGTGATTTTGAATGCATTTCGCATTTGCATCTGCTTCTTTCTCTGCTCTTCTGCCTATCGAATATTCATAATCGGCAATTCTCTCACAAGGGGGGCGGGAGAAAAAGTGCTGCTGCGTAAAAAGTATGTGCACTTGCGGCCAATTTCGCCAATCTTGACTTGATTATTTCATAAATAAAAGATAGTTCAAACGAGCCACACTCTCACACACTCACACATACACACATACAATTTTTATCAAAGTTGGCGCCACGCCTTCTTAACGTTATCAAATTGTGGAGTGCTCGTAATTTATAATTATTTATAACATTTTATTGTACATATTTATTGATCAGTTACAGCACATGTTTATTAAGAGCGCAACGGGCACATTTAAAATTTAAATTCTTATATACAACGCAATTATAAAAGACTGCTGCTCATAAAGAACAATTTTAAATACATTAACCGCAATAACAACAACGTTAAAAATGTAATTTAAGGTTAAGAGCTCGAAAAAACAAACAAACTTTACAAAACAAAACAAAATGAGAAACATTAAAAATACTTTTAAGTATTTTCGTGTAATTTATTGACAAGCGAAATTAATCAAATTATTTGTATACATATATAAAGTTAAAGTGTTTGTCAGGATTCCTGATGTATTTCTAATATTAAATCAAGGCAAATATATTGTCAATTTTCCCTGCTGTCAAGAATTTCTCATTTATGTACATATACATATGTATATAATTTTTTGGATGATGGGTTTATCAACCCCAGCTTCGCCTAAATACATTAGCTAAAAATGCATTTTAATATTCACATTATTTGTGCTAAAGCATGAATTTATAAACACCTCTCTATATATAGCACATAAATTATAATCATCTATTTATAACGAAATGCAAATTTGTTTGTCACATGGAAAAAATCCGACACGATAAAAATCGCGCAAAATTTTCCATAACACGCGCCGCATGATAGATAGAAAGAGACACGAAATTATCTGCAGCTCGAACAGAAGGCAAGACATGAGAACTGTTTCGATATCTATGTATGTGCATATACTATGTATGTATGTGTAAATAGGTTTCTCTAAAAACTAATTAATCAATGCTGGGGCCCCCAGAAGACTTGCGCCGATAAGCGGCCGAGTTCAGCGCTCCAGTGGAATCGCCTGCCTTGCTCCGATACGTACTATCAATCTGGCAATCCGGCAATCTGGCAATCCGGCAATCTGGCAATCTGCTGGACAGCCCATAAAGCAGTCAGACATGAAACCCACACATTGACAGACTCGTGAATTATACGCTCATTTCGAATTGGTCAAAGTCCCAGCCGGCCGGCAAGAGCACGATCGAACTTATCTGCCGGAGGACTACGTCACGTCGACGGAGACGCAAGACGGTGACACATTGGTGAAATATACTCGCACTATACTCTCTAGACCCTAGACCGTTTTGTTTCTGGCGAGGGGAGAGACCTTTGACTATAAACAGAACCAGACCGATACCGGTTTTTTTGGCAGCCAAGTTAAAAAAACAATTGCTAGGCGATAATATTCGTCTGATTGTTTGTTTTTTGCTTCTTTCTTTTTTTTCGGGGGTTCTGCGATTAGTATCAGGTGTCCAACATGTGATTTGCGAGTGTCTGCGGCTGGGGGGAGCCAGGAGTATGGCTCATTGCGTGCATACCCTTGGCCCAGTCACACAAAGGGTATATAGATTTTGCAAATTCTTGGTACTTCAAAAGAAGTGCATAGTCTTTGCTTTACTTGCAAACTAAACACAGGGCAGCTCGTAGTCGAGCTGTCTAATTTTAATAAAATGACGTGTGATTTTTGTTTAATTTATAATATTTTTTCGTCACACCTTTTGCCGCCGACTCTCCCAGCTCGAAGATAAGACCTATTCTGAGCACGGGTTCTACGGGTTTTTTGGCACACTGAACTTTTCCACAAAGTGCGCAATAAACGATTGAGGAATTCAGCAAAGATTGATTGGCCCCCAATTGGATCGATTGTATCGGCCAATTGATAATGCAGCACGATTCAAAGGCGTGATAGCGAGGGGAAGCTGTATTTCAACTAAAAATAAACCAATTTTATGAATGAGAATTTTATAGAGCTTCTGGTTAAAGTCGATAAGATTCTTGCTTGAGGGGCGTGATGTAGGTCGGACCGTGTACGGAGTCCGAATTGAAGAACAAAACGAACAAAATTTAACGCAGTGGAAAAGTTTTAGAATGACTTATAAAAGCGACAACCGCATCCGTTCAACCCAAAAGATAATAATAATCATAACTGGGATTTATGAGAATGATTGCCTCAAGCAATAATGGATGGTTATCTTTATGGCTAGAGTTTAGATTATCCATTGTATCTAATAAAGATATGCTTGAAAAACACTTGCTACCAGCAAAACATATCCCTTGCATAAGTTTGACACTCACGTCATTTATATATATTCTATTTTAAAACTTAAAAAACAAGATCTGTCCTATATATATATACAATCGAATGACGTCTGAAATAGCGCAGCAGCTAAACGGAAAATATGTCCACGACATAACATATAATCTGACTAGTATTCATTTGTAATCTCGGTTACCTGAAGTAATTGCTTAAATATTTGTATCTTCATGTAAATAGAAAATCATGCCGACATGAGCAAACAGTTCGAAAACCGCAAACAAATGCACAGACGGGAATAGATACAAGATCTCAGATACACAAATAGGCTATATAGCAAGAATAGGGAAGGGAGAGGGGGAGGGGAGGGGGAGGGGGGCGCTACTTCCAGTGCGTCGGTTCAAAGTCCCAGCGATAGTCAGGTCCCACGCCAGCCGCGTGTGGCAGCAGCTGAGACCACTTTCATATAGACTATATATATAACATATGTATATATGGATGTATCTGAGGCCTATGATATATTTATAATATAAACAAACGTTGCGATTACGAAGAATTCAACAAGTTTCAATAACCTCGCAGCGAATTATGTTAAACAATCAAAAAATAATAACAATAATAATATCATTTGCGATAAACAATAAACAAAAAACTGTCGGATTTTGTGACTGCGGATTGTCGTGTGTCCACTCAACAGGGGTTTCGTGTTGCGTACAGTAAAAATAGCCGAACAGATTTGTTTTTACAGGCTGCAGTTCAATTTACAATCCAATATAAATCTATATGATTTCGACAGTCTATAAACTGATGGTTTTTTTTTCTGTTTTAACTATTTACGATATGAAATTGGTAAATGCGCATTATCTGGCTCGACTGGGCTACCGTTGGCTTCTTATCAGACGCGTATTTCAAGTAGTCGCCAGTTATATTGGAGCTGGCCAGGCCCAGTTTTTATATGGTTGGACGGGCCAAGTGCTTTATGCCTGCACTTTGTGCAGCTCGTCAGCTGTGCAAACTAATAATGGGGAAAGGGAAAGAGGAAAGGGGGCAGAGATAGCGCCAATTAAGCGTAAATCCACAAGATTTAAAAATAGTTACAATTTGTTTACATTATCGAGACATTACGACACAAGCTGTTAGCCCCATCCCCGCCTGCAGTTAATTAGCAAATGCATTGTAATCCATTGAGAAAGCAAACCTTTTGCTTCTATAACGACTTACGGCCCAGGGGGGGTTTAATTGCGCTTTACATTTAACTGGAATACTGAATATTTTGGTCTGGCATGTGCACTTGCATTACACCCAAGTCTGGGAATCCAGACTGAGACGACTTTTT
This sequence comes from Drosophila ezoana, assembly GCA_035045725.1. Taxonomy (NCBI): domain Eukaryota; kingdom Metazoa; phylum Arthropoda; class Insecta; order Diptera; family Drosophilidae; genus Drosophila; species Drosophila ezoana. The sequence continues at coordinate 17,188,016 of JAWNOU010000177.1, read as the reverse complement.
GTAAAAACTCGTTTATATGTGCTAATTCTTTTTAATATAGTTCTATGTAAGTACTTATGTGGACCATATATATGCACAGTAAATATATATATCTCATGCATATAGAGAGAGAGATTCGTATATTTAGTGCTGTGCTAATAGCAAGTCGGAGGCACGATCTATTCGCGTTCTATTATAAAGTGTGAAAGAGTTTAGACCGATGTCTGATCCGTTCAAGGTTCCGGTCGCTTCATAGATAATTATTGTAAAATCATATTTCTATGAAATTTCTTTCAGTGTATGCCTGTCAGTGAAGCCCACTCGCAGCGTGCTTGTCCAGATAGTATATGTCGTGCAGTGTCTATTTATAGACGCTCTGGCAAAAGGTGCGGCGTCTCCTCGGACCGCTGCGACCGCCAATTAGGCAAATGCCAGGCAACTGCATTGGACGGTCAATAGACAAACATCGCAGTTTTCCAGCTGGCCCATTTGCATTCCAAGGCGGAACTCGATGTGTTATCATTAATTGTCCAACCTTCAGCTGACGCCCTTTTCTTCGTAGTGACTTGCCCATATCTTTAGAGGGGTGAAGGAAGTGGGTGCGGTCGCGGGGCCGCTTCAGTGAGTCGCCCGCTGACGTCACGTGATTCAATTTCCTAGCATGCAAGTGGAAGAGTCCGAAGCGTGGTAGCGCTTATCAGTGGGTCGCCGTAATCCTAGCAACAGCGAATCGATCAGGCGCTCCATTGTCGTCCATTGTTATACAAGAGCAAGAAAAACATAATGCCATATAAATCAAAGGGCATTAAGTGCAGCGTAAGAGTCAATTAAGGAAATTGGCGTCAACAAATGCACCTCAATCAACAATAACAACAACAACAAGAATAACAAAAACAATTGTACATAATAATAATAGTTTGTTATCATAAGTATTTGTTGCTATTTTGCTTGGCATACTTCAAGCAGATGCTTCATTTACGACGCAATTGGGGGCAGCATTTTATCACGTTTTCCGCTGGAAAAATCACTGAACCGTTCACCGAGCTGCCTGCGGTGACTTTGACGCCTGTCGCCCAACCACAAAAAGCGTATCCAATTTCTGTCTCAATTCGCCAGCCAATCAACACTTGTTAGCGGAATATACTCGCACGAGTAATTGGAATTGAAATAAGATTGCCTTTGAAGGGCGACAGCAGCAAACACCTGTAACTGCAATTATAACCTGGAAACTGTAATTCTTAAAAAAATAGGAAAAGGTATTAACTAAAGAATTGTCTTTTCAATATGGCTTTTTCATATGTTTCTCATATGATAATTATTTAGATGAATCCATAAAGAACTGTTCCTTCTGCTCTACACACTATAACGGGTTCGGCCTTTAACCGGTTTAAGCGTAGAGAATATGGAAAAGGATATGCGCTGTGAAGTGCCCGTTAGTTTAGTTTCTCAAGTCGTTTGGAAAAGAAGCTTTTAAACGGCTTTTATGCTATTGCCATTAACAGGCAGCACACACTCAAGCAAGCACAACAAAGACAACATTGTTATCCTTTCACTTGAAGTGCACTTGAAATCCTTTGGCAGCGTGAAAAGAACTATAAAAATATAACAAGCGTCGTCTGCAGCTGATTATGTAAGCTTACGTAAAGAGAGCAAAACGCTGGGCAGAGCGAGATGCTGTGAAAACGGCTACAGCGCAATTAGGCAGCGAGCGAGCGACAGTGAAAGAGAGAGACAGAGAGAGAGCTACTCCCACGTACATGGTATGTATATGTATATGAGAGTGTAAATGTATTTGTGATATGTACGTGCAGTTGTTTATACAAAAGATAAATGTCAAAGGGCAGTTTGAACTCGTGACGTAGAAAGGTACTTGCAGAGCTTTTACACACCCCCAACGCAAATAAGACACACACAATCCGTTGCACAAAAGCGAAATTTTGACGCCTACGTCACGTACATAAGCCGCCGTCGCTACCGCAGTCGGCGTCGACGCTGTGGGAGGCTGCTAAGGCATGAAAAAACAAATTAAATTGAGAAGGGCGCACACAGAAGAATGTCAAAACGCTTGACGAAGGATACGCAAGATACCAAATATGTATGTATATGTTTGCGTTTAGCTATGTATATATATAATAAGCAGATATGTACACACTGGATGGTTGTCGTGCCCATTATGGTTGCTGGGCACACATTAAGTGGCAGCGCCCCAATTGATGCTTAAAATAACAACAACACTAGGAATAACATTGACAACGACCAACGCACAGAGCAGCAGCAGCAAAATCACTGCCATGGCCTGCGCGTCGCAATTGCAGAGCTAACCTTACACTGACCTTGAAGCGGAGCAGTAGAGCAGGCTGGCTGTCTGCTCTGAAACAGCTTTGGCGCGCACATGGCAAGATAGCGAAACAAGCTGTAGTTATCGTCGCCGTCGACGTCGTCGCGTGCAAAGAATCCAAGAAAGCAGAAAGAGAAAAATATAAAATAATAGTCAAGCGAAGCGTAGAACGTTGCGAATAAGCAGGCATCAGAGGAAGGGGTGGAGCAGCATAAACATTGTTAAATACATACAGAAGCTGAACGAGCATACACACACACACACGCGTGCGCTTACACAGATAGAACACTGAACTTCAGTTGGCCAACGACAAGGGCGGTGGACTTGCGGCAGGACGGCTAAAGGGAATGCTTTGCTTGTGCTATCACAGCGCCGGCCATAAATAGAGAACCATTAAGTAATCACTTCAAATCCCATAACGGGCACACACTGCAGGAGAATCTATTAATAGCTGAGTCCACACAATCCACTAAAGAGTTTCTAAATGTATGCACGAAATTGTCAGCTGTAAGCTGTTACCGCGCCTACTTCATTCTGCTCTCCCTTATTTACTTCTTTTTGCTTCAACTTGTATACATATTTACATGCAAGTGTGTGTATGCGCGTTTATGTGAAATTTATCGATTTTTGCAACCGCAAACTCCCAATTGGAAGAGTGTAGGCAATCATTATGCGGGCATCGCAACTTTAATGCACAACATTTGGTTAATAATCAGCAAGTTATTAAAATTCACTTTTGTTTTTAATTAAACTAAACATGTATTGCATTACTTTTCCGTCACACACTTTCCGTTGGTTGCTGCAGTTAAACTGTTTTCACACTACACACAATGAAAAACTTTTTCAGTATATCCGTTTGCTTTTATCACTTCGATTTAGTTTATTTTTTCAACTTCCGATGGATTCAGAATGCGACTGATTCCTTCAAAAGACCGAATGAGAATGAACGAGCGCCTAGGACGAAAGTCGCATTTTCATACGTTGCAAAGAGCGACAAGCAGCAGAGCGAGAGAGCGAGAAACTTTACTGAGAGCTTTTTTTGCCTAGCAGATGTTGCGTATAAAAAGAGCCCATCAACCCAATAGGCATAAAACTTTAAGCGGCGCTTTGTTCCATGCCAATTGTCAAGTGCCTAAAAGCATATTTTAATAAAAAAGTATAAATTTAAATATAAATAAAACAAAGCCAAATGTGGCCCAAGCTTATGCTATGACATTTTTCTCCCAAAAGTCCGTTACACTAACAGATGCCTTATTAAAAGCTGATTGATAAGCTAAACTATCGGCAAATATCGTATTAAATGATCGATGAATAATAAATAAGAGCTTTATGATAGCACTGGCTGAAATAAAAGTGCTTGATAGGTTTTTATTTATATTGAAATAAAAGTTACGCTGTGTTGAATTATAATGCTTTAATAATTATGCACTAAAACAATAAGCCGTTTAGCAGTGCCTTTCCTAATGACTCTGCAGTTTGCTATCGATTAAAAGTTATTTTTGGCGTATTGTCAAGCTGGTCACACTATCAGTCACCGGCACACAAGTCAACTCAGAACAGAATTCAATTCGGAAATTTCCAGAAACCTAACAAAAATAAAGTAGATTTACAGAAACGAGAGCTTGTTATTTATATAAAAACCATGTCCGCCGACGAAGCGCAGTTCGACAACGTATTACTGGCGGTGGCCGAGAAGCATCGTGGCGGCGTGCCCGACGTAAGTATCTCCCTCAACCGAAAGCATGGGACAAAGGAACATGGCACTGGCTACGAATCCCTTGTTTTCCAAATGCGTATATAGCATAACATTTACAAAGCGCGCTTGCGTCTTACTTTGAGTATTTATAACTCCCCTGCCATGTGGCTTTGTTTCTTCGAATAACAACAACCTCAATCGTGTCTAAACCCACGTTTTTTCCATGCTTTTTGCAGTTTCTGCACACATTGGCCAGCTTCTTGCGTCGCAAAACCGATTTTTATACAGGTGCCAAACAGGCCGAGTGGGAGAAACTGCTGCTGGACGTGTTCCGCAAGGAGTCCCAGCTGGCCATGGCCGCCCACGAGGAGAAAGTCAAAATACGCCAAGCCGCACAACGTATGAAGGATGAGAAGGAGCGTGCCGAGCGCGAGGCGCGCCAAAAGGAAATGGACGACAACAAGATATGTGATATAAGCGACGAGGAGGCCGCTGCCATCATCAAAGAGGAGGAGGACAAGTGCGTGTTGCCTGCGATATTAACATAAGCAATTCAAGTAACCTCTGACTTTGTCTTTTTTAGAAAACGACAGCAGCTGCTGGATGGCGCTGGCGGCGACTCGGCGAGTGTGACAGCCGCCAATGAAGACATTTCCAAGCCCATCGAAAAGGTCGAGGATGAGACCGAAAAGGATGAAATTGGCAAATTGAAGCCAAACGCGGGCAACGGCTGCACGCTCGATAAATACATGTGGACACAGACGCTGCAGGAGGTGGAGGTGAGTCTCGAGTCTTAAATCCAAATATTATGCATCTCTACAAAGAATTAATACTGAAAATTCTTTTGGTTGAGCTCCGGGTAATATTTTAGTAGTTAGGGCTTAGGAGCTTAAGTTTTTGTCTGCACCCTTAAAATCTTTAGCGTCTCAAGAGTTTCTTAACTACTTTAATATAATCTGAAAAGTTGTAGCTTTAATCAAAATATTTATATGCTTAAAAATGCTCAGTTTTCATGATGCGCGATGAATTTTTGCTTAACATTTACTTAATGAATATTTAATCAATGTTTAAAAGAGATATATGAATATAGAATATCGGAGAAAAGTGAGATTAATGAGCAAATGATAAAAGGCGATTGATGTTGAATGGATAAAGAACATTTTTCTTAAATTTTGTTTAGGGTGGACCTTTTTCATATGTTGTTCCTTATGCTGTTGTCAAGGCTTTAGTTTATGTTGTTGTTGCTAGGGCAACGTCAGGTGCGTCTGGGCAGGTGTTGATTGCCGTGTGTCTCCGTCGTCAGCTCAGTTATTGTACTCTCTAGTGGGCTGATGAGTCATACATAAACCAAAAGAATTTCCATCGTTTTGCTTACAATTTGCATACAATTTTAATTCTGTTTATTTGACATATCACAGGGCTAAATATCTTAATTGTTTAACAGAAACGAATACATTCGCTTGTCTCTGAATACATACGTATATCATATTTTCTGCTATACATATGCATACATATATATGTTTAACTACGGCATTCACTTCAGTATCGTTCATTGTCCAGGGCATTGCTGTGATACATTGACCATTAATTTAAGGCTAATTAGATGTAATTCGCTTAATACAAAAATTTCGCTCTCCAAACAATTATTGTTCTTTTTCTAATGTTTTTTTTTTCATAATAAATAACTTAAACAACTAGCACAAAAGACGATGATGACGACGCACATAACAATAATTGACACGGAAATAAAATAAATAATAAACTAAGAAGCCACAGAAAAGGGGGTTACGCCTACCCGAAACGCCGCACGCAATTGCGTTAGCTCTTGGGCATGTCGCGGGCACGCACTGCAAAGATAGGGAAACCAGAGCGCATGTTAGAGATATTGAGAAGTGTGGGATTGTATGGGAAATACTTACTCTCCAGTGCGTAGACCATGCCCATGATGAGCAGCATGAAGATGGTGCTCATGCTGACAATCAGCACGGTCACCTGGCGTCCGCGATCGCAGAGGCCACGCTTGGGCTTCTTGGCGCCGCCGGGCTCGCCATTGACCATGGTGAAGTGCATCGAGCTGGCTATGGACACGGTGTCCAGGTCTTTGGTTCGTACGTACTGCAGATTGGGATCGGCATCGATGGGTATCACCGCGTCCTTGTCGTGGCTGGCCAATGCCAGATTGGCATTATAATTGGCCGACGGGGAGCTATGGCCATGCACGCTGGGCAGCTGCTCCGACAACAGCATCTTGTGCTGACGCTCCTGTTTCTTGTGTATCTCCGCAAACCGTTCCAGATTCGCTGCCGTCAGCAGCAGTGAGCCGGAAGCGGCGCTCTATACAACAGAGAGAGAGAGAGAGAGAGAGATGGAGATGAGTCAGTCAAGAGTTGTTCCATGTGGGCGTCAAGTCTCTGGTTACTCACCCGTGTGCTGTTGTTGCTGTCGCTGGAGCCCTGCGAGGAGCGTGATCCTCGCTTGGCAGCCGCCAGCACAGCCGCCGCAGCAGCTGCGGTAACCGCCGCGCTGGTCGCATTCGAATTGGCCGCATCCGAAACGTTGCTGCGCTGCGCCAGCGTTGGGGGATTTGAATTCGATTTATTCGATGATTTTGATGAGCTCGCCGAGCTGATGGCCGAGCTGCTGGATGACACAAGCGAGGCGCGCGGTATGTGCCAATAGTCCTGCATCTGCAAAGGGCATGGGGAAAAATAGAGGTTAATTAGTTGGCAATTACTTTTAGATAGAAAGGTAATAATATACAGATCAAGAATGATTCAGAGCAAAAGCAACAAGAATTGATAGAGAAATATGGAAGATATGGGTTACGATAGTTGGGACAGACTTTAAATGTAGCCCGTTCTTCACTTCAAAGTGGAAAAGATTGTAGATCTTATATAATCTATACTTCGATTCATTTATAAATATAATTTCTCTTTTATTGGGTACTATTATTATAGACCCTAATGATAGATACTTGATTTGTGCCTCATATTTATATGTTCTTTTATTAAATTGTAAACTTTGGCTTTTTACTACATTTTCGTCAAATATGTTTATTCAATCTTGTTTATGTATATAACTAGCTGAAAGCTAAAGTTCCTAAATCCTAGATCTTAGATAATCTAGAATCTAGAACCCAGATCTTAGATAATCTAGTTCCCAGAACCTAGATCTTACATAATCTAGATCCTCGATCTCTTATCTTAGATAATTGAATCTTTTACACGAAATGTTATATTTAAACTTTCTTTTGCTTTTATTTCAACACATTTTTTCTTATGCAATATTTTATTTAATTTTTTATAATGCCCTTTTCTCTAATTATCAAATGTCATTTTCTGCAGTCACATTTAAGGCCAGTTCGAGCCCAGTTCGAACCCTCGACTTGGAGTCTGTTTGAGGCTTTTTTCTTATTTTATTATATTTGACTTTTTTTCCCATTTGGGTTTGAACATAAAAAGTGAACTTTCGAGTCTGCTGGCAACCCGTTTGATATTTATGGTCTGATATTTGCCTGGCACGGTTTAAAAAGGCAGATTCGTTGTATTCTATTATTTATTCAGCTAGTTTGTTATTGTTGTAGTTGTTGTTATTGTTATTGTTAATGTTATTAATGGGACTCCTCTCTGGTTCGGTTTGAATTTTTGCCTTTCTCATTTTATTGGCCATTTGGAAATGCAAATGACAATTTGTTGTTATTTTGGCTGCTTTAATTGTTGCAATTAATTCTAAATTTGTTGCACGCACGCACACACAATCAAGTCAAGTTCGTTGCCTAAGTCTTTTGTTTGCGTGCACATTTATTGGCCGCTTGCGCTGGGCTTCATTTATTTATTGTGTAAATAATATTTTAAGCATGCGGAAGTCTTATCAGCGCTCAACATTTTTGTATATTTTTGTATACTTTTATTTTTTTTTTATATTTTAACTCGTTCGGCCAGTTTCCCAGCTGAACGGCAAGCTTCTGTAATTTCTGTTGTTACTTACGTTTTTTTTTTCTGTATAATTTTTAATGATATTTGGCAAGTGTTCTTGGCTTATCTAAAGTATTTATCACACACACTTTTTACTTATTTATAATATCACAATATGGGTTTTATCTAGGCCAGTTTTCAGTCTTGGATTTTATATGTATATGTATATATGTATTGCCTGGGCCTGGGCACAAAACACTCGAACTGTGACACTTTTGCAGCAGTCGCTGTTTTGAACCTTTTTGCCAAATTCTGCGATTGGCTTTTCTTATTTATTGTATATGTATATCTTTTATTGCCAGGCGCCTTTGACGTCTGCAGTTCTGCTTCTTGTTGCTGTTACGTTATGTTTTTTGCTATCAAAATTGTTTTCAGCACGCGCCAAAAACAGAACCGATCTAAACGGCGTCAAGAATCAAACTGAAGCAAACGGCGCGCGCCAAGCAGCTAACAGCCCAGAGCCCAACGGCTGCTGCTGTGCTCGCTGCGAGCGTCGCTGCTGACGTTAACGCTGACGTTGACGTTAACGCTGACGTTAACTTTAGCGCTCAAGCTGTCGACAGGTTGCTCTTGCTGCGATGCGCAAACTTTTTGCTGTTGTTCTCGCTGGCGACTTTCTTGCCGGATTTCTGCATGCCATAACAGACTTTGTTTGTGCTATATTTACGCCCGAAACATTCTCTGATCAATTGCCGCTTGTGGCGTGGGCAGGCAACCCCATCAGCCCAGCCGGCTTTGCCGCGCTGTCACTTTGATGTTCTTCTTCTGCTTCTTCTGCTCGCCTCGTCTACTTTCGTTTGGCAGCCGAGTTCTCTATAAATAGACAACATCTCGTTGAAGCCGAGGCAGAGGTCTCTGCAGCCCGGGGGCATGAACATTGGCAAATTGAGCTGCAATTCAATTGAGTGTGTGCGTGTGTGTGTGTGTGTTATGGGCTGTTGGTTAATCGCTTCTTTTTTTTTTTTTATTTATTTGGACACGCTTCCCACGGCGCAACAATACATGGGCTGAAGGGCGCTCAGAGCGTGGGCGTCTTGTTTGCGGGTTTTCCAGATCCGGCTCCAAAAGAGCAGAAGAAGAGCTGTTGTTGTTGTTGTTGTTGCTTAAAGATTAAATATTATATACTTTTTTGATTTTATAATTGTTAAGCCTGCATAACACGCCCTTTTCTTGTTGGCCAACTGATTGGCACAGTTTCTCGTAAAGAGAAAAAATTGACGATAGATCATTAATTCGTTTGTTGTTGTTTTTTTTTTGGGATTCGCCAAACTTGGTTTAAGCGTATTTATTGAACATTGACATGGCTATTTGGCATACTAATATCGGCATTTAGCGTCACAGATCTGCACAAAAACGATAAAACATGCGTCAAAGTAAAAAAAAAAAGGGGGGGAAGATTGATTGAGGATAGAAATATGATGTGATGCGTCCAAATCTTGTGTCTTTTTCAGCTGTATTTTGAGCAATTAATTGCAGCAGATCTATTAATGAATAATGAAAACATTTGCTTGCAATTTGTGTCTAAAAAATATTTAACTAAAGTCACAAACTAAGCTGGCAAGACGTCATTTGGCTTGCATCAGAATGTACATGAGATCATTAACCAATTAATGGACCAATAATTGTTTATAAACATTTGCCACTTTGTCACACTGTGCCAATTGTTATGGCAAATAGATTGTTACACATTTTGTTTGCTTAGCTGCGCGCTGCGACAACAAGAAGAGGAAGAAGAACAACAATAATCATTAATTTGTATCCATTTGCAACGTGTTTATGCCCCTCGATCAAGCAGCTTGTTATCACCTTTTAAGTGAGACAAGTGAGTGACAAGGAGTCCCCCACATGCCTGTCTCTACGACTATATTTGTATTTGTGCGTTTTAATCAGCTGAGTTGACAAAGATTCAGCTGACACCGCCAGTTACCAACAGAGCCGAGCCGAGCCGAGCAGAGCAGAGCTTCTCAAATCCAGCAAGCACTTTAGCCAAATGGAATTGAGACGAGATGAATTGAATTGAATTGAATTGAGTAAAGTTAAGAGCTAAGAGCTGAGCCGCTTGAGCTGGCAGCTACACTGGCTACACAACGCCGAGAACAACAAAATCCAATCCAATTCAAAGCAATCCACAGCCCCAGAGCCAATATCTTAAATCAACAACATTCACCAAGCGTTCGTTGCGGCTTCTTCGCTGCTCGCTGAGCCAAAACAAACAGCCGACATTTGTTGTTGTTGCTGTCTTTTTTTTTTATAGCTTTTGCATATAATTAAGCATGCAAAAAAAGAGAAGAGAAGAAGAGTAGACATTTTATGGCCATAGATTGCCCGAGTGTTATGCGAGCTGGCATTTTAAAATCTGCTTGCATGAAACGCTCGTTTGGCTTCGATCGTTTAATGGCTGACTTTTCGGTGACAATTTCGGTTAACAATTTGACGGGGAAACCCGCTTAACACAATGCGACCATTGATGCGCGTCACAGCTTTGCTTGTTTTTCAATAGACCAACTCGCAGAATGCGTCAAAGGAAAAACAACAAAAACAAAATTAAAATAAAGTAAAAACCAATTCATTGGCTCCAAATTTGTATACTCTATATTTGGTGTAATTTGGTATTCACGTGCCTCATTAAAATATAAAGCAGCTACCTTTTCTTTCCTCTTCCTAAAGCCATAAACATACCTAGAGTATATGTTGTGATTTCGATGACTTTTCGATTAATTCTTCACTGATCGATGATCCATAAACAATTATGTTCTTTAATACTGATCGATAACCCACAAATAATTATGTTTCACAAATGGCGATCGACAATCTCTTTCAAGCACAATAAAGTGAAGGGGCCATATCTATAATAATAAATACATAGTTTATTCCTCGCGAGTTCCTTAATCCAACGATAAAAAGCGATCGATAACTGCTTTTCTAAAACACTTTCGTCAGAATTGATATGAATACTTTCGATAATTGATATGAATACTTTCGATAACTTGTTTCCTAAATAACGATCGATAACCTCTACCAAGCACAATAAAGTGAAGGGCCGGGCCATATCTATAATCGATCGATAACTTCTTACAACCATAACATACCTCTCCAGGATGAAAAGGCGAGCTTCGCTCCTGGTAAGCAATCCTTTGCCAGCGACCATCGCGGTACAGCTCGCTCGTCCTCTCGCAGAAGGAACACAGGTGACATTCCCAACCGCACGCATCCAGTTGCTGACAACAGTCTCATCTCTCTTTACACTTTTTCACCTCTCAAACACCATATATGCCAAGTTTGCCACTGTCAATCGATAAATTTCCGATTTCTCAAATATCGGAATAATGCGATAGACAATGTCATATCGATAAATTTCCGAATTCTCAAACAGTAATCGATTTTCTATGCGTTGCAAACAAATCGACAACGTCATGCATACCCTTTAGCAAATAGTTCGCTGTATAACAGCATTTGTCGTAGCTAATTTCGGATATTAACGCTTCAGAGAAAATTTGCCTAGGGGCAACTGAACACGAGCTGAACGGCGATCAATGATGCTGAAAAGTATGCACATACCACAGCTGAGTCATCTGGCAAACGGAAATGCTATGCGTAAATTCTATATGACGTCAGTTGTTGTTAAATCTTTTGTGGGTTTTTCTAGCTAATTACGCGAAAACAGGCATGATAATAGAAAAATGAAACGGCCTTTACGATCGTACCTTTATGACGAGCATTAAGTTAGCTCGTTTAGTTGTATTCTTTACATAAGTCATGTCTCAAAGTAATGCCTTGATTTGAAAGGCGGTTCTGAAATTGTCAACTTAACTTAGTTGAAGAATAGAAGACGACAAAACGATCTTCAACAATGATAACCAAAAGTCGTTCAAATGGGTAAATGAACTTTTGGGTTTATTGAGGTTTTTTTTTTCTAGCCGGAGATCCGTTTAAGCGCGAATTTGTTGGAGTTTTCATTGTTCCTGGTTGACGCTATTTTTAATTGGTTTTAAATGCTGGACTTTTTCAATCACATACTTTATTTGTAATCCCGAACTATCGATCAATCAGCTGAGTTATGAATAGCGTACGCTTATGCTAATTTGTCTCCAAGTAGGCCAATAAGCTGTCGCATAGCTGTTGTGACTGATCTATTGGAATCGTTTATGGGGGTCTTAACTGCTACCGGATCTGTGCGATCTCTCAGCTTTGAGTTCACAACAATTTCAATTGACACACACATGCACACACGCAGGCACACAAGGCACTTGAGTGTTGGGTAATATTCCAATAGAACTAGTTTGCAGCTTGGTCGCCATTCTAATCAGTTTTAAGCCATTCAATTGATGATTTGCCTGTCAAGTGGCGACGACACCGATCTACTCCAATATACTATGGAATACGATTGGTTTTGTATCAGGTTTTATGTTTTGTTTTTGTTTTTGGTGGGCTCTGTCTTCTGATAATGTGTTATCGACACAGTCGCGCCACTCACTCGACTCGCTTAGTGTTACTCCGGCTAGTTTTGAAATGAATTTTGCTTCTCATTTTATTCTTTTTCTTTTTTTTTTTTTGTGCTTTTTGGCATTTTTGATTGTTTCCACGCTGGTTTGGAGATCGGTGTTTCGTGCCAGGCACCGTGCCGCTTCTTTCAGCATAAATTATACGTCACACATACATAGTTAAGAAAATCAAATGTATTTTTAGTCGTTGTTGTTGTCGATTTTGTTTCGAAATTCGTAGAATTAAGCAAATTGAGCAAAACAAAGCGCGACAACAATAACTGTTTCTTGTTTGAGAAAAACGGCAGCTGCAGCAAATCGCTTGAATCTCAAATTTCTTTTACCTTAGCTCATTTGCATGGCCAAACACTTTTAAAAATAAATCCCAATCGTAGAAATCAAGCGCGAATTTGGTTGCCAGTCGAAGAATTGGTGCACAACACTGATCGATGATCGATTAGCTGACTATCGATTAATGCAGATATCCGTCATTTGCATAATCGGCAACTGTTAGACTTGGTGTCTGCTAAACGTCTGATAGATTTCATTACTGCTCTCCCTCTCACACACACTCTCTCTCTCACTCTGTTGCTGCCTATAAGTGTGCCCTAGGTTTTGGCTTTATCGCGGCTGTTATTAATTAATTCAAACGCGACACCTTTTCCGTATGCTTTGAACTTTGACTGACGACTAAATGATTGCTCATGTTGTTCTTCTTGTTGTTGTTATTTATGTTGTTGGCATCAATTTTCATTGTCGCAACATGTTTGCGTTTTGTTGCTGCTGGCTTCTTAGCTTTCAGCACGCCCATTTGCATGAACCATTGTTTGCGTTTAATTTTGCTGCCGTGATTTAATGCGCCTCTTTTGTGTGTGTCCCAGAGTTGTCGCCGCTGTGATTTGTGTTAATTTCCTACTTGTAAGCCATAGAATAGAATTGTTGTTTGCATAACCTTCGCAACACTGTGAAAGCTCCAACAACAAATCCCTTTCGAATAACAGCACACGCCGAAAGGCCATTAACCGATATCAGTAGCCGTTTCGATTCGTAATTACACACACACACACATGTATATCGATATGCAGCAGCTGCTAACAGCTGTTAATTGCAGCCCATGTTAAGTGCTTGTTGTTCTTGGCTAATTGAAATCGCCCACGCATGGCCGTTCGCCTCGTTTACATCCGCGTCGCAATGCTTCAAAAATCCCAATTGACATCCGCTTCAGTTTCAGTTTTGACACATTTTAAAGTCCAATTTGTCAAAAATGTGTCGGCGACAAGATACTGTTGAAGCCTCCACATTGCTGTTGCTGATGTTGTTGTTGCTGCAAGTGCGCTCAAGTGCCGAGTAGAAGCTGCTGCTAGAGATGCGTGTTTGGTTACGCGATGACAAAGTATCGATTTGAATTTATATTATGTTGAGGGAAGCGTAGCCAAATTACAGTTAAATTAACTGGTACTAATTGGAATTGGAATTGGGCGCGTATCCTGCTGTCTCTTTCGTGACACCACAATCCCGATCCTAAATAGTCGTGTCACGAAAGAAAACACGACACGCACTCAGCTCTGATTGGAATGCTTTAGTTATGACTGGAATGCTCCAGTCATAAACTTGCTCATCTCTAGCTCTTGCTCTGCTGTTGCCTGCCCGTTGTGATTGCTACTGTTGCTGTTGCTACTCATGTTGTTGTTGGGGCACCTTGGCTACCCACACACACACTCACACACACACAAACGCAGATCTCAAAAGGTAGATGCGCACGCACGAATCTTGTCGTGCCGCGGAGTTGGTCTGTGGCCGCGCCAGCCGCTGACTTTGTCTTCTTGAACGAAAGCGTCCTTGGAGCTGTTGCTTTTGTCTGATTTTTAATTAAAGAGCCGCTAACATTGTTTGCCAGTTGTCGACACCAACTGCGACTGCGACTGCTACTGCGACGACGACGGCAACTGCGACTGCGGCTCCACATGCGACTGTGGCAAGTGGGTCGCTAGTTGTTGTCGTTGCTAATTGATTGCAATGTTCTCAGCTGGCTGAGAGTGTCTAATAACTTAGGCTTTAATTATGTAGCCGCCGTTGCTGTTGTTGTTGTCGTTGTTTTTTTTTCACACAAATCACATTATTAATTTGTATTAAAGTTAATAGAAAAGGTGCTAATATATGTGGCCTGGCCAGCTCATAATTAATGGGCAGCCAGCACAATGTTTTAGACGTTACTGTAATTGCTTTGAACTTGGACAGGCATCACTCAATTAGCCACCGCTGCATTGTTCGTGGCCCAGAAGCAGGCGCAGGCCCAGGCCCAGGCGCAACCTGTTGAGCGGCATTCCACGCTCTGCTCCTGCAGTGTGCAACCGGATCTGGCTGGCGATATGTGCTTTATAAACAACCGCTGTACGTCCTTGAACTCTGCGGCAGTTAAACGAAATTCCCGTTGAATGCAGACCAAGCCCCAGCTATGTGGTCCTTGAGCCAGCCTGGTGAAGGGCAGCAATGCAGCTCCAGTTTTCAGATTGCAGCTGCTGATACAAGACGTGCCCCTTGGCTAAGTGTGTGAGACTTATTTATAGATCTTTTTGTTGCTGTTGTTGTTATTAGCTGCTCTCCAAGGTTGTCCAAAGCACTGGGCATCATCATCTCATCATCATCATCTCAGCATCAGCATCAACAATTGTTATTTCTGTTGACTTTGTTACGTGGCCACTAGAATGTCTGAGGGGCTTTGATCATTAATCACAAATTACATGAACCGGAGACGTTTGCCTCCGTTACGTGCTCATAATAGTTGGGCAATTGGTATCGCTGTCTGCAGCCCGAGCTCTGGCTGAGATTAGATGTTGATCATCTTGAACAACTGGTTATATATATGTGTGTATATATCTATTTACATTCTAATTGCAGCTGAAGATTCCCTTCAATGTGGCATTCGCTTTGCGCGCTCGCGACATTGTGGTCAGCATTGGCAAGAAGTCATTGAAAGTGGGCCTCAAAGGTCAAGAGCCGATCATCGATGGCGAGCTCTGTGGCGAGGTCAAGCAGGAGGAATCGGTTTGGGTGCTCCAAGACAGCAAAACTGTGCTGATCACGCTCGAGAAGATTAATCGCATGAACTGGTGGAGCCGTTTGGTAACCACAGATCCAGAGATATCCACACGCAAAATCAATCCAGAGCCATCCAAGCTATCCGATCTGGATGGCGAGACGCGCAGCATGGTCGAGAAAATGATGTACGATCAGCGTCAAAAGGAGATGGGTCTGCCCACCAGCGAGGATCGCAAGAAACAGGATATCCTAGAGAAGTATGTGGACGGAGTATATGAAGGATAAGAAATAAATAATATTTATCTCTTGTATCTCTGTAGATTCAAGCAGCAGCATCCCGAAATGGACTTCTCCAAGTGCAAGTTCAATTAAAATACAGTTACACAGGACTTTCGTATTCCACAAGTTTTCTCAACTTCAGTATCTAACACACTCACACACACACACACACACACACACATTTGACATGTGTGCTTCTGCATTTTGCTTACACTTAAAAATACATTAAAAATACAGTTTGTTAGAAATGTTAAATAAAACGAATTGTGAACGATCGCCGCTTGCCTTTTACATATGTTAATTAACAGTTTTCGGAGGGATTAGTGAAAGCGACAAGATTTCTATGATAGATCACAGATCGCCGCCCGGTCTAAGCTACAAATTAAAAAGAAATAAAAATGAATAAAGAACTTAACAAAACTTGACAGATTTCAATGGGAGCGACCCAAACGACACGATCTTAACTGTGCGATAAGGGTAATTTTTCATTTTTATTGCTGCTTAAATGCAATTAATTTCGTGCTAATTTGTTATCTCCATTCGCCGCCCGCCCAATTCTCAGCGCTGTCTTTTTGGCTGGCCACGGCTGCGAATAGATCGTAGTGCCAATAAAGTTCTCAGGCTATGTTGAATGATCGACTAGAACGTGCTCGAAGGGGATAGACATACACAGTTTAGGCAAGCCTCAGTTCCAGATGCTGCTGCAGCCGGTATTTCAGTAGTTCTCTGGGTCATTGCCTCGATTCGTATACGCGTTGAACCCGTTTCAGCGCTGGGCCATAAATTTACCAGGTTTTTGCTGCGGCTTAAGTTCTTTATACTTTATAGCTGTAAAGTGTTAAGCAAATTATTGTTGTTAACTGCCCAATTTGTTGTTTTGCTATCAGCGATAAAACGGACGATCTTCAGCATTAGTCGCAGTATTTTAAGTCTGACACGCGCCACATTCCGGCAGCTATCGGCAGCCGCCATCTGATACGAGTATCGATTACACAAAGTATCGATTACACAAGTCGATGACACGCTTAAAGCAGTTGCGCTGCATTTGAATATCGTTTAACGTAAGCGTTCACAGTGGCATTGCGGCGAAAAGCCTTTCATCCGTTTTTAATTGCAGCATACAATAAAAAATGCATTAAAAACCCGGCATTAAAAATGTTAAATGCCGCAAAATAAAACGCAAGCGAAATGCAATCGTCTGCTGTGCCCATTTTTTTCGCTTTTGTTTAAAGTAAATTAGGTTAGGCAAATGTTACGGAGTGGAAAAACTTTGATTACATCAAAGATTTCTTTGCATCTATAATAAAGTGATATGTGGACACGCGTTTGACCAAGTATTTAGCCTTTTAGAGCGTAAACAAGGCTAATTTAACTATTTGGCAACTATTTCCGATTGCCCACTAAGTGTTCCGCATCGGTGTTCATTTTTAGAGCACAACCCAATCCCACATTAGATATGTACGCCCCGCTGTTGTACATGCAAAAGTCTTAGTTTAATAGCCCATTAATTAGAGAGAATTTTTTTTTTCGCATCTGTGTTCAACAAGCCGCAAAAAAGCGCTAATTGATAAATGGATTCCCGCACAATGGGATTGGAGCATAAAAACAAAGCACTTGGATGGGAAAGGCGTCACAAATAAAAGTGCAACATCTGTGCATGATTTGTGCACAGATTGTTCGTAGGCGTGTAATTCATTAATTAAATAAAAAAGAATATAAGGAAAATTAATTATACTCAGACAAATTTAGCACAGCGGGAGTCTTGGCCCAGCCAAGGTACGAGCGTATCACATGTAACCAAAAACGATCCTAACTCCAATTAGTACCGGGATTATTCAACCGGATTTGGTTTAGATTTCGCTTTGTTTTTATATCTTCGGGATATTGTTGTTTTCTTTGTGGTGCGCTACAAATTCGAAAGCACAAGATGCTTTCATGTTAAGTATCCGTTTTTTGGGGAATTTGGCAATTAGGAGAGCAGCCGATCAACCGGTTAATGCTACCGAACCAGGCCAGGCGCCCAGATCGCGAGAGAAAGCTATAGAAATGCCATTAAAACAGGCAAACAAAACAAAGTGAATTAAACATGTTTGATCACAAGATCCGATCTGAGCTGATTGAAAACAAGTAAGTGTAAAGAGCTGATAGATCGCCTAATCAAAAAGCAACCCAAGTAAAGATACGATGTACCGTTAATTGACCTTCGGCTCAACAAGCTGAACTCTGATTAGATTGCGGCTCCTTTACACACACACACACACGCCACGCCCCAAAATAGAACAGTTGTAAGCCCAGCTGAAAATCGATTGAACGCTTAAATGACGCACGTGATGAATTGCGTCTGGCTGGCAGACCCAATAAATATATAAATTTCATACACGCCGTATGCCATAAATAACGAATCCGGGTGCCGGCTGAGATTGAGATTGGGTCTGAGTCTGAGACTGTGGCTTTGACTGTTGAGTGGCTGTTGCCGCCTCCTGCCCCTCCCTCCTCGCGAGTCGCCCCCCCCCCCTCGTTACCCTTTTGTCATGCTTGAGGTTTTGCTTGTTCTTGTTTGTTATTTGTGCTAATAACTTCTATGTTTTTTTTTTGTTTTGTTTATTTCGAGTGTTTCCCACATCATCAATTCAAGAGATATATATATATGTGTTTATATGTGGCTGTGGGGCGTACTCGGTCGCGTGGGTTATTTCACAGACTGTCTCCGTCTGGGTCGGGTCTCTCGTAATTGCCATTCATTTGTTATTTTTAGCATTAAATCTTGTTAATGCCGTCGCGCGTAGCCACTGCGGCCCATTAACTATAACAGTCGACCGACTTCGCTGTTTATTTATAAGCGCGAGTCATGCTGGCCTCCCCCACCCTCCGCCCGCACACCCTGAGCCCAAACAAAAGACTTAGGCAACGAATTTTGCTTCTCTGATGTCTGCAGCCATCAGCCATCAAATTGGTCCGCGTAAAACGGAAACATCAGGCTGACATCTTGAAGGTTAACCCTGACCAGCAAGCCATACAATTAACTTCATTTTACAAGACCCGAAAAGAAGGCTGCAACTGTAACCGAGTAACCAGAGCTTGGTCGCAATAAATGTCTGAATCACTTTGTGCTGGGCGTGTTTCGGCCCGCCGCGTTGTTATTGAGACGTTGTGGAATTAAGGTGACGGGGCGGGGGCGGGTGCGGGGCAGAGCTGGAGCTGAAGAAGCCGAAGAGTGGTTCGACAAATGCCGCTGGGGAGGCTCGAGCGCTGTCTGCGCCGTGTCTGTTGCCGGGTGCCGACGACGACGACGACTGTTGGTGGGCTTGTCGCGGCGCCAATGAACTGTGGAGTGTCAGTGACTGCCACCGCTGGTGCTGCCTTTTGATTGGCATACACGTCCATGTCGAAGATGCCTCAAGATTAATGTCACAGCTCGGCTGTGACTGCATTTCGCTTGCAATGCCATCCGCCAAATGTTCTACTCTGTGTCAGTCGCATGGATTTGCATTTGCCAATGCACATCCGGCTGCGACTGCGACGGTGACGGTGACGGTGACTGTGCTCCCGGACCTCGTTGAGCAGTCGCCCACATAGCTGTGCCTGTCGACAATCGCATTCACTTCGCTTAGCCGACTGCCTGCAGGAATTTCGCAATTAGTTTTGGTTATCGCCGTTTGCATTTGCAATGCTAATGTGCTTAGCTGCAGGAAAATATCAGCCTGGCAACGCTGCTTCGGCTCGTTTATAACAGTTGCACTGTTATACAAACAAGCAGGCCAGCAAAATTAACTAAATATCAGTTAGGTTAGGTTTGGGAGAATGTAAATCAGCTACAACAGCAGTATAACACTTTTTGAAACTGTTATAAAAGCAAGCGCGCTTGATTATAACAGACTTACGCACTTCTCTTAGCTGTTATATGTAAATAGAAGCTATGCACACTTAATTGAAATTCTTTTAAAATTAGGTTTATGTATTGAAATTAAATAATAACTATAATTCAATACTATTAAGAGCAAAAAACTGTTCTACCAGCACAGGCAAGTAGTTTGCATATGCCGCTCGTTCCTGCTGACCTGAGCCTAGAATTATAACAGTCTTATGCACTTCTCTAAACTGTTATACGTAAACAGAAGCTATGCAAGGTAGATTACAATGTTGTTATAATGATTCTTATATGTAAAAATGAAATAAAAACAATAATTCAATACTATTCAAAGCTGTTCTATGAACTGTTCTACCAGCCCAGAAGTGAGCATATGGCAAGTAGTTTGCATATGCCGCTCATTCCTGCTGGATACGAGGCCTGAGCTGCATTTGGGCAGCTGCCGCAGAGCTGGCTGGCTACTGTGAAAGATTTATCAAGCGATTGTCCATTTTTGGCGTGGCTTTTTATCTGAGCTATGACTAATCTTGTGGTATTTAGAGTGCTGGCGACTGTTTCTTTATTATATATAAAGTTGGTTATTGTTTTGGCCATTTTATCGATAAGCTCTGGCGCAGACAAATGTTTGCCATTTGGAAAGCTCGTGGGTGGTGGTTAAATTGGGCTTGCAGCGGCCAATTCTTTTGGCCAGATAATCGCCGCGATTAATAACAATGCAAAAATAGCATTTGCAAATCGTTTTGCTGTTCTTTATGTTGGCGTTAATCGTCCGAGAATGTTGTGAAAGGCAGGCCGTTGATGATGATGATGATGATGGCTGATGGGGCTGATGATGCATCGCTTTCGATTGAGTATGAATCTAAATATGAATGCTAATGAAGAGGCGATTAGTAATGTGTTCGAGCATAGTTCGTCTGAAGCACTCATATCGAATGGAATGAATAATCAACGAGTGTAATTACAGTTATGCAAGATTTGCGGAAGAAAAGTTCGATTAAACGCTTGAGCTCTTATCATTTAGAAAGCGGAAGTTATTGATATATCAAATTTGCATATCTCTAAAAATTCTCTTGATGATTCATTTTGGGGTCCAACTTTGACTGAGATTTCTTTCATATTCGGGTATTTTTTGGCCAATTTGGAAACTTATTTAACCGATTCTCGCTAATCTTTTGTTGAAACTTGTAATTTACCCAAATACCTTCACGCCAGGAACTTGTTTATGGCCTATAGCTAAATACACTTGTCTATTGTGTAATTGACTAAATTTAATTCATGTTTAACATTTGTAAGCGCTTTTGTTTATTCATTAGCTAATTGATGAGCTAGCACCTCCCATTGAAGCTCTCTGTATAGCTTTGTTAACACAGGGACCTATACACTCCCAGTTAACTCAATCAAACAACTGAAATTAACTCGGGTTTTGCTTTCGTAACCAATTTATCTGCCAGTTTGAGGCATATGTGACCCATGTTCATAGCCAAACACTAGACATTAACGAGTTGTTCGTAAACTTGACATGGGAAATGCCCCCAAATATGAAAAGGTGACAGAGTCCAAACTTAAAGAGCCGACGCTTAATGGATGTGCTAACTTAGCGAGTAAATACTGTGGGTGTTCCAGCGTTTAATATTTACATTTATTAAGAGAGAGAGGGCTACATTAGCTTTCTCAGACAGTTTGTGAGACTATATGGCATGCAAGTATATCAGAATTCATGTCGTTTTCTTTGCTGTAATTGAATTTTATTATTTAACTTAGTTTTAAGAGGGTTTCCGTCTGTGCTTGGTATCTCAAGATGTCTGTCAAATTAACTCAAAGAAAGTACAGTTACACCAGACCTCACTCGATGACAGCTGCTGCTGTCGTCTCACTCTAACAGTGTTGCACAGCGACTAAAGTCCTGTGTGTTTCATAGCACTAGCTAGTGTAATCAGTCGCAATACGACTTACCCCTTCTAGGATATCAAAAGAACATTTGTTAGGCACCAAATTTTTCCTTACATTTTATTACTTTTTTGTTGGTTCACGCTTATATTGAACTCTTTTTTGGGATTCTAAAGAACAAATTCAGTATATATCTATCATTAAGAGTATATCTATCGAATCGGTTTTAATCGAATTAGTTTTAGCTTTTCGTTTCTATTTGGCTTAGCAACAATTTTCTATTTGCTTTGACACCTTTACCGCCCGTCTGTCCATCTCTCCGTCTGCCTATCTGTCTGTCTGTCTGCCAGCCTGTTTGTCTGTCTGTCTGTTTGTCTGCCCGTTTGTCTGCTCTCCGTTGCGCTGTCTCGACATTTGCATAGCAAACAGCGTGGAAAAGAGCGCTCGGCTGGTTATTTGCGAAGCGATCGCAGAACAGCTGAGAGCTGCGCGCCAGGGGCAGAGACAATTGTCGCCTACCCCAACGCCCCCCTTCCCCCCTCCACCACCCGACATTCCTCTATGAAAGACGGCAACGTCGCCGGCGCTTAGCGCGTTCATGTAAATTTGACCTTGACACAATTACGTTTCATAACAGCAAAGGCAAACAAATGAGGCGGGGGCGACAGCAAACAAAGGGGGCCCGGAGCGGGGGCGGGGGCGGTTCAGAGGGGCAGCAGGCGTGAGAGCAAGTGTGACGATAACAACAGCAAAGCACATGGAGAGCCAAGACGAAGAGAGCGAGAGCGAGCGAGCGAGAGAGACTCGTGTAATAATTCAACTCAAGTGCGGGGCCAACTAAAAAAGCAGTCAACGTTGCAGTCAGCGTCGCTGCTGTGGCTGACGCCGACGCCGACGCCGACAACGATGCCGACGCTGGCAGCGCAGCACAATTCATGCAAAGAATCGCACGCTCTGAACTTTAGCTATGTCTAGCGAAGCAAATAGTATGTGTATTGCAAATAATAATAAAATGCGAAAATGCTAATAAAAGAATCGAGAATTGAACAATTCAAATATTTACCCACACACTTCATTGTGCACACACAGGAACTGCAAGGAATGCGAAAAATCTGCCTGAGCCTGAGCCCAAGATTAAAGTTGAATCGCCGACAAAATTGACTCATTTCGAGGATCAGACCAGAGCCAAGCTGGCTGGCAGCCAAATTATGCTTAATTTCGTTTTTATTTTTAAACAATTTAAATTTGTTTAATGTGAATATCGACTCATTGTCGTGTTTTATGGCCGGCACGTGGAAGCGTTTCATAAATATGCATAGCTCGAGGTTCGCTCTCCTGCGGATATATCTCTTACTCAGGTGGGAATGTCACGCTTTTGATTCATTGCCGAAGAAAACACTTTAAAAATTATAATTAATTTACATATATTTGGTGTTTAGTTAAATGCTTTGGCTTATAAAGCCTGTTCTAATGGCCAATTAATAGGCATAAGCATATTTAAGACTGACAAGCAGCATGTTCCTCCCATAATATGGCTATGAGTCAGAAATGAGTCGAAAGATTCTTGGATGTGGTCCATGCATCTGGTATTCCATAAACTAATCGAAATGATTATGGATTACGACAACTTTTTCCTTTTTTGCGAAAATACACTTCCAACTTGTCATGCAAACAAAAGACTTAAGACACAAACTCGTGCCTTTTTATGCCCGCAATAATTAATTTAATTGGATTTCGAAAGTGAAAAGCGACAGCTTCGTATTCCGATCTCAGATGTCAGCTGCACAAAAAAGGAGCCCGCCAGACTCTTCAAAATGTTTATTTGTGTATCTCTTACAGTTTAATTTTTTATTTAATACATTTTGGTTTTTTTTTTGCGCTTCTCAAATTGGATTTCTGTTGGCTGCCGCATTCTCAAATTGACTTTGCATTTGCCAATGCTGCTTCCACATTCTCGTTTTGCGTTGCCGCATTTCCACGCTGCCCAAAAAATCTGCTGAGCCAGTGGGCGGTGTGCGTGTGTGTGTGTGTGTGTAAGTGTTGTTGTTGTTCTGTCTGTCAATTGTGAAGTGGCAAAAAAAAGCGTCTGCTTTTGATTGGGCAAAGTGAAGGGCGAATCAACTGTCTGGGAATGCGATCAAATACGGAGACACACGTGTAATTCTGTGAGATATTATTTATGTCTTATGGCTTAAACAATCGATACAAAAAAAATGTCAAAGCAAATTGAGGAACTGAACAATTCATAATTATGTACGACCAATTGAATTCCTATTAAATGCCAGACGGCAACAACAACAAATATCAAACAAAGCCTCAAATCGCCAAACACTATGAAAAATGGTAACCCAAAATTGCCCAACATTTAACATTTACTTTGGCCGCATAATTTTTTTTTTTTGGTTTTTTTTTTGTCGGCTTGTGAATTGTGCACAAGGTTATCAAACAGCAACAGAATTAAATTGAATGCAATTAAAGTTTGCATTGAACGCCGAAGCCTTAAACACTTTTTGGGGCCTTTTGTTCAACAATTTTTAATAATCGAATGCAATTTTGTGTACTTAATTCATTTTGCACTTTGGGTGTGCTTTAATTTGCAATAGAATCGTTGCCCAAAGCTGTTTCGTTTACTTCCATCGAATATGCACTTGTTCTTAAGGCTTATAATAATAGAATTGCATTTTCGTTAAAGTGCACGAGCTTAATTTGAGCGCTTGATTAGTTTCCTGTAGAACGTAACTATTAAAATGGGATATTCAAATTTAAACTGCCTCTAAGACTCCCCCTACTTCTACTTGAATTCAATTCGCCTTTCTATGCGATTTTCATGGTTACGACTGGCATCAAGTTTTTGATTGGATGTTTGCTTACATCCCTTTTCCCAATAAAGAACGTTTTATTAAAGCTAAAAAGACTTTGACTTTCTGTGTTACGCTTTGCTTGCAAAAAAGGGGAAATATACAAACTGGAGATACGTCAATTTGATATCTCTATTATACGCTCCTCACCTCTATCTCCCTTCTCCCTTCGTCCTTTTCTTACTCGCTGTTTCTATTACTCGCTCTGTCTTCATCTCTGCCAATAACTTACCCGTACTCCCATTTGTGCATTCATTTTCACTCTCTAGCTCCCTATAGTTCACTGTAAGCCCTTCATTAAGCTCATGAGAATCGCAAAGAAGGGCGCTGTCATGTAAACTCCTTTCGAAATGTTCTCATAAGCAAGGCTTTTAACATTTTCACATATAACTAATTTGCGATGCATGTGCGAGCTGTCTTTCCCCCCGCCTGCTGCATTTTTACCTTCCACAATAACTTACGCTGAAAATGCAAGCAGAGGGGAGAGAAGCGACCACAGCAGGTGACGAAAATCTCAAGAGGAGGATGATGATGCCGATAACGATGATGATGATGTTCATAAAGTGCGAGAGACTTAAGCAAAACAAACAAAGTATAAACAAGTTTATGGAGCCGGCCCACAAAGGCGCGGGGCGTGGCAGGGAGGCAACTACAAAATAATGTCCAACAACTTGTCACGCACATTTTAATGCCAGCTGTTAATGTTGTTGTTGTTGTTGTTGTTGTTGTTGTTGCTGAAGTTGTTGTTGTTACTTAGCCTAGTTAAGTTGTCAAACAGAAATACAAAAGGCAACTTTTTGGCAAATTTATTTTGGAATATTTGTTAAGACGCGTGTGTTTTTTATTTTACCTGTTTTGCAGGCGCATCCATCGTTGTCAAATATATATATATATATATATACTATATGGAGAGGTTTATATAGAGGTGGAAAGATATGTGTTTAGTTGGGTAAAGTCACTTTTTGAACACTTTTGTGTCTTTTCGCTTTTTGTGCTATTTTGTGGGTGTGTTTTTGGGTTTTTTGTTGTTGCTTGTAAACTTTAGTTGTAATTTTGATTTGAAGGGCAAACACAAATGGACACTTTTGTTGTTGTTTTCGTTGTCGTTGTTTTTGTCATTTATGTGTGTCACTTTTCGTTACTCGATTTAGTTGTTGTTTGATTTTCGCAGTTTGTTTTTATTTTGGTTTTTTGCAATAAATTGTTGAGTGTCTTTTGCTCCTTGCGAAATCAACTGGCAACAGCAGCAACAACTTTGACTTGGCCGCAACTTGTTCTGGTTACCGTTATAAATTCGTATTGATGCAGCACTTGCAACAGTTTTGGGCAACACTTTGAGCCGCCGCAAGCAATTTGGACAAATTTTCGCATACCCAGCCGGATGGATTAAACTTGTTGGGATTTTCTCGATAAATTTGCTCATGCGTTTGCTCGCCTGGCCAACTCTCTGCGGCTGACTGACTAAAGGCCTAACTGAATGACTGACTGACTGACAGATTGACTGACTGATTGACTGACTGAATGACTGACTGAATGACTGGCTAGCTGCTGCTGCTGCTGCTGCGCGTGCACACTCCGTTGCGGCTGTGCTGAGACTAACTGAGACGCCAGCCGCCCGACGGCTCAAGTATTAAAAAGCATTAAACATTACCGTGCACTGTTGTTGCCCATGTTGTGGTTGTTGTTGTTTTTGTGCTTGTTGCTGCTGTGACTGTATGTGCAGGCACTAGCGTAGACCCACACACACACACACACACACACGCACACACAGTCGACTACAGATGTGAACTTTGTGTTAATGCCAAAAAGCAAACGTAGCAAATTTTGTTGTTGTTAGCGGCCAAGTGGAAGTGGGCTCTGCTAGCTGGGTGGGTGCATAATTTTGGCAGTGAGTGTAGCAGACGCCAGGTGGGTGGCTGCTGCAGTAGCAGTAACTGTAGCAGTAGCAGCTGCAACTGATTTCACACACAATCTTCACAATGCAGAACAACAGGCCGCCCGGGCAAGGTCAGCTTCGAGAGTTTCCGTTTTGCTTTTCTTCTTCGGCTTTGTTTGATTTATGCGCCAAAATTGCGTAATGCATTTTTAAGCTTTTAAAGCTATTCCCTCAATGCAGAGAGAGATGCGCAATTTGTGCCTTACATTGGGAAATTGCCAGCTGACGCTGATCACGTACGCGGCGGCAAAAAAACTCTCTCTTTCTCCTTCTCTCGCTCTGCGATAACGTGGTGGAGAAGCGACCTTGACACATTTCCCAGTGTGTAAAGTCAACGACCCATTTGAAAGCGGTTGCCATGCACAACGTGTAAAAGCGTAAAGGCGTGAACTGCTAACAAAAGACTCAGGCAACGAACTTGAACTGTTTTGGTCAAGCTAAAGACTTGTGTGGTTTTAGACAATGTGCATTTGATGAAAGTTAAGCAACAATAAAAGTGTTAGGCATGGCTAAGATACGGCAAGAATCAACTAAGGTAAATAGTTAAAGAAGTTGCAGGTCGGCGCATGGATGTGTAGTCGAAGAGTGTAGTATATAGTATATTGATAGTAGTATATAGTATTGATAAAAACTGAACCCTATTGTAGCCTTGAAATATGCCTAAAATCATATACCTTAAACAAATAGTTGTAATAATAATCATAGCCTTGATTATATGAAGAGGAAAACATATCCAAAAATACTTAAAAATCGCAGTTCATCTTTATTCAGTTGAAAATTAAATTTTATGTGTCAAGGCATATACCCTATAAATATGAAACCTACCTCAATTCAACGCATCTCATCTGCCATTTCGCATATTTGGCAAATACAAACAATTGGGCTCATATCTCATATCTCATATCGCATGGCGCGAATTTCATAATATCCAGTAAGAAGCGACAATCGGATAATGCTGCCTGGGAAAACCCAGCAGCTGTCTCTCACCTCACCGATGCCCCCCCCTTCACGTTTTGTCAACTTAACCAAAATGTTGTTTATCATCGCGAGTGACGCGTCGCTCTCGCTCTCGCTGTTGTTGTTGTTGTTGTGATTTTTGTTGTTGATGGTCAGTTTTGTTTTGTTTGGCGATGACGCAGCGCGTTTTCCAGGGCGAACCTGTCGCCGGCCACTTTGCGTTCAGCTTCATTAAATATTTAGTTTGGGCCACTTCCATGACTTCAAATGCTGCTTGCGTCGTCTTCAAATTCCCGCGGCCGCGGATTAAGCGGCTCGTTTAACGCTCAGCCGCAAATTGTTGCTAATTTTTGCACGCGACTCCAAATTGCTTAATTAAATATTTGCTGCACTAAGTGGAGCAGCAGCCGCAGCCACCGTGGCGATCGCGCCGACGGCCATCGAATTTGCCAAGTGGCCAATGCCAGGCGAAACTGCGCTGAATCGCCAAGCTGCCCCCCAGAACCCCTGCGCAGCGGGCTAGAACCTTGGGCCCAGGCAACACTGCAGCAAATGCGAATTAAACAAAAATAATATTTTCCTTTAGTCGTTGGCGTATTAATGTCACTCAGCTGGAATTTCAGTCGCTGGACAAGATTACCATGCCCTGGCGTCGTGCCGTCGTTCGAGGCGCTTTTCGCTCTTCGGCCTTGCCGGCGACTTAGTGGGTTCAGGCCGTCAGACCGTCAGCCGTCAGCTCGGTAACCAGCTGTGTGGACTCAACTATGATGGCGGCTTTAATTACAGTTATTCTGATTAACGGTGTCGCGCTTGGTACTGACATTTGCATAGATCAACAAAGGCGTTCAAGTTCGTTGCCTAAGTCTTTTGATTGACTAATGAGCAGGCCAGGCCTGCAAACTGTTATACACAGAACTGTTATATTCATAATGTGCCAATATATCTATGGTATAGATAAATACTGAACCCTAACGCTTGCAACTGTCATATAGATTTACTAACTGTTATACTGTTAGACTTGTAATAGACAGAACTGTTCTATGCATAGTCAGCCACTGTATTTATGGTATAGTACTGAACCCTATTGTAAAGCATTTCCAACTGTCATACTGATTGACTAACTGTTATACTACTAGAAGTGTTATAGACAGAACTGTTATATGAATAATGTGTTAATACTGTATCGCTTGCAACTGTCATTTGGATTTACTGACTGTTATACGGGTCTATTATTATACTGTTGTACTGTTATACTATGTTAAAAACATCTATTAAATTGTGATCAGTCCATCCTTCGATCAGTTCATTGCCTCCAGCCACAAACAAATTTGGCTTTCCTTCGGCCGAAAGCATTTGCAGCCACTTTTGAAGGGCAGGCCATTTAAAAGAAGCATAAACAAAAATTCAAAAACAAATTCAACGTAAATGCTAACCACAGCTGAAGGCAATTTTATGCATATCAATGTAAATAATTTGCATGGCTGTTATACAAAACATTATTGTTATGGCCAGCCGGCCAAGTGTGTGTGTGTGTGTTAGCCATAATTCAGTTGGAGCTACCGAAAAAATTGAAGCGTAGCGCTTGCCTCTTCCTATATCTGCTTCTTCTTCCACCACTGAGCAGCTGCATGTCATGCTTAAATGTTCATGCATGCCAAAAGTTTGCGCTATTAATTATATTATTTATAGAGTTATTTAAACGTTGTGCGAGCGTCGCCAATCGATTTGCAAATTGCAATTAAATTCGCGCGTTCAACAACCGATAAGCGATGCGACATTGATATTGTTAAATTCACCTCCCTCCCCCCTCTGGCCATTGTTAGGCTAAAACACTTTGCTAATTTCACGTTGCCTAATTAAATGCTTCGATATTGTTTTTTGTTTCTCTGCTCTTTGGCCATGTTACAATTTGCAGGCATTTGTATTAAAAGTTCGTTTGTTTTGTTTTGGTTTTTTTTTTTTAAGCTTTAAGCATTTGTTATTAATTTTCAATTTGTGGTTCCTGCTCTTTGTTGGAGAGCCACTTTGGGGCTCAATTTTATTAAGCATTAACAACAACAACAACAACAAAAAAGAGCTACAGTGTCCGCTTAATGGCGTTCTTCGTACGTATACTTAATATTTTTCGACCTTCGCCAGCGGCGTCGAGTGGACGCAGAGCGCGAGAGCGAGAGAGAGAGAGGGAGAGAGGGGGACGGTCTTTAGATGAGTGCAGGTCTCACTCGGCTGGACACGCACTTAATGCGGAACTGGAAGAGCCGGGCCGGGCCGGCCCTCGTTGAATTTGTCTTTGTCATTGGGGCTCGGCCATTTGATTAATTACACAAACTGTGCTTAGTTAATGGCACCTAATGTAATCCACTTCCACTTCCACTTCCAGTTCCAGTTCTAGACGATTCCGCTTCCTAGTTTCAATTAGTCTTCAATTGTGCAGCGAAGCGTTTGCGGCTGTCATCATTAACATTAACATCTGCATCAAGTTGGTATTCCAATTCTCAATTGATTTCCCACGCCAATTCCGCGTCGAGTTTTGCATTCGCAATTGTTCAGGGCTTTCGCCTAACCAATCCCACACATTTGACTTGCCACAGCCAAATCATTTTTTCGCCTGGCTTATAAATAAACATCAGCCGGTTTCAGGTTCTAGTTATTGCTCAGCCCAGTTCTATAAACCGATTATTCCGCAGTTCGACTGCAATATTTCCATTTGTGGAACATCTGGGCTGTCGACAGGCAATCAGCCGGCGTGTCAATCAGCCGGATTGCACAGCTGGCCCGGCCAGCCAATCCCCGCGGGCCCAGCAATTCGACACAGATGGCCAATCTTATGCGGCGTTAAGGAAAAGGGCCGCTGGCTGTGATGTGACTGCAATGCAAATACCTCAAATCGTGGCAATTACCAATTACGAACGGGCCACCTCGGCCCGCTGCACACCTTATCGAAAAGGCTACAAAATGAGTTGCCTACGTGTGTTAATTATTCAATCTCAGAATGAGAACTGAGAACCTGACAACCCGAGACTGTGGCGAATCGGCAGGGAGGCAACTGCTTGTACTTAACAGGTGTAGGCTAGGACAGCAGCAGCTGCTGCAACAGTTGCTGTTGCTAGCCGCGCTAATCTACACTGTGCTGCAAGCAATTAGTTTTTAGTGGACGACGTGCAAGTGCTTAAGTATCGAGGTTTGAAGAGTTTTATACGAGTTTAAATGGAAAAAAGGGAAAGTAGGGTTGACTTATGAATTAGTTATAAGAAATATACCCTAAGCTCAATGGGTACAAAGGGTATAAAGGTTTTGTGCACATTTAGGTAATAGGCAGAAGGTAGCCTCTCTGACCCCATAAAGTATATATATATATTTTGGTATTGGTAGAGAATGGTTCAGGGTATTCCCTAGTCGGGCACTTCCGACTAGAACACTCTTACTTGCTTTTTAACGAATAAGAATGTTGTCATTCGTTCTGTCCACCAAAAAAAAAAAAAAAAAAAAAAAAAAATTAAAAAAAAAAAAAAAAAACAAAATAAATTTTAAAAAATAAAATTTCAAACATCAGATATTTCTTTTCTGACTTGTCAACTATTTATATATCTCCTTTTTTTTAAATTTTATTCTTTAACTTTTTACCCTCAAAAACACGGCCCTTTAATTGGCCTCTTACATGGCACAGATCTTGTTGCGCAGTGTATTTGTCGTGTAATTTGTAACTAATTCGAATTTCAAATATGTGTCATTTGGACAACGCAACAATTTTGTTGTAAATTTTTTTTTATTTCATATACACATACTTTGTTGTTGCATCTGTTGAGTTATGAATGCAAATGCGCAATGCAGCTAGTTGACAGTTGGCAGCAACTATCGATGTAGTGCATCAGCAACAGATGTGCCCCCAGCAGCAACAACAACAACAGCAACAACAACAAGAACAGCAAAGCGGCAAATTAGACACGATTGTAGCCAAACACGATTGCCAGGCAGCAACAGAGCACAGATAAATGTATCTATATACATACGATCCGAGCATTACGAGTATATATGCTAAGAATATAAATACTCGCTCGAAAATGACGGCGCACAGTTGGCGAATTCATTAAGCGAGTGGATGGGTTGGTGAGGCGAGGGGGAGGGGGAGAGGAGAACAGGCTGCCATTTGAATGATATTCATCAGTTACCCTTTTTGTGCTAATTGGTCTTAAATTGCAGTGGCTGGGGAAGGGGCACGGGGTTGGGGGGTATAGGGGGGTGGTTGCTTGTCTAGGGCACAGCTGTGCGCATTTCGAATGAGATTTATATTTATTGAGCTACGGTGCAAAAATGTGAGCGCAACAACAGCTGGCAGCGTTTATCACACACACGCCCCCTCTCCCCCTCCCCTTCAGCCAACCCCCCCCTTAAGCCCAATCACAATTGCTGCAGCAAATAGTCAAACACACAAATTATATATCAATCATTGCATCAAGAAGTCGCTTTTCCTCTCAACTCGGCCTTGAGCTCAAGTTGAGAACTGAGTTTTATAATCGAAATTTCAATTGGATATATATAACATATATAGCATATAGTATATCATATGCATATGTTTATTGTATTATCGTATTGATAGCGATGATTCAGTTAAATGTAAATTTGCATAAATATTTTGAGGTTTTTTGCCTGAGTTCATTTGTCTTAATGTGTTTTTTTGCTTTGCTTTTCTGTGGAATTCTCGTGCGCATTCTTAGGAAATCTCGCGCATAAAAACGCAGCTGGCGCCAACGAATTAACAAAGAAATAAAACAAAAACCACAGCTTCAACCAAAATGTATACATCATAGCTAATTTGAATATAACTCAGAAAAAAAGTTGTTTAACTTTGTTGTGCATTTAATATACCCACATACATATATAGGATATTTATATAGAGCTTCAGCTGCCAGCTGAGCTTAATTCGCGCGCTTAAGTGTCAAAAAATATAAATAAATTAGCTGGCAAATCGTGTGTTTCAAATATTTAGACAATTTAAGTGCATATCAAATTCGGTGAGCTGCAGTATAAAATTTTGCTTAATTCTTGTTTTTGCTGTGACGTAGTTTTTGTTGTTGTTATAGTTGTTTTTTAGTTGTTGGTTAATGAACGCGTTTGTTTATAATTTGAATTTCCAGTTTTTCTATGTGGTTTTCGCACTACGCTGCGTATGCTTAATATTTCAATAGTTCGCCTCAAGTTGCTTGTTTAAAAGTCATCAAAAGGCATATAATTAAATTATGAATAGTTTTTTATTTTTTTTGTATAAATACGCATAAATTGCCACTAATAAACGTCAGAAACTTCAATTTAAGTTTATAATTATTTTTATATTCTTGTGGGTGTTTTTTGTTTTTTGTTGTTGAAGATATCTTTGGTTTTACTTGCCTTGTTGTTGTTTGCTGAGAAAAAAGACACTTGAATTGCGCTTTGTTTTTTTTTTCTTATATTTTTTTAAACTTTGCAATATTTTGCAGTCTTGCACTTGAGCGAGAGCCACGCCTTGTTTGAAAAGGGTTTGTTGTTTATTTTAGTTTCTTTTCTTATGCTCAGGATTTGAAGATTGCGCGAAAAGTGTGGAACCGCCGCAGCCGGGCAACGACAATCGTCAACTGTCAGTCAATGGGACGATACTCGAGGCGTTTGATGGCCAAATAAGCGCGACAAGCTTCGAAATTTTTCGTCAACGACAGCAAAGCTGCCCCTCCCCTTCCCCGCTTGCCCGTCGGCAGCTCATCAATTTTTCATTTAATTTACATTTAGCTAAGTACGTGCACTCGATGGCCAGATCGTATCGAAACGAAGCGGCCCGCTTCGCCGATAGCCCGTCTAGACGAGGGACAGCCGCAGAGCGCGACGAATTCTTATCGCCTTGCATTCCGTTCGCGATGACGTGCACCTGGCCCGATGACGTGTCGGCTGCCTGGTCGAGCTGTGCGGGAGTTGCCCGTCTCACGTAACCGACGAAATTCTCGATTCAATTACATTTGATTTTGATTCGATTTTGGGAATACGTGCCAAAGCTGACAATGCGAGTGACGGGGGGTGGGGGCGGTGAAGCTGTAAGCTGCGGTTGAGCTGGGCTCAGAGGTCAGCGAATTGTCAGCAATGTTCGCCGCATGTCTAGAGCCTAACAAACGAGTTCGTTGCCTAAGTCTTTTGTTATGTGCGGTCGAAGTGCGATTTGATGATAATGATGCATTACCGGAAGCTATTCACATTTGGTGCTGTTACCTTTTTTAACTAGTTGTTTTTGGAGTTTTTAATTAGTTTGCGAAACGAATTCGCAAAAGAAAAACAGGCAGAAGTGTGCTCATAGAGAGTCTGAGGCTGGGACTTGCCCTAGCCTGGCCAGACTCGATGTATATCAATTTTTGGTATATGTAAAAAATTGTTAAGGGAGATATTGACTTATATTATTATACATGACAGAACATATTAACTTGTCTCTATCTGAAATGGGTTCGTTTTGCTTATCTAAAAACATACTTTATAGAGTCGAATATATCTACTTTCTTCTTACTAATTTGCAAAATGTAGATGATGTAAAGGAAACTAAAACCTCGTAGAAAGTAAGTCAGGCTTAAAGACTTACTTGTTTTTCAAAGACATAATCTAAATGGCATTTCCGTTCGTTAAATATAAATGAACTGTCTTTATCATTTATTATTATTATTAATATTAAAATGATTCCAAATAACAGCTTAAACCGTTGATAGAAGTCGAATCTCCATAAACATTTGATATTAAAATCTATTCATTAGGCAATGCAAAGTTATATTAACCCATGCTGTGTGTGTGTGTGTGTGTGTGGGTGTGTATTTGGTTTTGTAATTCCGTGCACGATATTTAATGCCCCAAAAGTCGACGATTGCGACTAGAAACTGCAAACGATCATTCATAAATTTCAATGTTAATGATCTGTGTGCAGATATCGCAAATGAAATCGAAGCCGAAACCAAAGTCGAAACATTTCAAAGTTTGTTTCTATAATTAATGAAGCTTTTTAATGCGAATTTTCAACAGGGGCATAAAAACCATTAAAACAGTAGCAGAAACAAATACGATTCTCGACTCAGTCGAGTCAGACTCATTGATATACTTGCCCAGCTCTTGATAAGCAGGCCAGGCATTGATAAGCCGGCCAGGGTCAACTTTTGACTCAGTTTTTGCCTCCGTGCTTCCTGTAGCTGCTGCCCCAGCTGGCATTGAACTTCCTCGCGCACGTAGCCTCAACAAAAGCAGCGCAAACATTAAGCAAAATATGGGTAATTGTGTCCGATATTGTTGTTGTAGTTGCTGCTGCTGCTGCTGCTTTTATCATTATGCTGACAATTATTGTTCAGTTAATAACAAATTGCTGCGAGTTCTAGTAACAACAGCCCAGACCCAGGCCCAGCCCCAAGCGAAGGTTCCACAGCTCATTAGAAATTCTGAAACACTTCAACACACTTCAAACTAAACAAAACGCGACTCATCGCCAGCGGCATCGGCATCGACATCGGCATTGTCAGAGTCGTATACTTTATGCTCCATTTGGAGGCACCTTGCGTAACAAATTTGGAGAGCATTAAAGTAGATATAGTTCTATTAGAAAATGTTGTATAGTTCATATGATATATTGCTACTAAATTTTAAGCTATGTGAACCAAGGCTGCCAACATGCATACATACATATATAAATAATAGCATGCATAAATGTTGTAAAAATATAATTACATACGTATGCATGCATACAAATACATGAATAGAAGTATACCTGCTTACATCCATTGCATACGTATACACACGTATGTACATACATATACATACATAAAAGCATACATAGGCAGCACCTGAAGATCCTACTTGAATTTATGAGAATCGCAGAGAAGGGCAGCATTTTAATACATACATACATACATGCATACATACATACATACATACATACATACATACATACATACATACAAACAAACATACATGCATACATACATTCATACGTACACACATACATACATACATACATACATGCATACACAACATACATGCATTAAGAATTCATTAATTTGAATAAGAAATTCAGAATCTGTAAACAATATTCTTGGTCGAAATTCATCTAAATATTGTACCCTCAAATATCCAATATAGACATAGCTCCAAGCTTTCCACCCTCATAACTCTGTCAAATCTCATCCAGCATGAAATCGGTTCAAATCGTGAACCAGATCAGCGAAAATTCATCTTGAGCTAAACGTTATTCTGTATACCCATGGGTGGTCCGTGCCTGGTCGAGAGATGCCCTTGCCGTGGGCCATGCGGCACCGTTCTATCAAGCTATCAACCGGATCAGAGCGTTCATTAGTTATGGATTGACAGCAATGCGGAACCAGAGATTAACGCTTTCCTCAGCTCGAATGTGCCGCCAAAGGTATGAGCTCCGTTTGCCCGGAGCAACAACGCCCCATTTTGCGGGCTCGATTTTCAGTTCTCTAATTTTTGCATACCGTCAACAATTAAGGCTAATTCGACATTGCGCTTTTGGACTTTGGCCGGCCTGCTGCCGAAATACCTAGATATACCGAAAATCAAATAGTCATTAATCACAATTTCTGGCTGGCTCCAGCCAAGCCAACTATTTGTCGCACAGTGCGCATCGCAGCCAAAAAAAAAAGAAAAAGCAATTAGCTAATGAACACTTATCGCAGCTCGGCACTCGGCGCTCGGATGGGGTCCAAGCACAAACACGCGACCCGAAGCTGTTGGCACTTGACGCTGCCCGCCCCGAAAGCTCCAAAAGGCGCTTGACCCGGAAGTGGAGCGCTGCAGCTCCAGTTCCCATTCAAATGGAGCATTAACTGCCAAGATTTATGCCTTTGTGGCGTTCACAATAGCACTTGAAAAGCTGGGCATAATCCAGCACAGTTTATTTACCCTTGACGAGCTGTGCGATAATTGTTCTCGATGCTATATCATTTGTTATGTAAAATCTATTTGAGCCAGCAGTCGAGATCTTCACTTAATCCATTGAGAACCATTTTGTAAGCCGAGCCAGTTACACAATAGAACAGTCTATTTGAAACCCGAATCGAACTAAAAGCGAAACTAAATTTTGAGCTCAATAAAAACATAACTTAAGCCGGGCATTGGATTAACCGAACCATACTCGAAAAACGCCAATGTTGGGCTTAGATCAAATCTTACCCCGCAATTTCTATATGAAAATATTTACGTATTACAATATTTTCAGTAGAACGGAGTGTTATAAATTTTAAAATTTTATGGTTTTACTACATTTTTAAAAATAAGTGACGTATACAGAGTTGAATCAAAACCTGACTTTATTTATGCAGTTCTATCTTTTGGATACTTCTTCCTCTTCTTTCTCCTGAAATAGAGAGAAGAAAAGCGCATTAAATTAAAGGAAAATATTTTTCTGCAGAGTTATTTCCTAGATGCAGTCCTTTCTTTAAGATACTTCTTTCTCTTCTTCCTCCTCAAATAGAGAGAGAAAAAGCGCATTTAAATAAAGAAAATTCGGTTTCTACAGGGTATCTCCTAGATGGGCATACTCTGTAGCACTCTCATTTTATACATTTTTCTCAAAGGGCTCGAAACATATTTATCTAATCGTATTTGTGCTGATCTTTTCTATTTGTAGCTGCTTTTTGTTGTTGTTGTTGCTTTATTAATCGCTGCAAAATGATGCTGGCAATTTTTGTAAAACAATATTATTGTCTCTTTGTTGTTAATGATATTGTCGGTGGCATATCGATGCCAGCATCAGGTGTAGTTTTTTGTTTCTTCTATTCATTCTGGATCCTCGATCTTAACTTTTTGCTGTGCTTGAAGTGAGATTGTACGCAATGTGCCTTGTGTGGGTTGTGCTTTGTCTTTAATAGATAATAGCAGATAATTAAATAACATTACAGAGTACAAATTTTGATACAGTTTTTAGTCTACTTTAGACTTCCGCATGCCTATAAAACCAGATCACCGAAGCGGATCGTCGTAAGTTTTCTTTGAATCCATCTCAAGGAATTTCTATCAAATTGATTCTCGCAGCGATTGCTTCATTACAAGTTTCGAGTTGTTCAATTAAAGTTAATGCACGGATTTATTTGCAAAACAAACATTGAATTTCATTATCTCGGTTTGTTCATGCGTCTGCTTCTTCTTATTCAATGTGCCATTAGCTTATTTTTAGAAATCAAAAATATACCAGAACAGCACGTTGTATTCGGCTATTTTTAAAATAATTCTCCACACCGAATTAAGACTTCTATTTATAAATGTAAAGCCATAATGGCTGTCAATTAGCCAAACTCAGAGTTAAACCCAGCTCTCGGCCAAAAACTTCCGCAAAGTCGAGAAAAAAAACAAAAATAGTACTCAAAATAAAGTTGGAAGTTTAATTACAATTGAAAACAAGTAAGAGGTTCTAGTCGGGAGCTCCCGACTAGGGGATACCCTGAACCTTGATATATACTTGATATATATATACTATTCTAGAAGCTACATGTCAAGTTTGGTGACTCTAGCTCTTATTATTTACCAAAATTGCTTAAAAAACGGGATTTCGATATACATTTTTATCGGTTACTTGGAAACGGGGCAAGTTATCGCTTATCGGAAACAAACTCGATATGCGCGGGCACCTTTCAAGTCTCTAGCTCTTATAGGTTCTGAGATCCTTGCGTTCATACATACGGACGGACGGACAGACAGACGGACGGCTAGATCGACTCGGCTATTGATGCTGATCAAGAATATATACACTTTATGGGGTCGGAGATGCTTCCTTCTGCCTGTTACATACATTTGCACTTTGCACAAATACAATATACCCTTTTTACCCATTTTCAATGGGTTCAGGGTATAAAAAAAGGCCGAGCTCCGTTTAGAACTCGACTCGACGTTGCCTTTGAAATGGGCATAAAAGCGTTTGGGTCAAGTGTGCACACGATTTTGTTGTTTATGCCTAACGACAGTCCATTAATTGTGTAAAGTGTATTAATTAAATTTATTACGTAAACTAAGCATTTAATGCCACTTGGCTGCCAAACAATTAATCAAAGCGTGTATCGATGTCAGGTGACAAAATCGCCTTACCTAGCTGGGAACTAAGTCAGATGCTTTAGCTGGAAGCCGGAGAACTTTTGAAAAAGTTGAAAGAACAAAAGACTTGCTCGACCTTCACTGAGGAGGATTCAACCTGCTGACCTTTCCAATGGATTTTAATGCATTTCTGTTGATTTATCTATGCATAAGCTAAGGCAAAATAATAACAAAATAATAAAAGCTAAGTTCTTGGCTTGAGGCGTTTCCCCGACCAAGCTTACAGCTATATTGTCAGGTTGACAAGTTGGTCAATGGGTTATTATGATAATGAACTCAATTACGGCACAAAAGCCTCAGCCGGAGCCGGACGACCGCCAGCCGCTGTTGTAATTTGCTTGGCCTTGGGCCGTCGTCGTCGTCGTCGTCGTCGCCGCCGCAGCTTGGCAGATTTCTCAGCAAGAGAAACTCCGTTTCGGTTTCTATTTCGGTTTCTATTTAGAGTATATTCTGCTTTACACAATGCCAACGAAGAAGAAGAAGAAGAAGCAGCAGGCAAAAGCCACAGCTGGCCAGGGCCGGAGGTCAGTCGGCTTTGATTGGGCTAAGCGAATCAAGTTTTTAAAGCCCAGCCGGGCAACAGGGCAGAGAACAATTACAGGCAAACAAAAATAACAACATTTAATGATAAAATAAGAATTGTTCAGCTGTTAATTGAGTTGGGATCCTCCTGGCTCGTATGAGTAACCGGGCAGCCAGTTGATTTATAAACAAGCACATTTTCACTTATGAAATGAATTCGTTTCTAAATTGTACTTCAAAGTCGCGCCGACGGGTTCAAGTACAAGCCCAATGACTGAAGGCGAAACTAGCTGCAAAAGTTAAAATTCCTTAAAGCGATTACGCGCGATAAGTGATAAATGAGATTATGCTGCTTCAATGGCCAATTGTTAATAGTTAATACAATTTGGCGCAAAGTTTGCGAATTCCCTGCACACACTTGAGATGGCGAATAAGCCATGTTTGGAAGGCAGAGCAAATGGCTACCGCACTTGTTTATTGATTTCGCTTGCCAGAAATCAATCAACAAATTGTTGCTGGGTATTAGGCATGAGCATTGTCATATGACCTTCATTAAAATCAAAGTTGTTTTGTTTTTGTTTTTTTTTTTTGCGAACTTGAGCCAGTCGGACGTAATTGCTGTCAAGCGGAATCGGATACTGCCATTCCATGCCAAAAATGCAAATGGAGACCGAGGAACTACCTCGAAAAGTCCAACGACTCTCGCGCCAAGTGCCAAATGTGGCGACAATTAGGCTTAACGAGAGTTGCCGAGCAGCTGGCCCAGAGATAAGCTTCTGCATTTACTGGCACGTTTGTGCTTTTGTTGAAATGGTAACAAAAATTGCGACTGCCCCGCGGCGCTGGCATAACAAATGCGTTAATTTGAAGTAAACGCAGATCAGGGGCAGCATTATTTCGATTAGCCAACAAAGTGTAGCCAGTTTTATATAGTTGTCGTTATTTTCAAAACCAGCTAAGCAACAAATATCGATAAGTGCAGCGATAGTTGCTGTGCGGAGCCAGAACGCGCATCGATAGGCAAACAGTTCATTTGTATCGACTACGCAGCCCTGGCCGTTGCTTGACAGTGTGACCAGTCAACAGCAAATTTATTATTACTTGAGAGAAACGTGCTACTCCGATTTAAAGCGTTTTCAAAATAGGACAAAATGAGCGGCAATACAAAAAAGGAGTTAATCCTTTGCGACTATTGCCAAATCCCAAAAGATGGCAATCAGATCTACACAAACCGAAAACAGTTTGCCGGCTGCAGAATCGTTGACATTCTACAAAGTGTCACCCAACGCACCGTAAGTACAGTCTTACAAATGGAATTCATTCATATTCCATGTGACCCACAACAACAATTCCAAATATTTAGATACCGCTCCCAACGACTGTTAAATTATGCAGCCTGTGCGCCTCAACATTGCATGCCACAACAGGCACCATCGCCAGAGCCATCGATTTGGTGTCCAAGCTGACGCAGACTGGCAAGAAGCAGAACATTGAAACTGTCCTTGTTGATGCCGAGTCAGATGACACAGACGAGGCAAAGCAGACAAAGCCTGCCACAAACATTGATTCACCGGCAGCCAAAGTGCGCAAGCCAAAGGGCGCGGCAACTACCAACGGCACGCCCCTTGTTGACCAGGAAAGCTCCAAGGTGACGTCTACTAAGGAAAAAGGCACGCCAAACAAGACTCCAGCTGTAAAGAAAGGACTCAAAGAACGAAACAGCTCGGCAGTGGGCGCCCAGCAGAGTCCTAGAAAACAGGCCCTCAAAGCAAATCTGCCACAAACTAGCACGCCGGTGGCAGCACAACCGTCCACGCCAAAGAAGGTAGAGGCCTTGCTGCAGAATGCAATCAAGTTGACGCCTGCCAAAGATGTGCCGAAAAAGAACAAAGATTTTATACAGCTTTTCGGTGCCAATGCTGACAATGCCAGCGACACCGAAGAGGAGGATGAAGAAGATGACGAGGTAACGACAGTCGGAAAGGCAGAAATTAAGAATATAGCAACCGGCTTCGAGTGCAAGCTATGCGACTTTGCGTCCGTCTACCCGAATCCCATGAAGAAACATTTGAAAGAATTGCACGGACAGAAGCGTCCGCGCATCTACAACTGCATGAAGTGTACCAAAGCCTTTGGCGTGCTTAACTCCTTGAAGTCGCATCTGCTGACACACGGCATGACCGAGGAGAAGGATGAGGGTGCAACACCGGACCCACAGCTTGCAGTGCTAACGGCCCTGAAGCCAAAGCCGAAACCTTCGAATACCGAATATACCTTTACCATCAATAACACCAACTCGTCCACACCAAAGCCCGGCGGGGAGCAAGTGCAAGCTCCCACATATCAGTGCGAGATATGCCATCTAGATTTTAGCACGGTCAAAGCTCTACAGGAACACATAAAGACCGTGCATAACATTGAGCGTCCCAAGGCATTCAAATGTGATGCCTGCGATTCTCACTTCATGCACAAAGTCACAATGGATCGCCACTACAAGAAGAAGCACTGCGGCGAGGATGCCGCCAACGCTGCGTTGCCGGCTAAAATTAAAGGTAGACGCAAAACCATCTCGATTGTGGTTAACCAGCCGCCCAGCAAGGAAGAGGCCACCCCACTGGCCAGTTCGCCAGCAAAGATTACAGGCAGACGCAAGACTATGGCGGTCGAGCTGAATGCAGCAGAGGAGCCGCCAGCCAAGTTGAAAAGGCAATCCCCATTAAAAGAGCCAAAGAAATTAAGCGAGATAAACACTGAGGAACCCATTGAAGAGCCAGGCTCACCGAGCAAGAGCAAATCAAAAGTGGACAAGTTGTCCGAGAGCGCAACTGTTGACAATGCCACAAACGAATCAAAAGTGGACAAGTTGTCCGAGAGCGCAACTGTTGACAAGGTCGCAGGCACGCCCAAAAAACCCAAGAAGCCATCACAAGTGCTCAAAGATTTCTTTGCGCCGAAGCTGGCCTCGCCGGCCAAGAGCAAATCAAAAGCCAGCGACGAACAGCTCGCGCCCACACTCAGCCAGGAGAACGAGATCATAGAGGAGCTGAATAATATGGATCTGAATGATATAGATCTGCTGCACTCATTTGACATCGACATGACCAGCAAAAAAATGAAGTCCAAAAAAGATGTAGATACGCCAAAGTCAGCACAAATCATAGAAGTCGACTCGCCAAGCAAAAAGGTCAACTCATCAAATGAAGTAGAACCTTTACAGAAGAAAAGTAAATCCAAGAAAGATACAGATACGCTAGATTCATCACAAATTATAGACAGCAAAGAAGAGAAATTCAAGAACGACATAGATCCGCTGGACTCATCACAGATCATATCCATCAATGGCACTCCAAAGAAGTCGGGCAAACGCAAGGCAGCCAAACAGCAGGCAGAGGAGTCATCACAAGCGGACACCGCCGATGAGGGACTGCTCAGCCCAGTGCAGCTGAAGCCGCTGAAGAAATCGAAGAGCGACAAGCAGAAGATGCCAGACAGTGATATCGAACTGCTCGACGAGATCAATCCCAATGTCAAGCCGCACAAGCGCACAAAGCTCGACTCGATGGCGCTCTCCGAGTCGGAGCTGAGCTGTAGCATGTGTAGCAAGGTGGTTGGCTCACGCAAGCGTCTCGATTCGCATATGCGCAAGAAGCATACCACAAAACTGACATGCCCCAATTGCAAGGTGACCTATAACGATAGCTTGGA
The DNA here is from genome assembly GCA_035045725.1 of Drosophila ezoana. Classification (NCBI taxonomy): domain Eukaryota; kingdom Metazoa; phylum Arthropoda; class Insecta; order Diptera; family Drosophilidae; genus Drosophila; species Drosophila ezoana. The sequence goes on along the minus strand of JAWNOU010000177.1, from coordinate 17,145,403 downwards.
GTACGTTAAGCACTTCTCGGTCTGCAACGGCGTTGACGGTCTGCCGTGCGGCTACAAAAACTGCGAAAAGGTCTTCGCAGCGGCCAATTTCCTCTGCTCGCACTTGAATAAGAAACACAAACTTGCGAAGTAATGTAAGTTACACCGAGATTATATAAAATAATTAACTGATTTAACTTGCATATGCCTAAGTAGAGAATATTTAAAGAAAATGTCGCGGAATTGTTGATCAATCGAGGGCAATATTTTATGGAAGGCATAGCATAGAAAATATGCAGCAAATATTTGTTTACAAAAAGAGTAACGCACTGAAGGATGCTAGTTCGAACCCATAAGAGCTTAAAAAAGTTATGTATGTTTGTGTATATATGATCTATCTAATGCATATAGACTTGTCTGTCTGTTATGCTTAGTAAGATCTTTCAGTTTGAAAGTTGTTTCGTACTTAAGCATTATCCATTATTTAGCTCTTAAAAAACTTTACAGGAATTCAGATATCAGAAATATGCAAAATTAACTCTCCATTTAAAACATTTAAACTCGCAATAAGAATATTATATCATACAAGGATTTTCGAATGTTTCTTAGCCAAAGTTAACTTATTTCTTGTTATACAAATTTCTAAATCACATTTTCCTTACTTTTTCAGATTTGTACACAGCAATTCAGGCCTTGAAGGATGCCAAAATGACTGAATTTTTAATGTTTTAATTTTCTTTTTAACTATTTGTAAACAGTACAAAACCTCAATAATACAACAAACTAACACGGAAATGGAACCCAATTCCATTAAGAAAATATAAATCTAGTTTTCAATTATATATGTTTTTGATTTTGTATATATATATATTGTTTGACTTCCATATAAACATAAACAATGTAAGTTACAAAGAAAACCAACGACAATTTTAGAGCTGTTCCTAAAGAGAGAGCACGTTTTTTTTTATATTTATATTTAATATATAAATATATCCTACATGCGTTAAAATAAGATTTACGAGTAGCCTTAAGACTAACCCAACAAATGATTTACGCAGAGCCCGCGCGTAACGAAACAAAAATAATGAAAACAATTTTCTAGTTCAACTTTTCTACTTAATGCGTACTCTTGAATGGATTATGATGATGATAAAGATGGGAAGGAGTGCACACTCCTGCACTGTGCTGCCTCAGGTGCCCACTTTGCTGTGAATCTCCGCTTGGGCCACCTTCATCACGTCGAGCGCCCCCTTCTTGATCAGCTGCTCGGCCAGCGTTTGTCCCAGGCGATTGGCCTTCACGTATATGTCCCTGCTGTGGCAGGCGTGCTGATATAGTCCGCAGAATAGATTGTCCACATCCTCGATGAGCACGGGCAACTTGAGCTGCTGCGGCTGCGGTTGCTCCTCGTCGGCATAGTCGAACATTTGCACCGTCTTCTGCAGGAAGGGACATTTCGCGTGACCCGTGATTTCTTGGCTGACCTCGAGGCCGCTGCCTTGGTGCATGGCTGCAAATGGGCACTTGGAAGACGGCGCTGCCGTGGCTGCATTGTCCGGCTCATCGCCATTGCTGCGCATTGGCGTGGGAAGCGGGGCCATGTTAGTGACCGGACACTTGCCCGCAATGGCGTACGAAATCTTCGTCTCATTGTCGACAAACGGACACTCGCCCATAACGTCCTGGCCGACCTTCAACGGCAGCGGGCAGTGAGCAATTGTGTTGGCATTGCTGGTGTCTGCATCCCCGCCGCCGCCGCCAGCGTCTCCGCCAGCGCATAGTGCATTGTTATTATCGTGGCCAACAACGGGACACTTGCGCGCCAAATCGATGTGCCGCTCGATCAGGTCCTCCATGATGTAACCTGTGACAGAGGCATCTTCGCATATGACCGGCGGACTGCCCTGTTGGCGCGGACTATTAGAGCTGGAATCGGAGCCCGAGCCGGAGCCTGAGCCAGTGCCATTGGCAGGCAGGCTGTTGCCATTCCTCGCACGCTTCGTGGCAGGCGGCGAGTCACAGCTGTTGCTGTTGGTGTTGCCATTGGTCACTTCCTGCTGCTGCTGTTGCTCATTTGCGGCACGCTTACGCCGCTGCACCTCCGTCTCAGATTCATTCAAGGCGCAGTCCAGGTGCTCGCGTATTTCAATGGCACCATCCAGACTCCAGACAGCGCCAGTTAGCGACAAGCCCACTTCCTCCAGCTGCTGCTGCTGCTGCCTGTTGTTGGCATTGATGCTGCTTGGCTCGCCCCTCAAATTGCTCCAGACAGCAACTGGGGCAGAGCAGCCGCCGCCCAGCGTCTTGAGGAAGCTGCGCTCCGCTAAAATGCGGCACGTGGTGTTCAGGCACATGAGCTTCTGCAGCATGGTCAGCACATGAGCATCGTTGGCACGACACTCCACGGCCAGAGCGCCCTGCCCGACGGCATAGAGCAGATCCGTGGGCTCCAGCACCTGGCTGATCCGACTCATCCAGCCCATGCGCACGAGGCCCGCCTGTGCCAGTATGATGCCCGCAAACTTGGACTCCTTGGCATCGAGCTTGGCCAGACGTGTATTCAAATTGCCACGAATGTCGCACACAATCAGATGCGGGTACAGGCGACGAATCTGCGCTGTGCGCCGCAGCGAGGAGGTGCCTGTTGGGAAGATGGGACAGTTAGTTGATAGCTTGGAGCTGCGCACAAGTTGACAAACTTACCAATGACACTGCCCTTGGGCAGCGTGGCAATCGTGTGGCCCTTTAGATTCTCGCGCAGCACCAGCGCGTCGCGGGCATCCTCACGCTCCAGCACCGCACCCACAGCCATGCCCGTTGGCAGCGCTGTGGGCAGATCCTTGAGCGAGTGCACAACAAAATCAACGCCGCCATTGCGCAGCGCATCCTCCAGATCGCGGGTGAAGAGGCTCTTCTCGCCAATCTTGGGCAGTGAAACGTTCAGCACACGATCCCCAAAGGTGGACATGGTATCTGCAAAATAAACAACATTTTTGTAAGTATGCATGAAGATCTATTCCCCTGCGGCCCATTTCAATTGATATCGTTTCTTATATCATCAGAGATAAAAGCGCAACTCGGCAATCAAGCGAAACACGCAAGCGAATTGGGTTCCCGATGATGAGGTACCCCCCACGATAGCGCACTTTTTGCTTTTTTTTTTAAATATTTTTTATCAGCACGCAACTTCTGGAGCTTATCAGACTTTTAATTTGCCTACCAGTTGGCACTATTTAAATATGCTGCTATATATTGGACTTTGTGTATCTAAACGGGATGTTGCGTGTGGCGCGAAACTGCTCGCCAAATGCGACTTCCATTGATTAACAATTACATTTAATAGCTTGCGAGGGAGAAACTTTAGAGAAACTATTAGCAGAGGGAATTATGCTGGTAGAAATTCTTTAGCTTAAGGTAAATGGGGGCACACGCACATTTAGGCATAATATTTAGGAAATTTAAGAACAATTCTGTTTTCGAGAGCATTTTCCAAGTTTAAACAAATAGTAACATAATAAAGAATAATAAACATTAATGTGTCTTTTATTACTTGAGCTAAGAGCAAGGGCTTTGGGTACAAATTTCAGATCAACAAGAATACTAAAAACTCTTTCATCAGAGAGTTCTAGGCACAATAGACTCTCTAGGCCTCTCGCTCTATCTCTCTCTTTTCTAATACTCCCCCCTTCAGATTACAATCTATATCTATATAAACAAAAGTCTCAGCAGAGCGCTCGAGTTTCCTAATGCTATTTATTTATTTGGAAAAATGATATTTTAAACAAATAAATATGTCGCATATCATATATTCTTTAGTTTCTTTGTAGACAGTCCACAATAAAGCATGTTACGTGACATATTTAAACAATTCATTATTCTTCTTTCTTTAAAGCGGGTATTTAATTATTAAAAGAGATTTTATGAAAGCAAATCTTAAATGTGTGATAAATGGCCAATTTGCGGAAAAAACGTGACCGAAAGTGACGTAATGACAACGAAAATAAAACATTATTATTATGTTGCTAATTTAGAAAGGTTTTAATAGAGTAAAATGGTAATCAAGTTTTTGCATATTTTCTTTGATTATAAAAGCAACAAGAATTGCATGAACCTTAACCAAGAAGTAATCATAAAAATGTTTAAACAGAAACAAACTTTATCACTTGTTATCAAATGGCAGATAACGAAAAATAAATTTCAATAGATGAACATATTATGTCAGCAGCACGTTGGTCAAGTTTTCTATATTAAAGATAAGTGGCTGAAAAGTGTGCACGTTAATCTAAAAGAACAATCGTTAAAGTTATTCGTCAAAAGCGAAATAAAAGCAACAAAAGTAAGAGACATTGACATTGAGCAAATTTTGGCAAAAGGCACGCAAAAGAGCAGCAATAAAATAAATAAAAAATAAATAAAAATTAACAAATTTAGACGCGCCTCTGCATGTAATCTTATTAAATTTAACGCAAGTAACGCTTGCAGAATTGATAAGACAATTTTAGCTGGGCTCAACTGGGGCCAGATAATACTGCTCAATACTGATGAGTCACGGTGAAGCCTAGGAAAAATGTTAACTGTAAGCATGCGCGCAAGAATACTTCAATATTGTGTTAACAATTATACGGTAAATGACCAAACTTTCACTTACGTATCTCGAACTTCTGCTTGGGATAAAGTTTCTGCAGTCGTCCGATGACATGTTTGGTCTGAATGAGCGCCAGCTGCAATATAAGAGAGCGGAAAGAGAAATAAGTAAATGCTTTCAAGTGCATATGCAAATGATGCCAAATGTAAATGAACTGTTAATGGCGAAAAGGAGTGAGAGAGTAATTGAGGGAGAGTGTGAGAGTGATTAATGGTAGCTTCCAATTGGATTTGCAGTCACAGCTGCTTCTGCTGCTGTTGTTGTTGTTGCCAATTGGCATTTTATATTTTAATTAGCAAAGCAATTTGAAATATGCGAGTATTAAAGCAATTGCGGCCTTGATAAAGCCGGACCAAGCCAAGACAAGCTGACTTGAGCCAATCCGCGCCAAGCACGACTCAAGTTGCCACAAAATATGGTCAAAAAGTAATAAAAATATAAAAGCACACAAACCAAGCGCTGGGCGGGGGGTAAAATGTGGCGCACACTGACAGATAAATATTGTGATTGCGAGACTAAGAGCAGCAGTGCGTGAGAGCCGCACGAATCTGAGCTGCGTATTGTATAACACTTACCAAAATAAAAAAAAAAAAACAAAAAAAAAAAAACACGGTCAGCAACAACAAGCAGCAGCGGTATTTTTTAGGCGAGCAACAAGTCTTGGTCTTGCATAAATGTGAGAGGCGAGACGAAACGGAAGCGAGACAGAGAGGGAAACGTAGAGGGAGCAAGCACTTGGCGGATGGACGTAAATACATGATTGAAATTCAAATGAAAGTTGAGTAAATCGAATGCACATATTCAAGCATTTACATACGTATATATGCACATATGTAGCTTACCTCGCTTTTGCGTGAACCAACACGAATGACCTTTTCCTTTTCCTGCGTAGACATCTTAAGTCTCTTTTATTATTGCACAATTATTCCTAGTGGGCGTAAGGTACTTTAGTGAAAGTGTGTTTGGCGAGGACAAGCAGCAGCAGCTTTTTGGGGTCACGACTTTTGCACAGAAGCAGCGATGAACGATGAATGAAAACTTCAATTCACTGAGTATTAAACACACATTCTCGTATTATTGTCACGTAGACTTTGTACTAGACGGTTAGAAATCCAACCAAAAAAACTTATTTAGATTTAATGCTGGGCGATACTACGTCCGAGCAAAGCGCAATGCAGCAAGTGATTGGCAAACTGATTGGCCATGCGACAGGGGCCTTGATGGTATCGATTATTCGATATCTGTTGGGTAACATTCGCACTAGAGGTGAAACCGCATGTCGATTATAAAATACCAAGTCTATCCATATGCACAAATCGATTAGTGCAGCAACGAGTGCCACTATTCGATACATCCCCAACAGCTGATGGCAAACAATTGAAAATATAGCGCTGTTGTTGACATGTTTTTGGTAAGCAACTAACAATTTTATACAAAAAATGTTTAATAAATTCTCAAATTATCGGTTTCAGTTCATAAGCCGTCCCATGGGGACGCTGGGCAATCGCATGCGAACGGTGCGCGACCGCTTGGGCGATGATTTTCTGGACAAGCTCGATGAATTACATCTGAATGCACTGCGCACTGGATTGGTGTCCACAACGGATCTGCAAGAAGCTTATCGAAAGGCGCGCGAGATGAATGCCAATCAAAACCGGTTAAATTTCCTGTGGCTGTTGGGCATCATATTCTTCATTATGGTGGCGACTCCCGTTTTCTACGAGACCATCTCGTTTCTGTTGGGCGTGCGCTGCTTCCTGCCCAACAACCACCTGGTCTGGGAGGCAACACGCCCAATCAGCGACTGTGAGTTCTGCAAGGGCGTTGTGGCGCCCCTAATTTTACCAAATCTGACGCGCGAAGACTTCGCCCGATATGCCTACTCCTCGCGGCCAATCATTGTGAAAAAGGCTGTTGCGCATTGGCCAGCAGAGCGAAGTCTTAACTTTACATACATCAAGGAACTCTATGAGAGCGTGCCCGGTGCTTTGGAGACCGTATGCCAGTTTCAGCACTTTAATTCGGACCTCAAATCCTTGCGTGACGTTTTCAAGATGTCTCCGAAACGCGCAAATCTGAGCGAGGGTGCGCCCTGGTTTGTGGGCTGGAGCGTTTGTCATCCGACGGTGCTAACGGAGCTGCGCAAGTTGTATCCACGGCCGCACTTTCTGCCCGTCGATGCAGAAATGCCGAACACAGACTATATTCTGATGGGCTACGAGCAGGGTGCCGTCATGCACGTAATAGATACTGAGCTCATGCAATGAACAAGCTCTGTAAGTTTCTATCTTTTCTCACAGCTCGACTATATTCCGCGACTAATGTGGCAGGCGCAGCTGCAGGGAAACAAAAGCTGGTTTTTGTCGCCCGCCCCGGAATGCGATCATCAATGTCAGCCGTTCTTCTTTTATGTTGAACCAGGCGATGCAGTTCTGGTGGACACACGCACCTGGTATCATGCCAATACCATACCCAGGGGTCAATTCTCGCTCACCGTGCAATCTGAGTACGGATAAGTGAAAACAGTTCATATAAAAGTCTGATAATAGATTTAAGCGTTCAGTCAATAAATGTAAATTCTCTTTTTCTCTTATTTATCGAAGAAAAATATGGCTGTCAGTATCTTTATTTTATTATCATGGAACAATTTCAAAAATCGCGGCCTAAACAGTGACAAGTGGTTCGATATACAATGTTACTCGATTAATCGTATGCTATCGAACTGTAAGTCTACGAATGCTTTGACGCGCGCGTATATTGCTTACATTTTTGGAAGAGAACAGCTAACCAAAATGGATGCAAATTTTGACTATAGTGCGTTTTCTGCGAAATGCAATGAATACTTCGATCAGCATCCAATCAACTTAAGAGAGCTGTGTGTCACCAAATCTGTTATAAAGGCAAACGATTTCTTCAAAAGTCTCGAGCAGAATATCGAAGCCGAGACGACGCCGACTTCGCCTGACAAGGTGCTGGGCACAGTCGAAGAATATGCAGAACTGTTTAAGGTATTCGACACTTACCCAAGCAATCTGCAGCGCCAGCCGAAAAAACGCGAACTGCAACGCGCAAACTCCGTAATCATCAAGGGAAATGATGCCATGCAGGATCAAACTACTCTCAACACCTCAAGCGCCTCTTTGGCGCTCAGCATGAGCCGCTTGGAGCAGGAGTCGAGCGCTGCGCAAGTGTACAAGGACTATAAGAATTTTCAGCAGAAGCTGCGGCAGGTCTTTAATGAGGCTTCTGCGCTGGAAGGCGAACAATCAGTCTACCTGGACAAGATCGCACAGCTGGATATCTTCACTCAGCAGCTGGAAAAACTTATGCCCAGCAAGCGTGAGGCGCCTGATGCGTTCACGGCCGAAGAGACGAGCAAGCTGAATGCCATTGCTGAAAACATGAAGCAATTGAACTATCTACGCTCGCACAGCCTCTCACCTGTGGTCAATCCCATGGACACGACCATTGCGCGCCTGGAGACTCTGGTGGAAGTGCTCAACTACACTCTGATGCAAATAAGCTGCTTCAGTACTACTTAAATGTGTTTATTATGTTTTTTATATTAAATGAATTTATGTGCTCTCGCAATGTGAGTCCTCCTTCTCGTCATTGTTGAGCAACTCATGCTGCTCCTGCACATGCAGCTTCAGCTGAGCAATCGTATCGTGAAGTGCCACCAGCTTTCGGGCGCTGCTTCTTAAGTTCTCCACGCGCTGGCGAGTAGCCAAGCAGCAATCCAGGGCGGTTTGAGCCCCGGCGTTGTTATCTTCAGACTTTACACTTTGTTGCATGAGCTGCTGGAACTGCTCCAATATCCTTGTGAGCGACAGTTCACAATCTGGGCTCAGATGATAAAGGTTTTCGGGTTGGACGCTGCCTTTAAATGCTGGCATTGTTGAAGCCTGCGTTTCGATATGCAAGAGCGTGTTGTTGGACTTCTCCATGATTTCACCTATTTTTTCCGACTGATTGTGCATGGTCTGCCGTGTTGAAGCTGCAGTTGGAGTTAGAGTGGACAATGAGCTAAGCTAATTGCAATTTTACTTTATATTTACCGAGACCCGCCAATACATCATCAATTATTTCCGACATTTTGAATATGTTTTGATGTCTGATTGGGGCCAGCTGTCTTAAGTTATCGTTATCGCTCGATAAATGCACACCTTGAAAGCGATCGAATGTTAATTTATCGATAAAAATTCGGCTTAACGTTGGTTTTTATTCAATTTTAATATATTGTTCAAATTAAATTTGATGCCTTTCATTTAAAATTAGTGTAATCTTTTAATGGATTCGCATTACATTTAATCATATACGTCCTCCTTGTCGGCCACGTATTTAATGATGTCGGCAGGTTTCAAAAGCTTCTCTGCGTCCGAGTCTGGAATCTCAAAGCCAAACTCATCCTCCATGGCCATGATGACCTCAACGTGGTCCAGTGAGTCCAGTCCAAGATCATTAATGAAGTGCGAGTTCACGTTGAGCTGTAAAGAAAACACAGTTAGAAAGCAAAAAAATAGCTTTTTAGTTATGGCAGCGTTGTTCGTTTCTTTGGACGGCACAATAGATTCATTTAACTGGCAAAGGCAATTGTGGCATTGAATCAAATAAGCCTAGGCCATGAGCTTGGTCTTTACCTTGCTGGGATCGATCTTATCGTACAGCTTCAACACAAGCAACACGCGCTCGTTGATAAGCTTCAGTGACAATGGCGGTTTCGCCGAGTAACTGCGCACCGATTGCGTTTGCCAGCGACATCTGCTATCCTGCAATGTGCGCGCCCCAAAAAGAAAAGAACAAAAGAAACCAAGTTAGTGGATTCTTGATAACATCAGTTTACCTTGTCGGCAGTCACTTTGTCGTAGGCCGAAACGACTTTTAATACACGATGCTCAATTTCTTCCATGGTATTCTTGGCCGAGTAGTTGCGCATTGTGAACCTCTGTAAATATGTGAGAATCGATATTGATGAACTTGTCCCAATCTTTGAGCTTTGCCGGCGAATATCTCCATAAGTGTAAAACCGAGATTTCATCACAACAATCATGTTTTAGTGAAAAAAATATGATGCAATATACATATGTTGATAGACGCCCTCTTTTTTCGACCAAGTCCAAGTGCAGTCAAGTTTTGTAGGCACACGCAGCCTAAATAACTCTTCGGGAGACAATATCTCCCCCGTAGAGTTTTTCACAATGAGGTTAGGGCGCAATAAATAACTACTTTTATGCACCGACACCTTGTACAAGCTAATTAAGAAAATCACTGGGCGCTTACTTGGGTGAGCTGGCTGCCCATGGCAGGCACGGCAATCCGGTGCAACATCCTAGACTGTGTCTGAACAACGGCACTGGCGATGCGAACTGTGCTCAGGGCAGCCGCAAAACGGCCGCAGCTGCGTGCGACTTGTGTGAACGACATCTTTTGGTAAACCTAGAATAGAAATAAAATATAATGAATTCGGATTGCTCCTAAGCACTTTGCAAACGTTTTAAACAATACTTACACCGAATTTCTAGCAAAACGGGGGCTCAGATTATGTAAAAGTTCTGGAGGAGCAAAGGCAGCACAGATGTTGAATAAGTATCGATACCAACCGTACCTCTGCTCATCGATGTATTTTGTGTAGCCGGTTCGCTCTGAATGCCTAAAATGTAAGAGCTGCCTTCTAACAAAAGTCACATTTTGCAAAAGCAGCCTAATAAAAAACATTTTCTTATGCCTCTGTGATCAGCGACATAGACATAATTCATACTTATTTTGATGAGAAAATGCTTTAATTTTTTTTGATTTGTTGCAAAGTCATATCGTAATCGATTAGCCGGCGGGCAGTGTTGAAAAATGCACAATAGATTTTGAACTGCCAATTACAAATTTGTTGTATACAAATATTGTTCGACGTTGCCACTTGTTAAATAAAATGCTGATGTCAAATGCAGGAGAATGATCTGACTGCATGTTAAAGTGGTTGTCAGTTGATAGTATGTGCGCGAAATAACGGCCTTTAAGGTGTTTGTCATTGATGCAACTTAATCAATCAATATTTGTATAGAAATAGGAACATAGATAAGATAGTATTGCCACGCCTGAGATTACGTAATCATGCAATAACCAGAGCAGCGCAATTATAGACGTATTCAATTAAAATCGCTCATATATATTTATGATTTATATAAACAATTAGTATATAATTAATTGGAACATAAGTACATAGAATCAAAATTACACGCCTCATTGCAGTAACAAAATACAAAAATACAGTATATAAATTACAGGAATAGTATAACAAAACAGTTGTCGTTTGATTTAAAGCCATTTGGTAGTAAATTGTATTAAATTCCTTATTGACCAGCAATCTGAAAAGGATAATGAAAGTTATTTAAATCTTAAGAATATGATAATTAATTATTTTTACTCACAACAACAAGATGGCCGCTCTTATCACGCACAACGCCGGGCTCGGCGCCCGTTTGAAGTTCTATGACACCGCCCTTGCCCTTGACCACATTGTGTTCCAGGCTAAAACGATAAAGATTAGAAAAAAAAACCAACTCGAGTTTCAACAGCCACTCACGATGCTCTGTCCACAATGGAGACGATATCGGCGGTGCCGACGGTGTCAATGATGTAGGTGCTAAACTCGATAATGTGCGGAATGATCAGGATCAGATCGCCTTTGTCCTTTTTCAGATCGAGCGGTATCCGGATCACCATCAGGTCGTCGTTGTGGTTCGTCAGGGTGAAGTCAATCTTCTCGAGTGGCAGGCGATGCTTCTGCTTGTAGCTCTTGCCATCTAGCACATAGATGGCCTTGTTGCTCAGCAGAATGAAACGTTCCCGCGACTTGTAGCCATGTCGATCGAACTTGGTGCAGGCCGATTGATATTTGAGTTGCTCGCTGCCAAAGTTGCTAGCCACAAAGTCGTTGACGCGCTGTATATGCTCCTGTGGGATGCGGTCGGTCTGGAACCAGGCTGGCACGCTGTTCGCATAGTTGTTCTTCTTGTTCTTGAACACTTTCTCGGCGAGCACCTTCAGCTCGAACTGGCGCTTGCGCTCCGGCGTCAGCTTGTGGCGATAGATGCGCGCCAGGTGCAAGCGGTGCAGGCGATGCAGATAAACGGACGCTTCCTGGCAGTGGCCAGGCGCTGGTGGCCAGCTCTTGTCGAGCACCTTTGTGGGCAGCTCCTTGGCCAGTCGCAGCAGCCACATGCGCTTGGCATTGGCAATGAAGTCATCGTTGTAGCCATTGGGCGCATCGTTGCGCGTAATGAAGCCCTTGATGAAGGCGCGTATCTTGTCCGCCGCCTCGCGTCGCTGCTTGGCCGCCTGCTGGGCCAGACGCCGGCGGCAGTAGCTCTGCAGCACAATGACCTGGGCGCGCAGCTTCAGGTATTTGCGACGCTGCACCAGGCCCTTCCAGTGCGCCTGAATGATGGCAGCAATATCGTGCTTTTTCGCCTGGTAGGCATCCTCCGTGTCGAAGAGCGTGCGTGGCCAGCGTATGAAAAGCTTCGTCTCGCCCAGCTTGAACTGTTCGCTGTTGTAGCCCAAATCCTTGACCAGCAGCTGTACGCCAGCCTTGGCTCCGCCGGCACCCTTGTAGTTGGGCCAGGTGGACTTGCTCAGGCATTTGTAGCGTTCCAGGAAGAGCTCATAGCTGCGCCTATAGGCGAAGCCGGCACGACGCACGCGCAGATTCTCCATGAGGCCCAGATATTTGACCTGATGCAGGACCAGTTGATCGTCAAAGATGCCCGGCGATTGCAGATCGTTGGGCTTGATGCAGCGTATATAGCTGGGCTCCTTGCACATCAGTATGTCCATGAGGTTGTTCAGCGAGGTCTTGAACTGCGTTATGGCCGTCTCGGGTCGCTTCTTGCTGCGCAGCTCCTGCTCCGGGAAGCACGAGCGCACAATGTTGTTGCCTGCCTTGCTCAGCGTCTCCTTGAGATCGCGGAAGAGCAAATCGTTGTTCTTGTCCAGGAATCCGTTGACAGTGTAGGTCACCTCGCCGGCATAATGGACCAAGCGGAACTCATCGCGTCCCATCACCTTCTGCACCTGAATCGGCGCCTTCTCGTGGCACACATAATGATGATGATTGGCCAGCTTCTGTGTGAGCTTCTCGAGGAAGGTGCGATCTGTGGGCTCGCCGGGACGCAGGCACTCCTCGTCCAGTATGGAAATAATGCCCTTATGCTTTTCCTCAATCAAATTGCAAATGACCTTGTTATCGAAATACTCCACCGGAATCCACTCGATGCCCTCGCGTCTGTATTCATCCTGCTCGGACTTGAGTGTCAGCTCAATAAACAGTTGCTGCAGCTTCTCATTGCAGAAGTTGATGCAGAACTGCTCGAAGTTATTTCTCTTGAAGATCTCAAAGCCATAGATATCCAAGATGCCCATCACATTGTTCCGGGCGCCGCGCGTCTCCTTCGCCTGCAGCGAAATGTTCAAGCGCTGCACCAGCCATGAGAACAGACGATCATAAACGGCCTTGGCCAGCGCATCTCTGGCATAGATGGCCAGCTCGTGGTTCAGTGGCGAGGTGACCACATCGCCACGTGCTTCAATGGTGCGATGGGTCAGCGCTGCGCCCAGTTCGCTGGCATTGACGCCCAGCAGGCGCGAGATTGTGACAACCAGATCTCGACTGTCCACCTGGGCATTGCCCTCCACCTCATTGAAGCCGATGTTGCCCAGATGCAGTATGCTGGCCACAATGGCGAAGATCTCGCGCTGCTCCTCCGCACTGAAGTCAATTACGCTCAACGCCTGCTGCACCTGCTTGAAGTTGTCCACATCGTTGATGCTGCTCACGCTGCCCTTGAGCTAATCCAAATGAAGCCAGTTAGTTGGGACAGCCTTAGATGTGCTTTAACTTTAACTTACCCCATCCGTCAGGTAGTTGTAGCTGTCCAGAGCACGCTCCAGGTGCAGCTCCTGCAGCAAAGCGGCATCTGCGCCCGCCAGCAGCTGATAGAAGATGTGGAAGTTGCGCTCCCCGCCCATCTGGGCCACCACGCGCGACTTCTCCAGCAGATAGTTGAGAATGTTGCCACCAATGGGCGCGCCCTTGTAGTCGAACTGGATGTCCATGTACTTGCCGAAGCGGGAGGAGTTGTCGTTGCGATTCGTCTTGGCATTGCCGAAGGCCTCAAGCACGGGATTGCTCTTGAGCAGCTTATCCTTGACGCCCTCCACGGTGGTCTGATGGCCGGAACAGGCGGCAATATACTGCAGCACCTTCTTGGAGGCCTCCGTCTTGCCGGAGCCACTCTCGCCCGAAATGAGCACGCACTGGCCGCGATTCTCCTCGATCAGCGAACGGAACGCATTGTCCGTCACGGCAAAGCTAACGATGAAGCCAACTATTAGACAACATTCAGAGAGAGAGAGACAGGGAGATATGCGACTTACATATGCGGTGGCATCTCATAGAAATGCTTGTTCCGATACTCCTTGATGTGGGCATCGGAGTAGATGGGCAGTTGCTTGTAGGGATTCACCGAGATCAGCACCTGGCCAATGTAGGTCTGTAATAAAGATTGACAGATTTAGTTTAACAGGAATAAAGAAAACTGTGGGCAAGAGAAATGCATGAAAGGGCTTACACAGATCCAGCATCCGGTCTAAAAATTGATTACAATATTTTAGAGCAGTGGATGCGTGGAAAGAGACAAGAAATAGAGACAGAGACAGAGAAATTGTGAAAGACAGCAAACAGAGTAGAAAAATCAATTGTGCACTTACATAGATGAGGTTCTCCTGAAAACGTTTCTTCAGATTGCCAATAAATGCATCCTCGCTTTCGTAGTTCTCGAGCAGCACGAAATCCTGTACGCCCGCACGATCGCGTTCGTGCAAACCTGTCTCCATGTTGGGTAAAGGTTTAAAGCTATGGGAAAAGTCACAACCACAAGATCAGTTAAGTTTTATTTCCAGTATTGATAAGCATATGTTAATTTCTGGAGAAGCATTTCAAGTACACACACAATCGGCCCTCGCGCCAGTTTCCAGCTAAACAACTTGAGGGTTTTAATCGTCAGGTATTGGCTCGTTCGGTAAAAACCGATTGTAAAAACCTCTTACCCAATTGATAAGATTTTTTTTATGTGTAGAGAATTTATGGGTTTTCAAACCATAAGGAAATGTAGCCAAAGCTATTAAAATCAGAAGTAGATATATGTATATATATACAGATAGATCCAGAATTGGGCATAATGCATTATGCATAAAAGAAACCCGCACGTTATATTTAATGAAAGCATTCGCGGTGTTTATTAATAGATATGAACGTTGGGCAGGTGCAATTCGCATTCTCTGCTTATCGATGTCATATATCATATCACTGGAAACGCCTGGGTTATTGGGGTCTACAGTTTTGTGCACACTTTCATATCGTAGCCAACAAATCCAAAGGCGTCGATTACGCAATGGCATTATTATATTATTTGCCATTGTCGGATTATGCGGAGCCGCAATAAATATAAGTATAAATGAAATTAGTTGCAGGATAGCTGCGGTCGGAAATTGTTAAACGATGTCCAATATTGATAGCATGATGTAAGCACTTGAAACTTGACAATATTTTGTTCACTTTTAATCAGACAAAACACATTAGAACATGGGCCAATTATCGGCCTAGATAACGCTATACCTGGCCATTGTGTTTGCTTTTGGTTTATCCTTGTTGATTGACTTTACACTGATCGCTGTCAGTTTTCGCACATATTCCGCACATCAACGACTGCGTTGGCAAACTAACACGATCCGGAGTTGGCAATAGCGTTTTAACCATCAATATACAATTGCTGGCTTTTTTTTGTTGGCCTGGTTCTTTGCCAGCTATCAGCTTTAGGTAAGGCTGCACGGAGAGCACTTCCCAAGAGCCGCAATGGCCCAATCAGCCGCGATTAGATAGTGCGTTGGGTCTCCGCTCGCATTCACGCAAATGCCGCCTGTACCTGGCCCGTATACGCCATATACACCAAATACACTATATACAGACGATGCGCCGACAGATGACTCAGAATAAGACAAAACGATGAGTTGTAATCAAACGAATTCGCTTTGTGATAATATGTATAAAAATAAACTATCTTTTAATTTCTGCTTCACTGTGATCCCCATGCGCCGGAGTTCTACGTTGTACTGGCAAATTTCTGTTACGATCTGTGCTACATTTTCAAGAACTCTGAACCGCACAGCAAGTCATTAGTTTTGTTGCTAGTTGCAGCTTTAGGCGCCCTCCGCGAATTACAGCTCGTCATTCGGTCCATTTAGTATCGCTCTCTTATCAGTTATTGAGTGCACACATACTTATGCCCTTCCAGAGGGTATTATAACTATGTCATTGAATGTGTGACGCATACGAGGAGATAGCGGCGACCTTGAGGCATAGGAGGCAGTATTATAACGTGAAAGTCGACGGATCGGAGGACTATGTGGTATATCATATCGTGCAAAAGTGGACGGATCGGAGAATTACATGATATATCATTCTATAAAAGATATCTTCAAAAAACTCTGATCAAAATATCTTAACAAAACTCAGCACTTAAGAGCTGCAGCATATCGCTTTGAAAAGAATATCCTTTTCAAAGTCCGTAAGTACGGTAGTTTAAAGGGTATTCAGTGTTCGGCGTGCACCTCATTCTTATTGTGTTCTACATTCGATTTGTTCAATGTCGCTTTTGTTTCGCAGAGAAAATAGTTGAGAAATGTGACGGAGCTGTTTGCACTTGTAACTAATTACACAATGTGCTCGAGGTGCGACAGATATTCCATATTCCATATTCCATGTTCCCTAACCATGTCCACATCCATCCGTCTACGTCCAAGTCCATGCCCATGCACAACTTCAGCGATAATAATGAACTATTTGACACATATTTTGTGTACTGCACGAAATTGTCATAGCACCGATAAAAGGGTTCATACAGAAATTCATTTCCAACTCATTTTCTTGTTAATTTAAAAACCTAATGAGCAGAAAGTCCGTATATAAACTTGATGGAAGGATTTTATAATGAGCTTAACAAAATCAGTTTTTGTACTTTAAATATGACAACTTTTCTTACTCATTTTAAGAATTATATTCCTGATTGAAGATCTTGCACAGATTTTAGACTATTTTAATCCCAAACTTAAGTACAAACTTAAGTACAGAATTATTTATTCTATCCTTTTCTTCTGTGTACACTTAAAGAAAAATCAAATAAAATTAGGAGCATGCAAAAAGATGTAAGAAGCGAGACGGCATGAATTCCATCCCATTTACACTAGACTTTACAAGTTCCCCTTTCTCTGAGTGCGGTTTTTTTCTGCTGAAGAACTTTTCGCTCTTGCAATCTCACAAGGTACTTCATGAGGCAGACTCTAAATTCTGAACATTATCGGTTCAATTATTGTTTGATTCTTGCAAATTGTGTCGCTGCCTAAAGTTATGCCGCACTTTTGACTGCGAGTTCTTGAAGTCATTGACACTCGTTTGGGATTTATGTGTTTTCTTTACTTGGGCCGGGTAACACCTTTATGTGCACAATTCTTTCAACAACCGAGAGCTCCTTACGCAAATCGTGTCAAGAACTTTGGACTGGTTTGTGCTGTGCTTTACAAAGCTGGCCCATTAATCTGGTATTGACCTCAGTGGGAAAACTAAGCGGCAGGGGGTCAAAATGATGATATCCAAATGTTGAAACTGCCCAAAACCAGTCAAGAAACTGAGCTGGGAAGGGTCCAAACGAGACTCGACAAATGACGTAATATCTCAAGCGACTCCCAGACACGATTATCGGCTATTGAACTCTTTCTCTCTGCCCAATGCTCGGGGCAGAATCGTCGCCGATCGCCCAGCAAAGATTACTAAATGCATTCATCTCCAAATTGGCTGGATACAAAAGACATCGAAGAATATTCAACATTTCTTATGCAAATTAAGCACTGATCTTATTAGCCACGAATGCT
This sequence comes from Drosophila ezoana, assembly GCA_035045725.1. Classification (NCBI taxonomy): domain Eukaryota; kingdom Metazoa; phylum Arthropoda; class Insecta; order Diptera; family Drosophilidae; genus Drosophila; species Drosophila ezoana. The sequence continues at coordinate 17,127,801 of JAWNOU010000177.1, read as the reverse complement.
TAAGAACAATCCAGAGGTAAGACGAATCAGAAAGAAACCCACGACGAAGATTTAGTACCCTTAGAAATGCTCTAATACGAAAGGTTAACTTTCGACCAATTCCTGAAAGAGCCATAAAATAAAGGTATCCGGTTTGATACGGCTTTGAAGATCTCGATTAACAGGTAAACGTTGAATTTTTTCTGACAGGTTTATCCTATAGACTCGGGTTCATATTTTGGCATATTTAATTTTGGGGTTGAAAGTCTTCCCCTTCTATGACACATTCCATTTACTGATGTAATTGAACCGGCCACCACACTCCTGTTAGTCCGACGTTCAGCCAACTAACCCACACAGGCTCTACAACTTATGATACCCTACAAGACAACTTATGATACTCTACAAGAAACAGACGAAAGAAAGCAGCTGGCGACAATTGGTGTATATCTCCAAATTGGGGTCTGCTCGATGGGAAAATGGAAATGGATGCATCGAATATTCTAATGAGAAAACCGTTAGCATAGAAAAGCGATAAAAGATGCACTTTGCAGCTGCTGCAGGTTCACGGAGTAGCTATATAAAGGTCGTCGGGCCGCATTGGCAGCATATTCATGAACCGACCATGGAACACAGAGCATCAATACTCTGGATAGGTGAGTATGAGGCGCAGACTGAAGGCGGGCTGTCATCAATTTGTTGAACTCTTGCGCAACTCCTTTGCAGTGCTGCTCTCGTTGCTGGGCCGGGCGCTCACCTTCCAGGAGAAGGCGTCGCTGCAGCCACGCCAGGTACAGGCGCGCGGCGAGAGCCTGCAGCAGACGCAGCAGACGCAACTGGGTGGCAGTGGCAGTGGCAACGTTGGCGTTGGCGTAGGCATTGATTCGGATTCGGTGGGATCGACACGTAACATCGAAGATCATCTGTTGACATCGATGGGTAAGGCTGGCTTCAAACACTTTGTGGGCTCCAGCTCGACGACAACAGCCAAACCGCCAGTACAACATCAACACCATTACTATTATACTTCAGAGGGCAGCGAGCATCCTCGCCAGCACGGTCCAGTATCGCCAGGAGGTTATCCGTGGCCCGGTTATCCTCAAGTACCACCGCAGCGTCCCTGGTCGCCGCCCTATAATCCTTGGCCATATGGCTGGGGTCATTGGGGTGGTGGTGGTGGTGGAGGCGGTGGTGGCGGCGGCGGTGGTGGTGGTGGTTATCCTGGCTATCCCGGCAATCCTGGCTATCCCGGCAATCCCGGCTATCCCGGCTATCCTGGTTATCCCGGCTATCCTGGTCCTGGTTCCGGTGGTCCTGGCTATCCTGGTTACCCATATCCCGGCTATCCACGCTATCCCCCCCACTATCCTGGCTATCCGCATTATCATGGCTACCCTGGCTACCCTGGCTATCCAGGTTATCCATGGTATCGCTCCACGGAAAATGAGGAACTCGACGAGAACGCGGTGCAACCAGAGCTCGCCCCACGCTCCATTCCCCCCAGCTATCAGGCACGTGTCTTGGCCTCCACGAGCAACCTCGTCGCCGGCAAATCCAACAGCAATGTTTGGCCGCTCTATCACCTACTCAATGTGTCCCGGGTCTAGCAGAAGCCCTCATACTCGACCAAGAACTTGAACGCAAATAAAAATAATTTGATACATTCCAAAATATTTTCTCATTCCTAGCTGGAATACATTGGTGTAATTGAAGACGTTGGAATCTTTCAGATCTATAGAATAACAAAGCAAGATTCCGTCGTGTTTATCCAAATGACACACACAAAAATATTCAACAGTTCCCAAGGGTTCACAAAGTTCTTGTCGGCATCTCGAGAAATATGCACAATAACAAATCGATATGCCCGAGCCGGCATATGCTGCGGCCTTCCAGCGTCAATGGCCCCCACTTGGCGATCATTGAATCGCTTCGCTCCGCTCCGCTCCTCTTCTCTCCACTCCGCTCCTCTTCCCTTCGACCCGCACTGCTCTGGATGATCGTTCGCATTTCGGCTCTCAAATTAAAAACCCGAAACGCCTTCATTCAACCGCGAGCCGGCGATGAATGCAAAAAAGACGGGATACAATCTCGAGCTGCTGACTCATATTTGTCCAGTGATCGGCGCGACTGACGCATACGAGTTTTGGATCAAATAAAAAAATAAAAACCAACCAACTGATTTCAAACATATTTTGCCAGCTATTCAACTGGCTGGTGACTGATCTTTCACGCAAATAAATTCAAATGCGAAAAAAAGCTGTTTAAGAAATGAAATAAGCAACCGTTTCGCATTTACCTTTTTTTACGGCCCAAAAACCAGACTTTTTGTCTTTATATACGAATATAGGCGAGTAATCCGATTCGCAATGTATTTTTCTTTTCGTACTCTTTATGAACTTCCACAAAAAACCACAAAAAACCCTTAGTTGACACTTTGGCACTTGGCGTCTCGCCGATTCGGTTATTTTGAGACCCGGGCAGCACACGTTCTTGCTCGACCGACCGCCGTTTTAACAATGGATCGCCAGTTCTTGAAGTCAAAGAGTGTCGAAAAAAATAATATTGTAATGCTTGGAAGTGCTCTGCAGCTGTGTGTATTATATTGCCTGTGCCTGGGGCAATCAAAATTATGATAGCTGTGGGTTTTTTTTTTAATTGATGGCCGAGACACTTTGAAAATATTAGTTTAGTTCTTACTGCAGTTCTGGTTTGAAGAACTAATATTTTCTTAAATTAATTTTATGGAGCTCACTTTCGGTTTTCATTGAGGAGTTGAAACGATAAGCTGTCAAGTGGAGTAAGACACGTTTTTTCTATAGGGTATACGATTTGTCGCGCTGACCTCGATCACGAACACGTTCGTATCTGTTGGCACAGCTTAAGGCTTGACTCATTATGTTATACAGGCCCCATGCACTATCTTATCAGATGTTTGCTCGAATAAAAGAAAACCCAAAGCCATAAAATGCAATTTCTCAAGTACTTTGATTAAGCAAGGAATGGTACATACAAAATGCGGCGGTTTAGCTGCCCTTTAAATGTGCATTTCATATGTGCAAGGCACCCTGTATCAAAAGCCCAATCTCAAAAAGGTTGGCTCCCTTGATATGAAAGAACGAGCAACGCTGTTAGTTGTTACTTATAATTTGATTTTAATAAACAAAGTTTCAGAGGACCCTGTACATACAAAGTGCGGCGTAACAGCCTTTTTATATGTGAAAGGTACCCTGTATGAGTAGCACCTCCTCAAGAAAAAGAGGCTCCCTTTCTATAAAAGAACAATCAAACCTGTTATAAGTAATTTATCATTTGATTTAAATAAACAAAGAATGTTACAATGGTGCAGAGAACCCTGTACATACAAAGTGCTGCGAAGCACCCTTTTATATGTGCAAGGCACCCTGTATGAAAAGCCCATTCTCAATAAAAAGAGGCTCCCTCTCTATAAAAGAATAATCAAAGCTATCAGGCGCACCTTTGCATTCAATAAACAAAGCATGTTACAATGGTGCAGAGGACCCTGTATATGTGCGTGGCAACCCTGTATAAAACGCACCATTCCGAACAAAAGACACCTCCTCGTTATCAAGAACATTTTAGTGGAAGTTGCCAATAGATAATGCGGCGTTGTGTCGATAAGTGGACGCTTAACTTGCTTTTTCGACCATAAAACAACAAATTTGTAGACTTTAATAAACACAAATCGACATCTGATAAATCGAAGACACCTACCACACACCCCCGCTTCAGGTACACACACACACACACACACACAGGTGAGTGGCGCACATGACAAAGCTCGTTAATAATAAAGTCCCCGTGCGGCATTATCGCAATTAACCAAACTAAAATGCGTGCAATTTTGAGGGCTCGCTTTAAAAGACGGCTTCTGTTGCTTTATTTGCTGCTTCTATTTTGTTTTGTTATGGGCCTTGCTCATTGTTCAGATATCTATGCAAGAATTACATCATTTCCATTAGAAGCGCTGGCCACAAACTGACTTCGGCTTCTGTGTTTTGCTCGCCTCAAGGTGAAGCTCCATGGAGGGGGAGCATACATATATAAATGAGTGTGTCTTTGTGTATGCACAACTGTGCTGGCACATATATTTGGCAAACAATGGAAGGGGTGAGGGGGGGGGGAGTACTTGGCTAACCAGACGATCGCTTTGGACTGGAAGCAAAGCGGCTTAGCGTCTTATTGCCACAAAAAACACACACAATTGAAAAATGGGTCAAATCAATAGACGCCATTGAAATTGAAATTGAAATGAAATTCGATACATTTTCAATTGGGCGTTGATAACAAGAGCAGGGCGGGGCACAAACATGCCCATACGTAATTACATTATTATGTATGAATGTTAGATTACAAAAACTTGCGGGTTTTGGCTGCACAACTAGATATGCTATATGTATATATATACATATATATATCATATTAGTTTTTGCTTAACTGAATGACTCACTGACTGCTGATAAACACAGCGCCTAAACGATAATTGAAATTTAAACTAAAGCTCTATTTTGGAACAAAAGAAAGCATTAAGAAACAAGTCTCTAGCTTTAAAAGGTTCTGATATGCTTGCGTTCATATACATATACGGACGGGCGAAGGGGCGGACAGACGGAGATGACTAGATCGACTTGGCTATTGATGCTGATCAAGAATATATATACTTTATGGGCTTGGAGTTGCTTCCTTCTGCCTGTGACATACATTTGCACAAATACATTATATCCTTCTTACCCATTTTTAATGGATGCAGGGTATAACAATCGAACTTCAAGTATGGATAAATGCTGTTCAAGGTTTCTATCATAAACATCAACAACAAGTCTGGTGCAGATTATTCTGAACGAACACATCAAGTTTTGGGGATCAAGCCCCCGAGAAGACAAAAGGGAAAGGGTATCAATTATTAATCATTTGACTCGTGTGAAGCCAGGTTTTTTTTATATATATGTATGTATGTTATGTATGTAAATATATCTCTTAAGTTGACCCGCTTTGTTGGTGTTTGTTCCTGCTGTAAAAACTAAGCAAACAATATTAACAAAGAGAGGCGCAACAACGGTGAAACGCGTGGATGGGGGCAAAAGGAAGTGTGTCCAGGAAGCGAAACAGTCGCCTAAAAGCAAATGCGCAGATAGTTTGCGCCCGAGGTTAAGGTGTTGCGGCCACCAACAAACCAAGAAACCAAGAAACCACCACCAGCAGCAGCCGTCGGCACATGGCCGTAAATGCCGCTTTATTAGACGCACATAAACATAAACCAGATTTGTGCCTGTTGTCGCTGGTGTCCAAGTTCAAATTGTGCAAAGGAAAGAAAGTCGTGCTGCCAGCTGAGACGGCCAGAGACAGACGGATCGCGACCTGGGCAAACCGGCAGAACCGCTTTTTGCTGCGATCTTTTTTGTGTTTGGTGTCTTCTTCACAGCTTGCAGCACATTTGTTAGACTCAGGATAACCCAAAAAGAGCCCGTTTCTGGCATTCACATATGCAAAAATTGTAGCTCCGATTGGTTTGACGGCCGCTCAATCAAAAGCACATCCGTAATGGCTAATTAGCTGCGACAACTGTCGCCGATAAGAAGTTGGGCAGTCAATAAATATGTGGGCACGTTTATAATGAATGAAAGCAAGTACATAATTTCACTCACGGTCTGTTTGAATTTCTTTTTCGATCGTTTACCGTTAGCTTGACCCGCCGCTGTCAGCAGCAGCAGCGGCAGCGGCAGAGCGGCAGCAGCGACGTTCAAAAAATTATAAAACAGTCAAATAGACACTTGTTGCTTCTATGGCCGCGACACTTGTTATGTGCTAGATATTTTTTTTTTGTAGCTTTGGCACGCGCTTAGCATTTAAATTGACATACAGCCAAAAAAAGTTCTTGAACAATTTATACCTTGTTTATAGGCAAAGCCCGGCGGCGACAGCAAACGCACCTTGCAAAAGTTAAAACCTAACTGAATCGCAGCACTCGTTTGCCGCCACATTTCGCATAGCTCACCGGGCAACAACAACAAACGTGCTGAGCAATAGTGATGTGCAGTTGTGCTCATTAATCGTGTATCGCTTATCGATTATTAAGTTATTTAATTAAATGCGGCAACACCGGCTAATGAAAAGTGATCAAACGATATGGCACCATTAACATATGGCTGTTAAATGAAATTTTAAAATGTGCCCATTAAACTATATAATCGATATTTTAACAGGTACAACTATTGTTATTCACTTTTATTGTTAATTCACCAAATTTAATTATAGGTAACAATATGCTAAAAACTTTTACTAAAGCTACAAAACACAATAATTTTTCAGTTGATTTAATCCCTGAAAAAAACTGTGGTTTATATTTTCTTTTTAACTTACAATCCAAGGCAAATGCAAAATGTGTTTAGAAATTGTCGAAAAAAATATCTGCACTCAACAACGCTTAGATGAAATGATTAGATCAGACTAAAGCCCTGAGTTTGCTGTATGGCTTGCAGCAGCTTATACTTAAGTCGTTCCTTGGTCTTATATCGTGGCAGGTCTAGCAGGTTGAAGCACGTGTGTGCAACGGGCAGGAAGCGTTCATCAGGTGTGGGTTGTATTACGATCTAAACGGAAAGGTTAGAAGGCAATAATTCTAATGCTTTAAACAAATAATTTACCTTAATGGCCTTCATGCCCTGTATTGGAATCCGATCGCTGCCCGTCAAATAGAGCAGGAACTTTTTCTTCTCCGCAAGGGACAGTTCGTGGAACACTTCCCAAAACCATTTGACCTAAGATAAAAAGAAAATTGCATTCACTTCACACGATATTTTCTTGGCTGATAGAATTACCGTTTCATCACCGGACATGTAGCCCTCCTTGTATTCGCAATTGTCCTCCAGCGCCTGCCAATCATATTCCTCATTGCCAACCACAACAGCCATGAGCTCCTCGGGCTGAAAGATCTGCAGAACACGGCCCGAGCAAACTTTCATGAAACCCTCGTGAAAGGCGCGATAATGCAGCTCTACGGATTTGTTGAATATAAAATCTACATAGAGATTAACAAACTCCTTCCTGAAAGCATCATATGATTAGGAATTGAAAGCACAATGTAATTTACATGCAGGAGACCTGTTTTCTAGCGTGACAGCAATACTGCTTCCATTGGGTTTCAGTTCCTGGGTCTCAGCTTCGCCGTAGATGTCGCGTGAAATCTCAAAAGTCAAATCAAATGTTTCCTTAAAGTCATCCCCATCATAGTCCAGCAGAGCCTGCATCGAATTGGCCTCCGTTGGTGACATTTCTCGCAGATCGCTAAGATCGACGGGTTTCTTTAGCAATTTCTTATACAGCGCCAACGGAAAGGGCAGATTGATGATTGTGAAATTGTATATTGCCAGGCCGCAGAGCACGCCAATTAGGAAATACATGTTCTCCGTCTCGAAGGTGACATCTGCAAACCACATGACGCGCGAATCTTCAAATTCCTTGAACATGCCATACTTGGGATCGATCAGGTCCTTGAGCAACAGCATAAAGAACTCCTTTCGTACGCCGCCCGCATCTTCTGCCTCCTCGCCATGAAACTTGATTTTCAGCGGCTTCTTGAGATCACTTTGGCTATACCGCTGCAGCTCACGTAGCGAATCCTGCACAAGGTTCTCTCGCGTAACATTTAAAACAATGTACTGAGAGACGTGTCCATAGTTGAGCAGATTGTAAAATGCCTGAAATTGGATGCTGAGCGTTAATAGAAATGAATAGCTGTATATGAGTTAGCCACGCACATTGGAGATTGCGTTTGACATGGCCGAGTGCATTTGTAGCGCCTGATCCGCTTGAAGCAGCGCCGTTTTGGCGGACGCATCGAACAGGAACGGGAAATTGCAGATGTTGAATTCGGCTGCCGTTTCAGGTATTATCCAGCGAAGGTACTCCTGCTGCACATCCACATAGTCCGACAGATCTGGCCAGTGGAACAGCTGATAGTTGAGCCGTTCGTCGCGGTTGTCGTTGACGCGACACAGATTCTCCAGCAGTCGCAGCACAGCTTCCAGATCTCTATTGTAGGGCAACAGCTAAAAGGCGCAATAGGCTTAGATTTAGAAGTGTCTGGGCATGATTAGAAAATGGTTGTGAACGATTACCTTTTTCTGACGCGGCTCGTTTTGATTGATTACCTCGATGCCCATCTTAAAGCTGATGATGTGCATCGTCACGTGCAGAAAATTGTTGACCATTTGCTCGAAATAATCGGACGGCGTCTGACCCCACCATTTCTCTAGCACCTTGCGGGGATTCTCAGTTAGCTGGAAGGTGGCATTGGCAAAGGGTACGTGCAGTGTTTGGTAGTGTTTGGAATTGACAAACTCATGATATAATGGTAGCAACAAATAGATACGCATGCTCTCAACATCCGCCGGCGAGGCAACCAGCGAGCCAAGCAGTTCCTTCGTCAAATTATCCCAGATCTAAAATAGAGGATAAGCTACAGATTTGAGCGAATCAACATTGCAGTGATTGCACTTACCACCTGCTTAATGCTCTGGTTCTCCACTTTGCGAAGATTGTCGAATGCCAGCTGGGCAGATTTCAGATCCAGGCCATAGTTGCGGGCGGAGCAGCCAAAGTGTTTGTCCTGGTCCAACAGAAAGGAACCATTCAGGCAGGCCTGGCTCTTAAATATCAGCTCCATTGAATTCAACAGATCCAAATCGCTTTGATCGCCCTCCTTGAAACGTGCACACTGCCTGGTGGCTTCCGCTGTCAGCACCAGAATCTGTGACTTGGGTCTAAATAGAAAAGAACATATAAATAAGATGTCGTGGAATTTAGAGTGGAAAATATTACTCATAGACGCGACAGTCGGCTGGCGGCACTTTGTCCACAAACAGCGAGGTGGTGACTATAGATTGATCGCCGCCCGAAAAGATTTGATGTATGACAACTGAAATTTGTGCATCGCTGGACTGCAGCAGGGCTGAACCACTTGGCGACACCCACGGTCCTATGACCACCTGGGGCAGATTAAGGCTTTTGGTGTTGCGCGTGCCCAGCTGTCCGGAGCTGCCCAGGCCAAAGCCATAGATACGACCACGCGAGGGCACCAGCGCCAACGTGTGCCGATTACCGCAGGCCACCTGAGAAATAGTGCTGCCCATCAGTTCCATAACCATGCGAGGCAGCATCTCATTGGAACTAAAGCCATGACCCAATTGCCCGTAAGCACCAGCACCACACGTGAATACGCCACCCTCGATGGTAAGGAAAACGGAAAACTCATCGCCGCAGGCCACAAAGCGAACGCCAAGCGTGCGCAGGGTTTTCAGCTGCGTCGGATAAGCACGATTCGTCTCATCGTTCAGGCCCAGCTGGCCGCAATTGTTGCGACCCCAGCCGAAGACAGCGCTTGACTTGGATATGAGGAAGGTGTGGTTGCCGCCACAGGCAATGGCTGCCACGGGTATGCCCAGCAGTGTGGTCAGCCGCATGGGATAGTTGCACTGGCTGAGCTCGCTAGGCGACTTGACACCCAGCTGGCCATAGATGTTGGAGCCCCACGAGTACAGCTCGCCACCTGCAAATGCAAGTTTTTAGGATACAGCAGAATCTCAGAGGCGGGCATACTTACAGCAGGTCAGAGCCAGGCTATGATTGTTGCCACAGGCAATTTGCACCACCGTCTTGGAAACCAGATAGCGCACAATTTTGGGTAGCTGTATTACATCCTGATCGCTGGCATGACCAAGTTGACCGCACTCATTGTCGCCCCAGCTCAGCACCTGGCCCCATTCGGTGAGCGCCATGGAATGGCGACTGCCGCATGCGATTTGCGTGATAACATAGTCATCCAGCTCCGGTATCTGTACTGCAAGTAAACGGCAATAATCAATGGCAACGTCTGTGCGACTGACACACATAGCGACATGTGGAGATGTGATGGGAATGAGGAGTGACGAGTGTACAAGCGAGAATGGAAGATTTGTACATACGAAATGGCGACATACGTGGCCTTTTGGTGGGGAGTTCATGTCCAAGCTGTGAGTAATCATTGCTGCCGCATGCGTACACCTTCCCGCTGGCTGTCAGGAAAAGCGTGTGCCGATGGCCGCAGGCTACCTGATTAACTGCCGAATCTGGCTTCCAGGGTATTTGGCTGGGCGTCAATATCTAAAAAATAAAGGTAAATAATACAAAAAGTTTAATCTAATTAAGCTCGTCTATTTTTGCGCGCTCCCGTTTACTTGCTCATCCTCAATGCCACCAAGGCCCAGCTGACCGTGCGATGCGTTGCCCCAGCAATACAGTTCCATTTCGCCGCACCTCTTGCCTCTTCCTCTTACTTGTGGATATCGTTGTAGGTGGCTCTTGTTTCATACGTAGCACGACTTTCCCTTCCTTCTTTGTTTTTTTGCTTTTGCCAATTCGCTACGCGGCCAGAGAATATTCGAGAAGGCTCCAGGGTAGTGGAAACATTCTCTGCGGCTATACAATTTTATCTATATTGTTGGTTTCACACTTGCTCCACACGCACACAGATGCATTTGTAGACGCGAATCTGAGCACTTTTTATTGGGTCGCGTACGTCCTGAGCTGTTGCTGTTAATGTGGCTGTGATTTTTTAAAACAGCGCATTGAGTATGTTTCTAACCGGAATTAAGCCTAAACATTCGACAGAAATTTCTGTTCTATAAAAAAAAAAACAAATTATAACAAATCAAAACCGCAACAACAACAACAACAAAAGAGACCAACAAATAATGACAGCGCTGCCAACTGATTGTCAGCATTAAGGCCGTTCACACTGAACGGAAATGTTATCGATAACAAAACGCAACTTCCATTTATGACATGGAAAAGAGAGTTTTCGATAAATAATTTTGATCAATTTAAGTTAATTTTTAGTTTACCTTACTAATAACGCATGACGCTAATCAAAAAGGTTAACAATTTCAATATGCTAATTCCGCATTTGTATAGTAAAAGGCAATCAGTGTGTACCATGTACATAGGTATGTGCCAATATGTTTATCGGAGAGTGGACATGCCCTCTTCTAAATTAGCGAATTATACCGGCAACTGAGACTGACGACTGAACTCTGCCCTTTTGCGCAATTATACCTGATATAGAAGAATAAAGCAAAGCATAGACGTGGTTTGACGTTGATAATACTAGATAAGCCGCGCAATTGAAATTCAAATCTCTTAACGGCTGCTACGCGAGGCAGCGCCAAAAAAACCGGTTACTTCAAATTGGCCAACTTGAAAAGTGGAGTTACAGGCGAGAAAGTAGAAATCTATTGATTTACACCGAACCGCTGCCACGCCAACACAATGCAGGAAGCGTTTGTAAACCTAAACGGCATACCTACGCACATCATAACGTGGGGCAAATGGATCGAGGAATCGCTGAATGATGTACAAGAGCTGGTTATTTGCATAACGGGCAATCCGGGACTGCCTGGCTTTTACACGGAGTTCGGTGGTGCACTGCAACAGGAGCTGAGCTCCGATGGCAAGAATTTGCCCGTGTGGGTGATAGGTGAGTCGGACGAGCCTGAGCTGCGATTGCGGTAACAGTAAAAGTAATTGCTGGCTTTATGTGCAGGCCACGCTGGACACGATGATCCGCCCGAGGCGAGCATACGTGAGGTGCCGCAGCTCAGTGGCAACGAGGAGCTCTTCAATCTCGGGGGACAGATTGCGCACAAGATCGACTTTATCAAGAGGTATGTGCCGCGGCATGTAAAGATACATCTAATTGGGCACTCGATTGGCGCATGGATGATACTGCAGCTGCTCAAGGAGCAGGAGATACGGGACCGCATCAAAAAGTGCTACATGCTATTTCCCACCGTGGAGCGCATGATGGAATCACCCAATGGCTGGCTATTCACCAAAGTTGCCATGCCTCTTTATTCCGTCTTTGGCTACGTTTTCTTCAAGCTGTTCAATTGGCTGCCTGTCTGGATACGCATCTTCCTAATACAAATATACTTCTTGATCTTTGCCATACCCAATCACTATGTTGGCACCGCTCTCAAGTACACCAAACCATCGGTGGCGGAGAAGGTTGTGTTCCTGGCGGACGACGAAATGGGACGTGTTCGCGGTTTGCAGCGTGATCTTGTCGAGGAGCATATGCATCTGTTAAAGTTCTACTATGGGACCACAGACGGCTGGGTGCCGGTCTCCTACTACAATCAGCTCAAATTGGATTTTCCCCAAGTGGACGCACAGCTGGACAGCAAAGGAATCGCTCACGCATTCGTCTTGCGACATTCCAAGCCCATGGCAAGCATTGTTAGCAAAATGATACAGCAGAATCTGCATTGAATCCCACATCCAAGTGGGCGCATTTAGCCAATTGTTGCCTAATCTTAATCTTTTAAGCGAATATTTGTAGACCTCGGTTAGTTCTTGGTAGAATGGAAAGTTATACAATGGACAAAATGGAATTTTAGGCCAGATGGTAATAGTGGTAATGAAGCATCGAATGCTCTAGTAAAATCTATTTACATTAGTTGACTTAATAAAAAATGGTATAAAAGAAGTCCTCAGCTTATATTGTTCCAACACATTTCATATTTTGCATTCTGCACGAGTTACATATAAGGGTTAACTTAAGTTGAAGCTGGATTAGCTGCTCTTTACGGCACTGCAGCTGCAGCCTGCATTTAATTACTAGCCGCTGACCCGGAACGAGATCGAGAACGGCTGCGCGATGGCGAACGCGAGCCGCTGCCGGGACGAGAACGTGAGCGCGACTTAGACTTGGAGTGGGTGCGCGAGCGAGAACGTGATCGGGACATTGATTTTGATTTGGACTTCGATTTGGATTTCGATCGGCTGCCAGAGCGCGAACGCGATCGGGATGCAGACTTCGAGCGTGAACGGGAGCCAGACTTGGAGCGGGAACGTGATCGTGAGCCCGAACGTGATCGTGATTTATCCGATTCGCCGCCAGATTCAATGCGATTCTTGGCTCGCTTGCGCTGTGCAACGCCATCGCTTTCGCTGCCACTGCGGCTCCGGCTGCGCTTTCGTCCATGATCGCTGCCACTGGCGCTGCCAGAACGACTTCCGCTCCGACTGCGACTGCGACTACCGCTCTTGCGGCTTCTGCTGCGGCTGCGATCGCTGCCGCTGGCACTGCCTGAGCGGCTGCCACTGCGACTGCCGGATTTGCTACGGCTTCTGCTTCTGCTCCTGCTGCGACTACGCTTGCCATCGCTCTCGGACTCGCTGGTCGATATTGTCTCCTTGGAGACAATTTTGAGACGCTGCTTGGCGGACAGCTTCTCCTTGGATTCCTTGGCGTTCTTTTGCTGCTGCTTCTTTTTCTTCTGCTTTTTGTCAGCCCCGCCAGCAGATTCCTCTTCGCTGTCGCTCTCATACTTTTCGGCCTTGCGTTTGCGTCCGCTGCCCTTCTTGCGCTCAACCTTGCTCTTCTTCTTGGTGGGCCGTTCGGCGCCCTCGCGCGGAGCCCCATCCCCACTATCTGTGCCGGAGATGTAATCATCCTTTCGCGGTCGTCCGCTGCCCTTCTTGCGTTCTTTTTCGGCTGGTGCGTCCGCTATGATCAGCAAATTCTTGGTCTTCTCCACGTATTCTTGTCGCTTGGCCAGCAGCTGATCTCGCGACGTTTTGGCCTCTTCCTCGCGTCGCTTGCGCTGCTCCTGCATCTTAAGCTTGAAGGCTTCGCGCTCCTCCTCTTGGCGGCGGCGCAGCGTACGATCCTCCTCATCAATGCGACGCGCACGTCCCACATGGTATTGCGCCTGCGACAAGAGATCCTGACAGGTGTTGGCTTCCACGCCGGCCACCTCAATATTGAAGCGCGTCTTGTCTCCGTGCACGGACAGGTATTGGAAATATCTAAATGGGGTACACTTTGATATAGTAACATAGTATTATTGGATTATTGGAGCTATTACTTGTGGGCCAACTCGAGTTCGTGCACCGCCTGCAGCACCACTTCCAGTGTCGACTTCTCATCCTTGAGTATGGCCATGGCCAGACGGGATAGCACAACAGCTATATTGAAAAGTAGAACGGTGTCCTGGGGCGCAACCCGACGCGCCTTGAGCAGCACAGCCTTGGCCTCCACTAGCTTATTGGCCCGCAGATAGGCGCGTGCGAGGTACTGCATCACCTCGACATTGTTGTGCTTGTAGAACTTCTTCATGCAATTCTCGTACATCTGTATGGCGCTGATGTACTGCTTCTGCTCAACGTAGACGTGGGCAATGTTTAGCCACACATCGCAAAAGTCGGCGGTGGCTTCGCGCACCTGGGCAAATATGTCTCGTGCCTCGATGACGCAGCCCTTGTGGGCGAGCACGGCACCGATACCATTGGTGGCCCAAATATTGCGTGGATCCGTGCGCAACACCTGAAACAAAAGAGTTTTCGATTAAGTTACAGGTTCTGCATGGCTTCAAACTGCCTCCGCTTACCTGCTTGAAAATAGCCAGCGCCTTTTCCTGATGCTTGCGCTCCTTCTCCTTGTCACGACTGGGCTGATGCAGTGTCTGCAGCGAGAAATTGCCCAAAGCTATTAGCGAATAGGCATCCGAAGCCGTAGCCGGATTTTTGAGTATGGTCTCAAAGTTCTTTTGGCCCAGTGCGAATTGCATTTTGGCCAAATGCAAATTGCCAAGCAGCGATCTAGCATCCGGATTGTCATTGTTTATATTGAGTGCATCCTTGAAGAAATCGGAAGCGACAAAGATCAGACCCTTATCACGCGCCATGCAGCCTAATCGCAGATAGCAATCAATATAGTTGGGATGCTCCTTGAGTATCTCCTTGTAAAGCTTGTCGGCCACATCGAAGCTGCTCATGGCCTCATTGAGGCGGGCCAGATTATATTTCATGGTGACCTGTATGGACTCGTAATACTTGACGTCCTTGTCCATCTCGGAGCTGGCATGCTGCAGCGCCGACTCCAGCGTGTCCTTGGCCAGTTTCAGATTGCCCAGACGATAATGCAGTGAGGCGACATTGTTTTGAATCTCTGCCGGAATTTCGTATTTGGCCTTGTCACGCAAAATGCTCGAGGCAGTGCCATAGGCCTGCAGCGAGGCCTGCAAATCATTTTGCTCCAATATTTGCGCCAACTCGATCCATGCTTCTATGTCCTCGGGAAACTGTTCAGTGACCTTCTTAAGGTGTGTCTTGGCCATGTCACGCTTGGTCTGCGAGTTGGAGTGCGCATACAGAGAGCCGAGGATTTTCATGGTCTCGTAGTTGCCTGGCTGAATTTTAAGCACTTTCTCAAAGCACTGCGCCGCCTGTAAATAGATAATATGGAATATTCAGATTTGCATACTTAAGTTTTTTTTTTTGCATTTACGTTTTCCGTATCTCCGCGATAGATGTACATCTGGCCGAGTCCGTAGTGGGGCAACACAAAGTTAGCTGGCGCAATCTGTGTGGACTGATAGTAGTATTGGAAGGCCTGATCATAGTCGCTCTGTGCATGAAAGCTTCTTGCCAGCTGGTAACAGCTCTCGGCGCGCATCGCCTCGTTTTCGGTGTTGTGGAAGGCATGCAGCGCCAGATGGTGCACCTTCTGGTAGTCCTTCTTGAAAAAGAAGTGATTGGCCAAATGATTCAAGACCATGGGATTTGCATTGTCGATGGTGTAGGCCTTGGATAGCATTTGCACGCCCAGCTTATTTGATTCTGGCTCTAGTTGATTTAGTTTAAGCACAGCCAGGCCAATTAAGGCGCCCACGCATTGCTGGTCCAGCTGCAGGGCACGCTCAAATGCCAGTTTGGCCTTCTCTGCATTCCCCATTTTCAGAAAGCAGTGCGCCATGCCAATGCGTACATTGGCTGGACAATTGGGATTCGTGCGTAGTGCCTTCTTGTAGAAGGCCATGGCACCGCGGTAATCCTTGCGGTTGAATGCAATGCACGCTTTGCCCAGCAGCGATGGTATATTCGATGGAGATTGATTGAGAACGAAGTTGAACTGCGCATCCGCCTGATCCATTTTATCGCCTTCGAGCAGGCAGAAGTAGGCGCGTCCCAACAAATGGCTTTGATCGTACATGATGATCTTGTCCGCATTCGTGTACAGATTGGTGGCCTTCATGAAAAGCTCGCGCTTTTTATCCTTGGACTTTTCCCTATACGCTTCCTGCACATAGTGGGCGGCCAGCATGTCGAAGGCGCGCATTTGATCCGTTTTAAAGTCACGATAGTCCAAGGTGCCCTTCTCACGAGCTGCCTCCAGCAGCATAATGAAGTCATCCGTCTTCTTCTGCTTGTAGTACGCCAGCTGCGAAATATATATTCATGCATTATTTATAGTGCCAGTTTGGAGCTCTGTTGTATAAACTATTGCCACATACCGCCACATTAACCCACACGTGTAACGGCGCACGCTCCTGCAGCAATATGCTGAACACCTCGGAGCATTCGGGCAGTTGATCCGGGTCCACTTCGATGACCTGTAAGCATTTTTTTCTTAGCAAACCCCGCATTTACTTTTACACTACAGGCTGTTAAATTTACCTCATCTGTGTCCTGCAGCGGAATTTCGATGCAAGTGGACATGATTGCAGTAAGCGTGGCTCAAAGGCCAAACGATTGATGACTTTACGGCGTTTTATTACACAAAAACCACAATTTATTTTCCGAATGCGGTACGCTTGCTAAAAAAAAAACATTGAGACCAACAACATATCGATACCCAGAGTTGCAGCAGCGATAACATTCGATATATAGCTAAAGTAAATATCGAATAATTTTACTCGAATCTAAAATTTGCCATCGACTAGTTTGAGGTGGCATTGTTTATGGACAAAATTATGTAGGAAAATAACAAAAATTTAGTTAAATTTTAAGTCGATTATGTATTAGAGCCAAAATGCAAAGTGCCATTTGGCGAGTGGGCGTGCTGCAACTAGCGTCCAATGTGCGCGCCACAGCAACAACAGCAGCAGCATCAGTAAGTAGAGTCCAACTAAAAGTACACAAACAGAGCCAAACAGATGTTCTATGCCGATTACGTAAGAACTGTGTTAGTATAGCACAATTGGCGCAAAAGTCAACACGTGCGGCTGACAACAACAAACAGCTGTGCAGGCACACACACACGCACACGCACCCAAGCATACACGCGAGCGGACGAGCTGTCAGTGCTGCGCAGTATTCGAGATACTCGGCTAGCACAATCATGAACTCATACTGCAAGGAGCTGGATCTGATGGACTATGATATCATTGGGTTTGATCTGGATGGCACGCTCTTGCGCTACAATCTGCAGGAGATGACGCCGCTCATCTATAATGTGCTGAAAGTATATTTGGTGGAGCAGAAAGGCTACTCGCCGGCGCTGCTGACCAAAAAGTTGGACATGGATTTTCTGCAGAAGGGTCTCATGCTGGATGGACCGCGAGGCAATGTGTTGAAGCTGAGCAATGAGGCTGTCATTCTGCGTGCCTCGCATGGCACGCGTCTGCTAAACGATGACGAGATTGTGGCTGCCTACGGTGCTGCTCGACGCTGGGACGTAGCCACGGCCTTCTACAATGATCCACTTTCGACGTGGAATGGCCCAGCCGCTACGCAAATGCGCACGCTTCTCGATTACTTTGACATGCCCAGCGCGCTGGTTTTTGCCCAAGCCGTGGATATTGTGGACAAGGACAGCGGTCCACATGGCAGGCCCAAGCAGTACAACGTCTGGCGGGATCTGCTCGACGGCCTAATGCACAACTACAGCCGCGACAACTTCAAAAACGATCAGAGTCTCTACTTCAAGGCCATGCGCGCCGAGCCGCACCGCTATGTGCTGCCCAGCAGCTCGAAGCTGCGCACCTGGCTCCAGCAATTGCGCGCCACGGGTAAAACGGTATTTCTGCTGACCGGCTCTAACATAGACTTTGCCGATCTGACGGCCACCCAGGCCCTGGGTCCGGATTGGCAGCAGCAGTTCGACTACATTGTGACCTATGCCAAGAAGCCGGGCTTCTTTACAATGCAGCGCCCCTTTATGCGTGTGGATGACGTGGCCAAGTGTGAGCTGCCCGCCACGGAGTTGAGCCTGCAGGCAGAGCTCAAATCGGGCGATGTCTACTCGCAGGGCAACTGGCATCAGCTGCATCAGTCGATGGCCAAGCAGTTGAACAAAGACATTAGCGCAGCACGTGCGCTCTATTTTGGTGACAACATTATACAGGATATCTATACGCCCGTGAAGCATCGCGACTTTGACACAGTGGCCATTGCCGAGGAGCTGTTTCTGATGGAGCCAAATGACTATCCCTACCGGACGGTGCTGGCCTCAAAGTTCTGGGATTCGTATTTCATCAGCGGCAACACGCCCACGCTATGGTCCGGCTTCATAGCCAATTATGCACAAATCTGTGTGTCCTCCATGGAGCAGATGGCCCAAACGTCGCCCACCGAACGTCTCGTATGCAACAATGTCAACGGCTTCTATCCGGCGGTGCCCAAACAGCTCGAGTGCAGCAACCTCACGACCTGTTGGCACGGTGGCGGCGTCTGATAAGATCCCCTCCCGCCCCACTTGAAGCACAATCTCTAAATTGAGCTGTATGCGGATGCATCAAAAATTGAACTGCAAGCAAATTGTAGAGATAAAAATTATACTCGAAATAAATTAAAGCAATTAACAAAGTCGCAAATGATTTACATTCAGCTAGACAACAAACAATATTCCTTGACTTTGTCAACTTCTCGAGTATTTTGTAGAGTATTCAAATATTCGCATACTACAACATTTATAAACGTACAAATCTTTAATCTTAAGCAGTGCAAGGGTTACATATATCGATATATATATATATATATATTTTTAAGACCCGATCGAGACGAATACTATTTTTAATAAACTTTTTCTAGCTTCAACGTTTTTAATAGTATTTTCTCTGATATCGATAATCCAAATGTATTTATATACATTATATATATAAATGTTTTCCTTATAATCAACTATTTTTTGAGCTAAGGATTCTTAGAAAATTTATCTAAAGTTGACAATTAAAATAAAATAATCTCCAGTTTCTAAATCATTTTCTTTCTTTTTTTTTGGGAGGAATTCTTGCAGTGGAAATGCGTATTTTTATAAGGTACATTTGGCTTTTACGGAAAACATTGCTGTCCTGTTTTCCAATTTCGATCCATATTTACCCATCGAAATCGGGCAGTACTAAAGCTGTCGCATTGCAATTTAGTATTTTATATTTATAGATATCAATACAAAGTTTCAGACTACACTAAGATTTGTGACCAAGCATAATACCAAAGGAAATAATATAACAATACATATTGGGACTATACAGCAAAGGGTAACAACGGAAGCAGTTCAATGCTATAATAATTAGGTTGGGTCCATTGACTATTGACTAATTTAGACGATGCGCTCGACGGCCAGAGCAATGCCCATGCCGCCGCCAATGCATAGCGAGGCGATGCCGCGACGTCCTCCAGTACGCTCCAGGGCGTAGAGCAGTGTGACCAGGACACGTGCGCCCGAGGCGCCAATGGGATGGCCCAGGGCAATGGCGCCGCCATGCACATTCACTTTGCTGGCATCCAGCTGAAGGCACTGCAGCACGGCGAGCGACTGAGCGGCAAACGCTTCATTCAGCTCGTAGAGATCCACTTCATCGCGGTTCCAACCGATTTTGGTCAGCTAAAAGTGAACAGTTTACAATGGGCAGGAGGAACAGCTAATTAGCAAATGCTTACCAGTGCTTCCACAGCGGTTACTGGACCCAGGCCCATGACTTTGGGCTCGATGCCGGTCTGTGACCAGCCGACGATTTTGGCCAATGGCTTGAGGCCGCGCTTGTTAAGCTCCTCGCCGGACATGAGCAGCAGCGCTGCAGCCGAATCGTTAACGCCGGAGGCATTGCCAGGTGTGATGGTGCCGCCCTCCTTGAAGGCGGCGCGCAACTTTTGCAGGCCCTCCACATTGCTGCCGCTCTTGATGTACTCATCTTTGCTAAACAGCTGCGTGCCCTTGCGATCCTTGATCTCGACGGGCACAATCTCGGCCTCAAAGTAGCCCTGCTGCTGCGCCAGCTCGGCGCGCTGCTGCGACTGCACCGCATAGGCGTCCTGGGCCTCGCGGCTTATTTGATACTTCTCCGCCAGATTCTCGGCTGTGATGCCCATGTGTATGTGCTCCATGGCATCGGTCAGGCCATCGTTGAGCATGGAGTCCAGCAGCGTGCCAGCGCCCATTTTCACGCCCTGGCGCAGATGCATGACGTGCGGCGCCAGGGACATGCTCTCCTGGCCGCCAGCAATGACGATCTGTGCATCGCCCGTGCGTATCGCCTGGTAGCCCAACGCGACGGTTCTGGAAAATGCAGTCAGATGTTGTAAGTGCATCCAAGTCAAGCCCAGTGCTGATATACCCACTTCAGACCCGAACCGCAGAGCATATTGATGCCGTAGGCGGGCACCTCGATGGGCAGGCCAGCTTTGAGTGCGGCCTGGCGTGCCGGATTCTGACCTTGGCCTGCCGTCAGTGCCTGTTGACGAGCAAAATTGAGTTCTAGCCATTTACATAACAAATTTAAGCAAATTTTATGCGATAAAACAATCCACTTAAACAATTGTCTCGCTGATAAGCAACAATTGGGAAATTTGGGTTTGTACCTGGCCCATGATAACTTCGTTGACTTGCGGCGCCTCGACATTGGCACGCTTCAGCACCTCCTGGATGACCACGCTGCCCAGATCGGATGCCTTCAGTTTAGAAAGTGTTCCATTGAAGCTGCCTAAATGTGCCAAAAAGAGAAAGTTTCACAAACATTTAGGAATTACATCAGATTTTTCTGAAACTGCGCTCTGTTTACCAATGGGCGTTCGCGCCGCAGACACAATGAACACGTCAGACATGGCTGGCAAATAATATATTTAGCAAGTGTTTACACTTTAAGTGATAAATTAGCAATAATTATTGCACTTGGCAGCAACTGTTCGATGAGGGCGCGCTGAAACAAATGATTCGCCGCGGCAGGCAGGTAGTTCACAATGGTATTCGCCGCGGCGATGATATGCTGCCAGCACACCTTAAATATATTGATACTCGATACCTTTTTTTGGTTATTGGCTACAATTACTAATTGGTTCTTAGGTGTTTCATCAATTTTCTTTTTATTATTAATCTTAGACGCATGTACTGATTCGTATACTTCTGTGTCTATCTTAAAACATTTTTTATTGCATAAGTTCGATATTGTTTACATGTATTAAACAGACTGTAGTATTAACCAATGAATCTGTTTTGTTTTTAAAAGCTAGTTTATACGCAGCACAATATTAACTAATTAATTACTAATTAACTATAGTTTTTAAAATAATTGTTTTTTAATCAAAATCAAAGAATGGAATGTCATTATGTTTTGGAAAAAATGCCAAAACTATCGATATGGACAGCTCAGTAAATAGACAATCGATAACAGCGATAGCTAGATTTATAGTTACCCTCAAGCTATCGATGGGTTATTATATCGATACGGTATCTCGGTACACAGAAAATTATTTTTTGCTGAAAAAAACGCACAAAACGCGCTTTGTTAACGCAATAAGAACAAAAGCGACCCAAACCGCGACTCCTGGACAGCTCGCTAGTTAAAACTAGTTCAGATTGCAGGTCGAGTCGCCGTTTTAAGGAGCCGACGAAGAGGCAAAGCGTCGACAGCAGCAGCAGCAGCAACAGACCCAGCCCTCGCCCAACGGCAACAACAACACCACCACCCTAACCAAGACAACAACAACAACAACTGCAACAGCCGCACAATCACACAAAGCAGCAGCAAACGCAACAATGCAGGCGATTAAGTGTGTCGTCGTGGGTGACGGTGCTGTGGGTAAGACATGCCTGCTCATCAGCTACACGACAAATGCATTTCCCGGCGAATATATACCCACCGTATTTGACAATTACTCCGCGAATGTGATGGTCGATGCGAAGCCCATCAATTTGGGGCTGTGGGATACGGCCGGTCAGGAGGATTATGATCGTTTGCGTCCATTATCGTATCCACAGACCGATGTCTTTCTCATTTGCTTCTCGCTGGTCAATCCGGCCTCGTTTGAGAACGTACGAGCCAAATGGTATCCGGAGGTGCGCCATCATTGCCCCAGCACGCCCATCATTTTGGTGGGCACCAAGCTGGATTTGCGCGACGATAAGAACACGATCGAGAAGCTGCGCGACAAGAAACTGGCGCCGATCACCTACCCGCAGGGTCTGGCCATGGCCAAGGAGATTGGCGCTGTGAAATATTTGGAGTGCTCGGCGCTAACGCAAAAGGGCCTAAAGACCGTCTTCGATGAGGCTATTAGATCGGTGCTCTGTCCCGTTCTGCAGCCCAAATCCAAGCGCAAATGCGCTCTGCTCTAATTTTAAGATGCACAAACACACACACACACACACACCAACACACACGCAACAAGAACACCCACGAAGCATTGTATTTGTATTTGTCGTCAAGTCTATTTAATAACGTAATATTATTAACTAATAACAATTATGTAACATAAGCAGCAGCAACTAGCTAGAGGAGTCCAGCATCCGGCATACTCCGGACCTGGTCGATGCCTGCCACACGATGATGTATTTTCTGCTTTGTTGCCCACTCAAAAAATCAAGGGGGAAAAACCGAATTTTCTACTAACTTTTCTTGTTCTGTTACACGTCCTTAATTGTTTCGTTTCGTGTGTTTTTTTTTTGTTTGTTTCCGCTTTCGATTTGAACTAATTTCAAACATGTGCATTAATTTGAACTAAAAGTTAATTAAAATTAATGTTGTAAAACCAAAAAACAAAAAAAAAAAAACTAAATAGAGTGAAAATTGTATTGTAAAGAGCTGAGCATTAAGAAATGTTTGGCCTCCTAAAGTAGGCGAAAGTTGAAAGATGATGCAGTGCAGCAGCCAGTAAACGTTCCACTGCGAAAAAGCAAGACAAGAAAAAAAAACACACATTGTATTTAGATGTTGATTGAAACTGTTGCCAAGTATCAAAGGAAGCTAGGTAAAGGCAAAGAATTAGGCAGAATTGCAGCTAAACAAATGCATAAACATAAAAATCAAGAACAGATTCATTTTTGAGATGCGCTTCCTAATGGCATCAGATTTCCATGTTGTGGAAACTAAATGAAAATTAAGAACGTTTTTAATTGCTAAAAAGAAGAAAAGAAAAAAACCAGGAGCTACCATACATAATAATAAGATAATGAATGTCCTTCGTATACTATGTACATGTACTGATTTAAAATACACAAAGAAACACAGAAAACAAGATATTTGAAACATTTTGAATACTTTGTATTTTAAATATTCGAAAAACGCATCAAATTATAAACCTACATATACATAAATGTGTCAATGGAAGTCAAATAAAGCATACAAAAAATTTCAATATACACGATCTCTTGAGTACCCGCAATGCCGAGCCAGATGTGCCCTGCATGCGCACATACATATACATATATTTATATATATGTATATACTTTCATATGAATATGTATATATGGGCATTAGCAATTTCCAGCGACCTGTCTGCTTTGGTTTTCAATTTCAGCGTTGACAAAAAGCTTATCACAGCGAAAAAATATATAGTACATATTGAAAACCGACAGCAAAAGAAAAAGAATGAAATCAGCGTCCAGCGCGGGGTCGTCGGAGATTTGTTTTTGTTGGAATGTTCTCGCAGCTGGAAATTAATCGGGCACAGCGGCAGCAACAACAAAAGCGTTTTATGTTTATGTTATATGGAGGCGGACGCGCCTTACATGTGTGTACATCGTGTGTGTGTGCGAGAGTGTGTGTGTGCGTGTGTATCTGTGGCCGGTTGTCTGCCCATGACGTGTCCATATTAACAAGAGAGAAATTATGAACGCGCAACCCCATGGATCGGACCAATCGTCGAGAGGCTGGCTGACGTGTATGTTTTGGGATGCATATCAATTGAAGCTGAAATCAAAGCAATTGAACGTGAATCGGGCGGGGGTTATTCTATAGCGTTAAGTCTGTTATAATGCGCTTGCAGAGCTGGGCTTACATGGCTAAATGTATTACAAGGTATTTGGCATTCGAGTTGGGAGTTGTAACTTATAAGCTAGAGACTTGTAGTTGCTTTAATCTCGCTCTCTTCGATCTTAGAACTCGTCATGGCGTGCCAGAGCCTCGCCGAAGTCGGTGACTTGGGAGCCTACGAATACGTCGTACTTGTCGAGCACTTCGGCTTTGGTTAGCTTCTCGTCGTTATCCTCGTCGGCCTCGAATATCAAATGCTTGGCCTCGCTCTCGGCGTGATTAAAGTCATTTGGCACAATCCATTGGCGTATTTCCGCCTCGGTTAGGTAACCATCTTGGTCCAGGTCGCGATGCTTGGAAAATGCTTCACGTTCGCTGAGCACCCATTCGGGCTCATCCTCATTGGGCACTGAGGGGCGGTACATGTCGCCAATGTATTCGTCTACAGAGATTTTGCCATCCTTGTCTTTGTCCAAATCCTCGGTGGTCTCCTGCAGCACAACATCACGCATGGTGGGATGCTCCTCAGGATGCAAAAAGGCCGTAAACTCCTCGCGTGTCAACTTATCGTCCAGATCCTGATCGGCCACAGCCCAGCGACGGCGATCTCGTTTCAGCATGCTCTTGTAAGAGATACCTGCCAAGGATTCGTATTACTTTCGAGAATCATTAAATCAGCGCTCTGTGCTTACCACTCTCCTCCTGCTCCAGTTCCTCCTTATCCAGTGCATCCATAAAACCGTAAATAGAGTTGCGATACGTTTCCCAACTAATAGTTGTCTCGTTATCCGGATTGTGCTGACGCCACAGTCGACCCACATCTTCGTCGATGTAGCGACGCTGCGTGTACTGAATCCAGGCTTTGAGCTCAGCTAGTGTTATGAAACCATCCTTATCTTCATCAATGCGATCCACAATCAGGCCGAGGCGTCGCTTGCTCTCCTCCGGCGAGAGTTCATCGTACTTCTTGGCCTCGTCAGCGCCCAAAAAGGCTTCGTGGTCAAACTGCGAATTGTGCTCGCCTCCATCGAAATGCTTGGCATGCAGCGAGTTGTGCTCCAGCGGATTGTGCGGCACTTCACCGGCCGCCGGTATGCTAGAAGCGGCGGCCAAGCTTATCGCAGCTGCAGCAACAAGTAGAAAGGTTCCAGTATTCATTTTGCTAAGCGGAGCGACGTCTGCTCGCTTTGAGTATTTAAACAAATGTGATTCGAGTTAGAACTAATTCATCAAACGACGCCTAAGGTATCGATGTTTAGAAACGATAGTTTTTGAATTCTGATTGGAAGAGTTTTTTCGACTACATATCGATACTATATGATAGGAATATCTTATACAAAATCATCCTCAGTCTGCGTCATGCCCGAAAATCCTACAGAGGATCAGCGTTCCAAAAAGCGAAAGGTGATGGGTTCCGGCGAGCCGAAGACAACGGGGAAGCTGGAGCAGCAGCAGTTGGAATCTGATTGGAATTCGCCCAGTCTTATGGTACTGTTCGATGGTGGCGATCTTAACAAGGCCATGGAGCATCTTCTGGCCTCTCTGCAAAATCCATTCGCGGAGCATGCGGTGGCCACACTGTTCATCCAAGAGAGCGTGCGTGGTCCTGTTATCAAGCGTTTGGTGGAGCAGTTGAAGCCGCTCGATCCGCAAATTTATAATCATCCCAATTATTTGCGCTCACGGTCCAAACTGCAGCAGCTCGGGTCGGAAACAATTGTCGGCAATCCGAAGACGGTGCCAGCACATGCCACGCCCATGCTGGTCTGTGACATATCCCACATTTTGTTGGGCGATGGACCAACGGGCATCATCACAATGCACACATTCCGCACACCCAAAGATGCTATCCAGGTAATTTCGCAGGAGACGCTCGCCTACAGTTCGGTTAGCATCTGGCATGAGAAGATCGCCAGCGCCTATGAGCTGTGCGATCTGCTCAAGAATGACACCTTTATGATCAATTGCTTCAATGTTGATCTGGCGCCAATAAGGCCCACCTTCGATGCCGGCAAAAATGATGCGTTGATCGAAGGGAGCTATCACTACGAGATCCTCACCAAAAATGAGAAGAGCAAGATCGTTGTCAGTGCCATAGGCTCCATTTTTGCCAAATGATCCTGCGAATGTTATCCTGCTGATATGTGTATATCGTCAATAGATTTAAGTTTATTACATCAATTCCTTAAATAAATAATGATAGTAAATCAAAAGCTATTTACAAGTGGGCACGAGCGGCGAGTACATTTATTTGTTGCTTGGAGCTGGCACGCCAGGATCGTTGACGTCCTGGTTGAGCGAACTGAAGTCACCAGTGTTGCAGGAAATGCTTGGAATATCAAAATTGGAGAACCCACGATAGTTGGCCACCTCCGGCTTTAGGGGGGATGGCAAGAGTACACCTGCGAGCGGGACATCGCTGTCTATTAAACTGTCCGTTGTGGTGTCCAGCAGGCTGAGCTCAGCCGTGTTGCTCGGAACGGTATTTGCGATGTGCTGTCGCTGTTGCACAAGCGGATCAAATTCGTCAAGATTCAATTTAGATTCATCTGCGACACTGTTCTCGCCGCTTTGGTCAGACAAATCGAAGTCGTAGTTGATGTTCGTCAATCCACCTTGAAATTCCGAGCCGAGCATCAACACGTCCCCATTTTCGGATGATTCCTCCAGCAGCGAGACTGCATCAAAGGGTGTGTAATTGAATATGGGCGAGGCAAAGAGCTGATCTGGCTGCGGTAGATTCTGATGCAGTGGTGACAGGCGTCCCACAGAGCCAATACTGGTGTCCTTGAGTGCCAAGGTATGCGCCGCTTCCAAGTGTGAATCCTTTTCCTTGCCTTTAGCTAACAATTGGTGCTGACCTAGCCCACCACTGAGTAGATTTGATTGGTAGTGCCCAGCAGCGGCTTCTATGCCATCCTGTGCCAAATGGGCGCGCGCCTGACTTATAAGAAAGGGCGGCGTTTTAATGGGCAGCAGCGTTAGCGGCGCCTTGGCCATTACCGTGTCCACCTTCTCGGTCACCTCGCGCTGGAACTCGATGAGCTCGCGCTCAAAGTCTTTAATGCCCGTGCTAATAACCGAGTTACGTTTCTGTAGCTGTTCCATGCATTTCATATTCTCAGATATTAGATGCAGGCTCTCGCAGGCCAACAGCGCGCTCTCCCAGGGTGTGCTGTAGGTCTGTTCGCCGGACATCAGAGCATCGAACTCCTCGGCGCCAATGCTCAGGCTCTCACCATTAAGATTCTCAATGAAGGCAATGGCCGAGCAGAGATTGGTGAAATAGTAGCCACCCTCACCGCTCATGACACGCGCGGCGTTTGTGAAACGATTGACAAAGTTCAGGTTGCTGTGCAGACGGACAGGATTTGCTTTGAGCACCACAAAGATAAGCGCTGGCAAGAAATCATCTGCACTGGCCGGTCCGCCCGTGGAGCGCTTCAACAGCTCGAAAATGTGACGACAGCAGCGCACCGTGCAGAGCAACTTCTCCTGCGGCGAATAATAGGAGTCGATCCCGACCAGTTCCGATATGGCATTGTAGACCAAATCACGCGCCTCCGCATTGACCTCATCAATACTGCAGTCTAGATGCTTGGCCGTTATCCAGCTCAATTGTCGTATGCGCTTTTGGACTTTTATATCGCTCTCCTCGTCTGTGGTGAAGTACGGACTAAATAGGAGACTACATGCAAAGATAAGATGAGAGATGGCAGTGGCATTGAATGGTTGATGACTCACTTGTGATTCTGTGTCATCACAACTTTCTCGAAGAAGTCTATGGCACTATCGCGATCCTCGTTGGTGGCAATCTCGAAGCGTTGATCGTTGTGTACAATATCCGCGACTCTGGTGTAGGCATTCTGCACGAGATCGGACAGTTCATCCACATTTTTGGTACTGTTGTTGTTCATGTATTTGCGTATCTCGTGGTCCAGTCGCTGGATTTCGCTTTTCAGCTTCCGCTTAGCATCGTCCGGTATGCGCAGCTGACGCAGCTGCAGCATAAACTGCTTCTCAGTGGCACTTGGCACGCGAGGCTGTTGTGGGACTGCCAATTTATTCTTCAATGTCTTTTGCAGCACAGCGGGCACAGTGAACTTCTTCCTGGGCATTGTGCTGGCTGTTGGGGTCTCGCTCTGTGGCTGCTCCTTCTCCGGCTGCTTCTTTGTTTTAGCCCGTCCCAGCGAGAGCGAATGCTGCGGCGACTTGCGCTCCAAGGTTCCGCCAGCGGAACTGGCGCCAGTGTTCAACGCTTCATGATCCTCGCTGGCTTTCTCTGTTTACAATGGGAATTACAAAATGACTAAGTGTTACGAATAGATAAATCACAGCAGCCTGCTTACGCTTTTTCCGCTGCTTATCGTTGCGCTCGCGGAAACATTTCGAGCAGAGTCCATCGAACTGTGTGTTGCCGTAGAACCCGCAGCCCTGTCGGCACTTTAGATCTTGCTGCCCGATTCGCAGCATGGGCGCACGGTTCGCCATCGTTGGGCGTGGCTTTGAAACAATATTGATTGCTGTGATGTATTTTTTACAACTGTCCGACTAGATTTTGGGCGAAGATTTTATTTACTGTCTTAGCAGCCACTCGATTGCAGAGAAACAGCTGATATCAGGCTTATCGCATAAATATATCGATGTTTATTAACGATACTTTTCTAAAATACTTGCTTTATCGGATAGTTTCGACATCGAATAGTTTGGTGGCAATTTTAAAAACTGTGCCAATATAACTTGTCATTTTATTTGCATGTGCAGCGCAGCTGGACGTAAACTTACATATATATATGCATCAATATATACATACATACATACTTGCATATACTAAAATATAGACATACATACATAAATACGTGCATACATATCTACTTACCCGTCCCACCTCCTCCTGGTCCGCCGCCTCCCGGTTTCTCCTCCACCGGCCGCTGGAGCCAACTGACTGCCTTGTTGAATTTAAGCAAGGCCTACTTAAATATTTGAGAATCGAGGAGGAGAGCACTTAAAAATGCGTTCAATTGAAAGTCACCGCGCAGTGATATGAAACTTGTACTGTGTTAAGCTAAAGAAAACATTCACGTATGCGTACGTACACATTCATACACATGCATGCATACATACATACATACCTACTCACATACATTCGTACATACATATACACTCACACGTACATGTAGACATACCCCATAATTAGGGACACATTCAAGCTATTGCCCAACTTACACATTTTTACCTATTTTAAATCAATAATTGATATATTGACTCTTCAAGAAATGCATTAATTTGAATTACAAATTCACTAGACAACTAGAATTTTACTAAAATTAAATTTTAGTATATTTTATTGAAATGAAAAAACACTTAAGTTGCAACTGAAGGGCACAATATGTTTGGATACATTTAGTAAAATCGAAGTGCCTAATGAAACAGCTCACAAAATTCTTAAGTGCTATGCATAAAACATGTATTTAAAATCAATTTTTTGGCAAGCTGATGTACATAGTTTAAGATTTAGGACGGTTATACACATAGAATGCAACTTCTGGTATGTATAGGCATAACGGGTAGATTTTAAAAAGTGTTATACAAGAAAAGTTGAACTGGTAAGCTAATTGGTTCACAACAACAATTTGAAAAAGCTCAGAAAACACATAACTATGTATGTATGTAGACAAATGGCTACGACTAGACTACAAATTTTCAAGTTGACCTAACTGCTCTCCTCTATATGTCGATTCATTTACTAACACTTTTGTTGTTCCCAATAACAAATTCATATTTGCGCTAAACAAATGCCCACAAGACGCTTGCACACGTTCCCTATAATAATATCCAGCTTAATTGACGCACGCTCCACAAATGCATTAACTCTACTCAACTCTAAAAATGTCTATTTACGCTACTCTCTAAATTTCTCTACCATAGATACCTTTTAGCAGTACAAAGATTTGGAAAAACCACTTGTTCTTGTGTTTTAATTAGTCTCACAATTGCTAATACATATTTATCGAAATGCAACCTTGTTATCGTGTGCTCAGCTACCGTTAGTTACGTATACTTAACATGATCTCTTCAGTTATAATTCCAATTTTCCAATTCAACCGTTTCGTAAAGTCTCGTAAATAGTTTTTAACTTAGTTTTATGCTACTTATGATGGATGTCTTTGGCTTCCGTTTTGCTTTTGTGTGCATCAAGTTTTCAACTCTATTATCTATAAAAATGTAATTATAATTAATCGATAATTATCGATAACACGTTTTCAACAGTTATGCCGCTTTGGTTATAGTTTTTGATTAAACGTTCAATTTTCCTTTTGATTAATTGATGATTTCTTTCGTGTGTGTGTGTGTATTTACTAGTAATCATTTCTCTACAAAAGATTCGCTTTGGTAAAAAATTTCAAGTCTAACAATTTGCTTCAATAAATTCCTTATTCCAACTGAATTGCAGCTGAAATTTGTTGGCTGAAGAAACTTGTTCTCGCTTGGATAAAGTAGTAAAAGAGTATTGTACCCTGTGTGTGTTTCGAACTGAATCGAACCTAGTTGTACATATTAAATAACATTAAGATACGAGTACTTTATAGAGGCTGTTCAAAAGTCACCAGAATTTGTCCTGTTGACCAATCTAGCCCGGTTTCGTATTAGCCATGTTAACTGAAGTACTTCAGGCCCGCAATCAACATAAACTTTTCGATGAACAGCTCCGAGTCCAGCACCTAGATGATTAAGAAATCTGAATAGGTAGAGTTATTTTTAACGAAACTTCTTCATACCGCAATGTGGGCAGCCCTTCCGATCAGCGTGTTGGCCGTGTGGGGCAGGGCGTGGTGCACATCGAACCGGGCAAGCGTCAGTTCCGGTCGGGCCAGAATGGGCGCAATGACATTGTGAACCATTTCCCTGCAGCAATAAATCAGATAAAACTGGTATCCTTTCATTGTCTTACATAAAGCAAACCGTGTTTGAACCAGAAACTGGTTCGAGCCCAGAGTTTTGATTGAAACTTTTTTGCTCATGGGTTCGTGAATGTGCTTAAGCGGATATACGAACCAGCATCTTATATTATCTGAATTTAAAAAGAACGTACCTGTAGATTGTGCCCAATGAGGAGGTATCCCGCATGGCGGCCTTGCACAGCTCCAGACGCGCCGAGTGCGCGGGCACATATCGATCCTGGCTGGAGCCGCACAGCAGAATGTTGCTGAAGTGGTGCAAGGTGCTGCGCTGGCTCAGCCTGTAGAGGAAGCTGTTCCGCATGTCCGTTGTGTCGCGCATGCAAAGCTGCAGCAGGGAGCCGGACTTCTTCCACTTTTGCATGAACCACATGCCTGATAGAAGCAGAAATAGAATAATTTGCTATAGGATTGGCCACGAGCACACTTACCCATGTTGACCAGGCCGCTGGTGTTGTAGAGCGTGCCCAGATGTGGACCAGAGAGCGAGAGGAACGTATGCAGGCGCGGCAGCAGGGGGCGCATTTGTGGACGCGCCAGGGCACTGCGCACTATAATGGTGCCCAGGGAATGGGCCACGAACGAGATGCGTGCCGGGTTCAAGCCGCAGCTGTCGATATGGTAAAGGATCTCGGCCACCAGCCTGCAGGATAAACCCAAGATCAACTTGGTCCGATCATCAGATGTACCAATTATTGGACTTACCGATCAGTCATGGTATCAAAGTCGGAGAAGGTATCGCCTTGGTTGCGCTCAGACATGAGAAACTCGAGATTCACGCCGGGCAGACCCAGCTCCAGATAGGTGCGGACCAAACGCAGATCCGCCGAATTGCCATCCAGGCCGTGCACACAGATGACGAGGTGCATGCCATTTGGCGAGAAGGCGCGATACTCATCGCTGATGTAAAAATAGGGCAGCTCCGATGCCAGCTGCACATAGTCGGAGTATATGTTGCCCTGGTACTTGACTTGCTTGCGAAACTCCTCACGGCACTTCTCGAACTCCAGCAGCGAAATGCTCGGACTGGCCTCCTGGCCAGCCGGCTGACTCTTGCGCTTGTGCTTGGTGACGGAGCCGTTTGATTGCTTGCCACGCCCCACAACTTGACCATTGGCATTCTCCTTGTTCTCGTCCGGTTCCGCATCCAGGCCATTCTCCTGGTCTGGCGTTTTGCACTGATGCTGCGGTGGTCGCTTAAGCTCCGCCAGGCTGTGGGATTTCAGCACCGGCTTGTTGCTGAAGATCGCTGGCGTGGACATGGGACGCAGCGACTCGTAAATGTGGTACACTGGATTGTCAATGGCTCCGATGGGCTGGCGTTCCTTGAGCGCCGATGCCGGTGGGGCATGCAGCACATGGCAGGGCATGGACTTGGCCTTCGACTTGGGCACAGCTGGCGGCGCAGGAATGGCTAGTGGCAGAGCGACCGGCAACGGCACGGGCATCGAAGCTGCAGCTGGAGTGGGTGCCGGTTCCGGTGGTGGATCGCGAAACTCATCGGGTGGCGGTGGTGCAACCACCTGGTCCTGCTCCTGATCCTGAAACTGCTGTGGCGGTGGCAGGCATACGGCATCCAGCGGCTGCATATCCTTTAAGCTGGTTATATCAAAGTCGGACTTGGACTTCTCGCACTTGGCGGCGGCTGTGCCGCCTCTGTGCCGGCTGCGCCGCGGCGGTGGACGCTCAAGGTCCTCCACCTCGGTGGACTCGCCATTGGGCAGCTGGCGCAGCCGATCTAGCTGAAAACGTGAACGTTCCTTCCTGATTGTCACGGTCACGGATGAGATCTTCTTGTGCAGCTCCTTCTCCTTCTCCTGCTGTTGTTGTTGTCGTGCGGGCGTGCGGCTCTGGCTGGATCCAGCCGACTGGCGTTTTCTGGTTTGCTTTTGTGGCTGCTGCTGCTGCTCCAGCAGCTTTTGCAGCCGCAGACGCAGTTGCTCGCCATTAAGCCGCGTCTCCAGGCCCATGCCCATGCCCAGGTTGAGCTGTGTCTGCCGCTGATGCTTCTGATGCTGCCCGGTGCTGGTGATTGTGTCCGGACTGGATATGGCCAACGAGCTGCGCCGGCTGCTGACCCAGCCGCTCTCCTCGCTCAGCGAGGATGTCGAATTGCTGCGCTGTCTGCGCGCATCCGAGTCGAATTCCGGCGGCGGCGCCAAATTGGGCAACGATTCACTGAATCCACTCGTGTTCGGATCGCTGCTGTTCGTGTTGTTGTTGCTGTTCACCGTCGTTGTGGCGTCCAGCCGGAAGGGCACGCTGCTCGAGCTGAGCAGCTGCAGCTTTTGCATCATGTCGCTCTCCGAGCTGCTGGACTCCTTGCGCAGTGTGCCCGCAGCCTGACCCTGGCGCAGCATCTCCTTGATATCGGACACACGCACGCGGGCTATCTCCACGGCTCTGGGTATCTGGGAGCTGCTGCTTCTCGGCATGGTCGTGTACTGGCTGGGCGGCGGCGGTGGATAGGAGTTGCGTGGCGGCAACATGCTCTTGGGCAGCGAATTGTAGGCGCCACTGCCTACAGACTGTGGCTGCAGCTGCTGCTGCTTGGGCGGATTGAGCAGCTTGATCTCGTGCAAGTAGTCGAATTTGCTGGCATTCCCGTAGCGCTGTCGGAACTCGCAGATGTTGCGCATTAGGTCGTCCGCCTGGAGACGGGCCAGACCCGCGGGTAGCGTGTTGTAGCTCACCTGGCTTCCATTGCAGGCGGGCTCGAGCACGTGCGTCTCGGTGGCGGTCTGGCAGCCGTCCAGCTGATCCAGCGACTTGCTGTGCCGTGTGGTTGGCAACGTGGGCTCATTGCCCTCGGTATCGAGATCCTCCAGCAAGCCGGTGACCGAGTGCCTGGACAGATTGTGACGCAGGGCAATCGGCTGAGCATCCTTGTTGCTGGGCACAATGGTCAGGCTGGCCTGCAGCACTTCGCCGCCCAGAGCAAAACGGGGCGTGACCACGCATTTGGCATGTGGATGGGCCGGGCCGTTGCCGTTGCTCGGCGGATAGTCGTAGTCGAAGTGACAGGCCAGGCAATCCTTGGTGCCGTTCAGGCTGCTGCTCGAGTGCGTCTTATCCGGCGTTTTCTTCTTGCCAGCCGCGGTTGTCTCCTCCAGCTGCGGATCACTGCCGGAGCGACGCCTCGCATAGCCGGCACCCGGCACCACATACCGATCCTCAAATATCAGCGGCAGCGACGCCGCATCTCCATCGATGGGCGTGCAGTGGACGGGCAGCGGCGGCAGCGACTGTAGATAGCGACTGCGTCTGGCCAGCTCCGCAATGCCCGCATAGCCCGCATGACCCGGACTGCTGTTGACCTCCAGACAGCCGGCGGCCGCATGACGCGGCTGTTCCAGCACAAAGAAGCCCTCGGCAAAGCGGCGCACCCGCAGGATGTGGTGCTTGCGGGCGAGCAGTGTGTGCACTGCTGTCGAGGATCGGGAGGCGAGCAGCACACGGCGCCACCAAAAGATGTTCTCCGCGCACAGCTGCGCTATGTCCGAGTTGGCCAGCGTGGCAAAGTCATCCTCCGCTTCGAGCAGCTGCAAGAGCAAAGTTACAATTAACCATTTCCACCCAGTGCCTATTCCCACTTACCTTGGCCTGTTCCAACAGCTGCTGCAGACGCTCCCCCGTGTCGTTCTCCCTCAGCGGCGGTGAGCCAATCTGTGAATTGATGCTGGGCGGCAGCACGGTGCTGAACTCGTTGAGGGTCGCCTTCAGCTGCTCGATGGCGCCGAGCAGCAGGGAGCAGATGTCCCGATGGATCTGGCGGGACTGCAGCAGACGGCCGGTGGGTCCGCCGCTGCATTTGGTGGTGCCGCCAATCTGTGGCCCAAAGAAGACCGCCTCCAGTGGGCCCGGCGAGGTGTTCCCACGGCAGCTCAGCTTTCCTGCGCTCCAGGGCTTCGAGCTGCGTGGCGCGCTGCAAAAAAGGGCAACTGGGATCAGAACTGGTTCATTCTATTGCAAAAAGAACTACAGTCGGTTCATGCACTGAACCCACACACATAGAAAGCGCTGCAAAACTGGCGACTACACCAACTACGAGTGGATGAAAGTAGAGAAACCGATACTTTTGTTGAATCTTACCATAACTTTATAAATGAGAATATGCTTTTCCTGTACCGGAACCCAGATACGTTTGGTTGTCGTGTTTAAAAGTTGTTCCATTCGTTAGATTGTATATATATATGTTGTATGGGGTTATATACGATATTGATTTGGTTTTCGATTCGATTAACATGTTGAGATTAAAATATGAAATAAATGTGGTGAATTGAAGTTAAACAATAACAAAAATGCTTTCATTCTATATTTTGGGCAAGATTACCAAGATTGCACACACCAATTTCGACGGTTCGATTCAATGCTTAAACCTAGGTTCTAGGTTCGAACTTTGATTTATAAGATATTTTAAAATTTTATTGTAAAAAATAACTAAGAAAATATCAACTAATTTGTTTTTGAAAAGTAAAATATATTCCTCCCAAAAAGGATAGACTACATTTTGGGATCTAAATTTCTTCAAGTGCTAAGAAGCTCAGAATTTAATGGAACAGGACAGTTTTTTTTCCTTCAGCCAAGTTTATTTGGATTCGATTCAAAGTTCGGTCAATTTGTGTTTGCAATCTTGGTATTCACTTTTGATTTAAAAACTAAATGGACTTAAAATCTAAATTATCTATAGGGACAAACTATAAAGTGGGGTTTGGCAAATCATTTTAAAAGAGCAGCTGTCAAAATCAAGCTACATTTAACTTAAAGTTAACATAACTTTAAAGCTTCTGAATACTTTTAATCTGACTTGTCTTGAATTCTCTTTCAGTTTCGGAGGTAGATAATCAGGCAATTTACAGCTCCCAGCCGGGAGGTAGCGATGAAATGTAATCAACATCAGAATTCACAGCAGACAGGGGCCAAGGTCAACGAGGAATCTGAATTCCAATGGGCTAATCTATTATTCATTTGCTCCAAGCTCGCTGCTTCAGTGATTTCAGTAGCAAATTTTACGATTCGTATTAATAAATTTGGCAAGACTTGAGCCTATTTAAATGCCAGGTGGGGGACACAAGTTTTACTTTTCGAGCGATACAAAATACAGTTTAAAGAGTTTGTTGCACTAAAAACTTTGGCCACAGCTGCCGCCGAGCTCAAGTTATGAAAGAGAGGTGGTGGCATAAGGAGTGGGTGGGCGTGGCATATACAAACTTTTGCTGAATCAAACGGCGTAAAAATTGACTGCGCCAAGGCTGGAGTAAGTTGTTGGCTGGCAGCAGCAGCAGCGATGCCACGCCCCTGCCATGAATGCCGCCCAAATGCTGCAGTCTGTTGTTGCAGTTGTCGCCAAGTTTGCCCGTCGGTCGAGAAGAGGAAGACAATTGAAATACGAGAGTCATTAAAATGTATGCACACACAAAACCAGAACTGGAAAAGGAGCACGAGTAGGAGCAGGAGCAGGTGCAGGAACAGGAGCAGGAGCTGCAGCCGGGGTTGCTTTTATATAATACCGTTGCCCGTCCAGACAGCGGGGCTAGACGGTGTGTTGTGTGCAATTTTAATGAGTTGGAAATGATTTGTGCGGGCGCAGCTCCAATCAAGCGCAGCAGGACACGCAGGACATCGGGCCACAGACTCGAGTATAAAATATATATATGACTATCAACATTGACATTAGAGATCATGTTGTCAAGTCTACTTTGCATGCCCGCCCAGACACACACTCGGTGCCCCGCCCCCTGCTGCTGCTGCTGCACTCACTTGATATATGGCTGATGCAGGGCCACGAGACTGGCATGAATGCCCACACTGATGGCCGCCAAGTGGAAGTAGTCGAACAGCACGGGCAGATGATAATGCAGGCCGCGTCCCGGATGAAAGTTGAGCTGCAGGTTGCGTGTGGAGGCCAACGTCAACTGGCTGGTGCCATTCTGTTCGCCGAACCACAGTTCCAGCTGCAATGAGAACTCAGCTCGTTCGATGGACTCCTTCAGGTGACGGCTGTCAACTGCAAGCAAGACAGAAATAGATGAGAATAGAGAGTGAGGGAGAGAGAGGAACGTTTAACTTAATGTTGTCATATGCTCAACTTGAGCAGCAAATCCCCAGCGCAAATATGTAAGTGTTCTAGTCGGGTATGCCCGACTAGTAGATACCCTGAACCCAGCATTGTTACCCACAATCTAGCTACCTTCTATACATACAGACACAAAAGCACACATATGCACATACATATTCTGGATGAAATTCGGCGTTTATAGTCCGATCTTTATGCTACTTTCAGGCTTTTTATGCTTAAAAACCATGTCTAAGAAATCGATATTCATCGATATGATCAAAATGGGAGTTTGTATCGAAAAGGATGACGGATTCGTATGGTATATGAACATATAGATTTTCACAAGATATGACTAGATCGACTCAGCTCGTTGTCTTTGTCAGGAATACATATACCCTATTCGATTAGGTACGATTTCTTCTGGCTGTTACATATATTTGCCCAAAAGCATGATGCTCCTTTGACCCGTTTCGTGTATAATAACTAGTTGGGGCATTTGCAGTTCTTGCGTGTCCGCATATTTCAGATGCTTCTGCTTCCACATTCGATTAGGGCTAGTTCCCATTACCAGGCACCAGATAGGCCCGATGCTCCATTAACATTGATTATCGGTTTTCGCTTAGACCATCGTGTGGCTTGACCACAAACGAGCTTCAAGTGTGTTAACACAGTTAATGTTGTGGCAGGTAAACTAATCAATATGCTGCCACAGCTATATATATGTGTGTGTGCGTGTGTGTGTGTGTGTACTTGAGTCACAAATTCATCAAGGTATTAACAGAAACTAAGCGTAAATCTCGTTACTAATACACTTTAGCTGGCCACAGTCCATATCCTTGCTGTCATTTAATCAAATTCAATTCACTTCACACGTCGATGCGTCTTTCTGGCCAGCTATATGTTGGCCAATACACACACACACACGCACACACAGACACATAGCCTCTAGCTGTACGTGCATCAAACTCTTCTGTGTGCGGCATAAAATTCATTTGTTTTCATAAAATGGGGATTTGCGCGGCTAAAGCCAAAGCCAAGTCTGACTTCAGTCGCATTCGAAGGCAATAAAAGAAAAATTCTCCCTAAGCTGCCGACTCCCCCATATCCCCTCCCCACTCCCCCAACCCACGCCACCTATTGCTGGCTGTCTGAGATTTGTTTGGCCTCCTTGGGCATTGCTCATACGCCCCGTGTGACAATTGCCTGACAGGTTTTTGTTTGTGTTTTTTTCCTTATTTTTAGTTAGGTTTTTATTCAGCATTTATTTCATTCTGCTGACATTTTTTTTTAAACGCCGAGCTCTTTGAGTTGAGTGCGTGGCAAATCCCCTAGCAACTTTTGTGGCATAGTTTATCATGCTGCTTCATACTGTTGCCCGTGACAACTTGCCACACGCTGCAGTTGCAGCAACGCACACCTGTGCACGTCGAGACACGTGTAAAAGAGATAAATTGCATAGCTACTCGAAGCAGCTCTTTTGTGTGTGGAGCTCTGCTTAGGCACCCTAGAAACATATCCACATCAACTAAAACAAAAAGCTGTCAAGTAAAAGTAACTTTTTTGTTTTCCTGCGGTTTTTTTTCTTCTTTTTTTTGTTGCTGCCACTTGACAAGCTCCTGGCTGTTGTGTTTATAGAAGGACCCATCACAAGCCAGCAAAACTTGTCCAAATGAATTAATCACTTTACCCAACAGCCGAGTGGATGATGTTGTTTCAGCAACAACAACGTGTCGATGAACATGAGCCCAACACATCGAAGAGGCAGCCCCGAGAAGCTCGGGTATCTGATGAAGTCTGGCAAGTGCTCATCAGCCAGCTATGTGAAAGAGGTAGCCGGGGGCTGAGCAGGGGGGCTGGTAATAAGATTGAAATACATAATATAATCACTAAGGCGTACCTTGATTAAGCTTTTATATGCCAAGCATAAGAGCATATCACATCAAATTTCATTTGTAATCAGTAACTATTTATTTCAACTGGACATTCTATAAATGGCCTTTCAGAACTGTCAAAAGAAACTGTTAAAAAGTTTGAATTCAAAATGTTAAAAGTATAAGACTTGTAGTTAACGCTAGTTAGTGCTGAAAGGAGATGCTAAAGGCACAACTGATTGATACTAAGTTAATACTTATATGCATAATATTCATTGAGAATCTAGTTGTTTAAAGTATTATTATGTCTAAAAAGTTCGAAGATTATTTTGGAAGTATTCTTAAGAATTTTAGCTTATGATAGTGCCGAAAGAAGGAACTAAGAGCATACCCGATGGGAACTTAGTTACAATGCAGATAAATTTCTATTGAGAATTTAGTTGTACATATATTAATCCATGTCCAAAATGTCAGAAGACTATTTTGGAAGTATTGCTAAGAATTTAGGCTTACGCTAGTGCCAAAAGGAGATGCTAAGAGCTCAACTGATTGGAACAAAGTTATGATAGACATTTAGAATCGAGTTGAATATATTATAATTCCAACCCCAAATGTCGAATAACTATTTTTAAAGTACTATTAGGAATACATGCTAGAGTTGAAATGAGATGGTCAGAATAGTCTTGCTTACTTTATGTACAGGCATTTATCTATTGCAATTGAAGTAATATATTCTAATTCATTACGAAAGATTCAGTATACATGAGTACTAAGAATTTTACGGTTGTGTCGAGCAGTGTCAAAAAAAGCAATATACAGGCATAATATTCCAGATATAAAGTGCTTGAATAGTAATCGATGTCATAATAGTCACATTGAAATTGAATATAAACCTTCTAACTAGCTATTTAAAGCGCTTTTTAAATATTTAAAATAAATTGATGTCTAAAATTGAAATTTGCGCTTCTAGTTTTTATTACACAATGCACATAAATATATAAAAATAAATAAATATCTATATTCATGCAAATGGGTTCTACTTGTAGCGTATTTATTTTTATTTTCTTGCCGTAGAATGGCGAACAAAACATTTTGGCAGCGTTTTCTCTTGTTGTTGTATTTCTTTTATATTTATTTATTATTATTTTCCTTTTTTATTGCCATGCCCCCATTTATGAGCGCCTTCGGCAACGCCCAGCCCGCCCGCCCTGCGACCCACGAAATTGACTTTCAATTTGTTTTCCATTTTTGCGCCTGGTTAACTTTTTATGCCATTTTCATATTGTCTGTTTGCGTTTTTTTCTTTTCTTTGCTCTTCTCTTCTATTTTTTCATATGCTTATCTATGCTTTTTATGCCTTTGATGCTGGAACTATTGTTGGGCGTGAGCTTGCAAATGCCTTCGAATCAGGTCAATGCAGCGGGCCAGTTCTTTGTGTCCTTTGGCGCAAATTCAATTTAAAAGGCAACAAAGTAACAAAAGTGGATGAAAACTATTTTCAAAGGGCTGCCAACTTGGCCAGCTAATTGCCTGCGTGTGCATGTGTGCGTGCATGCGTCTTAGGGTGGGGGGGGGGGCGTGGCTCTATTGGAATGCAGTAAATGCAATTAGAGAGCCGATGCCAAATTGAAGTTCTAGCTATAACCACGTCTATATACTTGTGGCAACTATAAAGTATCCTATATATAGCTGCGCAGCAGTGTTGCCAAGTCAGCTATTTTCTAGCTAACTTTTGGCTATTTACAATCGTGACTAATTTTAAACTGATTCAGATATTTGAAGCTCATTCTAACGCTGGATTCAGGCACTTTTTCGGTCAACATTTTGGACATTTCGCAGAGTTCCCAACTTTTGCCCTGTTGACACGCGACAGAGCCAAAAAGTTCGTGCAGCGTCAAGCATTTGATTTATATATCGAATTGAGTAGCAAACTTTAACTTTGATTTCAACTTTTGTGGCGCGACGGGACGCTGAGACTTTTGGCAACGTCGGCTGTGCCGCCCGCCAGGAATGCGGCAGTTGCGTCTTGGCACTCGTGCCACATGCCGCAAGTGCCCAAAGTGCAGATTATTTTGGTCGTCTACTCACCCAACAGATGACTTCGAAAGTGTATGACATCGCGCAGCGGCACCTCCTCGTTGCGATAGAGTATCTGGAATATACGCGAGGCGCCGCTGCCATTGATTATGGATGCGGATGTGCAGCTGCCGATGCCCGGCACTGAGGCAGCATCCACCGGCGAGGCCAGTTCATGTTCACGTTCGCTATCGCTGGCTGGCTCAATGGAGCCGGCGCCGTGTCCGTTGGCTCCATTCGGTTTGCTGCTGCTGTTCGATTCGGGTATGCTTGTCTCCACCTGGACGGGTAGGCGTGGCGAAACGCGCAGGCCGCAGCGCACCTGGTAGAGTCTGCAACACATAAGAGAGGGAGAGGGAGAGAGGGGCCATATTAATCATCAATTGATACCGACTTGCACATAAATAACGCATACGCAGCGTGCAACGCCTGCAAATATGCTTAAACAAAGCTTTATTAATGTTTATTTTGTGCGCCGTTCGGTAAAGTACAGTTATTAATTTTGAAATTCTCGTTCAATTTACATAATAATTATTTCATTTGTTTAAATATTCACATATTTAAAGCTCGCGCACACACATTATTTTTACCATCATTAAAAAATCGCAGCGCACAATTGTTTTAAATGTATTCAGTTTTTCTACCTTTCTCTCTTTTTCACTCCTGACAGCTCTCGTTCTCTCTGTGGAATTGTTTATGTTTTTGCGCAAATTTCATGCGAGCTTCTGTTTTTTCTGCTTTTCATGTATTTTTAACACACGAGCTGCCCGGCAGTGGCCGCCCCCCCAACCCTGCCGCACCCCCTTTTTGTGCTCTGTCGGCCACTCGTTCATCTTCAAGGGCTGCCGTCAACAGCAGCACAAAAAACCAATACAACAACAACAACAACAACAACAACTGCATGAAATCGCATAAACACATTGCTGACAATTAGTGAGTGCTACGGTTACTGCAATGCCACGCCCACTGTTGATTGCCTGTGCAACCTTTATTTGTTTATTTTCCTTCTATTTATATTGGCATACTCGCTTGGACGTTGAAAAGAGTATATTACTCTCAAAATAATTGGTAGCCTAGAAAACCTAGAAAAATCTTCTTTCTTTGCCTATAAAAACCAATCCACAAAATGTTATCTGAGTTGGGCTGTGAGCGTGTATTTCGCAGTCGGTTGCACCCGACTGCAATATTTATACTTGTTTTTCTTATTGCATTGCGTTCCGTTTTGTTTGCCCAACACTTCGAGGGCGTAAGTTTCCTGTTTCTGTGCAATCTTTTAAAGCTTCAAGCAGAAGCTAACAACTTATTTCTCGATTTTACAGGTGTGTATTTTACATTTATATAACGGATTCGTGTGAAATAAATGAATCGCACTCATATGTAGCTGTTCCGCGTAATAAATGAACATTGACCCAGTTTTGCTCAAGATATTTGGCGTACTTGCCAACATATGTGCGAGTTTTAAGGTCTATTGCAACATTTAACATTGCAAAATGCATTTAAATATAAAATTACACAGAAATCTTTCAGGTATTTTGATCTGCCAAGCTATTATTTATACCTCACAAAGAAAATGTTCTTGAAAGCCTTTTCAAACTTAAAAGATTTCTCTGTAAAATAAATTTCTGATGAATTCCTTTATATTGATTTAGCTTTCAAATTATATAATATATCCAGTCCATATTCTACTTCTCTCTAGACTTCTTACTGCCAAAACTAATATATATATATTTCATATTTGAAGATATTTTTGGTTTGATTCTCCGACTAATATGTACGATATGTTTGAAATGTAGAATCGCAACATGAACTGGTTATCTTGTTGGTCTGTCAAGCCTTGAATTACTTACCCGCGTTGAAAGAGATCCACATTGAAGAACTTGTGCAGCTCAACGGAGAACTCGATGGTTGCCTGTAGATCACCCATGGCTACTGGCGCTGCTGTTCCTGCTGCTCCAGCTACTCTTTGGCCCAGTGGCCAAAGTTGTCTCCTGGACAACTGCGGCTCAAGTTGTCATTCAGTATGTTGGACTGTGGCCTGCCGTTGCTGGGTTGCGGGTGCGAGCGCAGCTGCTGAAAAGTGTGACAGAGAATACGAGAATGAGAAGAGGAGAATTTGTTGGCACTGGACGCAGGGGCAGTTGCGAGCCAAGTTCGATTAGGTTGCACAAACCGCGCTCCCAATATATATTGCACACTATTGGCAGCTTGAGCAATTGATTGGCTCGTAATTGTGCAGAAACTGTGCCAAGTGGGACTGGCCGGGTGGTCGGGGGTGTCAGTCTAACTGCCAGCGGCTGAGGTTAGCAGGTCAGCCTCAGTGAACAGCAGCAGCTGCAACAACAACGACAACGACAGGAAAATGGGAACCCCGCGACGGTGTCACAAGAATGAGGCCAAAAGCGAAGGAAGACAAAAACCCCGACGACAACGACGGATAAAACTTTTAATCGTCCAAACAACAAAAGCTTCTCTCGTGTATTTTTTTTTTTTGCCCTAACTGAGGGTGTTACAACTTTGTGCACGTTATGTGTGACACACAGAAGGAGACTTCTCCAACCCCATAAAGTACAAATATATTATATTTGTGAGCAGCAACAACATCACAGTTGATTTAGTCATATCCTAAGTGTAATATTCCCAGTTTTAATGCTCTTGTCGGAGTCAATCGGATTGGACTACCATATCATAAATAAGTTATAGGAATTATCGGTCCCAAATTAAGTACTTGCTTAGATAGTTTTGGTTGGACTAAGGTACCCACATAAGTTTTTGTGTAGAAAACCAATCTGATATTACAATTTCTGAACTAAACTGGGCATTAATCAGTTTAACTATTTAACAAACGAACAAAGTCTTTTCTCCTATATCATATAGCTCGATAGGAAGAAACGGCAGAAATTTGAGTTCTATAACACACTTTTTTGTTTACTCAGATATCTAGATAAAACATAATCTTATCAGAATCGGCATCATTGGCATAATAGTTCGGAAAATGAAGCTTAGCATTCACAAGATTCACTGTTGGCCCCACACATCCGCTTGGAAACCACGTATTGATACTCTATCATATAGCAGCTGTGGGAATATCTGCCGCAAGGGTATGTAAGCTTCGGCTTGCTGTTATTACTGGTGGTTGTTGTTATTGTTGTGGTGGCTCTTGTTGTCAGTCAAGCGCAAAACCCACGCAGCGACGCCCACAATAACATTAATGTGCTGCAGTTAATGCCGCAGTCAGTTGTTCTGCCTGCTTTACTTACTCTATCTCTCTCTCTCTCGCTCTCTCTCACCTACACATTCTCTCTTTCTCTCCCTCTAGCTGGTTGCAGTGGGTCACAGGCTGCCCTCGCTTGTTGACACAATGGTAAAAGACGTTGATGAAAGAGGCGCCGGTTAAATTCTGTGTGTGTGTGTGTGTGTGTATGTGTGTGTGTGTTTGTGTGTTTGTGTGTGCTGGCCAGCCCCTTTGTCAATGTGGGTTAACCAGACTGCGCCATTTTCTAAATGAAGTATATGAACAGCAGAGCAAAGAGAAGAGTATGCAAAGGAAGAAGAAGCTGCAGCAGCAGTTGAACCTGATCAGTGTTGCCAACTGTCGCTTTAAAAGAAAAGAAGCTAAATCTGATTATAAAAATAGCTAAAAGTAGCTGAAGCAGTTACAACTGTCGCTAAAA
Organism: Drosophila ezoana; assembly: GCA_035045725.1. Classification (NCBI taxonomy): domain Eukaryota; kingdom Metazoa; phylum Arthropoda; class Insecta; order Diptera; family Drosophilidae; genus Drosophila; species Drosophila ezoana. The sequence goes on along the minus strand of JAWNOU010000177.1, from coordinate 17,083,161 downwards.
ATAGCCGAGTCAGTTTAAATTTAGCCAAAATTGTGGACAGCATCAAATTACAACAGTTTTCGGCAGACGGAAAATAGCTGAATTAGCAAAACGTCGTCTGACGAGTAAAAGTGATGACGGCATATCCGTAGACACATTCGCAGCCAAGTTGCCACAATTTTGATTTATTTTCTCATTAGGCACATGCCCCACACAAGCCCAAGCCAGCTCTAACAAATGTCGCTTAATATTTACCCAACATGCATATGAAATTTAATGCCAAGTTTACGGAATGCGAATTTTCGGATTTCGGCGAGTTGCTAAATTAAAAGCAAATTTGTTGCGAGTCGAAAGTTTTGTCAATGTTGAGTGTTGAGCGTGGCGCGTGCTTTGCTCTTTCAGATGACATTTTTAGCTTTTAGCTCGAGCTCAAAGCAAACATTACCCATACGCAGCGTTGTCTGTTTGGATGGGAAATGTGCATAAACTTTGGAACTGGGTCAACTAAAGTTTCATGCGAGCAGACAAGAGCAGGAAGAACCATAACAAAATACACGCAGCAACATTATATAGAATACAAGTGAGAAAGTGCTCGAATGAGAGATACCCTATACGCAGCTAAGCAACATGTATTCATAATAGAGAGAGCCAACTTTTTAAATGTAGTCTCCATATTTTGGAGTCGAATATATCTACATTAACTCAGATAGTTGTCCTAGCCAGGGCTTGGAGAGGCCTACTTCCACCTGCTTCATAATTTTGAACAAGAACTGGAATACCCAGCTTACACATCGTACATGAGTGTAGGGCATAATAAGACAGCAGGGAAAATGGGGAAACTTTTTAAAAGCTCATCCTGCACTTTGTAATGGGCAGCGGCAATTTTTAAGTTGAGTTTTGGGATTTGTGTGAGCATTTTGCCAACAATTGAATACTTTTTAGAGGCTTAACAATGCGGCCCCAACGAAATGTAGATTTTGAGGCAAGTAAGTTGGCCACAAAGCCTATAAAGTTGATAGTTTGAAGTGATTTGAAAACTTTTTAATTGGACAATGAGTGGCATCTAATCAAATAACAAGCTCGTTCTTTTGTAGACATGTTTTAGATTCAATAGCATATTTACAACTTTAAGCCGAATTTAAGTACACTCGCTCTGCTTAAGCACTTAGTTCCCATCAAGTACAGATAAAAAGCCACTTGAATCAATGGAACAAAACAAAACACTTTGCCACAAAGATACAACAGGAACTCAGCGGACCAGCTCGACTCAACTAGGACAAAGGACTCTGCACTTGAATGCGAATCAACAATGATAATGATTATGATAATGGCAACGGGCATGATGTTGATGATAATGAGCATCATGCCAAAGACATTGACTGCAGTGGAAGACAGACACTGGCGCGGATTTTTCTAATGTCCTGTCGATGACAACGACCCCCCACTAAAAGGGGAAAAATCAAACCGTTCGTGCTTATCGTCATAATGATAATACCTAATGCCCCTCGGAGTGGCACGGAATCGAGCACCGAAATGGCCATGGCCATCATCGTGCCACTCATTTATCCACTGTCTCGCCAGCTGCCACAACTTTCTCTGTCCTTCGCTCACGTTTCGTGCGCCCCGAAATTATCGCCTTTTTTTCTGTCTGGTCGCCCCCGCCCGAGTCCTGCGTGGCACGGCCTGGGCCTGGGCCTGGGCGTGGGGCCCGTCAATGGCAGAGGCTCGTGAGTGTGGGCCGTAGATGCTGATAAGAGTCGGTCCATTGCCTCGTTTTGTGGCACGTTTGTTTTCTTTATTCTCTCAGAGTTTCTACTTTTTTTTTTTTTCTTGAAAAATAGTGCCATGAAGGCTCACCCACACACACACACATATTGTGTGTGAATGTGTTAATGTCTAAGGTCATCCTCGTCCTTGTTGTCGATGGGCTCTTGATAAATGAATAGCTTTCATGTTCATATTTCAATTTAATTCTGTGCGTCGGCCCATTTCCGAACAGGATTCATGGCACTCTCTTTTATTTTTGGCTAACCAAAAGCTCTCGGCTATAAATTCAATTAAATTTCCAGTTTTTTTGTTATTGTTATTTTAATTAAAACTTTCATAGCTTCCTCTGCCAGTCAAATCTAATCAGTTTAATGGAAAATTGTTTACTGTTTGATTGAAAATTTGCCAACATAACCAAAAGCAAGATCAAAGTATCGGCGAGGGCATCAGAAAGAGAGAGAGGGAGAGAGAGGAAGATAGAGAGGGGCTGTTGAATCTTGTCTATCTTATATTTTTGCATCATTTTCAGCAGCATTCAATTTGTCAAGTTCATGGATTTCCCATAGTTTTTCCTGGTAAACTTGGCAACATTCGAAAATCTGTTTTTCTTTTTGGGGTCCCTTTTCAGCTGCTGAGGTAATTTGAGACAGTTTTGTCAGCTTTACTTGTTGTTTATACCCTGAACCCATTAAAAATGGGTAAAAGGGGTATTATGTTTTTGTGCAAAATCCAAATGTATGTAACAGGCAGAAGGAAGCATCTCCGACCCCATAAAGTATATATATTCTTGATCAGCATTAATAGCCGAGTCGATCTAGCCATGTCCGTCTGTCTGTCCGTCCGTCCGTCCGTCCGTCCGTCCGTCCGTCCGTCCGTCCGTCCGTCCGTCCGTCCGTCCGTCCGTCCGTCCGTCCGTCCGTCCGTCCGTCCGTCCGTCCGTATGTATGAACGCAAGGATCTCAGAACCTATAAGAGCTAGAGACTTGAAATTTTAGATGTAGGTGCTCCTAGCTCCTACGCAGATCGAGTTTGTTTCCGATAATCGATAACTGGCCCCGTTTTCAAGTAATCGATAAAAATGTATATCGAAATCCTGTTTTTTAAGCAATTTTGGTAAATAATAAGAGCTAGAGTCACCAAACTTGACATGTAGCTTCTAGAAAAGTATATATATATCGATTATCTTTCATTTTATACCTATCGCCACCTCCCCGCTACTCTCTATCTATAAGCGCGCGCTGCATTTGGTGTTGGAATATGAGGGTTCAGGGTATCCCCTAGTCGGGAGCTCCCGACTAGAACCTTTTACTTGTTTTATTTTGTTGGAGTCCTCTTTTTCGATTTCCCTGTAAGCCACGCCTCTTGAGCGCACTTCTTGCCATGACAACGGGGGGGCCCAGCCAGACAAACAGGAAATAGACAATTTTGTATCAAAGCTGCGGCAGACATTTCAAATGTCCATCTTCCCCTCCCTAGCTCTTTTTATCCTGCTCTAGCTATGGCTGTAGCAGAGATCAAATGGAATCGCTTTAAATTATTTAATAAAAAGCCAGAAATTTATCCAAAGCCTTTTGCATTTTGTATGCGCCAGCTCAGACATTTTCCCAGGCATGTCATAAGGAATGCCCTCAAGTGCCGCCGTCCGTGAGCATGAAAATAATTTCCCTGTGCCCCCCTTCCCCTCCCTCCGCCACCGCCTCTCCGTGCCGTTTATGCACAATGAAAATTGCCAACAGTTGCAGCTGTCGGGGCAGCCAAAGGGTTGCGCCGCACGTCTTGGCCAAGTGCATCGCGTGCTTATGGCCATGCCATGGGGTGACTCGGCGCCAAAGCTCACGTGCGCGCTGTCCAAAGAGGCTAAAGCGAGAACAATACAACAACAACAAACACAACAGCTCAAGTGTGGCAACAACAACCACAAGACCAACAATCAGAGGAACAACAGCTACCAAATGAAATCGGGCATGAGAACCAGACCAAGTGCAGGCCGGGAATGGGCAAACGTCGGCGAGCGTGTCGCATTACCAGCCCGGAAAACGTCTAGTCACGTGGTCAGACGGGTAACGGGAGAGAGGGAGGGGTTTGGAGTTTGAGCGGAAACAGCTAGAAGTTTGCGAACTTCATATGTGAGGGAAATTGTAACTTATTTATGAATTGAGCTATGGAGATGCTGCAAGACAAATGCGATGTGCGCTGCAGAAAGAGACATTTTTAAAAGTTACTCTAGTTTTTCTCTAAAGAAAACTATTTGTTTAAACTAAGGTTCGGGCTGCAAGTCCAACCGAGTTGGTTCGAACCTGGAATTGCAAATAACTTTGAACTGTTGACTGGGGTTTGAGCCAAACCAATCGTCCATAAAATAAAAATGAACCAAGAAACGTATTCTATTGAGAAACACAGAGTCCAAAAGTATATATAACTGTGATTCCAAATATTGCCCAGATCTATCCATCTAACCATGGAGTACAAAAAAAATATAAGAAAATATATAAGAAATCAGTTTTACGAATCGTAACTCAAGATAGGAAATGGATTGAGGAAATGGGCGTGAGCCGAACCAAGTTGCGGAAACAGTTTTTATATAAGTTAAGATTAGTTCTCCCAAGGAAATGAATTAGTTTTCCTATTAAATATAGTGTAAATATAAGTTTGTTATTTTCTTGACTGGAATCGAACAGATTTCAAAAAGCATTAAAGTCTTAACTCAGTGAGCCCTTAATTGCATAATTGAATTTTGAATAGTTGACAGGCGCTGCCCAAAATAAATTTAGATAAGGCTAACTCCATAGAAAGCAAAGCTAGCAGATCTTTAAGCATTGTAACTCCCAGCTAAACAAGTTACGCGTGGTAAGGCTTAATTAGAGGCTTCACCGAACAGGACATTTTATGGGTGCAACCAGCAACCACTTGAGTCCCTGCTTAACCCACTCGCAACCCTATCGTGACAAAGCACGACAAGTTGGCATTGTGCGCACCTGGCTCGGGGCAGAACGGGGCTGTGGCAACTGGATGGAGGTGCAACTTGAATTGGCAGCAGACCGTAAGGCCGGAACGGGGCACAAAATTGAATTGCGACTTTTTATGCTACCTGACATCTATATATGGCCGTGTATGCCGTGTGTCTATAGAGACGGGAAGGGGCTTATAATGGCAACGGGATATTTCATTACATTTGTGCATGCATGAGTGCCGAGTGCCGCCTGATAGATGAGGGCGGGGCACGCCCACACAAGCACAAGCACATACACACGCACACACATGTATGCAAAAAAGGCAACATTGTTGAAATGTGCAAATATTGGCTCAAGTGGCGGCAATAAAAGAGTCGCTGGTTCTACGCCCGACTGCTGTGAGGGGGTGGGGAAGGGGGCGCTGCTTCTGCTCATGTTTCTATTATGAGTTGTCCTCCATCGTGTGTGTCGCTTGGGATGCCTTGGCTCAACAAGGAGCAGCCTCTTTCTGTGAGCTGCGCGCAATTTAACATTAAATTAGTCATGCATTTTGTCGCAGCCAATTTCAATTTCCATTGATTGACGATTCGAATTCAGGTTCGAACTGTCCTGACCTTTGGCCAGCCCGCCCACCGGCCAGCATGCCCCCCCTTTTTGCATAATTGCAAGCTGTCCGTGTCATCGCCATATTTCACCGGCTGTCATGGATTTGGATGGATGCGCATAAAAATACAACATAATATAACATGCTTAACCCATGGTTGGCCGTCATGTTTGCGTCTGGCCGTGGCCGTTTTGTGGGCCGACGCAGGGGTTGGGGCGCCCTTGTGGTTTCTGTGGCAGTTAACTTTGCCGTGACATGTGGCAAGCATAAAAGAACCGTAGAATGTCATGTTTGTTGTGGGCCGAACATGACGTCGAGTGGACAACGAAACGATGATGACGACGACGACGACGGCGACGATGGCGACGGCGAGCATGACAGCTACATGTGACTCACACGCTAGGTGGGCGCTAACATAGGAGCACGGGGGAAGGGGGGGGGGGGCAGAGGGGTGGCTATGTCAACACATTGCTAAATTACACTAAACAACAAGTTAGGATAGGTTGAGGTCCTCAAATCTTAGGCTGATAAATGTGGAGTTCCAAAAGAAAGAGAAACCAAAAAATGGCCAAGTAAATCAAGCTGAAAAGTAGCTAGAGCTGATGAAAAATATTCCTCAAATAAAAGTTTTAGAGCTAAGGTGAGGTTGTGGGAGGGGTAAGGTCCTTAAATTCTGGCTACAATCGCTTGATGCAACCAACAAAAAAACTTAGATAATATATAATAATATTTCGGTTAAGCAAATTTATAAATTGGTTTCAATTCCCTTGAGCATTTACTTCTATTAAAGGTATGTGTAGAAATTTCAGAAATATTTCCAAATTAGCATTTTTAGTCTGCTTGATTACAGACAAAGTCCTCAATTTTGCTGTGCGGTGTCGGAGAGGGGGAGGGGCATTTTATTGGTTGACCGGGCAACAAATTTTCCAAAATGACGGTCAGTTGGATGACCTTTAAATATGCGCCTTTTGTTTGTCCATTAAATGCGAGCTTTTAATTAAATGTCGCAGAACGTTCAGGGTATATATATGTATATATATATGTTCTACGCACTTTGGCATATTTCACGTTTCACATGACAACAGTTTTTCATTTTTCATTTTTCATTACATTCACGTTTTGTTCTCTTTCTGATTTTCATTTTATTTAATTTGTTTTTGCATTTTCGTTTTTTTTTTTGTTTTGAGACTGCTTTCGCCCTACACATTTTATTTGCGACGATTTTGCTTGGCAATGAAAATGTGGAAAATGTATTTTTAAAAAGTCAACGAAACAAACGCGTCGAATTATCTGTTTGCATTTGTATCTTTGTATCTCTGTAGCTGATGCTTTTGGTATCTATGTTCTAGCTGCGTATTTAAATGAAATATAGTTTTTTAATTTATTTTTATTTTGCACTGAGCAAATGATTTCAAAATAATTGCGAACAAATCGCAATGATTTATTTATGTGCTGTTAAGAAATTGAATTTCGAATTCAAATTTGAAACGCGTGGCTGCCGCTTTTGGCTTAGTTTGTGGGTGGGCTGAGAGAGGGGCTGGGCTGGCGAACGGGTTAGAACGGTGCCCATTGAATAAATTAGGCTGCGATGAGGAGGACACTTTGGGCGCCGACCGTGCCGAGCTGTGGGCTTTGAATGGCCCCAAAAACAGGAGCCGCACACACACAAACGGGGGCGTCCTCTCGCTCACGAATTGACTTGTTCTCCTCCTTGCTGCTTGCAGAAGCATTTTGCCCTAATTTTACTTTCTGCGATGTTATCAGGACATGCCACACAGACACCACACACACACACACACACACACACACACACACACACACACATAAACACACTACACACCCACACAAAGAGCACGAACGAAGCGATTTCCTTTCCATTTTCTGTTATTTTTTTTTAAATCGCACCCGCCCACACATTAACTCCCCGCCATCCTCCTGCCCGCCCACATTCCGCAAACAATGTCATAATTTACGCACTTTTTCATTTGTTTGTCGCTTAAATGTGCTGCACGGTTAACATTTTGTTGGGTCGTCCACGTCCACGTTCACGTTCACGTCCACGTCTGCGGCTCGCGTCCTGTTTGCGGTCGCCTAATGAAAATCGAGTGGAAACCTCAACCGAAACTGTGGCAAACTCCGTTCGCTGCGTCGACTGTTTTCCGCCTGCCTATGAAGCGCGCGTCCGTGCCGGGAAAATGTCTACAATGAACTGATGACAGCGTCGCTGCCGACGGCGACGGCTACGGCTGTCTTGCGCCGGACACAGAGCACGGAGCACGGAGCACGGAATGCGTCGTCGTCGTCGTCGTTGAGTTCGTGCGTTGCTGTCTGTATCAATGGCTGTGGCTATGTTTTGGTTAGCTCGATGCCTTTTATAAATTATTTTGGCCAAAGAGATGAGAATTTAAGAGACAGGTTAAGAGAGAGAGATGCGTTTCGGTTCTCTTTGCGTATGCACAGTGGGGTGCTGAGCTGTAAATTGTGGAAAATGGTCTACGAATATATCTGAAATGATTAATTATTAACTATTGGTAGTATTATTATTGTTATTCTTATTATTATTATTTAGCTTAGCTTTAGCACTACTCAGAGTATGAGGTCAATCAGAGACCTGTTGGCCCACTGAAATGGTCTCTAACTGAACTGAAAACTAACATAATCACCTTTCTTTTAAGACAATGTTAGAAAAAGAATGATATCGAGTAAATCTGAATAGATAAATAGATAATAATAAAGATTCTCAAACGCATGTTAAATTGTAAAGAGCTTTCGACAGACTTTAAATCAAAATTTAAATGCACTTGTTGCCCAATTTTTTATGGGAAGTATCTCCTGCAGTCACACTTTTATGCTATAGTTGAAATACGAGAAGGCTAAGTCTAGAGAATATAAATAAATCTTAAGTGAAAGCCTTTAACTATTAAAAGATATCAATTCTTAGATGGCACCATCTTTTATTAAATCATATTTAACTTGTGATATTTGCCTTCTCGACACTTCCCAGCTCAATTAAATCCCAGCTGTCTTAAAATATGCTCTTTCTCTTGCGCATGCGTTAAACTTTTCTCGCTCTCTTTCTCATTCCGTCTCGCTCGCTTTCTCTCTCTGTCTCTATCTTGTTCAGCCCTTTTGGGCGCATAAACAACAAACAGCCGCAGCCTTTAAAGGCGGCGCGTTGCACGTTTTCGCATTGTATGTCCCAAGAGGGTCGTGACTAGCCCTTGCCGGCGGCGTGCAGCTGGACAGCTCAACAGCTGGACAACCAGAGACAGTTGCCTCTCTCTCACTCTCTCTCTCCTTCTCTGCCGCTATGCAGCTTGACTTGTTAAGGTTGGGTGCCTTGTCAAGCAGCTTCAGACGATTATAACTTATATCAGCATTAGTTGTGCTTAGTAAACTCAAGCAGACGACAGGTGGCTGCATCCTTAGAAGCACGTTAGAAAAAGAGAGAGCGAGAGAGAGAGCGAGAGCGAGTGCGGGAGAGTGTGAGTGGAATGTAGAGCAAGAGAGCTGAAGAGAGAGCAGACTGTCGACAGGCACTTTCAATTTTATTTGCGCGCATTTTGGGGCCAATCTGATTATTGAGCGTTACTCATACGCACCATTGCACCGCATGAAAATGTCACATATAACTCCGCAAATGATTATAGATTATAAATCGCATTACACTGTAATACATATATATGTAATTTAAAGGGTTGCTTTTTTGTTTGTTTATTTTTACAAATGCCTACACGAGCGTATAATTTAATTGGTTTACTAGCTAAGCATCAACAAGAACTTAACCAAATTAATTAAATTATGTAAATAATTTTGTTGAAATTTTGGATTCGTATGAAAGTTAGATTAACACATACACAGCACAGCAAAAGTCAGTTGCCTTCACATACTTAACAACTAATACACTACACATTAAAACTACTAAATTTGTTCATTTTATTCCAGCTAAATAATTTGCCTTGGGTGCCGCATGTCGTATGCTTGATATCCTATATATATATATGTGTGTGTATGCATATATAAGCATTTATATATGTTTGTGCAGATGTGTCGATCAGACGGGCTGCACCTCGCAGACAAAGTAGGTCTCGAAGCTGCAGGGTGAATCGTTCCATTTGAGACCTTTGCCATCGCGATTCCACAGCTCCAGGCAGTTCTCCTCCTCGCCATTCTCATAGCGGAAATTGTTTGGTTCGCCGGCATTCCAATTGGTAAACGTTATCGGCCGTCCGGTGGCCATCCAAAAGTAGTTGCCCTCATCGGCCAGATCTGTGCCAGATATCCAGAAATGTTCGTGACCCAGGCCTGTGAACGAGTGTAATCATGGCAGATAGCGAGAGTTATAAATTATATGCGCACTTCTCATCTGGATTAAGCAGTCACTAATAGGCGTGTCTCAACTGCCCACCTGCCCACCTGTCCGCCTGTCCGTCTGTCCACATTGTACATTCACTTTTGTGCTCTGCAGCACAGAGATTTATGTTGGATGCCATGGAAAGTGCATCGAAATTGAATGCCTGGCCGCATTTGCAGTCCATTGTCTGGCCCCCAAAGACCCCCTCGCTTGTCCGTTGCCCATGTCTCCCTTTGTCAGCATTTTAAGTTTTGGGTTACCAACTTCCGCGTATTATGCACGCTAGAAAGTCAAAGCCCCCCCTCCACCATGTTAGCCAGCAGTCCCCTCTCAGAGCATTCCGTGACTTCAGCGGCTGCTTGAAACGGCCCATTCACTTACCAAAGTCGCGTATGTGTTTCTCCAGTCTATCGTTCTCTTCCTGTGATGAAATGCTAGCCAAGTGCATGCCATGGTACCGGCAGTATTGTGTGGCTTTGAACCAATTTGCCTGCAAGTTGAAGAAATAGTAAATTGTGAGTGCCAAGCCATAAGCCAGAAAGAAAACTTTACTGCATTGCAGCGAAGCTTAAATACTCTTAACTAATTGGTTTTAGAATTTAAATAATATATACTACTATATACCACAATAGTTATTTCTTTGAAACATGCCCAAGCAACAAGGCTAAGCAACAAGCCTTAGCTTGTGTAGGGTATACGCGGCAGTAAAAGTTTTTGGCTGCTTCAAAGAATTTGCCTACATACCAAAGTTCAGATAAACACAATCCTTAACACGTCGCAGGCCATTAAGGCTGCCCCACAGCTGGCACACCTGTGAGGTGGCAAGTTCAGGTGCGAAGGCACGGGCTAGTGCTTTCTTTTGCTCATATGGCAAACTAATTGACTTCTTGGCGTCAGTGGAGCGTCCTTTTACAGCCCAATAAACACTTTCAGTGAGCGTGCCACAACACAGCAACAACAAGAACGAGAACATTCTTCACGTCATGGGGATGTCGCGGGGAGAGGATGCCATCGCGAGGACAGGATGCTGCTGCGCCAGTTTGCGCTTTATTCGCGCACAATTACGGCTAATACAATTAAAGCAAAGTTAATGACGACGTCGATGTCGACACGGGCGGTAGACCGCAGAGCAAAAGCCTGACGAGTGCCTGCCACAGGACACGGGGCACGGGGCACAGGGCGCAAATGTGTGTATCGAGCAGGAGCCAGGTGGGGAGGTAGTTGCGTAATCGATTTAGATGCGCATCAGCTGCTGGTTGAAAAGCACTCACATGGACACACAGGAGGAGTTGCAATAAAAAATATATATGTTGTTAGCCCAGCCACAGAATCAACAGGCACAGGCTTGGCTAATTACACGTGGCCAGGTGCGGGTGCAGCAGGTGTAACCGAAAGCCATTAGTGTTAATCGAATATCAAATTGCAGTTATTGACATATTGATATACTGGCTGCAAACGGCACATGGCCAAACTAAACCAAAGCCCGCGTTGCTTCTATGGCCAACATAAACGGTTTTGGCCACATCAACGTCATCTCTAATTGGCTGCCAGTTCGTAAGCGGAATTTGCAATGTGTGGGCGGGTGTTGGCTGCCACAACACCCGGACCTGCCACGTTGCCAGCGCTGCCTGTTAAATAATTCAAAATATAACATAAAATGCTGACGACTTTTATTGACAGAGATTTGCAGCCAGGTGAAAGGCCACAGGCAACGGGAGCGGGTGGGGGTGGGGGTGGGGGACACATATGAATGTGGCAGCTGACACGGCGTTTAAGATCTGGATCAGTCATGCAATCGAATGTGGATTGTCGAGTGGGCAACTCGTGTCATGTGCCACATGTGCCACATGTGGGCAACGGCAGTTGATGAAAGGATTGGCAACAGGAATGATTGTTGTTTGTGGGACAGTTCGATAGATATTATGTCATTATGCATTGCGAAAGAGAGAGTGGAAATTCGCAGGAAAAACTGACGTAGAAAAATATAAAACTAATTTATAATGCATAGCTCTTTGAATAAGCTGGCGGCCCATGGCTTTGCCATGCGAAGTTATTTCATACTTCAAAATCAAGACAACGCTTTTTTAACCCGTTTTCGTCCGTGGGAAAGTTTTAATATTTAGACACTACCGTTAACCAACACTTACACCCAGCTAAGTGGAAACTGTGCAATCGGTGAATCATGAGTTGAGCATTTCATAAAATGTGTGGACCACGCATTCAATATTTACTGATATGTTCTCAAGAACTGCTCAAGAACTGAATTTGCATATAACCGATTTCCACTTATTTTCCATATTTGCGCGTGGAATTTCAGCTCCCTAGCTCTTCTACAAGAATAAGTCAGTCAGAACAAACAGTTAAATAAAGCATCTAGTTCTCAACATTGTATCATCTGTAGCATGTGCTGGCATCTAATTAACAAGCGAATGTTCTTGTTCTCCACAAATGCCACCGAACTCAATTTGCAGCAACTCAATTAAGTGGCAGCAACATGTTTGACAATTCTGCAAATGTCATTAACACATCGAATAGTGGAATCGATGGAGTTGCTCAATCGACTATTACCAGCTGCCCCGCCTCCAGCCCCCCCTCCGTCGTATAATCAACTGCAATTAGTGTCGCATTAAAAAAACCATCGCCCAAGTCCGAATCCATTTGCTGACTGGCCAGATGCCCGCTGACGACGGCTGTATGATTTTTCTTAGACTGTTCGTGCCGCAGGCAAATTAATTTTAAATATTTGTTTTCTTTATTTTAGCAATACGATGTTTATGGTAAGATTGCGTAAGACACGAAACAAAGTTTGAAGTATGCTAATTTATTCATGGGGCTTACAGCGATGCCTAATTGGGAATAGTCCAATAAATAAATGGAACATTTCTAAAGAACTATACCGAAAGTTAATAAACGAGAATCTGTTAAATTAATTCACGAGCTGAGATGATTTAGAAGCGGGTTCCAGGGAGAGTTGTTACCGTTATAAAGCAAATGTTTCTGTTCTGTTTTTATTGTTTTTGTTTATTTTTTTTTTTTGGTAACATGTTTCGCGTATCGCAGCACAACGCCACCTAATCAGCTGTGGCACCTGCTCTTAATTAATGTTCGAATAATGAATACAATTCACAATCTAACTGTCGGCATGCTCACAATAGAAATGTTTTATTTGCCAAGCCCCCCCCCCCCTGCACTCTGCCCCCGCCCCTCTACCCCTCGCAGGCACCCTGCAACTAACCAGTCACATATCATAAACAATGTGTACATAAAAATTAATTACTTTTTCGTTGCTTTTGACGTCGCTTTGCAGTTGTTGGCAACATTTTGGTTTGGGCTTTCAAATAAGAAGAATAAGAATAGAATAATAAAAATAGATTTTATGCACAACATTTAAATTCTGAAGCCTCAAATCAGTTCAAGCAGATTGAAGAGTTTCGGCTCAAGTTATTTAATTCCAAAATGGCAATGTTTGGGCAATTTGCATGTGGAACTGGTTTAACGCTAATGCGATCCTGACTAATTGAAATATCGCTTACCTCATGCCATCTTTGGGGTGCTCACTTTTAAACGTGGCCAATATTATCTGTGCCACTTTGATCTATACGGGCAATCAATCGTTTAGCAATTAAATGCGAGCGTTTTGTTTAATTCAATTTGTGGCTGTTTAAGTACCTGTTGCTTGGTATTAATGGCCGCATTGAGCTGCCAAATCTTTGGCTTACATTCCTTAAAATTCCATGAGAACAAAGTGCCCATCAATCACCATCAATCTTTCTCCCCACACAGCTGACCTTTGGGTGTCGTTTATAGCGGTCACTTTGTGACATATCAGCTGTTATATCGAACTCAACAAGTACCAAAGCAAAATAAAAGCAACCTCCTCTTAAAGTTCACACAGATAAATCGCCTCAAGTTTTCTTTTCGCTCTGAACATTTCAGCTTTAAACTAATTTGCTCTTCTGATTTAATATGACGAGATTTCAGTGGCTGGCCATTAAATGAGTTTATTAAATTAGCTTTTGGCGTGGCTTTAAAGTTCAAGGAGACTGCTTTTTATGGCACAGAAGAAAATTTATTGATTTTGTTTGAATGCACAACCGTTGCGAGTTATTTGCATACCCGTCTCTTACACGTCACAACGCGTCACACACACAACAACAACAAAAACGCGTCAGAGTCGCGTCGCAAACGCACGCGTCGCGGGCGCGTTTCGGACCTTTGACTAATATGTTTTTAATATGAATGGCTGCATGAATTATACAAAAATTTAATAAACGTAGCTGTTGATGCGTGTCCAAGCACGTCAATCTGCCGCTCGGAACATCATGGTCGTAGTAGCGGGCATTTATTTAATGATCCAATGGCATTGATATCAGTTCTGAGGCTAAAGATATCAGAAGTCAATGATATCAAGAAGGTTGCCTCGGCAGAGCCGACTTACAACTAAGTATATATGCAGAAAATCCTCTTAAGATCGTGTATTGAACTTTGTTCCACTTAAAAGAAAATGTATTGCATTGTCTGTGTTGCAAGCGTCTTAAATGTTGTTGTTCAATTTCATATGCATATTTGCCAACCGGCGGCTAAACTTAATGGCAAATGGCGAGCCGTTGAACCGTTACAAAATTGCAGCTAAATGTTTATGGTGCGGAATGCAGCTTACCTTGAAGAAGATGCCCAGGTAGTATCGCTTCTCGCCCAGCTTCAGCAGCGGCATCGTCCACTTATTCGGCGTGTACTGCGACTCGTCCACACAGTTGGGGCAGTCTATAAATAACATCAAGGAAGCACTTTAATAAAATATCAGAAAACCGAACAACAAAATAACATGTATACAGATTTTTGTTCATTTTTTTCTTTTCTTTACAGGCAACGATCTTAAAATACCAAGGTCGCAACTTAAAAATTTACATATAAAAATTAAACAGTTATAAAAAGCTCTTAAAATATACAAGTTACGATCCGAGACAAAGTTACGATCCGAAACACAAACAGTATTCACAGTTATGATCAAAGATATGGAAATATCGACAGTTACAAAACCAAGTAGGGCTTCATTGAGTTCTAAATACCTGATCTAGCGAATTTCTGGTTTGTTCACAACTGATTAATTATTTGCCACGAAGTTCAACCATAAAAATCACATTCAAATTATAAAAATTGTCATTTAAATGCTGTTTGACCATAAACAAAACTGGCCACATCTAAACAGATCTTAAGTTATGAACGGAATAAAAACCTTTTAGCTAATTGCGCTTGATGCGCATTTTGCATTTCGCATTTCGAATTTCGCCACAAATTGAATTATGCTAGTTCATCTGGCCTGGCTAAGTGCGAGTGTAAGAACTGGTTCGCTCCAAAACTAGTTGAACCAGTTCCAGCCGCTACAGCATAATGAGCTCATATGAATCGTTGACAGAATATTTGACAATGGCTTTGATATGCTGGCCAACTCGGGGGGGAGATCTATAAATGAAATAAAACTAAACCAAGGTCAACGACTGCGCACACTGAGTTCTGACTATGTGAAGGTCAATTAAGCAACTAGGGGATACATGGAAACGAGATGTATGTCTGTGTGTGTGTGTGTGTGTGTGTGTGTGTGTAGGGCAGCATTCTTTCAAGCACGTGTGTGTGTGTGTGTGTGTGTGTGTGCTTTTGACCAAGCTAACGGCGTTTCTTTTGTTAGCCAACACACAAAAGACGATAAAACGACACCCAAATATGGCAACTGAGAAACATTTTCGCGAATTTCGTTAATTAATCATCCGAATGGACGCCATTACGCGCCAAGGCCCTGCAGAAGGCGTCACTAATGATAATTATAATGCTGAATAATGACTGTTGTCTGGGAAGCGGCATTGAAGTATTTACATGTATTTACAATGACTGAGAAACATTTTGACTACATCGTCAAAAATGTAATTTATTTTAATAGCAAAAATCATATATTATGCACAATTTGGCAATCGGCTTTACTACAATACTACAATACTACAATAGTTGGCATCAACATTTTTAAGATTATCAACTGATGGAGGTAATTCAAAAAGTGTTAGATTTTTGTGCATTTTTGTGATACTCAAATAACATTAGAACTCTAGGGGCTACACTTTTATGTTATATGGGTTCTATATAGACTGTTTCAATGTGAGCTACATTCTATAGCATTCAGATATTGATTAGTTTTTGCTGATAAATCATTAATGCTAAACAATAAGCAATTTTTTCATATAAGAACTCATTTTTCGACTAATGCTTTCTATGGCAGCTATATGGTAAAGTTCCAGCCGACTTTTGTATATGCAATATGAGATTGAGCTATGGACATTGATCAAGAATATATACATCATTAGCTACTATATATGCCTCATGTATTTTGTGACCAATGAAAGGGTATTGAATGCATTTTTCTTAAGTCTGCAGCGTAAACTTTCGATCAGTTGCATCATCGAATTTAACACGCATTGTTAATTATCTCGACTCGCGAAGCCCCATAGAGACTGACCGGTCTTCGCGGTAGATCGGCCGAGACAGGTAACAAATTAAAGGTGCAAATTGATTAAGTTTCTGCCAAACTTAATTTATAATCCAACAGTTTTGGCTGTGTTTGAAGCAAAAGTTTGGCAAATTAAAAAGAATTACTTTTGTTTATTAATAAACGCAGTCAATATTTATTATAGTTTTTATCGTTTATTATTTATTGCTTGTTTATGGTACATTTTTTTGCACGCAATTAATCTGGACTTGACAACAAAAACCAGTTTAAATTTAAGACAACATTTTCAGCTTCCAGCTGGCCATGGGGCGTGGCGCAGCCAAAGTCATTGCCAATGCCTGAAACATTTTCTGCCCTGAAGTGCGGCCAATTAAAATTGAATTATGCTTGGCTAAACGGATTCTGTGACCTTCAGTTGCTGCCGAAGGAATCGCCAGATAGCTGGCATTGCCTTTAAAAGAAAACAGCTTTAATGTATCCTTTGAAGCCAAGAAAATGCCTGACATTTGACGAAAAATTCGAAATGGACTTGATTGGGGCGACGATTGACAAACTTCCTGGACAATAAATACATACGTACGTTTTCTTTTGTGCTGCTTTTGCTTCGTTTTAACAAGTTTCCACCGCATGTATGCGAACAAAAGAATCGTTAAGTATAAATTGATACGAGTTATTTGAGTTTTTACTCTTGCAACCAGTTTTAAACACAGTTATGTCTGCTTTTTTTTTTGAGCATCAGCTAACGTAATACTTGGATTTTGTTTGTCTAGAATAGAGTTTCTGCCGAGTTTTCTAATAACAAGCTACAACTTAATAGTATAAGAATAAAACTTGGTATTCATTTATTCCAATTACTTGAAATTACGCATACGCCCTGTTGCCCAATATTCCATTTACTTGAAATTACGCATACGCCCTGTTGCCCAATATTCTGTTAGATGCTGGCCTACAATTTGGCCTATTTACTTATGCAAAAAACGTGCTAAGCTCGACTGATTGCTCTCTTTACTCTCTCCAACTGACCCTGGCGTTCAATTCTGTTTAAACAATTCATATTTTAAACCTAAAGGCGCCAGCTTATCGCTGCTTTTCTAGTAGGTTGAACTTTTGTGACAAATATTTCAACAGCTGCCCGTAAATAAATAAAACAGAGCACAACAGGTGCAACAACAACAGCGAACAGTTGACTAATTTCATTGATTGCCCAAAGCAAACCTTAAACAAAAACAGCAACAGAAACTGAAGCTACGCACAATAATCAATGAAATAAGTCAACACGGTAGCTGCCAGCCCACAAATACACACAACGACAAATGTAAACATCTCCTTAATTAAACGCCAAGAGTAAATTCCAATCAAAAATAAAAACAACCAACTGCCGAGCTTGGAAAGTGAAAGTCAAATTTAAAATGAGCACACGCCGCACGCCGCACGACTGCCCGTAAGGATGTCCAGAGCGGCGTGTTATGCAATCGAGCAGGCTTCCAGGTGAGAAGTGAGCTTGGGCTTGAGTACCTACCAGCGACAGGACCGGCGACAGGACCTGCTGCTTTATTCGCCAACGCCAGAGTCCTGTCCGCAAAGCAGCAGACGGCAAATATCACAGTCAAAATCAAATATTTTTGCATGTTTGTTAGTTTTCGGTATTTTTGTTATGAATATGGAATTTATTTTGTTTTGTTTTGTTTTGTTTTGTATAATTTTGTATATTTTATTATTTTCTCAAATATTTCTTTTCCAGTTATGCAAATTTGCACTTCCGTAAAGATAAAAATTTCGCTGCTTTTTTTTTGAGTTTTTCAACGCATTTTCGTCCGACTTTATATATTGCTGCAGATGCACGAATTTACATATGAATTTTAAATACGCGTTCCGCTTTTGTATATTATTGTAAACGTTGTCGAGTTTCGTGAAACGGAATCGAAAGTTGCCAAAAAAATTGTATATATGAACGGAGAGCAGGCCAAAATATTGTTATATATATGTGTAGACCAAGACGAAAATACCGTGCGCATGCGCGCCCAAACTGACCGTCGGCTGTCGAAGAACTAACAATTTTGGAGCGCTTGGGCGCCAACTTACGCAGAATCCCCAAGCGCAGCTGAGAGCGCAAGAGCGAGGGAGAGGAGGAGGAGAGAGAGGGAGAGGGAGAGCCGAGCGGGCCAGAGAGAGAGAGAGAGAGCCGGTTCAACTGGTTGGCCAGAGAGCTGCAACTCGTTTGTTTCGACTTTTTTGTCTTTTCGATATTCGGTGTGAAACAAAAAGCTCTGCAAGATTAGCATCCAAGTCGAGAGATGCTGCCTGCCCTGCGTGTACGGACAGCGGCACAACACTTGTTGGCGACTGTCGACAGAGGCCTGCAGCTGACGTGCTTGTCAAACACTTGACGTCTTGAAGCCGCAGACGCAGACGCAGACGCAGACGAAGCCGTGTACCAAGGTAACAAACATCAGTGGAGCGTGCGTTAATTTGGACATGCCCACAAAGCTGAGCTCGAGCGTGAAACGAACACCAAAAGCGAACATTTCAAGATATCTGGTTATGCGGTCTCTCGCATTGCATGTTCTCCGACATCGGCGACGTTCTAAGATTTTGCAATTTCACTGCGTCTTCGTGTATCTGACACGAGCTCGGCTGGCATACCGCACAATTCCATCTGTGGCAGATGCTTTCGATTTCCATTTTCAGTTTCTGCCAGCCAAGTCTCTCGCCTGACCTTGACAGGTGCTGCAGTGCGTATACGTAACATCGTCAAAGCAAAGCCGGACAGCTGGGAATTATTTTTTTATAACAACAAACATATGTTCGCGATTCATGAATCTGGTTTTTGGTTTGTCATACTATTTTCCAATATTCAATAAAATTCTACAGCTTGAAAATTTCAATTATATCGTTCTGGCAGAAACATAAATTTATATTGCAACAGATTTCAATTAATTAAAAGAAACATTTTGTTTAAGAACCAGGTTTTGGCAAATATTTATCGTTTTCAGCTCTTTTTTATTGTGTACTATCTTTTTATATATATTATTTATAGTCAACTGAAATATCGGGCTCTAACCGGATCGTTGCTGAATCCGTTGATCTATGTACACTTGTCTTCAATGTCAGAACATAAATTTAGAAGACGAAAGAAATTCAAAAACTCCTTAATTAGAAAAAAACACAACTTTCGCCATAGATTTGAACTGTTTGTAAAATGGAATCTCGGTCATCCTTTTTAAATGCCGAAATCGCGACAATCGACGAAGTCAAGAAGTGGACGCCAATTATTGAATTTCTTGCAACTTGTATTTTGACCTGTGGCATATTTCGTATTGCCTTCGGATACTTGTCCTGAGAGATGTTAATAAAATGAAATATAATTTATTTGGGCTATTGCATTAATTTGTTGTAAATGGCTGCTTTTGAGCCGATTCTTAACGATTTGACTCGAAACACGTTTCCAGCTGTTACGTTTTGTGTGTATCTGATTCGATTAGCATTTGCCATTGAAATTAGATCAGAGACGAATCGAACATAATGGTCAATAGACGAGTTCATTGCTACTTGGCCAGGGCAAGTCAGGGCTGTGGTTCTTTGTAATAGAAACCCAATCAATGGAATGCGGCACAGAAGTCGGAAACGTTGGCGCATAATATAATAATATATAATTAAGTTTCCTATAAACAATCAAATCATTACAGCAATTAGTCACATGTCTATTTATTTGAAAATGATAGGCAATTTGTGAGGTGTTTATCGCTTGTGCTTGAGGGCTTTGTTCGCTTGTTAAGTTTTTCAAATTAACTTTGGTAAATTCTTGCAAACGTGTTTTAGTACGCCTATTTATTTGGCAAACCTTCAATTTTATTGGCTTTCTGCCCACATGCTTCAATCATGACAAAATGTTTGCTGATTTTATTGATTTATGCTGAAAGATGGACATCTGATGGATCAAAAGAAGAGCTTGTGTATATATATTTTTTCTCAAAATATGCAAATTTGTCTTCAAGTGTTGCCAATTTTTGTATTTTTTTTTATTTGTGTACTAACAAACGTGCAAATGGCCCTAAAATGTATTATAATTCGCGTCTTATCAAATAGTAGGGGATTTTTTTTTTGAATCGGGGATTTTTTTAAAATTTATTCAATTCGGAATTCTCAGAAAACTATTATATTATGGCAAATAAAGTTTGTTTTTGTATTTGTATTAAATTCGGGGATATTTTCCGACTAGTTTTGATAATAATTAAATACAGATAACGCAGAAAATTATTACTTAATAATTGTTCAAGTTATATTTGAAAAGTTCAAGTTTTTTTATGTTAAGTCCTTGATTAATTAGGAAAACGTTTGTCTAAACATCTGCCATGTGTCTGTATCTGCAAGGGGGATTTTTGTTTTGACATTGTCCTCAATTTTAATGTCTATCAACTATTATTAACATTTCTTTATATGCTTTTTTAAATAGGGAAGTATTTTTGTACAATTTTGAGTATAATTTGTTAAAGATATTGCAAACTGTTTTTTATCTAACTATCTTTGAAATTGTGTTTGCAACGGGGATTTTTTTGGTTTAGACAAACTTTGTAACAATTCAATATTTTTACTTATAAATGCATTTGTAGATCTTATCCCAATATCAAATTTGCAGGAATACGTTAATTATGAGGTCTTTCTTATGCAAAAGTCTTTCGTATCTGGATAGACATAAGCGATTAACGCTGCTGGTTTAGAAAGATTTATTAGTCCATGTTATCTGAAGCGATTGTCACAGTTAATTTGAAAAACACTTAAATTTCATGTGCTTATAAAACCAATTCCGATCTGGGATAAGAAAACAATAAGCTGCATTGAAACAAGTTCCGAAACCGAATCGAAAGATATCTACCGCGTGGGGAGGTGTGAATTCAACGGGCAAATCTTTCGATTTGAAGGTACATACATTTCAAATCGGTTAAACAAGTTTCTGTTGACAGTTTAAATAAGATACAAGAGAGACTGTAGTCATAAATTAAAAGTTCAATATTGTACAAGTGCTTCAGATGGCAGTGGCCCTGGTCATTGTGGTCATCATTGCATGTGTGGGCGGGGGGAGGGGGCTAATAAATGGCGAATAAAGCGTCAATTGCGTAAATAGGATGAGAAAACAAGGCGCAAGAGTAAATATGCACACGCCATCGCAGCAAGTGACATAAAAAACACGCATACATCATACGCCCCGTGGGCCATGAACCGAAACGGCGTGAAAACAACATTTACCACAGACAAAAAAGCGCTTGTATGCAAATATGTGACTCCGAGTATTGCCAGAAAATAATACGAAACAACATTTTGGGGGCATATTTATACCCTAACTGGGGCAGCTGTACGATAAAGCCATAGCATCTCCGCATGAGCACTTTTTTGCTCATATTATCAAATATTTATATACGCCATGACAAAACTAAGAGTATACGAATATGTGGGCTGCATCAACTAATAGCAAGGTTATTAACTGGAGTATTGATGATACGATTGTTAAAGCGTCTGCAACAGCTACTCCAAGTTTAAAACTTGATTGATAGTCGGCTTTGTAAATGGCCTTAGCTAAATAGAGCAAATGCCCAGCAGCAGTTCAGTTTATTCGATTCCACGCTTGACGTCTTCATCTGATCTGATTGCTCGCTTGATTAATGATTTTCTGACCGTTTTCCAGCACTAATCGTTATCGATTTCGATTTCTGGCTTGATTAATTGTTTTTCATGGAGTTTTCCAAAACTAATCGCTATCGATTTCGATTGTTCGCTTATTTTATGCTTTTCAAAGAGTTTTCCAACACTTACCGCTGTCGACTTCATTCTCGCTGGGATCGCGATGAAAAATATTGCCGTAGTACTGATCGTGCTGCTCCGACTCGACGCTCTGCAGCGACTCCTGCACATCCTCGTCGTATTCATCATGAGGATTGCTGTTTGCCTGCGACTGCTGGTCCGCCAGATCCTCCTCCTCCTCGTCCTCGTAGCGCAAAGGCTGGCTAGTTGAGCTCGTTATCCGCTTGGAAGCCGCCGCAGCTGCCAAACGATTGCGTTGGGCGCCGCCGGCGCTTTTCTTGTAGCCATCGCTGCTGGAGAAGCCACGCGGACGTGGACGTGGGGAGGGCTTTGGCTTGGGCAGAATATCCGCTATGGTGGGTATCTTCTGGCTAACGCTGCGGTTCGGAAACAGGCGACGCTCCAGAAAGTTGGCAAATATCTGTTGTGTTATCTGATTCTGGCGCGCCAGCTCGCTCTGATCCAGCTGAAAGTGATTGTTGCCGCTGTCACTGCCACTGTTGCTGTTTCTACTTCTGCTGCTGCCGCTCGTGCCTGCAATTGGATTGATGCACGATTAATCAATGTAATCACATGTGGGCCGCGGCAATTGGGCAATCCCAACAGGTGGCTGCCGCTCTGAGCGCTCAGCTGGGGCAATTACATAAACGCCGGGTGGCCCACGTTCAGCTTGAAGATGAGTTGCAGAAAATCAAGTTGAAAACAAGTAAGACGGCTCTAATAGAGAGTGCGCCACTGGGAAATACCCTATGCGCAATTCTGCAAGTAACTCGTAATACTTAAACAATTATTACCTTATTTGAATTCATGAGAATCTGGTAGAGAGGCTCTTATTCGAGCTATTATGAGAGTTGACGACAGTGTGAGAGTATTGAAAGGGTGAGAGTGATTTTAAAGAAACGAGTTACTTCATCATTATATCAACATAACTTTGTTATGTACAGATATCCGGCTCAACTAGACAATTATTAACATCTGTAAAGCTTGAGCCTATGAAAATCGCAAAGAAGGGCGGTAAGCATAAATGTTTTTTGTAATATGCAGCAAAGCCTCTAAAATGCCAGGCTAAGAAGCAAAATGACTTGGATTAACCCAACCATGAAGATATATGCCGGATGAGTTTAAAAAAGGGTATCATCTCATTGTAGTACCATAAACACATGTACAATCTGTATAAACAAGCAAGTCTTATGTGCTCTTTAGCTAGTGTCTGCATATATGTGCTTGCATACATGCGTATATAAGTCTTCAACTAAATTTGAAGGTCAAGAGCTTTAAAAATTAAATGTGGCGAAACATATAACTGATGAACTGATGACTCATTTTGAAGAGCATCAGGTTTGGTCAGTTACTGCGCCCTGTTTAATAAAAAGAATCTGTAAAGCTAAAAGCAATTTGATCTTTAGAAATGCGCCTCTTGTGTACACGTAGGCCACCCATAGGCTTTTAATGACTGTCGGCAATACATTTTGATTGACGTCATGACGCTCTGCGTCAGTCGCTCGAGTGACACGCATCAATCAAATCGGTGACCCAATGAAAGACGGGGATGCCCGCCGCCGCAGCTGCCACGGCCTCAGGGTCGCGAACGTGATCATTAGCTGAGCTCCAGCTTGTAAATTTGCATTTTTGTTTGGAGCTCTTCCCTGTTTTTTGTTGTATATTGTTTAATGACAGATTAATTGTTTGCCGTTTGACTGGGGTCTTACTCTTACACTCAACCCCACCACCGCCCAACTACAACTGTGTCAAGGCAATCGGATTTTTAAGTGTCCAGCATTTAAACGGATTGCGAGCAGTTGCAGTTCCAGTTCCAGTGGCCATCTCCCATCCAGTTAATGAGTTTAAATGGCCAAATAATTGATATGAATGCGACTGTAAACAGCGCAGACAAAGCGACATTAAAGTCTTAAATGCTGCTCAAAAGCCCGCTTGATGCATTAGCCCGAAACACACCCAAAAAAATAATAAAGCAAAAAATATTGTCGTGTGCCCAAAAATGTTGATTACCCGCCATTTCGGGTTTGTTTCACTTAATGCCTGGTATATGTTTTTTTTTGTTTTTTTTTTGCAACGCCTTTACAAATATGTTTACCTTCATTAAAGTGTGTAAAATGAAGTAAAATTTATTACGCAATTTATTGTTGTTTCTGCGCCTGGGGTAATCATTTTTTGCCTTTGCTTTTACATATTTTTATATTTTGTCTGAAGAGTCGTCATTTATAACTTTCAGTCAGCAAATGCCCCCTAACCGCTCTTGCTGACATTTGAGTGTGCTGCAAGCGGACATAAGACCAAATAAAATTCGAATTATAGCCACATCTGAAAGTACTGAAAGTGGGCTATCTTGAAATTGGGTGTGTTAACTTGAGTCGGTGATAAATCATATTGTTTAATGGATCATAACTGAGAAACGGAAAAGATGGAGATGTGATGCAGATGAGATTGAGTTTACCTATGCTAAATACTTTTAAGGCCTTAAACTTTATGAAAAAGCAATGTAGTTTGCAATGATTAATTTTTATAAATTTGTTGGAAGTAGTTGCTATCCAATAATTGCAATTGGAATCTTAGATAAGCTTACAAGAATTCAACGTAAAAACGTATGTAAAAACACGTCAGGTCCAATTTAAATCCCTGCATTTTAAACTAAATTTTAAATATTTGCCGGAAAAGCTGTTATTGAAAGCAAGAAGGAAAGCGTGCTTTTCCTGCCATTATTATCAGGTAATTACTTTGCCTCCATCAAAATTTTTGTTCAAGATACAATCTTAAACAAAGTGCAGCACTCAAGACCAATTGACAGTTGAGCTGGTTTGTTGGTTTCTTAAAGAGCAAGTCATCAGTATTTTGATTTCCTCCTCGTGGCGCTAATTCATCGATTTCAAACTCAAATTGCTGGATGTTTCAGCCCAAATTGAATACTGGTGCGGCGCTAAGGTCACAGACGAGGGCACTCGACTGGCCGACAAAATGGACTCCAACAATGGGACTCTAATAGCAGTCACATTTAGGGCCCATTGTTAACACGCTGCTTCGCTGGCGTCTAATTGTTCTCAACGAGCCAACAAATCAAGCTGAATAATCCTTGAGATATTACGAGTATTTGTCGCTCATTATGAGCCACATTTCAATTGCCGTAGTTATTGTTGTTGTTTGTTGTTGTTGTTGCTGTGGCAATTTACATGCCATTGTCTGTGCAGTTGACCAATTGAAAGTTGGCCCCAAGTCGTGATGGCCCAAATGCACAATCTAATCCAGTTCCCGATCGCCGTTTATCGAATACTGATCGATGTTTTACACGCAGTTTTCGAATAGTTGGTTGGATTTAATTGCCGTTCGATTGGAGTTTATTAATTTCGTGCAACGTGCAACGTGCAACGTTGAAGCATGCAACAGCGGCAAATAGATGCCATAACCCAGTTCTGTCCGAATTGTGATGTGTATCTCTATCTAGCAGATACGCGGCATGACCAGCATTGGCTAATTGTCGTTTGCCCAGGCACATAAATCATTCGAGACTCGTCGAGGATGTTGGCTGACTGCAACTTCAACTGCAACTGCAACTGGCAACTGCCTTGAAAATGCAACAACCAAATCAAACAGTAAATCATTTTGACTTGCATCTGTTGCAAATAACCCGCCAGCTACACCAGCGGCAGCGGATAATGTATCTGTTTCTGTATCTGTATCTTAAAAACAGCAACTGCTGCAAAGAATCGAGGGCCGTGTAATTGCCGCTTGGCTGAAAAGAGGTCAATTAGCAGCAGCAGCAGCAGCAGCAGCATCTACAAGTACAACCCCCTACACCCCAGCTGCCCGCCCAGCAAAAGAGTTTCTTTTGCAGTTGTGCAATTCGCCAAAATGAAGAAAAAAAATCAAATAAACTGAAACATGCGCGAAAAATATGTATTCCAAAAATGTAGGTGACTTCGACCCGAACGAGACAAAACTTGTACATTCCGTTAAACAAAAAAGTGTTTTAGATTTCATCTCATTTCCAGACGAGTTTTTCACATTGCGCAATCAATGCACTCATAATTAGCCACAAGCCTGTCATAAGCGGCGTATACGCAACGCAACACCGAAGCGCATACGCCCCGTTGGCCGAGCTGTGGTTTCGACTGTCTTGATTGACGCACAGAAATCTGAAATATGATAGACAATACGCATATACCAATTGTCTTTCAATGCCAGACAAGATTTTGTACAAGCCGACAGCTAATTAGTTAAAGTTCTTCAATTCTTTTGGCTGACTGAGCAGTTTTTCAAAATGATTATTATGTCAGCACTCGAAGCGTAGATGGGGCACCATAAATTAGTAATCAACACATTCGCATAATGTGATGTAAACTTTTGGCCCAAGAACTTGTTGGGCAACTCGAATTAATATACCACGACTTAATGTGACAGATTTATCTATAGAAATGGCTCTCATTATAAGGCGATTGCAAAGCAGGTGCTTGAACCCGACAGAAAAAGAAAAGACGAATTTAAATATTAGTTAAATATATGCGCTTAGCATCTTCTACATTCAAGTCAATGAACGGTCCATTAATCTTGTAGCCAACTTTTTGGAAATGTTTCGAGCACGCGCTTCGGGACTTGGCCGAAAATGTCACAAGGTGAAGAAGCAACCAACTTATAAGTAGATATAAGTAAGTGCTGCTGGGGCTGCTTTAAGACGAGTTTCATATTTCTTTAATACGAATTTGCGCACATTGAGCTTAACGGACTGTTTGTTAGGTCATCAACATGCCAAATCCATAACAAAACAAAAACGAATGCACCGCGAGGGTGAAAAAAAAAGATAAGAATAAATTGAAGATAAAATAAAAAAGATATTATTGAAATGAGTAGGTTTTGTCTTTTTTTTTCTATTGGGTACACATGTGGAATATTTAATGCTAATGGGCAAAGATATAAAGATGCCATTGACATTAATAATAAAATCGACTGGCTTTGGTTTTTATATAACAATCATAGCGTAAATTAGGCAGAGCCGGTTTTATTTTTTTAATAATTGGAGAAAGATTCGAAAGAAATTTAAAAAATGTGTTGACTAAATTTGTGTATTCATTTGGTCTATTAGCCTTTTTTCTAAAACGTAGTACTCGACAGCTGATTGAAAGATTAGATAAGCTTTTAACAATGAAATTCCAGTTTGTAGATAGTATAAGCTTGAGCAAAAGATACAATATTTAATATTTTAGTTGACTTTAGCAATTATTTCGCATATGCAAACACTCGGTAAATCTATTAAAACTTTATGCTCAGTCTCACTCTAAGGTCAATTTGATTAATATGTGCTTTCACGCCTCAACAGCCCGCATCAAGGCATTCGAGAAAATCCAATGATGCTTAACGAGTAAGATCGCTCGAGTCGGAATTAGCTGACTAGAAGATACCCTGTGATATCGACAATTATCGATAGATCTTAAAAATGTATCATTTCTCAATCTCATAGTCTCCCGATATCGATGCGCAGGCGGACAAACGGCTCAATCGATATATAAAAATCGATTTCTCGAAATTAGAGCGAGCTATCGATTAATCTGAAATAGTTTCGATACACTAAACTACCAAACTTTAGCACCTTAAATCTTCTAGGATCGGTGCATTCATACAGACGGACATGGCAGGTTGACCAAGCATATAAATGTTTATCATTGATGGGTACCTTCTGCCTGTTACATACAGTTGATCAAAATCATAATACCCCTAGTTAAACACGTTCAATGGATACAGGGCATAATAAAAACTATATAACAATCTCTCTAGCTCTCTAAGTGCTATCTTAAATATTGGCACATCTATTGAGGCAGCCTCATTAACGTGTATCGATGGAACGACCTTGGCATGGATTTAGGCCCTAGATGCCACTTGGCTATCAATGGTGGGAAAGCATCAAGTACTTACCTCTCTTGTCGCGGCCATTTGTGGTTGCCAACGGCGCCGCCTCCTCATGCTGCTCGACGATTGCAATTGGAACATTTCCTCGACTGCTGCTGCTGTTGTTGTTGTTGTTGCTGGCCGCATGGAAAGTGCGCGGCACGGGGCGCGCAGAGGCTGCAAGCGGCACGGATAGGGGCACGTTTTGTGGCGCGTTGTTGCCGGAATCGACGCTGGCCAACGATAAGAGCACTGTGAAGAGCGTGAAGCGTTGCATTATCATCGCGGGCTTTGGTTCAATTTGGGCACCAGTTTGTGTTAAGCTATCAGGCTTCGAGTTGAAGCTAAAGTTCGCGACGGCGACACAGACACGACTGACGCGGGAGAAAGCCAGCTGCAGGCTGCACAAGCTCTATGGGACACCACTCTGATCGTGTGAATGTCTGTGAATGGTGATGCTGCCGGTCTAGCCGATATGCTTTGATTATGCTGAACTGACGCTTTCTAAATTAGCAATGCATGGATGCCACATGGAACTACAAGTTATGAGTATATGGGTTTACAATGGGTCGATCGATGCGACGACCGATGCGACGATCTTGTTTTTGTTTTTATGGTTCAAATGGGTCTTTAGTCTCAGGGCTTCTGTTTTCTCCTCCTAATTTCATGGCGTTGTGGGATAGAGAGCGCCAGGCCATTAATCTGCGCCTCCAACTTCGGCTGGGATTAGGTAATCGAGCGATCTTGTCTCGCAGCGTTTACTTTCTTTCCGTGTTGTTGGAATTGTTGCGGCAGCGGGAGCGCCCGCTTCGATTTACTCTCACTTTGGCGTTTGGGCGACTCTCGAACTGACCGATCGCAAAAGTGGTTCGCATTTGGCGTTGAGCTCTCGAACCGTCCAGAGCCTCGATCGTTGCTCCGTTTACGTGGTGTTGCGTTAGCTTTCGGCTTGCTTACTTACAGACTAAAGCGTTTGAACGCAACTAAAACACGTTGCGCGCTTCAGATTCCTCTCTGGAGCCGATCGCTGCTTTCAGCCTCGCTTCGGTCAGCTGGTTCGCTTGGCGGCGGGTTTCTCTTCTCTCTTGGCCATTGGCTCTGGCTCCGGCTCGCTCCTGATCTTACTCTCTCTCTCTCTCTCTCTCTCTCTCTTGCTCTCTGGCAACTTGTTTATATTGACCAAGACGAAGCTGCATCTGCTGGCTACCTCCACATTCCTATGTAGCTACTTTATTGGCGTGAAGAGACCTTTGCATCGCAGACATCTTCAGCTGGACTAGGAGCGGGTTTTTTTTTACAGCATGTAAGCGCAGCTGTGGATGGGGCGCGGTTCTTGTGCAGTTGCAGGTTTTACTGGCCAACTGATTAAACCAGGTTGGCCAGATCGAAATCAGCCTCAAGAATTGCCAACATGCGACGATCATTTGCCCTTTGCCAGGGTCGGTCTAGGGCAATAAAAAACTGGCTAATCCAACTGATGCACGCTAATTATAATGACATGCACATATATGTATATAAAAGAGAGTCATCTTATTTAAAATTTATGGATCGTAAATATAATGTCTTCTACGAAGCATTAACTGATAATATGGAATATTTGCCAGAGCTTTAAAATGATATAAATACGAATTGATCACAGATTTGTATAAATCCCAAATTTTTTTTTATTTATTAGACAATTGTGTTCCTTCATTCCGGGTGCCGGCAAAATGACCTAAAACTATAAATAATTTCGAATCCAGATGTTGTGTAGCAGTGTTTCTTAGGGTAAAGGTTGGCAGAATGATATATAACTGGGCAGGCTTCCTGGAGTTATATATGTTATATGTGTGTATACCAGGATTTGACAATGGGTTGCTGCTTGTGCCTTCGATAATCACTATCTATCCACTATTTCTTCTTCTTGCCTTTGCCTTTGCCCTTGCCCTTGCCCTTCTTACCCTTCTTGCCCTTGCTAGCGTCCAGCAACGCTTCGGTCACGTACGTCTCCGTTGTCACCTTGCTCGTGGGCAAAGTAACCGGCTGCTTTGGTGTCCGCAACTCGATCTCAATTGTGTTCTTCTTGTGCTGCGACTTTGACTTGCTGCCCAGTTTGACGAGGAACACATCGCTATCGGTTTCCTCGCACGTTTTATAACACACCTAACAGACAGATTGGCAAAGGAAAATAATTACAAAATATTTACGAAAAGAAAATGTTCCTAAAATAGAGAAATATTAAGCTATTAGTACTATTTAAGCTAACTATAGGATAAATTATAGGTAGAAATGGACGATGTTTTATAGGTAATATGGCCTAAAATGAAGCTCTAGTCCACAACGAAAGGTTAGGCAAAATCACCTGAAATTTTATGCAATTTGTTGCGATTCATTTTTTCTGGATGTAGAGAGTTGTTTTTGCTGGCAGATTTACAACCGTTGCGAATACGAATTGTGGTTGGCACCACATATTTGGAGCTCTTGCAACTGACTCGTGTGGTTATGCAACAGACATGCTGCAGCTCTGGCAATTGAAAGCGTTTAGCCACAGACTGGGGGCTACGTCACGGAACAATTGGACCATTCGAGACGCAAAATTCCGCATTCCAACACGTGCTTCGAGCTACCAAGAGCTGCATCCGTGTGTGTGCTTATGTGCGTGTGTGAGTGTTTGGTGTTTCTGTCCACTTACCTCTATGCCCTTCTTACGGGTGTCCAAATCGATGCCCTTCATGGTCTCCTTGATGTCCTTGGATTCCACCTGCATGCAGCAGCTGCGGCGGTTCTGCGTTGGCGGTATCGCCGGAGTCACGGGTACCCCGCCGCCGCACAAACGCCGGCGATAACAATCGACCTTGGCGTCCTCCTTTTCGCACGCCTCCTTGATCTTCGAGAAGGGCACGTAGTAGTTGTCCGTTTCGCAGGTATCATTGCCCGAGTACTTGATGTTCGCGCGCACCTTTGGTATGTTCGGATGATTGACGATCCGGCCGCAGGTGCGTCGCTGTATGTGCTTTCTGGCAAAGTCGCTGCGCTGCAGCATATCGTTGAGGCACTTGCTCGATGAGCACTCCTCCAGGCTGGGCCTATAAACGGGATCGTCATCGGCACCAAGGTTCGCATCGGCGCCATCGTCAACGCTCTGAACTTTGTGCGTATTCTTCAAAACGCGTATTGTCAGACCGCTGCCATTGAGACAGGCCTCGAACTCGTCATAGGCGTCGGGACCCGCATCCGGACGCGTGGGCTGTATAAAGCACGGCTGTATCTCGGGGCTGCAATCGCAATCGCATTGGCACTGACAGCACTCCTCGCAATCGGGCACAACTGAAAGAGGGAGACCACAATGGGGATTAATATTTATGGTTGGATCTCAATCAGAAATTGAATCATGGAATACCAACCTCTTGGCATCGTTGGTCTCAGCATTTGGTCAGTGATATTGATTGGGCAACTGACCCCACCTTTCTTCTTGCCCTTCTTGCCCTTCTTACCCCCCTTTTTGGCCATTTTGGTTGGATATGTTTATGTGGTCGTGTATGAGCTCAAAATTAAATTTAGATATAGCTTGAATTAGTCAATTTGGATATTGCACTTGACCAGTAAATGGCGCAATTTCCCTATAGCTCGTCTGCGCGCTAAAGTTAAACGAAACGAAAAATAGGAATTATTCTCAATTCAACTTTTCAAAAACCAAATGGATTGACCAAGCCGAGCCCTTGTGAGGCTGCCTATTGATTCAATCAATTGGGTTAATCAACGTTTGCTCAATACGAGAGCCCTAAAATCGCAGTCTTGAACTGCAAAGAAAAAAACAAAAAACACAAACGGGAAATTACGAGAGAATTTTTTTCTTTTTTGAAGATAGAAAATTCCGAATCGATTGTTGAAAATAAAATGAAATTTTTACCCTAGATAATTTTGTGAATGACTGTTGAAGAGTTTTTACAATTTTGATTTACCTTTCAAAAAATACTTTCAACGATTGCTAAGGTTTGACATCTTAATATTGTATGCACTGCATACGCCAAAAAATAAAATAAATAAATATATACGAATTGGAGAACAGGAAACTTACGACTCAACGTAATTGGAAACGTAGTTGGTTGGTCGTAGGGGTTTGCCGTCAATAGTCAAAACCTACACAGATCGAAGCAGCGGTGACTCGGAATCACTTGAGAAAGCGGAAGAAGAGTGATTTGATAAATATCAACAGATAACAATTGCAGAGCAAGACGAAATGTATGCCACATCACGGCGAAAATACATTGGTATAAATAAATAACTATTTTCGTATAACATAAGTTTTATTTTCACTGATAATGTTAACAGTATTTTGTTTGTTGTTTCTTCATTTATCTCTTTAAAATTGTTCTATTACGTTGAGCTTTCCGCTCAACATCGGTTCCTTTAGTAGATAAAATTTCACGGTTACAAAACTGATGTTCATTACGTCTTCTTAGATTTCTTATTGCTCTTCTTCTTATTTTTTCCTTTTTTCTTATTTTTATTGCAAGCCAATTTGGGAGTTAATCTGACACATCCACCGCATGGCTTGTTCTGCTCGGTTGAACTTCTGATCGGACGGCAAATAGTTTTCTCATTATTCTGCATCTGCTGTTGCCTCTTAACTAGTAGATTGTCATAGGAAGCGAATCTGGGAAATACGTCAACGTCGGCACAATCCCCGCACGGTTTGTAATGCTCGACTATTCTCTTGCATCGATTCTTACACGGCACAGTGGGGCAATCTGTGGTCACACAGGCTCAATTAGCTGCTTTAGTGGGTTTTCGGCCACAAGATGATACTTACCGCGATCGAACTCATCTTCACATATGTCATAGGGACACATTTTATCCTCATTGCAGGCAAAGTAGCGATAGCCTCTGGTGGGTCGCTTGCCGTCCCGCTCCGCTGGTATTATGTAACACGGATGCTGATCCGCTGGGCGCTGCTTTGGAACCAATTTGTTGCCAATCTTATTGAAGTGCGATACTATTGTGGGTCCATGGCAGAGCAGACGCATTATTAGCACCATGTTGCCGGTCTGCTGTTGGCAGATATTGAAAAGAGGCAGCATTCTCTTGGCCATAGTGTAGCTGGGGCAGAGCTGCTCCAAGCGTCGAAAGCCGCCATTGAAGCATTCGCATGTGTCCAGCAGGTCCCTGTTGCTGCCCTTCAAGGAGGGCAAATTCATCATATTATCCTGCCGCTTACTCCTCCAATCCCAGTTCTCTTTGTTGAACTCCTTGTCGACCTTATCAAAGAGCGGCTTGACTTTGACCTCACTTAAGCCAATCAGAAACTTGCAGCGATCCGTACGTTTCTTATAAACATGCACCAACAGGCGATCCTCGGGTGTGACCGGCGATTCCAATGCAAAAATACAGCACTTGCCGCGATGCGGCTGCTTGGGCTCAATGCAGCCCCCATACTCACGATCGCATATATTGACATAGACGCTGGAACGGAACGTTAGCTCCACACAAGTGGAGTACTCCTCGGGCGCACAATGATTCTTACGCGTTATCACCACATCGTCGACCACAAAATCGAACATGTACAATAAATGCGGAGTAAAGTCCATTTTAGCATATAATTCTGTAGAACATTAAACGCGTGACCGAAACGGAAATTTGTACTGAAAATTGGATAACCTAAAATTTGAATTTTGGGGTAGTTTTTGGATGGAGCGCTGGAATGTGACTGAATGATGATTTGTCTACAGAACAGTATATATCAGAGCAAAGCAAGCCCGATTACTTTTCTGTAAAAACTATTTATATTCTTGATATATATTTCAAAATTATAAAAACTAGTTTTGGTGTTTAGCATTAGCTAAGCGCGATTCCCCCAATCCGACCTCACGGCTTTTTGAACGTGCCCAACAGCATTTGAATTCTAGAAATTTAAGAATAAAAGTCTTCATTTTTCTTTAGATTAAAACGAGTGTTTTCGAGCAGAAAAAGGTGACAGTCAATATGTGAGAAACACTGTGCGTAAAATGTGATTGAAATATAGTTTAGTTGGCCAAGGCGCTGCACAGCAGCATCTCGCTGGGAACTTTATTGAAGTAGCAATCCTCCACGCTGCCCCCCATAGCTACATTATCGTCAATACCAAAACTCCATTCCTCCATTCGGTCGATTCCATGGCAGCAGGGGGTTTGCTCCACGAATTTCGTTGGGATCAGAGTCAGATTGCTTGGGTTGGTTAAAACACGAACTGCATTCGCATTGGCTTTGACAACACTCTTAACACTCGTCACAATAATCGATCACTTTGGGTAAATCCTGGATTAGTATTAATCCAATCGCAGCTCAGAAATTAACCTACCTCTAGGTTTTTAATTATTGTACGATTGACTTTTTGGCTCTGCATTTACTTAGTTTTCCGTTGTGTATTTGGTCCTGGGCGCAGATTTTCAGTTTGTACCTAATCAATCTGAATGTTGTATTTGGTCAGAAGGTGGCGCAATTGACGTATGGCTCGATTGCGCGCTGAAACGAAAAGAAACGAGAGATTACGGCGTTTACATGGGATTACTATCAAATCATTGTTTTGCACACTACCTCACTCACCTAGGTTGCAGCAACTGGCGTATTCGGGGCAGCAGTGGTTGCAGGGATCTGCGAATCCACCGCCCGGCGTTGGCTTGGAACTATCGCAGAAAAGCCCGCCTGTGAGCGCTGGTGATGCAATATCAATGTATGGTCCGCCGCCGCCGCCAGACTGACGGCCCTTGTTCTTCTTCTTTTCCTTCTCCTTTTCCTTCTCCTTTTCCTTGTCCTGTTTCTGCTTATCCTTGCGTGACATATCCGCGTCCTTTTGTTTTTGCACCTGCACGAAACGGGGATGGGCTGGAACGCCACCGCATGGACCACAAGGCTCCAGGCGCTGTTCAATCACCGACTTGCAACGTCGTTTGGACGGCACAGTGGGACACTCTGTTGTGCGCATGGGATCAATTAAGAGAGAAGAGCTTTTTACGTATGCATGGACTTACCGCGATCGAACTCATCCTCGCAGTACTCACAGGGACACATCTTGTCCAGATTGCAGGCGAAGTAGCGCAAGCACTTTTTGGGCTCCGGTGGTGGCTGATAGCAAGGATCTGGCTGCATGCACTTTGGCAATGAGCAGGGTGGACACTTGCCCCGGCAGCATTTCTTGCCAGTGTCCATGGGACCACCTGTGGCGCTTCCAGATGCAGCACCGCAGCAGGGATCACAGGGATCTTCGGGACAACGTTCGGGCTCACAAGGCGCTTTAACTTTGCCACAGGACGGACACGATGGACACGACGGTTGGCAAGGGGACGGACAGGGCGGCGGGCATGGCGGCGGCCCCACTGGATTGCGTGAACAGATTGAATGATTCAGTGAAAAGGCGGAAACAATGGCCGGCCCATTGCAGAGCAGACGCATGATGAGCACAATATTGCCTGTCTGCTGCTTGCAGAGATTGAAGAGCGGCAGCAGCCGTTTGGTTAGTTCCGAGGTTGGACACAATTGTTCGCGACGCTCAGCTCCGGGATCATAGCAGGCACAATTATCTAGCCCTTCTTTGTTGGGACCCTTCATTTTGGGTATATTCTGTAACTGATCTTGCCATATCTTTTCCCAGTTAGCATTCTCCGCATCAAAGGATTCCCTGACGCGATCGAAAATTGGCTTCATTGGCAGCTCGGTGAGTCCAATCAGGAACTTGCAGCGATTGGTTCGCTTCTTGTACACATGTATCAGAAGCCGATCCTTGTCTGTGACAGGTGATTCCAGCGCGAATATACAGCACTTGCCGCATTTCGGCTGCTTGGGATTCACGCAGGTTCCATATTCGCGATCGCAGATACTTAGAAAAACGCTGGAGCGGAACGTGATCTCCACACAGGTCGGATACTCCTCGGGCGCACACAAATTCTGCCGTGTTATGAGCAGATCATCAACCACAAACTCTAGCATATAAATTAAGCTCTTGGGCGAGGTCATTGCGAATTGTTTTTGATTGCAATCTGCGGGTGCAGAGAATAGATTTCAAAATTTTGTTACTAAAAAATTTAATGTTGTAATTTGGGCCGAGGTAAAAACTGAACTGATATAGACATTTCGATATTCTATAACATCGCCCACAAAACACATGCCTGCTGAGGGATCTTACTTTAAATATCTTTTTGATACATACATACATTTAAATTTTTATTTTATTTTGTTATGTATCTAAGGAATCGTAGACAACTTTGACGCCTTGTCAAAACTCATTTTTAGCCTAAACATTTGTAACTCTTAAGTTAAGTTGTTCCGTATTCAACTATCTTTAAGTAAGTTTAAGCTTTAAGTTCAGTTTGTGCTCAAAAATATATACATATATTAAAGCCCGTTTCAATACAAACATTTTCATCAAATAGAAAAGTCTGGTTTAAATCCCAGGCTCCGATTTCCAAACTTTTACCCACACCAAAAGAAATTGAATTCAATTTAATTTTTGTTTTTCTGGGTTTTTTCTAGTTTTTCATAAAATCATTTATTCAATTCTCGAAATTGTTCTACAAAATTGATTGAGCTACTCGTAAATGTAGTTTTAAGTGGCGCTGCTACGGTCACTGCCTCTGGTCGTGCATTGCAAGCAGCACGAAGCTTATGCTAAGAACAACTCCATCTTTTAATAATCAGCTAGGATGGTAGGTATGAGGAAGAAGACAAAGGGCGTGTTAAACACAATATACATAATTAAAGAGCATTTGTATACAGGAATTTTGTTTCGTATATTTTGTATGCAGTGTCTTTTAAATGTTGATTGCAAATCATGTTGACTTGGCAGGGCTATCCAACAGGGGATTATTAACTAAACGACACTAACGTCAGGCAGAATATGAGGAAAGGACTGGAAAAAGCTGTGGCCACTGAACGAACTCGATGCCGTAGTGGAGAATGCCAGTTGCGCTAACCGCAATCATGGCACCCCAAAAGAGCATGAACAGCAGGTTCTCCGTATTGAATTCGGCCGGATATGTCATCGTGATAATGAACATGGCAACAGCGACTAGCAGCACAGATGGGAAGGCGAAGTAGCGCCAGCCGTGTGCCTCTGACAGTGGCGATGGCAGAATGCTGCCCTCGTTTTCATTGATCAGATAGTTGCCCAGAAACAGATCGATGCCATCCTGACGTTTACCATCTGCGAAATTGTTTAAATAGTAGCGCATTAGCGAATTCTTGCCATCATTCACAGCACCCACTTTGGTGCGTTTGCCGGTGCGGGTAAAGTCCGTTTTGAGGGCACCTGTACCGGAATACTGTAGCGAGACAAGATCAGCATTGTCCGCCCAAACGCCCTTAAACAGCGTCTCGAAGCTGGTGGAAGCGTGCTCGACCAGTTGACCCACATGTAGCACACCCAGCTTTTGGAGCACGGCGCTGAGCGAGCGGCGAGCAAGCATGCTCTGCACTACATTCGTTCTGTCCAGGCAATCAATGCAGTTTGTACGGAACACCCCCGTTTGCGTGGACACTACGTTGCCATTATCGAAGGCATGATAGAAACCGAAATTTTCCTGTTCATGGGCGAGCCGATCGATTAGTATGTTCAGTCGGTCCCACCGCATTTTTCGGCACTCGTGATGGAAGTCAAAGGCCTCATAGCGCACTCCAGGGTTGCCCATCTCGCGAACCAGTCTGGCAAATGTTGCTTCCAGTTCGCCCTCGGCGCCTTTTTGATCAACTAAATTGACAGCCACCTGCTTGCCATAAATGTTCAGCTGTGCATTGAAATGCGCGGTGCATGCCGCCAAATGGTCCTTGCCGGAGATCAGACGTGGCTTTGGCTTATAGCGCAAGTTGGGCAGCTGCTGCCAGTAAAAGGGCATGCTGCCACGCGTCTGCACGAAGCTGGTGTGCTGTCCATTGAACTCGACAATCTGTTCCGTTTCAACAAAGTTAGCCACTTGGCCCAAATCATTGCTGCCACGGTAGAAGAGCCGCGTGCCCGCACGCTCCACAGATCTGCGCGTCACAATGCTCCAGAAGAAGGTTTGTCCGTTAATTTGCACTTGGTTGACCGACACAAAGCCGTGCACCAGCGGCAGTTGAAAGCGTTGCATTTTATCGCACTTGAACTGCTGCAGCACAAAAGAGTTCCACACAAAACGCTTATCCGCACGCTCCAGCAGACCCTTCCCCGTCTTATTGCCCAGATTCTCCTGCTGCCGCTGTAGCGTTTGCGTGAGATCGTAACGATAGGAGAAGTAGAAGAACTTGGTATCCAACGTTTGGCGCAACATGCTCAGGTAAGCTTGATTCTCCGAGCGTTGAATTGCATTAGGAATGTACGGTATTATATCGTAGCCAGCCAAACGCCAAACGATCGCATTGTTGAGGACGCCCACGAAGAGGCGATGGGTGGCCACTACCAGGTAGTCACAGCTTAGCAGATGTATTGTGCCCAGAATGCCACATATTCGTCTCGTCGGCATCAGATTGACCAGCTGTGTGGTCTTGGGCTGCACACGCGTCACCTTGTCGAGTCGGCCAATAATCAATAGCTCATCCTGGCCATTCGGTTCGACAATGAAGCACTCCTGCGTTATATACAGATTCATGTCATCGTACACATCGTTTTCGCCCTCCATTCTGCACGTGCACCTAGAACATACATAAGTCTGATTAATATGCCCTTTATCGTTGTTGTTGTTGGCTTTAAGTGGCTATATGTTGGGTTCTTACTGCGTTTTGTCAATGGTTCTTTCCAGCTATGACGGCTCACACACGCAACACACACGCACACAAACTCAAGCACCGGCGGTGGCAGCGGCAGTAGCAGAAAAACAACAACAACTGTAAGAACTGCGGCCTATGTCTTGACACCGCTCACGCTCACCTTGTGTTGCAGTGTGATTGTCCAAGCGGCAGACGTTTTCTTTTTAATTTTGATTAAATTTAACAGCTGCAAACATGGCAATTTTTAAGAAACTAAAAAAAAACTATTTAACGAGGTGACGAAGGCACAAGCACTCACACATACACTGGCTCACGAAAACTATCGATGCATTATCGATAATTCTAGGTAGCGCCATCTGTCATCTTTTTTCGGAAGCGCAATTGAGCGCGTACGTGCGCTTACACAATTGGACCATATCAGCTTTATTAAAATTTATCAAATAACATAAATACACTTGAAAATCCAGACGACATATTTTTCGGGCAACTCATTTTAACAATTATTTACAGCTAAGGCGAAATTATTCACATATTGATACGAAATCGACGCTAACAGTGTGTGCACAAGTCTAACATACGGAAAATGTTATGTACAGTGTGTGCACATCTACAGAGTTAAATAACATTTTTAAGCATCATTCAAAATTGAACGGACGACGCGATTAAAGCGGCAGCTTGTAATATTTTTTAATGTTGCATTCATAAGCTGATATATTAAAATAATAAGTCATTTCGCTTTAATCGCCAGCGCGTGATCAGAGCAGCCTGTTCAGGTCAAACACTTCAATTTCACACATAAATACGTAAACTACAGTTATTTGCAAAGGCATAAAAGGGCTTGGCGTCATTTTTAGACATGGATTTAACATCGGGTGCGAACGGCTCGCGCCAGCAGCAAGCGCGAAAATCAAATCAAAACATACAGGTCTATGTGCGCGTCAGGTGAGCTCCGTATATCCATATTTAGTTAATTTGTGATCATGATTTTGGCCTTGTAGACCGCTAAACTCGCGGGAACGTTGCATACGCTCCGCGGAGGTGGTGGATGTGATGCCGCCACGCGAAATTATCACACGGCACACGCTCGACTCCAAGCTGACCAAGAAGTTTACGTTCGATCGCACCTTTGGGCCGGAATCGCGTCAATGCGACGTATACAGTACCGTCGTGGCGCCGCTTATCGAGGAGGTGCTCGCGGGTTACAACTGCACTGTGTTTGCCTATGGCCAAACGGGCACGGGCAAAACCCACACAATGGTGGGCAACGAGTGCGCAGAACTGAAGTCCTCCTGGGAAGATGTAAGTGGGCCCCAATTTAAATCTAAAACTGAGTCTGCGCCTGCGCGGTACAGTTGTGTTTCGCGAGAGAACTTTTTTGACCTGCGAAAACAAGTTTTGCCACTTTGTGACTGACCTCGCAGCTGTTGCGACTTCTCAGAATTTCAAACCTTTTTCTAATTAGTACACGCCCCTTTTGTAGGACTCGGAAATTGGCATTATACCGCGTGCGCTCAGTCATCTGTTCGATGAACTGCGCATGATGGAGCTAGAGTACACGATGCGCATCTCCTATTTGGAGTTGTACAACGAGGAGCTGTGCGATTTGCTTTCAACCGATGACAACACCAAGATTCGTATATTTGATGACAGCACAAAGAAGGGTTCGGTTATTATTCAGGGTCTCGAGGAGATACCTGTGCATAGCAAGGACGATGTGTACAAGCTGCTGGAGAAGGGCAAGGAGCGACGCAAAACGGCCACCACACTTATGAATGCCCAATCCTCACGTTCCCATACTGTTTTCTCAATTGTGGTGCACATACGTGAGAATGGCATGGAAGGCGAGGAGATGCTCAAAATTGGCAAACTGAATCTGGTGGATTTGGCGGGCAGCGAGAACGTCTCAAAGGCGGGCAATGAGAAGGGCATTCGAGTGCGCGAAACTGTAAACATTAACCAGAGCCTATTGACACTGGGCCGTGTGATCACAGCCTTGGTCGATCGGGCGCCTCATGTGCCCTATCGCGAGTCTAAACTGACTCGGCTGCTGCAGGAGTCGCTGGGTGGGCGCACCAAGACTTCAATTATAGCCACCATCTCGCCGGGCCACAAGGACATTGAGGAGACACTCAGCACACTGGAGTATGCGCACCGCGCCAAGAACATCCAGAATAAGCCAGAGGTCAATCAAAAGCTGACCAAGAAGACGGTACTCAAAGAGTACACGGAGGAGATCGATAAACTGAAGCGGGATCTGATGGCGGCTCGCGACAAGAATGGCATCTACCTGGCCGAGGATACTTACAACGAAATGACGCTCAAAATGGATTCGCAGACGCGTGAGCTAAACGAAAAAATGTTGCTACTTAAAGCGCTCAAGGATGAGCTGCAAAACAAGGAGAAGATCTTTAATGAGGTCAGCATGAATCTCGTGAAGAAGACCCAGAAGCTTACACGCACCGAACAGCATCTAACCGAAACCAAGGGATCGCTACTGCTCACCAAGAAAGTGCTCACCAAAACAAAAAGGCGCTACAAGGAAAAAAAACAGCTGGTTGAGTCGCATGTCAAGACCGAACAGGAGCTGACTACACAAGCCCATCAAATACTGGAGGCAGCCGACCTGGCTGCAGATGATACGCACCAGCTACACGGCACCATTGAGCGACGACGTCATGTGGATGAAAAAATTCGCAGCACGTGCGCCCAGTTCACGGAGCGCATGCGTGACAATCTGGAGCTGCTCGATGGCAGTCTCAGCCAATACCAGGAACAACATGCAGGGTCCACGCAGCAGTTGACCGACGAGCTGGGTAAGCGATACATTTTTTTATACATCACATTCAATTAATGTTGCTTCTATTCCTGCTTAGCAAATTGTACCAATGTCCATCAGCGTCTGGTGGCCAATGCGACCAAGAGCATTGACAACTTGCGTATAAGTTGCACTGAAGCTTTAACAGCGCATGGGCAGCTGCAGGCACAGTTTGCGGCTGCTATTGCCGGCACTGGAGACGCCCATTGCAAGGCGCTAGTGGCACAGCTACTAGAGCATATGCAGCAACGCAATGCGCTGTTAAGTGAGGATATGCTAAGCAACCTGCAGGAGCTGGAGGCGAACAATGAGCGTCACAAGGCAGCGCTGGATAGCATGCGCGATGGCTTCTCGCCGATAATTGAGCGCAACGCAAAGGCGCTGCAGCAGCACGTGGTTCAGGTGCAACAGCAATTGCAGCAGCTAACGGCGTTGAGTGCTCCCGATGCGGAGCAACTGAAACAGCTGCAGAGCGAACTGGCCTACGAGGAGGAGCTGGCACAGCAAGAAGCGGCCCTGATGCGTCAATTGGAGCAGCTACACCAGCAGCGTGCCAAGAACACGGTCAGCATGGGTACTCGCGTCGGGCAGCTGAAGCGCAGCCATGTTGCGGTCAACGAGCAGGCACAGCAGACCGACAACAGCATGCAGGCCTACGCCATGGAGGGCGCTGTGGCGACGCAGGCAGCACGCGATGAACTGTGCAGCCAACTGCAGGCTGCAGTGCTGTGCGTGGATCACGGCGTTGCCAAGTGTTCTACGCTGCAGGTGCAGCTGGAGAATCTGTGCAAGGAGAGCGCTAAGCAGGCCGAGCTCAGCATGCAAACAGTGCGCAACCATGAGCAGCAACTGCGGCAGATGTGCTCGGCCAGCGAAGAGCACGCTGAGCAACTGCGTCATGAGCAGCAGAAAAACCTTGTGTCGGCCACCGAGCAGATTCATCAGATTATCAAAGATGATGCTCAATTGGGCATCGGCCATGCTGCCATAACAGCCGATCTCATTGAAAAGCTCTCCGAGCAGACAAAGCAGCACGCGATAT
Organism: Drosophila ezoana; assembly: GCA_035045725.1. Lineage (NCBI taxonomy): Eukaryota > Metazoa > Arthropoda > Insecta > Diptera > Drosophilidae > Drosophila > Drosophila ezoana. Next base: position 17,040,773 of record JAWNOU010000177.1, on the reverse strand, counting down.
TGCAGCGGCAACATCAACAGACTTGCCACCAGGATCTCGCCCATTTCCATCAGAGTGAATTGAAAACGTATGCGCCCACTGGTACAACTCCATCCAAGCGGGACTTCATCTATCCACGCACACTAGCAGCCACATCGCCGCATCAGGAGATTGTGCGTCGCTATCGGCAGGAGCAGGACTGGTCGGATTTGGACACCACGGCCACCATTGATGAGGTAAGTCAGCAGCTTTATGTATGTATCATTTTCACCTCTGAGCATTCCTTGATTTTGCAGTGCAGCGAGGGTGAACCAGAGGAATTGTTGCAGTCTGTGCAGGAGCTGTCCGAAACGGAGACCATCATGAATTCCACGCCCATTGAGCCCGCTGAGGCCGTCAATATTAAGCAGCGCGGCTCCCGAGGTGGCAGCAACACGCTGAAGCAGCCGCTTGCCGGCATGCGCAGCGGCTCCCTGTCCCGCTCCCTGACACCTCACAAGTATTCGCCTCGCAATTCACCTCGCAACTCACCGCTCAGCTCGCCTGCCTTTAATAGGGTAAGCAAAAAATACAAGCTGTTAAATGGCAGAGTAATCATAATCCGTCTTACCTTATTTCCCGCACAGCACAACAAAGAGAACATGGCCTGAGACGAGTATCCATCATCCCAGTAACACATAAGTCGCTAATTGGAGCACCTCTTTTAAATTTGCCTGTTCCTTTTTATTTTTAACTTTATTTTTGCTTTTTGTATCAACTTTTGAGATTCTTTTTCAATACATTATGCACATATTTTTCCTCAAATAAACGCACCTGCACTACAGTGAACGTTCGATATAGTAAAATAAATGAAATTGAGATAAATGTTTAAAGATTTTATGGCATTTCTTGGATAATCGCATCCCAAGCATTTCGCGTTAAGTTAGTTTATTTTATTGAAATCTTACTGTGTCCAGGAGACTCAGTCGTCCTGTTGCTCATCGTCATCATCCTTGAGTATGCCCAGGCGTCGTGCCACTTCCTTAACATTGGCTATAAACTCCTCCTGCACCAGATTGAAGCTCATGGCCAGCAGCGCGATGCCAAAGAGCAGATACAGGGAACAGTAGGCAATGGACTGCTCCGATTCATCTTTGACGCCCTTGGCGGGCACAAAATCACCAAAGCCTACAGCAAAAGTAAAGCCATTCAGAGCTGAAGATGGATATGTGAAAATCAGCCCCGGCACTCACCAATTGTGGTCAGCGTGATGAAGCAGAAGTAGGCCGAGTCCAGGAATGACCATTGCTCCCAGTAGGCAAAGAGCGCGGCACCACCGAGTATATAGCTAACCACCAGAAAGACGCACAGCCAAATGGGCACCGGCCGGTCTTTGGGCACCAGCTCGAACCTGTCGCCATACTCGTCGCCGTACATGGAGTCGTCGTCGTCGTTATCATAGCTGGGTCGTCGCCGGATCTGACGCTGCACGGGAAAGCCCATGGGCGACATGATGCGTGGAGACGGTGGCAGACGGCGTTCGCGACGTCGCTCGCGACGAGGCTCTCGGTTACGCGAACCATGCCGCACTGGATAATCCTCGTATAATTCGTTATCGTCGCACATGGACAGCTCATCGAAACTCTCCTCCACGTAGTCCTCGTGGCGCGGTGAGCGTCCGCGCCGGTGTCGCTGCGGCGGCCCAGCATCATAGTCCGGCGGCTCCAGATGATTGCCGTAGCGCGAGGATTGACGGCCCAGACTGCCAGCACGTCGTCCATTGGATCGTTGTTGCTGTTGATGATGATGATGATGCGAAGGCGGGGGTTGTGGCTGCGGTGAGCGCTCTCGTTCTAGTTCTCTCTGACGTTGGCGTTGACGATGCGCCGACCTGGGCATCGATTGGCTGCGTGGCGCATTGCGGGCATGTTGCCCGCTGTTTACCAAGTCGTCGTCGTCGTCCAGCGCATAGCGATTGGGTATAATGGGCGTCTTGCGCACCACATCCTCATCCACATCTTCGTAGTGCGACGAGATGTGTCCATGCCGCGGATCCACACTCTTTGCACGAGCCGAGCCCCGACCAGGCGTTGAGTGCAGACGATGCAGTTCTCGAGAGGCACGCGATTCCTGCCGTTGAGGTGAGCGCACAGATCGAACACTGGCCGCACGCTTCGCCGGAGGCGGCAGGTCACTGAAGTCATCAATGGAACCATGTATGTGCGTCCTGGAGTGACCCAGATAGCGCTCACGCTCCACAGTGTGTCGGTCCCGCATTCTGTCCCGCTGTCGCTGCCGACTGCTGTAGCGGTTGGCGCGATTCAAGGTCTGTGTCTCGTACTCATCGCCGTAAATGGTATGACGCTGGCGCGGCTCATGCTGCAGTGGCTGGTGGTACATCTGCGGGCGACGTGAACGGTTCCCACTGCCGCGATATCCGCCGCCGCCGCCAAAGTCACGATCCCGGTCATCGTAGCCGCGGCCAAGCGTGCGCAGCTCCGGATCCGAGTAGGCATGCCCCATGGAGGGACCCAGCCCAGAATCATTGTTGGAGCGCTGTGTCATCTTCATGGAGCGCCTAAACGAAGGCGGCGGCTGAGATCGCGACGTAACACGCTGCGGGCGCATCCGCATAGATCTTTGCCTCGATCGCGCATTTCTGGGCCGCTTCGCCGAACGGGTGCACACATAACAGCAGATGCGCCAGTAGAGGAACCTGCCTGACAGATTAACAATGGGCACGCAACGCCAACAGCTTGTCCAACTCACCGAAACGATGTGGCCATCACATCTCCAATGTTGGACAGACAGAGCAGCATCAATGGAATCCCAACGATGGCATAAAAGATCGTTGTCACCTTGCCCCAGTCTGTGCGCGGTGATATGTGGCCATAGCCTGTCCAGCGTTTGGCATCGCAGTTATGGTAAATGACGTTACATGTGAATGAATAAGAGGAAGAGAATTATTAATATATAATCATTTCTTGACAGTACAAATGGGTTTGCTGAAGATTGCATTATGCAATCAATTGCATATATTGAAAGTTTGTAAATTAAATTACTCTTTTCCCATCTTAAAAAATATTTTTTTTCAGCTTTTGGGCTTAAACGATTGTATACAGACTCTTCTTCTCTGTCAAAACTAAAGTTCTCTTAGAATAAAAACTTGTATAACTAAGTCAAAACTGAACGGATTCTTTGGATTGATGACTTATTCACCAAGGCTTAAGCACTAATTAGTTAAAAAACATATTTGCAAATATAGATGATAAATAATAACAAATCTTAAAGTTTAACTCTTTCTGAGCGCCGAAATGAGTATAGAAAGCACTCTTGTGTTGTTTGTTGTTAGTTTTTGCCAAGATAAATAAAATTTGACTGTCTTTAATTGGCCGGGAAACTGCCTTGAACTGTGGATAATGTGTGCCAGCTTTGCAAATTGGCAATATCTTGGAAATGCTAATGGGCGCAACGTGCCTAATCTGTCTGCTTTTGAAAGCTAATCTATTATCGTCTCATACGCAATGTACAAGTACAAAATGGGCGTTTCAAGTTTTGCCGCTTGCGGAAATGCGGAAGTGTTTGCATTCGCATGGATTCCATGGTTGAGGGTAATGGGTGGGTGTGCCTGTGTGTGTAGCTGTGTGTGTGTGTTTGGTATTGGCACAGACCAAACAAGCGGCGGTCATTAAACTCGCAGAAGCCAAGACAATTCATTTAATGCCTTATCCATATTGGGATATTGTACAAAAAGTTCCCATCATCAATCTAAAATCTAAAACTAAAAACTCATCTGCGGCCAGACGCGTTTGACCTTGCGTTTGCTATTGAACATTCTAACTTTTGATTTCGTTGGATGCTTCCTGCCCCCAACCCCCCCTTGCGGATCATTGTCTAGATTAAACCTGAAACTGAAAACATTTTAGAGGTCATTCACGTGGGCGCTTAGTGGGCCAATCAACTTGTGTGCAACAAACTGTATCCAAAAAAAAAATAATAACCCAAAATAAAACTAAGCCAAATGCTGACCTATGTGCTGCACGATCTGAATGATAAGCCTAATTTAAAGCAATTGCTGCAGCATAATCAAGTAGGACTATGGCAGTCGGGTATAACCGACTACAAAATACTCGTTATCAGGCATGAAAAAGGGATTTGCTTATATATTATTTTTAGATATTTTGGAGTGGTCTTTAAAGGAGCTGATCATTCTTATCAATCATCTTATCAAGCCATATAATCTTAATCTCTCACTTCATGCATACCGAAACCAATATACCCTTTTGTCTTTGAGAGCGAGTGTAAACATATATCTGCAATTGATCAGTAAATGAACACTAATTGCGCATCAACACAAAAAGTGGGCTGTAAAATGTGTAAACTCATTTTGATTTCCAGGAAAGTGTTTTGTAATCTCGGTACCTCGGTACCCTTCATGGAGTCTAACGATCAATTACAAAACGATTGTGATTCAGTTCAATATTTATGCGATTTCTACGTGCTCACATGTCCACATGTCCAAGTCGATTGCAGCAGTTCCTGGGCGGCGTAGCATGAATCGATCTGATCACTGCACACAGAACAGATCACTGATCATGCGCTTCTTTGCGGTTTGGCGGTTTCTTCGGATTGAATGAATCAATGCTAAATACGTGGGCTGCGTGCCCGGCGATCAAACTGGTCGCCGATCGCTGTTAAATCTGGCGTGTCTTTTTTGGGAGTGCGTCTGCGACTGCGACTGCGACTGCCACGATCCTCTGTCTGTGTATCTGTCCGTCTGGCTTGTTTGCGTTGATTCATTAGATGTTTACGCTGCGGCACAGTGGGGCAGAACTCTGCTGTTCGCCGGCCAATAACATTTGCAGCCAACGCTGGATTTAAATCGCGCCGGCTAATGGTTTGGTTCAATAGAAAATACTTTTTATGAGTAGCCAGCTGCCTGGCATAAATAATATGGAGCTCAGCCATTGTATCCAACCATATTTGACAGATGCAGAAGCGACAAATTCAAACCGTGAGCCGAAGCAGCGACATATTTAATTTTGTCTTGCAATGCGACATTTTGTGCTGGTTCCACTGTGGGGCATGTGCCGCACCTGCCGTCCTCGGCGAGCCACACTCGAGTGATTTTTGAGCCTCGTCGTTGGCCCATTGTTATATAAGTAGCGTGTGCTGGTCGCATTGCCGAATTATTCTGTTGGCATCGCTATAAACGAGCGAGTCGCGACCAAGCGCGAAATACGGGTCAGTGTGTGAACCATCCACAAGCAGAAAGAAAGGCCAGAGTTTCCAGTGTGAATCAGTGAATCTTTGTTAAGTGCAGAAACCATGCGAAAACATTGCCTCATCGCGTCGCTGGCGCTTGTCTGTCAGCTGGCCATTGTGACAGGCAGATCGGGAGAGGATCATTGGGTTTGGCGCACCTACAACCGCAGGGAGCGTGCCTTCAAGGATAACGAACGCGACTCCTCCATGCGCAACGCAAACCAGAATCAACAGAGACGTGAGCCAACCACCAGACGACCGCTGCCTGGTGAGCCGGAGAACGATGAGATTGAGGACTATGTGGACGTTGAGCCCACAACAACCACTGCGCCCAATGTGGGCACGCGTCAGTATAACCCCTATCCCAATCTCAATCCCTTTGGCGGATATGGTGGACAGCCGACTAATGGTGGACAGTTTCCGGGCATTGGTGGCGGCTTTGGTGGCGGCAATCCAGGCGTGCTGGTCGGTCCGGGTGGACCTACGGGATACAGACCGCCGCTGTATCCCAATGCCTACCAGCCTGGCAACATTGGATTTGGTGGTGCGCAGAACGGACTGGGACTAGGTGGCTATCCAGGCATCTATGGCGGTGCGTCCACGGGTGCGGGTTACCCGGGCCTGGGTGCCGGTGCAGGTTATCCAGGCGTGGGTGGCGGTGCAAATGCCGGCACAGCCTACCCGGGCGGACAGCTCGGCGGCGGACTAGGCTTGGGTCAGTATCCAGGCGCTGGCAACCAATATCCATTTGGAAGCTATCCAGGCGCGGAGACAAATTACAACCAATTTGGAGCGGCTGGCGGACAATACCCTGGCCTGGCACAGTATCCGGGCAATCAGTACGCCGGACCACAGTACACAGATGGCTATGGCCTAGCTGCTGGCTTTGGCCTTGGCCAGCCCGGCCTGGCGCCCACGGGCTATGGCGGCAACTTTGGAGTTGGGGGCTTTGGCTACGACGAGAAGTCACTGACGCCGGCCGAGGGCAAGAGCGCCAAAAGCTCGGCCAGCTCACCAGCGACGGTGAATGATAAGCTCAGCAAGAATATTTAGCTGTAGCACTCCTTCAGCTGCCCCAGCTCAAGCAACCGTTAGCTTTAGTCGTTAGAGCTTAGTCGTTAGGCTTAGATTATGTTAAATGCGAATAAAATTCTCTCGAACTGTTGACCTATTTAAGCACTCACCAATTGTGGTTATGACTATGATGGAGTAGAAGAGGGAGCCGGCAAAGGTCCATTGGGATTTGCGTTCATCTTCGTCGCCATCCCAGCCGTCGGCCTTGATGGCCGTCATGATCTGCTTCTCAAAGTTGGCCAAATGCTTGCTCACATTGGCCATCCAGTCGTTCTCGCGAAGCACCAGCGCATCATCGGAGAGCAGCCAAATGCGCTCGGTGAGATTGAAGCGCAGATTTTGTATGTCCCGCTTGACCTGGACGCACACACATGTGGTTACTGTTAGCCAAGTTGGTTCTTAACGCACCCGTTGCGATCTCACCTCAATCTCATGCGGTCGTTCGAGATGCTGAAACAAATAGGCACCGCCCACACAGTACGAGACCACAAGCAGCACGAGCAGTACATGGGAAACGACGCAGGTGAGCACCTTCCACGAGAAACAGATGGCAGCCACACAGCGTCCGCGTTCCGGCTTTGCCGGCTCCATCATGTGCGGCGGCAGGGATTGTGCCCGCCTGCCCGACATGGTCGTGCACCTTTTCGGCTATGCGTCTTCCCTTGGCCAATTTCGTGGTTCGCTGCACACAAATTATGAAAAGGCAAACTAAATTTGTTGAACCCGAATCGAAATAGTCGACGGTTAAATACCCTGTTAAATATTTAGTATAATATTAGTAAGATCTACACCTTATATACCCCTTCTACGACTGATAGAGGGTATGCAAACTAAAGCCGGCTGAATCCAAGCCGGTTCGAACTTCAAATTTAACAGTTTTTACCATAAACTGAATTTTTAAACGTATAAGTCAGATAACGAATATATTTGAAAATATATTACTGAAACATCAATTAATATTGATTGAATCTTAGCAATTATTTAATAAAAGTAATCTTTTAAAATAGTCGGGTTCATATAAACACAAAGGACAACCAATTACAAGCGAAATGGGCTGGTGGCGAAATGGAAGTGGGAAATCCCAATCCTCACACATGTACATTAAGATTTGTCTAAATATTTATTTAGTCGACTCGCCTGGCAAGGTCGGGTAAGTGGTTAGGGGGGGGCTATGCCGCTGTGCTTTATGGAAACTATTTGGGGAACAACATCCATCTCGTCAACAGACAGACAGACAGTCAGACAGACAGACAGGCACAACAGCGCAGACGGCGCAGACCCCGCAACTCGTCGTTGCTCACCACAAGAAATTTTTACTTTTCATAGTCTAAATACTAGCCGGAATGGCACAACAAATAACCGAACAGACAGATGGACTATATATGTATATATATTGTATGAGAAGATGCTATATAACATGCCCGAATAATTAGTAGCTTTGATTTCATTTGATTTCTTATTGGGCAATTATCGGCGAGCAATTTATGAACCGTTTGGCTCTACATGGCATAATTTACATTTATGTACGCGAATCTTTCGAGCCGTACCGCACTATTAGGATTTGTTCTTTTTCGAATGTATTTCCAAATTCAATTCATTTCTGTGTGCGCGTTGCGTGTTTATTTTCCGATACGGATCACAACGGCAACAGCGCATGGACCGATCCCGACGACTCTCCAAAGATTACTGAACATTTCTCTGATCGGAGATCGGCGATCGGTGAGTGGTTTATTTTTGTTGCTACTTGGGCTAGTTGTAGTAGCTTGTAGTTTTCTTCTATTCTGAACATTTTGGAATACTTTTTGTTTACTTTTTGCATCTCAGTTGGCATTTCACTTGTTCTCCCGAGAACACGGAACAAGAGATTCGGTCAGCAGCTGATTTTTCAGGCACAACTAAAACAACAACGACAAATAGTGCATTTCTCTCTTCCGATTTTAGACTAATATGCAATATCTTATTTAAAATTCTCTTGTAAATATCTTTTTAAATATACAATATTGTAAAGAAGTGCACTGTTTAGACCACAAATGTTCATTATCAAAGCTTTACAATCAAACTCAATTCATGAAATATCAATACTTAAGATATAGATAAGGCATACGCTATATATAGACTTAAAATTTAGCACGCCCCGTTGACCAGGCCCTAATCGACATTCAGCTGTCGGAACGAACCCTCCAGCCCGAATAGACCCTCAAAGTCAATTGGCCTGCCCGGTCGGAGGCGATCATCCGTGCCATAGTTCTGCTCCTCTACCCAGTAATTCCTGTAGGCGCTTATGCGTTCCTCCCAATCCTTGATCAGTTCTGGTATGGAACCATTTTCGCCACCGTACTCCACGGGCAAATACTTTTGCGGTATTTGCTGGAACATGGCCTCAAAATTGTTGCCATGCACATAAAGCTGTAGGAAAATTAGAAGAATGTTGAGTTCCTGAAGGATTAGCAACAAGCTGGCTGGAAACCTACCCGTTGCTGTTGTTTTTTAGACATCATCGGCTTCAACATGTTGAAGACCTTATCGAAACCCGCGGGCGTGTTGATGAAATGAGTGCCCTTTGTGCGCATGGGCAGTGCCTCCTCCTGGAAAACGGTCATCTTCTTGGCAAAGGACGGTGTCATCTGAAAGAAATGCCCGGCCTTTACGTCGCTCAGGTCCAGAATATTGATGACCCCATTGACTATGGCATCATCGTCTTCATCGAGCATTATTTGATGCATTAGACTGCTGGCCCGATTGATTTCAATGAAATTGTACTCATCTGGATTGTAGGCGGCCATGCGCAATACAACTAGCCGTGGACCATTATCATGCAGTGGGCGTGGCAGCGCTATAGCAGTGCTACAACTGAACCTGATTCAAAGTTCAAAACACACTTCAAATGCGACTCACCCGAATCGGAAGAGAGCAAGCAGCTTGTCCACATCCACATTGTGTCCAATAAAGTATTCGGGATACTTGGTGCGCAGCGCGTAAAATCGATCCATTTTGGACTTGGTTTTCTCCAGGCTGTGCTTGCAGCCACGCAAAAAGTTGACCAGGAACTGGTCATCGGTGCGCGCTTTCAGATGTGGCTGCTGGGCGATCCACTGACGCAGTGCGGCTATATCCGCATCCAGGCGCTCCGGAATCTCGTTCAGCTGCTCGATAGCATTTTGCTGCAGGGCCGGACTAAGCGGACGAATGGACGGCATGTTGGCCAGGTCGGGCAGCCAGTGCACAACTGAAGGTCTTTGTTCGGGCTCGATTCATGGGCAGCCCCATAATCAATCCACGATAAGATAGTAGACAAAGACCAGACAGCGCAACTTATTCTAAGAGAGCGAGAGTGGAGCACAAATGCAATCAATTTATTGGCTGTTTATAGTTTTACAAAGTCAGTCGATGTCCAACATGCGGAATGAGCCATCCAGGCCAAAGTAGCTCTGGCAGCTTGTATTGGCTGGGTTATCTTCCCTCAGCTTTTCGTTGGTACCAAAGTGACGCGACTGCTCAAAATATTCGCGATAGCTGCACATCTTGGCCTCCATTTGCTCTATGATGTCCTGTATGGTGCCCCTGCTGCCGCCGTATTCCTTGGGCAGATACTCGCGACGGACACGCTCAAAGATGGCCTCCGGATCGGAGCTGACAGATACCTACATAAAAAGAGAGCTATGAAACTCTGCTGATCGCTGGCTAATCTTCAACAGAGATGACTCACGCGATTCTTGATCTTATCGGGAAAGAAGGAGCGCAGCGATTTGAAGCCACTTTCGAATGAGGCGGGCACATTTATAAAATGTATTCCCTTCTGCCGTGTGGGCATCGCCTCATCCGCAAAGGCCGAAAACTTGCTTAACAGCTGCGGCTGAAGGGCAAACAAATTGGCGGCAGTTACTCCGGTCATATCCAGTATTTCTATGTAGCCACTGACATTCGCATTGTCGTCCTCCAGCATCATGATCTCGCCAAACATGGAGCCCACTCGAATGATATCCTGGAACTTAACCTTCTGCGTATCATAGGAACCTGTCCGTATAATGGTCACCGCCGGACCCGTATCGCTCGCGTCCAACGGAATGCGCAGAATGACGCTTGAAAGAGAGTACTTTATTTGGGAATGATATGGAGGCTTCTCTATTGATGATACCCCATACGAATGATCTCCAGCACCTGGGCATTATCGGCCAATCGATGCTCATTGAAGACCTCGGGAATTGCCGCCTGCAGCGTGTAGTAGCGATCAATCTTGTGCTTGGCCTTCTCCAAACTGAACTTGCTGCCCCGCAGGAAGCCCAGCAGGAACTGATCCGTGAGGCAGGAGCAGAGATGCGGCTGCTTCTGCAGCCACTCTTTTAGGGCCGCAATATCTGATACAACACGAGCCGGCACCTCGTTCAGCTCCTCGATGGCTATCTGCTGAAGACCTGGAGGCAACGGACGTATACTGGCGGATAATTGGCTGTTGTTCATGGTGATTGTATGCATACTGGAAAATCAATGGACTATAAATTGTCCATAATGCAATTTAAGCAGGTAATCTCTATTGTTCCAATGCGATAAGAAACATTCTTAAGCATTCGAGCTAATCTGTCTACCGATTAGTTCTCGCTTAGGATCGATTTGATGTTGAGATACATATTTGTGGGTCTATATTATATTTGGGTGTGTAGCTAATGTAGATAATTTCAAAATTTCCATTTTAAACAGCATTTAATCTGGTGGAATTTTTCTAAAACAGTTAAGAGGGTCCTTTGTCCGAGTTACAGGTAGAAAAATTGTATACAGTTAAATTTACGTATTTTCCATTTGTAACCGCATATGGGTTAACAATGCTTAGCTTTTTGAATGTTGATTAACAGGAGCAATAAAATGCGTCAATTACTGTTAGAGGTGGACGTGTTCGCTTGCAATAAATAAATGTTACATAGATATATCTATACAAGCTGCATGTGACTTAAACTAGCACTAAACGTGCTTAAGGATACATTTCTTAAAATTTAAGTCTATAAAGCAAAACATATACAAAGCATTAGCAGTATATTTTTCACACATGTGACTCGTTACAATCAAGTACATGGCACAGCTCACACGTACATAACTATCGCTCATCTCTAGCGGGTAGCAACAACACTGTAAGTTAACAGCACCCCACAGTAAGTTAACAGCGCCTTTCAGCAGACGCACTATTAATACAAATAGAATAAATATAATATCAAAATTAAAAAGCGCTAATTTGGTTTAACTACTAGCGCGCGTTTTTAAATATACTTAACATATCTAAATTAAGTTAAACACAACGGTCTTCGCGATACCACTTGTGACTTAAACGCGTTTTCAAATCTGCAAAGTCAATACGTAAATTGCATTGCAATTCCATACGGCTGCGGCTTGGTTAAAAAAAAAAAAAACATAAAAACAATGTAAGTTGTGTAAAGAAAAACCTCAAATAGAAAGCGAGAGAAAGGGCCAAATGATGGCGGGCGCAGTTAAATAAAGGCCAACCCAAAGGGTGCTGCAAATGCCACATGCAGCAGCAGTCCGGTGGGTGGCATTCACCCTGTGGGCGGTTGGGTCATGCGACCCCCCTCAAGGGCACTAAAGCCGCTGCAAGGTGTCGTAAGTGCCGCGAGTTGTGCGATTGTCATTCCACAATTCAGCGAAATTAAGGGCTTAAATGCGTTGTTTTGTTACTGTGATTCATCATAGTAAATCATCTTATTGACGTAATGTGCATACTCAAATTAAGCTTTACTCTTCTTTTTTATATGCTTGTATGTGTGTGTGTTTAATTTCAGTTAACGTGTTTTTGATCCAATCCGAGTCAAGATGCAAAACAATCCCAGTCCACAGTTGCCATGCAAGGGCATTTTAAAGACTTCGCGCAGCTTTGACAAGTCGGGTGCCAGGTAAGCGCAATCAACTTTGACCTTTAGATTAAACAAAGGCTAACCACTAGATTCGTTTTCGCAGTTTTCGCAAAAGTGCCAAGTTTGATGAGCTGAACGTGATGCAAACATTTCATCCGGCCGATAAGGATTACGGGCATATGAAAATCGATGAACCAAAAACACCATTTAACTACACGGAGCCATTTAATGAGAACAGAGACGAGCTGGACACCGAACTGCTGGTTGAGAAGTATAAACCACTTTTGCCCTAGCCCTAGCCCTAGCCCAAGCAAGCTAAGCCCATGCTTACTTATTTCCAATATAGATTACGGATTGCGGCCAGCACACAACAGTCTTCCCAAAGCATTGACGATGAAGGTTCCTCCGGCGATGATCAACCTATTAGCGAAGAGGAGCGACGTAAGCTCCCAATCATCCTTCATCATCTGAATATTAGATTTTAATAGTGTCTCATGTTGCAGAACGACGCCGCGAATTCGAGCGGCGTCGCAAGGCGCATTATCGTGAATTTGAGGCGGTCAAATTGGCCCGCAAGCTTATACAGGAAGAGGACGACGATGAAGATGATGGTAATGATGCAGGTGCTGCTTCGGGTTCAGCACCAGGCGCTGCCTCCAGTTCCAGCACTTATGCCAGCGGCTCGAAACAAAAGTCAAGTCCGAAAACAACAACATCCGCGACCACCAGTGCGACCAGCAACAGCAGCATCATGGAGCTGGAGCCGTCTCATAATTAAAAGCAATATGCAACACAATATTTACAGGGTTCTAACTGACGTTGTTTGTTGATGTTGATGTTAATGTTGTCCGCGTAGGCGGCTCATCCGAAACATTTACCTGGCGTAAAACAGGTAAAAGTTCTAATATTTCAAATAGCAGCCGGCGCAAAACGTGCTTTCCATCAATGAAATATGATACAAATCTATTGAAATTGTAGCTGCGAGATATTTTACAACCAAGTGCACATTATAAACTAATATACGAGTAAATATAAAAATTTGTAGCGTTATGTGTAGTTAATGCTTATTTGATCTGATCTGATCTTCTCCAATTGAATAACGAAACTGAACTCTTAGCCCAACCTCCAAACAAAACGCATTCATTTGCATTTAATTTTCAATAAGTGGAAATTTAATTTCTTAACTCACACAAACACACACAAAAGTGCCACAACAAAAAGTAAATTTAATCAAAAAGTAAGCCTAACGAGAGAAATTCCAGAAAGGAAAAGCGCATTGAAAACACGCTGTATTTGTAATTGAGTATGAAATTGATTTGGCCTTACTTTTAGTTATTTATTAAAACCAATATGTACTATAACGATATAACTATTATAATAACAAATACGATAATTATTGTGGATATAATAGTTTTTAGCAATGCAATACAAAAGTTTCAATAAAGAGCAATGTGAAAACCTTTGTATAAACCACAAGGAACACCTATCATCAATTAAGAGAACAAGAAAACACATATGCCGCACTTCTCTCGTCGCGAGTATTCAAAAACTAGCCATTTATTTGATTTTAGTGTTCATAGCTCTCATTGTTATACAACAAATTGTAAACATAACGTCAATTCATTTCATTCTTTAGACATTCGTTGGTCATATTTTGTTTTTTTTTTGTTTGTTTGTTTTGGGTAAGTCAGAGTGTTGGGTTTCATCCAGGCGGCACCTCAGGGCGCGCACAAAGCTCAGATCTCCCCGCTCGAGCAGCAGGCAAAGGCATCCTCATATTATTGCCTGCCGGCAAGGAGCGAGCTGCTATGCGGCCCTGTCCGTGTCGCCCAGAGACAATTACATATTTGATTTGATTGTGATTTTGACATTTGATAAACTCACTGAATTGCCATATTATCTGTTTGGCACATAACTTACTAAGCGGACCATTGACATTTTTTTATAATATGCTCGTTAACAATATAATCGTAAATAAACATATATATCTGTGTAGATATAGAACAAAATATAGACAAAAAATCATGCAAACTCAAACTATTTTAACAATTGCGACGCATTGCGAGGCAGCGCCTAGAAATCTAACCCTGAGCGGGCCCAGGCTCAAAACTATATATGTGGGCTCTATCGATTCAATTTACAGTAAATTAACCCAAATATATTGTCTTAAGCATGGGCGCAATGGGCGTGTTTCTAGGCGTGGCTGCCCGCACGGTCTATAAAGTAAAACATTGCGATAAGTATATATATAATAGATTGCTAGATATGTTAGTTCGTTTTTTTTCTTTAAAGTATAAGCATAACAAGGTTTCATTGTCCATATCATATCCATTTCATTTGCTAGGTCTCGTTGTTGCTAGTAGTATCATATTAATTCTCAACTTAAACATACATAATTGGCAAACATAAAGGCATACTTCATAAGTATTTGTATCTATGTTATGCATATGCTCCAATATGCCATGCAGCATACAAAAATAAAATCCTTTTCTCTTTCACATTCAGCGCCCATATATCATATGACATATGAGCTCTGAAGTGCTTATAGAAGTAAGGGGCGTAATTCGTACCCTGATAATCGTTTCGTTTGGCATAATTATATAAATAATGATAAAAAGATAGATACGTATATAAAGTTGCTGGGTTAGTAACGTTTAAAATTAGTATAACAATATACATATATAGTTTTTATAGTATATAGTTTGATTCGTTAGTCGTCGTTTTAGTAACATATACATAGTCGTTTTGTTTATTATTATTATTATTATTATATGAAGTGGGTTCCATTGATCAATTTTTCCATAGCTTTTCGAGCTGTTGATGTTCCTTCTTTAACTAGCCACAATTTGAGCTGTTGCTTAAATTCCAAACATGTGCTGGGTGCCTGGTGGCACCTTGTAGCTGGGATAGCCATTGTTCAGTTGGTGCTTGGCAAAGAAGGAGGTGTAGTCCTGTCAAAGAAAGTCAATATAACCAGAGATTAGAAAGAGTCTTTAGTTCAGGAAGCTCTGCTTCGAATTATGATTCGAACCAGCGACCATATTTTTAGGCTTTTAAACTCATGAATAAAAACCTAGTACAGAAATTATCTTTAAGGCGGCCTACGTACACGATTGACTCTTCGGGGACGGCAAACGGGGCCCAACGCCAACAGGCGACGTTCCTCGTTTTCGCGTACAGCAGCCTCCTTGTACTCCGGTGGTGGCCATTTCAAATCTCCGCGCAATTTGCTGCCTCCTGGAATGAGATTCAATCAGATGGCAATTGTAAAGCCGGGCCAGCTGTTGCTGCTGTAGCTGCTCTCACCCTGATAGCTGACGGCGGCTGGCTGCGAAGTGTAAACTGGCGCTGGCTTCTGTGAGACGGGCGCCTCCTTGCGCAGCGTTATGATGCCAGGACTGGCGCCACGATAGCCCTGCTGCAGATCAGTCTGATCCTGCGAATAAGGCAGTTGTTGTTGCTGTTGCAGTGGCTGCTGCTGCTGCTGTTGCAGTGGCTGTTGCTGCTGCTGCTGCTGCTGAGGCTGCGAATAAGAATTGTATTGTGGTTGAGCATAGTTAGTGCCACCATTTTGCTGTGGATAATTTTGTGGTTGTTGTTGTTGTGGCTGTTGATAAGCCGACGCCTGGTATGGGGCCTGATATTGCTGCTGTGTCTGTGGCAGCGGCTGCTGCTGCTGCGGCTGCTGCTGCTGTTGCCAGTGCGGCGGAGCTGTCGGCTGCTGCTGCTGCTGCTGTTGGTGGGGCTGTTGCTGCTGATAGTTGTCGTAGGCCGGCGCACCATATTGTTGCTGTGGTTGCTGCTGTTGGTTGTCGTTGTGGTTGTGTTGATGGTGCAAGACATGCGAGTCATGGATTTTCAGTTTCAGGTGCCAATAGAGACAGGTTATGGATGTGTTGGTGGTTGGTGGGTGCGAGTGCAACAGTTAAACAGATACAGTAACAGATACGCATACAGATACGAACAGATATGTGGGAGTAAAGAGATAAGAAAGACAATTAAACAGTTACAGGTATATAGAGAACAGAATCGGAAAATTAAGCTAGTGACTAGGCGTGGAAGGGGTTTTTCTTTGTTGTCAGTAATTCAATTAATATTAGCATTAGCAGCAGTTCGCAGTTTACAGCTGAAATTTGCATAGAATAAGCAGAGCAGAGAAGAGAGAGAAAGAGAGAGAGAGAAAGCGTGAGTGAGAGAAAGTGAGAACTTTGGTTAATGGCAGCTAAATGTGACAGCTACAATGTATGCATAGTTGGAAATAGGTGTAAGGGGTTTATGTATAGCGTTGGGATATGGCCTAGTTTTGCGCTAGGGTTTCGGTTTACACGTGCCGCACTCTACCTGAACTGACATTCAAAAATCAAATTAGAGAATTCCAAAAAATTAAAAACAACAAATATTTAAATCGGTGCTTGAGAGCCTCCAAAAATAAACATAAAAACATTATGAATACACTTTTCTCTTCGTGTAATAATAATATAAACGATTCGTCAGTTCGTGTATCTGCGGCAGGCATAAACGTATTCTAAAACTACTTATTAGTCGGGTGAGTGCCTAGAAGGGGATTCTCAACATTGTGTAGATAGACAGCAGCAGCAAAAGTTTCTTGCAACGGGGGCCATTGCCAAAGCCAGGCTATAAATCCATTCAGCCAAACGCTACCTGTTGTAGATAATGTTGTTGTTGATATTGTTGCTGTTGCAGTTGGTGCTGCTGCTGCTGATAGGGCGCATAGGCAGTTGCGGGTGCAGCACCTCCAGCCGTGAAGTCGTTGTGTGTCTTGGGCGCCGGAGCGCCTATATGCTTCCAACCCGCACCCACATTGTCTACGGCGTGAATGGGTGGCTGCTGTTGCTGTTGGTAAGTCGGCTGGTATTGCTGCTGCGGCGGCAACTGTTGCTGTTGCTGCTGTTGTTGCTGTGGGTAGGAGGCGGCAGGCGCCAGCACAGGCTCCCTCGAGGGTTGTCTATCGAACTGAGCCTGTGTGTATTGGACGGGTTGTTGTGGATAGTTATAGTTATTAGCTGGGGCTTGGGCTGCAGGTGCCGCAGCAACTGTTGCCGGTGCGTAACCGTTTGACGCATAGTTAGTGGTTGGGCCATATACATTTTGGGCGGGTTGCTGGTATTGTTGTGGCTGTTGTGGTTGTTGTGGTTGCTGAGGTTGCTGTGGTTGTTGGTGCTGTTGAGGCTGGGTTCGAGGCTGAACGTTGTTATAAATGGGACCCTGCAAGTGGGCAGTGAGTACTCCTTGTTAGTGGGTGGGTGGGTGAATGTGTGTTCGTGTGTGTGTGTGTGTGTGTGTACATGTGTGCGTTTGTGTGTTTAGGGTGTATGCATTGTATTTACAAATGTGCCTCACCAGATACCCAATGACAGTTGCAGATTGAGTAACAATTATATTTACAAATTACACAGTATGTACAAGAGTCAAGTTGATCAACTTATTATTTGCGTATATATATATACAATCAAGGGTCGGACTAAGGCTGGTTGCTTGGCTGGCACAATTACCTGAGCTGGAGCAGCACTGGACACTGGCTGGCCGGCAGGCTGTGGATAGTATCCGCCGCTGCCCGGCGCCGGGCTCTGTGTCGGCGGCTGTGGTGTAAACTCACGCACGATGCGCTCCTCAGAGGCCGGTGGCCAGGCGACACGTTTGTAACCTGCAACGGCAAAAGGGGGTCGAGGGTGCGGCCAGAGAATGCATTAAAAACTGTGCTGTGTAAAATATGCATGCATAATAAGTATATGTGTGTGTGCGTGTGTTGTCGCCAGCAAATAAGACAACAAAATGCGGCCAACACGCGCGCAGACGTGGGCGTCGTTGGCCTTGGGGCGAATATTAAAGATACTCAGATGCAAGACAAACAATTTGAAAATGATTTAAGCCAATTAAAAGTGTACAATTCAGCAAATGAAACATATTTCAGACAACTGAAGAGTGCGAGACTTTTCGAATTTCAAATTGCAAATCATACGCTGTTGTCATTGTGTCTAAATTTAGCTGACGATTCAAAAACAAAGAATTTGCAGCAGCAGCAGCAGCAGCAGCAACAACAACAATGCTGATGATGACAGCATTGACAGCTACGTGGGTGCATCTGTGGCAGCTGTTCATGCAACATGTTGCCGCTGTTGCTGCTGCAGCGGCAGCAACAATTGCCAACGCCTGCCGTCAGTCAAGTTTAATGAAAAATCTTATCAAAATTTATAAAAATTTATCAAAATTTACCCTCCATATTCTTGTAGTTTTGGTTTATCAGTCTCCACTGTGCGCCCATTGTGTGTGCTTTTCCTTTCTATAAACTTTTCTTATGAATTTTCTTTTAGATGCTGGCTACTTATTTATGATCGAGCGCCGAGCGTAAAAATAAATTTTGATATTTTCTTAGCTTTTCTTATTTTTTATGATTTTGTTTTTGGGTATAAAATAACAGCGTGTCCCTGTGTGTGTTTGTGTGTGTGTGTGTGGCGCTGAGTGTGCGTGAGTTTTCACACAATAATTATGATTTTTCTTATATACACAAATACACACACACACAGACAACAATAAGAGCGTTACGTAATGCGATTTAATTTAATTAGTTGATCGTTTAAATATTGAAGGTTGTCAAGGAAAGAATTGTTTAGTTGGGACCACACCACAAATAATTCGTTGGTTAAAAAATATGATATGCAAATTAATTGGCAGCAAACTATTTTTGCTGGCGCGCGTTTCGTTAAAATTTTGTTATGTTTTATTTTTTTTTTTTGTTGTTTTCGTCGAATCTCGATATTGATCGTTTATAAATTTAAAAATCAATTTCAATTAAATTTCTATTTCTATTTCTATTTCTATTGCTAATTCGTTCGCGTTGGCCGCGCGATATCTTTGTGCCTTCGATGTATGCTACTAAGTGTGGAGGTGCCCGCGAGATGCTCAGGAAATTATTCAACAGATCCGAAAGCTAATCCATAATGGTATGGGTGTTTGCACACAGATAGAGCGCGAGAGAGAGAGAGAGAGTGTGTGGCAGAGAGAGAGGAAGAGAGAGAGGGAGTGGGGGGCAGGGCAAGTGTGTTTTTCGCAAAAGAAAATTACTGAAAATCGAGGCGCGCTAAATACGTGCAAATTAAATTGCTGTTAATGATGCTTCGCCCTGAAGGCAATCGCCGACCGCTCCCGCTCCCGCTCCCGCGTCCCCGTCCGCTCCCCCTGCCCACTGCCCGTTGCTGAAGTGCTGCGTCTGCATTGTTTACACCTTCGATTTTTGATTTGTGCCGCACCTTGAAATGCTGCACAGTCCAAGGCACAAGGGTATACACACAGACACAGATACAGGTATATGTATATTCGTAGATAGATATTTTGCATATTTTTTTTTTGTGCTTGTTCTGTTTAATTATATAAATCGGTTTGCAATACGTGCGGCCATATGCCATATTATAGATGATAGGATTGTAAATCATATCGGATCACATCGGACCTGGGCCTGGGCCAGCCATAAGTACTTGACATTATGGCTAATGCTTCGTTTGGCAAATCAAGTGGGCGGGCAACTGTATTCAACTTGTCGCCAAGTCCATTGCGTTTAGTCTGTTTGTCTGTTTGTCTGTTAGTTTGTGACTCAAGTGTCTGTGGCTATATAGCTCATTGGGTCTATAGCTATTCCCGATTCTAGGGGTTGGGCTGATGACTAGTTGGTGGCTAAAATTAAACGACTGTCGTTTTGGGCTAACAATAAGCTAAAATAAATCTGTTTTTAAACGTATTCTCACAGGTGTACGACAAATGTTGGCTCATTAAAATTATTAGCGATCTTGTAGAAATATATATATACATAAATCTATAGACGATCTACAATGTAAGACATTGAATGAGTATAAACAAATAGGTGTCTGTACGCTTGTTAAACATGCTTATGCACATGAAATATGCTTTTTGACGGCTGCCTCAGATCGGCGATAAATGTAAATCCGAAGAACAAGAAGGTTTCGGTTAGATGTAAGCCGATAAATATTGCATGAGTGTTGGATCTATATAGTTCTTTCGTTGAATTCCCATTAAAACGACCTGATTGTCTGTCTAACTTATAAAGATAGTGTAATTTATATAATTTCAATACCCACTGACGCGCTTAGATACCTTGTGCTCTTCTGTGAGGTTTCTATGACCTAGTCTGTTCCTTGAAAGCACCTGGCGAAATATTTGAAATTTGTCATTTTACTTGAACATTTCTTTCTATCTTCGTTCTGCTGTCAATTTTGAGCTGTCCTATAAATAACAATGAATAATTAGTTATCTACGATAGAACTGGGTGCAAGCTAAGGAATTTTAAACATCGCAAACATTTACTTTGTAGTGCCTGGGATGATTTTTAGAAAGCGGTGGACCAAAATATATCAAGTATTTTCCTTTGAACTCATAAGTCGCAGCATTTAAAAGCTATGCCACGTGAGATTCGCCTTTCACTTCCTAGAAACCTCCTCTCGCGTCTTTTAAAATAACAAAATAACAATACACACAGAAGTTATTCAAGAATGAAAACTTCAAAGTATGGGACTCATAGAAGAAGAAGTACAGCCGCTGGGTGTTGAGTAGGAATATATGAAGGTACGAATGGTTACATGTATCTCCACACTCTTTTAATGGGTTCCCCCAGGTTTCGTTTACCAGCTAAGATCACCACAAAAAACCAAGTTGCATTAGACACAGTTCACATAAACACATTTACGGGCTGAGTAGGACACAAATCGGAGGAGCATCATCATGCCACAAACATAATGACAGCACGAGGATTTGCAACGCACCTTCAATGCCTATATAGGGGCGTGGCGATACATTATCGAAGGATCGATTGACACTGAACTCGCGCAAGCGCTCTTCGCTGCCTGCCAGCGACTTGAAGCCCTGTTCCTGTGCGCCCAGACCATGTTGCAAGAGGAACTCAAAAGGCGGCGGCTGTGAGTTGCAGCGGGGCGTGGTCGGTGGTGTGGCCGCCAGCAAAGAGGATGAGGCGGACATGGACAGCTGTAGCGGCTCGGTGGCGCTGCTCACCAACAGCCCAATATTGTGGCCTTCCAGCTGTGATACATGCGTGTATTTGGCCTCCACGGGCGTGGGCGTGGTCGAGCCTTTCGGCTGCACTGCATTCAGGCCAAAGGGCGAGCTGCAACGCTGCGCGGTGTCAATCAGCGGCGCCGGATACCTGCGATACGGCAGCGGACTGGGCGATCTGCTGACCCGCCGCTCCTTAGGCTCGGCTGGGGCAATTGTTGGAGCTGGCGTGGTCACAATCTCGACCACGCTGCGCTGACGCTGCAGCTGCTCCTTGGGCTTCTGCTCCTGCTGCTGTTGCTGCTGCTGCTGTGTGTCTTCCCAGGAGATTTGGCGCGAGACATAGGGACTGCGTATTTCGTAGGTGGATTTGTAATTGGCCAGCGGCTCATTCTGCAGATTATCGAAGCGCCACTGATCGGCCTTGGTGAGCTTGCCCCAGCCGTGTGGCGAGGCACGACACTCGCCGCAAATGGTGCACCAACCGCCGCCCAGGATGTCCTCAGTTGCTGTCGGCTCGTGCTGGCAGCCTGGAGTGCCCGTCTGCTCAACTTCCGCCTCCGGCTGCTGCTCTTTTAACTTTTCCTCGAACTGTACAGTTTCCTGCTGCGGCTGCTCCTTTAACTTCTCCTTTCCCTTCCCCAGCTCCTCCTTCTCTTTTATTGATTTCAGTGCAATTGATTCCTGCTGTTCCTGGGGCTTAGCAGTGCATTCTTTGCTACCCAGTTGATTTGTCGGGCTTTGTTTGTCTTGTTTGTCTGTGCCCAGCGGCAGCTCCTGGCGCTGCGCTGTGGCTGCTGCCTTGCCCGTCGACAGCTGCTCATAGTTGGCAATTACATCCGACACATGTCTGTAGTCCAAGCTAACATCTTCCTCCTCTGCCGTTGCTGTCGTGTCCTGCTCATGCTGGTGCTGCTCCTCTTCCTCCGCGATGACTACGTGCTGCGCCTTGGCCGCTGTTGGCGTCGTCTTGTGCTCTACGTGCAGCAGCGCGTGCTCATCGCTATCCAGTGCAATGGCAATCTTGTGCAGATCCTCCAGTGCGCGCTCCACAATTGGCACGTTCTCTGCGGGCATGACGGGATGCAGGTGCATCTCCGGCATGACCTGCTCCTTGGGCAGTAGCTGTATGCCAGCTGCGCGGCAGTAAATTTGTCGCAGTATCGCTTGCAGTGGACTTTCCACGGCCAGAATGGGAGATTGCCGCGAGGCGAACATATCCCAGAGCTCATTGTTGTTGTGGTTGCCGCTGCTCAGTGGCTTCGGTGCTGCTGCTGCTGGTGATGGCTCAGTGGGCGTGGGCGTGGACGTGGGCTGCACTGTGCGCTGCAGGGCAGTCTTGGCATTCTCCATATACGAATCAATCTGACGCAGGTGCTCCGTGATGGACTGCTGGATGTGCGCGTACTTCGCCTCGAGCTGGGCAATCTCCACATGCGCCTCGTGCTGCTTGGCCAGTGCTGGCAAGGTATCTGGATTGCTATCAAAAAAGCCGCCCTGCCGACGCGCCTGCATATCCTTTGCCTCCTGCCGCGTCTTGGCACGCAGCTGCAGCAGCGGCGGCGGAGGCGGCAGCGGTGGTGGCGTCGGTATACAGCTCTGTTGGCTGACCTGTGGCTTCAATCTGGGCGCACTATCCTGGCGCTGCAGCTTGATGCCTTTGGTGGCGCTCACATATGTGGCCGGGAGCGTGGCATCCTCTGTGTTGGTGGGCGGCGTCATGTTGGGCTGCTGCTGATCCTGGCGCAGATAGCTGCAGGCGTCGTCGTAGATTTGCTGCACACTGCCCATCAGCTGTCCAGGATGGGCTGAACGCGACGTCTCGGCGCTGACTGTGACTGGTATAATGCGAGTGCCGCTCGACTGGGCATCGAAAGCCGCCGTGGCCAGGGAGAGCGCCATCTGCTGCTGCTGCTTAAGTGCCAGGCTGTCAATTACCGTGGCGGCTTTTCTTGGCAAGCTCTTGGTCATCAGCTTGGCCATGTCAGCAGCTGCAGCTGTGGCTGCCTTTTCGCTAGGCGTCGCTGGCAGCGGCAACGTTTCCAAATCGATGTCAACAGCGGCAGCAGCGCTGTTGGCCTTGGGCTCCTCCTCGCTGTCGCCATCGTTGGCGGTGTCCGTGTCGTAGCTGATTTTCAGCTCGGTGGCCAGCTTGATGCTGCGACGCTGCACTTTCGGTGTCCCATTCCCGCTGCCACTCCCATTCCGTGGCTTGGGTGGTGGCAGCTCCGTGGCAGCACCGCCCATGGCCACGGCCCGTTTGCGGGCTCGTCCGCGATCTAGGGAATACGATTGACGCTTCAGCCGTGGGCGGTAGTTGCTGCTCGCTTTCAGTGTGGGCGTGGTCGGGCGTTGGTGTGTCAGCTGTTCGTAGTACTCGCACTTGGGCGCCACCAGGCCAATGTCTGAGTCCGCTGCTTTGGTCTCGGGCGCCGAGAAGCCCTTGGCCTGGGGCGTCCGCCCGCAGCTGCTGCCCAGTGGCTCATCCGGCGGCTTGGGTGTGGGCGGCGGGGTGATCCGTTGTTTTTGTTGCTTCGGACTGGCGCTACTCTCCAGCTGGAGACGCTGCTGGCGCACCTCTCGCGGCGACGGCTCCACAATGCGCGTGGGACTGTTGAATTTCTCACGCAGCACATCGATGCTGTGCGTCGGCGAGGGCGTGATGCTGTGGACTGTGGCTGTGCCCGCCGCTGCCTCCTGCTCCTCGGGGGGCCAGCTGTGATCGCGTCTGAGCAGATGCCGGCGCGTGGTGGACATGCGATTAATGCGCAGCACCGTGTCCCGATCAATGACAACATCATGCTGATGGCTTAGATACTGTGTCTTGATCTGATCCAGCAGCTGCTGATGCAGCGCATGATGCGGCGGCTCCACCGGGGATTTGATGCCCTCCGAATCCCTCTGGCGCGTGCGACTTTGTCTCGGACGAGCATAAAAGTCGCCTGCGATGGGTTCGCGGGTTTGGGTTTTGATTCAAATTCAAATAAATAAAATTTGCACAACAACAAACATTTTACGGGCACGAGCACATTGTTTGTTTGTTTGTTGAATGTTGCACAAGGTTTCTCTATGTTGTTGTTCGTGTTTGGACAAACAGCACACACATATACGCACACATACATATATATATAAACATAAACAAACAAATGGCACCTACCGCATTTGATTTGTTGCTCCTCCTCCTCGACAGCGCGCAGAACGGCCGAGTTGGCCAAGTTCAGGGGTTTTGTGATTTGATCGTCGATTTCAATCCTGAAAAGTTAATTTTAAAAATGAATAAATAATTTAAAATCAAATTAGAACAAAGTTTTTCTTAATTTGACCCAAATATCTAGTCAAAGTACACAAAATTCCAGCAAGATTATATTTATATTGCACACAGTTAATATGATAAGATTTCAAGACCCCTAGATCGAGGTGACGTTTGAAGAGATAAGCGAAATGTGAAAACAACCCGTAAAAAAACAAAATATATATATTTAAGCATTCCCCAAGTTTGCAGTTTGCTATTTTCAAATCGCATAATTTAATAATAATATTTTTGTTTGTACTGCAAAATTAATCAAGAGGAAAAGAGCTTCTCAGAAATGTGCTAATTGCCGAATTTCAGGGCATAAACTACAATGAGCTTTTACTGTATGTTTTTTTTGCAGTCAAAATTCTTAAACTTAAACATAAACAGCCTCCAGCTGGCACTTAGCGCCGATACTTGGGTGCTATAAGTAGTTCTCAATATATATCTAAAATATTTATGTCAATGTGTAAAAATAGAAATGTTGCTGTCATTACAGTTGAGCGGCCACTGGCGTACAGTTTGAGAATAACTCAACACTGCTTGCTATGCCCTGTGTGCGTTTGCACTGCTTTCTCGGCAGTCAGTACAAGCTGTATACAAAAATAAGATATTTTCGCGCGCTGTGAACCGCTTAACTGCACGATTGGACGAATCATTTCAACAAGACCGTGTGGCCTAATGGATAAGGCGTCGGACTTCGGATCCGAAGATTGCAGGTTCGAGTCCTGTCACGGTCGAAGAAAATTAACTTTTTTTATTTTTTTTTTCATTAAATATTTTGTTGCTGTTTATACTCTGGATTTTGTTTGAGTATTTTGCGTGTTATGTATTCTAATTATATATTTTGCTTGAAGCCGCGTGTCGTCTTGGGCATAAATTAATACGGCCACTGAGAAGACGTCTAGCTAACCCACCCATTGCCCTAGTATTTGGATTTTGCATGCGGCGCAGCCCACATTGACCCAGAACCCGGTGACCAGGTTAAATTAATCGAGACTGACAAGCGAGCGCCACCAGCAGCTGATATAAAAGCCTTAGCCATGCCACGAAACTGCATCACATCTTGTGTGGCATCTAACCAGGCACAATATCCAGCATCGATAAAATTCCAGCGGAACAAAATGGCAAAAACCAAACAAATCTTCTTGCTGCCGCTAATGTTGCTGCTGCTGATGGGATTTAACAGCGCCAAAGCCATGGCCAGCTATAAGGTGTGTGGCTCGGAACTGACCGAAACACTTTACGTAGTCTGCAAGGGTAAATTCGGCTCCTTTCAACACCACAAACGCGGCTCGTGTAAGTATCTCTTACTCCAGCTGCGGCTGCAACTGCGTCTGTAACTGCGGCAACAGTTGCTGCTGCTGCTGCTGCTGCTGCTGATTGGCTTTGATTCGAACAGCAATTTGCATTAACGCATTTCTGCATTGCAGTGGATCTCTTTGACTATGTGGACCAGCAGTACGAGGCGAACGATGTGGAGGACAGGGACACGCTCTGGGGATTGCCGCCAAGGAGTCAGAATTCCCTGGTGGCCACCAGGCGGCTAATGCGCGGCGTTGTCGATGAATGTTGCCGCAAGCCCTGCACAAGGACGGAAATGCGACAGTATTGCGGAAACTAAACCTGAATTGCCAAAAGTAACCACTTATGTATTCCAACTCCAATTCGTATTCCCTTCTATAAATGGTATATGTATATGCATGTAGTCCTATTAAAGCAAGTGTACAAAAACTGGTTTGCCTAATATAACAGAGGAAATAAATACCCTTCAATGAAACCAGAAACAACGAGCATTTCTTCAATTCCATATCTTATCTATTCAGCTAAAAACCTCTGACCAAAAGTCAGTCTAGTAGTAAGATTTGGCAAATCTTTTCAATGCATATCTTAAGCTATGTCTCAGTTATGATTCAACTGGATTTTGCTCTCTAAAAACTTCTGTTAGAGCTACATATTTTCACACTTGTTCGCCCTTTGTATTTGCGCTTCACTGTAGTTTTTCGGCATCCTACTGTGAGTCACACTTGCTATGGCAGCCAGTCAAAAGATGCATCACAACTTTTGGCTAGGCGCCTGCATTGTGTTTGTTGACATTGTTGTTGTTGCTTCTAAATGCAACCCCCCACCCTGCTGGCCCGCCTGGCACGTTCCCCACCTGCTCGTGCTCACTCCTAATTTGTGCGTGTGACTCATCGATCGTTAGAGAATTGTTTAGCACTTATATAAAGTTTGCAAAAGTATCTCGCAGCTGCGATTATTAACATACATTGTGAAAGGCCGCTGGAGATGGTCGTTGCTGTTGTTACTGTTGTTGTTGTTGTTGTTGTTGCTGTTGCTGCTGGCAAGTGTTTTGGCTCAAACAGCAGCAAAACTTGATAACTTTTTGTGTGTGCACACGCGAACGCGTTTAAAGTCTGTCTGTCTGTCTGTATGTCTGCGTTCGGTTTGTTTGCTTGGGGGCGCTTTAATTGCTTTGTAATTAAATTGTTAAAAAGATACTTTTGTTTTCTGCCTGCCGCCGCTGTTGCACACGTTTTGTCGCACGCATAGACACCGAATAACTGAAAAGCTACTTAGAGTGTGTGGCGCAGTTTAGGCCGGTTTATTTCAACAACAATTGCTAACAACAATGCCAGAGATAATATGTTGTTGTTGCCCATTTTGGCGGCGACAGCAGCAACAGCAGCAGCAGCAGCAACAGCAGCAGCTACAATTTTCAAGTCCACAGCATCTTTGAGATACGCGCTGCTGTTGCTGTTGTTGTTGTTGTTGCTGCTACTTATGTGTAGCATTTGGTAATTACAATTAAAAGTCAAGCGGTTTTAATTGTGCGCTGCCTGTGTGCGCGTGTGTGTATGTGTGTATCTCTATGTGTGAGATACAAATTGAAAGCAACTGCAACTACAAATCGCCAACAGTTGTCGCTGGCAGAGCTGCTGCTGCAGCTGCTGTTGCTGGCGTCGCAGTTGCCGTTGCCGTTGCCGTTGCGCTGCACTGCACAAAGTGCGCCTCGCAGCTGCGCTATATCATCCTCTATATATACAGGCACACACACACACACCTATATATACTCTAATGTGCATATACTATATATACTATATATACCCTGTACATTAATGTGTTCTCAGCCGTGCACCTGTGCAGCAGTCTCAGATACAAGATATAATGGCAATGACTGCCTATTTTTCTTTCTATGGAGGTTAACCTCATAATGGGGGCTAACTAAGGCCAACTTTTGCCCTTTTTTATTTATTATTTTTTTTTTTTTTTATTAACGGGGCAGCCTTTCATCTTTCACTTTCGCCCAGTTTCTATGAAATTATGCATTTAAATGTGTTAGGGAATCATTTCGTTTAACTTACCCGTCGGCCCCGAAGGCCTTCAGCTCGCGATTCAGCGTGGCCTTAACGTTCTCCTGGGAGTAAAGGCCCATTGGTGAATTGAATTGCTTGTGCACAAGTTTCCGTTGTACGGCAGCCATTTTGCAGTAGTTGTTGCTCTTGTTGCTGTTGTTCAAGTTGTTGCTGTTGCTGCTGTTGCTGTTGCTCGTGTTGTTTGGCTTGTCTTCACTTGAGCTTCTTTTTCAGCTTGTTTATTCACTTGCTTTTGCTCGATTTTGTTCGCTGCTGCTGCTGCTGTTGCTGCTGTTGCTTCTTCCTGCTATTTGTTGTCCGGCTTGTCTTCGAAAACTTTTAAATTATCGTTGATAAAAAAAAATATTTTAAAATTTCTGCTTAGCCTCGTGTTTTTGGAGCACAAGTTTTAAGAGACTAGGCCGCTTAAAGGCTTAACAATTGAATTGTTGTCGTTCTTGTTGATGTTGATGTTGTTGTTTTTGCGGCAATTCTAAACAATTTACCCTAGCTTCAATAAATCTGCATATGCCCGCTGGTAAGTAGCTTAATTTAAATCGTTAATCGTGGTTCGTTGTTCGTTCTGTAATTAAAATGTCAAATGCGAGATGCGTTAGTTAAATAAATAAATTGGCAATGTTTCACATATATGCGGGGTGCACACAATCTGATGAATTACATATTATTTATGGCTGTCACACGGCTATATGATTACATATATGACTACAGCCGAATGCCATTTCCGGCTCATTAAGTTCCGCTTTTTACAATTTTAAATATTCATGTCATCTGCAACATGCACAAGTTGAACAAACCGAATCCCCGTTGACAACTTAATCCCCCATATTACGCATACTTATTTCTGTGCGAACATTTATGTTATTGTAACGCCCTCAAGAAACCCTTCTTTTTTTTTTATTCATATGATTTGATATGCATAATAAGTAAACTTCTTTAATCCCCTGTAAGCCTTTTAATTGTTATTGCTGTTTACTTTCATTTCATTTGCATCTTCCCTTCGGGCTGTGTGTCTCATTTCAGCCTTAATTCTGTTTGGAATTTTTAATATTTATCTCTGGCCAATTCGTGTTCATTTATTTATTAATTGAAACAAATTGTTGGACAATATGTTTGTTTAAAATGCTGCTGAAAATCGGGCATAAAATTTGATAGTGCAAACAAAAAATCAAATTATTCAAATTCATTCAAAAAAACAAACTTTGTTTAAAGTAAAAATCAAATATGGAAGCCATTATTCACATGCATATAAAATGTATATATGTCGAATATATGTATGCAAAGAATGTTATGTTCCAAATGTTGCTAATCAACAGCAAATGCTTCAATGTCAGCGCTTCAAATAAAATCTTATATATATATATAAAGCTATATATAAAACATATATTTCCAATATAAACTTGTGTATATATCTATATATCTATATTTATAGCTCTGCTGGAAGGCTCATCAATCACATATGTATGTTGCATACATGTATATCATTTATATGTGTATTAATTTCGAGTTATTTAAATTTTTGCTGGCGACACGAATCTTTTGTAATTATTATTCTCATTATTTGTGTCGTTTACAGCTGCTGCAAACAAATTACAAAATATTATGAGATTGCGACTGTCGTTTTGTGTGTTTTTCTGGTTTCTGGCTTCCAATGCCTATCGAGACACTCACTACTGTCACATTTAGAAATGTATCTTAAACTAATTTGAGCAGCACTTTTTGGCTGCTGAAATATTATTATTTATATATGTTAAGTTTTGTTTTTCTTGTTGCTACTGGGTTAAAAATAGATGCGACAACGTCTTTTATATTGAAATATGCTCAGTTTTTGCTATTCGACAATAATATTTTCCACACGCATACACAAATGCCTGAAATTCTCATTTTCTTAGTTTTAATTCTGCACTGTCTCCCTCTTCTCCTTCTCACTTCCCCACACTCTCTCTCCCTCACTATTTCTCTCGCTCGCTCTCTCTCTCGCTCTCTCTCTCTCAAGTACATTCCCGCCTTGTGTGTCACCTCAAATAAAATTAGCAACTTTGAGAAAACGGCATTATACAGATTTGCGTCATTTCTGCCGTCTGTCCGGCTGTCTGTCCGACTGTCCGTCTGTCCATGTGTCAGTTCTTCTGTGCATGTGTCGGCCAGCATGAGGAAATAGCAGACTGTTAACGAACATAATTCCAATTTCAATTCTTGTTGTACTCATTGCTGCAGCTCAAATTGCTGCAGCTCAAAGGAAAATATATGAAAAAAATATATGTTGCAAGAGCGACATGCACAAACGACGCACGAGAGCGTGCTGAACTTTCACATATCGTGTACCGAATGACATATATTGAAATATCTTTAATATATTTGTAGTGTGTGTGGAATAGTCTGGATATAGAACACGTTTGTTTAGGAATTACGCTTTTCATGATAATGCCGTCGTGACCTGCACTGAAAACACTTTCGTTAATGTTAAGTTAAGATACCTTTATGTAAGAAACTGTCCCTCTTCCCCTCTCTCTGCCTCTCTCTCTCTAAATGCGAGCCAAATGTAATTAAGTATTGATGGAAATCGCCGAACACATATTTCTGTTTGTCAATTAAATATAAATATAAATTTATTCACATGATTGTCAGCCAGACTTTATTAAATAGTTGTTTTCAAGACACTTGAGAAGAGGCAATTTGTCTTTTAAATTGCAATAAATGTGCAACATTCCCGCTCATATACCTTATGTGCTTATTGAATGTAGGGCAAACAAAAAGTGGCAGCAAAATGCAGTGAAATGCAATAAAATGCTTAGCTCTCTGGCCAAAATACTTGAAATGACGTACGTTTTATATACGTGTGTGTGCGTGTGTCTGTGTGTGTGTGTGTGTGTGTGTGTGTGCGTGTGTGTTTGTGTGAATTTTATGTGTGTTCGTTGATTTGCAATTTGTGCGTTTTAATTGAGCTGAACGCAGCTGTGGCCTGCAGCTGTTCAAATGGCCAAGTTATGAGCTATTTTTGCACAAGTGTGTGTGCGCCCAAAAGCACGCAACACTTTTCGCAACTTGCGGAAATTAATCAGAATTTAATAAAATATTATGAAAATCTCACAAAGTAGCAGCAGCAGCAGCATCGGCGGCAGCAGCCACTACAATGCATATGCCGGCCACTTGATGTCCCAATTAAAGTTTAACACTCACACACACACACACACACACTAGGTGTACTTAGCAGGGTATTAAAGTGCGCATGAATTGTGCGAAAATTCGCATAAAAAATGCAGGCGCACAAAAAATATTGCTTCGAAAAAAGTTGCGAGCTGGATGCCTGTGTGCGCTGTGGGCGTGGCCGCCCCCGCTGAGCAAATGCCGCCGCACGCACAGCACAGCAACTGCCATAAGCAGTTGGTTGTGTTGGGGGGTGCGAACATTTTTTGCTCGGCTTTGGCTTCATGGAGTGTCAGTGTGTGCGTGCTGCTCTGTGTGTGTGTGTGTGTGTGTGTGTGTGTGTGTGTGTGTGTAGCCATAGAAACAATATACGAGAATTGCATTGAAATCAGGTGCAAATATTGTTGCATTTGCATTGGAGCGCAACAATTTCGCAGATCTATGTATCTATATACATATGTATCTGTATCTGTAGGTGTGTCTGTATCTGTATCTGTATCTACAGCAGTGCGGTGTGCTTAACGCTTGCCCAAATGCTTGCCAGGCATTTGCAGTTTGCTGTTTGATTTAATTATTAGAGAATGGCGCTGTGTTTGGTTTGTTTTTAGTTGAATTGCTTAAATATTTCATGGCACATATAATTTGTTTACACTTCTCTTTTTGCGCTCCCAGGCAGCCCAAAATTTTAATTAATGCATATAATTCAGTTTGCTAATGTGTATATAAGTGTGTGTGTGTGTGGGTGTGTGGGTGTGTGCACTTACCGTCTGTTGCAATTTGGCGCTGCTTAATCCAAAAATAATGCCACCAAATCGCCAAAGTTCGTGTCGTGTCCGTGTTGCAGCTTCCACGCCTTCCGACTACGCCTTCGCCTTCGCCTTCGCCTTAGCAATTGCAATTTCATGGGAAATATTAACACGCTATCGGAAAACTGGAGCACCCGGACACATATTTGCGTGGCGGCCCGTATACGGCCACGTTTTTTCCGCGGCCGTTACGGCCAACCGGCGTTTTGTAAACGAACTGAACGGAACAATACGGCGCAGAGCTCAACACGTCGCATGCGGCTCCGGCAGCGGCTGCGGCAGCAGCAGACGTTGCCGTTGCCGTTGCTGTTGCTGTTGCCGATGCGGCCGCGGCAACCGATAGTAGGTAAAGGAAAATAGAAATGAAAAACTTTACGCAATGATCATGCGTTTCGCTTTTCGCTTTCTCATCATTCTACAGTTTCACAGCAGTTTCCCCAGCAGCTGAACAAAGTTGTGTGCGTGAGTGTGCGTAGGGGAGCGATACTCGCACAGTGGCGTCCCCGCATAGAGTGCACGGCTAAGCGAATGAAGACTGAGCAGTTGTTCAAAAGAAAAAAATCACAATTTTTACATGTTTTAGCTAACTCTAGGTTTCGTTCAATTCATTCATATTACTCTATATTATATACATATATAAATATAACATAGCTAGTCATTTTCTTGTTAATATACTTAAACATTTCAAATTTATGACAATGATTTTAGTTTAATAAAAGTTTTTCTCATGTGATTTTGAATTTGTTCGAAACTTTGATGTCATATATCTGCCTTGTTTTAGGTAATTAAAAAGATAGCCCCCCCAATAAATCTGATTTAATAATTTTGGCTTGTTGTCAAAAACCGCCGGATGAATATTTCTAGATAAAACAGTCTCCCTACATATAGGGAAAGTAACTCACGTCTATTCTCCCTCAAGGATTAGATTGTGCTCTCTGACTAATAAGTAGTATTCCCATTGATTTGCAGTGCAACTTGTGGCGTACGCTACTGTAGTTTTGCAACACACAGACACATATCCAAGTATATTTTTTGCCACTCTCTGCACAAACAACAACAACAACAAGAGCAACAACAACAAGAGCTAGAACAACACTCGAGACACTCAAAGTAGTTTTGGGAATAGCCCCACAAAATAAATAAATACAAAACAAAAAAGCAAAAAAAAAAAGCACAAATGAAATATGAAAAGGAAAATATGTTTGAAGAAAAAAAAAAGAAAAAAAATGAAGAAGCAGAACGTCAGTCCGTCGATGGACCCGAGGCAGAGATGCTGCATTCAGCGACAGTCAAAAGAAAGATGTATAGATACATATGTATCTATAGCTATAGTGTCTCCCTCTCTGCGTGTGTGTGTGTGAGTGTGTGTGCTGTGGCCTCGTGGACTATTACAGAATTTTTAGTGCTGCGCCTCGGCAGCTCCACGAGTAAAAGAAACACGTCTCAAATATTCTATTTTTGAGTTCAATTCTTTACTTTATTTATTTATTTAGTTTTCATTCTTTGCTTTTTTGGGTCCACGTTCACGACGTTGATGTCAGCGCGACACAAATTTTTAAATCGTGTTTTTTCTATTGCAGCTTTGACACAAATAGCATAAAAAAACTCGTAAAAAGTCATTTAATTGTTTTGCAGTCTGCTTTTCATACTTATATATGTATTTTTATCTATTTTTTTGTTTTATATTATTTGAGAATTTCTTTATGCAGTTTTCGGTTGTTTTTCATGATTTTTGCTTGAGTGGTTGTCCAATTTGTATTCAATTGCTAATTGCGCTTTAAATGCTAATTAGCTGTGCGGCCAATTTTATGGGGTGGGTTTTTTTTTTTTTAATTTATATATATTTCATTTTTTTTGCATTTTCGTTTTAAATTTAATTAAATTTTGATTGCACACACGCGCATTGTGGTATCATTGTCTCATATCATATAAATTTTGGCTTGTTGGCGACGTCAGGTTTTCACGTTCGCCCCACAATAACAATAACAATGCACAGATGCACAAATGCACAATGCACTCGCTCATACACAGAGGAGCAGACAAATGCACACACACACACACACACACACACACCCGCACGCACACACACGCTCGGCGCACACACACCTGCAATTGTGGCGCTGTGCACTGTCAGCGACTACGGCTACGACTACGGATTCTGACAGCCTGTTGGTTGAGGTGACCACGTTCGCGATGCGAATTATAATTGTTACTCGCTGCTCGCTTTTCCACCGTTCGTATTTTCATATGCCAACAACAGCAGCAGCAGAATCAGCAGCAACAACAACAACAACAACAACATTCAACACTTGCCGCAAGTCGTTTCATCCAAAAAGTTCGCTAAAGCAGCGAAAAGTGGCTGCTGCTGCTGCTCTTGTGGTTTCATGGAAAATGGAAAGCTATGTCACACACACAAACACACACTCAGACAGACGCCAAGCTACAAGATTCAGATACAAAAAATATATCTACTTAGTAGTTATACCTATGGTCCAATCGCCCACACACAAGCTTATAAATTCGCCTGTCGGCCTGGCTAATCGCGTATTTTGATACAACCTCCACGTAAAGAGGCTGCACAAAGCAATAAATATTAGTCAGACACACACGCACACACACTCTCACCCGTTCACACACACACAGTCATAGTCATCAGCTAATTAACTACACTATAACGAACAGCAATATGTATGTTACCTAGCGAAAACATATGTATTCAAATGCGTTCTTTTTCAAATATTCAATATTTATTTTTGGCCTTTGGAGAGCAATTTTAAAACAAATTTTTATACACTATCCGCAGCGTAAGGTTATAGCGAAAAAACGAACTTGTCTGAAGACTATTTCCATTGAAATATATTTCATTATGTCAGTTTTCTTCTAATTTGGGCTTGATCTGAAGGAGCTGCTCGAACTTCCAACTTTCAAAAACTCTTTGACACAAAATACTTAACTCTTTCGCCACAAGGAACTGCAATAATCTTACCATATTTGGTAGACTTCAATTTGGACTTTAAGATGAAATAATATTCCCATTAATTATCAAGCTAATAATCAACAGCAGACAGCTTGATTTCCAGGGTATCTGCTACTCGAGCTAACTTAGATTTTCTTTTCACCTCCCTCGTCTCGTATAGTTAAGTTATATGTGTTTTTATATTTTTGGAATTTTGTATTTTTACTGCTCGTTGAGCGAATACAAGTTGTAATTGTTGTTGTTCTGGTTAAATGATGCGGATTTCACACAAATAGAGATATATTTCGGGGTTTATGGGTTTTATGCAGTGCGGTCAAGCGCAGCAATTAGTGCATTCGAAATGCCTGATATACCTGTCCGCGCTGTCGGGGCGAGCGAAAGTGCGCTGCGAATTCATGGCTGGCACTCAATAGCATCATGTCAGGTGATCAATCCCACCGGCAGAGCCGGCCAGCAGAGAAAAAAGCTATTCACAGAGCACCTGACAGCCAACTAAGCTGCTTGAAATTTCATTTTAGTATTTCACGCTAGAAAGCCAGGCGAAAAGATATACAAAAAAATCACATATATATATGCTTAATGTTTGTGAATGATTAATGGGACATTAGAATTGAAATTGTTTTGCTCATGTGGCATCAGCATAAGCAGAACAAGGGGCCAAAGCAGCGGCTGTGGCAGGTGCAGCAGCAGCAGCAGCAGCAGCAGAGGCAGACTATTCTTTGCCATAATGTACAAATATTTATATGCCTTTTTTTTCACATGCCCAGTCGCAGTCTTTTACCCGTTCCCAAGCTGCTTCCCGATCCCACTGCAAATGGATGTGGCCTTCTACGAGCATATTGAGCACCTGGCAGCTACCTGCTGGCAGAGCCACAGAGCCAAACAGGTGAGTGTTTATATATGCATGCCAAAGTGTGGAAGCTGAAATCTACAGATAATACAAACAACAACAACAACAACAACACAGCAAACATTAACGCACTCGCATACCACACATAAGCAGCATATAAACACTTATGGATATACTGTGTGCTTATTATGCATAGTTATAGTACTGTATTCCTATACCCTGTTGCAAAAAGTTTGGCGATTGGGCTGTTTTTTCTACGGCAGCTTTCGGCACGAACCACAAAAGACTTAGACAGTGCTTCTCAGTTGCCTCAATTGCCACCTTGAGAATTGTTGCCGCTGCCACCACCAAGCCATTATGATCATTAGCATCATTATTATTATAATTTTCATTATCATAATTATTATTATTATAATTATCATTACATACATACATATATAGCTCCACATGGTCCACCGCCTCAGTCAACTCAGCCAACTGACTGACTTGTCGAATATCAGCAAGGCCTACTTGAACTTATGAGAATCGAGGAGGAGAGCATTAAGAAATACGTTGCTTTTAAATTGAAGAGCAGCTGTAAGCAGGTACAAGTCAAGTTTAGTAGGTTGCTCTTCTTATAAATTATATAACTGCCTTACCTTATTATTTACCTGCATGAGAGTCCCGGTGCAGGGCAACAAATTATTTTAACGCAGATATTATTTGCAATATACAGTCATTTTCTTGGAGGTTTTTATCAAAGAACACATTCCATTCCCAAATTAAGATGCTCTTTGGGATCATGCATAGCGCCATCTTGTGTTTAAACTTCGAACTCGCTTTCGATTTTATTAAAATATTTTTGAAAAGCTTCAGATTGCAGTTTGAGCAGTTGCTCAGTCTATGTAGACCGCTTGAAGCGAGCTGTGCGTCTTTAAAACTGGGTGTGCGTGATTCGTATTTATTAATTATAGACATTATCAGTTTGAATGTGTATATATTTACATATTACTGAATAATGTTATCAGCCATTTTAACAGTATTGACAGCAAGTTCTTTGGGTAAGAAAGAATTATATTTTGGTTAAAAAATCAATGTTTATGCCTGGTAGAGAATATTTAAAGGTTGTCTTCAAATGTGTAGCGCATAGAACGATACATCTCCGAACCCCTCCGTCTTTCAATTCATCTACATGAATCATCGCGTAAGTCCGTTCTGCTATAACATAAAGCTGCCATATGAAATATCGATAGAAAATTAGGTTCCTAGTTAGTGTGAACAAATGTTCTCTTTCGTCAAGTAATCTCCTCAAATCTCCTATTCTCCTTACATATTTGCTAGCCGACAAGCCACAATTTAAACAAATATTATCTGTTACAGCTCCTCAGCTTATTTGCGAATTTCTGAGAACATTGATAAGAAATGTGGACTATACAATTACGTTTTATGAGTTCGGGGTCAGGTTTTTGAATTGCAAATATACAGAATTTTACACATACAGAATTTTACAGAATTGGTTCAAAATAACGGGTTACTTATCGGTTATATTGAATAGACTTTGTGGATTTTTGTCAGTAAGGTTTGCAAAGCATTTATATATACATGTATGTAGTTGAGGACTGCATGTATTATATATTATAATTTTTATCAGTCGCTTCTCTCTAAACGGTTATATTGAATAGGTGTAGTTGCTTTTTGTCAGTAAGGTTTGTATAGAATAATACATACACGGATACAGATGTGGATCATACGAAAAGGATAACTTATCGCTTGCTTCTCTCTAAAGAGTCACAGTGCGACCATTTAGTATTCGCATTAAATCAGTTTACTGTTGAGATAAAAGAAAAGCCTCGCTTATCGCTTGCTTCTCCCTACACACTGACCGTTTGACCATGAAGTGATTGCATTTAATTAACCTTTTATCAGTTTTATATTAAAAGAGGATTACTTATCGGTTGCTTCTCTCTGAACAGTTGCAGCCGGACCGTTGACTACTTGCACTTCAGATCAATTTGCGTGCAAGAATGGCGACTGTATTAATGGCACACTGAAATGCGACGGTGTCAAGAATTGCGCAGATGGCAGCGATGAGATCTTCAATACCTGCTTTAACACAACCTGTGCCGAGGATTTCTTTCGCTGTAACTACGGCGGCTGTGTGTCTCAGAAGCTGACATGCAATGGGGACAACGATTGTTGGGATAGAAGCGATGAAAACGATTTTTTGTGTGCGGATGCGGAAAAAATTGAACAATTGCTTGCCGAGTTGAAAGGTAGCTGCAGGTGAGACTTGGGTTCAGATTAGACAGCGGCAGAGATGATTTAACAAGACTCTGTATAGCAACAAAGCATTGCAATGCAAGGATGACAACAGGTGCTTGAATTGGAGTGAATTGTGCGACGGCCATAATGATTGTCCTAAGGGCGACGACGAGTCTCCGATTGTGTGCGGTTCCAGCATATGTCCCACCGGTTCGTTTCGCTGCGAGTCTGGCGCCTGCATCAATGGCAATGGGCTCTGCAATCGGAATATCGACTGTCCCGATGGCAGCGACGAAATACCCGATATATGCCTCAAGAAAAAACCAACCCCAAGCCCAGACTTAGTAGCTCTAACTAGTGTGGAGCATGCGACAGCCCCCACCGTCTGGCGCACCAATTCTTGCCCCTTGAAGAACGAAAAGGGTATGCGAGTGGAGGATTTCTTTTCAGAATTTACGTTCAGGCCAGATGGCGAGGTGCCGGACAAAACCATTGTGTCTCTGACTTGTGAAAGCGGCTACGAGCTTTTTGGATCCAATATCAATAAATGCGAAAAAGGCAAGTGGCAAAATGGACTTGAACTTTCCCCCAGCACCTGCATGCGTGTCTGCGATCAAAGCCCGATTGTACGCAACATCAGCTATGTGACGCGGTGCTTCTCCGATGAAGCTGTTGTTGATTGCAAACAAAATGCGCTCATGAAGGACACCAAAATGTTGGTAACTTGTGGGCCCGGCTTTATTGCCAAATCGAGTGCCAATCAATTGGGTCGGCACAGCTGCAATGAGGATGGCGAGTGGATTGTTGAAGAGCCCAATCCAATTTGTGAGCTCGTCTGTGGAGTAATATCTTCGCAACATCCCGACATCACGCCCTGGTCTGTGACCATCTTTCAGCGCCGCTCAAGCTCCCAGCCGAACTATAACTTCAGATGCTCGGGCACTATACTATCCCCATATATTGTGATTACGGCCGCGGACTACTTTACGGATACGAATGCAAAAGGTTCACATATTTACTATAAAATTGCGGAGGGCAATCGCAATGTCGACTTCAATCTGTATGAGGACCATGGCTATGTTCTACACAACATTTTGGATATACAATTGGCCACGTAGTGAGTATTAAAAAAAAAAGCTTTTAAGTATGCAAATACTGATCTTTACTTTCATCTCGAACATATTATAGCAATATGGCGCAGAAGGCAGCCTTACTTACTCTGGTAAAACCCTTTAGACTAGGTGCTCTGATCCGACCCATTTGCTTGACTGCCAGCCAGGCAGATGTTGCAGATTGTTCGGTGCAGATCGTGAGTGACGGGGACTTCAGTAAGCAACAGTTGGGTAAGGGGCAGACGGTATATGAGAACGCGAAGTATACCCTAACACACATTGTGGCCAGCGAATCGAGCAAATATAATATTCAAGCTTTTATCAGCGCCATAAAAAAAAAAATAGCCGAGGCCGAGCAAAGTCCTTAAACTTTTAACTGTCATTTGATTTTAAAAAAAATACAAATTTACATTAAATAAAGTACACATACATCTACAACTTGTCAATTATTTAAGTATCTTGTGCGCATATATAGTTTTATTAAGTATGTTATTAAAGGTTTTTTGCATAATGCATATACATACCTATTTGTATAAATACATACATAAACACACACGATTACAACACATACAGAATTTAAGTGCAGCAAACTATTAAAGCACAAAAGCCAGCAGGTCTTAGTTCAGATAATGAGAACCGCAGGGCAACATTTAAAAAACGTTTGCTGAATACACAAATACGTATTATATATGTACATACATACTTAGACAAATGTATACAGACATAAGTATACAAATACATATTTATAAGCAGACATATATAAACACATACATACAAACTTAAAAACATACATTGATATATACAAACTCACATCTCTATACAACTCCATAGCTGCTTCACCTTCTCCTCCGACTCCACCGACAAAGCTACCGTTTCAAGTAAGGCCTACATTTCAAATATCTTTCTTTTGAATTTGTAGAGCAACGAAAATAAACTTGGCCTGCGGTTGATGTCGCTAATATTCACACATACATATATACAAATACATTCATATACACAAATACACATGTCTTACCCGGAATTTTTAAAATTTTCCTTATATTGTGCGCACATTAACTGATGCTCCCAGCGCATTATCCAATATACAATATTTTTCCATATCTATACATCCGAAAAAAAACTTATAATTAATCTATGCGGAGCTGCTTACAGGGTATTACTCCGTCGTGCACTTCTAACAGTTGTTCCTCTACGAGCAAGGTTGATAAGAATTTGCTTAGTTTTGTGAATGTTTTTTACTAAATATATATTTTTTGGACTATCGTCTGTGCGCAGAAGCTAAATGAATGGGTAAATATGGTGGCCAAGCCATATAGCGTAACCCAAAAACCGAATCCAATCCAAGTGCTGAGGGGGAAACTTTGGCAAATTGCAGAAACCGCAAAAGCCAAAAAACAGTTTGTCCAACGGGCGCCAGCGTATGCGAATTGTCAAGGGGTGCGAATCTAAGATTGACTAAGAGTTTCTCAAATTTCTTAATAAACTTTAATGACTGCGGGTGTTGCAGTGTCAGCTGCAGCTGCTGCTGTTGCAGCTGCAACTTTGATGAACCTGATAAACCGAAACGCCCGAAAGTATGCAACGGCAACAGGAGCAGCAATTCGTCGGAACAGCAGCGCAATAAACCAGCAGCACCCTGGGGCAGGTGGTGGTGGGGGGGTAGTAAAAGCAGGTTGAACATTTTCGCCAATATCAAATGTTAGCGTAGATTTGCACCAATAATTTACTTGGGCAGCACGTAGCGAGTGTCACGCATGCAGCGGTTGGGCAAATTGCGGCGGAGGCTGTCGCTGCTGCTGCTGCTGCTGCTGCTGCTAAGGCTGAGGCTGTGGCATGCAACAAGCTTGGCATTCATTTCGGTGGCAACTCATGCATTACTCATGATGTGTGTATGTCAGCGGCCTGCCCGATGTCTGCCGCACGGCTCGGCTTCGAATTGTCTTTGCCACTGGCACTGCCACGGCTGCCACACTTGCCGCATGGCCACTGTTTTAATATGGACGCTGCGGTTTTTGCAGTTTAATGGAGTTGCCCATAAAAAGAAAGGCGTGCCCGTGCCCCCGCCCGTGACCCGTCCCTTGCCCAATAGCGTTTATTTAACTGCCGACTTGTTTGCGCAAATTAACACATTTATTTTTGCCACAATTTGTTGTTTAAATATTTATCGAAAATAAAGCCGAGTTAACATTAATAATTTGCGTTTATTTGCATATACATTTAATAGTATTCATAATAATAGACGAATTTTATCACACACACATATGATATGGCTGGCATACAGACGCACACATGCACACACAAACACGAACACACATGCACAAGCACACTCACACACGACACACGGACAGCATAAGTTGAGAGATTTAAATAGCGCGATATTTGAATAGGAAGAGTGCGCCTGCATCCAGCTTAAGATGGGGGGCCCAGTTGATGCCAAAGGTCATCCTGTCTGTCTAAACTCGTAAATCGTTCACTTATAAATTCGCTGGGTTGGGGTTGGGGTTGCTGTTGTTGCTTTCCGGCCTTGGAGGCAATACGCCTGGCTCCATCAGCCGCAGCAGCCACATCAGACTGTACTCCCGAAAGCAGCAAAGGAAGCTGAGTGCCAGGAGCAGCGAGAGCAGGGCACAGCTGCAGCTGCTGAGCACCGCAACGGCGGCATGACTCTGCAACGGCAGCTGCTCCGACTCCAGACACAGCCGGAACTCGTCGTAGTCCAGGCGCGTGATGGCGCAATAATGATTGAGCATGCAGCGGCCCAGACAGGCGGTGCCCGACTGAAATCTGACGGCATTGGCGCGATGATATCTGCAAGTAGACCGAGGCAAACAGTCAAGCATCTGTGAAGCAGTAGAGAGTTGGGCCCGGGTGGGCTGGCTACCTGCTAAACCAGGAGGCATCCTTGCCGGTGAAACGCTCCGCAAAGTTGTGCAGCGCAATGGCCGAAATCTCGCCGAGCGCATAATAATGCGTCAAATTGTATTCGGACTGCCAGAGCGGCTCGTGGGCGCGATTGGCCAGCGGCAAGTCCAGCCAATATTGCGTATAGTCCAGCACCTGGCCGCTGCCCGTGTCGAACTTGTATAGACGCAGCGCTGGATTATTGGAGGCGCCAATACCCTCCTTGCGCGGCACCACCGACGGCGCTATCATCAGCCACGAAATGGGCGTGCCTGCGTGGGAGCAAGGTTTCGTATGCATATAATAGAGAATTGGCTTAACCTGCTCACACGTACCCTGATCATCGTAGATTAGCCGAAAGGTGTCCGAGTGCAGATGCCCAAAGAACTGGCCCTGTATGACCGAGGCATACTTGCGCACCAGCTCCAGATAGCGTCTATTGTTGCGTTCCGTGAAGATCAGCTGGCCGCGATGCTGCGGTCCCACATAGCGCTCATCCACGCCCGGCGGCATGTGTCCGACTATGTAAACCTTCATTGAGCAAGCGTTTGCAAAATAAGCAAGATTAGAGTATATATATGTTTGCTATAACCCAAATTTAAATTTAGGCGAAAGATCAACAGAATATGTATTCTAATATATATATTGATTTTGATTTACACTTGCAGAAAGCCAATTTACTAATTTTACACATTTGCAAAACCCTACCGTTTCCTGTTTGTCCCTTGACTTGGCCAACACCTCATCCAGCCATAGCCACTGTTGCTCGGCCTGCAGTTGATCCTGGTCGGACATTGTGCGACTGGGCCTCACATAGTAGTCAGCCGACCAGCGCAGACTGTCCGACTGCTTGGCCTCGGAGAGGAGCTCGTATCGCATAAAGTTGGTGTTTAGGGCAATGATGCGGAGACGGCTTCTGGTTTGCTCGATGGAATAGTAGCCGCCCTGCTCGAACGTGACGAGTGCCTCTGTGGGCAGCCAGTGGCGCCAGAGTTCGCCCATTTGTTTGTACTTTTGGAGGCCGCTGCTGCCGTCCTCGTGGCCCAGCACGGGGAATATGAAGGGCGAGGAGAAGCTGCGTCCCAGCAATTCGGTGATGTTGCGCAATGTCTCGAGCTGCACATGCTCGGAGCGTGCCTGAGCGGAGTGCGAGAGGGCATCGCCAGTCCAGAGCACAAACTCCACATTGTCGCCCTGCTTGGCTTTCATGGTCTTGACCGCTGACTCGACGAGACTCCAGGGACTATCGCAGTTGTGGTTGCCAAACGGACCCGGCGACTCCGTCTCCGTCTCCGGGCGCCCATTGGCGGCGACAGAGGCGCTGGTGTGCGCCAGCTGCCAGCAGCTTCTGTAGATGTCGCCCTGTGTGGAGTAATGTGTGTCCAGATGCAGGTCGCTGATGTGCCAGAAGTAGCCTGTAAATGCAGTGGAGAGTCAGAGAAAATTAGAGACTGCGGATTAAATGGGCAGCCCGTTGGGCAATTCCTGAACGGGAAAGGCCACGTGCCATGCGGCATTTGCTGGCCGGCTGGCTGTAAAAACCCGGCGTGAAAGATTTGCCTGCAATTGACCTAACTGACTCGACCGACCCGCGACCCGCGACCCGCGACACCGACTACCGGCTCTACCTGGCAGAAGTCAAGAAGTCACACTTGATTGCCACGGCGAGCCTTTGAGGTGATCATCGGCGAGTCCACAAATCAGTTGGCGTTGGCATGCGCACTGATCAATTTGTAAGCGAGAGCCTGAGTCGAGCCGCGAGTCGAGCGACAGGAAAAAGGATACGCAACCGTCCGGTTAGTGAGAGAGTGGGACCGAGACTGGAACTGGAACTAAAACTGGAACAAGACTGGAGACTGGCGATCGGGATTTGTATGTCAGCAAGATGAGTTTGCGTTTCAGTCTGGCGCTGCTGCTGATGGTCGCCATGTCGCAGCTGTGGCAGCAGGTCGACGGCAGGAAGAAGCTGTGCGGCGACGCACTCAACGAGGCCCTTGACCTGATATGTGTTAATGGATTTTCACGCAGAATCAAACGCGATTGTAAGTGGACCACACCACCCCACCAAATATTCTGCCTACTCACAGTTAGCTTTCAAGTGGACCGTAGCCCCCGGACACCCGAGCAGGCGCTGCGTCGCAAGTGGCAACTGCTGGCACTGAGGCAACAACTGGATGGACCCACCGAGCAACTGGAGGACCCACACCTAATCAATGATCCTGACGGCGAACAACGCGAGCTGCGACGCCCACGTCGCAGGATAACGCACGAGTGCTGCAAACAGGGCTGCAGCTATGACGACATCCTGGAATACTGCGCCTAGCGGGGCAACCAATCGATTGGACATGGCTTCGCTGGCTGGAGGGCAACTCTGATACGACGAGCCAAAAGCAAATCGACTTTTGCGAATTCATTCAACTACATTTAATCCCACCC
This sequence comes from Drosophila ezoana, assembly GCA_035045725.1. NCBI lineage: Eukaryota > Metazoa > Arthropoda > Insecta > Diptera > Drosophilidae > Drosophila > Drosophila ezoana. The sequence goes on along the minus strand of JAWNOU010000177.1, from coordinate 16,996,446 downwards.
CCCACAAAAATATACTTTTAATTATAATTTCGCAATGTTTTATTGTAATATTTCATGGAAGCAATAAAGTTACTCGATAACAATAGCAACAAACAAAAGGAATCTTCTGGCCCAAAGAACACCTCCCTCACGAATTGGCCCACTGAGCCGAGCGGGCGGGCACATTCCCCGCATTTCCACGTCAATGGAAATGCTATGCCCTTGCATTCTCAGAACAATAATGAAAATTTTGAATTTTTAATTAGATGACGTTGTGTTTTTGAAAGAACAACAGGCAGACAAAGGATTTACGTTGAATTCTTTACACTCTAACAATGGCAGTCTGAATGCAGTTTTAATAAACATTCAGTTTTTATTATTTATTACTTCAATTTACATATAACACAGTGGACTCTGTTAATAACAGAACAGTCCTTTGCTGGGGATTAGAGCTCTGCTATGTTAAGCTGTTTGCTATGTTAATGCCAGAGTCTATTTTAAGAGCAGGCTGTTAAATAGTTAAATTCGACAAAACTAAAGATAGAAATTTGCTTTTGTTTAGCTATAACCAAGTACATTTTGGTTGTTTACTTTGGATCTGTATAAGCTATATAGTCAGTGTACTCAAAACACCCTGATCCCATTGTAAAAGGGTAATAGGTATAATCAGTTCATGCTAATGTAGGTAACAGTCAGAAGGTAGAAGACTTGCTGCGATCTGAGAAAGATTTTGCATACTGTTTGTATGCTATAGATATATCTCGGAAGTTATAAGAATTAAGTAGATTTTTTTGTGTATAGGTTCTCGTGTACGTTATGCTACCCCACATTCACAGAGAACTCATTCTTACAAGTAGATTGCAGCAAATAAGATCGGACTATAGACACCGAAGTTATTTCTGGAGTAAACGGAAGTAGCACAGCATGTTTAAAAGAAGGAAGGAAAACAGCTTGATGCTGACCTTAGGGTATCTCCTAGTCATGCATTTCCAAAAAGAGCACTTTAACTTGTTTTCAGAAAAACTTTAATGCCATCTGCTAGAGCATAGGTAAACAACATTAAGCGAAAAGCAGGGCATAGCTAGGTGCAACAGGGGATGGGGTGGGGCACACTTCACTTTGTTTTTCCACAGTCTGCGATCTACGCGTTATTATTATTTGACGGAAAAACATAAACAAAGACGTCAGCTGATATGAGTATAAGCCTCCCACACACTCGCACACACGCACACCCAGCCAAGGCTATGGGTAGTCCCCGACCAACTGACACTTCACCTAACGCCGCCTGACAGTGTGCTCAGTGGAGATGGCTGCAGTGGATCCGCGCCAGCGTTTGGTTAACATATAAAACGCTGCCGTGCCGCCTGGCAGGGCACAGTTGCGGTCTGTTAATTGACGTGGCTGATACGAGTTCGTCGTAACTGGGCTTCGCCATGAGCTTCGAGTGCTCCAAACTGCAAGGTCTGGTCTGCAGCGCGGCGCTGCTTTTGCTGCTGGTGCTGCACGTGCAGTCGATGCGGCTGTGCGGCACCGAGCTGCCCGAAATGCTGGAGCAGATGTGTATCTATGGCTACAACACCAAGCTAAAGCGCTCCTATGGTAAGTGTTTTGCCCCTGGCTCCACCTCTGCAATCTAATCCAACTCAAGCACTTGAAATTGGATGATGGCAGTGGGGCCCGCTTTCAATCGCATCGATAATGCTAATTCGGATGCGGACGCCGACTTGGATCTAGGCTCTAACGCGGAGTTGGATCTGAAATCGCAGTCGCTGCTGCGCGCTCTGCTGGGTGAGAGCGGCCATCACCTGGTGAAAACACGACGCCGACGCTACGGCGTGCACGACGAATGCTGCCGCAAATCGTGCTCCCTTGAGGAACTCAAATACTACTGCAAGAAACCCGAAAATTCCTAAATGACATGGACATGGCACTGCATTCCGTTGCGGTTTAGACTTAGACCAGCTCATGATTACTAGCTCCTAAGTGTATCAATACTTATATATATATATGTATGTGTGCATGTGAATATATTAACTATGCCGAGACACGTTAATTGTGGGAAAATAAATTAGCTAAAAGGTACGTTTGTGCATCTTGCAAGGAGATTTTATTACCAAAAGCAAATTATTACAATTATATTGGAAACTGTCTCCAAAATCGACCAGACGAACATGTATGAAGTGCTAGAGGAGCAGAAAACTAGAACTTAGACCGCCTGATGAACTGATGACTGATGAATAATGTTGACTTAGATGTCAACCATGAACAAAAAGCCAAACCCTATGTCTATAAAGCGAAATGTCACCTACGAAACCTTTGACTCCCATTTCCATGAAGGAGGTATGCATATTTCGAAAAGTGTGCTACACCCGTCAAATAAATATGAAGGAAAATCTTTAAAAATGATGGATGGATGGGGTGTAGCTGACCATACAGTCTTTTAGATTTTGCTAGCTAATAATAGTAATATATAAAAATATATTTAATTCCCTGATCAGTATAAAAAAGCGAGTTTATATATTGCAAAAATCCATATGTCAGAATCGATCACTTACTATAGCTGCCATAGGAAAGATTGGTTAAAAGTAGCTTAAAATTAGAACCAGCATCCTTTCTTTTTATTTGTCTAAATGTTCTAAAAGAACAGGATGTTTATTGGAAACTGATAGAGAAAGAGAGACAGAGAGAGAGAGAGAGAGGGAGGGAGAGAGAGAGAGAGGGAGAGAGAGAGAGAGAGAAAAGGGTAGTGAAATAAATACTTCACTAAAATATAACCAAATTATATTACGATTATAGATTCATATGAATCAGATTCGCTGGGAACATGTTTTTACCTTCAATTAGGCTCAAAGATAAGGCTTCGAAGGTTTTCTTCTGTCTTTAGACATATGCCGAATTATTATATATATTTCTTGTGTAAACTTCCGATTTTCCATGTCAGAATTTGTTTATGCAGCTGGCTTTTATTTAAAGCATTTATAATATAGATACAACTTGTGGATTGCACAAAGTAAATACAATATAGTGGGGTAGAAATTCAAGGTCTGTCTGTCTATGTTCCAAAATGTACTCTGATCGCGGTGCTTGAAGTGTCGGCAAGTTCTATGCCGAGAATCTAGGCGGCGCAGTAAGCGTATAATTCACTGAGTTTGCAGGACCTTCTGCAGCACTCGTCGACGATGCCCTCACGGGTGCGACGCCGGGTGGCGGTCAGCGAGTTGAGGACATTCTGCTGGTAGATGTTGCGCAGGCGCGAATTGGCCATGGGATAGGTAAGAAGCTCGGCGGATGACGAGGGCGTTTCCTTTTCCTCAATGTACTGAATGGGATCGAGTGGGTCCAGGTCCATGAGAGCTGCACCACAACAACAATAAATTGAAGGATTAGCTACTGCGAACACCCTGGATGTTCTCCCTGTATACTTACGCGAGTTGCGCTTCTGAGGAATAATACGATTGAATCCTTTGTCACAGAGCGCGCTCAGCATGTCGTTCAGCCGAACGCTGCACAGGCGCATCTCGCCGTGCGAATTGGCGGCTGCCAGGACGCAGATGGCGAACAGGAATGCGAGCGACACGGAAATTGACTTGCACATTGTACTGGGATTAGGCTATGCTATGGAACTGATGCTGGCACACTCGCTGCCGCACGCTTATATACCGTTAATGGCATTTCGGGATACCGCTGGTGTGGGGCATGTGGCAAGTCCAACTACATTGGTGTCAAATTGTGTTAAAGGTTATTGGGACAAGTTGAGTGCATTCTCGAGTAGCTGCTTGCTAAATTCGTTCAATGTCAGCGTTCACTTTTCGTTGGCTTATGCAAATTTCGCCCTGCCTTCGCCTTGTGGGCGGCATTGCTATGCGTGGGGCACACTAGTTGAGTGGGCGGTGGGAGGTGGGTGAAGAGGGGGGTTTGTCTTGCGTCTTTGTCAGCCAATTAAACAATTTGGGCGTTAAAGGACAACGCTAGCTTCTGGCGTGTGCGAACCTGCATTTATGAATACCAAATGAGTTGTTTCAGCCAACATACCCTGTAGCCCAACCCTCAAAAGGGGGGTCACTCTAGTTGTAGTTAGTTTCTACTGCCAACCAGCTACAATAATTTGTCCAAGCCCATTACACTTCCGTTCCACCTCCGCCCACTTTTCTACTTTTCGACCCCAGCCCCAACTAGCAGCAGCATCTGCTAAAAACTCAGTCTCAATCTAACGCACAATCCAATGTACCCATTATCGCAAAATTTAATGATTGTCCCTCTGGGGAGAGATTTCAAACAAAAACAAAAAGGAACAAACAAACGAGTAAAAAAAGCTGTAGATTTCCCCTATGCATTAGATCCTATATTCATGTGTTTGCCGAAGGAAAACAAACAAAAGAACAATTGTGGGGTGAAGCGTATTAAGCCAAGTCATATTTGGGTAATTTAATTTCATTGCATTGTTTTAGTCAAGGTAACATTGAGTCGAACCGGTTCGAGACTGGAATTTCAAGAATAACGAAATAGTTTTCTCAAAATAAGTTTGATTTTTTATACAAAACCATTATGTAAGAGCCAGCAGCAAAGCATTAACAACTTGGGCCCCAACCATATTTGGGATATCCAATTTTTGGAAAGAAATAAAATCTAACCCGCATTTTGTATATGAACATATCTACGGCTTGCAATATTTTCAGTACAACGGGCGATTGTAAGCTAAAAATTAACACATTTCTAGGTCGTTCAACTCTTTTTTCTTAGCCCAAAATATAGGGATTTTAAAATTATAATGAAATGTGAATCAATATAAATTATATTAAAGATAAAGCTTTCATTTCAGGGTGATATTTAAATTTTTAGCTATGTTCACAAGCCAAACCAAAAGGCCGAAAGTTCGAATGAATCTCTTCCACTAGGCATAAGATTTAGGGCTCGAAACCGCGTGACAACATAACCATTTGTTTTAAGCATATTAAAGTGTGAAATAAAATAAATATTATTTCAGGCAAAGTTTTTATTTGAGGGTCTTTGGGTAGCTGTTCAAATATGTACAAGGTTCATGAAACGAAAGCAGGAACTTGGTTTGAATCTTGTTACTAGGCCTGAAATGAAGGGATCGAACGCCTGTGACGACAAAACCAATTGCTTTTATTGTGCAACAAAATAAATATTACATAGCAAATATTTTTCTATTCAAATTTTAACCAGGTAAGCGAACCGAAAGGCGGTGAGTTGGCTTAAGCCGTAAAACGGGCCACAGACCATTTTACTTTAGGTTTGCAGTCCAGGCACATATACATATATATTGTAAAAAAGGTTAAGCACAGGGTATCTAACAGTCGTGCAGCTTGATTCCTGGTAGTTTCCTTGGTCTGTCTTTACTTACCGATGCGGGCGTTGGTCTCATCTGGCATCCACAGGAGCGGCAGAAGCGCTGTTAACAGCCAGCTGAAGCTGAAGTTAGTCATTTAGCTGCTGTCTGTCTTTGCGGTAAGGGTAAGGGTAAGGGTAAGGGGGTGGGGCAGGTGTTGCTGGAGGTGTAGGCTGTGGAGCAGGAAGTAGGTGGTTTCTCTTGTACGGTGTGAATGGGTCGGAATGGAAATTTCGTCAGTAACTTTTGCTTTAGCTTTCTGCTGAGCCGTGAAACTTTTTGCACAGTTTTACTTTTATTCATTAGCTAAATTTTGTGCTGCATAAATAAGTGATTACGATAACGATTACGATTACGATTACGATTATGATTACGATTACGATTATGATTACGTTTACGAGTACAGTATCGCGTATGAGCATGAGTATGTGCGAATATAACGTATGTGTGTGTCTGCGGGCGTGTATGTGTGTGCGTGCGTGCGTGTGCGTGTCCTCTATCGGCGACAATATGCCGAGAGTTCCGTATAGGTGCAGGCATTGCGACAGCATTCATCATAGATGCCACTGCCAGCCTGCCGCCGCAGGCGTCGCGTCTTGATGAGCACCTCGGTGCCATAAATGCTGGACAGCAATGGACTCAGCGCATAGCCAGCACCTGGCTGTAATTGCAACTGGTCCGCATCGATGCCCATTTCCGGTGGCGACTCCAATCGCTTTTTCGGTATGGTATTGTAGCCATTCACACAGACCACGTCCATTGCATCGTTCAGCGCCTGGCCGCACAGCTTGTGTTTGCCCTCCCGCAGCAGATGGGCGACGCTGAAGCCGTCGGCGGCGTGGCAACAGCTGCTGCCCAGGGCTATCAGCAGCAGCAGCAGCAGCAGAAATTGGCGCTGGCCTGTGGCAGGTGCATGAGATGCGCTATTGTCCAACATATTGCGGGCGGGCCTGTTGCAAGCGTTTTGCCTGAATGCTGCTGGCAACGGCCGCTATTTATACGTGTGCGAGCTACCACATGCCACATGCCGCATGCAACATGCCACATGCAGCGGCAGCAGCGCCAGCAACATGCCCAGCATTGCTGTGGTTCAATGCACTTTTTGGTTGTATACACATTTGGCATACATATTGGGGTATGCCACGGCAAAGCATGCCTAAAAACAACAACAGCTCACACCCAACCCACGCACACACTCTCCACCTGGCAGTTGGCTGCGACTTAACACTAAAAGGCTGTGACTGCTGTCCCTAAGGATTACCTCTGCTGCCACACAGAGAGGCAGCCAGTATGTGTGTGTGTGTGTCATTAGCATGCATGGGTGTGCGTGTGTAATTTTAGAGCTGAAAAGTATGCTTCATTCGGCTGGCGGCAATGTGCAAAAGCGCTTCGATCTGTGCCGCTGCCAGCGGCGTCTGGCAATCGATAGTTGGAAGTTTATTTGTCGATTGTGGCAATAGAATCGAGTCAACAGTTGGTCGCCAACGTTGCAGCAAACGGTCGCAGTTGCAGTTGCAGTCGCAGTCGCAGTCGGAGCTTCCATTGTTATTCAAGAGTTCAAAAATGGTGATCGATATTAAAATGTGTCGCTTTGATAATGTGCCGTGGGGCTTCCGGCTTGTCGGTGGCGCCGACTACGATTATCCACTGACTGTGGTTAAGGTTAGCCCAAGTCCACAATATTAATAATAGTAATAATAATATGTGATAATAATCAACTGCATTCACCTTTGTGTGCGAGCAAAAGCTACCTGTGCGCAGCCACAACAAAGGAAGCCGCAGTTGCCCGTCCACCTGCCAGGCTGCCTGCCACATTACAATAATTGTTGCATATTCAGTTTTGCAACAATGTGCCGCAAATTAATTGCAAATATTTCAACGTTCGAGCCAATTATGTAACTCAGTGCGTGTGTTTATTTATTTGCAGTTGCAATTTGCATTCGCATTCGCATTTGTTGTTGCTGTTGTTGTTGTTGTTGCTGCTGCCTGTTGCTTTTGGGCTTATTTGCGAATTTTGTTAATTAAAGTAAACTCTGGCAGAGAGTACTTCGTTGCGGCTATTTGTCTAATCGTCTGGGCGCAATGCATTTTTCTGCTAATGAGCCGCATAATGTGAATGCAATAAATTAATTTCAATTTTAATTGTGTCTCATCTGCGATTTATCATCGCTCGGCGAATTAGCAAATGTGTTGAAAGGCAGCAGCAACAAAAGCGGCAACAACAACATAAATAATCAAGTATTTTTGCAAAAATAGCAACAAATTGCAATTTTATACAACGCACCCATTAACAATGCATAAAGCGGGCATATTGGTTTTGTGGCTAAGTATGCAACAGGCAGAAGGAAGTTTCTCTGAACCCTAAACTCGAAGTCGATTCTAATTTTTAGAATATATTCTTATATATACTCCCATCAAGGCTACCATTTGTTTCCATGTCTTCTCTTATTATCACATATCGATAAATATCGATTTGCCGACCCGGTTCTGCGCTTAGGGTATCTGCTAGTCGAGCACATACGACAAAACACTCTTTTTTTTAATTGGCATACAGCGACACACAGATAGGAAGACACACACAAATGCGTGCGAGGGCAGATTGACACAAGATCAGATAAATTCCACAACATATTGCATCTAAAAATTTCTTTAGAGAAATATAGATTAGATTAGATTTAGATTAGATAAATAATTGCAAATAATTTTCTGCACATTTATCTCTTATATTCCCTTTTTTTCAACAATACTTTCAACACTTAAAAATTGTGGTAAAGTTTAATTAACGTCAACTATGATAACGACATTTTCCAACACTCAAAAACAAACTCCATTAAACAATTTTGTGTTTGGTTTGAAAATTATAAAACTTCAGCAACTTTTATGAGCTGAATAGTTATGGTGGGGGAAGGGGAGGTTGATGTAGAAGGGGAACAACATGCTTATAAACTGATTGTAAAAAACTTTTATTATCCGTGATGTATTAATTTATAAAGCAACCCGCATGCAGCGTGCCACATACAGTGGCATTGTCTTGGTCGAGGCATCTGCCGCAGCACCTCGCCACGCCCCGCATCGCTTCTGTTATTTCCATTTGTGTTTTTGTTGACATTTTGCGCGCATTTTATTTATATGCACTTTGCCAGCGCGACGCCAGATAATTGATTTTGTATCTGCAACACTTTTTCGCATCTTTCCCTATATCACTCACGCTCTCTCTCTCTCTCTCTCTCTCTCGCGCCCGTTCGCTGTCTCCATGTGCGACAGGTCACGGAGGGCAGCATCGCCGAGGAGGCGGGCCTGTGCGTCGAAGATGTGATTGTGCGTATCAATGACACGGCTGCCACGCCCCTAACCCATGACGAGGCCCATCGCCTAATCATGAGCAGCGGCAGTGTCTTCTACTTTGGCGTCCATCGGTAAGTCCGACGGCCCCAATTGGCCATTTATCATTAGGCTTAACCCTTCAGCTGACACTTTTTCCTTGGCAGCGAGCGCGAGGAGGAGGCGCCCTACGATGGCCCCAAGAGGTTTCCATTGAGTGCGAGTTCGTTGACCAAGTCACCAACGCCTGGGCAGTCGCCAACCGCATCCGCATCGCCGTTGCCATTGCTGCTGCCCTCGTTAACGGAAGCCACAAAAGCGCTCATTCCGGAACAGGAACAGGTCGAGGTTGCGCAACTGGAGGCGAATGTGAAGCTGGTATGTCGCAGCGCCATGACGGAAATGCATTCGCATGGCAACGAAAACAACGTGGAGCAGGAGCAGGAGCAGGAGCGAGAGCAGGAGCGAGAGCAGGAACGGGAGCATGGGGGCATACACGTGGATAGCCTTTATTTGCCCGATTTGCCCGATCGTCCGTGCTCGGCGATGTCGGAGCAGACGGAAATTAAGTTGGTGGAAGAGGAAATTGCCGCTGTGCTGTCCGGCGAATCGGAGGTCCTAAAGGAGCACAATGTGCTTGGGTGCGTTGACAGCAGCTGTTGCTGCCACCGACATGGAGCGCCTTTAACCTGCATCATATCATAGCGTTAATTTCTATAGAATCTTTCCCAAGCCGGGCGTGTGCATGACCAGCGATGTGCTGCGCTCCCTCAACGAGGAGGTGACCAAAACGAAGCTGGAAAAGGAAAAGGAGAATCGCAAATGGTCGACGTTCCTGCAGCGTCCCGATCGTCCGGTGCCCAAGAGCAAGCAACAGCTGGAGGCGGAACGGCGTAAGGCCAATGCCTACAAGGTGAAGATAGTCAAGTCGGCGCCACGCGACAAATCGCCCATGGTGAGTAGCGTTGCATGAAATAAAAAAAAGACACTGAACAGGCACCAACTTAAGCCTGTGACAGCCGGAAGCTCCGCCAGCGCCAAAGGAATTGACCCCACCCACGCAGGAGGAGGCGCAGGTTGAGCCAGTGGAGCAGGCAGAGAAGCAGGCAGAGGAGGAGCCGCTGCCCACGGACAGCGAAGTGCCGAACCTGGAACAATTGCCAGACAATGGCAACACCAGCAACAACAACAACAACAAGGAGGACGCGCCCGAGGAAACGGAAGGCGAGCAGTTAGAGAAAGCGGATGCGTCCAAAGAGGTGCACGAAGAACGAGCTGAGGGCGAGGCCGAGGCAGGGGAGGAGCAAAAGGCAGCTAAACAAACAGCCCCGGCTGAGCCTAACGAGCTGCAGCCCGAGGCCGTTGCGGCAACTCCGCCCAAAACCGATGAGGAACTGGCACTGGAAAAACAACTGGCCGATGTGCAAAAACAGCTCGCGGCCCTCTCCACGCTGCCCTCGACCATACAATCGACCCTGGACGCGGTGACCAAGCAGCTGGCCGAACTGCTGCCCACATTTAAGCTGCAGCAACAGGAGCAAACCCAGCAGCAGCAGCAGCAGCAAATCGATGGGCAGCAGGCGGAACTGTCGACAGCCGAGGAGGACGAGCCACATGGCGAGTATGAAGGTGCCGGCTCGAAAGTTATGGCCGAGGTTACAGTAATTAAATTTTTCTAATGGCACACTTTGCATATTCCACCCCACACACAAACACACACACACACATACACACACAGCCATGTCCAATTCTGGGGCTGACAGGGAGCAGCTGCAGCCGGAAGGGACGACAGCACCTGAAAATAATGAGGATAAATGCGATGCCAATGACCTGGAAGTGGCAGAAATTTCGCTCTCGAATGGCGACAATCGCCAACTGGAGGAGCAGCTCAGCGAGGAGCTCTGCTTCAAGAAGCAAAAGGTAAACTGAGCAACTCAACCTCAAGCTCATGTGGCATTCGGGCGACCCAGCTAAAGAGTATAAACGAGCGTATATAGTCTGCTCAGAGCTTAACCAGTTCTGGTGTCTGTCTGAGAAATTGCCCCAAGCAAGGGCTGAAGATGTGGCTTCAGCTCGGATACCACAATTCTATGCTCTTCACAGTTGTTTATATAGAACCAGGGCTGCAAATCAGTTGAACCGAACGGGTTCAAGAACGTTTTTTCAAATTAGTAATTAGCTTGAATCGAACTAGTTTGCCTAGTTAGAAAGATTTATATAAAGCCCGAATCGAAGCATACTCTTCATTAAAAATACATATTTATATATTTCTTAAGTCTCGAACAATTTATGTACTTGTATATAGTAAATATCTGGGTTCATTTATATAGTTCAAGCTGAAATGTTGCATAAAAGTTTTGAAAATATGTGACAAAGCAAGGTTTGAACCAACGACTGGGTTGATGAGTGGCTCAAACTAGTTCAAGAACCTAACTTAAAGTCAGCTCGCTGGTTCTAATCTTCTCTTTAGTTTTATTGGCGCATATTAAATGCGCAATGAAAATATATTTGTTACTTAAGGCAAAGTTTACCATGCAGGCTCTTTCGTTTTCTTTTCAAATTTGAGCCAAGTTCATGAACTAAACTTAAACTCAGTTTGTTTTTGTTGCTCTCGGCTTTGCAGCCCTGTTGGCAGCCTTAAACACATTCATATAAATTTTCATACCAAAAAGTTTTCATGCAATTGGGCACCCACTTAAGCTTTATATACAGGTTATGTAAGAGTCGTTACAGCTCGACTTTAGCCTTGAGTTAGTGTTAAATTTGTATTTTTTTACTGGCCAGCTGTGCCTCATCTCAGCCGCAGTCGCAGTCACTGATTCTGGCCCTGTTTCCGTCTCCATTTCTGACACGCCTCAGTCCCAATTTTTTGCTGTATTTTGGGTGGGGGTGGGGACTCTTTCCTGGCCATTTTGCCTGGTCAACTCGAGAAATCAAATTAACTAAAATGCCATTTGGTTTTTGTCTTTTGTCTACTTGCAGCATAATGTGCGCTTCCAAGTGTAGTTAGCTTAGCTTAGCTTAAATCGAGTTTCAATTTTGATAAATTGCCACCAAAAGATTGTTGTACACACAAATTCACAAATTCAGTGCACACAGCGACTAACTGCCAGTTAAATAAATGAGTCCAAAGAAATGGAGAGAATCGAGCTTGAGTCGTGGCGGGGCGGGGCGGGGCGGTGCGGGGCGGGCACAGCAAAGGGAAAGGGCAGAAACCAAAAGACAATTAGTAGGCAGCGTGACAGCCAGAAAAACCAACGCAGAATAAACCGAACCGAAAACCACTGCACAAATTTTCACTTCTCACATCTCTCTCTCTCTCTCTCTTTCTCTCTCTCTCTCTCTCTTTCTGTCTCACTATAAACAAAAATCTCTGAACATCTTCTCTGTCTCTGTGGGCTCTTGTGTGCTGCGTTGCGTTGCGTTCCGTTGCGTTTGCTGTGCTGGGTTGGTTTTTCTGGGATGCGATGTGACATGCCAGAAACACAATGTCATTGAGGAGCTCGAGGAGCATTTGGTGCGCAAAAACAATCCCAGGCGTTCGAAGCGCGCCTTTGGCCCCCTGACGCCATCATCGGAGCGTCCTTTGGTGCTGCCCGGCGGCAGGCGCTGGTACAGACCCAAGGATGCCTACAATGATGAATTCATAGCCGAAACACTGAGCGCCCAGGCGGAGCTTATAACGGGCAGCACGCTGGGGTGGGTATTGCACGAAAATTTCAATTGAATTTCCCTATCCCATATACACGCTGCCCAACTCCTTCTACTCGCTGTCCAGCCACTCCGACCTCCGACCTCCTCCCTCCTCTCTCTCTCTCCCTCTCTCTCTCTCTCTCACTCATTTTGATCATCATCACCGACGACATTGCAATTGACATTTGCTAAAACCCATATTGTGTCCTGGCATTGCTTTGGTCATATTGCCATCATAATGCCATATTGCCATGGTCACAGTCACTGCTCCTTCCCCATTTCTCCTCCCCTCTGCTCTGCTCATCGTGCTTCATATACTCATGCTCATCTCTCATTTTTGCATGGCACGCTTACATCGACGCACAAACGCTTCGGCTTCATAATTTTGCGCATTAGCAGCTGCCCCTACGAGAGCCCGTTGCTGGGCTACGATGCCAGGTATTATTGCTAGGATGGAGTTATGACAGCATCCGCAATTCGCAATCCGCATCCGCAGCCAGAACAAAAGGATGCACTTTCATTAACATTATCATTTTCAACGACCGTCTGTCTGTCTGTCTTTCTGTCTTGCAGTCTGTCTCTGTCTTCGTCTCTTGTTACCATTTTTGTCTTGGCCTGCAGTTGATTTGACTTTGCCAGTTCTGGTTGCACGTTTCTGTGGCATTCTTCTTCTTCTTTTTTTATGCATTTATTTTTTCAGATTTTTCCTTATATGCATGCCTCGTCTCGCTTTTCTCTCTCTCTATCTCTCTTTCATAGATTGCATTTTGGAATCGTTTATTCAATGGCGAGCACATAACACGCCAGCGTTTCAGGTAAGTTGACTTTGACTCCGACTGCGACAGCGACTGCGACGGCGACGGCGACTGCAACTTCAACTGCGACTGCAACTCCTTCTGCTAATAAGGCTAACATCGTTTGCCTGCATTTCGGCCCGCCCTTGTCTTGTACTTAACCACTGGGGGCAATACATTCACTTCCATTTCGGTAACCATTACGTTTACGCTTACGTTTTTTATACCCTGTTCACAAAGTCAAAAGAAGTTTAGACGGGGCTCTTTGTGTCCGTCAGCCAAAGACCTGAAAGGCTTTTCGGCTTTTAATCGAATGGATTGAAGCTAAATCTAAGCCGAACATTTTTTCTTTAATTAAATATTTACGCTTGAAAGGCTTTTCTGCCAGTTTTCTAAAGATGCGCTAAATGAGTAAAAATATGCAAATAAAGTTCATTCAATTTGAGATAAATCCTGTTTGAAAGAAAATTGTACCTACCAAGCCAAACCTTAACACAGACTCACAGGTCAAACACTAAGGCTTAAATTGTAAGCCAAATCATCGCAAATATTTGTAAGGCTTGCAATTGCTTGACCACGCCCCCTAAGGGGCGGGCAGACTGTGCAAAACTTTAACTAACGATAAATGTTTTAGTTATGAGATGAGCTTATTTAAAAAAGACGCCCAATATATGGCAGCCACGCCCCCACAAATAGCAAAGATTGATGTTAATTAAAAAAAAAACGCAGCTTAGAGTTCACTGGGCATACAGTTTGAGAGACACCAACTTAATAGGTAATACCCTTTTCGACTGCTTGGAATTAGTAAAGCGAAGTATATTCGCTTTTAGACACTTGAAACCTTAAATACATGTTCGTAAATCGGAAAAATCTACATACTTCACAATTGAAAAACTAAACTGACCAAATTGAACAGGAAGACCACAGATCGATCCACTGGGGCAACTTGTGAACAGGGTATTTTGTGCAGTCGGTTGCGACCGACTGTCATGTTGTTTTCACTTTGTTTCTGGTTACGTTTTTGCCTCGTTTTCGGTTCAATTCCTCGCCCACAGGGAGCTGCAGAGCCTCAGCGTGGCCAAGGCAGCGCACAGGTTAGTTTTGTCACACGGTTCATTGCATGCCCTGGCAACCGGACGGAGAGCTCAAGAGTGCTCCAAACGTGACCAGCAGCACTTATTTAAATGCACATGCATGTCTCCCTTTTGCAAGTCCTGCTTCCCCAAATACCCCGCCACCCCCGACCGCTCGTTTAAGCTCTTTCTTACGACAGCTTTGGCTTGTTCCCTCCGCAGGGTCAACTTTATGAAGTACCAAAAGCCGGAGCGCAAAATCGACCTCAATCGCAGCGAGGTATACAAAGTCATACATCATCTGGACAGGGCGCCAGTGCGTGGCATTGAGGTGCGTGCCCCGCTTGTGGCAGCCGAATCGGACATACGCCAGGCGTTGCAGTCATAGAATACAATGCACCCAATTTAGCCCAACATGAAGGAAAAATCTCTGTTAAATTCAAAACACACAAACAAATAATACTCTAACAATAAGCAGCTCAAGAAATATATATGGACAAGAACTATGAATATGTTATGTGCATAAGTGTTTGACGGGAGCACAAGTCTGTGTCAAAGGTCAACATCATTATCAGTGTCATTGTTGTAGCTGTAGCCGTCAATGTTGTTGTTGTTGTTGTTGTTGTCGCTAAGGCGCCTAATGTGTTATTACATAATTTGTGTATGTGCAACATGGCGTATGTGTAATATGCCAAGTGTCAGACGAGGCGGCGAATTGTCGTGCATGTCGGCAGCCGCCGCAGGGCGCTGCTCTTGCAATTTTCTTTTGCATAAACACGCGGCACAGCACACAATGTGTGTGTGGGAGAGTGTGTGTGTGTGTGTGTGTGTGTGTTTGTGAGGGTGTGTTGTGTGTGCGACAAGCTCTTGGAATTTGCATATGTTAAAGCAAATGAATTGGCCTGTAAACGAAATGAAACCAAATTGCAAAATGACAGCCAGCAGCACAATATAACAATAAACTCGTATTTAGTTATGAGAACACACACACAAACACACACCACACACACACACACACAGCGCACATCAAATTCAGATTCTGAATGGCTGTCACGTTATGCCGGGTCGTAGGTTGCGCACATTTCACTTGCCCTCGCACACGGCTGTTGATGCCGCGGTTACGTTCGCGTTTACGGACACGGTTACCAAATTATTAGCCATTTTTCTGCGTCCAAAGTGAAAAGTCGTAAAAACGCGGCAAGTTCGCGTCCTGCTGCTGCTTGCGGCTTATTGCTTATCACGTTACGTAGTTGTCGAAGCACTCACGAGTTGCGTCCACGGAGTTGCGCGGAGCACTTGACGACGCGACGTTGATGGCGTCTCGTCCTGAACTGTCACTGTCACAATATGTTGGCATTTTGACTTCGCATTATCACTGCCGTCCTAGTCCCCACACACACACACACACACACTCGCACACAACATGTTGGCATAGTCCTTTGAGTGAAGTTGAAATTCGAAACACTCGAGTGTTTTGGGACAGCTTTTTTTTGGCGAGCTTTCAACTTGCCGAGAGGAGCTTGAGTTGAAAATGTTGAGATATGCCGAGCTTTGACTGAAGGTAAAGCACAAGCTTCAGTAATGCGCCAGCTGCACGGCAAGCATGTTGCTGATAACGGCAAATATACATTTGGTAGGGACTGTAATACAAAAGTATTCCTTTCGATAAGGTTGGCAATTGCGATATCTAAATAATTTGCTTAAAAATTTAAAATAAACTGTATTTTTAAATGTAAATACAGAACCAATCTAAAAATCAAACCAATCTAAATTTAAGTACGTAGTCAAGATACCCTCTCCTTTATAAATATTTGATTGACAAGGTAAATACAGCTTAAAGTCTACTAGACAACATGCACATCAACTCGGCGTAGTTTTTGGGCTCAAAGATTTAAAATTGGTAAAAAAAAATGCAGATACCTTTCGCAAGTTTATAACAAGGAACATAAATACTCAATGGCTTAAGAACAGCTTTATCATACTCACATGCTCTCTCTCTCTCATTCTCTCGCACTCTCTGTGGGCTTCGATTTTTTTTCCATTTGTGCGCCAAAAGTGAAAAAGCTTAGCACAAAAAATTTTATGAATATGTAAGTAAAGGACTATTAAAGTGATCTTCAACGGCGGAGATCGAGTGGAACATAAATATATTTCACACTTAACACAAACTAAGCAAGTTAAACACAATATATATATTTTACTTTGTACGAAAATGATTTTATACACCTGCGCAGCGGACACGACCGATCAAATAGGCTTATGTACACAGACTAAATGCTCTCACGAAGCTGCCGCCTACGCTGAGCCGGCATTTGCACTAATACAATGGCACTAAGAGCACGAAATCGTTTGCGCTCACACACCATCCACTATGCTCGCTGCTATCGTGTGCGTTTTGGATAACGGGATCAATGCTGTTCCAACCAATGGCGTTAACGCATGCTCGCTCATCGGCTTAGCTGCAGTCTGCACTCCATGCGTGTATATATGTATGACGATGATGAATATCCACAGTGCCCACTCTCTGGATAAATGCTCTCTGCCAGTACGCTGATCCGTCCCATTTAAACTTGTGACGTAATATTCTTCTTCATATTGAGTTCTTTAGACTTTTATGAAACCTTGTGACACAGTTGTCCATTCTTTATGCAAATAAAACGAATTGAATTTGATATAATTTTGTATTTTATTTGAATTTGAATAAAACAAACTAGACAACAACTACTTAAGAGTAAGTATCGTACGAGTACAAGTACATGCAAGTTACATAAAAATAGTTTAAACTCGCAGCGGCGCTCGCTCCGAATGGATATATTGGATGATTACGACTAATAAGACAATAAGTATACAATAGGTTGTTTCAAAAAAAAGGCAAAACTTACAGCGGCTACGTCACAACGGAGCATTCACTTTAAAAGTGTGCGCTAAGCGAAGTACGCAAACATTTCTTTTCTCTTTTGCTTTGTCTTTAAATTTAAATTTCTTTTTTTTTTTTAGATCTGGGATTTTGGGATTTGTTTATGTGTGTGTGTGTGTTTGACACTAATTATCACTACGCCAGTTGAAGCTAAATAGTTTATAATTTTGTTTCTAAGAATGCTTCTTCATGTTCATTGCTCTTTCGATGAGACTAAACCGAGTTTATTATTGTAAATATATATGTGTATATATATATCTATATATATATGTATGTAATATATGTATATGCAAAATATTTATTGCTAATAATACGCGCGAGACGAGAAAATAATCAACGAGAAAAACCAAATAAATATGTTTTGTGTGATGCAAAGTTTTCTTTTGTTTTCATAAATATTTTTCGCTAAGCAAACATCTTGTCATAAGGCATTATTAATGAGGGTCCAAAGTGCACACCTAATGCTTAACGAAGTGGAGTCTTTTCCTTGTTTGAACAGAATCGGCAACATAATCGGTCATCTGTTATCGGTTATCGTTTTCATCGTTTATCGGTAGGTAATTCAACTAAAGTGCTTTACGAATACTCTATTCTTTTGTTCTTAGCTCTTTACGGCAAAATATGTGCCATATTTGCCCTACCATGTCATGTTTCATTTTAGGTACAACGTTTTCTCCTGCTCTTGAGTTCTCGGCACTCGTCCTCTCCGACCGGGCCCTAATCAATAGATGTCTGCGGCCAGCTGCAACCCTTACAATCTAATAGGTATTCAGGTGTGTGTTTTTTACTTTAGGCTATACAATCCTTCTCTCTAAATACTAATGCAGGTAGTTCGTTAACACGATCACCAGAATTTCGTCATACGTTTGTATTTACTTGTTTTTGTTGGGTTTTGTATTATTGGGACGCGGCTTGGCTTTAATACTTTGAATACTTATTAAAGGACTAATTAAATTTGGCCTAAAACTGAGCCTGGCTATTACCCAACTCCAGTTGCTGCTGCTCAGCCACTAGGCAGGCAGGTTGGTCTGCTCATAGAAATCGGGCTCATCCTCGTCGTTCTTCGCCTCGCTGCCATCCAACTGTGCGAATCGAGAAATCGAAATTCTGATTAATCCCCAATTCTGGGAGCCAAAACGAATCGAGGCCTTACCGCTTGCAATTCCTCCGGCTTATAGAGCGATGCCATTTGCTGACGTATGGGCACCATGAGTATAAGGAAGAAAGGAAAGGCCAGCGAGAACTTTGATGACTTGACCGCCCATAACACTGCCAGGCAGAGCACCTGTATGGTGGTAAACAGATGCAGCTTCCAGGGCCGCACACGCTTCACATAGTTCGTGGGCGGATAATGCTTGACCGGCATGAAGTACAGTCGTATGCTTAATAGAAGAAACGTGAACAGATCAGTTGACTGTAGACTGTATATATCATGCTTTAGCTAACCGTTCGAAGAGCTGCACGCCGCTCATGGAGGCGACGCCCATGTAAAGAAAGACGCCAAAGAGCACGGCCATGGGTATGAGACGCAGCAGGGGCGACATCAGCACCGACAGCCCAATCATGACGCATACAAAGAAGCCGGACAAGCGCTGTTCCTTCACATCAATAATACGCGGCGATTCACCAGGTGCGTGTGTGCTGCAAGAATCCAAGCAAAATAGTTAAAGCCTGAGAAGGAGGAGAGGCAAGTTAACGCACCGTGACATCACCGTGACGGAGGAGACATGGGTTACGGAGCGCACAGTGGCCGCACAATGCCAGGGCATGCCAAACAGGCCGCAGAAGGTGTTCAGCAGGCAGAGCAGCACAATGTCCCAGTGCAGGCCGGAGCCCTTCTTCAGGCCGCGCTCCGGCTTGTCCACAATCAGCTCGGATATCTGTGACTCCATGAAGATCAGTATATAGACCAGCAGGGCGGGCACCACACAGGCAAACGGCACCCAGGTCTCGAATGTGTTGAAGCCAATGAACCAGCCGCGTTTCGTCGGATCGCTGGGCGACAGGCCCTCGGGCACCACCAGCTTCTCGGTATACACCGACGGTACCAGATAATCGACCAGCACGAATATGGCTATGGAAATGGGCACACCAAAATCGCCAAGAGCTCGCCGCGCATTGCGGCCCAGGAAATGCGAATTGCGAAACAGTTTCAGATAGTAGGCGACCACAAAGGTCGCCAGCGTGAGTATGGTGCAGAAGAGCGCCGTATTTGGCTGATTGATGGGCAACTTGGGCGTCGGAGGTGCCAGCGTGGTGCTGGCATTCAACAGGCTAACGCTCATATTGAAATTTGTGGCATTCGTGGCGCTCTCGTGCTCGACTAGCGTCGGCGGCGGCAGATTGTAGTCGGCCAGCAGCGGATTGAGCTTGTAAATGGACACAAGCTTCATCATGGTCTCCACAATGTAGATGAGCGTGATCAGAGCCGAGAAGATCTCCTGCGTGAAGCGTGTCAACAGACGCACATAGACGCTGCCCTCAAAGGCGGACACGCACAGCGCTATGATGATCAGCCAGATGCCCACGTATACACGCAGCGACAGAAAGTCAAAATTGTTCTCCGTGCAGAAAACCATCAGCGCCTCATCGAAGAGCAGCAGCGGTCCGGTGGTGCCAATGATGACCAGCGGCTGGCAGGACAAGCAGTGGAAGACAATGCCAACAAAAGAGCACGCAACCAGCGTCTCCGAGATGCCGATCCAGCTGTCCGTCTTGGCCGATGCCAGGCCGCCGAATGTGATGGCCGTCGATAGGCAGGCAAAGTACATGAAGATGGTCGCCGCCAGCGTTTCCGTGTTGAGTCCATCGAGTATATCGCTCTTGTACATGGGCATGCGGCGCTTGAGGTCGTTGCGTAGGCCACCCCACATCCGATGCGTTTTGTCCATGGGACTGGGCTTCTTCTTTTTGCCATCGTCGTCACGATCGTCGCCGCCATCGTCGCCGGGCCCGGTGATGGCGCCCAACGCCTGCTTCTCGAGCAGCACCTTTTCCTCGTCGCGACCGATTTTGATCATTTCGCTGTCGCGCTTCACCTGCAGAGCCTTGATCTTGCGCGTGCGAATCCAGTCTTTCTTGGCCTTCAGCTCGTCGAAGGGCAGCAGATCGTGACGATCCCAGTTGCCCGGCGGCAGCACAATCGAATCATCCAGAAACTCGTTGATGGCCGACAGCAAGTCGCGGCGATCGTCCGCCTTGTAGGCAATGGCATGGAAGTGCTCATTGGCCATCAGCGTGGAGATGGAGCGACCCACCTCATGGTAGTCCAGGTCAAAGTTGCGCGGTCCCAGCAGCACGAACATGAAGCGCACCGGCACCGGCACCTCCGTCAGCGTGGGCATTAGCACGCCCTCCGAGAGACGGACAAAGGCAATTGTCGGCTGTTCCAGGAACTCGACGGCACCCACCTGGCGAAGCAAACATCAATTAAATGCTCCATATGGTTCCTCCCGTGTCGACTTACCAGTACTGTGGTGGCCTCAGCGCCAGCGGGTATGCGCTTGAGTATGGTATCATTTTGCAGCTTCTTGAGGTCCTCCTGCGAGGAGGAGTACATGTCATCCTTCATGTCAATCTTAAGCTCATTGCTGCGCTTGCTGCCCCCAATCTCGCTGGCTGGCATTATCTTGATCTTCTTGTCATCGGTGCCGCCCGAGAGGTTCTGTGGGGAGGAGGGAGCTTAGTATCGAAGCACGTCCAGGCGATGTACACTGGATGTTAACGTTAGACAACAAGCACAACATGCAGAACATTTAACAGGCGTGCACTTAAGGGTTAAAGACTGATTCTTTTTATTAGATTATAATTTGTTTTCTTTTTTTTTTTTTTTTTGTGCATTTTGAGGTAAAGTTTTTGAGGTTAAGGACAGGCTAACTTACGAGTAAGTTGGTAAATAAACAACACACAATTGAGAACTTGCCAATCGTGGAGTTGGAGAGCATTTAAAGTGGATCTATCTAAGAGAGGGGAGTGGCTACGTGGTGGCTAGGTGGGCTAGGTGGGCTAAAAAGAAACGGCTCGATTTCTAAAGCACTTTAGCGGCGGGCAGGGAATGAAACCGTAACAACTTTGAATACCCTTGCATGGAGTTATTATATTCTTCTTGATCCCCGATCGGGTCAAAAAGTCATGTTCGTCTAGTCTAGTCCTTCAGTTTTCATGATGTCTTCAGAAAACGTTGCATCTTTAAGTGAAACCACTTTATCTAATACTTGACATTGGATCGATCGGTAGATCGATATCTTGTTTTTCAAGATATCTTAACCAGGTAAACTTGAAAAAACTAACTAGTTTTACAATAATTTGAGCTTTACTTAAATTACCCCCTATTTTTTTCTAATTTTAATCTATGAGCAAAATGTTATCAGCATCGGACTCTTATATCATAATAGTAAAGATCGATCCGAGATTGAGCTATTAGCGAAAAACAGCTTCGCTTTTCAAGTTTAACGAGTCTCCTAACTCTCTACCCATCTATCCTAAGATCATTCTACTATACGCTATAGCTGTAATCGATCGGATTTAAAGTAGAGTACTAGGTGTGGTTTATATACAACTGTGTCGCAAGGGTATTTCTTCTTCGGCATGCCGACAAAAGCTGTTGCTTGTTGCGGCAAGATTGGTTTCGGCAGTTTCATTCCCTGATCTGTTGCATAGGGGGTTTATTTTTGTTTGTCAAATAGGTCTTTAAACTTATTACACCCAGATACGATGTCGTCGAGTGTCGTCGATGATCTATGGCGCCCAGATTGAGCATTGCCGCTGGCGGCGCACTGGAGGTCACACAGATGCTGCGTCTCGCCTTGGCAGATCGTTGTAGGTATTGTTGTAGCTGTTGTTGTTGTTGTAGTTGTTGCTGTTGTTGTTGTTGTTGTTGCAGCTGCTGAGAGGCCTCGGCGCCCATCCAAAGTAGCTTTTGGTGTGGTGCGCAATTGTGAGACAAAGTGTGTTCAGTGTTCAGATATATATATATACACATATATATATATAAATATAAATATATACATATACATATATATAAATATATATACAGTGGTATTTATACGAAAATGGGCAAACAAAAGAGTCGCAGAAACGAAATAAAAGAAGAGTCAGAACAGAGAAACACAGGACAAAAGCAGCTTGATAAGAATGTCTGTTAACTATAGATGCTAGATATATATTTATATATATATCATATATAATATATATGTCTATATACAATAGCCGTTCATTACCGATTTGGGTATTAGATGCTGTTGTTGTTATTGTTATTGTTGTTGTAGTTGTAGTTGTTGTTGTTGTTGGTGTACGATTGGTGTATGGTTGATGAAATGTAGCACAGTTATGGGCGCATTTATGAAGAAATAGACAAGAGCATATAATGAACACGATCAACGATCAATGATTAACAAATTTTGAAACACATTAAAGCCAATTTATAGCGATTACAGGACACGCACTGAATAAATGCAGGTTGTTAAATGTGAGTGAATCATATACGAGATCATTGAGGATTACAGAGGATCGCTGTGGATCGCTGTGGATCACAGAGCATCACAGAGGATCCCTGAGGATCGCTAAAGATCTTTGTGGATCACAGAGAATCACTTGGGATCACAGAGTATCACAAAGGATCCATGAGGATTACTAAGGATCGCTGTGGATCGTTGTCTTACCTGCAGACTCGTGTAGCTGTTGTACTTGCGCTTGGTAAAGGGCAATACGCCCTGATGTTCATTCACGTGGCGATGGCGCAACAGCAGCGATCGCATAACCGAAGGCTTGTCATTGATATTGATAAGATCATCGACCACCATCTGCAAAGAGCAACAAGATAACACCAAGTTAAGAGGGAGATAGAGAGAGAGAGAGAGAGCTAAGCTAGTTTACCTGCTCGACAACGCGATAGGCAACGGCGGGCAAATCCTTTTCATTGAGGTCCAACAGGACAACGCCCGTTTCCAGGCAGCGACGCAAATTGAGCAGCGAGTGGAATGAGAGAGAGGCAACATGCGGTTTGCCCCAGCGATCAGAGCCCTCCTCCACATCCTCCTCGTATTTGATCCAGCGCGCAGTCTCCTTCCATTCGCGATCATCGCCCACGCCCGTGAGCTCGTCCAGCTGCACGAAGATCTACAACGAATACAACAGCTTTAAATGTGGTCTACTTAAAAGTTTGCATGATCAATGTTTACTTCATGTGGACTGTGATCGACCTCGGGCCTCTGTTTTTGAAATGGTGAAATTGTTATCTGCGGCAATTCGCGCAGCTTGATGGATGAGTGATGTATCTTGTGGCGTCGCAGGGCGCGCGGATCATCCGAACGATGTGATCTCAGCTCATTGAGATCAGCTTCCTGTGCAGGGAGAAACAAGAAAAAGGACACTTTAGTGGAATGCACCAACAAAAAAACAGGGTTCAAAAGCTTAAGGGCATTCAGTTGGGGTCTGTGATCAACCTGTGTGGCCGGCGTTTCGGCATTTGTCTATATAGTAGATGGATGTGAATCCGAGCATGGTTGGCAGCAAGAAAAGCAATGGTAACAAAAGGTATTTGACTGGTTTAGTTTTCAATTGGTTGACTAAAACCGTGGTCAAGGTTAGTTAAGAGGATATTGGTTTGGACAACTAGCTAGAGTTACGGCTGGCCTACCTCCAATGCCGTGTCCTCAGGCTGCACAGAGATCCTACGCGCACCTGCATCACCGTTCTCCTCGAGTGTCTTTTTGGGTTCCACGCTGTCCTGATGTGAAAATTTACGTTGTCTATAATACTGATGGCGGCTATAAATATTATGGAGATTAGTCTGGAATCGAATTCGAATCGGAGTTGTGTCTGTGGCAAACCTTTTTCTGCGTTTACGTTCGTGCGATTGGTCCGTGGGCTGTTCATCATAGCTCAAACTGGGCGGGGTGATGACAATTTTCTTCTTGGCATCACCGAACTGGACGTGCTTCTCGTCGGCCGAATTATCCGAGTGATCGCCGTGTCCCGCACGCTCGGAGACTAGCGGAAAATCTTCGGGTATATCATCATAGTTTTGTGCGTTATTCAAGGGTTCAGTTTGGCTCTCGTATTCCGAGTCTTCCTCAATGTTTAGATCATTTGTGCGTACTGCAAAGGCGAATAATTATGATAGGATAAATCAAATATTGAGTAAGAGTAAGGGTACTCACTGCTCTTTTTCCGCGAACCAATCGGCTGCTGGCTGTTGTCCTGGAACGTGTTTACATCGAACTTTTCTTTGCGCGCACTTGAGCCGGCAAAGACCTTGTCCATTTCCGAGTCCAGCAGCACTTCATCGGGATCCTCATTGCCGGACTGCAAATGGAAATGGGAATTGCATTTGGGTTACTCAAACGGCGGTCTATATATATATATATATATATATTTACTGGTCACGTTATGTGACTCAAGACAACAAAAAACTTTTCAATTAAAAATCTATAAGAAAAAACAGTCATGTGACTCGACGGCGACAACATTCAGCATCACGCAGCCCATTGTTGTTATTATAGTTATTCTTATTGTTGTTGTTGTTGTTGTTGTAGCTGGCGCGTGACGTCGTCATCGCCGTCGTCGCCTTGTCATGTGTAAATATAATTCTGTAAATATTGACCCAACTCTGCCTCTTGCCACAGAGTTGCAGACACAGCCCGCAAATTCATCATCAAGTGTCGATCTTCGATCCCCGCCCCCCAAAAGCCCCTTGCGCCAAGCATTCCCCAGCGATCACGCACCAGAACACTTAAATATCTTTCCATCATATATCATACAATCGTTGATTGTTGATATCGTTGGATCGTACCATCATCTCTCTGTAAGCATATTTAATGGCGTTTATGTTAATTGTTTTTAATCGAACTCAATTGATTTTCATAGTGACGAAGGCATTGATTGACGCTCTTTCAAATCGATGCTATTTTTTCTTGCTGCTGAAGTTGTTTGCGAAATACTTGCTCTGTTTTTCAATGCATATCAATTAAGCTTGAACATAGAATTCTAGTCTATATTAAATCAGTGCGAAGGCTAAAGATATCAAAAAGTTACGTATTGAACCTCAAATTGTCATATAATTGAGTTATAACTTTAGACTTTATATCTATATACATATATGTATAAATTCTTCAGACATTAGTCTATACATATGCAATCTGGAGACCACAGTTATTACTTATAATATTTATATTTATGTATATTTTCTGACGCGATCAGAAAGTTTCATGACCCCTAATAAAGTCTATTAATATTGGAGAAACAATCGAGAAAGTTAGTATATCTACATTTTCCTTTTCGTATGTAAGAACAGAGCAGCTCGAAAATGCAGAGTTTGTTGAAAAGATCTTTAAACAAATATTTTGCTATATAAGATCCTTTTTTTTCGACGGATCGTTCCTATAGCAGCTATATGATATTGTAGTTCAATGTTGATAAGGTTCTGTATATATATAAGGATCATAGTATAACTAATAAATCCCGAGTTTGGTAGTTATCTCAACAGAAAGATTTCCATATCAGAACCAACTTTTCGACCGATTGTTTCCATGGAAGGTATATGATATAGTTATCCGATGCTGATAAGATTTTGCATATATATATATATATAGGAAGCAAAATGTGTCTTACAAAGTTTTTCATACATGAACCTACTTTTGCGCCGATCGATCCTTTGGCAACTATATAATAAAGTGATCCGATCCGGTTCAGACGTATATACTGCCTGCAGCAGAATGACGCACCTATGCAAAGTTTTAAGACGACTAAGAGATCAGTTCGCATAGATAGAGACAGACGGAGAGACTGATCGAAATATGACAATAAGGATTCAGGTTGAAATTTCAACTAGTATGTCTTAGCAGTCATTGCGTTTAAGTTGGGTTCTTTCCGTCCGCTGTTCTCACAATGTCCTTAAAGTTTCTTTCATTCAATCTGTTTAATTCAAGGCACAGTCCCTGCCCATATCCATGTAGAATACATGTGACATATGTAAATTCGTTCGTCAAAGTCTAAGCTGAGCCAAATTAGATTATGCGCCATTAGCTACCTGTTTAAAGAGCTTGTTTGGCACGTGTTTGTCCTGGCTCTGAATACAACGACTTTATGGCTGTTTGCCTGGGCTCAACATGAAATCCATCTTATCCTAAGCACACACACATAAATGAAAATGAGTATGAAATTAACTTTATGCGGCTGCGTCTGTGTGCCACCTCCTTCTGCCAGCCACAACTGCCACAGCCACGCCTCCAAATTTACAGCCTTCCAAATTTAACTCCCGCACAATATTTTCTGCTAAATTTCCCTAATAACTTTATGATGTCGAGCTACATATCCCTGACAATTGCGTAGCTGATAAGCGTGCGGGATAAGCGTAACAAAATAAATATGAAAAAAATGAAAAAAGAAACAATAGACTAGAAAACAAATGGCAAGAACAAAAGCCGAGTTTCAGTTCGATTCAGTTAGGTTCCGAGTTTATAAATAGCAATTTAATAACGCTGAGAGCATGCACGTGGGAATATCAAATATGTGTCCTGTCTGTCCAACTGTGTGTGTGTGTGTGAGGGTGTGTTTGCGAGTGTGTGTGTGTGTGTGATAAGTCAAAGCGTAACGCGCCCCGTTACGTTAATTAATCGATAAGAGCGAAACGAGGCAAAGGAGCGCGAGGCACATATGAATATTGTAATGATGAAAACGATGTTAATTATGATGTTATTGGTAATGATATTGATCATAACGATGTTGATGTTTTTGCCATTTGTGATTAGACAGACAGACGGACGGGCAGACAGATGGAGAGCCGTACGAAAAGTATTTTATCATGCAGGCATTAGCCAAGGCCAACATTATGAGTTAACCGTTAGCAGCAAGTACTAAACTAAAATCCACCAAAACCAACCCAACGCCCACCCGCCCAATCAAGCGCCCATTGCTGATAGCGCACAGGTGGAGAGCGCACTTTAGCTAAACGAACTGTGCAGCTATGTCAGCGTCGCTTATCAAAATAATCGATGGTGTGTGTGCGAGTGTGTGTGTGAGTGTGTGTGTGAGTGAGTGTGTGTTCTGCTCTTTAGCCCACCTGCAACGCCCACATACCACCCCACTGCCCCGCCCACAGCTGTCTGAGCTGTCAATTTTCGTTTGCTGCTGTTTGCTTTGCGTTTTGCTAAATTAATATGAAAATGCCGACGTTGTTTCAGACAACAACGCAACTTGCTCGAACTACAACGACAACAACAACAACAACAACTAAAGCAACAGCAACAACAACAAGTACAGCAACAACAACAATCAAAGGCTCGCAACTGCCCGAAATACGCAAATCTCTTGAGAGCCTATTTAATATACATTTCACTTGTTGACTTTGAATACTTTTGGTGAAAGTTTAGTTCAAAAATAGACTTGACAACATTTTGACAGTACATCAACTCTTTCAGCATTGACCACGAAATATGAAAATAAATTCGAAAATATTTTCAATGTCACATTTTCCTTAAAGACTTTAATAATATACATTTAAATGAAAAAAGAAATAATATACTGAATGCCTAATATAGAAATTATGGGCATAATTTGCCTGAAAGCTTTGTACAAAAGTATTGAATAGCATGTAAGAGTGGTCAAGATGGGAGTGCACGCCTAAGAGATACCCTGCATACAGAGCAGAGAAATAAGCGAGGTATGTAAATAGTGGGAAAAAATCTGTAGACGCCAAATGTAGTTTCTAGCTTTCATAGTTCCCCAAACCTTTAATTACATATGCTTTTCCTTCAGCCAGTTACATACATGTGCACAAAACCATTATACCCGCTATACCTAAAGAAAACAAAGTATGGTAAGGGAGTGCGAAGTATGAAGTCTTTAGCTCGTATAATCTCCCAAATCTGTATGGTACAGACATATGTATAGTACGAGAGCTTCCTCCTGTCTGTTACATAAATATGCACAAAACCAGTATACCCTTTTACACCTTTTAAATGGTTTTTGGGTATATTATACTAGATACAACAAATGCTTGTTATGCTAGTTAGTTCAGTTGCTTGAAAAACTGGCTCACTTGAATTCTTAAAGTCATCAAGAACTTGCATATACCCATTAAAATCGGTCGTTCGACAAAGTTTGACTGAAGTTTTTCAGCTGAACAACTTTCGCATATTAACAAGTTTCCGTTGAGCAAGAACTTCAATTATCTGTCGATACAAAACTTTAACCCAGACCCAAAATAAAAAAAAACTTTTAAAAACTCAAATTGTATTTTTCTGTATTATTTTTGTCCCCACTCAGGTGTGCAGCATTGCGTAAATACTCAAAAATACTCGAATAAACGCGAACTTGATGCACGAGCTTGCAGTTAGCTGGTCTTCTGCTCAAAAAGTTAGTCATGTGTGTGGCATGCTTCTTGCCGAATGTTACTGATGCGGTTTGACAACGTTTGAGTGTTAACTGGCATCTAGGGGGCGGGACGGGAAGGGACGGGGTGGTGCGGAGCGACTTAGAGCGGAAAACAGAGAACGGCACGTGACTTAGAAGTCATAAGCAAGTTAAGCGGCAACTTTTTGGTTGCCATGTTGCATGCTGTCAGCCAAATTGAATCAAATTGTGGCAAGCAACTTGAACAGATTTGAGTGTTGGCCATTGTTGTTGTTGCTGTTATGTAAGCAGCTGGGGCCAATAAGTTTTCAAGTCAAGTTTAGCCGTTCGTGCTTAACTTCTCATCAACTCTCTGCAATAAAAACGCCTCCGTCTCAAGTTTCGTGGCACTTTCCACGACATGTCCACGGCCATGTCAGTGGCACATTGCCATTCCCAGTCACTCAGGGCTCCTACCATTACCCTTCTCCCACTTGCCCCCTAGCTTGTGCACATATTTTCCGCCTAAAACGGCTTGTTCTGCCAAAAAACAGTCAGATGAAAATTTAAAAACAAAGAATAGCGACTGCGTGATGCCCTTTAAAAGGTTGAGTCAAAGAGAAGAGTATTTGCTAATAGCAACAAGTTACTCTCTTGTCTCTCAAAAGAATTAAAAAGTAACGACAGAGTTTAAGCAAATTAATAAAAGAGTTTAAAAGTAATTAAAGAGTTATAGTTATAGTTGAGTAATTAAAAAGTTTGAAAGTAGTTACGAAGTAATTGTGGAATAATTGTAGAGTTACTAGAGTTGAGTTGAAAAGTAATTAAAAAGTAATGACATAGTAATTACAAATTATTAGCACAGTAATTTTAGTTAATTATATAATTGAAAAGTAAGTAATGAGAATTTGATAGGTAATTGCAGATTAAGTTTGAAAATAGTTTAAGCATAATTAACACAGTATTCTTAGTAATGATGGAGTTATTTATGGTCAAGAAAAGACGATTAAAACTATGTCAGAATTCTAATCCCAAAAATGAATATAAATAAAGTACTGAGTGTACTCAGATAGTTCGCTTCAATATACCCCGTTCAGTAAGAAAGAGCATAAAAGCAGGAAGAACAAAAAATATTTCAGGACCTGAGTCAACCTCGTTCAGCTTTACATTTCACTTTTGACTTGAAGGCATCTAACGGAAAATGTACACAAAAAAAAATAATAAAATAAAAATGAAAAAGGAAAAATGTATCCCATGCGTTGCGCATAATTTTCTTCGATTCCTTGGCTCCTTGGGGCCAACCATTTCGTATATTAAATTTGTTTGCACAAATTAACGATGCTCCACTTTGTTTGTATCTGCCCGACTGTCTATGGGTGTACTTGTGTGCGTGTGTGTGTTAATTTGATGGGAATTTTCGCAGCGGAAATGCTTGCTGAAGGACAGGAAGGGCTTGAGACAGGCGGGTAGACGGGCGGGTGCCGGGACGGGCGGGTGCCGGGACGGGCAACAATCGACACGTGCAAAGGTTAAATGTTCGCTGTGCTCTAAAAGGCGTTAAAACATAATGTAATTGAGCTGACAATGGTCTATATACTATATGACATTGCTCTTGTCGCTCTCGTAATAGTGCGAAAAGTGTTGCATACTTCAAGGTCAACGTATTGCCTGTGTGAGTATGTGTGTGTGGCATGCAGCATGAGCGTACGAATCTGAAATTGAGATTGGTTTTCACTTGGGTAGCTGATGTGTGAATTATGCTGGGCATGCGAATATATATTGAAAGTACCCTCACACACACACACACACACACACAGGCGCACCCACATTTCCAGCTTTACAGTTACGACCGCAAAAGTGTGCAAAGATGAGCCATAAAAGATGCTGCCGTCCAGGGCCGCGCCCCGTGTCTCAGTTGCCGTTACTTGCGCCCATTTTATTTATTACATGACATTGTGTGTGCCCGAAATGGCATGCAGTGACTGTGTGTGTATGCGTGCATGTGTGTGTGTAAGTGTGTGTTAAATAGAAGCTGGCCAAGTGGCCAGGCTGCTGGCTCACTTGTTGTTCCAAAGTTCTGGCTAGAATTTTATCCGAAATATCTAGCTATAAGCTTGTGTGTGTGTGTGTGTGTGCGCGCTCGTGTGTGTATCTGTGTGCGTGTTTTTGTACACATTTTTTAATAATGTTCAAGGTTGTGCGCTCTTGAAAACTTTTCAGGTATTTTGAGTGAGTATGTGTGCGTGTGTACGGGTGTGTGTGTGTTAATATAAATGTGCGCAAGTTTTATAGATCAAACATTTAGCGCTTGTTTTACCTTGAAAACTGCAAATATTTATTCAATAGACGAGACAAAGTTCTCACATTTAATTTTCACAAAGTTGCAGCCCGCAGGCGAATTTTTCATTAGTTCCGTTTTCCGTGTTGTCGCTGGGACTTTCGTAACAGTTGCTGGCTGGCTGGCTGCCTGTTGCACTTTGACCCGCGAGCTGCTTAACAGTTCACTGCAGCAGCAACTAGCAAAAGACACAAGACAGCGCACACACTCACACTCACACTGGCAAGCACGCACACGCACGCACGCACACTACAATAGATGGAAAACGCGTGGAGACGAAGCAGCGCGCGCTCTCAAGCCTTAAAATGTTGTGGCGTCTGGGAAGGCTTCCCAGCAAATGTCGTGACTATGCTGCTGCTGCTGCCAGCGCTGCCACTGCGTCGCACACATGTTACATGCGCAGGCGCACAATGGAGGCGCGCGTATAACTGTAGCATAGTTAACAGCTACTGGCTGCGCTGCCGACGTCGCTGCAGCGTAAACAGCTGTTCTCACGGCCGCTGGCGCTGGCCGAAACTTTTACAACTGCTGCTGACGTAAATCAAATGCACTCTACGTGCGCCCCCAAAAAAAAAAGCTTCGCTCAAAGCTCGCTGACCATTTTGGCAGCGCAGCGACTGCATTTACGCACAGCTGCATATACTTAACACGTGCCAAAAGCTTTTGCAGCTAGCGAGGCAAAGACGAAAGCGAGAGCGAGCGAGCGAGAGAGAGAGGCAGAGAGACTGAGCGAGAGCATGTGCAAGTGTGAAAGCAAGCCTTGCACACGGTCAAGGTCAATATGTTTGTTTGTGGGTGTTGAGCTGGCGCGCTGCCTGGCAAAAGCTTTAGCCAAAAAGCTTGCGCTTTTACCCTTAAAATATTCGAATTATTAACACTTCGTTGCACAAGGATTCAGGCAGAGGCAATCTAATGCAAAAATAACCCATGTTTGATTAAGAAAAACAAAAATAAACGCTGTGTAGAGAAGGAAAATAATTAAAAACAACATGCCAGAAAATAAATATTTGCAAGGCATATAGAAATTTGATAGATATCCCTTTATGTCGTTCAAATAAACAAAGCAAATTTGAGTCTTCAAAGGAAAGTGTTTGAAAATTGGTTATTTGCAAAATTAAACTTGATATTTCGTTCAGAAATTCTTTACAAATAACCATTATCTAGGTTCAAATATATTTAATGAGAACTGTACAAGAGTAAGGCTTTGGCTGATTAGTTCTTAAATCATTTTCTCATTTATTCTAAAACTCCTTTTACAATACTCTTGCAACCAGTGTGCACAGTTTAGGGCGTGCTGTGCTACGTTTGTGTTGGGGGCGTGGCATGTGCGTGCTGAGTCCGTCTGCGGCAATTACGAATTGATAACAGGCAACTCATCGCACTCAGTCATATGACACTGCGCGAATTGCGTGGGCTAAACTAACGGGATAATTGAAATGTTGAATGCCTAAATCATTGCCTACTTGACGGGGCGGGGGCGGGGGCAAGATGAGGCGAGGCGAGGCGTTAGCTACCTTGGCAATTAACTTAATGGCCAAGAGCAAACGCGGCTTTCGGTCAGGTGTCAACGATTTCATTACGAGTACTTTCTGGTCAATGCCAATGCCAACAGTTGTTGTTGTTGTTGTTGTTGCAACTGCTTGTTGCCTTTATTGTTATTGCAGTTGCAGTTGCAGCCTTGACCACGAATATTGATTTCCTGTTGTTGACTGTGTCCCTCTGTATGTGTGTGCTCGTATGTGTGTGTGCGCGTCGTTGCCTGTCCACCCGTTCATTTTGAATGTCTAACTAGCTTCCGGAGCAACACACACACACACACGCCCCTCACCCCCACCCCTTCGCTTGTTAACTGTTTCTAGACGCACAATTAAAAATGCGCTTTTGTTGTTGTAGCTTTGTGCTTTGTTTTGCACTCGTTTTGTGCTTAGCTGTTGTTGTTGTTGGATATCCATTTGGCTTTGGCCTTAAAGCCGCCCTCGTTGCTGTGTGCCACGCTGCGTATACGTAATGCGCCCGCAGTTTGTCTGGTCTAGTTTATAGATACATCCAAGTGAACGTCTAACGGGTTTATGAAGAACGGATGGGGGGTAAAGGAGGTAAAGGGGGGGGCGTGTATGGCATTTTGAATGAATGAATACGTGATTATGCGAAATCCCCGCACACGCACACACACACACACACACACAGAGAAGTCCCCCAGTCTGTGTCTAGGGTATTGGCACACGAAAGCGAAACTGTAACTGAAATTGAAATTGAAACCAAAGTCGAGATTCGATTAAATTCCGCAAAAAAAAAATGCGAAACTGGTTTCCAAATTGTGTCACTGACTTGCTGGCGGGCATGACAACAACAACAACAACAACAGCAACAACAGCAACAACAGCAACAACAACAGCAACAACAACAACTTAAACAAGCGCGGAAATGTATAGAAAAGTAAAAATTTTGTGATAGCAACAACAACATTAACAAAAAATCAATAACAATTACTTGACATTAACCGCGCGTACAGCGAAAAAAAAAAAGAAACAAACCTAATAAACAAAAAATATAAAATAATAAAACACAACAAATAAACAACAACAAACCAAAACGAATTAATCAGAGAGTTCAAAAATAAATAAAATAAAAGTACATTTTTTGCACACACGAAATTTAAAGCATTTTGTGAACGAATTTTGCAAAAAAAATTTGTTGTTTGTGGAAAACTACCGGGCATTAGAGCTAATACGATCTCATAAATAATGTTTATAAATATTAAACAGAACTAACTCAACATTAGGAAGCATTCTCAAAGCCGTTTATCCCACAGTTGCCCAGTTGACAGAATATGACAAATCGATTTCGGGCAGCTTTTCTCGTAGACAACTCGCATTCACGGCGAGTTGTATGATTAATAAATTCTGGTGGATCAAAGATCGGAGCGAAAGTTGTTGCCATAAATATGCAAATTGTGTTTGTGGTTTGCAATGAGAATTGACTTGAAATTGTGAGTGAAAATCTACGGGCAAAGCATCTTCCGCTAGCTATAAACTTGTAGAGGGTATTGAAATTTCGTCATGGAATGTGTAAGACATCTTCGACCACATAAAGTATATATATTCTTGATCGGTATCAACAGCCGTCTTGATATAGCCATGGAAACTATTTTTAGTTCCAATGTGATCCTCATTTCTGTGCAAAGTCAGATAACTATATCATAAAGCTGCCCTAGGAAAGATCGGTGAACTAGTAGGATCTTATATGGCAAAATATTCTGTTCTCAAAGATATTTTCCACAAACTTACACACATCTGCTAAAGGGAAGTGTCTACCTTCGACGTGTAGAAAATGTCCTAACTTTCTCTCTTTCTTAACACTACTTTTACATTTAGTAGGGCATACTTCAATTTTGTCATGATATGTCTAATACAATATGCAGAGTTTAATCGTTATAGGCATATCCGTCTGTGCCTTCCTTTCAAGTATCTTCAAATGCGAGAAAGTCCTTGAAAGCCTTTAATCTTTAATGCTCATCCTTCATTAGTTAATTAAATGACATAAACTTGAGCTACTTGAAGGTTTTTCTCACTTAATCGAATATTTATAGAATATCTCAAAGATCTCTAATCGATATTCCAGTGTTTAGCTGGCAAAGATGAAAGGACTTCGGTTTATTCCTGCAACTCACTTTTAACCTTTACATCGACTTGTCTTTTGCTTCATTAGCTAATTAAATTATATATATATAAATACTTTTCATTTGGGACTCACCTTTTTCTTGGTATTGAAGCCCAGAAAGGACAATTTGCGCACATTGTTCTCGCGGCCGCTGGCCGAACTGAAGCTCATCTTGGCGCCGTGTCCTTTGGCAGCTCGTAAAGGATTTCTTAGGGGTTTTGGGCTATGGCCCAATTATTATTTGATGATTTGCAGACGCCTATAACGGCGCAGTTGCATTGAGCTGTGGCTGTTTGGTCGCGTCCACTGCGGCAGCTCCAAGAATCTCGGCATTCGGTGCGACGGCTTCCGACTGTAGACCGACCGGAGGGGGCTGCAAGTGTGGACAGAGGATACACTTAGAACGCAATTACATTAATAAAGAATAAAGTTATGACTCTGCCTGCTTAAACTGTGGGCCAATTGAGACGCACACACACACACACACACACACAACATAAAAAGTCGAGCAATAAAATTGCGCGCTGCGACTCAATTAAAGTCAAATGCCAGCAACACGCACAACTCGGGACCAAGGGAAAGGGGCAGGGATTGGGTCTGGAGCTGGGACTCGGGCTGGGGCAGGGGTCTGGGGCTCGAGCACGCGACTTCAGCTTGATCAATTGCGAGTGTTGAACATTGGAACGTGTCGCGTCTGGACGAGCTCTTGGGTCTGTTTGCGGGCGGCTTTCATTGATCGCCATTTAATGGCGACATTAAAGCCTCCAATTTGGTGGGCAGTAAATAAATATAGTTTCTCTCACTCTTATTTATTTATTTATGAATCATAACTACTTTTATCTTTGTTATATTATGATTGTTCTTATTATTTGTACTATGGTTAATTTTATTTTTTTAATACGCAGCAGACACTAAATAAATATAGTTTATCTTACTCTTCTTTATAAATGAATATAAGTTAACTATTTACTATAAAATATTATTGTAATTTTGTATTCTTTTTGTTGTTTTTTTAATATTTTTTTTTAATATTTGAGCAACTATTTGCACGCCCTTCGGCTAAAGAATATTATATCCATACAGGAGTTTGAACCCGCTTCCTGCTCGATAAATTTAAAGTTTCTCTCTTCTCTATTATCTTTCTTTATTTTCATTGTTATTATTTTGACTATTTTAAAATCAAGGACTACGACAATATTCCATCCACAAACTAATCGGAGCTGCAAACTTGAAAACTTATTGCTTCTATAGCTTCTCTCGCTTTTCTTTCTTTATATTATTATGTATTTTATTATAAATATTAATTATTGCTTTTAATATTGTGTTTTTAAGGACTATTTGCACTGGCTACTTAGGCCTTCGACAAAGAGAATATTATATCCAGAATCGAGTGAGGGTTCGAACCCGCCTTCTTCCTGTGCCCTCACCTAAATGGCTGGGCCACGTATTATCTGCCGCGGAGTGCACTATTTTCGTATTGTTAATTATGAACTATTATTTCGATAATTAAACGCCGAGCGGAGTGCGCGACTGACTCAGGGGAAAGCGAACGAGCAACTGACGAGCAGCTGACAAATGCAAAACTTAATCTAAATAGGCGAGCGAATGGATTCGAGTGGCCCATAAATATAGGACTGGGAACTGGAGCTGCGTGCTGGCGGGTCTTTAAAAACAGTCGGGTAGGCACCTTTTCGAGCAGCGTTCGAACGAATTTTGGCACAGTCACAAATTAAATTATCGAAACGGCGCGGATACGTGGGCGTATCTATGGGATACGTATCTATAGGATACGCGATACGCGATACGAGAGACGCCAACGCGAGACGCGTTCAATGACAAACGAAAGCCGTGTGAACCTGTTGCGGTTGCGATGGCGCTGATTTATGCGGCACCCAGAACAGAATTGACAGCCGAAGCCGAGCCGAGCGCCCGCCGAGCGCTGCTCCCCGCCACGGGTCGTTAAAGTGGGAGGGGGGGAGGGGGTGGGGTGGGGCGCAGATAGTTCGACCTGAGTCTCGTGCTTAGATAGGGCTCAGGTCTATAGCCTCTGTAGTTGTTTTAGCTATTCCAGGCGATTTATTTTCGTTTTGGCCAAAATCGCGTTATGCAAGAAAAATGTGACCAACGTTTTGTTTGTCTACCTGCGATAAAATTGATGAGCATGTGTGTGCGAGTGTGCGAGTGTGTGTGTGTTTGTCTAAAGTTGGCCCTGGATTAAACTTGAGCTTTTGAATACACACACTCACACACACTCAAACACGGCGCACACACGCAGGAATAACTTTTGTGTTTGCTAACCTTGAGAACAGTGTTGTGAACCGCATTAGTTATTAACTCGTGTGGCATGATTTGGCCGTAGTTATTAACCAAGAGACACCTATGATAAATTGCGCAAATAGAGAAAAGCGAAAAAGCGTTGGCTTACTCAAGAATGGCTGCGTCGGGCACTTAACTGTGTGTACTCTATAAAGCATTTGAAATTTGAATGAAATTTCAGTGTTGATTAAGGTACTCAAGTACTTAGGAGCCATAGGAAATGGATATTTATTTGGATTATTAGTTCTTGCAGCTTTATTTAGTCCACATCATACTTTTGTTATTTGTTTATGTTATCTAGATTATTTCCACAGGAAATTGTATACATTTTAAACTATTATTTCCGAAAGTACATATTATCAATTACTATGTAATATAATATATCATGATTTAAGCCAAGTATATATATTGTATTATTTATGTTATCTAGTAAATCCCGCCAACGATCCCCAGAAAGGGCATATATTTAAGACTATTTTTTCATTAATACTCTTCGGTAATACTTTTACTTATCTAATTTGTAATTAGCTGAATCTAGTAGATCACTTCATGCTTTATAGATTCTCAGATCCACATCAGATCCATAAAGTCAGCTCTCTTGGACAACTGTCACTATCGTATATTAGTTATGTACTCTTCTCACAGCACTTCTTCAGGAAGTTCAGTTAAGATCAGTTGAATAAAATCGTGATATGTTGTAGCTTTGCCATATACCCAACTTAATTAACATTATAATTTACTGCATTTGTATAAACATGATGAAATTGAAAGCAACTAATTTATAAAAAATCCCGAAGTAAACATTAATATGAAATTCAAATTAGTTTATGATACTTTTTATAGATCAAACATGAAATCCGAAATAATTCGCATTACTTTGAATAGATCAAAAACAAAGCTAAGCCGCGAACTTTCGATCAAAATCAAGGCATAACCCAAAGCGTCGAGGATTTTAAAAATATTCCAGCAATACATCAACCGAGCAGACAGCTTAAAGTGTTTTTTATTTATAAATTTGCTCAACTGATCGAATCGATCGCGTGACTCTCTTCTTTTGTTTTTGCCTCTCGGCCAATTTGTGGCACGTAGCAAATAATTTACACGTTTTATGGTGCACAGAGCCATAAAATAGGTGCATGTTATCAACAACAAAAAATTAGAGACAACTTATAAAAACAGGGCCAGACGGTGGGGCGGGATGGGTTTAGCCAACAAACGGACGACTAGAGCACATTGTGGCCATAAAGCAAAGGTGTTATAATTTAAACCAAAAGCAAATAAACTCACTCGAAAACAAAAACAACAACAAAAACCAAAAACAATTCCGACCAGGAGCCGTGCAGCCGAGGGAAGAGCCCAAATTAACGTGGTGATCAATTTTATGGGTTCATTAGCGAAACGACGCAAACGATCGATCGTTCAAGGGTCTGGCTTAGTTTTGATTTAAATTGTTGTTTGTATACGAATTGTGTGTTCGGCATTAGGCGCTGTCTGCGGCCGTCTTATCACAGCGGTACAGTGGACATCCATTATCGAGATCGCCTTATCGATGCGCTTCGATATGCCTCACAATTTATTTAAACAATTGACAGTAATGTATGGCATTTGGCCCAATCGCAAATTATCATCAAATAATTGTCTATAATGTGACGTGTAGCCAAATTGATAGCATGTGCGACAAAAGAACTGTACATAATACTAGTGGAAAGGCTCTAGTTGAGAGTCGCCGACTAGAAGATACCCTAAGCCAAGCGTCAAGAGTCAATCAAGACTACATCCAAATTGATTGACAAAATATCTCCATATTATACTAGAAGTGTTTTAGTTGAGAGTGCCCGACTAGAGAATGCCCCGAACCCAATGCCAAGCTGCCTTTACAAACAGTTAAGATTCCTTTTATAGAAACGTACATACAGACATACTCTTAGCTGTGCTATGTATGGGAAATGCATATTTGATAAACTTCGGTGCTTAAGGTCCGATCTTTATGTTATTTTCAGTGCTTTACACAGTATGTCACAGTATGGCATACGCATGTTAGTATGTACATATATACTCTACCTGCCAAATTGAGCTTTATTCAATTTTGGGGGAAAAGAAGAAAAGATAGCCAAAAAGTGAAGTATTTGCAGCCTACTTACCAAGTTTTTATTTAGCTCTCATTTTTTGCAATCTATTCCTTAAAAAGCATATCTCAAAATCTATATTTATCGATATTATGACAAAGGTTTCAGCTATTGTAAGAAATGATAAGCTGCTCCACTCACCTGGAGTGGGTTTGGGCTATAATTAAGTACCTTAGTTTGATTACATTAAATGGCAACATAATTATAGTTTTAATAATCGACTTATCAGCAGGCATTCCTGGGCAGAACCTCAAGTGGCATATCTTGATATATGACACGTGCTCGCCCTTATCAACGGGCGAGAAAATGAAGTGATAAACAACTCCCGATCCAGCCGGTTCCATAGATCATTTGTTAATATTGCTGCCAACTCCAATCGTTGCAGTTGCCGATCATGACCGACTCCGAGTGCACCTCCCAAGAGAACCGGTTTGCATTTTGCAACAGTTTGCAGCGGGCAGCTGCCGCTGCAACTGCCACAGACACAGCCACAGCCACTGACATTGAACTTGAAGCACTTCGAGCGAGCGAGCGAGAGAGAGAGAGAGAGAGCAATAGAGAAGGGGGTAGCGTATTTCCTGTTTCGCGCTCCGCCAAAAACCCGTAATAAAAACGCCACCGTAAAAATGTCAGTTTAGAGCACATGAATTATAATATACTCCAGCTACTGGGGCATTAATGCCGGGCAATTATTCGTATTGAAGTGTGCCCCATATATTATTCTCATAAAAAATAATAATAATCCATAATTTGAAAGGTATTGTCCAAGTATAGCCCTAAATCTTGTTCGTAGAAAAAAACAAAACAAAACAAAAAACTCTGATTAGACGAAATTTGATTTGCGGTTTGCCAAAATACGAATTTTGTTGCCCGCCAGACAACTCGTCATATCAGCAAGCTCAAAGTGTAAGGAGAATAAAACGAGTCGTTGCGCCGAGGGCTGCCAAACGAGTACCTCCAAGTGCTGCACGATGAATACAAATGAGTACTTTAAGTCAGTTGAATAGTTTGACATGTTCATAAGCTATTCTATGTGCAGTAGCTGACTTTCAGTTCTTATTTGACATGATTCTTTGGAACCTCATTGGAAATTCTTTAATTATGAGGCATCTGGACATCGCGCCAGGCACTGTGCGTAAAGTTCGCATATTCCGCTTTGCTTATCATTTTATTACCAAACTGTCGTAAATCGCTTTATCATTTCCGGCTAGAAGATTGAAATGCGTCTTTCCAAAACATCTGGACTCGTGCCACCCTGTTGTTGGAAGCTTCAAGATTTATACAAAGATATAGATATGGTATATATTCTATCTATCTACTAAAATAGTTTTGTCCAACTATTTTCCAACTTATTGAAAATATACAGGTACACATAGTTATATGTATATTATATAGTTGGCCTCTACAAACTTTTAAACCTAATAACCCTTAAATGAAATATCTAACTTTTACATTCATTTATTGTCATCCAGATATTAACTTTCTTTTAAACTGTATCGTTTTCTTTAGCGAGCGATTACTGTACTATTTCTTAGCTGAGATGTTTGCTATCCCATGGAAACCTATTTGAACTGCTTTGAATCCAAGTTTTATATATCTCGAGCTGTCCTCGCACTTGCACAAGACTTGTTCCATAAATTATGCAATCGGATTGTGCTTTGTTGTTGTTGTTGTTGTTGACCTAGCCGCAGTCGCAGTTGAAAGTAGTTTCCATTTCCACTTGAATGGAAATACTTGTTGGACTTTATGAAGGATTTATGGCCACACAGGCGAATGTGGCGAAGGGTTCATAGCACTTTGCCAACTAACTGCACTCGAAGTGATCAAATAAAAATAACAACAACAACAACTCCAACAATAATATAAACATAAAAAATACGTTTAGAAAACCTTACGCTTGAACGGATTGCCAACCACATGAGTGTTCGAATGAAAAACCAATTGCGATTCGACAAACCAACTGCAAATAAACAAAACTAACAACAACAATTGGAGAACAGAGAACTCTAATTGGACTATTGGCAGCCGACTAATGACCAACTGATACAACTGACAGACGATCGACGGAACCGGGCTCTGACTAACGGCAAATGCGGCGTAATCAATACCTTTGTCAAAGTACGTTTATTTCGATATTGATTCCCCTGCTGCTTCTTCTTCCCCGAAGATAAGCGAATTTCACGCTTCTGATCTGGCCGAAAACCCCGACAAAATATATCTAGAAAAAAAAAAAATATTGGAAAAAAACTACAAATATGGCTCTCAAGTGTTTCATGCATATGATTAATAATTTCAGGAAATACTTCGTACATTGCACAATATCTTAACTTGATGTTTTGTTTAAGGGGTTCACTGGAGACAAGGCATAGAAGAGCTGCGTCCATTGGGCCAATGACTAATTGTCTAGTGATAAAGTATTTGTTCTTATCGAGTTTTGATTAAAAAGAAAGAGGGGAAAAACGAACCGCTTGCCAAATAGCTACATCAGACAGATATCGTATTATCTGAAGGAAATTTAATATGCGGCAATCACTTTTACTCTTTTCGTAATTGTTTCAGAAATTTCAGGAACTGTAATGATTAATAGACATTTTGCTGGGGAGCTTTTGTTTTGACTGTGCGCCTAGGTTAACGAGAGAGTTTTGATTGTTTACAAAGGAAATAAACTAATAAATCTCGTATTCGTATTAAACACATGAGTATTAAGTATGAGTGTATATATACATATATGAGTATTGCATTACGTATACCATCTACTCATGCTTAACAGAAATGTCTACCCCCGCCCGCCCGCTGCAGCACCTGGCTAGCACAAAGAGGCACACTCTCATTTGTTATAACATACACTCGCGTATACTTTAAATTGCAGCCGTTGCAAATTCCGTGAACCGTGCACAGGAACAATAAATACTAGTCTGAGAAACAAAACATGAGCTACCCCCACAACTTGTGTAAACAAAACTGCAGCAACAACAAAAACAACAACAACAACAACAACAACAACAACAGCAGCAACAATAACAACAATCAACTTTAGGCGTCATGATACATTTTGGTTTAATATCAGCAAAGAACAAAAAAAAACTAAACACAAGTCAAGATAAACAAATTCTCGTTACCATTGTGTTGTGAGAGGGTCACAAAAGGGCTGCAAGGCGTGTGTGTGTCTGTGTGTGTGTGTGGGTTAAGGCAGCCAAATTATTGAGCCATTACTCACACAGCTGTAACCGCAGCGGGACTGAGAGAGAGAGAGAGAGAGAGAGAGAGAACGCACGGGAGAGTGTGTGTGTAACAAAGGGAGATAGCGCCAAGTAAGGGTGCGCCCCGTCTAACATACACTTGAATTTGCATGCCGCGGCACTCGTAACAACAGCAGCAGCAGCAGCAACAACAATTCTGCAAGCCGCGAAATTCACGTGCAGTCCGAAAGCTTAAAGAGCTGCAAAACTTTAACGGTGTTGATAACGTTGACGTCGACGTCGACGTGCACGTCGCAGCGGCACAAAAGACTTGTTGTTGTTGCTATTGTTACAGTATTTTGCATAAAACAGCAGACGAGTTTAGCATAGTGCGCAAGAGAATA
This sequence comes from Drosophila ezoana, assembly GCA_035045725.1. Lineage (NCBI taxonomy): Eukaryota > Metazoa > Arthropoda > Insecta > Diptera > Drosophilidae > Drosophila > Drosophila ezoana. The sequence continues at coordinate 16,953,965 of JAWNOU010000177.1, read as the reverse complement.
AGCGAGCGAGAGAGATGGCAGAATCAGAGCAGGAGCAAAGAGGAAGAACGTAAACTATGTTTACTTGGCTTTCAACAGTTAGACAAAAAGATGAAATGAAATGAAAGAAATGTAAGAAATAAAAAATGAATGGGCCAAACTATGCAGAACCAGTTTCAAAGAGATAGAATTAAAGAGTCACAAGGAAAGAGAGCGGTAGAGAGTCTGTTTGAGTCGGTGTGTTGAGTGATCACATGCTGCATTTTCGAGCGTGATTTGATTTATGTAAGCTATTTATTATGAAGGCACAAATTATTTGAATTTATTTTTTTTTAAATAAAATTTATTGGTTATTAAACAAAATTGAACATGATATGGTAAAGGGGAGTGGAATTTGCAAAGAGAAAAAAAAAAACAAGAGGCGTTTTTAAACACTAAATTATCAGCTGATATTTAACTGTATTTTAGGTGTTTTATTTGTTTTTCGATCTTTTAAGTACAATAAATAAATTGCTTGTCGGGGTTTGACACATTTCTGAATTGTACTCAGCGTCATAGCCCCAGCCACAAGTCGAAAAGTTGAACGAAAAATATTCCAATTTTTAAAATTGGCACAGAAATAGCAGCCAGAGAGGCCGTGTCGTAAATGAATATTATAATTGACACGTACTTTAAGAGCTCTTTTACCTACGACTTTGATGATGGGCTGCAGCCAATTTTACCAGCTGCTCTTCAGTTCTGTGTTTCGGAAATTTTCCACTCTGTGCGGCACAACTTCATTGACCGACCGATCTGGAAAAGGGCCGGGCGGGGGTCGGGGCGGGCGAATGTCACAATAAACAAATCGCTTTTCGTACAAATCGCGGCGACGACGACGGCGGCGGCTGCGTCACATGTACTCAAAAAAAAAACATTCCGAAGCAACAGACAGACGACCAAAACGACGATCGGAGATGTCGGCAACGGGAACGGCCGAAACAAGACAACCAACACACACACACACACACGCAGGCACACACACAGAAAATGGCAGAAGTAGCAGCCACAACAATAATAGCAACAACACAACACAACGTTCTGACGTATATATGTACGTATATATCGGTCTGTATATCTTTTACAATTTCTTTTTTTATACTTTTAATGATTTTTTTAATACTTTTTAGGACTTTGATAGCAACAACGCGCGCGTCGCGTCGTTTTCGGCAAACTTGAACTTGGGGCGAACGGTTTTGCGGTATTAAGAGTCGATCGACGCTGTCTTTCCGGTCGCACGTTTCTGAGCGTAATGATTTACTGTTCCTGCGGCAGCACGTTTTTAAACGGAGAGCAAACGCACACAGCAGCGGTAGCAGCAACAAATACAGCAACAACAACAAGAACCGCAACAACGAGAACAGCAACAACACGCTTTGAAACAGAGTGAGAGCGTTATTTATGTAACAATGTTAACTTCGTCGACTTGAGCATACCCTGCAGCAGGATTTAGTGTATACGCTATATTGTTGTACAAAAATATGCGTTTTGGCAATTAATTTCTCATATCTATATAACGAGTACCCCAACGTATTTGTAATACTTTTCAGCGGTTCTTAGTTTTATTAAAGTGTTTTTATGCCAAATTCGGCACATGCTTATAGTCTGTTTATTCAATGTAAGTAGAGGGTATACAAAAAGCATGCAACGACTATTTTGGAGAGCACGTGAGTACGAAAGAGCGAGCATTACTTGCGAGAGCCACCCTCGTTGTTGATCGGCGCACTCTTTGCTCTCACTCTCTCTCTCTCTCTCACTGTGTCCCTCTCTCTTTGCTGGCAGTGCTTATGCTGAGCTGCGTCAGGCTAATGGAGGATATGCTATGTGTTTTAGTCGCCGTGGCACCGTGGCAAGCAGCTGATGGTGCTGCAGCTGCAGGTGCAACTGCCACAGAATGCAATCTGGATAATGCGCTTATCTATCAATAACAAGTTTAATGGACACCCATTGTTCAAACCATTAAGGGATGCGCCTGGGAAATGGGGTTCGAATTGGCGAATTGTTTGTGTAGCAATTGACACAATGCAAATTAGCTGATTTTAGAGCTCTAATTGATTGATTATCCGTATAGCTGAACGGTAATGCGTACGATAAGGTGTGAAGTTCTGTGGCATTTCATCATTTTACCGCCGTATACATGTCGAATAATTTGTGAGTGCTAATTCCGGTGCCCGAACAGTTTTTAACAATTAATAGCTTATTAAATACTGTTCCAGGCACTTGTGGCTGTGCTGGCCGTTGTAGCAGCCATTGCTGTGCTCTTTACTCAAGTATACATTTTCCGATTAGCTGCGTTTGGTGACGTCACAGCTTGATAAATGAGCGAAAATATATCGGGTCGAAAGATCGATTGGCTATTGATGCTAACAATTGATAAGGAGTTGATAATTTTAGCCAAATTTGCGTTGACAATGGACGTGAATGGGCTGCGAAATATTTTTGGTTGAATTAACAAATTTTATTTGACATCTATTTTGATCGAGCGCTAATTTGTGTGTGATAATTGGCTTTGGGAAATTTTTGTCTCTTGCGGCTGATTAAGCTAAGCGCACATGTCTCAAAAGATTCCTGTAAATAGGCAACACGCATTATTTAAGCAAATAAAGTGCTTTTAATTGATAAGAATACAAAATTAATTAGTCAGCGCCAAAGCCTGACGGACATGATTGGGCGCAAGCACAAGGGCTAATTGGAGGGACAGCGCAAAAGTATGCTACGATTTTTACAACTCCAGCAGGCTGGAAAGTATGTGTGGGAAAATTACAGAATTTTAGTTTTTGCCCTTAATAGCCTTGTTTTTGTATTGATAATTTAACAGCTATATGTTCGTGACTCAATTTAACTATATATTTTTATATATAGGAACAGATCCCGCCATAACACATGCACTTGTGATAAGAGCGAAAATCCAAACAGTCTGAGAAACGCTCAAATTCTGAGCGCTTTTCTTTGAGTTCTTTGCACACAGTGTGGTGAAAAGCTCGTCGTCGGCTGCTTGTGTCCCAAGGTTGCATGCCACAGCGGCAAAAGCAGCTCCTGTTGCTGTTGGCCACTGACTGTTGCCTCTTGGCAGTTGCCAGTTGTCCTGCTGTCCTGCTGTCCTGTTGTCCTGTTGGGCTCGCGGTCGCGCGTTTAAGGACTACAACTTCATTTTATCATTTGATTTAGCTGCTCCAACTTGTACAATGCTCACTTCCGTCGCCCCCAACAGCATTTTTCTTACCTTTGTAACGTTTCAGGTTGCCCTTTTTTTGCTCGGCGGCCCAAAGGAAAAGAGGCGTGGAGGCGGGCGTGGTCTGTGGGTTTTAAGGATAGCTGCTGTCTGGTGGGCTGCCATTTGGTTCATCTAACTATGTGCAACTATCTTTTTTCAATTTCCCCGCATGCCTGATGCTGTGCGGAAGGCGAGGGGCGGGGCAATGTGTAGGGCTGATGGGAACCTGGCACTGTCAGTTGGCATTAGAGGCATAAGGGGTGGGAAGGGGGCTGCACCGCTTAGAGAGGGGCGGGCTTGTGTTACCCAGCGAGCCCATATAAAACGGAAATGGAAGTTTTGTAAATGTTTTTCTTTGTGTTTTCTTTTTAGTTCTCTCTGTACACACGTCTATATGCGCGAGTGTGTGTGCGCGCGTGTGTGTGCGCGCGTGTGTGTGCACAGCAATAACAGCAAACAGCAACACTTACGCAATACGACGCCTTTGAAAGATGAGCGCCCTGCCAAATGGGTGGCAACAACGGGTAGCTAGCTGCGGCACATGGCAAGGACCTGCACTTTAGTTAGTTTTTGGGTTGCAAGTGTTGCCCTTTATGGCACTTGACGCCCTGCCAAGCCGGGTCCAGCCCCAGGCCCAAGCCCAGGCCAAGCCATTTGGCGGGCAACTAGTTCCCCTGGCCAAGCAGCGCTTGGGACTGGGCACCTTCCCTGCCGCCGGTTCATCGTGTTGAATTCCATTCGGTTTGCCAGTGCCCTGATAAGAAAATTCCGTTTTAATAGCTGCAACAGTTATGCATTTTGATGTATGTGCAACAAAGTGTGTGTGTGTGGGCCAACTTTTTATAGACACTGTGCAGAGTGTTATACCCTGGTTAGTTAGACCCAAGAAAAGGTTCAACTAATCAACTGCTGAGCAAAGCTTCGCGTGCAGCTTTCTCACTTACTTTTGTGAGACACTGTAAGCATTCACAAGCACTGGCATTATCAGCTTAGCTAGCAAAAGCTCACGCTGTCGAGCGCTTAACAAAGCTCAAGTGTTCACCTGCTGCTCAAAGCTTTCGTTTACAGCTTTCTCACCATGACTTGGCGCATGTTTGTGAGGTGCTTTCTTTTGCTAGAGACTGTAATGTGCATAAGCAATGGCATTAACAGCTTAGCTGACAAACACTCACCCTCACGAGCACTAGACAAAGCTCAAGCACTCACCTGCTGCTCAGAGCTTTCTCACATGACTTGATTCCCGTTGGTGAGGTGTTTACTTTTGTCAGACACTGTAGTCATGCACAAGCACTGGCATTATCAGCTTAGCTGACAAAAGCTCAAGCGCTCACCTGCTGCTCAAAGCTCTCGCTGGAAGCTTTCTCACTTGGCTTGGCGATCGATTCTAAGGTGCTCGCCATATGCGTAGTGCTCCGTCAGTTGCCGTTGACGCGTTTGGCTAATAATAATAACAAATATGACGCCAGAGCGAGTCAGTTGACTAAAGAAAAAAGTTATAAAACGTGATAAAAAGAAAATAATGCCAGAGGCTTCAATCAAGGTCAGACGCAGCAAATGAAGAAAAAGTGTAGTCCATTAAAAGCAGCATTAAAAAAATTCAAATAAAAAGTAAAAGAGACAAAGTGCATTTGTCTGTGAGTCTCCGCGACGAATTCAACAAGCGCCCGTGAGCTCGCAATTCAATTACGCGCAACAAACAAAAGAAGAAGTCGTTGATAAGATAAGCGAAGAGAGAAACCAGCCAAAGGTGGGTTTGCTTAAGCAAATTTGCATCGCTCGTCTGCCAAATAAATTTCAAGCTGATGCCGCAAGCTGCCAGCCAGACAAATTGTATTAGACCACAGACACCCACCCATAAATGTATATACCCTATAATATGTATCTATAAAATAATTGATTGATTGATGATGAATGAATGCAAAGGCGGCAACCCAAGAGCTACGAAGCTGAAATGTTTACTCTAGTTATCTTATCTTATGTAAATGCACGCTAAACTAGGGTAATAATTCCACCCGCAAGTGCGGAAAATAGGCGGAATATGATAATATGCCATACGACTAGTTTTTGGGTAATTCCACCCGCAAGTGTGGAAAATAGGCCAAAACGTTTGTTTGTGTGCAAAACTTTAAACTTATTTTCAAAGATCTTTATGAACAATTCGCTCGCGAAGTGTTTCACAATCTTCACAAAATAAAATTCAATTCAATTCGGTTAAAAGCAAATTTCACATGCGAGGAAAATGGGTGAAAAGTGCTGCCTGACGGGCAAAGCCGGTTAATAGCCGCTAGTATACTATATAATGCCTATATTTATGGCTAGTCTCGATTTCAATGCTGCTGTCGTTGTTGTTGTTGTTGTTGTCGTCGTTGCTGCATTTGTTGCTGGTTCGCGCTTCAGTTGACGCGTGCACAAATACATTTTCCCGCACGGTTATGCATATTAAATATCTGGGCGGTCTTTTATGCCAGTTATATGTATGCTCGTAATACCGCCGCCAAACAATAACGGCATTTGCATGCCAAGGCGCTAACAAACATGGCTCAATCATGACTTGGCCATTCACTTTGGCTTCTCGAATCGCATCAAATAAGAACGCGAGTAAATGCCCGCCGGGCATATAAATTGGGCAAATCAGCAAAATGTTAAGCATACGACGCGTGGGCCAGAGGGAGAAACTGAAGCTTAGCAAAAACAAACTGAATGCCCAGTTACCTGAAAGTTTAACAAATAGAAAAACAGCCCTAGTTCACTTAAATAAAGAAACCAAAAAACTTTGACTTTGACAAACGAGATCTTAACTCTTGCGTACATACATGATATGCATGATGTATGATATACGATATGTCAGCTTATGGCCATATACTCGTATTTGCCAGTTCGACAACGGAAAATCAATAATATTTGTATAATTTATATGCGAAAATCTAGTTACATTTTGTTGACCATAATTATGATTCATGCAATAAATAAATCAAAATACTTCTGATTCGAATTGATGTGTTCCGGTTTCAACAAAACTACGAGCATAAACCAAAGTGCCACAAAGCATTTGAAGAACTTTCAAATTGAAATTCCAATCAGGTTCTAAAACAGTGGAAATAATTGTGAACATTAACAAGTCGCAGCTGCTGCTAAAGTAGAGTTGAAGGCGCGTTTGGGGGAAGGGAGGGCACAAAGGCTGTCAATTGCGTAATTATTATGTGTACATAGGAATATGTATGCATATAAGGCGCGCTTTGCTGCTGTTGTTTATATAAAGAATTTACAAAGTACGCAAATTGGCAAACAAGCGTCTGGAGTTTAGCTGTAACAACAACAACGACAACATGAGGCGCCATGGCAACAACAATTTGCAATTATGCGGCTTGATTACGAGCTTGTCAATTGCGTGTAGTTTGCACGCTCTGCTGGCGAGTCGTAAACAAAAAGCCTTAAAACATTGCCAAAGAGCACAGCAACAATAACTCTAAAGCCAAGTAATAATTAAGTAAACGCAACTGAAATATAATAATGAAAAGGTCTTCGCCTTGACACACACACACACACACACACACACTCGCACACACACACACCTCTCCACATGCGGCTGCTGCTGAAGCTACTTGGAGCAGCCACAACATTTAGATGCATTAATAACTTGGCCAACGGGCTGCTCTGGTATTCTCGACATGCAAATGAAGAGGCTTTGCTTGTTAATTTTAACCATTGCCGGAAGTTCAGTTGACATTCGAATGTCAATTATCGACTGGCAACATGTTATTAAGTGCACTCGACCAAATGAATTCATTTCAAGTCAGTTGCCAAATTGTCAGAGCTGCAAGCCAGACTTTTTCAATTCAAAGGAATGCAAAACCTTCGAAATGCCTGAAATAACTGCAAGTCTTAAGTCGAACAAAAATATGACAAGCATTTATTTGAACAGGCTTCAATAATTGTTGTCACATCGCTTGGAGTTATTTTCTGTTTTGCCACAAAAACAACAAATAAAAATAAATAAATAAATATGAATTTAGCGTGCATTGTGGGTGTGTGTGTAAGTATGTGTGTAAAATTCAACAAGCAACTTTACGACCCACTGTCGGCAAATTAAAATAAACATACTTTGCACTTTTGCCTCTCTATGCAATTCTCATGAATTCCTAGCTTAAATCGGATGAGATTTGACCGAGTTATGCGGCTGGGAAATTGTGACCTATGTCTATAGGGAATATTTGAGCCTACCATTATTACATGAACTTTGACCAGGAGTAATGTTGCCAGACTTTTAAAGACTCGAGCAAAGTTCTGACAAAGTTGTGCTAGTTATGAAGTTCTGAATGTTAAATGAATCTGCAGCTCACATTTCGTTAAGCTGTTGGCTTAAAAAGTAAAAGTAAAAGTAATTTCTTTGTATACCTAAACTTATTTCTTTGCAAACAATTTTTGCAGTTTCTATACAAATTGATGTGTGCTGCATATATCAAGAACCACACACACACACACACAAAAGCGCACACACACACACTGCACATTAGGATGATTCATTGGACTATCAATAGCATTCAATTCGCTCGACTGTGCTCATTCATATTCCCAATGCTCGCACAGCACTCATCAGCATGCATTCATCTCACGCCATTTGGATGCAGTTTTGGCCACTTGGCTGTTCCGGTTTCGGTTTTGGTTTCTGTATCAGTTTCTGTTTCTGTTTCTGTTCCTGCAGCTGCATTGCGCATACGCCTCGTGCGCCGGCATCTAGTTGGCCGCCTGGCATTGCCTTTGGCCTGAACTGCAGCTGCTTTTTGCTATTAACGTGCTCATTTTCACATTTCCAGGCGAAGCATCCTTTGCGTCCTTTGGCTTTGCATTGTTGCGCCAGATACAGAGTCCGAATAAACAAAAAAAAATGTAGGAAATATTAAAATTTATGATGACAAACCCGTCGACAAAACTTTTCAACGCCAGCTGCAAAGATTTGCTGGCCAAAAAAGGGAAAGAAAGAAAGAAGAAGCACACAAAATGCAAGTAAAAATATACATTTTTTATGCGATGAGTTTATCAGAGCTCTGTGTGCATGTATGTGCACACGCCCATATGAGCAGAGGCTTTTATATGCCGTCTATTGGCTGCCCATGGAGCCAGGAGCTGCAGCAGGAGGAGCGGGGGTGGGGGCGAGGGCGGGGGCGGGTGCGGAAGCGGGCGCGTGCAGTGGATGATATGAGAGCGGCGCGTTCGGTAGCTTTCAATATTCGCACAGCTTTGAGCTTACTTTTTCCATTTCCCAGTGTCATTTTTGAAAAATTGATTTATGGCCAATAGAGCGCGGGGGCGTTGCTTTGTGTGACGGACGATGGGCGGCGGGCAGGGAGGCGGAGCTGGGGGGGAGGACAGCACAACAATCCCGTATCCCAAAGCGGCACAAAAACCTATCAAGTGTCCGACTTTGTTGTTGTTTATGCTGTGTGTGTGTGTGTGTGTGCCAAGAAATATATTCATTGAGGCTTTGGACCAGCCGCCATTTATACTGAAACTTTCCCAATAACGGAAATAGATCAGTTTTTAACTAGGCAAAAAATAGAGAAGAACAATTTAAAGCCGCCGAAAGCAATTGCTTAAAGCAATACATTTACGGAATTGTGGCTTGAAATGTGTGTGAGTGCGTGTGTGAGTGTGTGTGTGTGCACCGGGCCAAAATGAGCCGTCAATTAAAACGCATCAAGCGCAAACAGACAGCAGCAGAAGAGCAACACCTCAAGCTGATGGACCTATAGATATCCAGTTTTGTCTGTTAAGGTTCTTTAGAATATTAATTTTTGTTTACTGCTTTTAACTTTTTCTTAGGAAATCTCTTGGAAACTGTCTAAGTGACCATGGAGAACTGTTTGTTCAATTTAATATCCGCCCACTTTTCTCTTAAGCTCACTTAAGCCGTGATATTTCTTACAGCTTCTGTGTGTCCTCCATGTTACTCTCGTACTCTGCTCTTATGCTTCGTATAGACCAACTATCTGACTTGTTATCTACCCTCCATAATCTGTTGAGGCAAACGTCCTCCATGGTCACTATTTTTCACTGCACATATTTACTAAGAATGTCTAAACTTAGGTTAGCTAGTCACTTTAAACGCACCGCATAGTCCTCCATGGTCACTTGAATTGAACCACTTTACCTGGTGCAAGCTTATTATATACCCTTTACCGGCCAGATATTGGGTATTATGACTGCAGCAACAACCACAACATGTGCGGCCCATCAGCAACAACAACACGGCAACAACAACTTCAACAAACAACTATAAAAAGGAACAACAAACGTTTACAAAAGCAATTGCTCATTTTTGCACATTTTCCACGCCATGGAAATGTACTTTTCCTCCCCAACCCAACCCACACGCCCCGCTCCCTTACCGGCCGTTTCGCGTGCGCTTGAATAAATGAGAATTTCGTTCGACTGTTGCCACAAGCCTCAACCCCTTGCCGCGCCCCATTTTGTGGCAGGCAGCCAGACAGTTATGGTTGCCTTTCAGTGTAGTACAATAATTAAGCGTTGACTTGTTCAATTACCAAAATGCAATTGCTTTTAACCACGCAACGCCGGGTCGGACAGCTGCCCGCTATTTGGCCTGGCCGCGGGCTGGCTGCCACCTTGAGCGCATTTCAGCTGCAATGAGTATTTACTGTAGTTGGTTGCGTTGTTGTTGTTGTTGTTGTCAATTTGCATGCGAAATGCAAAAAGTTGGCGTTCATCTTTGGCAACTTTTATTTTGACGCCTTTGTATTAAAACTGTCAGCAACTGTTGGCCGCGTGTTTTAATCAGAGCAGAACTTTGGCCGACAGCTAAAGTCCTTTTGTGGCATTGTGGCATTTATAGCAGCTGGCCACGTGGCAAGGAGTCGCATTCTAGTCACCATTCATTTAGGCCACAATTTTAAAATGCATGGCGGCGTCTGTTGGCTGTTGGCCCAGAGTTGTAAGCGTGCAGCTGTTGCATGCCACATCGATTTGGTGCACAAGCATCCAAATGGTAATGGTAATGGTAATGGGCATTGTTATGCTTATGCATGAGCTACGTGCCACACGTCCTGCCAGGCCAGGCCGAACCGGGCCGGGCCGGGCCGGTTGTTATCTGTCGCATCCACGTCGATTAAGCCAGCGCCCAAGCAGGTTGCAGGTTGATGTTGCAAGTTGGAGGCACGCTTACGCCTTATTTATGCGCATAATTACTGCGATGCTCAATTTACATATGCGGCCCAATCGGAACTCAAGGATTTGCTCGCATACAAAGTGTGGCATTAAAGCGCGGCCGCTTAAATTGCAACTGCAACAGCAACAGCAACTGCAAATGCAACAACTGAGTGCAAAGCGCGGCGCCACACAACAAAGAACCAACAACAGACCTGCCTCATTATGTTGAATAGTACGCGGCAAATAAAAACTTGGCACTTAATACAAAGGGCCACACGTAGCACAGTTGCGAAGGGGGGCGAGTCGAGCAGCAAAGGGGCGTGTGCCGCTGAAATTTATGCAGCACAAAGCCGCGTGGCAAATGTGAGTAAGCCAAACGACATAAGCAGGCATAAACACTGCAACAGCAGCAGGAATACACACTCCCCAAACACCCTGCCCCACCCCACCCCCAGCGCGCACTGTGGGTGTAAATTTTGTTATGCGGCAAATGCGCCATAAAGCTAGCAGCCAGGATCAGGCTGCTACCTCCCCAAGGCTTCCACTTGCATTTGCCTCGAGCTCAATGTGTGTGCGTGTGTTGGTGTGTGTGTGTGTGCGTGTTGTTGCCGCTGCTTGTGGTGTGCTTTTGGGAGCTGCTTCTGTCCGTGTGCATGCGCCACTCTAATAAAATTTAATAAAAAACGTGTTGCCTCGCATAATGCATCGACAAAGAGCGGCGGGGCAGCGGGTCGACGGGGGTGGTGCAGCGCGCGCTTTTACATTTCGCAAAAAAATGTTTGTAAAAAATTTAGTAAAGCTTCAAATTGATTACAACATTATATAGTTGCGCTTAGAGATTGCCAATAAACTATGCGCGTAAATTTATAACCTTAATAAAAGAGCTTTAATAGAAAAGTGCTAAAATCGTAAAGCTTTAAGCTAAAAACAGAGCATAGTAAGCGATTTTAAAAGCTTTTTTTAGAGAAAATCAAATATAGTTGAAAATACAAACATTTTAAACTTCAATTGGTAAAGACCTCATTGTGCAAAGTGGAAAATTAAGAGAACCTTTTCTAAAGTTTTGCTTAAATCAATATTATTTTAATATTAATATTAATATTTATTTCTATTGCCATACATATTATTGCTGATTAAATACGCACAAAAGCACAAGCTTAAAACCTTAAAAAATAAGGAGCTTAAAAAGGAAGCTTTCATTTAGAAATGCTTAAAGCTTAAAGAAATACAAATTTCGCTCAGTGTGGAATACCGCCCGGTTTACCGAGATAGTTAGAAAACCAGAAAAGTTTTTTTAATGAATACACTTTAGATGTAAGTGCACAATGAGCACACTCAACAGTTTCGCTCAGTGTAGACAGCACCTCAGTGGCTAACCGCATGTCAGCTACGTTCACAGCATATCAATATGCCACATTGGCTGCTGCCAAGCAGCTAATATGATAACCCACTCACTCATGCGTTTACGACTAATTTTGACAGGCGCTGCAAGTGGGGCAAGTGCAGCGGAGACGCCACAAACAAACTGGCAAACAGGCAAACAGAGGCGAATCGAGAAACGGAAGTCAGCGCATTAGGCGTTAGCTGTCAGAAGGAATACGTGAGCGTATTGCAATCAAAATCAACGCCAGCTATTGGCAGAGGAGACCGCCCACAAGACCGCCAATGCAGATGCTCCATCTGGAGTCGACTCCATGGGCAAGTGTGTCTCCCGGCAGTCCACGTGCCCGAGCCCCCGAGCACAACATCAATCTGTGCTGACAATTGCCCTGTCCCACCAAGATTTGGCCCAGGCCCACAAAATATGGCAACAGCTGACAGCGAGTAATGAATATATAGCCACAACAACAGCCCCAACAGATGAGCCGACATTTTATTACCACATAAGCCGCAGACAAGAGCACGAGCAGTCGCTGGAGAAGCAGCAGCAGCAGCTGCAGGAGCAGCAGGAGGATGTTGTGGCACTGAAGACAGCTGCTCTGCTGCACATTGAGTCTGTCTATAATCATTTGGATGCCAATGCGAATGCGAATGTTATTGGCAGTACGCTGACAGGCAACGCGTATGCCACTTGCCAGGAATTTTTGCTGCACGAGCTGGCGCAAGCACTCGACGAGCAGCAAGTGAAAAGCATAACTCCATTCCCGGCAGATAACAGCTCGAGTGGCATCCGCCGCCCAGCAGCCTGCCAGCTGACTGATAGCGATAGCGCGCTTGAACAACCCATTCATGAGCCATATAAGGTGAGTGCTACTGAATTTTTATCGACCTGCCATAACAATTTACGCTTACAAGCCGTGGACAGTTCTCTGATTCGAACAAATATTGACGATTAATATCATTAATCTGGGAATATTCTTAAGTTTATGAAAGGTTCTTGAGCTTAAACAAAGCTGATGAAGGGAACATATGCTAAGCTGAACTGGTCTAAATCAGAAAGATATTCCTATGTTCGACTCACCCATCAGTCATTCAATCAGGAAGTCAATCAGACAGTACGTTTTTATATATCAATCAGTAAATCAGTCAGTTAATTAGTCAAAGAACCAAATAACCAGTCAGTCTGTCAATCAGACAGTTAAGCAGTCAGTCAATAAGTCATTCAATCAGTAATTGAAGAAATGAGTCAATCAGTTAATCAAGCAGACAGACAGCCAATCAATCAGTCAATCAGTAATTCAAGGAGTGAGCAAATCAGACAGTCAGTCATTCAATCAGTCAATTAGTCAAAAATAAAATCAGTTAGTCACTCAGTCATTTAGCCAGTCAATAGGTAATTCAATAAGACACTCAATCAGTCAGTCAATAAATGAGTCACTGAATCAATCTGACAGGTCAAAAGTGGGCTTAGGTTATTTTCTAGTCCAGCACTCGCGTCTATTGCATGCTCACCGATTTTGAGTTAATTTTCCTCTTGATATTTGAAAAACCGTTACCCAGCACTAGCACTTACAGTACTATTCAATTCAACCCCTAACCAAACACACACGAAAGCTAGATGGCGCCACGTTGAAAACCACCCTAATTGTAGCTTAATGCAGCCACTTGTTTTGTGTGGTTCTGCGCATGATCGGGCCACGCTCCGCTTCAGCGGACAAGGCATACACTCCACTGAGAGATCCAGAGCCTGCTAGAATTTTTCAGCTAGGCCATTCAATTTTCCGAGCGCTGCAATTTCACATGTGAAAAACTCAAGAAAATTTGACTAGCAGAAAATAAAAAATCACAAAAAACGCAGAAAGTTCAGAGAAAAAGCAGAAATATTAATTGCAAAAATACGTTGCATACTTTGTGGCAGTGCGGCAAAAGCGTGTGGCAGCAATTGTGAAAACAACAACAATTTGCAGCATTGGAAAACTTTTTCAAGGACCTTCAAAACTTGCCGTACGGCAGTGGGTGTTAAATACCCACAGTGTGCGAGTGTGAGTGCGTGTGTGTGTATCTGTGAGGAAGTGTATCTGTATTTGTGCACCTGCCTCAAGTGCAATTATAAATGGCGTAATTTGCTGTGCGGCCGTGTGATGAGCATTGCTTTAAGCGTCTCGCAATTGGTGGCAACATTAAGTCAGGCATTTGTGGCAAGTATCAAAACGGCGACCGAGCAGCATTCAAGTAGCGCCAAAACGCAGCAGCAGGAGACTCGCGGCATTAGCGAGTGCCTCTGCAGCAGCCGACGTGCAACATGGATGAATGCGACAACCTCGTCGTCGTCACATTAGCCGCACACGAGGTAGCAGAAACCGAGCAGAAACAGCAACAGCAACAGCAGCCGCAGCCGCAGCCGCAGCAGCAACAGCACAAAGAAAACGTTGCCATCATCGATGACAACGCGTCGGCATTAAAGGAACAGCAAAACCAGAGAGACAATTCCCGCAGCCGTGCCACAATCGAGGAGGACGCAGCAGTTGACGCGGAAGTCGAGGCAGTCATTATGGTAAAGACTGTGCCACACACACGCGAGTTACACTTTTTGTAGTTACACAACATTGTAGATACTTTTGTATCTGTTTGGACAGCTTTGTGCTGCATGAGTCATGCATTCGAGTAGTTAGATTTGCATAGACGCACACCGAACCACTGCACCACCACCCCCACTACCACCCAGTCAATCAACCCCACCCAGCCCCATTTTGTGATTGTCTTGTATTGTGTGGCAGCAGGCAGGCAGGCAGGCTGTGCCCCATTGTCTGTGGTGCTCATCTCTGTTGACCCGTTTTTGCTTTTCAACAAATTTTAATCGCTTGCTTAACCTGCTTTTCTAACAAACCCACCCACACACAGGGCCAAACGGAGAGCAAGAAGCACGGCGGCAAGGCGAGCCGACGCCACAATGGCAATGGCAGCACCCAGCTGGAGCTGGGCGAGCAGCAGCAGCAGCCGCACACCAAAGGCACCGCCATGTCCTTTGGCTTTCGCAAGAAGCTCAATGGTACGCCCAAAAAGTTCAAGAAACTGCTTGAGGGCAGCGGGGAGCTGCCACAGACAGACACAAAGGACGACAATGGCAATGCTGGTGAGTAATGAGCGCGCCCTGGCAAGTGTTATGGCTTTTTAATTTGAGCCAATTTGCCGCTGCCTTATAACAAGTCAACATGCCAGCTACATTCAACTTCCCTTTCTATGTTCCACCTCTTCACCCCACCCCCACAGCTGCTCCCGTTCAGTTTGAGAAAGTGGGCGTTGCCGCTCAGAAGACAAATGCGTCCAATCGCACAGGTGCGGCTGGCAAACGTTTTGGCTATCGCGGCGCCGTGCCACGCCCCGCATCCGCAAGCCTCACAACAACCACAAGCGGCAGCGAAGACACCGACGAAGCGGCCGCAAATGCCCAGAACAACAACTGCAACAGCAGCAACAACAACGGCAACGGCAACAACACCGGCAATGCGCTGGTGAGCAATCGTAAGTGGCAACAACAAAGAACAGCTCTCTCCTCGGCAAGCCGAAGATCAAATGCCCTTGCACAGATATAGCACATAAATATATGTATACTCTTAAGAGTCCTTGATATGATATGACATATGAATTATGATATATTTTTTGATACGATATGATATGATATGACATGAAATGATATGATATGTGATATGATATGAAATGATGTGTGATAGAGGTCCGATCCCTTCAGAACTATGTGATATAGTAGTCCAATTCCAATTTCTGAGCTTACTCAGGATATCCTAGAGCTCTATATCTATAACTCTTTTATGATATAGAAGTCCGATCCAGCCGACTCACACAAAGTTTCAGAAAATAGTTTCGACAGATCGGGAATATATATGCCTGATAGAATTCAAAACGTCAGCTATGCGTTGCATATTGCGTGACTAAGCTGCAATGCTCCGCTGCCGGGGCATAACAAATGGAGGCAACTCTTTGACACATCTCTCAATGCATGTCTCACCTCTTCCCCCCTGCCCCAATCCCTCTTCAACGCAGTGAAACGCCGCTCCAAGAGCGCACATGCGGGCCGCACAATTGATGGGGAGCCGAAAATAGCTCAGCCAAAGACGCTGACGTTCAATCTGAACCAGAACACAACCATCGAGTATCAGCGTCGGCAGTTCTTTGGCGAGATTCCGGATGAGGGCAACGCAACGGGCGCAACACGGCCGCGCTACAACTACAACAATCTGGCCAACATGCATGCGAATGTCATGTGAGTAACTAAACCTCGAATATCCCACCTCGAAACACCTGACCAATTGCAATCCTTCGTCTGCAGAGTGCGTCCCACACCAGCTAGTTTTGCCAAGTTCACGCTGCAAACGGTCAGTCTGCCACGTCCGGAGTATCCGGTGGCCATTAGCCTGACTGCAACAACGCCAACTACGCCCAGCAGCAGCGTGCAGTCGCCCGTGCCCGCACATGCGACGGGCGCCCGGGCCAAGGAGGTGGCCAGCACTTCGCGGCAACATCCGCTGACCTCGATACACGTACAGCCCACTCGGCAGCTGGATCAGAAGAGCGTCAAGCAGTTGACCAACAATACGACGCGTCGCGGCTTCTCGGGCAGCCGCGAGATAAGCGCCGATTCGGGCATAGCCAGCATGGACATGGCCGTGGACTCGGGCAGCAGCTCCGGTGGCAGTGCATCCAGTTCCAAGCGCAGTCGCAGCCGGCCACGCAATCTGCAGATGGTGATGAGCGGTCGGCACACCTTCGAAGTGCGCGACGTGGACGATCCACCGTCGAGTGAATCGAACTCCTTTGTGGAGACCTTGGCGCTGCCCAAGCTGCCCACGGATAACGGTCAGGCAACGCCGCTGCCGCTGGTCGGACTCGTTCGCTCCAACACAGTGCTCAGCCGCGAGAGCTATGAGCGACGCCAGGCGACAGCTGGACCGAATCAGGACGCGACTCCAGACACGCCGCCCAAACCCAAAGCCAGCAGCTCCGATGATAGCGAGAGTGTGGACGAGGAGAAGCTATATCTGGACTCGTCCACCTCCGAGAAGAGTGCCAAACAGCTGAGCCACAGCCAATCATCCTCCATGTCCTGGCGCTGCCAGGCAGGTGAGTCTCTGGCGGCCAAGGATTGCAGCAGCATGAGCATCACCAGCAGCGACACACAAGCGCCAATCAAAATGGAGGACAAGGAGGAGGACATGTCACTGGGTCTGGACGACATGAGTCTCATCAACACGGAGATGCAGTTCAGCACACTTTGTAAGTATAGGAAGAAATCGTTTAACAGTTGAAAGAGTGCTGTATACAAGAGTATCCAACTGGAAAATACCCTGTACCCAGGCTTCGAGCTGCCTATTCTCCTTTTTCCAGTCCGCTTTCCAAACAAATTTAAGTCCGCTTTCCAATATGTCTTTGTACCAAAAAGTCCTGTGGACCTATTTTAATACTTTTCTAACTTCTAGAGAAAAAATATTTAATACGTTCAATGGTATAGATCTGTGAAGACTAGACGGAAGCTTTGTTTTCCCAGCTCCTTTCTCAAGTCTATCTGTTACACATCTGCTCTCTATGGAACTCTTGGGTTATGCTCAGGCTTGATCGCCCCCACAGCCTTGCTCCTTATGTTAAACGAAATCATGACTAATAGTGGCTTTTCCTTTTCTCCAGCTTCAATGACGGAACCGGCACCCCAGCCCGGCGTCAGCACCGCTGGCCCGGAACACTTGCTCAACATGCACATTGTGGACAATCGTGAGGCGGTTGTGATGCGCCCGGCCAGCGAGCGTCCACGCTCCTTTAACAACGCGCTCAATGAATCCAAGTTTGCAGAGCTGGCGCTGGCCAGCAGCACCTGCCTGCTGCTGGATGACGAGACCTCGCCCACAGACAGTCTGGTCAGCAGCACCGAGGAGTCGGAGGAGGCGGCGGGCAAGCTCAAGAAGCACAAGCTCAATGCGGAGCTGCAGCAGAAGGACAACGATGTGGACATCGATGATATTTCGCCAGTGCTGGAGCTGGAACTCGATCCGGCCAGTCACAGTCCCGTCTCGCCAGGCACACCCACGCACGCCTCCCACTCACTCTCACTGGGCTCCGATTGCGGCAACCTGATCGATGACGAGATTGCCGATCAGCCGGCGCTGCTGTGCAACAGTGAGGCACCAGAGCTGGCCACCGATACGCCCACACTGATGGAGACGCACACCACCGGATCGCTGCACTCGCTCAAGAGCCAGTCCAAGGCACGCACAGCTCTGCAGCAGGCCATAGAGCTCAGCCTGAGGACGCCAGCCGCGGTGCGCCGGGCGGTGCTTGAGAGCGCCGAATCGCTGGACACACTGTCACCCTGCGATTCCATCTGCTCGGACGATCTGATGATGGACTTTGATATGAACAGCAGCGTTGACTCCATAGATCGCACCGCCTCAATGCGCAGTCGCAGCGGCTCCGATCTGCACAAGCTGAGCGCAGACCTCGAAGCAGATCAGGCCGAGACCGAGGCGGAGCTGCTCGCCCAGCTGGAGTGCAAGGGCAGCGATGTCATGAAGGAGCTCAACAGCCTGCTGCGATCGCGCATGCGACGCAGCGCACCCAGTCCCCGGGAGCGCATCAGGTGAGTCCCATTACAGACCACACCTTGAACACTCGCCCAACTGGTAACTCTCCCAAGCCTTTTCCATTATCCAACTAATTGAATTGGCTGCGTCAGGCTGCTGTCGCGCAACCTGCCAATATGCCCAAAATGTTCAAATGTCCAAATGCCCAAATACAGCGGCCTGCTTTTGGCTTTTCCTTTGATTTGGTCTTTTTATTAGCTCTTAGCTGGCACATGGCCAGCAATTGCACTCTCAGTCCCACTCCCAGTCCCATTTCCATTCCCATTCCCGTTCCCAGCACCACTCCTAGCCACTTGAAAGTAATACAATTTCTGCCTAATCAATCAGGCACAAAGCCCCCACCTTTATCACTCTCGCCCTTTCACTCCCTGTGGCTCTCTCTCCCCCTATATTTGTGGCCGGCCGGCCTCTTCACTTCAATTTAACACTAGAAAGACTTTGTGATGTTTCCTACAACTTAAATGGAACGAACTTGGGGAGCTTTCAAATAACTTAAAAATAAATCAGTTTTCAGTTTCAGCCGAATATATCTATAACTTTTTGGATATCCGAAAGTTTTCTTTTGGTATCTTTCAGATATATGTATATACAAGTTATCATCTTGTATTTTGAAAATCTTTAACATGTTAAGTGTTAAAAGTTGCAGTCTGTAAGCAGTTTGCCAGCTCAAAGAATTGGAATTGCATTCACTCGGTGGGGTTGAAAATTGAAATCAGACACAAAATTAGGCAGACAACATTGGGACAGGTTGAAATTTAAAAGTTATTTTTTGTTTTTTGTTGGTTGCCTGAGTTGGCCAAAAGGTCGTTCCCATTGCCGTGTTACCAATTGCCGCTCTCAATTGCAATGCCTAAGCGCCGGCGACCACGAAACGTGGCGCGGCCCGGGGGCGAGGGGGTTTCGGTTGCCAAAGCCAAAGCCATAGACATAGAGAAGAGGCAACGGCACTTGGCATTTGCCAGCGAGTGCCTGCGCCTTGTCGGGGTCTGGTCTGGTCTGGCCTGGCCGCGGCCTGGCCAAATCGTGGCCGTAGTTAAGATAACATTTTGACTTTGGACTGAGACTAGATGGCGAGTGCCGCATTCTTTTGTCATGGCAACGACAGCAACAACAACGACAGCAACAACAACAACCGGCAACGGCACGACAACCTCGACGACAACGAAAAGTTGTTTCTGGTTCCAAGCCAAAGTTAAAAAGTTTTGTTGTTGTTGTTTCTGCGCTGGCAGCGGCGCATTTTTATTGCATTGGCAAGGAAAAATCAATTGTCTGCCCCATTGTGAACCTGTTTCGACCTGCCGCTGCCAGCTGGAAAAGCAGCGAAAAATAACTGCAAACTGCCGCTGCCCGCCGCCGCCACGACTGACGGACTGAATCGCTGCATCGGCTACACGCATGCGCCTGGGGATTGCCTTTCCACAATGTATTGTGTGGTGAATGTCCCCATAAATTGGCCAGCAAAATGGCCAAGCTCAAACTCAAGCCGACCCACAGCTGCCGCCTGGCCAATATCTGTGTAAATCTTTTAATCGCTTGAACAACCATAATTCATATGCAAAGCATATTGACGGCCCACACTTGTGGCCTAACCTTGGGCCAGCGACAGCGAGTGTAGCCACTTGTGAGTCATGAGAGTTTGTGTTGCCACCGGGCAAAAAGTGCTGAATAACCAACTGCCGAAGTAGTGCCAACTGCAGCTGCCAGTGCATTGTGATCTCTATATATCTCCTTATATTGTGACTAGTTGCCTATCAGTAATGCCAGAAAGCTTTCTATTCTAACGGCATAGCCACACATAAAGCTCCATTACAACAACAACCACGACAACAACCACCACAACAACAACCACAACAACTCCCATACAAAACATTCTTGGCGCTGTTGTTTGCTGCGGCTGAAACGTGTGGGAATTGAAACGTGGAATGCGCACACTGAAACAAAATCGATTAAATAACTATGTATATGTATCTCGAAACTATTAAAAGACTGTTATAATTAACATAATGAATAGTAATCAAAAAACTAATTATAATAAGTATTGATTAAAAGATTGTGGATATGTTAGGAGACTTGGCTGAATGCTCAAATAAACAACAAATAATGTTGTGTAGCTTTTGTTAAGCACAATTAACACAATTAACGAAAATTGTCTGTGGTTTGATTGACAATTTGAGTTTCCGTTTGTGAACTTTTGACAAACATTCCTTTAAATAAAGTATAACAACAATGTGGCTCAATAGTTAAGGGCAGGGAAGGGTAATGGGAAGTTAGATAATATTTTCGATAATTAAGCTCACAATTTAACGCTCACAAGCAAACATTTGAAGCACTTTTCGGCCACTCTCGGCCCACTGTGCTGTTCCGTTCCCACAAGCGCGCAGCCTTGACGCTCGCGACGCCAAACAACTTGAACCAACTTCAGTATTAAACAAGATCTCAAAGCGTTCGCAACGGTTCGATGCCGACTGGCTACGTGGGCTAACTTTACGCAATAAATGTTAACTGCTCGGCTTTAGATTAAAGAATATCAGAATATTGCCACAGACTGGCGGCTAATCAACGCGGCGGCATTGTGCAATTGTTCGGCTGCGTGGGAGTTGACCAGCCCAGAGCCAAGTTAATTGCGTTGTTAATAACCAAAAAGACCAGCAGAAAATAAAATAAAAAGCTATAATAGAAAATAGAAAACAAAAAGAGGAGCCAGCGAGCGAATAGACCGCCCTCGCTGACGCCGCTGTCGATACGCACTGTTGCCTTTTTCGTGCCACAAATTCAAAGCCGACACCAACGGCAACAACAAAAACAACAACAACAAAAACAACAACCACTAAAAAACAGGCAACATTTATTATAAAGACGCGCCGCAGGCACAAGTGTCAATGCTTTTTGTGTGAATTTTGTGCAAAAAAAAAATGTTTTAAAAATAAAAGCTTAGACAAAAAAGAAGTTAACAAAACAAACTGCGGGCTGGCAAACGTGTGAGTAGCAAATGTTGTAACAAATACCAACATAATATAAATAAATAAATAAGTTATTCAACATAACTGAAGCCACCACAAAATGCTCAACCTGGCCATCAGCCTGGCAAAGTGGCTACCGATTTCCGCCCAAACAGTCCGCAGGCCCTTTGCATTTGCGTAATTTGATAGGCAGCGGGATCGGAAGACAATAGGAAAAACAATCCCAATGCGGGAAAGTGTGTCACATGCAAATGCATTTTCGACAAATTCCCGGGAATTTGATGCCCATAAACGAAGAAAAGCGGCATGCCAAATACTAAATACCCTACGTGTTAGTAGAGCTTCTATATAACTCTATATCTGATGCAGTCCATTTGCCGACTGAGATTTCCTCTAGAAGAAGCATTATGATATAGTAATCCGAACATGTGCTTAGTTGGAGATACCTTGAAAAGCAAAGAAGTTATCCATACAATAATATTATACACGTTTGATCAATCCTATGTCAAGTATATGATATAGTTGTTCGATCTGAACCATGGAAACCGCTCGGCTTTTGATACCGATGACACGTATTGATATGCCTAATGGGATCGACGTCTCCTGCTATGCATTACGCATTGCGTGACAAAACTGAAATACCCCATAACAAAAGCATAATGAAGAGTAGAGAGGGAAATATAATCAGCTGCAAGTGTTGGCAAAGTAAACTGAGCTCCATTTATGGTCCTAAAGCCGTTGACGCTTCAAGTTCAGTTGCAATTGCTGTGGCAGTTGCAGTTGCTGCCTTTTGTGGCAAGTTGGCCCTGAGCTGTTAACGTTCTTGCCATCCATCTGTGGGGGAATGCGTTGGGCTTCTAAGCGCGCTGGCCGGGTACTTAGAAAGAGAGAGAGAGAGAGAGAGAGAGAGAGGTCTCCGCTTTAGACATGCATAATTCAACAGAATGTGAGACCGTTGACCACAAAATGCCATTGAGTGCAAATACAGATACATTTACGGAAACGGCTACACTCAGCGAAAAGCTGCATATATATGGATATATGTGATATATATGTCAACGGCTAGGGCATGAAGCCAGGTCTTGTTACAAAAGCTGGTTTGTTAAAGTTAACGTTTGGCTTCTTTTGGGGGCCATTGATACGGTTAAGATTAACGTTAAGAAAAAAATTAAATTTGCGACTTGGAACCGAAACGGTTCAAATGCAGCCTTGGACAAACGTTGTTCAAAACCAGCCCAAGTTTTGCTGAAGTTTGAAATTTATATTTGAAGCAATATTTTTGAATGCCCAAAACTCCTAAATGTTAGTCTTAAATACAGTCCAAAATGTAAGATATTTTGTACTTTTATTGCAAAGGTTTTGTATATAATTATAATTATTTTGTGCTTCATTCAAGTTTCGACCTTATATGGGAATATTTTTACACGAAATTAACTTGAATTGTAAGCTAAACAAATTGGAATTGCGTTTTTCTCTGAGTGTATCTATGTAGCTACCAATCTACCTACCTACCTACCTACCTGTCTGTCTGTCTGTCTGTCTGTTTGTCTGTCCGTCTCGCTGTCCGTCTCGCTGTCGTCATTGCCGCCTCTTCCTCTGTCTACCTGGCAGTCATCGTTGATCATCGCCAGCCAGCCTCATCGTCATCATCATCTTAAGCTGCGCAGACAAAACTTTTCAGGCATGCCACAAGATACAAGCCACAAGCTACAAGATACATGCAACAACAACAAAAGCAACACCGGATTCGGATTCTCAGCTCAGATTTGCGTTGCTCGAGTGTGTGTGTGTGTGTGTGTGAGAATGTTGTGTATGCTGTGTGTGTGTGTTTTTTTTTATGGTTATTAACATTACGACGGCCAGTCGCCAGTTGGCAGTTGCCAGTCTCCAATCTTCGCAGCGTCTCTAATGAAGCGCCCTTTGCTGCCTTTGTTGCTGCCACAGTGCCCGCTCTCCCACTCCCCCCCCTCCCACTTGTGCACTTCCGTGCCTATGACAAATGACGTTTCACAAAACAAATTGATAAGTGCCGTTAGGCTCCACATGGAGCGCTGTGTCGACGCCTCTGCCTCTGCCTCAGCCTCAGCCTCGCTGATTGCTGCTTGTCAGTTCGCTGGCAGTTGTCGGTTAACGGTTGCAACTGCCACTGCCACTGCCACAATGGCCCCAACGGCGACACTTGCCGCTGGCACTGGGCCCACCGCTAAATACGCGACTCCACACTCACGCACACACACACACACACACACACACACAGTTGAGACTATGCAACTATATGGCAAATCGTTCAACTTAAGCGAGACGCGCCGCGCTGCGGCAATACCAAACTCCATTAGCTGCAACTGTTGCAATAACGAACGTTTTGTCATTCAACATGACACACACACAGGTATCCACTCTTTGTACAGGTATGAAATTTCCGGTGCAGTTGTGCAAAGTGCTCGGCATTGTTTTGATTTCAGACTTTTATTTCACAGTTGATTTCTGCATACTTAAGTACCATACAAGGCATATATATACCATAAGCCATATACCATATACGATCCAACTAGCGTGCGAATTATGAATGTTTCTGTTTACCTTTGTTCAATTTGCATATGGTAGCTGGGCAAACTGAAAGTGTTTCGGCAAAAGGTACTGAATATGCAAATTTATATGAAAAATTTAAGACTCAAGTACAACAACATTTCATATCATTAGAGACAGATGGGAAAGAGGAAAGAGAGAGGAGAAAAAGAGAGAAGGGGTACAGCAGTCAAGCTGAGAACTTTTAAGGCTACGCCAAAAATAGATCAATAGGTCATTAAAATATATTTCGACTTTATCACGGGCAAACAAAGAGTTCTTCAACTCACCAAAGGCTGTCTATGACAGAGGTTAGTTATATGAGAGAAAGAGAGGGTTTAAAGAGAGAGAGCGAGAGAAAAAAAAGAGATAAAGGAAGGCAATTAAGCTGAGAACTTGGCAGACTTCAGAAGAAATAGATCATGTTGAATATAAAAATATATTTCGACTTCATCTTACTTAAACAAATAGCTCTTCAATTCTTTAAAGGAAGCCTATGTCTGAGTTGTCTAATTCTGTTTCTTAGACTAATCTATACTGCCAACTCTGAAATCTTCTTCTATCTGATATAGTAAACATATTTCCACTAAGAAGCTTATTGTCATTTCGTACTCAAAATAATTTTCATGCTCAAGAGGTCTGAGCTGCTTCTTTGATCAAATTGATTTTGCACAAAACATTTTTTGTTTTTTCCCTTTTAGTAGTTTTGGCATTCTAAAGCTCTCAAATTGCCATCTTGTAAATTCTTGTCAACTTATGGAAATCATAAACTTGATTTTATATGGTTTCATTTTCGGCAAAAGTATGTTTGATGTTCTCGTCAGCTGGAAATGGAGAAGCATTAAATGTAATGTTTGACGAAGATTAACCATCTTTTTCTTCATTTTTTTTTTTTGCCAGCTTTTAACTGAGTTTGTTCCAGTTTTCTTTTTGGGCAATTACGTAGCACTTTTGCTTTTTGCAGTCAAAACTAATTAAGTTTCCTCTGAACTCCGTGAAAGTCAAATAAAATGTAAACAATTTGTTTTTATAGCGCTCTGCATATTTTAATACTCCCTCACACAATTTGAAAGGGAGTATATTGGGTTTGTATGGACTTAAAAGTTGCAAAATATACTCGTCTTAGATAGATTTAAAGAACTTGCCACGCCCAATAAGGAACAGGCATACTGCTAGTCTATATACACACATTTAAATGAAATCTGACATATTCGTAAATAAATTATACTCCTAAACTTTTTTGTGAGCGAGTATTAGGCAGTCGGTTAAGCCCGACTGCGACATTCTTGTCTTGCTTTTGGCATGCCAATTGGCCATTAGACCTGAGTTATTTGACTGTGATGCGACCTGGAACTGCAAAATAACCATTAAAATTTTGCTTAAAGACAAAATTGTTATTGTTGTTGTTGCCCCTGCCCCCAATGTGAGCTGCCTTTTCAGGGCATTCATTGAGCATTTATGGGGCATTTGTTGTACAAGTATTCAATAGTTTTTTTTTTTTTAATAGATTATGCCGTGTTAAATTTAACAATGCGCATGTGTTAGACTTGCTTTTGTCTACAGCAACCACATCCCCCGACCTCGCACTCCCCCTCGCTGGCATCCCTTGTCTACACAGCAACTGGAACACGCAACAGTTGACTTTCACCAGCAACAACATATTTCCATCGTCGATTTATTTGCACCACGTAACCGCCGAGTGGAGCAGCTTCCCAGCATGCTGGTGGCGCACTTAATTGCCCATTGACGGGCGGCCCACTGTGTGTGGCAGCAGGGGGGGCGGGGGGTGTGTGTGTGTTGCATACCCCCCGCCTTTAATCAATGAATGCCTTTTCACTTTCGTTACGGCCAAGTTAACTAAAGCGCTTTGGTTTAAATAAATAATTGATAAAAAGTAAGAAGATTAAATACCCTTCTGCACAAGCGACATCCAAGAGCTTTTGTGCCTATATGAGCTATATAATATAATATAGTAATCCGATTTGAAGCTTTGCAGATATGTAAGAGAAAATATGAAGCTCATGACTGCTGAGCTGAGTCAAGATATTTTGGTAGGCAGGAAAGGTCTCTAGACTTATATCACAACCAATATTTCCTTGGTATGATATATGATAGCGATATGAGGATGTAAAGATATTCATCCAAGCACTCCATCCACTATAGAATATGGTAGTTCGATCTATACCTTAAAGGTGTGTCAGGTGTGACGTCTTTTTTTTCTGTGCGTTGCACATTTCGTGACAATATTTAAAAACCCTCGTCAAGGGTATAAAAGGCTGCAACTCTCCACTCAAGTCTCCGCTCAGCTGTTGGCGCAGTGCGCATGTCCCGATTGTGTCATCGTCATCGTCCTGACACCAACAAAAAGTCAATTTCGATGCGTCCAGTCGCATCAGCATGTCCTCCAGTGCAGCCGCATCCTCGTCAGCTGCTTCGCCCAGTTGCGTGCGACGTGTGCGCACGGATCTGAAGACCTCGGAGAATAGATTTCTGGCCGGGCAGCGCAACAGCTCACCGCTGGGCATCAAGCAGCTGAGCTGCGCTGGCCACCACACCCAGCCGAATCATCATCATCATCAACATTATCACTATGTGCCCAGTTGTGTGGCCAGCAGTGCGCCCACAGCCAATGCGACATATCTCAGGTTTCAGCTAAATCCGTTTGTCAAGGCCCAAAGCTAAACTTTGCTCCTGTTTTGGTTTTTCTTACAGCGCCCAGCTGCCTGCGCGTGCCACACGTTTGCTGAATCGCTCCCGACTGCAGGATCAACAGCAGCTTGCGGCGGGCAACGACTCGGACAACAGCTTGCGGTCCACGCACAGCGGCGCCTCCAGTCGCAAGCGCGCCTCCACCACCTCGTCCACATCGAGTCTGCAGCGACGCCAGCAGCAGCAGCAGCAGCACCAGCTAACGGCGACGGCGTCCAGCTCGAGACGCGCATCTGGTCTGGGCGGCAACGCGGAGCTGCATAGCTCATCGGACGATCTGATGTTATATGACAAGTCCTTCAGGAATGCCATGATCCAGGATGTGCTGCAGTTCAAGAAGCAGCTGCTGCGACTACGTCGCATTCTACAGGAGGTGGGTGAACCAGTCAGTCAGTCATTCGGTCATGTCCACATCATTTTCCGTTTCCATTTTCAATTTTCTTTTGCACACACACACACACACCATCACACTCACACATACATGCACAGGATGATGATTCTGACACGAAACGGGTAGGTTTTCGTTTTCATTTGATTTTCCCAACTCACAACCACAAATCAGTTTGATATGTTGCTGTGGAACTCGTCTCATTTATTTCATTCCCTTACATTCCACTTGCAGACGGAAACGCTGAATCCCTTCGAGAACGACAATGTGCAGCTGTTTGCAGCCTGCGGCCTGGACAGCAAGCAACTAAATGACATCGATCTGGCCAGCTTGACCTCGTCCATCACGGAGGATCCCTTGCAGGAGCTAACGGATCTACGTAGACAGGTGGTTTACCTTCAGGTATTTGCACGTTCGTTTTCATTTCGTTTGCTCGTTTTGTCGCGCGTACCTCAAAAACTCAGTCTGAGAGTAACAAAGACTCACTTTCGCTTTCTTACCAACAACTATAACTATATATCTATATATATATACGAAGCAGTCACCCGAACAGGAATACAATTTAAAAGAGTTCTTTTCTTATCGATATACTATTGCTGTTGTTTTTTTAAAGTTTCCTTTTGGCATGTAACATACAAAAGCAGACCAAAACATACTTCATTTTTGCTTATTTTAAATAGTATCTTATGGATTCTATATCTTATATCTTGTATATTGCTAGCAGAATTCAAACAAATACCAAAACACGCACCTATTCTTATAACTAGCTACATTTAGAGGCAACAATTTAAAGAAAATAAACATTTTTAGCTGTTGTTTGTGAATTCATGCTCCAAATTCCGAAATTATGTATATATTAACTGCTTCTACTTACAAAAGAAGGCAAGTGGAATGGCAAATTTCACAGGTACAATGGGAACAATTGAAAATGGAACACTTTTGAATTGGCAACAGAAGATGAAGATAAAATTAAACACAATTCGAAGGATATGCTGTTGAAAGCCTCTCTTACAGCAAAAGGCTTAAGCAAGCTATTACGGCTATATAAATAGACAGATATATGCCTAATTTGGCCACATTCCTATTCTAAACCATACAAAAACTTAACTTTAAGCCGAACGTTCTAATCTTCCCATGAACATTCGGAATCTTCCTATGATTATGTTCCGCTCAAACCCAATTCCCATCAGTTTTGTAACTAGAAACAGCTTTTTGCAAATTGCCCAATTATCAATTGTAGACCTGAATAATTTTCTACCTATTTAGGTCTGAGTTTTACGGGCCATAAAAGAAAAAAGCCTCAGCAAAAAAATCCCAAAAAGTAGCCAAAGCAACCAATTTGTGCAACTGGAATGCTTGGCAATTGAAATACTCTGCAATTTAGCTCAAGTTTTTTTTTTAAACATTTTTTGTTCGGAATTTGGAGCTTGGTTGTGTACATTGATGGATAGCATATACTCTGTATTTATGCAACTTTTTGTGAATGTCTTAAATTACAAAAAAAAAACACACTCTCTGGCTTAGTTTGTGAACATGAATATCTAATTTAGTGGCCTTTGTTAAAGCTCGAGCGCAAAACTAACAATTGTGTGCTTGTGTGTGTGTATGTGTATTTGTGTGTGTGCGTCTATTTACCAGGGTCAAGTGGATGATCGTGATCGCACCATACGCCTGCAGCGAGATCTTATCGAGCAGCTGGAGGCGGAGAAGCGGCAGGCGGGCAACGAGGCTGGCATCCATCAGGCCAACAAGGAGCGCATTAGCATGGCCACCCAAACGGAGCGAGTAAGTGTAATAGGCAGCTATCTAGCTATATACATATATGATATAGATATGTGTGTGTTTTGGAGTGTGTGCACAACATTGACTAACCGAAAGCTATCAACAATTCCAATTCCACTTTCACAGACACGTCCACTTGCCATTGGTGCGGAGGGTTTGTCCAGGTAGGCAAACGTTCAGCTGCGATTTATTCTTGATTTCTTGCTATTATTTATTATTATTTTTATAATTTGTTGTTGTTGTTGTTGTTGTTGCAACAAAACTAAAACAAAACGTTGCTTGTGGCTGCCGCTGCCGCTGCTGCAGCAGCTCGTGTGTCAGCTGGTTTCATGCGCTGCTGGCTTTTTGGCTCGCGGCAGCATGCAAATCAGTTGGCCACTATTTTTTTTTTTTTACTCTCTGTTGACGTTAATGGCCGCAAATTGTAATGGCAACGGCCTAATTTGGCCAGCCTGCAACAAGTAGCTGCCACAATAGCAGCAGCCGCGGCAGCCCGTCTTGCACTCACTTATTTTTTGTACGAAGCC
Source organism: Drosophila ezoana (assembly GCA_035045725.1). NCBI lineage: Eukaryota > Metazoa > Arthropoda > Insecta > Diptera > Drosophilidae > Drosophila > Drosophila ezoana. The sequence goes on along the minus strand of JAWNOU010000177.1, from coordinate 16,924,614 downwards.
TGTGCTGATTATCTAACTACTCGTAACTGCCGCATTTGATTAACCGCTCTATATACATCTATATATATCATCCAAACACACTTGAATACTATCTGAAACCTAACATGCTGCTTTTTGAATACTATCTGTATATATAGACTACAGTTTGGGGAGCAACAGGTACTATTTTGCGATTTCATATTAGCCGTTATAGTGCTCTGTGCGATCAATCTATTATGTATACTACATCTAAGCTATAGCTGTTTGGATAATTGCAACTACTGCAACTAAATCCGGCCAAGTTTCAAGAAAATATATATTAAAATAAGCACTAAACTGTATTATACTAAATTATATACAAAAAAAAAATACTAAAAATAACCTGGTTCGAACCTTGGGCTTTAACTGTATTTAATACTATTAAATACTAAAACAGAAAGGAAGAGTTCGACCTTTAGGCTGTTATTTTAATGCTCAAAAATTACTAAACGAGGAACAGAGTTGGAAACTTGGACAATAGTATTTAATACTAAAATAATACTAAAAGAGCAACCAATTTCAAACCCTGAACTTTCGTATTTAATACTAAAATAATACTAACGAGCATCCTAGCTCGAAACTGGGGCTGTTAAAAGATCAACCGAGTTTGAACCTTGGCTTTAGTATTTAATACTAAGTCAATAATTAAAGAGCAACCCGCTTCGAACCGTAACATGTTGTATTTAATACTGATATAATAGTAAAAGAAAAACCGCACTCGAAACTCAGGCTAATACGAAACAAATACTTTACGAGAGATCAGGGTTCTTTATATATATGACTATAACCGTATTCAATACTAAAATAATACTAAAGAAGCAAACCGAATCTAACCTCGGGCTGTTGTATTTAATACTAACCTGATAAAAAAGAGCAACCGGGCTCACGACGTATTATGTTAAATTTAATACTAAAATAATACCTTAAGAGCACCTGGGTTCGAACCTTTTAATGTTGTATTTAATACTAAAACCAGGTTCGAATCCTGAACTAGTTTACTTAAGGCTTTAACTGTATTTAATACCAAAATCATACCAATAGAGAAGCCGGGTTCGAACTAGACTATCCTATCGCATCGTAGACTAACTTTAGTTAATTACTAATTTGGAAGAGACTTAGCTGTAAGCATTTGAAATTTGTTGCCTGACACTTAACACTGTGTGTAAACTATTTTAATTGCATGCGGCAATTAAGTAGAGTTCCCAGGTAAAGCTGAACCCAAAAACTAACCCTAAACAAATACTACTCAAAATATAATTAATGTAGTGAACGAATCAAATATGACACTCATAGCATGTGCACATGAACCCGTTTGATTCGTTGCGTTCCTTTACTAATCTATGGTCTATCTCTACCGCCCGCAGAAGTAAGCCCGAATATACCAGTTATACCACGCACTTTCCGACGCTCCACTTGCAATGCAACGACTCCACGCTGGCGGCCACCACGATAATCCGCCATCAGCCGCAGCAGTTGCCATGCAATGGCCACAGCAGCAATCACAGCAGTCGCCGCAGCAATCACAGTAATCACAGCAACAACAGCAACAACAACAACAACAACAGCAGCAACAGCAACAACAACAACAACAACAATTGCCGTGCTCTTAGCCAGACGCGTCGTCACACAATCATTTCCACCACGCTGACCAACTACAATCAGCAGCTGGCAGCCGCCGCATATCCGCGTCGCGCCTCCATCGGTTGGGATGCGGCCGAGACGAACTTGAACGCGACCATGCCCACTTCCACAGCTGCCCACAAGCCAGTGCGCATAACGCTCATTGGCGAGCCGTTGCCCCAACAAAATGGCGTCTGCCATAAGACGGCGCCGCTGTCGGCGCAACAAAATGGCGTCAAGGCGCATTTCCTGAATGGCTGCCAGAGCGGGGCGCACAGCGGGGTGCACAGCGCGTCTGCGTCGGGCGCACCTTATCAGCCGTTGTACAACAGCAACAAGATGACAAGCCCAACCGTAACTATAGTCTGATTTGGATACCCTAACACAACCCAGTTGCAACAGAAAAGGAAAAGAAAGTGTCAGCAGGCGCTTATAGTTAATAAGCTACAAATTCTTAGATATATGAGTATATAACTATATATACATATATATGTATATATATATATATGTATGGAAAACCTAAATATACCAACAAGCTATATATAAAGCATATATCTTACAATATACTCTCAAATTGTTTGCAGTCTTACCAAAATCAGTTAAGAAAACTTAAGATTTCAATTAACAAAAACAAAAGAAAAAGTAAACTATATAATATATAATAGATTCCAGTATCTATAAGAAAGTAGCCTGCATTTTTTTCTCCATGTACAATAAATAAACAAATAAATCAATAAATAATCATTTAATATAAAGGCACAGCTCCGCAACTAGTTAAATTCGTGTACTTCAACTAACTAAATGTTAATTATGTTATTTAATTTGTAGCCCTAAGTTTTAGTATATTCTGTAATTATTTTGTTTCGGCTTAATTTAACTGTATTATAGTATACGAACTTACATAATGCTACAAATAATTATATGCATATACAATATATATATTATTATAATAACTATATAATAATCTTCTTCTTCGTCGAGCACAATAATCGTAATTATCCGAAAATACGTGTATGCTGAAACAATTGTAAACAATGTGAAGCTTATTAAATAGAGCTCTTAGCCAGATGCTATTTATCTATAGAATTACCGCAAAATGTTTTTCCTTGGAATTCACTTTGTCTACAGCCTGGCCCACACTCGACTGTGTGTGTCGAGTGGAGCTCTTGAGTCATCTGGCGCCGGCCAAGATGCGTCTGCGAGAACCGGCTAATCGCGAAACTGGATTTTCGCCAAGTCGGGGATTCTTATCAAGCGCTTGAGCGCTCGACGAGCTGCGCTCAGTAGCAATTGAGCATTCGAGCTGGAATGTCGCTGAATGCCAAACAGTTCCGGACTTGGTCAGTTCTCTGGCTGCTCTGCTGGGCCGTGCCCCGTGCGTTGGCTCAGTTGTGCGAGGCGCAGGGCTGGCGCAGCTTTGAGTGCCGCGAGCTGGGCAGCCTGCAGGAGCTGATCAATGAGAAGGCCTTTCCCACTGACAGCTGGCACAGGCTGAGCATCAGAAACGAGCACACGGTGCTGAGCATAGGCATAGGTAGGTTCTGCGATTGAATAGTTGTGCAGCTGCGCTTTAACCTCCATTGCAGCTGAAGACGCGGAGAGCTTGACCGGTTTGTTGCACTTGGATCTGTCGCATGTGCAGAAGCTGCAGCTGCAGCGAGCCGGCTTCTCCATGCTGCCCCAACTGCAGCAGCTGAACATCAGCGGCTGCGCCTTGGGGCAACTGCTCGACACGCACTTTGCCGCCAACGCAAGGCTGCAGCTGCTCGACGCCAGCCACAACGGGCTGACAACTCTGAAAAAGCATCTCTTTGGCAAGCTGCGCACTTTGATTTATGCCAATTTTACACACAATGCGCTGACGCACTTCGAGCTGCCCCACATGCCACTGCTGCAGCAGCTCCAGCTGGACCACAATCAGTTGATTAATGTCAGCCTCGGCGATTGTCCCTATTTGCAGCAGCTTAGCCTTAACGGCAATCAGCTTGACCAGGTGAGTAACCAACAGGGCAGACATGCGTTAATGTTAACGCATTAACATAGTGTTAATGCGCGATCACATCCCAAGAATAGATAGAAAGAGGCGCCCAATCAACGTTATCTCTTATACACGAATATATATCCCAAGTCTTACTCTCTCTGTAGCCTATAAACTCTTTTTGCTTTGTTAACGAGTGTAGCGAATCATCAGCTGTATTTATTTTGGGTTCCACAAAGGTCGCGGCTTCTATTGAATCTTATCTGTATTTGATTTCTTACAACTGCGTAGCTTATAATCTCATTCAATAAGTATAGTCTACTAGAGTAGAAATACCTGTTCTAGGAATCGGTTCTTGAGTACCCTACCATTATTCTTATTTTATTATAAACCATATAGGTTATAGTTATACATTATCGGCAAAAGTTTCGCCCAGTACTCGAAACCGGATCCTTGTTGTTCAGTGTATCGTAAAACTTCTCTGTTTATTATTCTATAGCTCTACTGAACTTTTCAAATAAAGTACCACGCATTCAGCATATTAAGGCCTTTATATGGCAGCTTGAAGATCTTCGGCGTGCAAACGATTTAATACCCTTTTAGATATTTCCCCTTGGCTGATATGTAAGAATAGTGCAGCTCATTTACCATTATTTACCATAAAAGCATCTACTTTTCTACCGATCGTTCCTATGGCAGCTATAAGATATAGTGCCCACGGGCGGACGGCCGGAAGGACAGACACATATGGCTATATCAGCTCGGCTGTTGATACCGATTAAGAATATATATACCCTATGGGCTCGGATGTCATCGTCTATATGTAACACATTTCATAACAAGGGTATAAAAATTGTGTACATCTATTTATTCAAAAGAGAGCCTAACAAGTATCAAATCTCACGCCCTAGCTCAACAATCAGGGCAGGGTATAAATTAAACCTGTTTTAATTTAAAGATATTACGTTATCGCTTATGAAGAATCTACGTGCATTAAAGATCCATTTAAATTGCATTAACTATGCACTCAATTATTTCTAAATATGGATTATCATTAAGTAACTTATTAAAAAAAATCACTCGGCATCGAATCAAATGACACAATTTGTGCGAGAGCCGACCCGGCTTTAATAAAATTCTTGTATCTCAACCTATTCTCTAGAGTCTGAAAAGGGAATCGGGCTTTATTAAAGCCAGTTTAAGTATTTCGTTCGAATTATCGATTGGCATTAATTAAATGCTGTTTAAAAATAACAGGAGATATGGCTAGAACTGATCACAATGTTTTGCGATTATATGGCTTCTCTTATCAAACATTTGATTTCAATCGGTTTTATGGAGTATTTCGATTCCAACAAAGCTTATCTCTTAAGAATAAGACTATTTGAACCGAGTTAAATTATTAAAGTTTTAAAAATGTTATAAATTCAATATTTAGGGTATAGTAGGTCCAATTTTGAAACGATTTGGAGCCCAGTTTTTCTCAAAACCCCGTCTTGGTGCTTAGTTTCAACCCAAAGGGAAGCTTCTGTAAAAATTTCGTGTATGCGTGTAACGTTCAGGCTGCGCGTTGATCAGTCAATCAATCAGTCAGTTAATCAGTCAGTCAATCAGTCAGGCAGTCTGACTGATTCACGTTTTGCCGTGAATCCCATTTTGATAATTTACTTATGAACCTTTCAGCTGAATGCAACAACCTTTCGTGAACTACCTGGACTAGTGGACCTGCAACTGGGTGAGAATGCGCTCAAGACCATTGACAAAGACACTTTTCATCCGTTGAGGCAGCTGCGTTCCTTAAATCTCTCGCACAATGAACTGGATGCACTGCGTCCACAGGTGTTTGGCTCAGCTACGGGGCAACTGGTTGCGCTGCAGCAATTGGATTTGTCCGGCAATAACATACGCCTGCTCTTTGACAATCAATTTCGACTGCTGAGCAAGCTGCAAATGCTGGACATATCCCACAATAGCATCGCCAGCCTGAGTGCTGGACACTTTGCGGGTCTACAGTCGCTGCGCAAGCTGTATTTGCAGTCGAACGATATACTCGAGATCAAACCTGACACGTTTGCAGCGCTTGAGGATCTGGACACACTGGACTTGTCGCACAACAACCTCGAGTATTTGGACGAGAAGGCATTTGGCAGCAGGGCAATGTCGCGCCTGCGCAAACTCAATCTGAACGCCAACAGTCTGAAGCGTCTGCATGCGCTGGCCTTCTCCTCGCTGCCCTTTGTGGAATACCTGTCCTTGGGCAACAATCAGCTGGGCCGGCTGGATGTTCTTATGTTTGCGCCCATGCGACATCTACAGAAGCTGCATTTGGGCCACAACGAGCTGACCGAGATCAGTTCAACTGTGCTGGAGAGCCTGAGCAGCGTCGTCGAGCTGCTCATTGACAACAACAAGCTAACCTTCCTGCCGGATCTAAATGGTACGCTGGCCAACTTGAAGCGTGTGGCCATTGAGGGCAATCCCTGGCAATGCGCCTGCTTCATGCAGCTGGAGCGTTGGCTCCAGGCCAAGCACGTTACCTACGTGCGCGAGGGCACCGGCTTCTACAGCGGCGAGAAACCACTGTGCGTGGTCACAGCTGTGGAACACTGTGTGCAGACACTGTCGAAAGATCGACACCAAGATGTTGTGGATAAGTTTGAGGAGCGACTACAATCAGGGCGGTCCTTAGATGGTAGCCCAGATGAAGACTGATTACTGTGATGAATAAGTGTGAGATGAATAAATACATTTTTGATGAACGTTGATGATTTATGTTGTAGGGCTTCTATGTTATCATAAGGCAAAAACACGGCCTGTTGGTGGCGCAGATTCCTATTATTCCAAGACAGATGTTGTATTAATTTGAACATAATGTGGTACATTTCCTTTTGTTGGCTGCGTCTTGCATTTTGTGTGTAATTTTCAATTTAACAAACTATAACTCGAGTCGTTTAGGCGGGGGTCTTAACGCGCAGGGCCAAGGCAGTCAAATCGCCAATGCACTTGTTTAGCGTCTCCTTCTCCTGCTGGGGCGAGATGCTGGACAGCACATTAGCCACAATCCAGTTGACCATGTGCTTTTGGCTGAGACGACGCTCAACGTGACGGCATTCCACCTGATAGTCCAAGCGACGCTTGACCTCTGAGTAGACATTCATGGCACGCTCGCGGAAAGCAGCCTCCAGCTGGAGGGCAATGTTCTCCTTCTTGGCATCCATCAACAAGAGGGCACCATCGGCACGCCACTGCTCCTTCTTCTCGGCCTCAATGGCATCAGCGAGCACCTTGAGCTCAGACTCGCGACCCTCCTTCCACTCGCCTTCGATTTTCTACAAAGACAATAGTTAATGATGATACATATTCCCTTCAATTCCTTTCATACTCACATCGATTTCACCATCAGCCCAGCGAGCAACAGCTGGACCCAGTTTCTTGACCGCAATAATGGCCATAATACCGAGCGACAGACCGCTGTAGTATTCGTGCTCCATCACGTAGATTTCCTTGGAGCACAGGTAGGTGATCAGACCCACGCCGAATGTGTAGGGGCCAGTCACACCGGTCTTGTTATAGAAGAACTGGAACCATTCCTCTGGAATGAAGCCCAGACGCACCTTTCCGGGATGTTCGGGACGCTGGCGGCGCTCAGCAGATCCGCTGGCAGGCTGGGCGGCGGCGGCAGCTGCCGAGCGGCTGGCCACCAAGCTCAACGGGCGCTGGGCTAAACAAAATAAAATAAAAAGCGATTATTATTTTGCTGTCTCCAGTATCATTTGCAAAAAATGCAATTTTAACACATCGTTCGCGAATGTAGCCCGTGATTACATAAACCACGATGGCAGATTTTGCGGTGCCGTAACAATTTTCACGGTCGCCGTTTGCTGCACTAACACCCGCGCAGTGGCCAAGTAGCAAGTTTTTGACCAATTTATATATTTAACTTTACTATTTTTTCGTTTACCTGTAAGGAGTGCGGCTCTGGAGAACATTTTTGTAATGATGTTTCGACGAATTTATGCTACTAAATTGACGTTCAGGTCCTCACCTACCCTGTAATTCACAATAGAGCAGCAAAACTATCGATTATTAGTTCACAAACATGTGTCTACGGCGTTGCCAGATGCGTACAACGAGAACTGTTCGATTTCTCCACTCATACAATGTTACTCAATATACTAAAGTTAGTATTTTCGATTTGCATTTTTTTTTGGTATTTTCAAGATTGCCAACTGCTGTCACTCTGTACATTTTTAAATATTCGCGCCTTTATATGGACGCGCAACAAAAGGTGACTAAAATTCATTCAGCGAAAAACTTATCAATACTATATCATCGCAACAATTTCAAATAAAAGAATGACACTGCTGACTTCTCGTTTGTAACTTTACAAGTTTTTATTAAAAAATATTACAATTCGCTAAGTAAATTGTGTCTAAAATAACATGAATCGCATGTGAAAATTTTGCATTAAAATACTTTTACAAAATACTATAAGAGACAGCGAACATATTTTGAAAATGATAATTATAAGACTGTAGGATTTCGTTTATGTTATATATTATTCGTTTACTTTGTTTGTTTGTTTCAGTTCTCAAAGCTATTGTGTGCAGTTTTCATAAATAAAGCGATTAAGCATGAGCTTCTTTGTGTGTGTTTCTTTTTGCTAAACTAACTAAAATGACTGTCTTGTGCGTAGAAAATAAAAACCTACAGGGAACACTAAATAGATATACAAAGAAATTAAAAATTATTAAAAAGAGCGTATAAAAATCCTTTGCGCTAACGTTATTTGTACAGCATTTCAAATAAAACATGATACGACTATTTACAGCAGTAAACATATACATATTTAAAAACGTAATAATACATGTATAAGACTAATTTACAACTTTCAACATTGTTTGTTCCTTGTGTTTTTCTTTTTATACAAAACGAAATGATTTGGCCTAACATTAAGAATGGGTGGTCGTCTCAACAGGATGATGATGATTACATGACGTTTGATCCTCATATGAACACACTTATCATACATACATTCTGCTCTCTCGAGTCGGAAGGCTGGTTGGGAGTGGCGCAGTCCGTTGGCTCATTCAATTACATTGAAGCGCGTGAGCAGCTTGTGGTAGCACCAACGTACCACTTGCTGCACGCGGGACACCATCCAGACGCAAAGGCTACCTGTGTGACGCAGTTTGGAAGCGTAGTGCTTGAAGTGATCTGTGTGGGAAGAGTTAAGGCAACCAAAAGTGTACAGAAACTATGAACAATAAACTACGGACAATAGACATTTTGTGAAAAAAGGATATAATAATGTCCAAGGTGGATGACCGCCGTTTATGTAGGTCACGTACGTGAAACCGTCCTTGCCCTTGCCCCTTATGTTGTAGTAGTAAGGCAGAAACGAATGTAACGTAAATCTGAAAGCAAAACAGAAAGAAGCCGTTAATAAGCTAAAGACACGCAACCAATTGGATGGACATTATCGATATGCACGTGGATAAATGGAGGTGTGTTACCTTCTTTTCTCATAGAAAAATATGGCAGGTTGATTTGTGGTCAGCGTGTGCAGGAAGATTGCCTTCACCGCATGTCTTTCTACCGTCGTCAAATGGTTCATCAGCGCGTCCAGCAGCAGCGAACCGATGCCATTCCGACGATGTGCCCGATGCACCCCCAGTGACAAGATGTAGCCGACATCCGCGTTGCGACCCATCGAGTCGGGCAATATGCCTTTGTCCTGCATGGGAAAACCGCTCAGCCTGGTGTAAAACTCATCACTATCACTGAAATTGGCTATTACCTCCTTATTGACATTTCGATACGGTTTGATTTCGGCAACAATTAAACCAATTATCGCCAGATTATATACAGCGGCTAGCGCAAAGAAGCGCGTACTTGAGGTAATATCTTCGTACCATGACAGTGGATAATCAATCGGAAACCATTCTTGGCACAGCGTGCGCACCTGTCGCAGTATAAGTACAATTAAATTCTTATAATAATATTCATTGGCATATACTCACCTCCGTCAAATCGTCGGGCACCAAAAACCTTAGCTGGACATCATTGACGGAGCAGAGCGGCACATGCTCGCAGTCGCAGTCGACGCGCGTGAGGATATCGTTGTTGGGTGGAGCATTGTGTTTATTGTAGCTGATTCAGCGCATAAAAGACGCCGCATTACCAAAAGATATACATACATATATATTATAGTTATTTGAAATGCGTGGGATCTATGTATTAGTAGGCGACGGCCACCGATTTCACTTGCATAATATTACGACGCGTCACGACACCAATAGATAAACAAAGGTCTATATATTAACGCACCCAGCGGCACCCGGCAACAGCAATAGCAAACGTCGGCTACGGTCGCCTACTCGCAGTGGACTCTGCTGCTTAATACCCCAGCTTTTGTGCTACTCACAGCGTAAATTGTGGCATGCTGCCGGAGCTGCTGCTGTTGCTGCTCTGCTGCTGCTGTTGTCTCCAATTAGGGCAATTATGTCCATGGGTTGTGGCTGTGCACCACACAGGTTAGGCGCGCAATTTGGTCGGCCGTTTGTGATGATATGATAGGGCGAAATTTGAATGCTCAGTTCGGGCTGCGTGCGTTATTTTGAGTGTGGTGCGCCTAATTGATTTTAATTAAAATTCACATTCGCCACATAAAACCACTTGCTCTCGCACGCTGCAGTTGTTTTATGGTATCAAATATCAAAGGTAAACTGCTGCTTTTACTGCCGATGCACTCCATTTAGTGCGCGCCTGCTCTCCTCTGATGATACACACCCGCATTTCTTGGTTAAAAAAAACTACAAAAATTTCCTTTTTAGATTTCTTTACATTGTTTATTACAAACGACTAACGTGAAAACTTCACTGTGAAGAGCACGATTGCAAGTGTGAAACAGCTGGTTTGCCATTCACACAAAATGACGCCGGGATGCCACATAAGCGCAATGCGGTGCTGCCTGACTGATAGCTAAACCGCGTATTTTAAATCCAAATTTAAAATTTATATATTTATATTCGCATTTATAATTATTGTAATGGTTTCCTTTTGTTTTTCTTAGGCTTAGTAGCGCCTGGCTTGGCTTGCGGCCTGCGAAGTGCTTGCCACCGGCGCTGCAGCTGGCTTAGTTGGATCGTCCAGCACTCGCACCACCATTGAGCTTTTCGGACCAGTGCACCAAGTTATGCCATGCTCATCCACGACAAATGTTTCTAGCGTAACCTGAAATTGGCCGCCACTCGAGATGGGCAGCAGGAAGCTGCCGGAAAGGAAATCACGCTGTGGCTTCACAATTTGGTTGAGCGTGACCGTGTCATTGTTGGGCGTCTTTCCCAGCTCGTTGCCTGGCCGCGGCGTCAGCAGTTGGGATGTGAGACTCAGTTGCACCGAGTCGACGCGTCGGAAGTGTTTCTGCTGCTTGCTAAAATGTTGCAGTACGCCCTCCACTTTAATCACCAGATTGCTGCCCGACTGCACAATGACGGGTTCTGTGGCACTGCGAGGCTGTGGGCTAACCGACAGCTTTATCTGCGTGGACTGCAGTATCTGGAAGAAGTAGCGCGGCAGGCACAGTGAGGTCTTTGTTATAATTTCGATCAAAGCAATGATCACGTCCAAATGCCTGTTGCTAATGGTCTTGGCGTTGGGCGGCTCCTGCGGCAGGTTTTTCTGCATTTGTTCCATGCGCTGGCAGCTGGCTGCAAAAAAGCGCGTCTCCGGATGATTGCCGGTGGTAAGAAAGACAGGCGGCTCCGGCGGCGTGGCATAACAAATCGATTCAATAATGTGGGCGAAGAGCGCGCATTGAAATTCGGCCACCTCGAGAAACTCCAGCGTCACATTATCCGCATCAAAGGATGACTTGTAAAGGCGTGCATACGTCTCCTCGCAAGCCTTCAGCGACTTGACCAGCTTGCGCAACTGATTCGTCACATGGCCAAACTTTTGCAAATAGTCGCGTGAGTTCTGTGCCAGGCTGCCCGCAATCGCAGGAGGCGGCACAATCACCTGCGCATTCTTGACAGTCACGGCCAGGTGGAGGGTCTGCAAGAACTGTGCGCGTATCTTCAGATACTCCAGCTGAAAGCTGCACGGATGTTGTGGCGAGGAACAGGCACGCATGCTGGCCAGCGCCTGTTGATACAGATTGCTCGCCGCCTCCAGACGCCTCATCAGCGGCAACATTGGCTCCGGCGCCTCGGCGGGCGCGTAATTGTCGCGCATGTAGGCATACTCTCGGCCATAGTTAAGAATGCACTCGGCCTGCGAGATCTGCGCCAGGGAAACCAAAAAATAGTGCATGTGATCGCTGATGACAATCTGCGATACCTTCGTATAGATGTGCGCTGCCACATAATGGTGACCATAACGGCTCGCCGTGCGCGCTATTCGATACAGAGTCCAACAGTTGACGCGTTCGATGCATTTCTCGAAGCAGTGAACCACTTCCTGTGTCAGATAACAGCCCATGGTCGTTTGGAAGACAAGAGCGCTTAATATTTCCACTGTGCGCAGCAGCTGCTCCGGCTGTTCTTCGCTGTCCACCAGTTTGTTCAGCTTGTACAGAATAAGCGGCAAACGCGCTAGCATCGGATTCGGCTGAAAGTGAGAATATTAAGTAAGTAATTGGCTTGTTGGATACGGCAGAAATATCACCTTGGGTGGCGCCGGCTCATCAGTTTCCATAGCCGTATCGTCTTCAAGACCTTCGGCCGTGGAGAATGCGTACTTGCGCAGCTGGAAGTGCTCACAGAGTCCGACAGCCGCTTCGCAAATAAGCTGTAGATTATCAGGCGGATAATCAACATTGTCGCCTAGGGTATTCGTTACCATCTCGATGAAGTCGGCTCCGAATTCCGCATTCGCTTGGGTTATGCGTATGCCAAAGGCAAGCACACGTCGCAAATCACGATTGAACTCCGCCCGACGCGACGTACAGAACAAAAGGCCCTCCATATGCAAGTCCACCATTTCGAGTATAATATCAACATGTGGGTCCTGCTTCTTGAGACCAAAGGCCACCAAAGCAGCCAGCACAGCCATTGCCTGCGTCGCTGTGGTGTAGTCATCCAATTTGCTGATGCACTCGTTGCAAAGGCGCAGCAAAGCGTCCCGATGCTCGCTCAGCAGATGCTGGCACGTCAGCGGGCACTCGCTCAGTTTTAGGAGTATGGAGAGGAACAAGAACTGTTCGGCGCCATTCGTGCAGAGATTAAATTTGGCGATGAGGGCGCCAATGGCGGGCTTGGGCCAGGCGTTCACGCTCTGCTTGCCGGCCAGCTCATTGAAGGAGCGTAGAACCTGGATGCGCACGGGCGTTCGCAAATCCTGCATAAAGTCGAGCAATACATTTAGCTGGCCCGGCACGCCCACCAGCGTACGCGACGACAATTGTGTGAGTGTATTAATGATGGCCACCACAAAGCTCTGGGCGGGATATTTGGGCAACAGCTCCAGGCACAGCTTGCTGACCAATGCCGCCGTATTGGCATCGTGGTGCATGTGTCGCAGCACCGGGATGAGCAGCAGTTTCATGGGCACCGGCACCTGCAGCGATTCAATCATGTCCGAGATTTTCGCACACATGCTGATGGCAAAGGAGCTCGATTGGGCGGCAAAGCAGCTGCTAGCATAGATGGCGGCCTCCACCTCGACGGTGTCGTGGCTGTCGAGAGCACGACGTATTGCATGATGCACCTGTGGCTTCTCTGGTATTACACGTGAGACGGCGCCCAGGGTGCGGAGCAGCAGAGCACGCGCCACCGGATCATTCGAATGCATCACCATAAATATGCGGCGCACAAAGTTGTCAATGTTGAGTATCTTGTCCAGATGATTCTCACTCTGCTGGCACACACGCAGCACCCAGAAACGCAGCAAATTTGAGCCGCTGACAAAGAACTCGGCTAGTTTGATGAATGACGAGTTGATCAGTATGGGAAAGGGATACTTCTCAAAGAGTCTCGGGAAGCGCACAATTGCCTCGCATTGTATTCCCTGCTTGGCGCTGCGGAGGCCCTTATCCAACTCCATGAGCACGGCATTTGAATCGTGCTCATTGTCGTTCAGGAAGGACTCGTTAAACATGCTGACACGTGTGCCCGTTAAATGTGCCATTTTTCCGCTATTTATGTAGTTACATTGACTTTGAAAATAAATATTGCTTCACGATATGAAAACAATAAACAAATCCAATATTAAAACTGATGCAGGCTACCGGTTGCCATTCAGCTGTAAACGTACATGCAAGGTACGCAACTCGTGCTAATATGATCAATTATTATTTTCGTTAAAATGTTAAAAACCAAACATGTGTAGCATATGAAAAATGAAATTATTGCTTAAATTGTCTAGAACTTATTCGTATGTTTTTTTCTGCACAAATTTCTGCTGCATACTCAGAATAACTAATGCTGAAATTCTTAACAGAGCTGTTAACTCTACAGGATTCCGTCAGATGGTTCTGTTACGCGTTGCTTGTGAACTTGTTGCTGTTTAAATGTTTTACTTCCTTGCAAGTTCTTTTCTGCAAACATTTTCTGCCGCGTAATTAGAATAACTCTTAACAGAGATGTTAACTCAACAGAATTCCGTCAGATGGTTCTGTTACGCGTTGCTTGTGAAATTGTTGTTTAAGTTGTTTAAAATATGTTTGTTTTGACTAAAGTAGATAGTGGTCTGTACACAAATAAAAAATCATTTATATTTAATGCATTAACCAAGCTACTTGTTGCAGATAAGGAAAAAATAATTTTAATTCCATCCAAAGCGACGTACACGATCGGACGCTTGTCGACGGACTTCATTTTAGCTAAAGACCTTAGCATAAGCCGCACTCATGTACGCCTGTTCCTGCCCAGCGCTGGTACAGCAGAGGCGCTCACTGTGGAAGACCTGGGCTCCAGGTACGGCACATTTATCAACGATGACATTAAGCGAAACAAAAAGATGAATGCCAAAACGCCAACTCCAATCCAGGTTGGAGATAAGGTCCGTTTTGGTGCACTGGAGAACGTCTGGCAGCTATCGCAGCTGAAGCTAATGACAACCGCATCAGCGTTGAGCCGCGCAGAACTTCAGGAATTGAATCAGCTAATAAAACCTATAAATGGCACTATCCTGCCTTCTTGGACAGATGAGTGCTCGCATTTAACTATGGACACGGTTACGATCACGGTTAAGCTTCTGCATGCTTTGCTGCAAAATAAACCCATCGTCCGAGTTGAGTTCTGGAGGGAGCTGCTTAAGTTCGCCCGCCAGCTTCACGTCTCCGAAGATTGGCCGAGGCCAGAAGATTTCGCTCCAGTTCAGCCGGCAGATATGCCCAGCATTAAGTGGCGTCCAGAGCGCACAAAACTGTTTGCCGGCAAAACGTTCGTATTCATGAATCGCAAGCATCTGGAGATGTACGGCCCGGTTGTGCAGAAAGCAAGCGGCGCTTGCAAGGATCTCAACTCGGGCGTACGGAAGCAATTTCTGACGAAAGCCAATGTTGTGGTCATACAATATGTGACCTCGACTCAGTCACAAGCAACAGAAACTATTTTCAGTGTTCAAGGTGTGTTAACTTTACAAAATTCGATTGAAACTTTGTTTTTTTAATCAAATTTAATATTAAAGGTATTCTGGAGCAGGCTGGACTGCGCCCAATACCAGATTACGAAATTGGATTAGCCATTTTGCACTGCTCCATGGACAAGTTTTGTAATCCGTCGCACAAGATAACTGAGAACTCGTTGGCTACAACCGAATCCATGGATTCATCGATCTTAGTCCCCAATACAGAGCGCACTCAAACAGAACATTGTAGACAGAACAATGCATCTGAGTTTGTTGTCGCTGAATCCCAAAAGTCGGAAATATATGCACTCAGCGCAGGAAGTGAAAACCCGGAAACGGAACCGCAGCCCAATCCAGCACCAAAACAATCAAAAAGTAAGCTACACAGTAGACAGAACAATGCCATATACTTGGACTCCTCTGATGAAGACGTTGAGGTGGTCGAGGAGCGAACAAAAAAACCCGAGTCGTTAATTGAGAATGAGTCGAAGCGGAAAATTGATCGTGTTGTCGATTCCTCTGATGAAATTCAGCCCGAATCACATCAATTAAGGAAAAGAACCAAAACTTCGAATGAGAACAGCTCTGCTAATAAAGCGGCTCAAGAGAATGTTGCAAAATCAGATGCACTGGCTATTGAAGAGGATCTGGTTGACAACTGTCAATTGGTAAAGGCAAAATCAAATGATTTGCCACAAAAAAGGCCTGCAAATAATGCATCTAGGCGCTCAACTCGATCCCACCCCCAAGTTGAGCAAATTGTCGTTCAGACGAAAGCGCCTGCATCGCCCAGACGATCGCCGCGCGGTAAACAGCCTGCAGGAAAGGTTACATTGAGTATAGCCCAGAGTGACGATGATAGTGATCAGGATGAGGAACTATTTCAATTCAAAACGCAGGCGTCGGCTTCTGTTGAACGTGCGCCCTTCAGGCCGACTGAAGTTAATATCGAGTCCAACAGCGTGCTGGCTGAGAAATCTGTGTCCAGCCCAAATGTCAATAAACCCGCCAGAATTAGTGTGCGAAATTTTCTGGAAAAATCACAGAATCATGTCACATCTCAAAATGCTACGCCCACTGCATCTCAGCCTCGCAAGCGTGTGCGCCTGCAGCTGATAAACGAGAGCGACAGCGATGACAATGAAAATCTGTTCCAGTTTGACGGAGCCAAGAAATTAAAGCGGACTTTTGGCTCGAGCAGATCAGACAATGATTCCAATGATGAGGACTTGTTCAATTTTAAAGGATGTGCTCAACAAGAGCACAGCAAAGCTGAAAGCGACGACGACGATCAGGATTCAGTTTGCACAGAGCCATTTGTGCCCGAAACGAAAATAAAATCCAAGTACATTGTGCCTAAACCAAAGGAACGACCTCGCAAAGTAGATATAAGCGCCTGGCTATCGTGTAGCGGGCTACATGAAGATGTCAAGTCGGAAGCAAAGCCGGATCCGGATGTATTACAAATGGATGCGGTCACTGTTAAAGAGGAAATTGGGGATGATAAAGAGAAACTGGAGCACCTCAAATGGTTGGCTAGCATCAAGGATAGCATACAAGTGCGCATGTGCGACATGAGCATCTGTGTCCGTGGGCCCGATGAAACGGATGCAGCTAACACAATTGAAAATAAATACAGCGCTCGCAAGAATTTTAAGAAGTTTGCCAAGGTACCAAACACTTATTTTATCAGAATCACAGCTAGCTTATTAATCAATTCTTTGCCTTTGCAGAAAAATAACGTTCACTCGCAGCGACACATCGTGGGACTAAAGCCCATGCAGCTGGCCGAAGGAATGGTCTCCGCTCTGTAAGTCAGCATCTAGATACATGTAATTTGTCTTGTTATATTTTGCTACCAATATATTTGCGAAACATGTTCAATGCCTTTTTTTGCTCCCGGGCTTGCAATTTGCGCTCAAAAAGTGTTGTTGCCGCCAGCCACTCGTGATTTTGTATCGCCGTCGTCAAACAGGTGTCCGGCGTCTTTTTTCGCGCCTTTGATTCGCGCACAATAAAATGCTTCACATCCTCCACGGTGGCCAGTGAGTCCAGGTGGAAGGTTGGCTGCGTCGGTGCAGCTATTGGAGTTTTCCGAGCAACCAAAGTGCCTACATCCGCTTTGGCCCGTTCTTTGGCCTTTTCTACTTTCGTAACCAACGGCGGGAGTTGTGGCTGCAGTGTGACACTTGCAGGAATCGCCTCTTCGGCTGGGACTACCGGCTGGCTTTCTTTTATCAGACGCAGCTGCGTTGGTAGATTATAGTTCTCGGGTATAAATTTATGCTTTTCCACCAGTGGAAATTTGGTGAGCTGAGGTTGTAGCTTGTTGTAAATAGTGGCACAATTGTTGGCCTGCAGTAAGCTTAACTTGTTTATTTTGGCTACGGCAGCTATGAGCAGTGTCAGGAACTCCATGAAGAAATTGCTGCGTATCATTTGTCCAAAGTATTTCACGGTCGCCTCGCAGCAGTCGCGAATACGTTCATGCAAACGATGGAAAGCTATCAAACGCACCAGAATGAATTCAAGACTGTTTCGTGTGGGCATTTCGCCAGACAGCTCCTCATCGCATGCATCTGGCAAGGCACCGCGGAAATGTTCCAAATCACGCGGCAGATCCAGACGCAGTAGCCGGCAGAGCGCTGCATTTAGCTTGCATACTGCTCGAAATCCTGGCATGCAGCGAAAAGAGTTCTTACGACGTGCCATCAGACGTCCTATCAAAGCGGCTGTCTGATTGAACTCCAAGTAGTCTGGGCCAGATAATTGGTTTAAGTATCGGTTGATGACCACAAAGACATTCTTTGCTGCGTGACGATTGATACTTAGTAAAAGTTCGCAGAAACTATAAAATTTACTTAAGCTTACCAAATCCTGTATCATTTACATGTAAAGTCACTAATGGTGGCTTTTTTAATTCAAATTCGTTCCAAAAATATGAACTTGCCATGCTTCAACAAAAGGTAAATAAGTCCAATAAGCTATCGATAACGTTAAATTCGATATCTTCGACTGTTAAGACTGCCAGATCGACAAATTTAAACTGCGTATAGAACACTATACAAATATAAGGTATTTAACTGTTTTTAAATCTTGTGTCAGTAACAGTAATGATTTTTAAAAACTTGTAGATATGAAAGTTCGTATAAACCATATAAGCATTTGAAACGCTTCTTTTGGCGGCTCATCGCTGTCAGACTGGGCAGCACCGATCGCAACGGTCTGGCAACTCTGCCATGCCCATATGACTTTGACTCCACCTGTCAGCTATTCAATTTCCTCAATTATTTACTGAAGAGAGCTGTTGCGTGTACTACGTATACGCGCTGCTAATTGCCTTTTTTACATTTTTATTAAGCTGAAGATATAGCCGTACTACGGGGGACGCGCGGGTGTTTGTGTGTAAACTGATTAGATAGAATCAAGGTTTTGCAAAAAAAATGCTAGTCATCAACACAATCAGAAATTCAGCGAGGCTGACGCTGCGTAACGCTTGGCTACGAAAAAGTTTGACCAGCACAGCCGGACCAACAAATTTCTCGCGCACTTTCTCGCTGGGTCTGGCACTTAGGCAACAAGATGTGTAAGTGGTATTAATTTAAGACACACGCCCAAGGGAAAACAAATGAATTGTTTATTGTTGCTTGCAGTGTGAATGTGACCTTCGTGAGAGCGAACGGCGAGAGGATTAAGTCTTCCGGCAAAGTGGGCGACTCGCTGCTCGACGTTGTGGTGAACAACAATGTAGATCTTGACGGATTTGGCGCCTGCGAAGGCACCCTGACCTGCTCCACTTGCCACCTTATTTTCAAAGTTCCCGACTACGAGAAGTTGCCCGATAAGCCCGGCGATGAAGAGCTCGACATGTTGGATCTGGCCTACGAATTGACGGACACCTCACGTCTGGGCTGCCAAATCACGCTCACCAAGGAAATGGACGGGCTCGAGGTTCAGGTGCCGGCGACAATAAACGATGCACGCGCTGCGTAGGCGTTCGTCCCCGACGGTTATTACAATTTGTTACTTTTTGAGTGCTATTTCGTTTAGTTAACGTATTCATAGACGATTATTCAAAGAAATCTTGTGTATTGGAAGTCCCAACGGACACTAACAAGCTCAGGCGGCTATTATAGATTCGTGCATAAATGAATTTGATTGTATGCTAGTTGATTTTTGGCAATGTATAACAGTTTTTAGGTACAAAGAAACCAAGAGAAATGTAAATATTTATGTGTTCGTAAATAAATAAGTAAAGTCAAGTTCTATTTTCATAAAATATGCATTTGTGATTATCTTACTTCGGTAGACACAAGAACTCTGGTTCTTGGTTACTCAAACCTCCTCCGACTACGCTACAGTTACCCAACTGTCGCCTCATCTTTGGGGAATCTTAGATTAAGACTGGCTGAATAAAGTCAAAATATTAGTTTCCTGAAAATGTCAGAATTAATCTGGAAAATAGCTGACTTGTACGTTCGCCTTTAACCAATATCCGCCCCAAAAAAAAACAAGACAAAGTTTTTAATAAAAGTAAACTTTTTATTATTTCGCAGCTATCAGATAAAGTAATAAATAAATAATTTAATATATACATCTGCTATATTAACTTATTTTAAACGATTTTCAGCATTTCCATTTTGCCGCTGTGCCTTTTATGATAACATTTAAACGCGTAATTTAGATAGCTTTAAATTATTTATGTATAACTGAAACTTAACAAATCTGACAATGAGAGATATGACGTCACAATTTCGTTTATTTTCGTTTCGACCTCTTCGTTAAAAACTAAAGAATTATGCAGATTTAGGCAACCTTGCCATACGAATACGCAGCGAGCGATTGGAAAAGGAAAAACTCAATAGTTCGATAAATAATAAAAAATTAAAACATAAATAGTTTAGGTGAAAAGGGTGTCGAGTGGGCAGCATAAATAAATAAGTAAATAGTTAGTGAGTGAGGTGAGGTGACGGGATGAAGATAAGTGCACATAAAACTGATTTGGTTTTCTGTTCACGCCGTGCTGATGATGGTGCCGTGGATACCTAGTGTGTGTGTGTGTGTGTGTGCGCGTGTGTGTTTGTGTGTGTGTTGCCTTCTACTTAGTTGACATAGGCCATGCCCGCGCCCTTGCGATCGAAGTGGCGCACGCGCACAAAGAGGAAGGCGGCGACTAGAGAGGCCACAGCGAGGACGAGCAGCAGCATCACCAGGCCGCCCACAAAGCTGGGCACGGACATGCAAATGGTCTCGGCATCGGCGGAGCGCGCCGACTGTATGACAACCGTCTCGTTGCTGGCATTGCTGTTCAGCGCAAAGTTGACGTCACCGGGCGCCACCACCTGTATGATGCGACTCGTGTTCACGTCGGTCATTTCCTGTGCGTTGCGTTTGTAGATGCGCGGCTTCACCACAATCTCCATGGTGTCGCGACGCCGGCGCACGCCACGCAAATCATCCAGACCCTCGACGGAGCGTGGACGGCCGCCCAGCGAAACCAGATTGCCACCGGCGCTCAGGTCATCCTTGCGCTTCACGGTGCTATACTGACCAGGCTGGCCAGGCAGCGGTGGTGGCGGCAGACCCAGTTCGTTGCTGTTGCCATTGCCCTGCTGCTGTTGTGGCGCCTGTGAACTGGCCGGACCGCTGCCCGCATTAGCTCCCGACTCGGCGGTCGTTACGGCTGAGGTTTGCGCCTGTGGCGAGGGCACAACATCGGGCTGATTCTCTGAGTAGGCGCCGCTGGCATCAGCAGGATGACGTGGGTCGGGGTAAGCTGCTGGTGGGAGGCCACCCAATGGGAAATCGTTGCGTTCGTAGGCCTCTGGTGGACCGTATTCCTCGGAGAGCGCATTGCCGCCTATCTGGGGCAGTCCATATTCACCGCCAGGCAGGCCGGGACCGCACTTGGGCTCTGGACAATTGTAGCGGCACACCTGGATCACACACTGGAAGTGCACGTTCATCGAGTCGGGGAATTTGAAGGCCTGGAAGTAAGCAAAGCTGACCACTGATGCAGAGGGACCAAAGTTCTTGATCTTCTGGAATTTGCTCATGATCTTGGGTCGGACAACGCAGCCGTTTTGGTCCACCAGCTGAATGGGAGCACGTTTGCCGTCATGGGCGACACAGTTGCGCACCAGCATATCGAACTTGTTTTCGTCATCCTTGATGGCCAGCACCATGGTCATGGTCTGTCCGATCTTCACAATGCCCGATACCTCAGAGGCCCATGGGCCCTTGCCCACCTGAATCTGCATCCAGCACTGAAGATTATCGCCCAGGAAGTTGGCTGTTACCGCATGCAACATGTCCACCTGGAAGGGCCTGAAGGTGACTGCCTTCTCGTAGAAGTCATACCAAGTGCAGCGCAGCTTGCGTGCCTGATCCCACACCTCCTGCACATACGGATCGTATTGAATAATGATCGTGTTCTCCACATAGCTACCCGAGGGCGTCGGTGCACCATAACCAGCCGCATTATGATTGGCCGAGCTGCTCATGCCGCAACTGTTCAGGAATATCTCAAAGGTGGCGCTCAAATGGCCAGTGCCCGGCTGCATGTGCACGCAGTGGGACTCGCTGTAGAAGCCCTTAGAGAAGATCATGCCATAGAAGGGCCTATCGAACTCAATGTTCACCCGCATGTGCGTCTTCTCGCACTGCACCTGCAGATGCTTGATCTGTGGACTGTCATTGGTGCTGGCCAGCGGCCAGGCCTCCTCCGACAAATCGTTGGTGGCGCCAGTGCTCAGCGGGCCTTGTGGTGCGCCATAAATGGGCGATGGCGCTGGCGGTCCGTAGCCCGCTCTGTGTTCCAGTGGTAGTGCGGCGGATTCAATGTGTGAGGCATCGCCGTGAACCGAGAGATGCTGCCAGAGTAAGAGAACTTCATAAGTAAGTAGTATATCTGAGAAAACTCTGTAATTTGAAATTCTATAAATACGGTCTTGAAGGAAACACCTACAAATCCAGTATAAATATATTTAATCGGTATAAGCACCCTTTCGATACATAATCTGTCCGTCTGTTCTTTTTTTAATGAACTACACTATAGGAAAAATCTAAAATATGTTTTTATATAGAAAACTTTTATGTTTCTTAAGATATCTTGACCAAAATTTAGCCGTGAACCTTATAATTCTGCCTACAAATCTTCAGAACCCTATCAAACCGAACAATTTCTATCTATAGGACCAATTGATCGGAAAAAACATTCCTTCTTCTGGTCAGACCCTATTATCAGAGGAGTTTCTTTGGCCATCATCTAAAATTGCTCTTACGATATATTGCTGAAGATATTTGTACAGAAAATATGATTATTTCTACAGAGATTGCCAATGATGAAAGCTCTTTACGATCCATAATCGTGGGCTTTAAGATCTGCGATTTGTTGGGATTGCGGAAAACTTGTGCTTATGGTTGGCTGCTTATTTTGTCATTTAATTTGAGGCGGATTATGCAATTGGAGCCCAGTTGATCGTCACCAAAATTTTCGAAAGAAGCGTGCCAGAGCGTTGAAAATTGCAGAGCATATTATATATTTTGAAATTAAATGGCCGCCGGAGCGAAGCACGTTTACCTAAGCCGAAAGCAGGGCCCATTGCATAAGACAGCAATATTTGTATGCCCCTCTCTCCGCTTTGGTACCACCCTTGGTAACAACAAACTCGATTGCGTCGCTTTCTTTTCAGTGTATCTTTTCGTTCCCGTTTCACATTCGGTTCATAATTTTATGGCTTTTTATTTGGCTGTGCACGGGAAACGGATGTAACGCTCTGCGTCTGTGTCTCTCTGTCTGTCGGTCTGTCTGTATCTGGGCACAGCCCAACTAAAATCGAAAGTTCAAGTCGGCGGCACACGATGACGCTGTGGATTTTTGGGAATCTTTTGTCGCGAGTTGATTTTGAAAGTGAAATGACCACGAACAAAACGAAAATCAAATAAAAAAGCGTCACCGAAATACGTACAACTTCTACATCTTTTGATATAAGACGAGACATTCTAAATACAGCATTCGATGCGTATCTGTGGTCTGAAGTTTTTCCACTTCTACTGCTGCATTTCACTCGGCGCTAAAGAAAACCGGCGATAAATAAATAATATAGCAATCTGAATGTATTAATGCGCTATAAACAAGAAAGTCAAAACTGGTACAAATCAGAGCATAACTGCAATTTCGCTGCCCCAATACAGACACGCAGCTGCCACAGCCACAGCCACAGCCACTGCAACTGCTGGCCAGTTAGTAGCTGGCATTTTCCGTGACGCGATTGCATCTGCAAGATATTCGCTTTAACGAGTGGCTGTGTGTGTGATTGATGCAGCTTAAATGGCTGCATAAATAAGCCATAACTTGGCTTGATTTACATGCACGCATATCAAGAAAAATACGTTTTTCGTTAAGCCATGCATTTCAAACGAAAGCGCGTCCAAGTTGCGGCTTAAATACCCCCAAAATGTAATTTTGAATGACGACCGTTTATATGGCTAACATTTTGCATGCTGTTAAGCGCCTGTTAAGCGCCACTGTTAAGATCAAGTTCTCTTTCCCTCTCTCGCACACTCTCTTGCTTGTAATTACACTGATCAGCCAAGTGCCGTTTAATGCGACGGCAGCTCACTTATTGCACTTTTTTTTTTGCTTTTCTTCTACCTCCGCATATCCGCCTGTGCGTATCACATAGATCGCATTGATCTCAGCTTTACCGCTAGCATTACAGCTCATCTTATATACGCTGAACGTTTGGTCAATCCATCAATGTGCCATACACAATGGACACTCGCACTGATTTGCATTCGAATTGATATTGAATTGTATATTGATAAACGGTAGTCCGTCGCGTCGAAAGTGATCGAATCCGCTATAGCTTGGTTTGCATAAGAAACGAACTCGCCGCTCGCTCTCAACTTCTCAACTTCTCTTCTTCTAAGTGGGCCACTCTAACTGTATAGCGTTTGGTGTTTCCTAATTGAAATGAAATCATATTGATTGGGCTATCGGACATCGATCTGCATTTCTACAAGTGGCTTGTAAAGTTCACGTCAACACTTTCTTCCCAAAATAAGCTGGCTATATGGGGTAGGGGGGACTTACCTGTGTGTTGAATACCAGGCACAAGACTAAGGCCAAGAGGCAACTGTGTCGCGTATAGTGTCCCATTTTACTGCTGCTATATAAATCTGCTCGATTATATTGCCGTGTGTCTGTCGGTGTGCCGAATTGGTGCCTGATACAGCCAACCGTTTTGTTTTGAATTTTTGCTGCTGCTCGTCTCTGTTCGTGTTCCTCGCTGCTTTCTTCTCAGGTTTGTTGATCTTTTGGTGTCTCTTTCTGTAAGTAGCAGAAAAGAAAGGGGAACAAGGGTAAACAATGCAGCCAAACGGTGTGTAGTTTTGCATAGAGTATATAGGCCGATGCTCTTAACTGTCTAAGCATTTAGCATTAACATTATTATTAACAGCGTTCATATTCTACAGGGTGTTGCATGTTTTCTATGACCTTGTCCTTTAATTGCATAACGAGATCGAACATAAACCAATGTATTAGTCATATCTCAGTTTCTGTTTAAAAAGTTTGCTTCATTTACATTTTTTTAATGCAGTTTTGTTATTTATCTTCTTTTTTTTTTTAATTTAAAAGTCTAAGATGTTGATTTTTAGATGGTTTATTATATTCTGTCAGATTTAACAAAAATTACAACACTTTCAGCTTGCAATGCTCTCAAAATTCGTAGTAAATTCCCATCATAGTCCTTTAGCTTTTTAAAGACAACTTTAAAATGCTTTTAGTTTATGTTTTCATTTATAGTGATTTGTTTTTTATATTTTAATTTAATCGGAGCTTTTAAATTTGTATAAATATTATGTACAAGTATTTTATTCGACGTTATAGCCACAATAAGCCAAAATGAATAGCAGACTCTTAATAGCTTAATGCTCATAACTTGAAAAGCACTTAAATGACACTATATATATGTACACACACACTCACACACACACACATACACTTTTATAGTCGCCGAAACTGCATTTTATGTAAAGCAAATGAAAACTCGCGGGCAACAAACAGGAACCACTTTCTATTTTCACTATAACAGTACACGGAGGAGCTGCACTGAGCAACAACAACAACACGACAACAGCAACAACAACAAGAAGCCAAACGCCAACGCAGTTGCAAGTTTTCTTCACAGTGGCTGGCCCCACTTTATGGGCCCCATTAATTTGTATTTGTGTGCTTGTATTCCATGGTGCTTACTTTACAGTTTGGCCTAGCATAGCATTAACATTGTGTTAACATACGCTAAACATTTCACGTGCCGCGCGTTGACTTCGACTTGGAGACGTTGCCGCTGCGCCTGCGTCTTCGTCTGCTTGCCGATTGAGACTGAGGCCGATTCTGCGGCTGAGACTGAGACTGACGACCGCATCAGAGGCGCAGCTTTCACACAGCTCCAAGTGAAGCTGCTGAGCTCAGGTTGCCGCGCCGGCTGCCAACAAGCGGGGTTGGGGGGAGTTGCTTAAGAAAAAAAAAGTAAGCGGTGTCTGCGTCGCATTTCACTTGACTGAGTTTTTTTTTTGTTTTTGTAAGTTTTTGGGCTGCCTTGGTGAATGTTGTAGCGGGCAGTTTTACTTTTACAGATGGTAACAGCGGCCCATCATATGGCACCGGCCAGCCGAAAAGTACGACACCCGAGCACACCCCATGTAAATGGCTTTTTAACAAGCTGCGGCAATAAATCGACGCGCAGGCTAAAAAAAGAAAAAAAAATATAAAAAACCGGCTCTTCAGCGTTGAGCAAGTGTACCATTAACCCACTGAGACAGTAACGGACGCTGCGGCGCTGCTCTGCGCTGCGCCATTGTCGGCAGCGACGTCGACGCTGACGTCGCTTAAGCTGACCCTAGCCACGACCACTGACTGGCTCGTTACGCAATGCTCCCAAAAGAACTTCAATGAATGGGGCTGGTCAGTGTGCCCCTGTGTGTGCCTGTGTGTGTGCCTGTGTGTGTGCCTGTGTGTGTGTGCCTTTGTGAGTATGCCTATGCCTGTGTGCGTGTGTGTGGGTTGCTTAGTTTAACGGCGCTTTTTGGTGCTACCGCTGCTTCACTTTCTTCCTCGACTATTTTCACCCGAGCAAAATTGTCTCCCATTTGCATACGAAAGACTTAAGACACAAACTTGGCAATTAACAAGCAGCGAAATTTTTGCTAATTGCTGCCCAAGCAGCCAGCTAAATGAAGATTCCTTATCAATGCCGGCTCTAATCGGTACATTCAAGTTGATAGAGTTACATATTTAGTACAACGAATTCCATATACACTTACAATTGATACAAAAAAGGCTATTAAATACAAATATTAATACACTTCAAAGAGTATCTACCAACATAATTTGAATAGACAGACTAAAGACTTAAACCATTTTGTTGATTGTCTTATTGTCTTATTAATGTGGAGCCTGTATATCATAAAGTATTATTTGTATTGTGACAAACAGCTTGACAAGTTAGCCAGGCTCTTCTGTAGGGTATGCCTTAATCATACAAGACTTCTAGGCAGCTCGTGGGGTTGACTGCCATCTGATGAGCCTGCCTCATCTAGCGTGCTTGATGCGCATTGTTATTGCTTATTGTTGTTGCCATTTGTTATTGTTGCTCTTGTGGTTGTTTTGTAGTTATGTGTAACTGCTGATGATGAGTGGCTTGTTGTTATTGTTGCTCGTTTGGCATAAGGCAAGTGAAAGTTGGCGTTTGCCATGCGCACTCCCAGCGAGCTTTCGTCTGGCATCTCTTCTTCATATAAGGGCATTGCTGCTGCTGCTGCTACTCTTGTTGTTGTTGTTGTTGTTGCAGCTGTCTTTTGTTTTCTTTTTTAATTAACACAATCAAATAACTGTTTACTGGCATTTCTACATATCGTTATCATTGCCGTCAGACAAAAGAAAAAAAGTATACCCAAAGGTGCGAACTTTTGTTTTCAGCCAGTTCCTGACTAATTAGCTTATAAGCTTTAGCGAGAGCCAGCACGGCATCGGCCTGGCTGCCTGGCTGCCACAGAGGCAACATTGCCAGCACTTGCAGCTCTTTTGTTAGACGATTTATTCTCAGCTCAGGTTTGTTGCTGGCAAACATTAAATAATGTGAAAAGTGCCAGCAAGTGAAAATGCAATGAAAAGTTGTTGCTCGTGTTGTTGTTTTTGTTGCTGTTGCTTGTTATTGGCTTGTTTGTGGGCTGTTTGTTTGCTTTTGGAGCGGGAGCGCAAGTCGGCGTCCGTCTATTGATTGAAATGACAATCGAAGCTGTCTCCTTGACTGGTCGTCGTTGTCGTTGCCGCAAACTAGGTGAACCACTGCACTGCACACAAACACACATAACTCTAGCGCTCGGTTTGTTCTAATTCTTGATAATTTACGTGGCTGCCAATGCTTGTGCTCTGATGACCAACAATTTGGGCTAGATGAGCCGGATATTTGTTTTGAACCATGCGTTTCCATTCATGACACTCGAATTGCAGGATGATGTCTAAGGCTAGCAATCAATGCCAAATAACAGACCAAACAATCACATGCTAGTCGCATATTGATTCCGAATACTATCTACAGATCTATATATAATTTGATGCTCAAGTCAAACAACAAGCAGGAGCTTCAATCCTTGTCCCCTGCTTGGTTGTCAATTGGCTGCATCAAATGCATTTAATGTTAGCTCAAGTTAATTTCATTGTAGCTTGTAATGGAATTTTTTTTTTGGTGGCAGCCGTTTGGCTAGTTCCATTAATTTAATTGAACGCTTTCACAAAACTAACCAAAAGCAAACGGCAAACACTTTTGGCAATGCCACGGGCGACGCAAATGTCCGGCGAATGATGGAAGGGGCGGAAGGCGTCGACGCGACACAGGCCGGACATTTTGCTTAATTGAGCACGCCAACGATAGACATCAAACATCAAACAGCATCAAAGCTGACAAATTTTTGCTTATGACACAGATGGCACAGCTGTGAGCCAGCGACCAAGCCCAGACTTAAAGCCAGAGCCGGGGCTCCAAAAGCCCAAAGCTAATGCAAACAATGGGCGTGCACAGGTTTTGCTTAACATACAAAAAATAAAAAACAGAACTCGAAACAGAGTTTTGGGTCTTTGTCAGTTTTATGTGTTGGAATGTTTTTGTTTACCACTTCGATTGCTGCTTGGCTGATGTTGATGTCGTTGTCGCTTGGCGGGTAAAAGTTTCACTGACTTGCAGATGCTGTGTGTGTGTGTGTAGCTGTGTGTGAAGCTGCGGCTGCTGCTGCTGCTTTTAATATCGCCTTGAAATTGTAACGGTGCTACAACTACAACAACCTCAACACACACACACACACACAGACAGAATTCGTTGTCATTGTGGCAGCGCCGTAAATGATCGATATTACTTGCCATTGTGGCATAGAAATTGAAGCCCCATGCGTAATTAACTACTAACACATGTCTCCAGCGGCAGTCAGTCTCTATGCCAATATCTATATCTATATCGAACTGCGGCCACAAGTCGGATGCTGTGAAAGTGAAATTGTTAACGCCAAAGAAAAGCAAACAGCAACAAAAACCACCAAGGTTTACATGTGCTTGTTGCTGGCTGGCTGGCTAGCTAGCTAGCTGGCTGACAGTGAAGGGGCAATTTACGTTTCATTTCGTTTTGTGGTATGTGCCTCAGTTCACTTTTTTTTATAGCTATTAAGTAACTTTTTCTCCAGATAGATCTGCGACAGCTGACAAAACATTTGCTAGCGGCGGGCAAACGTGTTGCGCGAAAGGGTATTTGTGAGTGTCTCGAACTGGGCCAGTTGCGAGTTGAACATTTCTTTGACTCTTAACCTGGCCGACGCGTGCCAGCATAATTGATAAAGATCTCAAGACACGACAGTCATAAAAATTGTTTTAAAATTACGAAAACAATTATTGGCTGTAAAAATGGCCAGTAAAATGATTTATGTAACTCAATTAAAAGTGACAAATTAAATAAATGATTGTTAGAAAAAGTCAGCTTGGAAAAACAAATGACTTAGGCAACGAACTTGGCTGCATTTTCACAAACGCCCGCAGCTATGCATTTTGGCGATATCTGTGCGGACAAGCACAGTTTTTTGTCGTCTTTTTTTTTTGCCAGGCATTATGTAAAATAGAGCAGACAATTAGTTTTCTATGCTCCAGTTTTTGGCGCCGGCAGCTCGCGACAGTTGGCGACAATTAAAAAGTGATAAGGCAGGCGCCCGCAGGCCCCAGGCAAAAAGACAAGTAGTCAGCAGCCCCCCGTCCGCCCAGACGTGTCTGCGCGGCAAATGAAAGTAAATTGTTGCATGCCACGCCGCCGCGGCGGCATTCCATTCACTCATTTTTCCAGCGCTTTTCGTGAAATTTTTCGCATATGCGTAGCGCACAACAAATAGACGAAAAAGTTGAAAAAGTTGAAGAAAAAAAAACACGATAACGCATTTATCGCAAATATAGGGAAAGTGAAAAGTGAAGTGGAAACCATCTGCATATGTCTGATATGGACAGCTATGCTAAATGGAGCGACACATTGGGCGGGCATATGGGCGTGTAACATTAATATGCCAATTGCAATGGATGACGCTGGCTAACAGCAAGCTTTCTTTGAACAACGAACCCTGCAAGTCGAACCTGTGGAACGACTGCTACCCAGTGGGAAAACTTAGTGTCTTTCAAACCAAGGCTAGATATAAAACATAAGCCACATCATCCCTGTGGCCCACCACTCTGCCCATTTCAGTAGGATGGATTCCCACATGGAACTCTCCCTTCATCGAGTGTCTAGATAATTGGATAAATTTGCACAAGTCATTTTATGTCTCATGTCTAGACTAAAGTAACTTGTACCACGTTTTCTCTGAACTCTTCATCCATCTAATCTTTGTCGGATATCTTCGGAGTATTACCTACCGATAACTAAGAGCCCGATATGGAGCCTGAAAGTTGTTCCTTGCTCGTCAGTGATTTTTCATCCCAAATTAATTTATTACTTTTTCCGTCTCTCTCGCCTTCTCTCTGCCAACCCCCCCCCTCCCTCCCCCTCTCTCTCTCTTGCTCTCCGAATATCTCTCTCTCGCTCCCTCTTTCTTAATTCTATTTTTTACTTTCATCGCATTTCTTCCGGACGGGGAATTACAATGTCCTCCTCGTGTTGCCAGCTTGGTTAGTCTGTTATATTATATTATTTATATTCTAATTTAAAAGTAACGTTTAAAATGTGGTCAGCGAAGTTGCCTCAAAATCTATTAGATCAGTGGCATATGTAAACGTCTCAGTTTTAGTGTCAAATTAGATTTCTCCTCGTTTGGCAGATTGAAGATAGCCTCCTGTCAACTGTGGACAATGGCGGTCAAAAAACAAAAACAATGAAAAAAAGCTTGTACCGAAGACGCCGCTAAACATGCCAAATGACTGACAGAAGTGCCGTTAGTCAGGATCGCAGATAAGCGACCGCTATACAACAACAACAATAACAACAACAAGAATAGCAACAACATAAATCGATGCGCACCCCAGCTAAAACGAGACACAATTAACATAATTTACAACTTCCCTCCCCTGCTTGAGCAGCCATTTTTACTTTCCATTTCGTTTAACGGTAAACCAAACGTAGCGAAATTCGCCAAAGCATCCAATTGCAGGCAAGTCATGACATGGACATGGGCATGCATTTCGATTTGGTCACTTGGAACTTGAAACCGGTTCAACGCACCCGCCCCTCGCCCCTTCTCTCCATTCTCTTGCCGCCATCCTTTCAGCTGCTGTCATGCTGCAAAGCTAATGAAAGTAAAAACTCAAGGGCTTGCACTTTCTGCCCACAGTTCGCAGCCGGCTGTCTGACAGTGAAAGAGCAGAAAGCCCAAAAGCAAAAGAAACAAGAGGCAACAGAGAAAGAAAGAAAGAAAAGAAGTGAGGAGAAAGAAAAATACAAGGCAACGGAGCTGGCATATCCTCGACGTGGCCTCGCAACGCATCGTTAGCTGTGGCCGCAGCGACTTGGACTTTGGCTTCGACAGCGCGACTGCAACTGGGGGCCGGTTGCATTTTGCTCTGAAATAATTAGTGACCCAATTTCGTGCTGCCGACGCCGACGCCGACGCTGACGCCAGCGTGTTCCGCTTGCCTGGCCCCCGACTGCCAGCCACGGCGGCCACAAAACGCATGCAATTTGCTTGGCTTGACTTGGGTTGCAGTTGCAGTTGTAGCTGTTGTTGTTGTTGTTGTTGCCGGTGTTGGCGTATTTTGTGGCATGCATGCAAAGAAAGTGGTTTTCATTTCTTTACAATTGCTGTCAGCAGGCTGCCTCACTTGCCACAGTTGCACACACCACATGCCGCGGCCACGAGTACTCTCATAAGTAGCACTCATACAATTCAAACTGCATTTGTACAGACTCTCCCTGGGCTTAATAAGTCGTCGCAATCAAAGCGGCCCATTGATTTGCATGATTCACAAAAAATTTCCTTTAAAATCTCAAACAGATTGTGCATAATCCAGTGCTGCGGAGGGCGGTGCAGCGCAAGGCGTGGCAGCAAATGAGTTTCTGTGGTGTTAAAGATTTGATTGAATGCTTGGCCATGAATTCGACTTGATTATAAATCATGACTGCAAATCCAACAATCGTTTTCGGCAGTTCATTTTCACGGTTTAAGTTTCGGCTTATCAAATTTGTGAACCCAGGCTTGGTTTGAAACCTGGGTTCGTCAAAGTTCGTTCTAGTTTAAATAAAACTCCATAACTATAGGTATATTTGATCAAATAAAATAGTTGAACTTTTGATATTTTAGAGTAACAAAAAAAATTTGTTTCTTGATCAAAATATGGTTTTGTTTAGGCTGAGAATTGGCTTCTTTATCAATAACAAACTCCCGATTCGGCTTAAAACCCGTTTTGCAGCCTTGTTTTGAATGCAATTTATATACTGACAATTTGACTTCTAGTTAACGCTATAACAAATTTGCTGCTTCTATTATATTCATAATTATATTCCTTCATAAAAGCCAACTACATAATAACTGCCTAGCTTCTGGCGCAACTAGAAAGAGGAGAAAATCTGCTTTGGCTCGCATACTTAACAAAATAGCTGCGTAATTGTTGTTATTGGCGCGGGCATGCCTTGGCATTCTAAACATTTGCTTTTAACGTCAACAGGCTCTACAAAGCCGAAGATGTTGCGACTGCAACAACAGCAGCAGCGGCAGCAACAGTTGCCAAAGTCTTGAGCAATGAAAGTTTTTGTTATTCACGCTGAGTTGGAAAAACTGCGTGAAAATTGTACAGGCGGCAAAGACAATTGCCGTTAATTTAAAATTGTCGCCAAGGCAAGCAGCAACAGCAGCAACTGCAGCAGCAGCAGACGCAGCAACAACAGGCAGCCAGTAAACCAGTAATTATATCGCTGCAAGTGGCGCAGCTTCTTTCACCTGCGTGTGTATGGATCTATGTGTGTGTGTGTGTGTGTGTGTCTATGGAATCAATTAAAAGTATTGCCAGTGCTATGTTTGGGCAAATGACAAGTGCCAGCTTCAGCGGCGGCAGCAGCACGTTTGGCTGACGGGCCACGCTGCGTATGCGCAACCCACTTGGCTGGCAGCAAGTGCAAGCACAATGCACGCGTGCTGGCTGGCCAGATACAGATACAACTACGAAAGTATCTACGAATTGCCAACGTGTGTGTGTGTGTGTGTTTGTGTGCGCGCAGCGAAATTGTTTTCATGTGCGCCAAAGTGGAGCAGTTTTTGAACAAAGCAATTCGCAAGATTAATCAAACACACATGGAAAACTACAGTGTTATAGCAGCTGTATCTGTATCTGTACTAGTATCTGTTGCTTGGCGCATAAACCACCAACAACTAGCGGCAGCAGCAGCAGCAGCGGTGGCAGCAACTGCAGCAGCCGCGGCAAATGAGAAGCGGCACAAGTCAATTTCAGACTTTCATTCGCGCGAAACGCGATGAAATTTCACCAAACAGCGGCGAGAACTCTTGCGCCGGCAACTGCAGCCAGTTCCAGTTCCAGTTCCAGTACCAATACCCGCTCCACGGCAAGTGGCAAGTGGCACTTGGCTCTGGATCTGGCTCTGGCTCTGGCTCTGGCTTTGACGCTGACTGCGTCTGCGGGTGGCTGCCAAATTGGTAAGATTTATGCAAATTAAACTAATGAACAAAAAGTCTCAAATGCCGCTGCTTCACGCCTCAGCGGCTATTTACTACAGCTTTTAACTACAACCAGGTGTGTGTGCGTGTGCGTGTGTGTGTGTGTGTGTGTGTGTGAGTGTAGCAAGTACGGCTCTTTTGTTATTAATAATTTCCGCATACTGCACGCCAAGGCAAACGGCGCATTCGACGAAAGTTTAGCGTCTGCTTTCTTTTGCTCTTTCAATCATAGGCAAATCTACACACACAAACATACACGCACACACATATATAATGGATGTACCTGCCACATTTTAATCTTAGCAGAAATATAAACCGAAAACACTTTGATTTTCTTTCCCAAATGTTGCAACGCTTTTGTGCGCAATTGGAGCTACAGTTGGTTATAATTCTTATTATTATTATGATTATTATTATAATCATTATTATTTTAATCAGCCTGGCTATAAACTTGCGTTAGTTGGCTTACATAGAACTGACTGTGAGTGGACAGGTTGAGGCGTTTATCAAAGGCGTCTGTATCGACTATTTCAATTGCTTTAGCAATTATTGATAGTTGATTTAAGCAGAACATTTAGTTGTGCTTTCTTAATATTTAAAATAATTCATATTTGCATATCTGATTAGGTCACTTTAAAGAATCGCTAGCAGCTAAGTTTAAGTTGAAGTATTTATGCTTTTGAATCTTCCGCTAATTTAGTTGAACTTCGCAGACCCGAGTTATACATATATCATCTTGTCAGCTTAATGAAAGTAAATCAATAATATTAATATTATTCAGCTGGCTCGATGTTCACAATAGTTTTTCCCATACCAATTCTGGCTTGAGCCTAAAATTCATAAACTGTTCCTTTGCAAGAAAAAATGTCTCTGTTTCGGTTTACGGTTCGAACCAACTGCCTGCTTTGTAAAGCTTGTTTGCCGCATCCTTAAAAGCAGCGTTTGGCTTAAGCCTCAGTTTGTCATATGTTTTCCAAATTTCTTTCCATTGCCCTTTCCAATTGCCTGTTCTACTGGAAATATTCCAAGACGCACAGGGATTCACATACAAGATGTGGGCTAAATTAGATCCCTATCCAAAATTGGAATCTATCAAATGTTACTAGATAAATGCAACGAATAGGTTTGAGTTTCGGTTATGTAGTTTTTGGAGACTGCTTTCATTCCATTTAGGGTTCGGTTTATGCTTAAAAAGTATTGGAGTTCCCAGCTCAAAACGGTTTGATTCAAAACCGGTCTAGAGCCTTAGCTTAAAAACGTTTTTCAAACAAGAAGTTTTCTTTGTAATATTGGAAGGAATATTTTTCAGTTAATTTCAACAAATCTTCTTCTTATTTCTTTTGCGAGCCTTACCTTTAGTCTGTGTTAATCCCAAGCGTTTTTGTAATCCTTTTGAGAAAGAATGGCACAGTGGCTGCCTTTGAGCGTAGATCACGGGGCTTGGGCTTTAACGGCTCGGATGGGGCCTTTTTAAGTTGCAAGTTGTTTCTGTTCGAATTTCGCACAAAATATATCAGGAGCAAAGCGCGTTGCTCGTGTGTTTTTGTTATTGTTATGTTTTTCTTTGTTTTATTTGCTTTTTGGGCACACTTTGTAATATTCGCACTCAGACTCGGTCACACGGTTGGTTGGAAGGGCGCGCGGCTCGAACGCGTAATGTTGGTTCAGTGTTCAGGACGAGTCGATCGCTCTCGAAATCGATTTCTCGGACTCGGAATCGATAGACAGACTGCAGCAGCGTCGCACCAGCCAGACACTGACTCGTCGCTCACAAGAGTTGAAATGAAAATGCGGCCCGGCCGTATTGGTAACCAAGATTTTATATCGCGTGAAAGTTTTGACCCCTTTCTGTGTGTTGCCGCTCCGCTCGAGCGCTGTCGTTGCGCCGAGAGAGAGAGAGAGACAATCCGAGAGAGGGAGAGAGAGCGAACACTGAGAGCAAGCGTCGTGAAATGCAAAACTTGCCGTTTTCGGCTATTCTTTTTGGCACCAGCGCCCCGACGAAAACCGAAACTGAGACCGAGTCCCAGTCCGAGGCCGAACCCGTTGTGGCAACTTTTCATTTCAGCCCGCTTTCTGCGGGCTTTTGTTTTTGGCAAGTCGTCGTCGCCGTTGTCGTCGTCGTCGTGTCAAGGTAACTGATGACGTCGAGTGCGTCGCCGCGATTGCCTAATTCCCATTGTTATTCACAAAGGGATGCGGCTGATTCAGCGCCTAACAGAGCTCGGAGCGCCCCATGCTTATTATTCTGGCCAATGCATTGGAAAATTAAATTATGGCCTGCGTTATGCAATCGTTGATGCCATAATGCGTTTAAATATTTACAATAAACTTAACTGTTTGTTGCGCACCCCAACCCGTCTTTTTTTTAATCATTATGAACTTTGTTATCTTCATTTTTGTGTTTTCGAGAGCATTGTCTTATCCAAAAGAAAAGCAGAAATGTATCAAAACAAATTAGCAACTAAACACAAGTTCGTTGTCTCAGTCTTTTGTTTAGCGCTAAAAGAAATGTTTTCATCAAAAATGTTTGTTGTAATGATATTATTATAGCAAAATAAAGCGGTAAAAATCAAGGATTGGGCCTTCTCCATCGGAAGTTCGGGTTTCAAAAGATATCAAAACAAATTAGCAACTAAACACAAGTTCGTTGTCTCAGTCTTTTGTTTAGCGCTGAAAGAAATGTTTTGAATATAACATTTTGTTATAATTATATTGTTATTAAAGTAAAATAAAGCGGTCAAAATATATTGAAAGAAGTTCAATTTGTAAAAGAGACTGAAAGTTATTTGTAAAACTCTAAGCGTGATTTATTGATCTTAAATGCTATATTTTACGAAAATAGCTGTAAAAATAATCAACCCACGCATAAATTAACTCAATTGGCCAAACAACTCTGTGCCCATTTCTTGCACAATTTGAAGATGTGCCAGCAACTCGTTAAGTACTCGCATATTTCGACAATCGGCGCAATTTTCGATGATGAAATGGCGCAAATATGGCGAAAGAGTGAAATGAGAATGCGCCACAAATTTGCCAAAATGCGAACACGAAATATATATATATGAAAATGACCATAAAATAAAAAACCAATCACGAGCATGTTAAAAATAGCTTTGTCCATTCGACACAGCGTTCCATGAACTTTCATTTGTGCGTGCGCTCGCAGATTTGCCACTCGCTGGCAAATTCATGCGCCTTGGCTGCCCAAGCGATGACAGCATAAGCGAAGCCCAAAGAAGACCATGGGACACACCCGACTAATCGAAAGAAATCGAAAGTTCCGGCTCTGCCGGCCACCAGGTTTCGATTTCATTCAAAGGCAATGGGCACATGGATTGCTATTATTGCAGTTGTTGTTGTTGTTGTGTTGTTGTGGTTGTCGCACGCCGGATCCGGTGTGAATCATATGCCATGGCTTTGATGACGCTCGTCCCAGCGCCAGCCAGCGCCTACCTGGCCAGCATTTTGTTGTGCTAGTCTCAATTTTGGGTTTATCATCAGTTACGCTGACGGCCAATTCAAGACGGAATTGAAGTTGAAATTGGGTCAGGGACGTGCTCGGCATGCTAATCAAATTATGTTTACACTTTTTATATGACGCACCAAACCAAGTTTCAAATTGGGAAATGCGGCATGTTGATGCGGGCATTTTCTAGAGAGAACTCCTGAAGGTTAGCCCTCACACAAATTGTTTAACTATTAACAACCAAAGTGTTGCAATGGAAATGTTTACCAAACAGTAAGGAAAGTAAAAAACAAAAGGGGTTTTGTCGGGAGTACTCGACTAGGGGATACCCTGAACCTTCTTCTAACAACATCAAATGGAGTTCGCCCTAGATAGGGAGGGGGTTAGGGCTAGCTATAAAATGTAAGATACTTGATCTGTATATACTATTCTGGAAGCTACATGTCCAATTTGATGACTCTAGCCATTAAAACCAATGATAACGATATCGAATTTTATCGATTTCTTAGAAACGGGGCAATATATCTCTTATGGGCAACAAGGTCCTTCTGCGAGGGCCCTAGTAGGAACTATGTTCAAATCTCTTGCTCTACGTCTAGGTTCTGAAATCGACGCGTTCATGCATACAAACATTTGGAGAGAGCCATAGTAGACTCCGAAAACTCAGATCATGGATGTGGATGAAATTAATGAGCCGCGAATCGGTTAAGCATTTCTTTCTTGTTTTGTTGAGGCTTGCAGCCAGTTGGGAAAGTACGTTTTGCTAATATCTGAATTTATGTTTATAGTTTTCGATCTTGATCGAACTATTCATAATCACTGAAATATCGTCTGCATGCACTCGCATGTCTGCAGCTGCTTTGATAAATGAGCAACAAATGCGAGCGCATTTTTCACACATTATTTTCATTGAAAATGGAGGGGAAAATCGTTGGCAAACAAAAACAAAGACAACAGCTACAGCATATTGATACCTCTCGGACACTCCAGATTCATTCAGCTTCAGCTTCAGTTTCAGTTTTATTTCGAACAACAACAAAACCAGTTATATGACAACAATTTGCTGGCCCCTTCTGCAGTTACGACTGTAACGGTGCCTGGCCCAAGCTCTTATTGTTTTTTAACAAAAAATAATAATGTGTCCATAATGTGCACGCTGCCGTTCGCCCCGCACAAGTGTTGTCGATGCCAATCATTATGCAAGTCCGCTCTCAACTCCGGTCAACCTCGGTCAATGGAATCGCAGGGCGCGCGCTCCCAACTCGCCGACTTCACTTTCCATTTCTTTTGTCAGCCTCTCTGGGGCACTTTTTTTTGATCGTTTTTTCTTATTTTATTTTCATTTTTTGCTGTTGTTTTTCTGTCAGCGGCCCTTAATTGCATACCCTAGACGAGTGTGAGTCCGATTATGCATATAGACAATGAACCTGGCAACATGCAGTTGCAGCTGAGTGCAAAGCCATT
The DNA here is from genome assembly GCA_035045725.1 of Drosophila ezoana. NCBI lineage: Eukaryota > Metazoa > Arthropoda > Insecta > Diptera > Drosophilidae > Drosophila > Drosophila ezoana. The sequence goes on along the minus strand of JAWNOU010000177.1, from coordinate 16,886,299 downwards.
TGGCTGAGACGCGTTTAGGCCCGCTTTATTAGTAGGCTTAATTATGGCATCTATAGATGCAGTAGACCATATAAGTAAATAGTTATGCTTCAATTATTGAAGAGAGTATACAGAGCATATTCTTTTAATTATTCAATTGATTATGCTTGCAATATGAGAAGAACTCTTAAATCTGAACAATAGATAGAAATAAAGCAAGTCTGCCTTGTCTTAGAATAATATTAATATTTTATCCGTATTTAGACTACTTTGAATTCTAAGATAAATTTGTTAGCCAAAGATCAAAGATCAGCATTAATAATAGTCAAAGTCAAAGTCAATAATCTTACCTACCTTAAGACTTTAATGCTTGCTTTAGGACAACAGCAAATAAAAAGCTTGCCTAAAATTTAAAATAAATTTTCAGTTCAGCCCATGCTGTTCCTTATAGTTTAGTTCATCCCAGTCTGATCCCTATATTTCAACCCATGCTGTCCCTTAAGGAACTAAGTCCATCCCATGCTGTCCCTTATAGAGTTCAGTTTATCCCATGCTGTCCCTTATAGAGTTCAGTTCATCCCAGTCTGGCCCCAACATAGTTCAGTTCATCCCAGTCTGTCCCTTATAGAGTTCGGTTTATCCCATGCTGATTTTTTAGACAATTATAATTTCCATCTTTCTCTTTTTCTCTCAATGTACTCAGTTGTTATAATCGATTTCTCGCTCGTGAGCTTTTGTTTATTTGGCTGCTGTGCCCTTTTGCTGTTTTTGTCTATTGCTGCACAAAAATGCGGCTTAATTATTGTTTTATGCATATGAAGGGGTGTGTGTTTAAGTTAAGTGTGTGTGCCTGTGTGTGCGAGTGTGTGTGGCCGCTACCTGGGCCTGAGTCATGCGCCAAATATCACTTTCACTCGCCAAAACGACAACGGCAACGGGCAAAAATCTCAATCAGGCAGACAACCGAAACCAGACGGCATTGGGCGTGTCTCTGGCCAAGGAACAACAGCAACAGCAACAACAACCACAGCGTGGCAGGAACTCTCTGTGTGTTGGCCATTTGCATTTAATTGTGAAAAATACACAACTGCCCACTTAAATTCCACTTTAAACAGCAGTTGCAGCTCGTGTTGCAAGCCCGGCTCTAAAAGGTATATATCCTGGATCAAGACGAAGAGCTGGGCCTATATAGTCTGTCTTTCTGTCTGTCCATCTATCTATCTGTCTATCTGTCTGTCCATCTGTCTGTCTATCCGTCTGTGTGATCACTTCCATTTCGAAATCTACAAAACCTACAGACTTAAAATAGAAAACGTTTATTCTCCTATCAGCAAGAGTTTAGATTTTGTTGTATAAAGATATATCCCCCAATTTTCATGATGTTCCATAACTATCGATTTTGAGACATGTTTTTTTAGACAAAACTCGCAAATTCTAAGTGCTCGATAGAACTGCTTGGCATGTTAGTTTTTTTATAGCATGCATAGATGATAAATATTTTATTTATCGGATACCTATCCCAATTCCCTTCAATCTTAAGGAATACAACTTATTTTTAATCGTAGAGTCAAACGCTTTTGTATATGCACACTTTTATGTCTCCTATTTAAGCCCTGAAAATATCACTGTAATCCGTTTAAAAATACCCAAGTTATTCAAGAACGGATTCGCAAACATTGTGAGGGGCAAAGGAAGGAGGAAACATAGTTGCACAAAATGCTCAGCCTTGGCTGAAGCTGCTAAAAGTTAAGCTTAAAGCGTTTTCAAGTTGAATATTTGGCTAAAAGTTGCGCAAGCTCTTAACTGTTTTGGCCAAAAAAAAAAAAGGCAACACAATAGTTTTCTAAAAAACCTTAAAGAAATGGGCATACATCACGCTTTGTTTGTTTTTTGATTGAATTCCGATGCCCAATTTCCAATGCGCAAGACAAATGGCCAAAAAGCGAATCGAGTATCGAGTATTTATCTAACTCATTTTGAAAGACTTTTGAAATGTTAGCATTGTGTGTATCTTGCGGTTTAGTCACAAGATTTTCACTTTCATTCGCTGACAAAATAACCAAAGATACTGTTTACAGATGCCAGATACGCGCATGTGTATGTGTGTGTGTGTGTGTGTGTGTTCCATGCGTATGCAAATTAGCTCAACAACGCCAAAGATGGGGACAACAAGGCGCAGATATAAATACATATATATATATATATATATCTATATACAGTATATACCGTAAGTGGCCAAAAGCAAAGTCTCTGCTACAGATATGAAAAGAGATGCGGCCAATACGAGGAGCACTTCCAGCTAACAGCCAACTACCAGCATACGCAGCCGGAAAGCAGTTAACAGTTTTTTTTCTTAATTTTTTTTTTGGCAAATGAAAGAGAAACTTTATATGCTAATTGGTGCGCACACTTCGACACAGTTTAAGAAAAACCAACCTCAAAATGATCTGATGATTTGATATGATATGATATGATAGCTGCCTCAAGTTGAAGGTAGGGTTTGTTGGGGGAGTTGCAGCTGTGCATTAATACCATAGAAAACGGTATATGGTATATCAAAAATTATATCAAGTGCTAATTAGCATACAAAAAAACGACAGAGTACTTTCGGCAATACTCGACTAGCGGATGCTCTGTAACCAGCCCCTAGTTGGCGCTATATTTATACGACTTTTATGCTTGCGTTACAGAAATAGTATAACTGATAAACTTCTTAGGTTTATATGATATTCGAGAATATATATTTTAAATTTTAAGTCTCTAGCTTTTATAGTTTTCGAAATCGACGCTTTCAAACACCCAAAAACTTTTTTAGAACATTTACTCGTAATTTTTTTAGTTTGTTAAAAACATATTCTTATTTTATAAAAATTATTGAATAATATTACAAATTCTTAGCTAATATTTTCTAAATTTAAACAATATATTATAAAGATTTTCTGCAACTCCGAATATACATATATGCATTATGAGGTGCCTTTAACATAAATTAGCACAAAACTAATACGCCCCTTTTGTCGCTTGGGTGCAGGGTCTCAAAATAAAGGCACAAACTATGTGAATGAATATCATATGCAAACAAAATGAAAACTTCTTTTTATTTCTCCTATTTCTGAACTCCTTACATAACATATATAACCTTAGATAAATACTATTCAAAACCTTAGCTTAATTTATTGATAGAAATCTATTATGAATTTTGCTGGCAGAAAAAATTAACAATATGTATAAATATGGCGAAAAGCGGGCGCTTTCTATGTATCTTTCTAAGGTCTTTTTGTGTGTAGGATTCGTAGTTTATGGCCGCAAATGTTGCGCAACAAAGTCGAACATAGTTATTTTTTGGCGATGCATTAATCAGAAACCACGGCGATTATGCCGCACAGAATGCGGCGCTGTGGGGCACAAAGTGAAATGCTGATGGAATTTGACACCTAGTCAAAACGATTTGGTTTCGGTTTCGGTTTCAGCTTTTGCTTTCGTTATTAATTAAATATTGGAGCTGCTAATGGACGGTTTTGAAGGTGCATAAAGTCGAAGTGCTTGGCTATGGCTTTAATTAAATTTGGAAAATTTATATGCCGTTTATGGCTCAAAATGGATAAATATCGGTTAGGGTCTGAGGGGTCGCGTTTACGGTGGCAGCGTAGCCCGGCTTACTTAATGACCCTAAGCCAAAAACTGTGAAAGAGAAATGAAAAGAGATGCGGAGAAAGCATCGTCAGACAAAATCAAACCAACTGCAACAATTCGCTAACTTAACAACAACAAGCAGAACAGGTGAAATACTTACAGGGCAGTGTGTGCGTGCGTGTGTATGTGTGTGCTGATATGTAAATGCGTTTTGGCTGATTATTTTCGATTGTGCGGTTCAGCCTCATGTAGTTGTTAATAGGCGAAACTAAGCACACGCTGAAAGACTGTTGCCTATATTCGAAATTATGCACACTATTCAAGTTTAATGGGCTTGCATTTGAGTAATTTAGTTCGATTTAAAGAGATTTTTGAATAATGGTTCCGGTTAACTGTTCCTAACCGGTTTAGCTGTTTGAAAAGAACGGTTTTAGGTAAAGTGCACTCCGAAATTTCATTGTATCTAAGCAAAGTCACAAACCAGAAAGTATCAATGACTGCCACCGCAAACTGTTTATTGTGCTAGTGCTGCCAGCTTAATGCATAAATATTTCTGGTAGGTGCTGCCAACCTGCTGTAAATGTATCAGCTGTTACGTTTCGCGCCAAATTGAGCTGCAGCGCGCATCTGTGTGTGCGTGTTCAACTGCGACTGTTTTATTTTTAATTTAATAACAAAAAAAAAGCTGACCCAGAAATATGAGCGAAACAGTTGCAGAAACTGCAACAACAGCAGAAAATGATGAAAAAGCAAACGACTCAATGGAAAAGCTGCAGCTTGACGATGAAGACGAAAAGAACGTGTCAGCCGAAGATATTTTGGGTGGGAAAGCGTTGGTAATGTCGGACAGCGAAGATGAGGAGACGCCTGCGCCAGCAGGTAAACAAATATCCCCCAAGAACAGGACCCAACGGATGCGGGACAGCGATGAAGAGCAAGATGAGGTGGAGAAAGATGAAGCCCCAAAGCCCAAGAAAAAAGCATTAGCTATTATTGACTCCGACAGTGAACAGGAAGAGCAAGTTGAGGCGGAGGAGGATTCAAGGGCAGTAGCAAAATCTAGCAAAGAGAGAAACTGTGATGATGAAGAACAAGACAACAATGTGATTCCTAAGCCCAAGAAAAAGATATGTGCAATTATTGACACAGACAGCGAAGACGAGGAGCAGGAGCAGCAGGTGGAACCACAAGAAGAGGAGGAACGACCAAAACAAAAGAAAAAGAGCAAGAAACTGGACAAGAAAAAGAAACAGCGATTGGAAACCGATGATGAGGAAAGTAGCCAGTCGAGCGATGACGAAGCAAGCGATAAAGAAACACGAAATAAACTTAAAGGGATTGTAGATTCCGAATCCGAGTCGGAGCATAGCAACACAGAGGAGCCTATGAATCTACAGGAGACAACCGAGACCTCTTCAGACAAGCCACACAAATCCAAACCCATGCGAGTGAGTTAGGAATCGCATAAGCAAGTAAACAATCTATACAATACATACAATCTCCTTTGCAGGCCTCAGCCAAAAAGGCGCTAGATGACATGCAGGCTATACAAAGCGAGCAGCAGCGGCTGCATCGTGAGGCACACATCAGCGTACCATACCATCAGCCGAAGCCACGCACGCTCAAGGAGTTCCTGAACCGGCGTACTATAAACAAGCCACTGGCAGTGGCTCTGGCCGGTGGAAGTCCCATGCCCAACAAGAAAGAGCCAAGGAGATCAATGGGTCTGCGCATGACCAGCGAGGAGTTGCAGGCATATGCGTAAGTTACGGCCACCTAAACATCTGCAAATTAAAGCCTTAACCACAAGCACGTTTATGCAGCAAGCTAATGGAGGAACGCGCCCAGGAGGCCACCGAGTTCTTCAAATCTGAATCAGAGCATGAAGACGACGATGAAGAGGAAGAACCAATTGCAACAAAAGACAACTCAGATGCGCAGGATATTGAAACAGATGGCGGAGCACCAACAAGCCAGCCAGAAGTCGCTGACCATTTGGCACAACCAGAAGCTGAGCCAGCCCCTTCCGTAGATGTTGAGAGTGTTCTAGAACCCACCGAAGCCGAAGTAATGATTATGGCAGAGTCTCAACCTATGGCAGAAGCGATTTCACCCACTAAACCGAGGCTGGTAACTGAGATCGTGGAATTACCCAAACTGGATTTGAGCACGCTGAACACTACGCCACCTTCTAAGCCCTCTACACCACGTATTAGCGAAGCTATACGACGCCTGAAGGACGAGAAGAGCAGCGATGTGAGTCCTTCGCTGAAGGGAGATGCCAACATGGTCATTGACCTAGAAACAGGCGACATGTTCGCAAAGAAGCCAACCGGTGTCGATGACTTGCTGCAACGTCTAATGAAGACACGTGAGGCGAAAAAGCACAAGACTACGGAGACTGTCAAGTAAGTAGGAGCACAGATTAATCAGTTTGCATAGTCTAAAGCTAAAATCTGAACAGCATCTTGTCCACTGCACATGGCAAACTGGAGCTGTCGAAGGTGAGCATACATCTACACGAGGAGGAGCCTGTCAACAAGGAGCAGAAGCCGGGCGCAGCCTATCAGAAAATGCAGGAGCATCTGAAAACGTTAATTACCAAAAAGCGAATGGAGGACTTACGCAAAAAGCAGGCTGAGGAAATGGACGATGCAGTTGATGATGCTGATGAAAACGAGGCTATGGATGTAGATGAAAATGAGGAATATGAACCAGATGAAAAGCCATGCAAAAGCCAGCTGATTATTAATGATGATGAAGAAATTGTTGAAGAGCAGCTCGAAGAAGATGCGGAGGATGATGAAGAAGCAGATGCGGAACCTGAAGCTGCTGGTGGTGAAGTTGAAACCGAACTGGAAGCAGAGTCGGATACAGAGGTGGCAGCGGAGCCAATAGATCCAGAAGCAACAAGCAGCAGTAGCGACAGCGAACCAGAAGAGCAAACACAGACGGGCAAGCGCAAAAATCGTATTATACGTGCATTCCAGGACGACAACTCCGATGAGGATGACGTCGATTTGTTGCAGACACCCAAACCAAGCAATGCGGCGCCGATAACAGCCGCCCAGCTACAGCTGTCCGCCCACAAGCTATTCGATACAGAAATTGAACGCACGGCCAGCGACGAAGAGAATGAACTGCTAGGCTTGTGTTCTGGGAGATTTACCCAGTCCGACATGTCATCGGCAGCACCAACGGTTGGAGCACTTATTAGTCAAATACCGATAACACAAGCAACACCAAAAGATCAAGCCCCTGATGAATTGGAGGCGCTATGTTCAGGCGCCTTTGAAACGCAACCGACCTCGCAGCCTGCGCCGGAGACCAATCAAATCTTGTCCAGCGATGAGGAGCCGGCAGAACATTCAGAGACTGAGAAAGCGCGAAAGAAAAAGTTGACTAAGAAGCGTCAAAAGAAGAAGGCCAAATTAGGTTTCTCCGACGACGAAGAAAGCGATGAAGATCCAGCTGATAATATGGACGAGGAGCAACCGGAAAGCGACGTAGAAGAGCCAGCAGATGTGCCAGAAACATTCGTCGACTATGACTCCGAGGAGAATGAAATAGTTGTTGAGATGACGAAAAAGGATCGCAAATTGCGTGCGGCCAACTTTGTGGAAAAAGAAGCTGAACTATCTGAATCAGAATGGGGCTCAGCTGATGAGGATGAGAAAAACATGGACAGATATGACATTGAGCTGGGTGACGAAGATCAGTTCGACCGCGAGAAGTTGCGTCACGAACTGGGACAGATTCATGCGTAAGTACAGCTACAAAAGTACATCCAAGAATTGACTCTTTATTTGCAATTCGAACATCAATAGCCGCAAAATGCTTGACCAGGACATACGTGAGGTGCGCAAGATTCAAGAGATGCTCTTTGAGGATGAAGAAGGTGCTGTACGACAGCGTCAGTTTCGATGGAAAAATGCCGAAAACGGTTTGGGTTTCAGCCTAGATGATCCACGCAAGGAGAACGGCGACGGTGAAGCCAACGAGGGCAGCGGCGATGAGGAGAACGAGCATTTGTGGCGCAAGATTCGCTACGAGCGCGAGCAGATGCTGCTCGAGAAGGGACTGAACGGGGTAACCACATGCTTTACTTGTAAACAACTGCAGCAATTCATGAAGAATTTGATTTTTATTTAAAGGAAGCAACAGGAAGCGGCTTGCCTCTGTCACCAGCTGTGGTTAACACCACTGTGCGCAAGCTGACCATTATTACGGCTAAAAAAACAACCGTAGAAGCGAAGAAGAGTTCACCATTTCTGATTTCAAAAAGCGTAAACGGAGCACAGCAGCAACAGCAGCAGCGGGCGGTGCGCGGCTCATTCCTGATACGGGACAAGGAGACGCTCAGTAAACTGGCGGGACTGACCAAGGGCGCAGCTGGCGATGTGGACGGATCAGCGGGCACTGTTTCCGTAAAGACAGCCAAAGCCAAGAACTTTGTGTTTGCCACGCTAACCGCGGAGGAGCATGAGGTGTGTGTGTGCCACAATTGCCTCCCATTTCCACAACTTCTAATTTCTTCCTTTGCCTTGCAGAATCAAAAACGCAAAGCGGCGGATTTAATGAACAGCAGCAGTGAGACGGGCATTAATTTTATGAAAAAGCCACGCCTGGAGCCGCGACGTGATAAGTGCCTTATCGATCAGCTGCTTTAGTGCAAACAATTAAGTTTTATTTAGCTGTAATTAAATATAATAAAGTGTAAATTAAATATACATATTTTTAAATATAAACTGTTTACTTTTTACAGCACTGTTAAACTGCAACACAACCCCTGCGGTCGCTTTCCAACACTGTACCGCTCTCCCAGAATTGTAAAAGAAAACGGCATTTGTTCTGGGAAGCGCTGGCATTGTTTAATGCAAATATCTTTTATTACTCATTGACTGAATAAACGCAAGCACAATTACCGTGCACAACAGTTGGGCGAACTAACAAAGTGGCATCAACGTCGTATATCACGACAAAGTTCGCGCCGGGACTGCGCTAATCTAATCTGGCGTCTAGCGTGTCGTCTAAATTTACGTTTGGACCGGTGTGCGGGTCACTCAATCAGTCAGTAGCTGTCCAAAGACGCCGCTAGACGTGCGTTGCTGCCCCTTTCCAAAAGCATTAATAAATTAACGAAAAAAAAGAAAACAAAATGGTGTCACAGTCGAAACTAAGCCAGGTGTTTAGCTACCAAAACTGGGTGCATGCCGTCTCTGGCGCAGCCGTAAGTATTGCCCCAAAATGGGTGAACTAAAGTCCAAACTCCAATATGCTAAACAAATTTCAATCAAATACTCGCACAGGGCGGCTGCATAGCTATGAGCACATTCTACCCGCTGGACACGGTGCGCTCCCGCTTGCAATGTAAGTTGCGCTGTTCCCGGCTAATCTAAAATGGGCTCGATAAGCGGCATGCGGACGTAGATAAACATTGGACGAGTTCAAATTCCAATACTGTTTAATTTGATATTAAACCGATATCGCATGGTAATCCGTTTTATGCCTTCTTTACTTGCAGTGGAGGAGGCCGGCGAAGTGCGCAGCACAAAGCAGGTTATCAAGGAGATTGTGCTGAATGAAGGCTTCCAGGCGCTGTACCGTGGACTTGGTCCAGTGCTGCAGAGTCTCTGCATCTCGAATTTCGTCTACTTTTACACATTCCATGCGCTCAAAATGGTCACCTCGAACGGCGCGCGCGGACAGCAGAGTGCTCTGAAGGATCTGCTGCTGGGCAGCATAGCTGGCATCATCAATGTGTTTACGACAACCCCATTTTGGGTGGTCAATACGCGTTTGCGCATGCGCAACGTTGCCGGCACGTCCGAGGAGGTTAACAAGCACTACAAGAATCTATTGCAGGGTCTCCAGTATGTGGCCAAAACAGAGGGCCTGACCGGCTTGTGGTCGGGCACAATACCATCCCTAATGCTCGTCTCGAATCCCGCGCTGCAGTTCATGATGTACGAATTGCTAAAGCGAAACCTTCAGATATTCACTGGCGGCGAAATGGGCAGCCTTAGTTTCTTCATAATTGGTGCCATCGCCAAGGCATTTGCCACAGTGCTGACCTATCCGCTGCAGCTGGTGCAGACCAAGCAGCGTCACCGCACCAACGATGTCGCCAATGGACCAACAACCTCCCAGCAGGCGGGCAAGCCAAAGACACCATCCATGCTCGAGCTCATGGTCGGCATACTGCAGCATCAGGGCATCGGCGGCCTCTTCCGCGGCCTTGAGGCCAAAATACTGCAGACCGTGTTGACTGCGGCGCTTATGTTTATGGCCTATGAAAAGATAGCCGGCATCGTGAAGCTGCTACTTAAGCGCACAGTTTAAGAGGATCTAGTCTAGCCTAGCTACAATAGTTTAGCTCTTAACACAACATGACATGGCGGTGGACACGGACACGGACACGGAAGCACACGTACACACTCCAAAGTTAGCCAATAAGCGTGAATGTTTATACAATAAGAAAGCACACACGATTTAACAAAATTATTAGTAAATTTTATTAATTAGCAGCGACAACAGTTTCAATAGATTTCGTTGAATTCTCAGCGGGCGTCTCAGGCTCATTGTCTTGCGCCTCTGACTCCTTGTCTTCTTTCTGCTCATCAGATTCGTTGGTCTTTGTTCCGCCTTCGGCACTCGGCTTCTGTCCACTGGCATTCGCCAGCTCTGATAAATTGTACCTCTTGAATTCCAAGTAGTTGTCAATGACGCTGAGCAGGCAAAAACCTCGCAGTACCTCAACAACGATGGACTTCTTGGCGTTCTGCAGATCTACCTTGTTGCCCATATTCTTGGAATTGACCAGTTCGGCCAGTTCTTTGATTATGGGGTCACGTTTGATTTGGTTATTGTAGCGATGATTGAATATGATGCCATATGTGGTGGGCTCCTTGAGAAAGTGTTTGTCGAACAGCGCTCCGGCTGTGCTGATTATGTCCGGCATGTTAGAACGACACACAGCCTCGATGGGAACCATGCGTAGCACAAAGCGGGACATGGCCTTGCCCGTTGCAGTTATGTCCTGAACAATATGCTTGCCAAGTGCCAGTGGATCCTCCAGTTGGGTGCGTATAAATATACAGTTGGTGGTGCCAGTGTCAACGTTTTGGAAGCGTAATTTGCGTTGTTCGAAAATCTCGCGGCATTTGGCCACAGCAGCATCCACGTCATCGCTATCGGCATCTTCGCCGCCGCCGCCATCCTTGACAGCTTCAGCATCTGCATCCTGTTTGCTGGCCGCCTCCGGCCCGTAAAGCTCGTCGGCGTAGTGGTTAAGCAGATTGTAACATTCGCGCACACATGCCTTTTCATTCATGTTGCAAGTGACAAGGAATCCGCGTTGGCCTGCCTGCAGAAACTGTTTCTTGCTTTGCTGAAAATACTTCTTCTTGTTTTGTTTAAACTTATTATTAACCATCTTTGATTTTTTTGTGGCTGGCTCCATAACCCGTTCGGCAGAATAAATGGAAATATTTTTGTAGCCGGTGCGCAATGGGACCAAATTTAAACAGAAATCACGACACTAGTTTTAAAAATACCAGCAAGTGTGATTAATACTGCAAAAAGCATTGCTGCACAACACTGAAAAACGAGACGATGTCAGCTGATTGGAAGTCGTTTAAAATTTAAGGTACTGCAGAAGCCGGGCTTGAGCATTTAACCTGCCAATGGGTGCAGTTGAGGCGTCTCTGCTGGAGCTGGCCAAATTACTGCCCCGGTTTGAGGACATAGCAGAGCTGCTGGAGAATGAAGTTGAAGCGCGTTACATACTCCGGCGAGCAGCAGATCACTTTGGCAAGCGACATGCGATCGACCAGTTGGATAGGCTGGAGGAGGAGGAAATTTCATATCTGATACACGCTTTGGTTGACAAGAACTGGGAGCGTATACATAGTGGACACTTCAGCCTTGTGCCGCTTACCATACGCAAGATCTATGCCCTGGGCTGCTACTTCAAGGTGATAGAGGTAATATTAAAAGTAGCTTAAGTACAATTTCTAACATCGGCAGATTTTCTTTTTGCTGTTGGAAAACCCAAGCTTGGAACAGCGCGAACTATGTGGCACAGTCTTGGACGAAGCTCAGCTGCTAGGCTGCACGGATGAACTGTACGAAAAGTGTAATGACTTAAAGGACGCGCTAATGCAGTACCTGGACGAGCATGCTACTACTAACAACTCATTGCCGCTGCCCATTTTGACGGCTGTGGAGCGACGCACGTCACGCTGTGATATACCCCAACTGGAGGCACCTAGCATACTAGAATTTCGCACGAGCTGCTATCAGGCGCTGCAGCCCACGCTGCTGCTCAACACGATTAATCATTGGCCCGCATTGAGTAAATGGCGCGATTTGAATTATCTGCTAAAAGTTGCCGGCAATCGCACCGTGCCCATCGAAATTGGCAGCAATTACGCCAGCGATGAGTGGTCACAGCAGCTGGTGAAGCTACGTGTCTTTCTGCACAGGCAGTTTGGCCAAGGCGATTGCAATGCCGATCACGAAATTGAGTACTTGGCGCAGCATGAGCTTTTTGCCCAGATACCAGCGCTGAAGGCGGACATTTGTGTGCCCGACTACTGCACTTTGTCCTCCAATAATGCACCCGGTGTCGATATCAAAGCCTGGCTAGGACCTAGCCACACCATATCGCCTATGCATAACGATCCAAAGCATAATTTGTTGTGCCAAGTTTTTGGCTCTAAAAGCATTATATTGGCATCGCCAGAAGACACAGCGAATCTTTATGCGCACGAAAGCGAGTTTCTGAACAACACCTCGCAAATTGATGCAGCCAAACCGGACTTTGAGCGCTTTCCCCTGCTGCGGCGTGTACGTTTCTATGAGCTGCTGCTACAGCCCGGCGATTGTTTATATTTGCCGCCTAAGTGGTGGCATTACGTGCGCTCCGAGACACCCAGTTTCTCAGTTAGTTTCTGGTGGGAATAGGTGTCTTAGAGTTGATAAGGTGTGTCGCGAATGACGTCATCTAAGAAGACATGGTTCGCACGGTGTGAATCATAAGCTGTTTGACTGTTGAGTATTGATATAAGATAGTGTTTTTTATTATTACTTTTATAGCCAACAAATTCCTGGCTGCGGCAAACAATGTTTAAAGTTTACGAATTAATACAAAGATTACAAATAAAGCTTGAGAACTTCGAGATAATAAACAGTAAATCGTTATCGATAACGTGTGTTGTGTACTAAGAACTAAGCTTTTATTGTGTAGGGGTGCGTGTGTGTGTTGGGTTTGTTATGTTGTCAATTTATAATCTTGCATAATCTTGAAATATTTCCATTTGATGCCTTTGCCCCGACCGCCATGATTAAGTCTTATCGTTCTTTAATTGTTTATTTTAAGCTCGCACCGAGCGCCTTCACGCTTAGTCATCCTTGTTGGATGCACCGCCAGCTGCACCAATGGTGATTTGTTTCTGCAGCTTGCTGTATTCCTCGGTGAGCCGATCGTATTCACGGTTCAAGCTCTCCGCCTGCGACTTGACTGCTTCCTTATCCTTCTTTTCCCGATTCAAGTCGGCGGTCAGTTCCTGGACGCGTTCCCGCAGCTTGTTGAGCTGGAAAACGAGCTTGTTGTGAGTATTGGCCACGCAGAGATTGTTTTATTTATATTGTGTGTGTGTTTGTGGGGAGATTCTGATTTTGGGGAATGTGCTCGGAATACTTAGTATACTCTGGCGGTGAGTCCTTGCACACGTTTCCGCAGGCTTGACAACTGTTCAAAGAGTTTACGAGAGTTTTACTTGGTTTATCTCTATGCTGGCCCAACACTTTCCATGCGGGTATCAACAACAAATTGCCTGGATTGTACAGCTGGTAGTAGCAAACGGTCTAAGTGTTAGGTGGGGGCCGTTGGATACTTGCAAAGCTCTTTAAACATGCCTGGGCTTGACCATGTGCAAAAACTCTAAACGCCAACTATTGAAAACTTTAGGGAGCTGACTCACCTCATTCAGTGTGGTATCCTCGGTGGCCTCCTTGGCCTTGTCGGTCTTCTCGTTGATCAGGGAGCGTGCCGCGGCAGTGGCGCTCTGGGCCTGCTTCATGGAGGCCTCGCTCTGGGCCAGCAGATTGGCCTGTGCCGAAATCAGTGTGACCAGACGACGGATAACAAGAACAAGGAATATCGCAAAGCCGGAAATGTAAAAGTTGCGCTGGGCGCGAAACAGGCGCATGCTGTGCTGCATCTCCACGTTAAGATGCACCTCGCCGGTGTTTTCATAGTTGGAATACTTGCGCATTTCGCGAATTGCCTCCAACAGGAACAGCACCAGCACACCCATGATCAGGAAAAAGTAAAGATGCGCCTGCTGTGCCAGCATAGACAGGAATTTGGATTTGAAGAAACGATTCCATTTGTACGGGGAGAAAACTGGTAGCACCAGCAGCATAACCACTCCAATTTCTGCGTACAGAAAAGTGGCGATCAAAGTCCACACCAAACTCATGTTTGCGAATTTTTTTTTCCAATAAAAAATTTATAGTTTGTTCGATTGTATTTTCTTTCTTGACGTTCTGTGCGCTGCAAAGAATTTTTTCGATATTAGTATGAAACACACACGTCTAGTTAGGCTATGTAGCTATTTATAAACGAGTACCGTAAATTGGCTTACTTTAAATAGCTATAGAAATTAAAATACAGCTGCAATGATGAAATATGCGTATTTCTATGCGGTCATGCACGGCCACGTCAACTCTGCAGACAAGTTTCTGAACAGCTTTTGCAACAAGTTGGCAGCTCCTCAATTTGGTTGTAAACAAAAGCAAACAGCTGACAGCCCTGGTTGCCAGGCAAAACTAAATGTGCTTTTGCGCCATCGATCAAATTCAGTTTGTTATTTATTTAATTTGTAGTTGCCATAGACAAAATGTCCTACCAAAATTGGTTGAATTACCTGCAATCAGCTGAAAAGAATTCAATGATTAGCGGCAAACTGCGTAAAGTGCTCTACAAATTCCCGGATGGCCGGCAAATGGCCGAGGAGTACAATATGGACACGGGCGTTGTGCAAAGACGTGCATGGCGCAAATGCAAACAACTAATGGGCGAGCCCGAATGGGAGATAGAGCTTGGTGAGGAGCCACGCAAACTCAATTTTGCTGCCGGCAATAAACCAAGCTCGGCTGGCGGCGGCGATGCGGACAGCATGGCTGGCGGCGAGTTTACACTGCGCGAAAGCAATTCGAACCCATTGCTAACCAAACGAGTGACCAAGAAGAACATCGAATGGCGCATACGTAATCTACCGTACCCGATAGATGTCTATAATGTCCGTGCAGATGCTGAGCAACGCGCGATCGTCGTGCGCACAAACAACAAGAAGTACTACAAAGTTATTCCCATTCCTGAACTGGACCGTTGCAGCATACCGCCGGTCCAGGCAAATATCAGCACACATCATCAGTTCAACACGCTCATTATTACCTACCAAAAGCCGGCCATTCTGTGCGAGATGGAGGCGCAGGTACTTCTATTGTTAAAGAACGTGGAGACGGAGACAGACATGGACGATCTGCTAAAGGGCTTGCTGGCCAAATAAAACGCACAGCCTTTAAAATACATAAAAACTAAAGGCATTATATTTAATTATCACGAGCTTAAGCAGCTACTTTTGAAAACTTTCGGCCAAGCCGATATAGCTCGCCAGCGACGGAGCCGATGAGCTGGTAAACAAGGAATAATCAAATGATGGCAGCTCCAACGGAGTCAGGGAGGGCATATCGTGTTCTGAGCTTCGCTCCAGCGTGGATCGGCTGTCGTATTCTTGACTATCCGTCTGTGGATCGTTGTTTTCCATGGTCTCAACTTTGAGCTCAACTAACGCAGGCGTTGACACTTTGCGCTCGATAGTGGACGTGAACTTGGCATCAAAGTCCTGCACGGTCTTATCGATGGCTTTGGCAACGGACTGCGCTGAGCCCACGCCATGCTCGGGACGCAGTGGTAGCATGGGGCTGGTTTCTTTGAGCTGCCCAAAATCCTTCGTTTTTGTTAGCCCATGTTGTGTTTTGCGCATCTCGATCTGTCGTAGCTTGCGCTGAAAGTCAAGCGTCAAGGTGTCGAGCACCTCCTTCGATTTTGCCTGTTGTACATTCTTATAGGCATCCTGTAAGTATATTAGAGATGTCTCCAGCGCTTTTATGGCCTCTTCGTAGCGATGGTGACGCATGAAGCGCTCTGAGCGCCGTTCGTGGAAATGCGCCTATAGACATTAACACACACAGGTTATATATATAGAAAGTCGTTTAATAATTTTTTATTTACCAAATTTAGCGGTGCACAGTCCATGATTTCTTTTCGTTTTATTTACCTGCGCAGTACGCCACCTGCTTGGCAACTCTGCATCACAGATAATTAATCGATAACTTATCGATACATTGAAAAATTCAAATTTGTATAAGTACAAGATTTAATAATAGGTCAATATATTTGTTTTAAAAAATAACACTACAGCGGCTTAGCATTGGCTTGTTTACCCTCGGTTAGTGCTCGTGATGCATGCACAAAAACGGGCACGTTTATTCCCTGAAATTATATCGATGTATACAGAAAATTGAGATTTGATATGGCCTCAATACATTACCTGCATCTTCGCTGACCTCACAAATGCCTTATTCGAGGTAACGGTAAATATTTTACGTGCCATGCCAAAACTGAATATCTTTAAGCTACGTTCATTCACGTTGGCCGTAAAACGTAGATTGGAAAACTCTGGCGGTATCGTCTCAACATCCGGATACACGGTTACCCGTTTCATGAGCTCGACAGCAAGTGCCCGCTCACTGTGCCCGCCCAATACACTGAGAATATTTTGAAATGCATCGTTGGCCAATTGGCAGCAGACCAGCCGCTTGCCTTGAAATATTTTATCAAGTATGGGCTTAACTGGACACTCGCGCTCCTTTTCGGCTTGTTCGGTCAAAAGAGGCTCCTTGAACACAAAATTGCAGCCACCATTTGTGAGAGCGCTCACGTATGCCAACAATGTTGTCACATCCAAATTCAGTTCGTTCGAAATGGTGGCATACTGATCCACATCCAAGTCGGGCTCTTCCAGTGATGCCGTTTGCACACCCATTTCCTTGAGCTCGTCGTGCAGTGAGCTATCTATTTTGTTGGAGAAGTAGAAGACAACCTGAAAAGCATTTGAATTGAATTAATCGACAATTTAGTTTAGGCTTCGCATTCACCTTGGGACGTTGGAACATGCAAAAGTGTAGTTCGCTGGCTTCCAGATAATCGCTTGCCTGATCTAGAACGCTGCGGGCGCCAAAGCTGACGCAGCCTTTTGCAGCATCTTCGATGGACTTTGAGTTGCGCGCTATAACCTTAATCCATTTTAGACCGTTATTGGCAACAATATCCACACGCAACGGACTGTCACGGGATTCAAGCGGAAAGACTGCGTTTATATCGACAACTCCTTGCTGCAGGCGCAGTGTTTTTATAAGAAATTCATAATTGACAAAGTTGCTGCTAGTTATGTGATTCTCCTTTAACGTCTTGGTACGTATAACCTGCACATTAATAGGTGTTACTAGCTATTTATAGACATTTCAGTATCATGGAAGAGTCTTACCTTTTCCAAGAACTTAAGTTCCTGCTGTATTTTCCTTTGCACTTTTGAAACCCCAGGTATTTCCTCAAATTCGACCAGTGACTTCTTAAGCTCTTCCCCCAGCCTTATTTTATCATTGGCATCTGCATACAGAGCGCCCTCCATCTCCATTGCCACCTGCTGAGTTTAAGCGAGAAAATTTTTTTATTTCTAATATTATTGTTATCGGTCAGCTGTCAGTCCAGGGCTGCCGATTCAAATAATATGAATATCTTTATCGAAGTGCTAGCAACTCTGCAAAGAGCAACTCTGCTAAAAGTGCTGTCATCGCCAATATCATTAACTTCCTTCCACTTTTTCCACGCCGGTGAAGCCAAGCGGTAGCTCCGTGAAATGACGCCGCTTATGTGAAGTGAAAAAATTTAATCTGAACGCATCATTTTGAAAATGTCTAAAATAATTGAATAAAATAGCAAAAGGTAATAATCTTAGTACTAAACTACTTGAACTTGTTAATATTTAAGTGATAACTGTGCACGAAGGTATCTCCAGAACAGCAGAAATGTCTGTGGTTTGGTCGCATTTTTTAACCGTGCAAAGATTAAATTAATACTGCTTACTAGCATCGTTGGGCGACACGAGCATCTTACTGTGGCCCTGGTTTTATTAAAGTAGTACAATTACGCCAAAAAAATCTATTTTCTGCATGTAATTTGTGTCGATCGTTTCTAACCTCAACTTGTACATTTTTTCCATAGGCTTAAAATAGTACAGCATCGACATGTACCTGTATAATTTGACGCTCCAAAAAGGCACTGGCGTCACCCATGCGGTGCACGGCAACTTTTCGGGCGGCAAGCAGCAGGAAGTGCTGCTGTCGCGTGGCAAGTCGCTGGAGCTGCTGCGGCCCGATCCGAACACAGGCAAGGTTCATACGCTGATGTCGACGGAAATCTTTGGCTGCATTCGTGCGCTAATGGCATTTCGTTTAACGGGTGGCACAAAAGGTTGGTTATATTTGTATATTTTGTATGTACGTGTATGTATATATTACGCACAAAACCTAATTGGGGCAGCTCTGTGGTTGTCCCCAGTTTGACTTTATTGAACGTGTCTAAGTGCGATATTAATCCAACTTGGCGTCGCATTTGCCATAACCCCAATCACATGGTATGGCGAACTGAAACTTCGAGTTACAAGATATTCTAACAAGCTAAAAGTACAGTTTTATACATTCCTTTATAATATTAGTTTTTCCATGTTCCTTCTCATAGATTATATTGTCGTGGGCTCGGATTCGGGACGCATCGTAATTCTGGAGTATATCCCCAGCAAGAATTCCCTAGAAAAGGTGCATCAAGAGACATTTGGCAAGTCGGGCTGTCGTCGTATTGTGCCTGGACAGTACTTTGCCATTGATCCCAAGGGTCGTGCAGTGATGATTGGTGCTGTTGAAAAACAAAAGTTGGCATATATCATGAATCGAGATACCCAGGCTCGACTTACCATATCCTCGCCACTGGAGGCACACAAGTCTAATACCCTGACTTACCACATGGTTGGCGTGGATGTTGGTTTCGATAATCCCATGTTTGCATGTCTGGAAATCGACTATGAGGAAGCTGACTTGGATCCATCAGGTATGATTTAACGTACCATCAGAATATCCTACGTACCCTTGGCGCCTTAATGTTCGGTGACTGTGGCTAATTCTCCACTGACACTGTTTTGTACTGAGCGCTAGATAAATGTGACCACTGAACCATTGGTGCTGCTGTTACTACCTAGCAGCACTTCACTGATTTGTGGCCCACATTCTATTCAAGTTAATTATTATTTGCTTCTCTTGTAAAGCTTTTTATTAAACAATTTTTTGTTATTTTGTAGGTGATGCTGCCCAACGCACACAACAAACTCTAACGTTTTATGAACTGGACTTGGGCTTGAATCATGTGGTGCGCAAGTACTCGGAGCCACTGGAAGAGCATGCAAACTTCTTGGTTTCTGTGCCCGGTGGGAATGACGGACCCTCGGGTGTGCTCATTTGCTCGGAGAACTATCTGACCTACAAGAATCTGGGCGATCAACACGACATACGTTGCCCCATACCACGCCGACGCAATGATCTAGATGATCCGGAGCGTGGCATGATATTTATATGCTCTGCAACACATCGCACCAAGAGCATGTACTTCTTTTTGCTACAAACCGAGCAGGGTGATATATTTAAGATCACCCTCGAGACCGATGACGATGTGGTGTCTGAAATTAAACTGAAGTACTTTGATACAGTGCCTCCCGCCACAGCAATGTGTGTGTTGAAGACTGGTTTTCTATTTGTGGCCAGCGAATTTGGCAACCAGTAAGTGCATAAGTGATTTTTTAAGTTCTGTCTAAGCTTTGCTGACCTGCTCTTTGTCAATAGTTACCTGTACCAAATTGCACATCTGGGCGACGACGATGACGAACCCGAATTCAGCTCTGCTATGCCATTGGAGGAGGGTGAAACTTTCTTTTTTGCTCCACGTGCATTAAAGAATCTCGTCTTGGTCGATGAGTTGCCCTCTTTTGCGCCTATTATCACCTCACAGGTGGCTGATCTGGCAAATGAAGATACACCACAGTTGTATGTTCTTTGTGGGCGTGGACCACGCTCAACACTTCGTGTACTGCGTCACGGCCTTGAGGTTTCAGAGATGGCTGTCTCTGAGCTGCCCGGTAATCCAAATGCCGTGTGGACTGTCAAGAAACGTATTGATGGTGAGTTAAGAACAAAGATTAATTTTATCTTTGCGCTTATTAAGTTTAGCCTTAAGTTTGCTAGCAATGAAATGTTTCTAATAATTCAACTGGTGCATTGATGATACTGAACACGATACCCCAAGATAAACAATGATATTGCTATATATAGTTTGCACTAGGATTGTTGATTTCAAAAATGTTTACTATCAAATTTAAGAACTTAAATACATTACAAAACTCCTTGTACTATACGCATTGTGGCAGTATGATCAGTAATAAATACTAAGCGTCCTTTTACTTACTATCATACATAAAAGCAAGTACCAACAATCCTAGACTATATAACTATATATAAACCCGATCCAAAAGCCACAAGTTATCAACCACCAGTTCTCTCTTATTTCAGGCGCTTAAACACAGACGTCAACTGTTTGTTGTGTGTGACTATCGAACAGATATAAAAACGAATGTAATCCAATACATTCGTGTAAAATACTTATAATTTATATTTGTCTTTTGTGAAGCGATAGGTAAGGCAACATTACTGCAGCTCTTAAGTCAACAGATACTACAAAATGCTACTACAAATAATTATTGAAATTTAATTTTAAGCTTAGACATTGAACATGATGTGATTACTTATCAACCGTGTTTCAGCTGAATTTTCCATTGATTACAAATTGATAACCTGATTATTCAATGTCGTTAAATACCTTACAAAATTGTGTACTTTTAAAAGAATATTTTATTGATGACGAATTCGTTTGTGTTGTGCTCCTACTTTTAGACGAGTTTGATGCCTATATCATCGTTTCCTTCGTGAATGCCACACTGGTTCTGAGCATTGGTGAAACCGTCGAGGAAGTGACGGACAGCGGCTTTTTGGGCACCACGCCAACATTGTGTTGTGCTGCGCTCGGCGATGATGCTCTGGTGCAGGTGTATCCCGATGGCATTCGTCATATACGATCCGATAAGCGTGTGAACGAGTGGAAAGCGCCCGGCAAGAAATCCATTACCAAATGCGCCGTCAATCAACGTCAAGTGGTCATAACGCTGTCTGGTCGCGAATTGGTCTATTTTGAAATGGATCCGGTAAGCATTTCATATTGAGACTAGACAGTACAAGAAAAAAGCTTGTTACAGTGGAGCGAGATATGTATATCTGTAATCTGTAATTGGCTTTTCTCTCCTCCACATTGCGCTGATGACAAAAACACGAAAAAGAACAATCATGTTGAGACACTTTGTGTCCTGCAGTGCTGAGCATTTATTAGACAATGCATTGTGTTCTTTTTTAAATACTCGTTTTGAGCTAAATACTAACCTGCGATTCCTCTTTTGCAGACTGGTGAGCTGAACGAGTATACGGAACGTTCGGAAATGCCTGCAGAGATCATGTGCATGGCTTTGGGCACGGTGCCGGAGGGCGAGCAACGTTCTTGGTTCTTGGCTGTCGGTCTGGCTGATAACACTGTGCGCATACTTTCGCTGGATCCGAATAATTGTCTGTCGCCATGCTCTATGCAGGCTCTGCCCTCGCCAGCTGAGTCGCTGTGTCTGGTCGAAATGGGTCACACAGAGAGCACCACCAATCCTAGTGGTGCGGATGATGATGTGCCGGCACAACGCAGCGGTGGCAGCAATAAAGGCACCATCTATCTAAATATCGGATTAAGTAACGGCGTCTTGTTACGTACTGTGCTGGATCCCGTATCTGGTGATTTGGCGGATACGCGCACACGTTACTTGGGCTCGCGACCGGTAAAGCTGTTTCGCATTAAGATGCAGGGCGCAGAAGCCGTGTTGGCTATGTCCAGCCGTACTTGGCTGTCGTATTACCATCAGAATCGTTTCCATTTGACACCGCTGTCGTATGAGACGTTGGAGTATGCTTCGGGCTTTTCCAGCGAGCAGTGTAGCGAGGGTATTGTGGCTATTTCGACGAACACACTGCGTATCCTGGCACTGGAGAAACTGGGCGCCGTCTTCAATCAGGTGGCCTTTCCACTGCAGTTTACGCCGCGCGCCTTTGTCATACATCCGGATACGGGTCGCATGCTAATTGCCGAAACAGATCATAATGCTTACACTGAAGATACCAAGAATACACGTAAAGAACAAATGGCCGAGGAAATGCGCAGCGCCGCCGGTGACGAGGAGCGCGAGCTGGCCAGAGAAATGGCCAACGCTTTCATCAATGAGGTGCTGCCCGAGGATGTGTTCTCTGCACCCAAGGCAGGATTGGGGCTGTGGGCTTCGCAAATACGCTGTTTGGATGCCATGCACGGCCAGACGATGTTCAGTGTGCCGCTAACACAGAACGAGGCCATAATGTCTATGACGTTGCTTAAGTTCTCCGTTGCGGCAGATGGTCGCTATTATTTGGCCGTGGGCATTGCCAAAGATCTGCAGCTGAATCCACGCATTTCGCAGGGCGGCTGTATTGATATCTACAAAATTGATCCAACCTGCTCAGCTCTGGAGTTTATGCATCGCACCGAGATTGATGAGATACCCGGCGCATTGTGTGGCTTCCAGGGTCGCTTGCTGGCTGGCTGTGGCCGCATGCTCCGCATCTATGATCTTGGCAAAAAGAAGATGCTGCGCAAGTGCGAGAACAAACACATTCCATACCAGATTGTCAACATTCAAGCGATGGGTCATCGTGTCTACGTATCGGATGTGCAGGAGTCGGTCTTCTTTATACGCTATCGTCGCGCCGAGAATCAACTAATCATATTCGCCGATGATACCCATCCACGTTGGGTGACGGCCACTACCCTGCTTGATTACGATACCATTGCAATTGCTGATAAGTTTGGAAATTTGAGCATTCAACGCCTGCCACATTCTGTCACCGATGATGTAGACGAAGATCCCACGGGCACCAAGTCGCTCTGGGATCGTGGACTATTGTCGGGCGCCTCGCAAAAGTCGGAGAACATTTGCTCATTCCATGTGGGCGAGATTATCATGTCGCTGCAGAAAGCCACGCTCATTCCTGGTGGCTCGGAGGCGCTCATCTATTCCACACTGAGTGGCACCGTCGGCGCCTTTGTGCCGTTTACCAGTCGCGAGGACTATGACTTCTTCCAGCACCTGGAGATGCACATGCGCAATGAGAATCCTCCCCTGTGCGGTCGCGATCATCTCAGCTACCGCAGCTCTTATTATCCGGTAAAGAACGTCCTGGACGGCGATCTGTGCGAGCAGTATTTATCTATTGATGCAGTGAAGCAGAAGAGCATTGCTGGCGATATGTTCCGCACGCCGAATCAAATCTGCAAGAAACTGGAAGATATACGCACCCGCTACGCGTTCTAAATAGGTGAGTGGGGCTGAAAATATATAAGTGGGAGATATGTTATCTGATGATATAGTAATTACCTTGGGACACCTATGAAATATGCCTTGATTAGTGTAAATTTTATGAAACTGAAAGAAATTATTTGTAGATATAGATAATAGATGATCCTCAAATATTAATTGTCGTTTATCATTCTTTTTGCAGTTAATTTTCAATGCGGAATAATGGCTCTCATCATTACGTACTTTTTTAAGGTGAGTTTTGTTTAATAACAACTTTTGTTCAAATTGCATTGTGATGAGCTAAGTTTTTACCTTGGGACACCTATGAAATGCCTTGATTAGTGTAAATTGATAATTGCTGAATTTCAATTGAACTAAAAATTGAATTATTTATTTAACAATATGCAACTATTTTAATAACTTGCTCTTAATCATTTGCAGTCTTATAAACAACCACCCATAAATTACGGATCTCGCAAGCGGAACTCACTTGCAAAAAAATTAAACGTAAGTATAAAAATTAAAAATTCAAAGATTTAATGCTTTACTATGATGCTTTTTACATATGTTAGACTAATGAAATAATTTGATTGTAAATGAATTACTGAGTTCACAATTTTAAATAGATTTCGAGTCGAAAAGAAAATCGAACGTAAACTGAAGTCAATTTTTTCTCTCTATTTTTACGCAGCTCTTGTGCTTTGGATCCTTTGGGTAATCAATCAACTAACTTAAATATTTACTAGGTAAATAATTGAAATCAAATAAAAATGAATTTAAATGTGCTAATTTGCTGATTCTTTTTTCTTTTCTTGCAGTTTATACGTGTAATTAATTGTATTTAAGCGTAATATGCACATTAATACACACAATACACAACCACTAAATGACTGCCTATTTATACTACATTTAATTTGTTGCACAAATTCAAACATTTGTGCAACACATTTAATAGCCACACACGCTATGTAATTTAAGCCTGATATTATAATAATAATAAATGTACACAAAGCACAAAAATGGACTGTAATTTAAATATACCCGTTTGTGCCTTGTTAGTAATGATGTTTGGCAAGTTCTTGTTCTTGGCCTTGTTACGCGGCACACTTTACCGTTGTGTTCGCTGTGGCATGCCACGAATATATATCTGCTAAACGTCTCGTTTTCTCTGCTCATCTCTTTCTCTGTAGCAATCAAATTGTTGTAATTTGTTATGTACAGAGTTATAAGCACACGGTAGTTATGCAAATTACGTGCCTCTAACACAGACTTGGGCAACGGCGGTGGTCTTCGTCGTCGTCGTCTCGACGCTGGCCAAAAGAGGCCATAAAACAAGCATCCGCAAAGTGTTCCACTTTGTTGATCTACGGTTGGACGAGGAGTGGGGTTTCATCAACTGGCTGGCGCTGCGGCATCTGGCTAAACGATTTATTAACTTCATTTCTAGATCATTAGATCGCATAACACGGACATTCATCACTTGTGTTTGCAACTTTTTGCTGCACATTTCCAGAACGTGAGCAACACGCAAACGTGCAACAACAACGAGTAGCAGCCGTCTCTAGGCTGCAGCTACGCATGCAATTCATGCCACATGCAGCTGCAGCTTGGCGATCGATCGCGCCATCGATAAGCACAATCAACGCTTGGCGCAAACACTTGCCACATGTTGCCTGCTGCGCCCTACTACAAACACGCCCACTTTTTCGTTGGCCTGGAAGCTGTTGCCTTTTGTGGAATGCGTTCAGCGACCAAGCAGAAGAGATGCCCAGTTGCAGATAAAGCAAACGCGCTCTGTCTCAGTCCCTGGGATGTCCACATGCCTTGCTTGGGCTTTTGGGTTGTGTGGGGCGTTGTTGCCTTTATCAGCGCCTGGCAATCGACGATCTGAGCATCAACATCGGACTCCACTTGCCTTTGCTGCAGATGCTTATCAAAAGGTGCCTCGCGTGATAAAAAAGAAGAAAAAAAAAGTTCGCATGAAACGCGCTCCACACTTGAAAATGGAAATGGGTGTTAACGCAGCAACTTTTCAGCTGTCCCCGCGGCTTGCGTGTAAGAATTTTCTGCGAATTCGCTGAGATTTTAATCGGTTAGATGTCTGGAGCTTGAGCTGGAGTTGGAGTTGGACCTGCAGTCCAACGGCGCTGGCCGTGGCCGACACTTTCGCTGTAAATTAAATGCTCATTTTCCGAATGCGGCCGAGCCAACATTTTCCAGTCACGTCGTTTCACAGTTAGCAGCTTTATTAAAACTAACGGCAAGCCAAATAATTAAAACGCAGCGCAGCAAAAAATAAAAAGAGGAATTGCAAATTGCGGGCCATGTAATAAATAGAATCATCAGCTTGGCAGTCAGCCAGCCAGCCAGCCAGCGCAGCGCGGTCAGCCAGAGAGTTTAAGTCAGGGTCTGGGTCTGCGGCTGTCTTATCGCCATCATGATCATCATTATCTTCACTAACAACATCGTTATTAACATCATCAGCAGCAGTAGCCAAAGCAGCAGCATCATCACTTTTCTACTCTTGTGGAGGGTATGTTATTTTACTCGCGGGATGTGTAACTCATAGGAGACCTCTTCGGCCGCATAAGGTATGTATATTCTTGATTAGTATCAATAGCCGAGTCAATATAGAGTCCGTCTGTTTCTATATTAACATATTGCAAATAATAGATATATAGGAATCAGCTGGATCGCTATCATGTGTGATTTAGCTTCTAGGGAATGAACGATGGTAAATATAGAGCTTGTATGAAAATTGTTATGCCCTCGAGAGGATTGTGTCTCGCATAGAATGAGCCTACTTCGACCCCATAAAGTATATATATTCTTGATAAGTATCAATAGCCAAGTCGATATAGCATGTCCGTCCGTCTGTTTCTATGCGAACTAGCCTCTTAGTTTTAAAGCTATCGTCGTGACAGAAGTCCTAACTCGGCATCTATTAGTTATACTACGCTTACTTTAAATACTCGATGTTGTTGTGCGACAAGTTCAGTATGTCCAGATCCTCAAGCCCTGGCTTGATCTCGAGTATATCGTTCGACTCCGAATACAGCTTGCCCAGCGACTGTAGACCCGCAAAGTGTCCAGCACTCAGGCTGGCGATGCTATTGTGGGATATGTCCAGCAATTGCAGCTTGCTCAGCATTCGGAATTGTCCAGTTGTAGCTGAGCCAAACACTTATGGACACAGTGCATCCAGTTCATTGTGGGAGAGATTTAAGAAACATTGCTGCCTTAACAGCTGAAACGTGTCCTTTCCAATGGTCTTAAGCGCATTCTCACCCAGTTGCAGGTCCACCAGTCCAGGTAGTTCCCGAAAGCTTGTCGAATTCAACTGCTAAGTTTGAAATTATTTAAAATTGAACTTTTTAATGAGCTTAAAATAAAGGAACAAATGTATTTCGTTGTATAACTTTTTTGATTTTGCTTTAAGCAGCATACTTAACCGAACTACAATATTGAAGCTAAAGTAAAAAAAATCAAAATCAACCTTGTTTTAGGATTATCAAATCTTATTACAATTGGAAAGTGGCGAACAGAGCCCAGTATTAACTGCTATTATGATCAGCTGCAGAAATCGGAGTATAAGACATGAAGTTATCAATTCGCTCTGCTTTGTTTACACCACAGTCGGGTGCCTATTTGGTGCCAGCTCAGTTGCCGGGGCTGTGGAGCAGTTGTAGGGTCTTTCGCAGCAGCGAGAAGAAAACTGTTCGCAACCGCATAATTGCCGACTGCCAGAAGAAGAAGAAGAAGAAGCTGATGAGGGGAGAAGCAGAATGACACAGTTGCGTCCAAACCTCAGCTGGAGCTCGCTGTCAGCAGTCTGTCGTGGCCAGTTAAATGTACTTATCTACCTTATATGTGA
This sequence comes from Drosophila ezoana, assembly GCA_035045725.1. Taxonomy (NCBI): domain Eukaryota; kingdom Metazoa; phylum Arthropoda; class Insecta; order Diptera; family Drosophilidae; genus Drosophila; species Drosophila ezoana. The sequence goes on along the minus strand of JAWNOU010000177.1, from coordinate 16,859,161 downwards.
GCTCGCATGCGTGGCTTTAGCTGTGCGTCGACTGGGCTGACCCCATTCAATGTCATTAACTCGGCCCAAGGTCTGTTTGTTTTGGCTTGGCCCCAGAGCTCGCAATTTTCGCATAATTGACTGAAAATTATGAATTGTGACGAGGGCTTTTGTGGCAAAGTCGTCGCCCACTGAACTCATTTGAACTCCACACACACACAGCTTGTCAGCAGCTCGTCCGTGTCCAGCTGTTGCCAATTTCTGGCGCTCGCCCGGCGGCGTTGACGGCGATGTCTTCATGCGATCTGCGATCTCTGGTCCTCAACGACAAACCTCAACTGTAAACGTTTCAGTCACTTAGTCAACAATCTGTTGCATCTAATTGTCTTTGCAACAAATTACTCAATTCCGTGTTGCCGAGATGCTGCGATAGCAGATGCAGATCTGACTCCAGATCGACTCTCTATCTCTCTCTGTCCCTCCCTCTCTCTCTCTCTCTCTCGCTCTCTTTCAACAGGTTTGACATAATTTTCACTTTAGTTTGTTTTGAGCAGCGCAAATTGGACTGAGGCATGATCACGATGATGCGTTGAGTAACTCAATCGCAATCTCTTAGTTTACGGCTCTGTTTTTATCTGCGTCTTTAGAAACATGTACTTTAGTGGGCGTGGCACACTTCCGCAAGCAATTTGCTGCGGTTCTTGGGCGGCGGGCATAATGGAGCATTTTAATGCTGAAACCGATGATTAAAATCAGAGCCATAAAAAAGGCTCGTACTGCGCCGCTGCCGACTGCTCGACGAGGAGATACCCTGGATCTGTACAAAACTCTTTAACCATTAAAAATCATCCAAATAAAAAAAGGTTAATTTAAGCATAGCATGGCGGTGTTTAAATGAAAGGGAGGTATAGAGATTGATGGAGTATGAGAGAGAAAATATACAAGAGGGAGAACGGATGACATTTGCAATGCGAAAGAGTGAGGGAAAATGTGAGAGAGGTCAATAGATGGAGAAAAGGGAATTCAAAGGCGTTTCATATATCTGCCAGTGGAGTTTGCAAAAAACTACAGGGTATAACAAAGAGCCAGCGCTGGCTGACTCCGCCACTTGGAGATGTCGAGAACGCAGTCGCAGTTGAAGACGCAATTGCAGTTGCAACTTGCCAGATAAATACGTTGATCAGTCGCACAGATCATCAACACGAACATGCCTCAGAAACGAGGAACGTGCAACGTGCAACAACAAGCGGCGGAGACACGTCAGCAACTGGCCATAAAAACGGGAGCAGCATGCAACATAATTGAAAGCAATTTGCGGCTGACTGACTGCGCCAAGAAGTGGAAGGGTTGGGCCACAGAGTGAGGCTGCCTTTGAGGTGGGGACTGCTGCTGTGGCCGTGCAACGCAAGCGTCAGCATAAACATTACATTGATTGCCCCACACACACACACACACACAGCACACGTGTTGTTTGTCAATGCAGTTGGCGCTTCTTCTTCTGGCTGCCCCTCATCAAGTGAAGGGTGTTCGTGCGGGCTGTGCCACATGCGAGCGAACGGAAGTCGCTTAGTTCCGGCAAACGGCAGCCGTTGCCGTTGATCATCTGCACCTGAAACACATTTGATGCAGCCCGTTTCCCCGGCAGCCCCGTACCCCGCCTCTGAATTGTAGTTACGCAATTGTGCAATGCCTTTGATTTGTTTCTCTGGTTCTTTTACCACTCGACTCGTAATTGCAAACAGCTGAGCCACATGTGCCACAAGTCGAATTCGACTAATCGATCCACAAAAAGACTAAAAATTGGGCAAGTTTGCCAAGAGGCAGTGTAGGAATGGCGGGCAGAGTGAATGATCATTAGCATAGCTTGAGAGCACATTTCAGAAGAGGTTGGCAGAATTCAGCGAGGGTCTATAAAATAGTGTCAACTGCTTCCAATCAACCCAATCAGCGTGCTTTCAAAATTACAAAAAAAACAGATGTATGATATAAGTACACACATGGAATTATGTTGGTCTTAAAATAACTTGCGTTCCATATACTCTATGCTAGGAATTTCCGGAAAAAAGCTTATCAAACATTTGATTCGTGCAGTTTAATGAAACATGCGGAATGTCAGACTACATTCGCTTAAGTCTGGTTGGAAGACTTTATCGAGTGCATTTGAAGGCTGACTCCCAGGGGTCATTTCGCTTGAGCCAAGCTTCGTTGGGCAGCAGCTGAGCAATCTGCTCCGACATGGGGTCTGGCCTCCGATATATATATATATATATATACCCTATACGCGTATTGCACACACAGCTGAATCATGTTGTGTGCGATATATAAAGCAACTTCCTACAGCTGTTGAAACTCAGGCACAGCCGGCCAAGTGCGTTGGGTATATTTTGCCGCCGTTGTTGTTGTTGTTGTTGCACAAACAATGAATGAAACGCGTTGTTGTTGTTTTTTTTTTGTTGTTGCTGAAGTTTATCAAGTTGAAATTGCACAGTTGGTTGACTGCTGCCACAACAAACCGAAAGAGCACTGAAAAGAAAAGCACTCGACTTGGGGGTTTACTGCGGCAGTGGGACCTAACCCATTTGCCACATGCACTTCCCAGGTTCAATAAAATCTAACAAAACTTGAGCTTATGAATCTGCGTTAAGTGTTTGTGTTTTCTTAGCTTTTGTGCCTGTGCCTTTTGCTGTTTCCGTTTCCGATTGACTATTTTTATTCGCACTCCTCGATTTACGCGTGGTGCTCCAGGTGGTGGGCTCCACAGCCATTTGTCAACCCTGAGTTGCATGTTTCACTGTCAGACACTGGCAACGCACAAGGCAAACAAGCGGCACAGAGTGGGCGCGGCTGCGCAGGCGGGGCAGCGGACCGGCTGGTGGCAGCTGTTGTTGTTTATAGCAAATCGCTCATACGCCTCGTTGTGCGGCCAAGCGTTGCAAATAGTTCGTCATGACTATGCGCGAGTGTGTGTGTGCGATTGCATGTGTGTGTGTGATCATTCAGCGCACCCACACAACAACAATTCAAGTGCAGCGCTCATCAATAAAGTGAAATTTTGTTAATTTTGCCGACTGGCGGTTGCTTTTGGGGCGTGCAGCCTTGCGATTGTTGTTGTGCTTTGATGGACACATGCACGGGGCATATGCTACACTCACACACACACGCATACATGTGTGTGTGTGTATCTGAGTGAGTATTGTATGAACGACAAGCAGCCAAGGCAGCAGCTGAGGCAGCAACCGGACGCACGTGTTCATTTTCATTTGGCGCAGAGAACCCAACGATAAACAGCCGCAGTCGCAGTCACAGCAACAACAACAACAACAAAAACAACAGCAGCAGCTGTACAACAGAATCTTTGTAGACGCTGACGGAGACGGAGACGACGCTGATGACGACCAACTGCGGAAATTATTCATTCAAGCGCTGCTGTTGCTGCTGCTGCTTGGCTTGGCTTGGCTGCTTCTGCCTGCCACAGCAGAAGCGTAGCATATATATGTATGTACATATATATAAAAGAAACAATTTGAAATTCATACAAATTGCAAGCGGCCAGCGGAACAAGACAATAGCCGCAGCAGTTGCCACATGCGGGGGCAGCAACTGGAGCCACCCAAGCAGCGCCAACATGTCCGGCAACAGCAATAATAATAACAACAACAACAACAACAACCACAATAACAACAACAACAACAATAGTTGTCCATCAAAATGGCAGCGAAGCGCAACAAGCCCCAAAATGTGCTTTTTTTTTTGTTCAGCTTTGGTTTGATTTCATTTGCCTGGCAAATGCCAAAATAATTGTCTCACATTGCATAATCCGAGTAGGAAAATATAGTGAGGCCCAAACAATGGCCGAAATGAAAGCTCAGCTTTCACCCCGCCATTTGGCTGGGGCTCAAAGCGATGGCCGAATCCATCAGCAACTGCGGATCAGAGACAATAAAACAAAAGACGCCACAAAAGCTGAAAAAAACTGAAACAAAAACCCCAGAAAATAACCAAAAAAAAACAAGAAAGAATGGCTATTTACGGAAAACCGAAGATTAAATACACTAAGCGAAATTTAAAAGAGAAGTGGTTTTATACAAAAGCTGACCAATTGTTGCATATAATATGTTGGTGCGGTTTATTAAGGTTAAGTGAAGCTCGTAATTGCTGAGTTTCCAATAGAAAGTTTCTCTCATTTTTCTCTATCTCAGTTTTCGAGCGATTCTTGCTATGGAACCATATAATAAAGTGGTTCGATATTGATACGATTTCTCTCATATGAAAGGAGTATGATAAAACCGACTCGGTTGGAAGATTAAAACTGATTAAGAACATATATAATACATAGGAGACATTGCCTGTTGAATCGCTTGAGAGACTGAAACTGAATTTGCCATGCGCTTCACATTTCGATTTAAAATACCATTTAACCCTCCACAACGAGTAGGGTATAGAAAACCTAAACCCAAAATCGGCATCAGCTCATGGCGCACAGGTGTGCACAATCAATCAACCTGAGATCCCATTAAAGCGGCTGTAACAATGACCACGATAATCACGCAGCCAAAGCCACAGTCGCAGTCTCAGTCTCAGTCGCCACCACCCGAAAGATCGGGTGCCACGCCGTTTGCGGTCGCTCCAGGTCCACGCACAAACGCGTTGATAGCTTCGATGGCTGCGCCAACAACATGAACAAGTCATAGTCACGGCTGGTCTGACCATATCTGGACAGACCACCGCACAGCTCAAGGTGGCATGCTGGGGGTGGGGTTCGGTGGGGTACGGCTTGGGGCAGGGGCTGTGGCTAGGCGCCATTGTATGAACCCAGTTGATTGCTGTAACATTCCACACTTAATTAGCTGGCAGTCAATGGAAGGCAATGACTGAAAAACTCTTGTAACAAAAAATATTTGGTGTTTAAAGAAATTTAAATGGTTTTTATGTTATGAAAACAAAAGAACTTATAAATTGTTGTTATAAATTGAAGATTATTATTATTAATACCTTTGTTATAATTATTAATATTAATATTATTATTTGTATATTGATAATGCTAGTCATAAACCAAGATATTTATAGAAGGTCATCAACAAATTTTACTACATACATCAATCATACCGACTGCAAAATACACTATAAACTCGTGACTCTTACACTCAAATCTGAAACCAGAACTCTGCTTTCAAATTTAATGTTTATAGCTTTAAGACTGTGTAATACAGAGTATGTCTCGGCAGAGTAGCCTTCTCTCTTTGATGTAGACCATTAATAATCTATCTGTCAAATGTATCCGATTTTGTGCTCTAATTTTGAGCTATTTTGGCGTTTTGTTTGACGCACATTTTGAAATCTCTTTGCTTTACCATCCAAAATAATTTATTTGACTCTATAAACAGAAGAATTTCCTCTTATCTTAAAAAGCCAACTTCTTTTTATATACACCTAAAGTATCACGTTTCACTTTAAACTTCATCCACACTGATTTGAATTTCAAATGCCCCTTTTAACCTCGAGCTTTCCACCTGATCTATTGGTCTTTAACATATATCTTTTTTGACTAATTAGTCAAATTTGTCGAACCCATTTCCGAAGTTCAGAGCTAGTCAGTCACGATTTTCCCGAAGCCCATTTGCCATTTGGCGTCGATTCAGTTAACTGGGCATGCTCCATGCTTTCATATTACCCGGCGGCCAAGTCCAATATTTTGTCGCAACGTTGAACAATTTTAATTGGATATTTGTCGTAGGCTCCATGTTGGGCCGTCGCAATGCCACAACTCAGCGGCAACGACAAGTCCGACTACCCCCCGCCGCCGCCTGGTCATATTTTTCTTAACGCTAAGCGAAATTAGCATATGAATAACTTTTGGGTGTTACACTCGGTAAATGAGTGTTAGCCTGTGTGTGTGTGTGTGTGAGTGTGAGTGTGCTTTGGAGTGGTGCGTGTGGTTTTCTGCGTCTGAAGAAGGCGGCGGCACGCATCAAAGCCGACCACACCGACAACAGTCGGCAACATGTGCACTTTGGGCTCGACGCACATGAAACTGAAACTGAAACTGAGCTAAAATTGGAGGTCACGTAGTTGTCCGGGCACCACGCAACGCCTTCATTTGGCCAGCCAGTGCATGTGCTGCTTTGTGGCGCATATAAATTACACAATGCAACGGCCGTCGCGGCCGCCGCCGCGTTGCTGCAACCAGCCACAAATCGAATTGCCGCAAACCGAGAGGCAAGTGAAACCCTGTAAATGCAATGAAATGGTTTTTAACTTTTGCAATTTTTCAACAACCAACCGAAAAAATAAAAGATGTACATGAATTGAAACATTATCTTGCGCATGCCGATAACGAAATACTCTAACAAACAAACAAAATAAGGCACAACTCTACAAGCTTAGAATTGAAACATGTTCTAGGCAGACAAGTCTCAAGCTCCTGTCCGGCAAAGATTATGAGATTTCTGAAGAACTACGAGATGTCTGAAGGAGTAAGAGATTTCCGATGAGGATGAAAGAACATTCGAACTTAAGATTCTCTCATAATGAACGAATTGTGGTCCAGTGGAGATATCCTCTTTTGGAATGGAAGTTTGTTAATTCTGTCTTGTAATACAAAAGAAATGTATTTCTTACAATAGTTAAATGTTGATTACACTTGGACAAGGCATGGTTGGAAAGCAATTAAGGATCTACATGGTGCGATGTTTTTGCTGAACCCAGATTTGGGTTCGTATCTTGATTTGTCCCATTTCTTGACAATTTTAAGTGAGCCTTCGAACTTGTCTGCTGACTGTCTAGATTGACTTTGTAGGGTCTTACCTCTATCAGGAATACCATATATACATATATATATATGTATTTTGCTTGAAAATGCCTTCAAACTTCACGAGGGAATCGTAATGCCCGCTGCTAGAGTAACCTGAGTAAGCTTAAAACACAAGGCGTCGGCATGGCAATAATATGGTTTTTGATGTTTAAACAAGGTCAGCTCTTTGGCTGCTTGGCGCTGGCTTCAAAGGTCTGCGCCGAGCGATGAGCAAACAAAGCGAGCTGTCCGTAACCAGAGACTGGCTTGGCCCTTGCCCCTAAAGCCACGGCCTCAGCCTCAGTCTCAGGCTCAGCTACATCGACCATTCGACAGCTCGACATCGGGCATCCACAAGTCGACCAACTCGACAGCTCGACATCGGGGTAATAACCATAATGCGCCGCTTCACGCAATTTTTGAAGCTTGAATCCGCTGTTAAAGTTCGAAAGGTTTTTGGAGGCAATCGAATATGGAATGGTTTTCGGCTTATTTGCCTTGCCCGCTGGCCCAGCTCCGTTGCGGCTGGAGTTTTTTTTTGTTGTTGTTTTAGGTTCGTTCTGCTCCGCATCATTCATTCATACATTCATTCACTTTGGCCCGGTCGGGGTCCGCGGCCTTTGATTGCTTTTTTGGCGCTGGGGCAATAAGCGATTTGCTCTGCTTGGATTTGCATGCATTAAAAGCGAGTACGAGCTCGGTCACGAGTGGGATCGGGAAGATTGAAATAGACCTCCAGGGTGTTTACAGTTTGGGAGCAACAGCAACGGTTTGGTGAACACTGCTGAAAGTCTAAGAGGGGAATGAAGAACATTGTTTTTCCCGATCAACTTGGTAAATTCAGAGAGATTTTCTTTTTAGGGCTTTTAACTTTCAATAATAATGCAGACCTACATCAATTTAAGGTTCAATCTTACCTTTATAAAACCCTCTTTAACGCTCAACTCTTAAGTTTTCCAACTAAATGACAAAACTACAGAATATACGCAAACCGGCTACTTAAGCCAATCAAAATTCTCATTAATTAATTTTTCGTTCTCATAAAGTGAGGCAGCAAAGGAAATTGATCAAAGGCCTGGGAATTGATGTTTGTATATACATAGATCATAGTATATATTGTACAATCCTATTTGGACGATCGGCGGCGCAGTGTATCAAAAAGTATAAGTTTTATTGACTGCGGATGCAGTTCATAAACAATGCGTTGCCATAGACCTACCCACTGCCCCTCCCTCTTCCCTCCCCCTCCCCTCTCTCATGGTGGCTATGACGGCGGCTGTAGGCGCAATGTGGAGCGCATCTGTTACATGTTAATGCGCACCAAGGCGAAATATCCCAGCAGAAACAGATATAGATATAACTGTATAGATATATACTTACTTATATGTATATGAAAAAGAAATGTGCGATCGCTGGAAATACTCGCGCGTATTTGTATTTATGAAATCAAACATAAGGTACGGCCATTCGATCGTCTGCTGCACATTTGGCACACATGACAGCCGCATGCTCCACCAATTTTTTTTTTGGAAAATAACTAAACAGAGTGGGGGGGGGGGGGTGCCGGGTTGAGGTGGCAGGCCAAACCACACACATGCATGGGTCCCACACCCCGTGAGAGTGGGCTTTACGCAGTTCCAGTTAAATCGGAAGTGGAAGGAAGGAGGAACCGAACGGGCGGCGGCGGGCGCCCCTCTAGCAAGAGAGCGTGCCACGATTATCACGCTATTTCTGTCAACCCAAAACGAAAGGGGGAGGGGGTGGTGCAGGGCAGGCAAGGGTAAGGGTAGCGCTACCCACATGTCAGCCCCAGCTGTTGCCTGCCCGCGATCGGGCTGCCATATATATGTACATACTTAGATGAGCTGCTAATGATGCCAACGGGTTAAATGCGTTGCGATCTATTTCGAGGCGCTTTTTTCTTTTCTTTTCTATTTTATTTCATTTCATTTCATTTTTTCTATATATTTTTCCAAGTGTTGCCCAATAATTTAGCTTTGTTTATGGGTTTTTGATATTACCCACGTGTCATATTTTATGGGCGCACAGGGTGTTGTTCAATTTTTTGGGCGCTTTAAATTTAAACTGGCAGCGAAAATATTTTGATAGCTCCTTGAGTGTCTACATTGGCTCGGCCGTCGCCTGCTATGAGACGTTTTTTTTTGTTATCTTCTGGCACTCGAATGCATTTTGACACAAAACTGACATTTAACAAAGTTGCCAGCCGTGTTCAGGCAGCAGCGGCCACATTTAAGGCAAGTGCATCCAAAACACGCCCAGTTGACAGTCGGCAGCAGCAAAGGCAACGGCAACGGCAACGGCAACTGTGGCAGTGGCAACAACAAGTGCGTCAACAGATGCGACAAACACCAAAATGGTCAGCACTTTGGGTGCACAGTCGCCGCAGTTGCCACTTTGCCAGTTGCCACTTTGCCAGTTGCCAGTTGTCGATTGGCAGCATTTTGGCCAACCCAACCTGGCCATATTTGTTAATAGCGACGCAGTCTCTAAAAGGCCATGCGACCGATATTTCACATATTTGTTTGGCGACCACCAAATTGGCAACTGTTGCGCCGCCTAAATGCCAGTTCATAATTCCTGGGCCTTGCACCTTTCACTCAGACAATCATACTCAAAGTTTTTGTTATTAACCGAATATTAAAGACGCACCTCCAACGATTAGTTCAAGAAATATTTGAAAAAAATAGATTGATTATAGATTTTTTCTTTCAAAATAAGATTGAGCTTAGATTACAAACCTTTCAAATTTGTTAAATATATATTGTAACTCAATATGAAAAATCATTGCTGCAAGCCAAATGAATATTTTTGCTGGTTCGGTTCAGGGTTGAAACCCCGCTTTTACTCAAATTTTACACATTTGCGTTGGGCTCAAATCTTGGTTCTAGCAATTTTGTATGGATCTTATCTTATAGATCTTATAAATAGAACTTTTTCAATGTTAATATATTCAATTAAATATATTTACATATTTGTATCTATCAACTAAGGTAAAGACAATGTCTAAAGCTTCAGGCTTAGTTGATGCTGTTCTTGATCCATCTAAAACGAATAAGAGATCTTTTGATGTTAAACAAAAAGTTGGAAAGCCAGGCTTAAAACTGTTTGATTCAAAACCAGCTTTAATATTTATATCTATATTCCTTATGGGCTTGGATATGCCTCCTTCTGCCTGTTGAAAACAACACCAAAAAGGAGTTTTTACTGTTAGGAGGTAATCCATCTCAAACAGGTACAGGATAAGAGAAGTATATTAAAGTATTATGAGCGATTTTTAGCCCAAAAATGTGGAAGTCAGTTTAGTTAGGACAATGTCGTTTAGAAAGTTAAGAGTAGCAAGAGCCATACTCCTTGAAAATCTCATTTAAATAAAGTATTTTATGTGCTACCATATTAAAAGGGTATTGAATCGGCGATCACAGCTGTTGCTGCCGTTTGCTGCCGGCTATTGTTGGCTGTTGCTGCCGGGTGTTGCAATGGCAATGCAGGTGTTTGTTGTTTGGATTGGTTAGCCAAGATTTGTCACCTGGCGTCGGGCACGATGTGGCCAGGTTAGCTGGCTGGCAGCCTGCTGTTTGTTATCTTCATTTTGGCATCGAGTAAATCATATTTTGCACCTTCCTTCACGACAGCAACACCAACAACAGCAGCAGCAGCAGCAGCAGCAGGGAGTTGGGGGGGAGGTGGGATGCTTGTTGGGCATGTCGTGGAAACAACGTGCCAAATTTATCGCACAGCACTCATCGCTTAGCTTGGCCCACTGGCACACCCACTCCCACACCTACGGGCGCATTAAATATCAATTATGCGGGTCTAACCCAGAATATGGCCGGCCAATTTCCTGCTGCTGCTAATTATAACTGCCAGCCTGAGTAGAGGGCTGTGGCGGGGGGCGTTGCCATTGCCGGCGGCCACTTGAAGTTGTCTCGTCTCGCTTCATGTTGTCGCAGTTGTTTTTGGCGGTAATTGCGCGACGATTTGTTTATGGGCCGCCAATCAAATGGACAACAAACCGACGACCACAACACACATAAAACACACACCAAAATGGTGCGCAAAGCCAAACGCGCATTCAAATCAGGCCCAAGCCCAAACTAACCGAGGAGTCCCTCCCTGGACACTCTGGCCAAGCCAGCGACAAGCTAACAAGCCACCGATCAGCGTTTCGAGCAAAGACCACATTCGGATTGGGCTACAAGGCACGCACAAAGCACAACGGCAGCCACATGGTAGACGACGTTAACATCCGGCGCTGCCACTCGCATGACAATTAGAAATATGTTGTAGCTTAGACACACACACGCCACACACACACACACGCCACACCCACTCTTGGCTGGTTGTACCTGAGACTAGACTGTGGCCCATACTTTCTTTGGAACGTCTAGACATTGTTTCTATTTATAAACCAACTCTTTAAAAGTGCTGACAGCTCTCCTGTTCTGCTTATCAATGTAATTTCAGTCCATTCAGGAATGGCTTGCAGGCATATGTTTGCTTTGGAGAAGAGTTGGGAGTTGTTTAGAGATTTTTGCATTTTATATATATATTTTGAATACGCTCCTAGCATAACAAAGTTCAATTTATTATTTTCTGAACTTTCTTTCCCAGGCAAGGATCCAGTAACCAGTAAAGAAGAGATATTCGTAAATATAAAAAACAATGCCCTACTATGCGATTCTCATGAAATCAAATAAGTCTTAGAAGCGTACATACTTTAAATATATGTAAGTATTTATATTAAAAAGTGTCGGGTTTCATTGAAACTTTCTCTCTCTCTCTGTCTCTAGCCCTCCATCCCTCTCTCGCTCTTTCATTTTATTCCACTATTTCATTCCTGGTCTAACTCTAATATGCTCTTTCTTTTGCTGCTGCAAATATAAGGAAATAAAATAATTGTACTTTTTATGTGATATTTTTGGTGAGTACATTTTTGAATATTTCTACATAATAAAGAGTTTATCTTAAGGCAATTCAGACCTGTATATACTTGGCTTTTATCTATATGTATTTTATTTATATGTATTTTAAGTTATTGACCACATAAATATTCTGAATTTTCTAAGTACCCCAAATTACATCTCATAAATTGAAACTTGTCTCAGCCACTTGACTTTTGTTGTTAAAATCATCAGCAAAATCCACAATTTCCGCACTATTTCCATAAACTTGATGAGCTGCTGCTACTTTTGGCAATTAGGCAGACAGGCACCTGGCTTGACAGCCCTTCATAGTGGAAAATATTTGCTTAGTCAAGAGTTAAGGCAAAATACACTTAAAATGTCAAAATTTTGACAGGCTAAATGCCCACCCACCCGCCGCTGGCACTGGCGACTGCCAGGCCACGCCCACACACGCATTAACAAGAGCGCCAAATTAAGCCATAAATTTAGACGGCGCTGGACCACCGGCAGAGCCGAGCAGAGCAGGCCAGGGCAGGGCAGGATCCGAGTAACAGCAGGAGCCAGTCTAAACTTGGCTATGAGTGAAACGCCTCCGTGGCAAGACTTGAGAGTCGCGACTCGTCCGCAGCTGTGCCACAGCCTCTGCCATCCACCCCTTGCGAGTTGCAGCTCAGCTCGTTTAATATTAAAAAAAACGAAGAAAAAATTCAAATTTAATTAGTCTTCAAGTGAAGAAGTAATATTTGTACAATCCACAATCTGGTAAATTTCGCAGCTGCATGCAAAGCGAGCCGGAGGAGAGTAGAGGAAGGCGCAAGGAAGTGGGCTGTTCATGCGACTGAAGATGGAGTTGCCAGTTGCCAGTTGCCAGTTGCTGCTGCTGTTGATGATATGAAAATATGAGCAGCAAGTGGGCTGCAGTCAGCGTTGTCAGCACACATCTGCATTCCAGACGAGTCAACAAGCAATAGCCCAGACCCAGACCATGTGGGATTCAGACGCGACGGCACTTAACGCTCTCTAGGCGAGGCAAAGGCAGAGACAGAGGCAGGCACATTGCTGCCACATCAATTGCTGTGGCAGCATCGCAAGACCTGCCGCATCTCAACTGTTGCTGCGTCGGCGTTCGCATGATGCGTTCTTGATTGGCTTTGGCACTGCGACGCCTCCGTTTTGCCGGAGCTGCAGCTGGAGAGCGGACCGGTCGCGACCCCCAGTGTCAGTGGCATCGCGTGTGACATTGCAGCAACTTCTATGCCAACTGCACCACATTCATTAGCAGCCGTTAAATGCTCGCTTAATCATTGCGTCTGCCTCGCTCTATGTCTGCGTGTGTGTGTGTGTGTGTGTGTGCCACATGACACATGCACTCAGCTGGCCGAGGGGCCAGCCAGCTTAGAACTCAAGTGGCCCCGGGGCTCAGAGACCCCGGCAACGATAGAGACAGAGGCTTCCTCTGTTGCCGTTGTCGTTGTCGTTGTCGTGGTTGCAACATTTGTTGCAATCTTAAGTGAATTTGTGTTGCAATCTGCAAGTTTTTGTTGCTGCTGCAGCTTCCTTTGGCTGCCTGCCACAACTTATGATGACTTCAATTAATCAGCTTTATATGTGTTGCATGCCACTGCCTGAGATTGCAGCAGTTGCCAAATGCTACAAGCACTTGGCTCAAGTCCTCCCATGCAATGAAACGCATAGCAAATGCTGGTGAGGATTTGAAACAAGCTATCTATTCAAATGCAATGATAAACATTTCACAATGCAATATATTTCTTTTATGGACAGTTTTATGGTCCACCCTTAGCCACTGCTCTGAGAGCCGCTCTCACGCCCCTCGCTTGTTTGTGTTAATTTATTTCATTTTGTTGCCAATTTGTGAGCAATTCAAGGAGCTAAACTAATTTAGCAAATTGATTAGAGACCCAGCCCCCGCTTAAACTGGCCCAGTTCGCTTACAAGCCATTGAAATCCAAATCAAACAAATGCGGCAATTAAATTTTCATATGCGAGGCACACGACCAGGACACACGCACAGGGCTCGGACGTGCGTCAATTAGGAGCTAGCCCGGTGGTTGCTCGGCGACGTCGCCCGCTGCACACGCCCAAAGAAGAGGCGGCGGCCACGTGGCCGTTGCATTGTGCACTGAGTCAATAGAGGTGAGTTTGCTCGGCGGCCTGGCACAGGGTTCGCGTCTCATTAGCGTGGAAACAGGTAAAAGCGAGCTCGACTCAGGCCACGTGGCAGCTGCGAGCCCCCGGACTGAATATGTTCGTCGTGTTGTGTCGCCACAAACAAATGTTGCGCTGCTGACCCAATTGCCACGCTGGGGTCATGATAATTTCAGGAGCTTTGGCTTTGTTGTATTTCGTGCGGCCGTCGATCGTGAGCCAGGGTCTGGGCGCTCCTTTGGCCCCAGCACAATGACTGCGACTCCAACCTCAACGCCAGCTGCACGTGGCCCGCCGGTGGCGCCACAGAGAGCGTTGCTCCTGACATATGCAAAACGGCTGCCATAACTGGCCGATCGACTGTGCCACAATGCGACATTTGCGACGTTTCTTATACCCTCAACCCATTGAAAATGAATAAAAGGGGTATACGGTTTTTGTGTAAATGTTTGCAACATGCAGAAGGAATATTCTTGATCTGCGTTTATCTGTCTATAGTTTTAGTTCTGGCTTTTTGAAATATATACTCTCGTGTATCAAATGAGGAACGATTCTTTTCGATATATCCTTCTCATTTCATTATATTGATTTTGAGTCCTGGTATTTTAAGCATAACTTAAAAATTATAAGAGCTAGATATAACATTATATCCAAATCTAATTTGAAGCAACATCATCTTGAAGGATATATATTGGTATATAGACACAATCTGCTGTCGGACTCTAAGCACCGAAGCCTTACATTCAAGAATGTGTTAGTCATACTGCCTGGCTGTGGGAAGATGCCAATAGAAGTAGGTTCAAGGTATCTCCTAGTCGGTTAGTCTTGCTGGAGCACTTTTATTTGTTTTATGGCTGCATTTTTCTCAGGTATTGACTGCGATTTGCATAGAAATCAAAGTGCAGGCAAAACTGAGCCCATGAAAATCTGTCAGCGGCCACCAGATTTATGGCAACGGCTTCAGTTGCGCCAATGTGGGCGTCACATTATGTTGCCACAAGAAATGTGGCTTCTCGAAATAAAGGAAAATCGATACGCGCGCGGAAAAGTCTACAAAGCGTCTGCGTTGCACGTTGCCCCCCCACAACTGCCCCAGTCAGATTTAGGGGAAGAGGGGGCTGCATACATTAAAGTCTGCAAATGTATTCAAAATGGCCGCCTTCAAAAAATGAGCGACATGCGCAAGAGAGAGCGCGACTGAGCGAGAGAAAGTGCGAAGAGAGAGAGAGAGTTCGAGTCTCCACAGTGGTTGCCAAGCAACGCATTTGAGCCTTGGCTGGGGGTTGCTTGGCGCCCAAGGGGGTTGACGTAGCTGGCTTCTGTCTGGGCACGACGGGAACATAAACGCTGGGAATCGATTGCAGTGGACACCAGATGCAAGCTATTTCGTTGGCTCAAGCGATTTGGTACGGTTTGATTGGGTCCCACTAGCTGCAATGCCTATATCTGATAACTGAACCCTATATCAAACCCACTTTAACCACCTTACAAAGCTGTCTAACACCACTTGACAGCTTCTGCCAGGGTGGCCGGATAGCCGGATGGCAGGGTGGCGGCAACAATCAGTGCACGTGACCGACACACGAGCCGATGTTCTGCTCATTAAGAAAGGCTGACAAGCGTTTTTCTCGTCGCGATATGATCAACAAAATGCCAAATCTCCCGAACAACAACAACAACAACCCTCCTTTAACAACCTTTAAGCGAACCATCAACCCACCAACCCACTGTGATTAAGTCCACTAAGCTGTTGTTGCACAGTGGGAAAGTCACGCCAGTGGCATGTCACAGACTCCTTCCCAACTGCAACAGTTTCCAGCTCATTGCATTTCATCACGCTTTGTATTTGTCTACCTTTCTTCTGGGCAAAGCCTAACGACATTCTTAACGATCTTGTTACACTCAAATGTTTAGTGTTAAAGGATCCACAGGTCGGGATATGGAAAAAAACTATAGAAATATACTCTGGAGATCTATAGATTGTATTTATTATTATTATTTTTATTGATGATGGTTATTATTACAATTACTTTTATCAATTTTATTTATATCTATATATTTTATATTTTGCTAGACTGGGGATTCAAACCTGGATCCTAGCTGCTTATTCATTGGGAATTACTTTTTAGTCATGTGTCCTGATTCTTTTAAGTTATCAGCTTAGGATCTAGTTTAGGTTTATTATGACTGACGGAGCCCTAATGATATACTCATCATACAAAATTAGAGACCTTTCCAAATCAATAACTTAATTGGTTTCAGCAATTAAGGCAAAATCTTTCATCTTACTTTGAAGTGTACGAGCGCTTCGTGTTGACTTTCTAGTGAGCATTTCCTTTTGGTTTTGCATGCTGGTTCATGGACTACTCGTAGTCTTGTATTCTCGGACCACGTAATCATGTTACGACACACACAACTGACATCACAGTTTCAGCAAAAGCGATTAATATCGCACACGACACGGAGCTGGGCAGGAGCAAGACTTCAAGCTCCAGCTTCAGCTCCCACTACGAGTATCATTTGCCTTCGTGGAGCATGCGCACATGACTCCAACTTTGACGCTGAGTCTGAGGCTGAGTTTGACTCTGACTCTGAATTGGGTTTCATATGATGCTGTCCATTGTTGTTTGTGGTGCTGTTGATGGTGGTGGTGGTAGCTGGTGGTGCTGCAGGCGGGCCAAAAGATTCGTTTAAAATGACTTAATGGCAAACAGCTCATAAATTCACGAATTTGCATAAACCGACTCGACTATTTGGGCAACATTGCAACAGCAGAGAGGGAAGCGCCCCCGGGGCACATCACAGCCAGCTCGAGCGAGTGAGTCAGCAGCGACGGCAGCAGCGGCAGCAGCGGCAGCTGAAACATGAGCTAGACCTGGAGCTGTTCAGCTCTTGTGACTGGCAGCCTAATAAACACAATTAACTTCATCATTTTGAACTCAAATTATTTCATTTCAATGCGATAAAATCGCAAATCACGAAGCGGCAGCCAAAAGCTGCGGACAAGCCAGAGCCACAGCCAGAGCCAGAGCCAGCGCCAAAGCCAGAGTCAAAGCGAAAGCGGCTCTGGCCAAAACGATACAAACCAAAGCCCACAGACAATAGAGCCAGACACAGATCCGACCTGGCCAGGACGGTGAAAATTAAGTCAAACTCTGGCTGCAAACATTTTACCAATCGCTCGACCAATCGAGCCGATCGGGACTGGGCCTGTTGCAGCCGCAGCCGCAGCCGCACCACCCGCAACGGGGATTCGAGCCACTTTCAATTGTGGTGGGCACTCTGCAGCTGCATCGGGAATGGGCATAGGGATGGCCTTTTGGCTTGGGCACCGGAGCTTACCAAGCTGGCTCTGGTTGGGTCTGAAGGTAGAGAATAATGTTGCATGTCGCGCCAATTGTGTACACGATTTGACTTGGCAGCCGCCTGACAGTGCTGCCCACTCCGATGTTGTTGTTGTTGTTGCTGCTGCTGCTGCTGTGGTTGTTGCTGTTGCTGTTTGTGTGTCAGCTAATCAGCTGGCAAGTATCTCATCTTCGAGGACTACTAGCAACTGCCAAAACAACAGCGAAACAGCAAAACAGGCAACATGCACACGAAAAACTACCAAGTCATGTTGCCTGCTGATTGTTGTTGCTCCTGCTGCAGTTGTTGTGATTGTTATTGTTGTTTTTGTTGTTGTGCCTGTGCTTGTTGTTGTTGTTGCTCTCGCAAATAAATCTCTTGGCCATTGCTGCTGTTGCCTGCTTTTGCCACGGCACCCAAAAACTTGGACACAACACAATCAGCCAGC
Source organism: Drosophila ezoana (assembly GCA_035045725.1). Taxonomy (NCBI): domain Eukaryota; kingdom Metazoa; phylum Arthropoda; class Insecta; order Diptera; family Drosophilidae; genus Drosophila; species Drosophila ezoana. Next base: position 16,841,508 of record JAWNOU010000177.1, on the reverse strand, counting down.
AGCCAGCCGTGTGTTGCTGCTGCTGTTGCAGTTGTTGTTGTTGTTGTTGTGGTTGTCGTTGTTGTTGGTGTTTCCTGGAAAGCGTTTCCTGCATTTAGCTTTGTTAGTTTGCTTTATAACTATGTTGGCGCTACAGCCAGTCGCAGTGCATTTTAATACCCTATATACCCATTTCAAAAAAGGACCAAAGGGGCATATTGTCACTAGAATCTAGCAACTCCACGACTTGTAGTTGGTTTGTCTTGAAGTTCTTGTCCAAGTTAACGAAGCACAGCTGCAATATGCTAGGGCAGCTCGTAATCACAGGGTATCTGCCTGTCAAGCATCCGTGGTTAGAGCACCTTTACTTGTTTGTGCTGATTTAGATCGTGTCCACCAACGAATCCGGCTGGCAGTTGACTTTATGAGGGTCAATCAGGCTAACCAGAGTAGTCGCAACTGTCCAATCCCAGGAATGCGATCGTATCGAAACAGCAGGCACAGGTCGAACATTTCTTAAATATTAAATGTCCTACACAGTTGGAATGGTCGGAGAGAGTTGCTTGGACTATCATAAACATAAATCGTAAACGCAAATAAAGTGTACGATAGTTTTGCAAAGAATGGCAAAGTGTGGATAAATATGGCATTTTTCTGATATGGTATATCGAGGTGGGATGGAATATAATAGTCTATAACATTCTGTGTTGTGGTATAGGGGAAGAAATATAGGAAATTATGCACAATAGGAAAGGGTTTGCGTATTGGATGTAATACCAAAATATATATCAGAAATAATGGAAAAGGAAACATGATGTGGAGAGTGATGAGATAAGAGCAAATTTAGTAGGCATTATGTAGTATATATAGAGAAGTAAGAGATGGGTTGGTATAGAACAGCATATAAGCATATATTATAAATAATACACTCTGGGCTTTGGAGGAATAGTATAACAAAGGGAATAATCAGGGGCTTAGAGATTTCAAAAAAGTTGTTTAATACCCACTTGACATTAAAGCTCAGACATACTTGTTTGTCAATTGATAGAAAGGAACATGGAAAATTTCGAGTTTTTCTTTTTAGACATTTCATTTTAAACTTTTTAGTCAAGTCAGACACATTAAATTTTAGTTTGGGTAAAAAATTTAAAATTTTCCATTTAGCCCATCTTTTAAGATTTTAGCGATATGTTCAAATACTGTGAGGCTCTCTGCCATCTGTCGCTAATCGGCGCCTGCTGCTATGGAATCTACGCACTGACACCGGCTGAACACCCGTATGGATATACGGCAGCCGCATTCTGCTTTGTCCATGGACTGCTGTCGCTCGTGCGTTCCCTGGGGGAGGATGAGGAGTGTGATCCTGCACGCTCGTTTGCTGTGTCGACGGGCATTGTGGATGTTATACCTCTTCCGCTGGCCAATATTGAGTTCTACTTGCAGTCCTCTCAATCGGGCATGGCCGTGGTGCACGCCTTGTCTCTAATATTGCTGCTCTATGATATGATGGGCAGCTTGGGCGATGACTGGGATCGTGCCACGGAGACGGTTAAGGATTTATCGCTGCTGGGCAATGTTGCATCCGGCACGTATCTGGGCGTACAGGAAGAGAACTATTATCACGTGGGCGTGGCAGCATCCGCAGGCATTGCCCGTTACGGCCCCTTGCTGGTCAGCAGAATCGTGCCGGACGCGGGTCCCTATGTGAATACATTGGGCAAGGCAGCCATTATAGGGGTAATGACGTACTCCCTCACCAACAAATGATATCAATTTTTAATATGCATACAAAAATATTTGTAACAAACTTTGGAACTTAACATGTGCAAATATCATCAGATGATTAAATGGGTAAATTTTAAATACATAATCTACTAAGTAAGCTGTTTAGTGCTCTTTCACTAATACAATTTTTGCCCAGCTTAAATGGTCCTTGAGCTGCCCACTTTTGCTTTTTTCAATGCCTGACGCTTGCAATTCCCAACAAGTTACAGTCTGTCCAGTATTCTGTCTTAGCTATGCAGACAACCTGTTCAATTTTTGCTGTTTCCACCTTATCATTAATATAAATAAATATAATAATTTAAGAAAAAACCAATAATAATAATTAATAGGAGTTGGAAATTCACGGGTATTGCTTCTTAAGATCATCTACTGCCAACTACTGCTGGCAGTTTCGGCACTGATTAGGCTAAATGACTGTCGAGATAACCGCCTGGCTTGGCGCATTCCTGTAGCTTTCCAAATGGTTCCCCACTCCCACTCCCACTCTGGCACTGCCACTGCCACTCCATGAAGACAAAGGAAACTGGGCAACTGGCAGCCGCCGCTGCGCAGGCGCGTGTTTGGCAAGAGTTCAAGTCACAGCTGGAGACTGCACTGCTTTTGGCGCATAACTGGACACAACTGGCGGACAGGCAGCTGGAGACTGGAGGCCGCCTGGCCCGGCCTGTCTGTCTCTCTGTCTGTCTGTCTGTCCGTCTGTCTGTCGCTGTGGCCGTGTTGGATAACAGGCAGCTGAGAGCTCTTGGCCAGCTCTTTGGCCATAAAAATGGGAAAATGTTGCGTTAATGCGACGTTTGTTCGAACACAGTTTTCAAACAGATCGACGCAGGCAATTGTTTGGACAGGCTCTGGCTAGCTGTGGACAGACAGACAGATGGATGGCTGGCTGGCTAGTTGGCTGGTAGGTTGAATCGATGGAGCTGGAGCAGCAGCTGGCGGGCTGGTGGGGGCCACTGTTATACACGACTTTGGCTTTGGCTTCGTGTAGACATTATTTTGGGGCGTTTGACTCATGAACTACGCGCAGTTTGTTTGCGCAGATTTTTCGCACGTGTTTGGGGTCCCCAGTTGGAACACTTGGAATTTCTACAACCGGAGCGGCTCTCACTTCTACTGCGCAGCAATGGCGGCCAGACGAGACGCCTCCCATTGCCATGGCAAGACGTCGACAAAGAGGGGACGGTGGCAGCAATCGATTTTCCCAATGTGATAAGGTTTCAACTGCGGCTGCTTTATGGGCATCCGGCCAGCGCACGAATCCTTTCAAGCCGCACACGTGCATGCACTGCCGGAGCGCATGAAGGGTAGCTACGCAGCGACAAAAACAACACGAAACACGTGTCACGCGGCATCAATTGAAAGCCGCGACTGCTGCAACATCCATCAAGGCACGTCCGGAAATCGGAAGTGCGCCCCCTCCCACTGCTCCTGCTGCTTCTGCTGCTGCTGCTGCGAGGGTGGCTACACCAATGTTGATGATGTCAGCATGCGGGCAACAAAAAGGACAATCGATTGTTGTGACATTGCATTGTGTGGCAGCAACAGCGGCGGCAGCTAAGCCCCTGCTTGCTACATCTTTCTACACCAATTTATCCAATTTTATGCCGTTGCCAGGCTGCCTTGCCTCAATTAACGCTGTCCAGTGGAACGCTCAGACGCTCAGCTCCTCCACTGGCTGCTTCCACGGCTCTCGTCGTCGTCGCCTTCGGCGGCGGCGTCGCGCTGCGTGCACGTGCAGCGCAGGACATTTATTGGATTTTTGCCATGTTTTTATTTGTTTCTATATTTGCTCAGAATTCCAATTAAACGCCAATGCCAATGTCTGGGAATGGGATTTGGGATTCGTATGCAGAATACAGGGTGTTTTTCGTTTATTGAGAAATTACATGGAAAGGGATATAAAAGCTTATCGAAACTCTTTTTGACTAAATATATACTTAAAAGAATTAGATACAATTATCTTATATACATCTTATTTATATATGTTATCATTGTAATAAAATATTTACAGTGAAATATATATTTAAATGGTTTCTGTTCAATTATATATTGTACCTTCAATATATCTTATCGACATATTATATGATGTATTATAATAGTAAAACAATGGTATTTATAAATATTGTAGGGTATATACCTGGCCTTGTCTGGACCAAGTCATTGTTTCACCTCTCTTCCCATTTCCTTTATCTACCCAGACTATCTTAAGCCCTCGACTCTTGTAATTTTAATCAATTTCTTTTTTTCTTATACTGAGATATAAACGATAAAACGAAACTGTTCCTTAAAGGAATTATTCATTTAAAGTCCTCATCATTCATTTTGTCAATTTGTTGTCCCCTTTTTCTGTTCCAGCTTACTTTAAGACCTTTCAAGCAATTTCTATGGCAGCCGAAGACCTAGCAAAGAAAGGTCCATTCTTAGGGCTTCCTTAAATAGGGGGCTGCGACGACACCCTGTACTCAATTAAAGTTCTGCCATTTTAAGTAGCGCAAACGGCAATTGAATGACGCGATTCCGATTCCGACTCCGACTCCGACTCCACCCCAATCAGCTGCAACAACAACAACAACGGGAGGCAACATGATGTAAGGGGAAGGGGGGCATCAGTTTGAGGCACACGCTGCGGATTAGACGTGTAATCAGCATAAAATGTTGCCAGAGTCGGGTGCGACGTACACAAAAGTGGCAAACATGAAATCCAATATGTGCGATACGGCGGCAACGGCCACATGAAATTGTAATAGCGGCCAGCGGCCATGTCGATGATGACGATGCCAACGACGCCAACGACGCTCGTACGCATGTCCCTATACAAACACAGATGCAGCTAAAGCTACAGCAACAGCTAAAGATACAGATACAGATACGCACACAGATACAGATACAAATGCGAGTGCGAGTGCGAGTGCGAGTGCGAGTAAGGAGTAGAGCGTGGAACACGTGCAAAGCCGCGGGGGACTTGCACGACTTTTGTGACGAGGCGAGGCTGAGGCTGAGCCAGAGCTGGAGTCGGGTCTGGTATCTGAAGCTATAGCTGGACTTGGGCTGGGCCACGCACCCAGAAAAACAAAATCTGCAATGCGCGTTGCCTGTCGCATTTAATAACTGTTTTTAATAAGTGTCCCTTGCGGCCATGCGTTGTGCCGTGCCACGACGCGTCGTTTGCCAGCGTCATTTGCATGAGCGCCGCCAAGCCCAAAATCTACCCGCCACCCCTCCGCCCCATATGCCACACTACATGCCCGATTCCCGATTGCCAGTTCCAGTCGCAGTCCAAGTCCAAGTCCCAGTCCCAGTCCCAGTCCCAGTCCCAGTCGCCCAAATATGTTTTACTCTCGTACTCTAATTGCACGCCCCGTTTGAGTCAGCGCGCTCCTCAGGTGCAGGCCGTTGGGGCAGTTGCCGCCGCCGCGTGCAACATGCAACATGTTGGCTGCAATTTATTAGTGCTGCCATTATCGTTTTTCTTCAGATTTAGCTGCTGCCCCCTGCCCCACACTTTGTGCGGCTGCGTGTCGTCTGCTTCTCCAGCTGCAGCTCCTCCACTTTGCACAATTCTCAATTCTCAGCCTGCAAATATTTATTACTATAATTTTCCATATGTTTTCCCTGCATTGCGTTCGGCTTGTTGGCGATTTTTTTTTTTTTTTTTTCGGCAAATTGCGCCTGGAAATTGCCGCCATAATTTGTTGCTTACTAAATATGAAGATCAACCAGTTCCCCAGTCTCCCTCCGGTTCCCAGTCTCAGTCTTCCCCAAGTTGCCAGTTGCCAGTTGCCAGTCATGCCGCACGATCCGTAGCTGTGTCTGCATCTGCGTCTGTTTTGTTTCCCCCAAAATTTATTAACTTGTGCAAAATTAGTCGTTTTAGTCGTTTAGTCGTTGCAATTTGATTTTTATTGCGGCTTGTAAATTGTAGCGCCATGTTAGAGCTGTGTATCTATGAGATACATTTTGCGAGCGCTCGCATCCAGCAATTAGTCGACGTCTCTCTCTCTCCCTCTCTCTCTCTCTCTCTGTGTTTCTGTCTCTCGTTCTGTCTATGCTAACGACTTTTTATTAGGTTTCGTGGCACTGAAATTGTTGCACTAATCAGCTGACAATTTATGAGGCATTTGTATTTGGTTAACAGGAAAAAAAAAAAATGTTGCCTTGTAGTACATAAAAAGCCTCGGACAGGGTATCCGAGGGTATCCAAGATTGGGAATTAGTCGAGCTATGCAAAGCATGTGGCGTCCATAAAGCAGCTCAAGAACTTTGATTAGTTGTAATCTTAACCAGCTGCATCGTAAAAATAAGCAAAAGAATGCGCTACGGTGAAGTATGCTCGACTTGAAGATACTCCTCATATTGGTTATATGAGGAGTGCCAGGTTATATACATTTTGATTTTGAAAAACCCTAATACAAATCTCATAGCTTGTATCCCAAATGAACCTTTCTACTCCAGATTGAGTAGGTATATTAATATGCTTAATAGGTTCTAAGCTGCCTTCTCTTGTGTGTCACATACAGCTCCCGTATTTGATTATACCCGTTTTAACTCTTTTATGAGCACTGGATATAACAAGCTGCTTGAACATTTTTAATTACAAGTGCCGTGTGTGGGCCCAGTGACAGGCCCTTTTAATGGCGCTGGTTCAGAGACTGCGAACATCTCTATAAATTGACATCCAACTGCATTTAATGTCAACCGAATTGGTATTTGTGTTGGGAAGGGCCAAAGACTTAGCAACATTTTGTTGAGTTTCTCAAAGATTAAGTATTTGTGAATTAAAAGTTTTTATCTAACCCAACTTGGGTTAAGAACAGTCGGATCTGATCTTGAAGCGAGCTTTTTATTTAAAAGAAAAGGCCACCAAAGTATTTACAGGGCTTGCATTCAAGGCAGACACTTTTAATAACTCAACAAACATTCGTTTTTAGCAGAGAGTCATAAATTCAAACAATATTTTGGCCAAGTTCGAGTCCGGCAGCTCGTTAAATTAACCAATAGACCTGCCACATAAATGGAATAAAATATTGTTAACTGTTAAATGCGCTGCAAATCATGTATGTAATTCAATACAATTTGTTTGCAGCTATAACGGTTAACACTTGAGCAATGAACCATTAACTACAACATTAACTATGCCCAACTATTTATTTAGTTGTCTGCTGCGGTTCACTCAGCTACTGAATCGGCTCCAATGTAAATGTCAAAGCAAAACTGCATTCAGATATTCATAAAAATTCAAATGGCAGCCATAAATCTGTCCCAGCTACCAAGGGGTTGGCGGCGGGAGCAGCAGGGAGCGAGGAGTGAAGAGTGGAGCCGTAGTAGCTGCTGAGGCAGCTGTGGCAGCTGCGGCGGCAACTGCGCGGCCGTCACGCCCTGCCATCTTCCGCTCTGACAAATAATTTAGCATAAAATCAACGACAACTGCCAATTTTTTAGTAATTAGCCGGCCGCCAGGCAGCGCCTCCCTGTTGCACATATATCCGTGCAGCACTTGGGCGCAATTAATAAAACATAAACCCGGAGCAGAGCAGAGCCGAGCCGAGCCGCGCCGAGGCAAGTCCCTGGACGGCGGGGGCAACTCTCGGTTGCCGTCTCATTGTTAGTCCAAAAATGCGTCTCAAAGCATTTGCAGAAAATTAATTGTGCTCCACGCAGATTAACACATGCGTGGCAGGCTGTTAGTGGAGGAAGGCGAAGGCGGGAGGGAGAAGGGGGGGCATTGGCTGTGGCATTTGGGCATATGACAACGTCGCGGATGAGGCACGGTTTGCTGCGGCATGCATTGGGAATGCTGCGCGTTTTACAAATTTGAAAATTTCTTGCCGCATTTTTATGACTGTCGCCCGATCGCCGCTCGCTGCTCGCATTTTTATGTCGCCGCTGCATGCTGCATGCTGCCTGCTGATGTTGCATGTGGCACGCGCGTCGCATAATTAATTAAAAATGCATTTAAACGAAGCTTCACGACAGTCAATCGCTCGTGTACATTTGGTTACAGACAGCGTACACCAACCCCACCCACCGCCAGCTGCTCACGATTCAAGTGGCATGCCCCTACCCGAACAGCCAGGACGCCACCCCCCTTCAATCGCTGCCACAAGCTGCATGCATATGATTTCTCAGAAGCCTTTCGTCGCCGTGGCATGACTGCAATAAATATACCTACATCAAATAAGAGAATGGAGAATTATTTGCTTGTTAGAATTTTGTGTCTTGCAACATGGCCGCAACAGGCAGGCAACATGTGTCGCTCTTGTGTACCGTGTCTTGAGTCTTGAGGCATTCGTCAAAGATTTCGTGTTGACAACTCGCATACGAGCGAAGGAAACGGGCAACACACAACAGACGACGACAGCACATATGATTTGACTGATATATCCCAAACTCAACTTGTGAACTCTTTAAGTAGTTCCCATAACCTTTTACCTCTTACTTTTTGCCGTCTGGCAGCCATTGAAAGCCCTGACCTCAGAGCGGGTACTTTCAAAAAAACTCAAATCTAAGTATAGCTGCACCCAACACCTAATAATGATCGCAGTGAAACAGAATATAGTTATAGAGCTACGTGATTGACTAACTGATTGATTGGTTGATTGACTACGGGAATGAACGACTGACTGTCTGACTGACTGGCTAATGGATTGACTGACTGACTGAATAACTGACTGAGTTTATGATGACTGATTAATTGATGGACTGAATGACTGACTAATGGATTGACTGACTGCATAACTGACTGATTGACTGACTCAGTGAATGAATGACTGACTGAGTAACTGACTAACTGATTGATCTACTCTCTCACTGACTGATGAAGTGAATAAGTGAACTATTGACAGACTGAGTACCTGACTGAGTAACTGATTGACCGATTGACATACTGAGTGACTGGCTGAATGAACGACTGACCGATTCAGTTATGTCAGCACCTGATTAGGAAAAGCCCGAGAAAAAAGCCTCCAGAAAAACGCCCTCCATATTTACCCATTGCTATGAACCAACTGCTGTATATACTCGTTTTGATTCGAGAAACTCTTTTGACAGCTGCATAAACATGAATGATATTTAAACATTCTACATTCAAATCAATTTTTATGATCGCTCTTCGTTTCATTAGAATTATTGGCAACTGAGAAATGTTGCGTTAAAATCGAAAATTTGAGTAAATAAAATATATACGTGTGTAAATAAATATTGGCAGAGATCAGTCAGTGAATATGTGGAAAACAGTTCAAATGCCAGATAGCCAAATATTTATGCGCATATTTATGAAAATTTTGTATTTATTTTCTTAGCTCTTTTTTGGTGTTGGAAAATTAAATAGCTCACTGAAAGCCACTTAACAGTTGATTTCATTTGAATTTAATGCAACATTAGGGTTTTTTTTTTTTAAATGCCACTGCCACAAACTTGAGGTGATACGATCTACAGAGAACCGGCCCACTGCCCAAGGCAACCCCAACCCAAGGCACAGAGCGTGGTGCGGACCACCGACGGTTTCTCGTTGGGATCTCTTGGGTTTGGTGCTTGTTCTGGTTTCTTGTGTAGCCGGCGCCGTTGATGGTAAACAGCTGACCAAAATGTACAAAAATATTTTATTTATGCGCCAGATAAATAAAGTGTTTGCCCCACCTCCTCCGGGGCCAAGTTTGATTGGCAGCCTGCACATGAATGAAGCCAGTTGGACTGCTGCGGACGAAGAGCAGATGCCACAGGTGAGGTTGCCAGCATACGGTAAAGTTATCATTCAATCCAACTGCCAGCTAGTAATTAAAATCAAGTGGAGAATCTTCTAGTGAAAAGTGACTAGGAAACACCTTTTATCTTTAATGACTAGAAAATACCCTGCTGTGATAGGTGACTTGCATATATACTATATTATATATCCAATAGAATATACCCTGCTATGAAAAGTGACTTAAGTGTACCCTTTTGTAAAAGGTGTATAGAAAGTACCCTGTTATGAAAAGTGACTAAATTTTACCATATTATAAAGGGTGTATAGAAAATACCCTGTAATGAAAGGTAAACATAATATACCCTGCGATGAACAGAGTTTAGAATATAGCCTGTTAAAATAAAGTATCCATTATATACACTCCAAAAAGTATATACCCTTTTCTAACAACGACTATACTCTGTAATAATTTAGAAGTTTCGGGCTACATTTGTTCCCTACCCTAAAAAAGAGTCTACCAAAAAGGGTTCGATAAATCCAATGGTTGGGGAGGCAACTGATCTGATCTTTAACAATCATCAAAATATAATTGTTCGATCCGGGCTTTGATTCAGCTTTGTTTTGATGATTGGTTAGGTTTAAGCTAGGTTTAGAATTGCGGGCTCCAACCGAACTAAAAAAGCCCTTTTGTTAAATTAAAATAGTGATATGTCTCCAAAATATGGTCTCACTTTTAAGCCAAGCTCACATATACACGGATGGAGATCAGCTTACTAAGAGTATATACTTCCTCAAAGAATCGGAGATGCGTCCGCTTCTCTGTTAAAGCCCCGTTCTCAAGCCTCGTATGTGCAACATAAAAATTGAATAAAATTTATAGAATGACGCCCAGATTATCCAGCAGTTGTTCATATGCAGTAAAAAGAAATGTGGAAGCAGCATGATTTATGTGCTTAGGCAGCCGTCGGGCACTCTTCTAACTGGCTTTTACGTGCCAAAGCGAATCTCTGAGCAAGCCGCCTGATGGCCGCTTCATTAAAGCCCAGTTGCGCTGTGGCCCATTCGCCACACTTAACACCTTGGCTAGGGGGCCACCGAGCACACCTAACGCTACTTGTAACGACTCTAACGATTATTTTCAGTGCACAGCGATCGTTGGCACAGCGGGTAGCCAGGCGCTAACATGGCGGGCATAGCGTTTAACTACTGTACTGAATGGCATATTTACAATATATATGCACTCACATTTCGGGTGCCCATAATAAATTCGCATAAATTCATATAATGAATGCATATGAAACGGCCAATAAGTGCGCGATTTGTGCGCCTAATGAAGCCGATTTGTTGCGGCAGCAAACTGCCCACTAAATTTTCCACATGGTAATTGATGTATCCACAAGATACATAGCTTGAGAGAGAGAGAGAGAGAGAGAAAGAGTTGGGAGGCCCTACCGAGCTATGTTGCGGCATTTAACGAGCTGCCGCTGATATTCTCAATACATTTGGTAAATCTCTGTGGAAATATTTGATTTTATATACTTCGTTCATACGGACGATCGAGTCTGATCTGCGCAACTTCTTCAAGAGTTCTGCATAGCATCACAACGCGGCGTATACTTAACACGTGTCTGTCTGTCCGCTTGTCTGTCTGCCTGTGCGGCTGTTGCCACCTCATTCGCGGTGAATTGTTTGTTTTTGGAGCAGTGCTTACGCACTTTTCACACAACACCATACACACACACACACACGCACACATACTTGCCACAAAATATCTACAGATGCGCAATGGAACACCTGCAAATTGCACAACATGAAAAGATTCGTCACAGAAAAAACGACCGCATATCCAAATGAAATGCAAGGCAATAAGTCAGCCCAGGGCTGACTGTCGGCCAACAACCCCCAAGGACAAGCCCAAAAACAGCTGACAGGAAGCCCGCCAACCCCCACGGTCCAACGCTGCCAACCCCAACGGGCTGCAGCCCGCCTGCCAGCCCAGCCCAGCCCAACCCAACCCAACCCAATCCAGGCCGGCTGGTAAGAGCCAGCTCATGAATACATTTGAACTCGTTAACTCCCGCCACAGTCCATACTGCCGCCCCGCGCACACCCCTCCGCCCAACAGTTGTGGGGGTAGTTTGGCCCTTGGCGTGTGTCCTGGCTGCTTGGCGGATTCGTTGGCTTTGCACGTGCACAATTTCGAGTTCATCAAAAGGAATTTGCTTTGTGTGTGCGCTGGGGAGCGTCTGACATTTATTAGAATTCGTGCTGCCAGCCCCAACGACGGGGAGTCGGCGCGGAGGGCGGGTTGGTGTAATAAATTTGCCCTGAAAGCTTTTAGCCCCGACATTGCCTGCCACAGGAAGTGGAAGCGCCGCATAAAGTTTGAGTTGCTGCCATGACAGGCGCTTCGTTTCGGTTTGTTGACTCTCAGCTCTCGGTTTCTGTTCCGTTCAGATCCATTAAAGTTGGTTCGTTCTCGCTGGCTGTGGCTGTGGCTGATTTCCAAGCCTTAAAGCCATTTGTAGTCCATTGAAATCAAAGCTGCAAACATGCCACACTTATTGACTTTTGCAGCTGCATATACTCGAGCTGCCGCCAGAGGGGGGATGGGCGCAAGAAATGAAGAAATGGAAATGTTTGTGCATAGCTATGTATTTGTTGAAGGAATATTTTACATTTCATTCTCGAAGAGCTTGCAGAGCTGCTTGGAAAAATATGTAAAGCAAAGGAATTCCTTGAGATAATATCAAGAAAATGTTTGATAAAAAACAAGTATTATTTGAGCGATATATTGCTAGAGTATAAAATCCTAAAGAAAGATGAAGCTGCAATTTTAACTAAACTCCATTATTGTATTATTATATATTATGGATATAAGCCCCTTAAAAGCCAGTTGCTTTTAGCTAACAATCTTCCCTTTATAGCAAACAAATGAAACGTATAACATTTCAATTACATTAAACAAATACTCACAAATACTTTCCCCAATTACATTCAACAAATACATAGAGAGGGAGAGAGAGAGAGAGAGAGAGAGGTGTGTGAGAGAGGGGCCTGCAGCTATTTGCTAGTTAGTTTCCATTTTATGCTCAAGACCTCAATTTTAATTAGTCAGCCAAATCAAACAGACCAAATAAACTTGCGCATATTTGTCAAACAATTTGGTTTTAGTGCGTGTACAAATTAAAATTATTCATTATTATTTTGTACTCGTACGAAAAGCAAACAAACTGGGCAAACATTCGAGTACCCGAAAAAAAAAGGTTGACATTTGTTCGAGTACAAAGGCAAACAAGCGGTCTGCGGGGGAAGGGGGGGTGGGGGGTGTTGGGTGTAGGGCTGGAGTAGCGTGGTGTGTGGAGTGGACTACCGGCCTAAGAATCAACATTTTGCGATTGCCGAGCACTTGTTATTCCATTTTAATTAAGTTAATTGCACGGATTTCGTGTTATTGGGCGATTTGCGAGTGCAGTCCGAGGGTTGCCCCGGGGCAAGCGTAATCGATTGATGGCACCTCTAATGCCCACTCATAAAACGCAATCGGACTGAGACTCACATTCAAGCACTATTGTTTGTATACCCTATATATGATATTGATAAACGGGCATGCTCTACATACAGCAAAAGTTATGTTGACAAATGCATCAATTTAAGAACCAAACTTGAAATGAATGCGAAGCATTTGATTGAAATAGTTATTCAGCATACCTCGAGGTATGCTACTCTAGTTATACTCTTAATTTAAGATCTATATGTCATTTTTAAGATTTTCTTAAAAAAATTCGTATCAGACTTTTTATGTTATATATGTATGTTATTCAAAGATCTTATAACGATTTCATTGACTATGTCCAGGATATCTCATCGTCTAGGAATTTTTACATGAAATATTTGTCCTTGTTTTTTCAACCCTCCAAGAAAATGTGCACAGACTTGCGTGCGAATTATTGGCAAATGTTCTGAAAAAAAACATAACCAACCAAAAATACAAAACACAAGCGAAAATACTTTTTCGGACATTTGTTTTAGAATTCGGGCGTTTTGTTGGCTCGACTCGATTCGTAATGCATTTGTCTTGGCAAATATTTGCGATTCAAATGAGAAATCTGTTCGAATTGACGGTGAGATATGTTTTATAAGTCGCATCGACAGTTGTTCAATGGCCAGCGGCAGCTGTGCTCAAGTACTTTACTAATTATTATTTTTATAAAAGCGCCCGAAAACACATTTCCCTAACGAGAATTGGAAAGCTAAAGCAGTCCATGAGGGAAACAGGATGCTCAACAATATACATATAACATATAATAAGAATATATGATAGGGCAAGTTCGACCTGGGCATGGTCTATTATACCATATAACATTTACTATTTTCATTTATGTATTTGTAAATATGATTTAATTTGCGAGGGACACCGAAAAATTGTTTGATACAGGAATAAAGTGAAAAGTTAGAAGCTGTTTACTTTATGGAAACGAAGCTTCTCTGTCAAACATAATTACAATTTTTATTTTATAGGGTCGACACAAAAAATGCATAAAATATAATTATCCCGTACAAATCGTAGTCATATTCAGTCCCATACTTCTGCACTCGATATTGCAATGACCCTTTAATAGAGTCTCTCAGAAGGAAAAATCGGATTTTATAACTTAATCAACGCAGCAGTCGCTAATGGCACATGTGGGCATTGGGTTTTGAGAGTTGTGGGGTTTGAGAGTTCTTGGTTTTTGGTTTTGTTGGTGTTTGATGTCGCCCTCAGCGGCTGCAACTTGCGGCATAAACAGTTGACCAACAAATGCGCAAATGTGGCAATCAGTTTTTGTTTTGGGGGTTGAACTCGCCAACGATTTTATGTTGGGGGTTGGTTCGAGAGTCGGTGTCGAAAGTCAGACATAAATGCGTTACGCGCTATCAATCTTGATTAGACGTGATTTCTGCTTTTAGACACAAGCACAAAACATAAAAATTAACAAGCCGGCGTTCTGGGAGCACACTCAAGCTTCAAATGACAGACAAAAGATGCGCACGTGCCACACAAAGCCAGAGATTGAGAGATTGCTGCAGCATAGTTTCGAATGCTGGGCATAGAACTAATGACGTCTACGGTTACATGACTCAAATTGCGGTCGTTGCTTTTCAAAAATGCAAACAACTTTTGAAATGAAAACATAAAACTGTCCAACTGTAGCGATTTTCTCATTATTTTGCACCGTTTTGTGGCAATTTCAATAAACAATAAATCCCTACTATCACAAGAAAACGAAAAGGAATGGCACGCCGAAGATTGAATACCCTTCTTTGCATATGGCTTACGTATGACTTCTTTTAGGACAATTCCTTTTATAGGTCACTATGATTAAGTCTTGTTCTAGATGTTTTGAAGTTCAACAACGTTTCTCATACAAGAACTTAAGTTGCAGCCTATTATTCCTATCGAGGCTATATGATATAGTGATATAGTGAATAAGAACAGCAAAATATGTCGATATCGGTTCGGTTCTTGATGCTAATCAAGAATATATATGTACTTTATGGCTTCGCCTATTTTCTATGCTTTACATGTTTCATGATTAAAGTATAATACCCCCTGCTAGGGTATAGTAACAAACCAAAATCGAAGCCCGTAACTGTGCAAATTTATAGCAATTTTCACATGAATTGAAGGAGTGAGCGAGGTGCAGGCGCCTGCCTACAACAGCGACAACAACAACAACAACAACAACAATAGCAACTGTAAGCCAAGCAGCGGAGTCTGCTGTTGGCCCGAATCCATTGGCCAGCTGGACACTGTTGCCCCAAAGTCTGTGAGGCTGCTGCGGCGGCTGCTGCGGCTGCTGTCGTCGGGGCGTATGAGTGACGCGACGATCGCTTGTTGCCTGTTTGGGCAGCGAACATAATCGTAAACAAATAAAATTATTGCTGCCGATCATGCACACAAATTTATGCACACCAATACACGCACACATGCGCACACTCACACTCACACGCCACACACACAGCCTACTTTGCACTAATTTTCTTGCCAAGTCTGAGCTGGGAAATGGCGGTTCCTCTTAGGAGCTGGAGCTGCTGTGGTCCACTCCACGAGGTGTTGCCGCAAGCTGTGTGTGAAATATGCAACAACAGCGTGAAAAACATGAAGGCAACTCGCCTCGGCTCAGCCCGGCTTGGCCACGCCACACAGCGGGAAATGTGGCTGAATTTTCGCGTGCACAGCTAGGCCAAAAAGTTTGGCGGCATCTGGGCCCAAAGCTGAAGCCCAGGCTAGGCTACAGCTGGAGCGCCTAATACCGGTAGTCAAGCCAGACAGCGACGAGTACGCAGCACAGAGCACAGTGCACACAGGTCCATTGAAAATGGAAAATTATATGTAAGATAAGATACATATTATATGTCTTTTATGGGTTTGCAAGGGTATTTAAAGCAATTGCTGCTTCTGCTCACGGTGCGAACCAGCTCCTTTCCTTTGGGTTATATACCTCTGATTTTACTTTCTATCTGTACTCTGATAGTACTTGCCTTTCTCGAGGTAAAGAAAAACGTACTCAAAGCCATTTCAGCATACTGCTTTTCTGTAATTCCCAATTGGTTACAGCACAGAATTGAGCTCAAAGTTAAAACTTAATTCTATCTGGCACCACTGTGCCCGCAATAGATGTCTACTGTCATTGCGGCACTGTGAGAGACTCGCAACTACGACTACGAGTTGCAGTTGCAGTTGGAAGTTGCCGCGTGCTGTTTGGCAGTTAGACACGTTAGCGCGCGTCTGGGCAATTTTCGCTTTGGCTGCATGTTGATGATCATTATGTGGGCAATGTGGCTCGGCTTTGTCTGAGGCTGAGTCTGGGTCTCAGACTGGGTCTGTTACCGTGTGGCTCTATGGCTATGGCTGGCTCTCTGTGGTCGGCCACTTGAAGACGTCGCTAATGAAGACTTAAGCATGACGTGTTGATAAAGATCTCTCACATGAGCACATGAGCTTTGGCTCTGGCCGCGACCATTGGTCAGTCATCGTCATCGTCATTGTCATCATCGTGGTATTTATGCCGCATATTAGCAGGAGTGTAATTTTTAGTTGACTGGGCCGTTTGTTTGTGCTCTGTGAAATGGGCTGATAAACGGACTATTGGGCACAGCCGAGAACAGTGCTGTCTGTCAGTCAACTGTCCGAACAAATTTCCCAGGAGGGCGCGTCCTGCCCTATATACGCGTATTTCTGTGTATTTAGAGCCAAGGGGTTGCTGCATTTGCACCCTCTTCGGGTCGTATCAATGACCATCCCAGCAACATTGACAGTTGTTATTGTTGTTGCAGCCATTTGTTTGACTTGTTCGTTGTTGCTGTTAGCTTTTAGCATAATTAAACGACACATGCCACAAAATGCATTTCTAAGGCTTAAGCTGAATGTCCGCTTCTCAACGTGCCCCAACATCATTCGACACGGCATCCATATGTTCTATTAGTTCGCTCTCTCTCACTTATAGAGCTCCGTATGGCCGAATTAAAATTAGTACCAAACGAACATAAGGTTTCATTTTCTATTATTTTACTGAATGCCTTGCTCCCTGCCCTGCCCAGCTCTGCCCTGCCCTGCTCTGCCCTACTCCTAATACAATGCAAATGAGCATTGGGCCTGATGGATTAGTTTTCTATGCGGCTTTCGCCTTTCTGCGGCTTTGCCACTTTGGTTATAACAATTTCCATGTTGATTGATGATCACTCGCAATGTTATTTAATTAAAAATATAAAAAAAACACTCGGCAAGTCGCGCAGGTGTGCTAAGGTTTGCCCCGGGGCATGCCTCGAGCCCCTCTGCGAAGAAAACTATGCTTGGCTAAGCTTCAAAGGGGTGAGGCTCTGTGTTAATGAAGCATTCTGCTTCTTACCTTCTTTTTGTTGATTTTTGATTGATTTTCGTGTAAAGTCTTAATGAAATGAAGTTTTATGAATGCCTGCAGGCATATTTCTCTTAGTTTTCTGTTTAATTATAATGTTGGCACAAAGATTATTGTGAATATTTGCAGGTCATTTATCTTAGAAGGGTAGAAAAATCCGGCTTCAAAACTGAAGGTAAACAGATTAATTGAGAGGCATTAAAGTTTTCTTCAGTTTTCTTTATCTGAAAATAGAAAAAAGAGGCTTCGAAGTTTTCTTAAATAAATTTATTCAATAAGTTTAAATTAATATTATAAGCTAAGTTAGTCTCAAGTTAAGAAATTATTATTTTAGAGGGAATAATGCAAGAATGGGCCCAACAAAAAAGAAACAAAATGCAAATGAAATTGAAAATGAAAAAACAATTAAAATATTTGCAGAGCATGTTAAAACGCCTCTGATTTTTAATGATGTTTTATTGTCTGCTTCGACGGCTAGACAAACACACACACACACACACACACTCGCGCACGCACACCCAGGCATATCGAGTGTAATATATACTCATAGCTATGCGATGTGATGATGTTGATGATGATGATGACGATTTGCGAGTAAATAATTGAATGCAGCTGGTTGACGGTTGTCGCATTAAATTTAGGTGTCTGTCTTGGCGCACTCACGCTGGCGTCTGCAATTGGGAGACACTGTGACTGAGCCAACGACCGCGACAACTGACTGACTTACAGACTAGCAGACGAACAGACTGAGCTGCCTGAGTGATGGACTGTGCAACGGGGCGGCGGCAGGGGCGCCAGGGCAGGCAGCAAGTCGCGACAATAATAAATGAAGCGATTGCAAGTGTAACAGAACAATGACAGCAACAATTGCAGCGTTTGGCATTTGCCAACAGCAGCAACAGCAGCAACAACAGCAGCAGCAGCAGCAGCAAAGGCAGACAAAGGTCTATTAATAATTTTTGGTGCAACACACTACGATCGACGATTGTCAAGCGGCAGCAGCAGCAGCAACTGCAACTGCAACAGCAACGGCAACAGACGACAGCGCTGGCAACTAACGATCGACAACTGCAACGACAACTGCAACAGCAAACGGCAACAGCAACTGATTTTGAGGCAGACAGGCCGGCAATGCGTCGCGTTGGCTTTTCCAAAAATAAAAGCCAAACTAATGAGCCGGCAACATGCAATGCGGCAGCGACGCACGTGCAACAAAAAATCGAAAAAAAAAAAGAAACAGAAAAAAACAAACAACATTCATACAAATAATTGATGGCCGCTTGCAATTGTTGCTGTTGTTGCCATTGCTGATTGACGGCAAACGGCGACAAAAATCAGCGTCTGATTGACAACTCAATTGCAACTGTGTGTGCATATGTGTGTGTGTGTATTTTGGTGTTTTTTGTTGTGCCGAAAAGCAAGTTAATTGATCTTTGCCTGCTGCTTGCCCACAT
Organism: Drosophila ezoana; assembly: GCA_035045725.1. NCBI lineage: Eukaryota > Metazoa > Arthropoda > Insecta > Diptera > Drosophilidae > Drosophila > Drosophila ezoana. Next base: position 16,822,708 of record JAWNOU010000177.1, on the reverse strand, counting down.
TTCTCTGACTCTCAACGGCTGCTGCTGACTGCAACTTGTGGCCGATGATTTATTGCAACAAATGTTGCACGTAAAACATTCAAGTCCAAAATAGACAAACATGCATCTTTAACTTAATTTCCAATTGGAATTTCACTTCTCTCTCGGCTCATTTGTCATTGGCAGCCCCCCGATTCGAGCCTCTGCACAAATTGCAGTCGTCGCGTGTCTATTTCGTTTGTCAAAATTGTTTTGCGGCTTCTGTTGTTGCTGACAGTTTATTATGTTTGACTGTTTGTCTGTGCCCAGTGTTTGACTTCTTCCGTGTATATTTGTTTTTACCAGGGATTAAGCCAAAGCATTAATACAAATCGTTGCCCGGCCATGTGACCTCTAAACTTTGGCTGAAGATCAGATTTGCGCTGAAAGCTGCGGAAGAAAGGGGCGTGAAAGGGGCGTTAAATGCTGAAAGTCTTGAATATGGGAAATATACAAAATATTATTAGACTTACGGGTATAACCTGTCTCTAACCAGGCCAAGTTTGGCGCCTGATGGAAAGTATAAATTTCGCGTAGAATTTCCACTCCGCTGAGTGGATTTCAAGAATCGGTGAATCACGTTTCAATTGACATTTTACTTAGTCATTTGAAAATGAGTTTGTAGTCGATCAGATGATGCCAAGGAAACAGTTGCAATTAATATTTTTAGAAGAACAACAAAGAGTATTTAGGGGACGAATGTGAAGTTTATATAAGCAATATCTTAAACTCTTCTAAAGGGCGAGTATTATTATTAAGAAAACTCGATGATACCTTAATGCTAAGTACTTTTTCGATACACTCGCAAGTGCCTGAGATTCAAAAAAAAATGTCCATCCTTATCAAATGTTTAACTTCTTAACAATGGGTTTGTTTGTGGAACACAGCTGCCTAGAGCTGTGCTAAGGCAATTTACGAGTACTTTGTAAGCTGTGCCATATTTGTAATGGAGTTAACAACATTTGCCCAGCTTATTGTTAATCTTTCACTGCGCGCTTTCCGCGCTTTCTGCCTAAGTCGATTGTCTCTAGCCAACTGTGCGGAGGCAAACAATTGCAACATTTTGCAGTTGCCGCAGCTACAGCAACTGTTATCTTCTGGCCAAATGGTAAACAACGAGAGCAACAACAATAGCCGCAACGAGCACTTGCCAATAAATAAACATAATTTCTGACAAAACGCTTGGTAACAAGAGCTGCAGCCCAAGAGCCAAAGAGGCGCATCTTCAGATAGCCAACTAACTAAAGTACTTTTCCAAGTGCTACAACGCATGCAGGTAGACCCCTGCCCCCCCCCCCTCCCCTTTATTTAGCCATTCAAATGAATTACAAGTGCAGCAACAACAATGTTGTTTGCATGCTGCAGCTGCAATGTTGCTGCCGCCGCTGCCGCTGCTGCTGCTGCTGCTGGGCCATGTTGCTGTTGCTGTGGGCCATGTTGCTGGCTAACTGCTGGCTGGTAACTGAGTGACCGGCTGGTTGGCTAGCTGGCAGGTGTTGCTCGCTCACCGGCTGCATAATGAATTCATAGTCAACCCCCCCCCCTCCCAACCCTCGACCGTGAGCGTTGCCCACAGCTATCCGGCCTGCGTCCATTATGCACCCCACAAGCATTGCCATGTCCAAGCGCATATTTCATTCATATTGTCGGATACTCGGGTACTCTCACATTGCATTCGCATATTCAATCAGCGCCTCGCCTCGCCTCGTCTCTATCTCAGACTCTGCCTCGCATATAGAAAAACAGGTGCAATTTTTTGCCATTTTCTAATTATTTTTAGTCGGGGCGCTTTTATCGCTTTTCCCTGGCACTAAAGCGCGCCATTTGCTATCTCAGCTTGATCATAAATTTCATTCCTCGTTTTTATTGCACAATTCTACTCACTCAGTTGTTTATAAACAAATGCATTCATATATACAGCATCGCGGCGTAGGAGTGCGGATGGGGCAGCTGTGCATAACGGCAATGCAAACAAATTCAATTAGCGAAATGTTATAAAATTCGCCATAGTACACCTGCAGTGCATCCAAATGCAACAACTGCAGTCCGCCAGCCATGCTAATAATAATAATAACAATAACAATAATAATAACATCTGCCTCAATCAACAGCAAAGTTAATATCATTACTCAAAACTATAACACATTGAGAATTTTAGGCGCCATCGTTGTTTATAGGATATGCGAGCTATTGTGTTGTTTATACTTGCGTGTGTAGCATCCTTTGCTAACTGGGCAATAAAAGAATATTTATTATTCGTAGGTTTTATATTGACAATCCTTTTAAATTTGATATTTGAGTAGATATTCAATAAATGGAATAGACTAGAAATAAAGAAACTCGTTAATACTTTTCTATTTGGCATTAAAAGAAGCTCTCTTGAACCCATATCCATAAACCTTAGCTGGAATGGAAAAGTCTTGCCTTAGACTATTATGAGATAGGGCTAATCACTTATCGTGGTCACAAATTGTCTTCGCCTGGTTTCTACTCATAGAAGATACGCCTTAAATAGAATATCTAATTAGTTATGGAAATCTCATAACATCTCAACACATAAACAAACCTTTTTAAAGTAATTCTCTCAATTCCGCACAACTCTCTCCTTCATTCTCCCTCCCTCTCTCTCTCGCATTGTCCCTCTCTCTTTCACTTTCTCGCTTTTTTTTTACCATGCACAGCTTTAGTCTTTGGCCAAGGGCCTTCAGATTTATCTATGCCAAATTGCAGCTCTTGAGAGCTGTCACGCATAATTGCACAACCCAAAAAAGATGGGCCTTTCTCCAGGGCCACGAACTTGTCTGACCCACTGTCCACCTGTCGCTAGATGGCGTTCGCTGTAGAATATGGTTGCCGGTGGTGAAAGTGTGCGATGCCATTGTCTCGCGCTCCCAGCCGTTTATGGGGCGTTAGTCTTACAATTAGTTAGTGCCATTTAGACAAATTGCCCCAAAGCCACAACTGCAAAGCAACAACAACAACGACAACACAAACAGCAAAAGCAAAAGCAACAACTATGCAAAAAGCTCAAAGTAAACGCCCCGCAATTAGACGACGTCGACGTCAAAAGGAAAGGCCATTAGATGTGCATGCAGATGCGAAGCTGCCAATAGAGACTAGAGTTGTGAAATGGGGAGTCGCAACTGTGGACTCGCAGGCAGCACTTATCGCAGCCAATCTGCATGCAACCGCCTGCAACTGCAACACGAGGCCACTGGCCGCCTTGTAACTGTAACAAACTGGCGAGGCGACGGCCCACGGCGTCTGCGCAACACTCGGATCGGACAGCCGGACAGCCGGCAGCCAGCAGCCAGCAGACAGCAACAACTGGTATTTCCCAGCGGCTGACTAACCGAGCTGCTGCCAATATGGCCAGTACGCAGCCGGCAACAGGTGGCACGGTCTGGTCTAGCTACCTGCCGCTGCCTGTCCAAAACGTGCACCGGCTTAAACTGGAGCAGTTTTCCAATTGGCAGCGACGAGTTTTCCCAAGTGAAATGCATGCGGCCCACCACTTGGCCAGCTCCAGCTCCAACTCCAACTCCAACTGCACAGTGGAGCAGGCCATGTTGAGCGATGATGTATTTATGCTAAATTGCAAGTTAATTAATGTTGTCGTTTAATACAAACGTAAAAGTGGCAAAATGTTTGTTGCTGGCTTTTTTACTTTTCGTTTTTTTTTTGTTTTTCTGTTAACTGCGCAGCTGCTACTGGAAAAGTGCAGCTGGAAAATTGCCAGGAAATTGGGCTGGCCTAAAGCAGCTGCTATTCGAAATGTTGCATGCAAAGGTTGCACAGTCAACAAAATGAAAGGTAAACTTAAATGTTGCCGCTAAAGCACTTTGTTACATCTGAGATGAACAGTGGGAATTCCCAATAAATCGAAATATATTAGACTAAGTTTTAATTGCTTTAATTTGATTATAACTTTTATAACTCATAATGTTTTGGTCATAGCAGGAGAAATCCTCTAAAATGATTCTGCATTGAGATTTTATGAGTTCTCAAATTGGTTTCGAAAAACATTTTAATTTTTCAAATCTCTAGAAAATGCTCTGAAATTTTACTTAATTATTTTGATGTCTAGATAGAAATTAAATTTAGTCGACGTTAATTTGACTTTTGTTTTTTAAATATTTTAAAATTATTTTTAATGTTTTTTTTCGCTCTTTTTATTGCTTTATCTACCTTGAATTTTGTGTGCTTTGTTTTTGTTGTGTACTTTTACGAATGCCATAAATTATTGCGTGAAATATTTGTGAAATTATTGTTTTAAATAAGCGACATAATTTTACTTTGTCTTCGACTGTGGCGCATATTTGAATTTTTGTTAATTTGGCGCGCAGCTGCTGTCGATGTGTCTTTCATTGGCTGCCATGCCATGCGGCAGCTACAGCCGCAGCAGCAACAGCCGCAGCCGCAGCAGCAGCCGCCGCAGCCGTTGCCAATTGCAAGACATCAACAACAGCAGCGGCAGCCGCAGCAGCAACATTTGAGGCATGTATTTAAAAACTTTAAGTGTCAATTGTTGTGACAACTCAAAAAGCGTGAAAATATTGCAAATGAATGTCAGAGACGAGCGGACGGACGGGCGGACAGACGACGGACGGACAGACGACGGTCACAGGTGCGTATGAGTAACATTGAAAGGCGGCCAAGCAAACTAGTTGAATTATATTCTACAGCACATATCTGTGTGTGTGTGCGTGTGTGTGTGTGTGTGGGGCTGCTCCGCTTGCAGGCGGCGTTCGCCATAAATCTGTTGGCCATTTAGCGTCCATCAATGCGTCCGGTTAGTCATCGGGGCGGACAGACGGGCGGCAGGCAAATGAATTGCTGTCGGCCATTTTGAGCGAGCGGCCGTTGTAAATTTGTCAACTTTCGGCGTTCGAACCGATCGAACGGACGCGACGGACGGCTGCTCGGCTATGCGCACCTGCACCTGCTGTGCTCATTTCACGGAGGCTGCCATTATGCGGCGGTCCGCTAATGGGCGCCCAACAGACCCCGCCCCAGCGACAGCAACAGCAGCAGCAACATGTGGCGCACAGCTGCAACACACATCATTGACAGCATATTGGCCAGAGTTGCCACCCACTGCTGCGGGGCACTGCGAATGGTGTCATCAGGAGGCAGCCCCGATTCCCTTCACTGCAGCCTGTCATTTTGCCGCCTTGCCGCTTGATGTTGCTGCTGCTGTTGCTGCTGCTGCCGCTTGTTGCACCTGTTTCAATGCATTGCGCTTTATTGATTGCGCTCTGTATCTGTATCTTTAGATGTGGCTGTTGCAGTTATAGCTCTAGCGGTTGGCTGTGGCAATTGCATTAGCATGCCCCACTATACGCTACTTCCTCTCTCTGCCTCCTACTCGCTCTCCCCCTGCTGCTGATTCGCGGTCATTGAGCCGCTGATTTGTGGCGTTTCTAAATTGTTTTTCATGTTCGACGGCAGCAGCTGCATAATGTGGCGCAGTTTATGGAGCAGCATTTGCAAATTTTTGAGGCCAGACTGCGGCGTGCAGTGAGGGGCAGCTGTTGCGTGGCTTGGCATTAAATAACAGACGATGACGTGTGGGCGACCATAGAAATCACAGACCCAAGGGACTTACTGGCTCCGATAGGGGCCGCCTGCGTCATCGATTTGCCAGCAACAGCAGCGGCAGCAGCAACAATTGCAGATAACAGCGCACAATACGAGTACTCACAGTACTAGTAAATACCGCAATTCAAGTGCAAACAACTGAATTTTCTGCTGGGCCTTTATCAGAGAAATGCTGTCGAAACGGCGGAACCGGAGCAACATGACCGGCAGCAGCAACAGCAGCAACAGCAGCGGCAGCAGCAGCGGCAGCAGCAGCGGCAGCAGCAGCGGCAGCTCGCAACGGGCAGAAATGTACCCGAGCGACGGCGGAAGCGAAGCTGATAGCTGATAGCGCCTGGCTAAAATGCCGAGTGCAACAAGAGGCGTTGGCCGACTTCTGGAATGGGCGTGGCAATGCCACCTGTTCGCCATGCCTCGCCATGCCAATGACGAGCTCGCATTAGGCATTTCATTTGCTCAGGTGTTATGCACTTGATTTGAGCGCGCTATCAACCAACGGCCGTTGCCCGCTGACATATCTACACAAACGTACATGTATAGGGGTATATGGGGGTACATGGGGGCACACTATGGACCCACATATTACCCAGCTGTATGGGGGTCCCAATGTACTCGTCGCGCTGTGAGCCTCGTAATTACTCAATTCAAATGTGTGTGCTACGCTTTTGTTGTAGATAGTTTTATTTGCGCTTCAATTACCAAGGCTTATTGCACAGGTGACTCGTTACGCTGCTGGGAAATGGTTGGGGGGCGGGGGGAAAAGTGGGGCGGTTTGCCTGGTACAAAATGGCGTGCCATTTGACTGCGGCTGTTGCTCATCTAAAAAAGCAATTATTCAGCAATACCTATATACATACATGTAAAGTCATATGTAAGCATTTCCTAGAAAATCCAAGAATAAAAATATGCATTTAATCAATTTAATAAATTTGAATACGTATTTAGCTATCAATTATAATACAATGTCTATCGAACGGATGTAGCAAATGAATTGGATAATAAATCGATTAGTTTTGCACCCAGGTCGGAAGTATATTGATAAAAAAAATATTTCCCCACATTTAAAAAAAAAATAGAGATAAAGACTACTTAGTAAATTATTCCTTGAAGATATTTCGAGAACGGAACTGATAAAATGTGTACTCAATTAAATTAATTCGGCGATAAAATAGATTAGACATATAAATAACAGCAATCTGGTTGGGAAACCTATAACTATAATAATATAGGTTTGTGCTGATTGATTGAATGGCCGACTTAACGACCGTTAGAGGTAGAAAGCTGATTTTCTATTGTAACTTGATTTGGGCTTATTCTATAAATAATTCCCTTACGAATTTATAAAAGTCCGACCAATGGACGGAAAACTATTTATATATCGAACAGGCTCTGTCAATAAATATATAATATTCCTTTCTCAGTATCTCTGTTTCTTCTTTCTTCTCTTTTATGGTTTCTTCCCTTTCCTTTCCCTGTCTCCCTTTCGCTCATTCTTAATATCTCTCTCTCGCTCTCTCTCTCCTTCTCAATCTCTCTCTCTCTATCTCTCTTTCTCTTAATTTCTCTCCCCCTCTCTGTCTTTCTCTCTCAACCTCTTTTCATCTTTTTCTAAGTTTACCTCTTTTCCTCTCTATCTATCCCTTGCTCTTCATTTCGAGTTCTTTCTCCAGCTCCATTCTAGTGCTCTCTACTCTCTTTTTTTCAGTAATGTGTATATCTTTCTCCGTCTTATCAATGGAAGCAAACTAATCGTGCGCGTATCTTGGAGTTTTTTTTTGGGTAAGTGCATATTTACATACATATCTCTTTATATACATATATATAACTGAGAATATATATGCCAAGACAACTCAGACCTGGGCACGGATTATCTTCTAGTAACTTAATATGACATGAATATAAACACAATATATATGGTTAAAGATCTTAAAGAATTCTCCATTTCCTTTGCTCAAAAATGTGTACACAAATCTCTTTGTTTCACACAGTTTTCTGTGCGACATTACAAATTGTATTATTTAGCTGCTCGCTGCTGCCAAAATGCCATTAAAATATTTCACAATTTCACAATTCTCAAACCCAACAATAAACATCTGCCACCTGCGTGGAACTATTCAGAATTGTGTCCGGGCAAAAATAAAACAAAATATAGAATTCGAAGCGTTTATAGCGTGAGCTTATAAAATGCGGATCAAATACAATTGATCAAATGGCTAACAGGTGTGCAGATGACAAATGGCAAATAGCAGGTGGCTGTGCCTGTAGCTGTGGGCGTGGCACATATAATTGTTCAGGCGCGGATTTATGAACTCGTAGCTGGCAAATTTGTACGCCAATCGGGGCGACAAATGGGCAAACAAACGTAATAATAACATCAGACGGCCAAAAGCACTTTACAAAAGGGATCAAAATTGTCAAAGCAATAGAAGGGGGAGGGGCGGTGGCAAGGGCAGGCAGGCAAGCAGGCGTCCGAGCAGGGACGCACTCACAAGCACTCAGCACACCCCTTGGCCAACTGGCACAGTCGAGGGGTTGCTTGCGGCGTCTGCTGGTGCTTTGTGTTAGCGCAGAGTCAAGAGGTTTTGAATAAATTTAACACGAGTTATAAGGCAGATGACGAGCTATACAACAGGGGTGCGGGGTGTGGGCTGTGCGGGGTGGGGGGGTGCTGGTCGGGGTGTTGAGCCGACAAATGTTGTGTTTTGTGCGGATGAGAGTCGCGGCTTTTGTTTTCCAATTGGGTTTCTGTTTGCATTGCCTTAATTTGTGCCGCTCATAGGCCATTTGTTCCATTTTATGTCATCATCAGCGTTTCTCACAAAAAAACAAAAACCAGAAGAAAAATGTTGTCAGCTGCCAGCGCAAAGAGGGCCACTCACACAAACACAAATACAAACACACGCGATACACAGCACACATGTGCGAATTTGAATGGCATAGAAACTGTTAAGTCGCATAAGCAACGTTTTGGCCATGGCCAAAGCGCGCCCAACAGGTGTGCGAGAGCCATTTGAATGGGCCAAGATCCAAGACAGCGGCAGACAGCAGCAGACAGCAGCAGCGATGCCAACTGTTTGGCCAAAACAATAAAAGAGCCAACAAAATTCATTTGGCCATTGGCATTGTCATAACGCATACGTCAAGTGTGCCCAGGTGTGTGCGTGTGTGTGTGCCGATGTGTGTGCGTCTGCTACCCGCTTAATGGCCAAGACGTGTTTAACACATTAACGTGTTAACAAAGCTTAAAACTGTGTTTTATATTTATAACCATTTTAATATTCCAACATTTGCCAGCTGCCAGCTCAAAATCTTGCCTCAAATGAAAATGTAGCCACAACTACAACAAATATATGCGCAACTATGTAACAAAAAGCACAATAACAATAATACTTACAACAACAACAACAACAACAATTGTTAACAACTTGTTGTACAACTGTGCATTGACTTTATGTTATTTAATTGCTGTCACTCGAAGTCAAATAGTCAATGGAGCTTAAACTGCGCCCACAAATGAGAGATGAACTTTTAAAGATCCCTAAAACTATATCAAAATATTAATAATAATAATAGGTTTAATGGTACAGAATAAAGTTAAAAGCAAGTATTAGGGCTCTACTCGGGAGTGTCATGCACAAGCCTCGGATTGGCAACTTCTTACAAATTATTACTAAATGATATAGCATTATGATCCAAGCAACTGAAACTCTATTCTTAAGGATCCCTCAGCATATGACAGTATATTTATAAATACATTTGAAGAAGCTTTTTCATATTTTTTGTAAAAGTAACTCAGACTCGAATTCGGATCTGATAGGCAAACCAGAAGTTAAACTTTGAGACTGACAGCCTAGATACATGCAAGAAACATAATTCCTACTACTAGTATTTATACTAGACTAACACGTAATTATACACGTAAGGATCGCTTGAATTTAGTTGTACTGAACTGAAGTCTTCTATTGTAAACTATTTAACAAGTAGATGGTCTTACTCTAGGCCTAGTAGGTATTCGTTACATTACACGCCTGAGGAATACTTCTTCATATGCGCCTTTTAATACTTGGCATAGTGCACTCTTCAAAAGATCTTAAACTTGAGGAAAATATTGATACGATCTATTACTTGAACTAAGAGCTTGTTCAAAAGAAGTTTATTGCCCGTTAAGGCATTAAAATAGCCGTGTGTTAGCAGGAATACTTCACAAGATAATACATCCTGCAAAATATATATATATGCTTTCAACCAGCTCTTAACTCATTTCATCACACTCGCTAATAAATTAAATATGTTCAATCACTAGAGCAATACCAGGCCATATAATCACATCGACTACCCATAGAGTAGCCACTTGAAGTACTCGAAAAAGCAACTGAGAAATCAAATCAATCCAGCGCATAGGCAAATAAATTCAAAGCTTCCGGCTCTCCCACGCCCCAAACGCGATTTTAATCAATGGCAGAGGCCATAAATTAATTGGAGCGACTATCAAAAAATTATTTTCGATTAGTGCAAAACACCTGTTGACAAAACCGGCCCCGTAAAAAAGCCAGTTTGGAAGACGCAGACACAAACGTACCCACGAAAAACAAAAAAAAAAGCGTGCCCAGATAAAAAACAGATTAGAAATTCAAATGTTCAAACGCAAAACAAACGACACGCTCGTCGCTGTATCTGTATCTATACCTGTAGCTATAGCTGTACCCGTACCTGTACCTGTACCTGTACCTGTACCCATAGCTGTATCTGTAGCTGTATTTGCACCCGTTCCCATTGCGATATCAGTAATTTATATATATACCCATGAGGTATATAAATATATAGAAGAAGTTGAAATGCGTGGGGTTGACACCTGTGCCCACTCGGCCTTACGGGCCAATCCCCCACCCCCTAACTTGCACCCGGCCAGTTGCGCAGCCCCAAATGGCTCCACCCGAAACTTTAGGTGCAAAGCAATTCCAATTTTTAAAATGACGACGTCGAGAGCGTGTGTAAACAATATTTCGTGTATCATTTTTTTTGTTTTTATCAGTTTGCACTGAGTGAGCTGTTGCCCGCCTCGAGTAGACGACAAAACTTGATTCATAGGCCTGCTTCACACAGTTCTTTTTTCTTTTTTGGGTGCACTCTGAGTGCCTGAGTACCCGGCCGCAGCACCTTGGGCCATGGCTGTTATCGGGCCACGCATATTACGCCCGCACAGCCGGAGCTCTGCTTATCAGTGTGACCAGATGGCCGGTGCGAACCTCAAGTCTCGTATAGCTCGCAACAATGTTGTACTATAAGTAGAAACCAGAACGCTTTGACTCCATGGCGTAGCAGACATTCGCTTATCGGTGGGCTGTGGTGTGTATATTACGTGTTGTGTCCGTGTGTGTGTGTGTGTGGATTGCTGATGCTTCTCTACAAATACACACACGCACACTCCCCATTCAGACCCACTCAACAGCTCCCAATACACCAGAACAGGTGGTTGCACCGAGGCGGCCGTGCCACGCCCGAGGGCCCAAGGTTTGCCATTAGTGATCGTAGGCTCTTATCTGGCGCACGCTTTCAGAATTATGTTCATTTTGTTGTTTTTTACTCGTGCCGCTGCTGCTGCTGTTGTTGTGGTTACGTTTGTTTTTTACGTGCGTTGGCATTCATTTTTTGTTTGCACTTGTAATTAAGGTGATGAATTTATTGCAGTCCCCTGTCCCCGCTGACGTGCTCCTCATTTTATTTGCCTGATATGCGCACATGCAGGTCTCAAGTGCAGTGTGCTTAAATTTCGCTTTGGTTTTGCTCTTTATACCCTGCAAATGTAAGGCTAACAGCTCACAAACATACATCCCTTGCCAAGTGCACAAGTATTAGTGAGCTTTTGTGGCGAAAAGCTTCACCTAATGCTGGCCCACTGCAAGCAGAGCTTTCAGCTAGTGCAGCCTCCGCGTGCCTGTGATGCGTGCGTGAGCTCCAAGTAGCTAATGAGTATCTCTTAGTCGTGTAAGACCCGCCTCGCGTACTCGTTTACTTGTTTTATACTTTTTTGATTTTTGGCAAGATTGCGTACAAACCAAAAAATTAATTGCGTTCGCGCGGATTTCAGTTTTCGGCGCCGTTTTCATTTTTCGCCTTTTGACAGCGTTTCCATTGATTTTATTTAGCTGCGTATCTGTGGCAGATGAAAGCCTCACTCTCGTCCCAGCGCCTGTCCAAATTGATAAAGCACGTACATCGCGCATACAATTTATAGGCCTTTTTAATTGATATCGAAGTGCGCCGCCGTACCGCTCGCGTCCATCCAAACTTATCAATGAGAAATGTGCACTTCAGTTTCCGACAGCGGACATCCCGCCCAAAGCTGTTTCCCAAATGCTCCTCGATGCACTTACCTGTATATCATTTTGGTGCTGGGTTGTTTTTCGGTTTTTCGCCCTGGCGCCGAATGTGTAGCGGATGTACCTGGGGCATGTCGCATGTCAATGCGCCACCTTTTTGGGTGGCCAGCAGACCAGATTTGTGTGTGTTGTGTAACACGAATGAGGCGATTTATTGCGATGTCAGTAATTGAATCATTCAAAGTACAGGGACCCAAGCAATTATATTGTTGAAAGCAAATGTCGACACGTAGTGTGAGAATGCAGGTTTTTGTAGCTCGATAAGGTGCTTGTATATATGATACACTCCGAAATAAAGAGACCTATCAGGAATCTGCCTAGGATGATAAGGCTTTCTTATTGGAAATTTATATCTAATAGGTATAGTCTTCTTTTACTTAATTGTAAATTGCGTATTGTGTAACTAACCAACACTTAAGGAGTTGTCGCCTAGTTAAGTGCTGGTTAACAATCAATTTTGGCCATATATCTAGACAATTCCAGCTGCAGGCACCTAAAAGTGTCTCATCAATCGATGTCCCTGCCCAGCTACACATGTAGGCGAGATAACACAAGTACCATATCTTAATTGTGGACGTTGTCTTTAAAACAGTGTTGTCAAATGGTGAAACAAGTATTTCAATTAGAAAAAACCCGGAATGCATTTAAAAAACAATTGAACGCGCGGCTTAAATAAAAATAATTAGTAACCACTGGCATAAAGATAAAAACTAAATTAGACGCTTATTTTCTGGCTGACAGAGCTGTGACCATAAAAAGCGAGTGGAACCAAATGCGAAACTGGACCAAGTGCCCGGCTACCCAAAGAGGCGGAGAAGCGGGTGGGATTCAGCTCGGCTCTATCTGGTAAATAACTCAATTGAAATGCCAAACGGAACTGACACGCGGGCGACAAGAAATTGAAAATTAAAATTGAAATTGCGCAAAGTAAGCTCGAAGGGGGGCGGGGGCGGAGGGCGGCTTGGGGGTAGCCCAAAAAATAACAATTGAAAAGGTTAGCAGCCGTTGCCAGGCCGAGTTTGCGGCCACAGCTCGTAAACTAATTAGAAAACGACGGCAACAGCGGCTAATTGCTGCAAAGCAAAAGCTGAAACAAGCTAAAACAAAAACTAAAGCTAAGCCTGAAATTAAAGTTGAGGCATCGAGCCAGAAAGAGAGCGGCAATCCAGCCAGCGTGTGCGAGAGTGAGCGACAACAACAAAAACGAGAGCGGGAGAGAGAGAGAGAGAGAAGACGAGTGGGCTGCTGGCAGCTGGCTAGCGATTGGCGCAGGTGCAGGCCCGGGCCGACAGCTTCGAGACTGGCGCTTAGCTGACGTCGCTGCTAGGCGCACAGGTGGCTTACAAGCGTTCGAGCCATGAGGTGACTCAACAACAGCAACAACAACAACAACAACAAGACGCTGGCAATTATCGCAGTTGCTGGCAGGCGGCTCCGGTATTGATATTTGTTTGCTATTTGCCGCTTTGCATTAGCCGACATTTAAGCACGGCTATCGATTTAATTTGAACCCGTCGCATAAATTTCAAACGATTTTTTGTTAGCTGTTTTTTTTTTCTTCTAAGCCCAGAGAGTTCCACCCGCCTGCACAGCGTGCACACAAGCGGAATTGTGGCTACACTGGCAGAAAAGGCCAGGGCACTTTAGAAACTAACAGAAATATTTTTTAAATATTTTCAATAACTGACTACACTGGCAGAAACTCGAAAAGCCAAAAAAATTGACAGACATTTCTTTAAATGTTATAAAGAACAGTTCTCTAGTCTATTACCTTTTTATGGCGTAAGTTTCTCAGGTGAAAATGTGGCTACACTGGGAGAAAGGGCCAAAAAAACGCCCGAACTATTTTTTTTATATTATCAATATTTTTCAAGATTTTCACATTTTGTGGTTACTCTGGGAGAAGAGACCCACCCACTTTAGGTGATATTCTTAAAGCCAGACAATTCCCTTAACTATTTTTACACTTTTTTATGGAATCCGACTCAAACGAAATTGTGGCTACACTGAAAGAATAAGCCCAGGCACTTACAGTAATATTTGAGAAGCTTAACAAGTAGCTTCTTGCTCCGCTTCTTTTCGTTTGATTTATTCAGCTTGACAAGCTACCCACCGATTTTTCTCAGTGTTGTGTGCCGCACTAGGAGTCCATATTTGAACAATTTGTTAACTGCACCTAGTCGCGAGTGCAGCAGCCTCTCGTAAATCTTGGCCCAGTCGGCAGGTTGACAGATTCGTTAAATTTTATACATAAGCGACGGCTGCGGCTGCGCCCCTAACTCCACTTGCCTCACCGCCCACGCTCCCCTGCCCTCTCCTCGCCTCATGCCAGGTAACTTCCCCTCCCCCCCCTGCCTGGCGCTAATTTGCACTTTTTTGTTGCGTCAAATGTCGCAGAATTGTTGTTGTTGTTTTTGTTGCTGCCATGCGCCATTTCTTGAAGTTTTTATGAGCGCAGCGGTCAAAGTTCAACATCCCAAATTATTTGACGGTGTGCGCTATATTTAATATCTTTTTTTTTTGAGGCGTTTTTTAACGCTTGTGGACTGCCAATCGGTTCGATTCGTATCTGCAATGGGCGTGCAGCCAATTAAGCCAATACATACCCATAAAAACTTTCGATAATAGATTTCATTTATGAATTTATATAAGGGGGGAAGTAAAGGATCCCGTGTGGTTGGCGGGCACGAGAATAACCACCACAGTATGTCACTGCTTGTCGTAAGAGGCGACTAAAGGAGACACATTTCCGGGTGCGCCAAGTCCGAATCTGTCGGATAGGTAGGCCACCCAAGTATTGCAGGTATGCAAGCAGAATTGTAAAGTTTGTAATTGCAGGGATTGATAAAAGAAGATAGATTCTATTGTAGATATAATAACTAAGGATTTGTTCCGAGCAAGAGCTCAGAATGTAGCCCGGACAATATCTAATGACTTCATCCGAATATCTTTAATACAAATAAACGGATCTATGCCAGATCTTAACAAAATAGCTGTTATACTGAGAAGGAATCAAACGAACAGACGGATGAGCATCTATATTAACTAAACTCCCAATGTCCTGATGTAGAACAATATATCGGATCGCATTCCATTCACCAATAAAAAGATATGACATAGGGATATAGAGGATAATACACGCTGTAGTATATAAGAAAAGGTTTGCTGTATGAAAATCCCATAAAAGTTAACTTTTGTTATAGTAAAAAACAACGTCGCGATGTGCTGAAGCTTAGTCAAGGTTTTGGAGCGACCGAGGCTTCCGCTGTCAAAGACAAATTGTTCAATTAGCCCCGCTCATGAATAAACAAAAACCAAAAACTAAAACTAATAAAAATAAAAATTCCGAAATGAAACTTGATGTTTCTTTAAGGCAACCTTCAAAACGACATAAAAACGAACGCAAATGCGAACGTGCGATGCAGTTTTCCGCAATGTCTTCACTAGCCGGCGGCTAGTGTCGAGAGGGAGATAGGCGGAGAGAGCGAGAGGGAGAGAGAGAGATACGAGAAGATGCTGCCAGCCAGAGTGAGAGGGAGAGACACAAGTTTTCGGGGCGTGGGTTGCAATCAGCGACAAACGAGAAGCGACAACAACAACAATGAGAACTGCCAGACGGCGGCAGGTGTTTGCCACAATAATTGACTGACTGAATGACTAAACGATTGACTGACTGCCTGACGGACAGACTGTCTGACGGACAGACTGTCTGACTGACTAACAGACATGACATTGCAATGCCGTCGTTTTAGACACACAAGCGAAATGGATTTTTAATTTTTTTGTTTTGCTAAGCTACTTAAAGAAAACAACAACAACAGCAACAACAACAACAACAAAATATGAATAGAAATTATTGTAAAATATGGAAAATTTTTGTATTTTGCAACAATAGATAAACAAAACAATTAAGGCACGTGCGTTGGGTCAGGCTGTGCCTGAACTCATATTTGGGCCAACCCCCGGACCTCAGCTCTGAGAGCGCCCGAACAGCTCTCAACGAGAACCTTATCAATTTCTATCTATGGAATAACCCACCCCCAGGGCGGGTAACGCCCGTTTAGAGCAATCTATGCGGCGCTTAACTGATGGCAAACACGTTTTAGCATTCAACAGTCCGTGGGGAAATCTTGCTACGCGTCTTGGCCATGTGCATAATTCATAAATGTGGCAAGCGGCGGGGTAGGGGCGGGGATAGCTTTTTGTTGGCACGCCCCGCATTGCCTGCCATATGTCGCATTGTGTTGCAGAGCGTTTGACCCGAAAAACATAGAGTGTTGCACGCGGCGTATGCGTAATTTAAGCCCTGCACTAATTGAGTTGCAAACGCAGGGCAGCTTGCCAAGGCAACAAGCAGCAGGCAGGCAGACAACCTGCAACCAAGGCAACATCTGGGCAACCATGGGGAATTATTAGGTTACAATTTGATGCGAGTTGCCTGACGATTATGACAGATGGCTGCTGCTGCAGCTTGTTGTTGTTGCTGCTGCATGTTGTTGTTGCTGCCTTTGTTGTTGTTGTTGTTGTTGTTGCTGCTGCTGCTGGAGTGGCAGCTTCTCAAGTGCTTGGCTGCGCTTTTGGCATGTGGCCTGTGACTCGACAGGCGCGCCGCACCGTCAACTTCTCCAGCTTGAGCCTCAATTTCAGGCATCGCTTTTGCAGACTCAGCCACATGTCATGATTGCTTTGCGACGTGTGGGTGTGTGTGTATCTCTGTGTGTGTGTGTGTGTGTGTGTGTGTGTATCTGTGTGTGAGTCATGGTACGTGCTACTGTGCAAAAAGTTATTAAATTTTTATACGGCATGTGCACATTTTTAAAGGCAGCCTTCTCTGCCGAGGCCGCTCCTTAATGGCTCTTAGAGTGGAGCAGAGCGCAGATAGGTGCGCGGGGAGGGGAGCGGGGTTGGCCAAGGGTTGGTTGTTGCAGACGGAAAGGGTTCAGATCAAAACGTTAACACGTGTCGTACGTGGCCGCCATTAGCGTAAACATCGACGGATGCGTTCTTGAGTGCCTGCCAAATTGCCAAATTGCCAAATTGCCGGCTGGATGTATTATAAATTTGCTCAATGGGTCAACTAAATAAGTTGCATTGCCAATTTTCCACAAATGTTGTAAATTTTACATTTACAGCGAGGCCAGCGTGGATAGAGAAGAAGAGGGGCAGCTAGGTAAAATAAACAGTGTGCGTGAGTGTGTGTGTGTGTATGTGTGTGGACTGTGGATGCTTGCAAGACGTAATTTGACCAAGGTAAAGTACAGTGGGAAGAGTTGAACTTTCATGGGGTTGGACTGGAAAACAGCAGGTTTTCAGGACTGTCAAGTGTAAAATAAATTGCTTCTAAGCAACTGTCTGGTTTGTGTATTATTTTTAATTGCTTTGAAAAAGTTTGAATTTGCTTGAATATGTGTGTCTTTTTCTGGCATTGATTAAGCTATTATTGATTTGGTATATCCTTTACTGCTCCTAAGTATTTCAATAATATTTGAAAAATATCCATTTAACAATCTTACATAAATGCTAATAATATGCAAAAGTATCTAAATCTTACATAGTCTAAACAATTAACCATAAAGCTTAACTTAGCCGCTGTCTCCCATTCATACCCTATTGTTTCCCTTTCCAACTTGTTTTAAACCAGAATTTGTCTGGCAACAAATACGTTGCCACTTGAACCTTGCAGCTTATGACCTAGTAAAATATGTGTCGTTGCAAGTTTTGCCCACTAATTGGCCGGGCGACGCCCATGGTGGATGTCAAGTGACCCACTGTTCGGTGCCAAAGCAAACAGTCGCCGCCGCCGCCGCTGCCGCCGCCGCCGCCGCAGCAGCCGGAGCCGGCCGCAGTTGAGCGATATGATCAAAGTGAACTGTGGGGCAGCTTCCATATGCTTGCCGCCTGCTGAAGGCGGTGCGGGGTGAGGCGGGGAGGGACGCGGCGCGGGGGGCGGCCACTGTCAGGTTGGGTGGGGACGTCAACAACATCATCGTAAACGGCGATGCGATGCGATGCGATGCAGTGGGGCAACCTACTTTAGTTGCAGCTGCAGCTAAAAACATCAATCAATGGATCAGCTTTGTCTGCGAGTGTGTGTGCGTGTGTGTGCACGAGCGCCACCTACTGGCAGCAGGCGGACACTAGACAATGATGTTCACGAGCAGAGATCAGTTCTCGCCTCGCCACGAGTCTCTGACACTCAATGAAATTTCCATTCAGCTTGACACGCGGCCTAATGAATTTCAATGAAATAGACACACGCACACACACACACACACATACACACAACTTTGTTTTTTGTCAAATTTACGTAACGTTCAATTTTGTATAATGAACATCTGTGCAAACAGCGCTCAAATGTACTCAGACCCAGCCCCTGCCCTCTGTCCCCTGTCCCCCACAGTTCCCAGCACCAAAGGCCACAAATGGTCAGCTGAATTGGCTTGCGCTTCTGCCCCAGCAGCAGCGGCAGCAGCAGCGGCAGCAGCAGCACATCCGCATCTCATCTTAATTATCACGATCATCATCTTTATTATCATGACGAGGCATCCGTTGTGCTCCAATTTTCACAGCTGGCCGTTTTGGCGTGCTAATGAAATCGAGCGCATTTTATTTGTTTATATATGGCATTTGTCAGCTGCTGTGGCCCAGTCACACATACCGAGACCGATACCGAGACCGAGTACATCTGCATGTATCGAGTAGGTATCGAGTATATGGCATTGCAGCTGTAATTGAAACGCGGCGTGTGGCTAAATTGGAACCAAGACACAAAAACAAAAAAAAACAAGAAGAGAAGTACGACTGCAAGAAATAAAACACGTATGAGTGCTATAGCCGGATGTGCACGACTAGGAGATACCCTCAAAACTATACAAATACAAATATGTACAAAAATACTTACATATACACTCACAAGTTAACCAGAACTGGGGCGGGTGTCTAAAAGTTCAAAGTTCTCCACCTATATCTTTATATACTATGAAAGTATCATTATACCAGGTTTAGTGTGCCCAGCTCTTCTAATTTCCGATATACCTACAAGAAATTTCTTCTGTTATGAAAATGCGAGGATGTATCAAAATATATAATCGTTCTGTAGAGAATATCTATTCCAAAACTCAAGTCTTTTCAGCAAGAATACATAAGCTTTAAGGGTTCTTAGATGCCTTCTTCTGCCTGTTACAAACATGAGCATAAAGCCCATATACCCTCACCTTCATTTTTAATGGAAAACAAAAACTGACAAACTTGTCCGTCAACTCGTCCCTCGAGCATTCGTCGAGCCTCCGTTCGCTGTGGCCGGCCACCAGCGTCGATCGCCGCTCGGAGATCGAGTCACAAATTAGCTGAATGTGTCTCGTATCTTGATCTACATAGATCTTGGCGATCTCTGTAGACACTTGTGGCCCGATCGCATGCAAATTTTCTAATTGTTATTAACAATTGCCGCTGGGCATAGTTAAGCAATTAAAAGACACCAGACGTAAATGCAGACGGTTTTGTTTAGTTTTTTTTTCTTTACCTTTTTTGGCCACTCGAGCACAATTTGTCGGCTTTGATTTTGCATACTTCAGCAAGGGGTATGCCAAGTTTGTCAAGCAGCTTGTAACATTTCTAGAATTTAATGGACTAAGACAATAATTAGATATTTATTTGTTGGCAAATCTTCTGATAATTCAAATATTTTTGGTATTTTAACCCCCTTTCCAGAGAGTGTATTAAATAGTCGACACTTTGTCACCTTGCTTGGGTTTCTTTCTAGCTGTATTTGCTTTGCTTTTCGATTGAGTTTTCGTTTTCGAATTAGCTGCGGATTATGTCATGCAATTAACAATGGCACATTGCGCATTGCTGTTTCTGTTGTTGTTGTTGTTGTTTCAGTTGTTGTTGTTGTTTCGGCTACCGCATTTCGGCTTTGTCGGTGGCACGTTTTGCACTACGCTGCAAAACAAATACTCGCACTAGTATTCGTTATTCGTATTCGCATTCGCATTCGCACTCGCATTCGAATTCGCACTCGTTCTCAAATTTGGCTTTGGAATGGGAATTGCAGTCGACGATGTGTTGCGTGCACTTTGTGAACTTTTGTGGTTGCCGTTTTGTGCAGCTACCGTAATCAACAGTTGCTGTTGCTGTTGTTGTTGTTGTTGTTTTTACTGTTGCATGTAATTAAGCAGCATTGACATGTCTAGTTAGAGTTCGAGTTCGAGTTCGAATTCGACAACTGCGCACAGCAAATTGACGTAAGCGCCTGCGTCAGAGTTGATTGATGCGGGCAGCAGGCGGTAGATGGTCAGCGAGGGGCAGACGGGGGCAGACGGGGGTAGGTGTAACACGGTTCGGCAATCTGTGATCTCCAGTCGGGGCAGCAAGTGAGATCGAGATCTACCTGGGCGTGACTTTGGCATTGTCATCAGCTAATGCTAATGTTGTGTGACAAACACGTAAACGTGTGTGCGTATGAGTGTAAGTATGTGCGTGTATGTTTGAGTGTATGTTTTATATATGTATGCGTATGTAAAGCTATGTCAAGGCTATTTTGGGCAGGGTTAGCATCAAAACGCTGTCAGACACGTCTGCTCGCAGCGACACCTGTCGGTCAGCAGACGAGTTATAATAAAAATACACACTCTGATGCCTAGCTTAAAGTCAAATAAATAGATATATTTTATAGGTTACGTACATGATTCTGGATGAATAAGTTTTGAATGATTCAATATTACGTAATGAAATAAGGTTTATTAGCGCGTTTATTATTAAGAATGTAGCTGTATAAACAATTATTCATGACTAAAAGCTAAATAAACGAAATTGATTTGTATTATATGCGAACAGAAAATATGTAAAAATTATGTGTAAAAATTTTAATATCAACTGACAGTCATATTAATTTCCATTGTAGCTTGCTTGTTATCTTTCAGAAATCAGATTTATGTAACAACTCTCAATTCTCGGTTAAAATGGGTAAAAAAGTGAATAACGAGTTATTCAGTTGTAAAACGAGTGTTTTTTGCGTGTTGAATAATTAATATTCAATTGAAATGAGTTTATTTTATATTTATTAAAGATCTCATGTGATGGCAATATCATATATTATATGAAAAAACATGGGCTTATGGACTGACAAGGGGTATTGCGGGTGATAATCAATCGCAGGCCGCTTTTCACACTTTCCACACTTTTCACGCAGGCGGCGGTGCCAGCACTTGAAAATGTGGCAGCGACCACGTTGCAATTAGTGTTAAAAGACACGAAAGACGCCGCTGACGCTGCCCAGATACCAGAGAGAGAGCCAGAGAGGGTGAGGTAGAGAGTGAGGGATACAGGAAGAACTAATACTACTAATTGGCCCAATTCTCACTTTTTTTTGGGAGGCACACGCAGCAATCGAGCTGGAAATGCTGCGAGCAGCTCATAAATAAACAAAAACAGTGCAACATGAGGAACAAGAAACAGAACAAGCTGGCAACATGAGTGTCGGACGGGCGAGCGCCCAGCAAAGTTCGTTATATGTAGATGCGATCGAGAGGACGCCCCAAGATCATGTTGCGCGGCAGGAGCAGGCGGAGACGGGGCAGCAGCAGCCACAGAGGATGCAGAGCAAGTGGGCAGATTGGCAGCATGCGGAGCCGGGCAGACGGGGAGCTGGGGAGCTGGGGCGGCGGCTCGTTCCGGTACGTGTGAGCTGATGTGCTGGGTGGTCTGTTCCAAATCAATTGCTGCCCTCCGTACGCTGATCGAAACCGTGGCCAAGCATAACGAAGGTGGCCCAAACGGGGCGCAGGGCAACAGGATGGGGCGGGAGAAGAGCTGTGAATGGAGCCATGCGGCGGGTTGTTTATTTTGCATAAATGTTGCCCCAAATATTGCAGCTGTAAACACATAATGAATGCCAATGATGGACCCGAATCCGATCGAAACTTGATCATCATGAATCATCATGATCAGCTGCTGGCCCTGCCCTCCACAGTGCTGCCCCGTCGTGGCCTGCGACTTTTTGCTTG
This sequence comes from Drosophila ezoana, assembly GCA_035045725.1. Lineage (NCBI taxonomy): Eukaryota > Metazoa > Arthropoda > Insecta > Diptera > Drosophilidae > Drosophila > Drosophila ezoana. The sequence continues at coordinate 16,800,705 of JAWNOU010000177.1, read as the reverse complement.
GATAAATATTTGTTTAAAATTCCGCACGCCGCTGCCCACATGGCTGTGCCCCTTGGGGCAAGTGCCCGCTCCGCATGCGCCCACACGGCCCGACTTGGACCACGGACCACGGACCGCGGACCGTGGACCACCAGGCAAGATCGATCGATGTTGCAGCTGCTGCCGCAAATATGCTAAGTGCTGAGTTCGTCTTGCCGTCTTCTTGTTGCCTCTTTTTTTTGTAAACAATTCAGCCGGACGAACTGCAAACATTTTATTGGCTACGCTTGTGTTGCTTCGTTTTTATTGAGTTTACTTCAAACAGTCGGCACTCCACGCCACACCATGCCACGCCACACCATGCCACTCCACATGCCACTCGACAATGCCACAAACGCCCACAGCCGCTGTGGCAGAGGGCATCTCTCTCTCTCTCTCTCTCTTTTCAACACCTTCTTGTGGCCGCACATCTGTTTGGCGTTTTTGTCGAATTGTTGTTGCCCCAGACGACGACTCTCTGCCACAATCTATTCATAATTTCAATTGACTGCGCTGCGCTTCGCTGCGGCATTGCCAAAGCGGATAGCGGATATTGTGTTCGATTTTGTATATTGATTAATTGCGGCACCTCCAAACTCAATAGACAAAATATATTTATGCTGGCTTTCCCAGCCATCGCCATCGCCATATGATTAACATGTTTGGGCACTAGCCCACTTCTGCCCCCGTCAGCTGTGGCATGAAGTGGCCCTGTTGATGTTGTTGAAATTTAAACAAACTTTTGCCACTGCCACTCGATTTGTTTGGGTGGCATGTTCAGCCTCAACCACAGCTGCTTGAAGCTGCATGCGGTGGCCAACTGAGAAATCTGGGTATCTGAGAGTCTGGGAATCTGAGAGTCTGGGAATCTGGGAATCGTTGCTGTCGGCACAGCTCTGGCCATGTGCTTTTTGGCCATGTTGATGTGTTTGGCTTAAGTTTTGGGTGAATCACTTTTGACAGCTATTTGAAATGTTTATACGCAAATTTCCTGGCCAGAAGGCGACCAACAGAACATTTATTTACAATAACAGAATTTAGGCATTTAAAGGCACAGCACAGCTTTTAAAGAGAATAGTTAGGATGATATTCAAGTTTTAGGCAGTCTATTTTTTAACTAAACTTTGATATAAATTAATATAAAAATCTAAAATATATTTAAATATTACAAACAAATAACAAAATATTAAAATAATAACCAACTAACTTCATATTTCAATAACTTTAAAAAATGGTTGAAAAGCGTATCCAAACATAAATATATTTAAAATTTGAACCGCTGCAAAAAAGGGATTTTTTAATTTTTATGCCCTGCCAAATACCACTATTATGCACCAAAAAGCTTAAAAGCAATTTTTAAAAACCATGAAAATAAAAACAAAGCGTAAAAAAATAAAAAAGAACAGCCGACAACGACCTGCTCCAGGTGAGGCTCGAACTCACAACCCCGGCATTGCTCATACACAGTGTACTGATTATAAGTACCGTGCGCTAACCAATTGCGCCACTGGAGCTGTTGGTCGAGGTCTGCCAAATGAGCATGTAAAGCGGAGAGGCACTGAGAACTAGAATATTTGCACAAACTGAGCGAGCGCGGACTTACGCTCTCTCGCCTGCTCTCGCTCGCTCTCAATCTTTTTGTGGCAAGCTGTGCGTGCGCACATGTCGGTGTGTGTGTGTGTGTTCGTGTGTGTGTGACATTTGAAATTTTCGTTAATGCTGCTGCTAATTCGCCGCGTCAGCAATTCTGATAAGAATGAATCTTTAAATTAAGTTTAATGTTAATTGTACATAAAATGCGTGTAAAAATAAGCTCAGACCGAATTTAACTCAATAAATTGAGTCATTCAGGGCTTTAAGTGACAGTTAATTAATTCCATAGTCAATCGACATAACAATAATATAAATTATAAATATGTATTAAGTATTGAAAAGTGAAATTTGTTTAGTAACAGTTTTTACTTTCAATGGACCAACCTACACACACACACTCACACACACATACACACAGTCACACAGAACGCCGCGCAGCAATGTAAACAATGTAAATTTTATGCTTTTCACTTTCGTTGTGAGAACAGGTGCAGGTTTTGCGGCGATTACGAAAAGCCCGTTAAAATTGCAGCGACAGCGTCGTCGTAACATCTGATCCAGCTACAGCTCCAGTTGGCACAGCGAACGCTAAACAAAACAAAGCTGAGAAGAAGAAAACAACAAAAACAAAAACAAAAACAGTTACAATTCGATTTCAAATGAATTGCAAAATGCAGCGAAAACAATAGACGGCGAAAGGGGTTGGAGGGGGAGGAGACTAGCTAAAGCTCAACTTCTCGTACCGTGTACCGCGTGTACTTGCGGCGATTACCGAGAAAATCAACCTCGGAGTCAGTCAGGAAATGCAAATTGCGCTAATTACGTTGGGCATAAAGCGTTGCGATATTTACAGTTGTCGCTGTTGTTGTTGCTGTTGTTGTCGCTGTTGTTGTTGCTGTTGTTGTTGTTGCTGTTGTTGTTGCTATAAGTGTTATTGCCATAATCGTTTCTAACTGAATAAAAATAAACTGCAATGCAATGAGCATAAAGTACACACACACACACAAATGTATCTACGTGCAACAACAACAACAGCAGCTGTGACAAATGACCATTGTATGACATTAATAATAATAATTTAATGCTGGAAAAACGATTTCGCAATGGAAAAACTTAGCGAAGCGCGCAAAAGCAAATCCCTTGTCATGTCATGTTGCAATTAAAAAATATAAATAAATAAATGAAAAGCGACAACAGACAGTCGGACATTAAACAGTAAATAATACTAACCAACAATTAATGGGGCAAATATGTTAAGAAGCGACCTTACGGCCAATCAACGCCCGGCAACATCATCATCATCATCAACAACAACCAAAACTGCTCTAGTCGGGAGTAAACGACTAGCCGATGCCCTGCCGAGAAGGCTGCCGAAGGAAGCTTAAGCACACACACCAAAACACACACATACACAGGCAGCGGCTGTGCTGCTTCTTCCCTTAGTCCCAGCCTCCTTAGGGGAAATGCATTATTGTTTAACTTCGGTCTTTGTGGTCCGATCTTTATGAAAATTTCAGGACTTAATTATGACATGCACAAGTGTGTAAATACCAAATCCCAAGACTCTTGCTCTTCTATTTTTCGAGACTTGCTTAAGAAACCTCGACTCAAAACGATTAATATCGATTAAAGTAGGGGGAGATATGGATAAAGATTGTAAAGTTCTTCTGCTTATGATAAGATGAATACACATATATGTAAATCAAACCTGAAGTCTCTAGCTGCTGAGATCTACGCGTTTACACAGATGAACAGATGTACCCCTTTTCGAGGGGTTCAAGGCATAAACACAATTTTTATGCGTTCTATGTGCCACATAGAGGCGCCTCTCGATTGTGAAACTGTAATCGAATTGGAATTAGAAGACCCATCCAAGCAATCAATTCAGTTCAACCGACAAGCCCGAGTCTCGAGGCGTCGCATATCAGCCGCACAAGGTCCCCACCCTCCCCTCCCCCACTTGACAGCCGCCCAGTTCCTGGGAGCAGCCCGTGCCGGAGGAGGCGGAGGAGACGGAGGTGACTGGCGCCAACAAAATCAAACAATGATAAAGCAGCACAAATTGTCGCGTTTCGAGGAAATCCAATGTGCACAAAATAATGCGCATAGTTTATAGTAAAAGTTTTGATACAGAAAACTAAACAAGTGCTTCGAGTCGGCTCAGAAACTAGTCTTGAGAGTTTCAAGTTTAGATGCTACCGAAAGTTATCTGAATAGAAAAACCCCAACAAAATTCACAGAAAATCGCATAAATTTACAATTATAAACGAATCGAATTTCAGAAAATTACACTTTCTGCCAGAATGGCAAATAAATTATTCATAAAACAATAATATAATAATAATATACTTGGAACAATGCAATTTGTTTCGTACTCGGAAAATTTTATTTTTCAATTTAAATAGAAACTACATAAGTTATTCTTACGAACATTCTAATTGGAAATATTCATTAAATATAGATGTAGACATTGATTAGATCAATAAGAAATTGAGAATCTAACTTGATTCGAGTTATTTTCTGAGTTTGTTTTTAAAGTTTAAGATTCCCAAAAACAGGTCACATACTTTTTGCCTAACTGTCATATGCTTTATATGCTCATCATACACTTTTAAGCTAACTGTAGATTGCACTCGAATTCATGCCCAAAATTCTTACTATGTAATCTTCTCTTTTAGAAAACTGAGAAGATTATAGATCTTAAGTTCCCAACGAGTTCTTTATTTAAACTAACTTAAGTTAAGCTTTCTTTCTATTATTTCTTTCTGCACGTTTTTCAAAAATATCTCTTTCAACTCATGAGTCATTTGTCAAAAATAGTAATCTTCACCGTGTTTTTTATTAATGAAATCTTTTAAGGGAAAGCACATGCCCCATGCAACAAGTGCATAAGAAATGTATATGTTTCTTATCATTTGGGATTGTGGCGTGTTAATTGAGATAAACGCCAGACCAGCACAAGCCCACGCCATGAAGCACTGATAAGCGCTGCTTTAGTCATGCGGCATGCCACATAAATATAACTGTACGTGTGTGTGTAGGGGCCACCCGAAACGTTGCAGCCCAGACGCCGCAATCTCTCAAGCGCGGCATTAAGATTAGAGCATGTTGTTGTCGTCTTAGGGAACTGTCTGACTGTTGTTGTTGTTGTTGTTGTTGTCGTTTGTTTATCAGTTGCAGTTGCTGCACTTGTAGCGCCACTTTCAGTTTTACTTGCCAGATGCAGTGCGAGTTCCTCTACGAGTTTGAGTTCGAGTTCGACTTCGACTCTGAGTCCGACTTTACACGGCGAAATTGATGGGCTCGAGCGAAGATTCATTGTTGACACAGCTGCAGTTTGCTTTTGCTGTTGAACTTTGCAATGTTTGCGCTGGCAGCGACTTTTACCCCAGGGCCAGGCCTCTGCCGCTGCCTCTGCCGCTGCCCACTTAATCAAGCAGCAGTCGCCGAGAGCATCGTTGACGCTCTACGAAGGCTGTTGCGGCGAATAAAACGCAAAAAGCTTTACAGAACGCCTGCGCAGCTGGCTTGCTTAGCTGCTCTCTCGCTGCCGCCCCCGCAGTGCTGCTCTCTCACGCACACACACACGCACGCACACACTGTTACAGCAGACACTTTGCATGTTATTTGTTTCGTTTATTTGACTTTCTCATTAACTTTTGCTTGCTTTGCGCCGTTCGTCTTTTTTTTTGTTGTTTTTGTTTAACTGAAAGTTGCCGTAAGATTTGTATGCGCACCTGATCAAACTTCACGTTCACATCATTTTCATTTTGCCTGCTTTTCGGTCGCTCGGTCAGCAGCAGCGGCGGCAGCGGCGGCAGCGGAGACAGCGACAGCGAATTGTGGGAATTTTTTTTGCTGATCTTGTGATTTGGCAAGTTTACACGCATTTTAGTATAAATTAAAAGTCTTGCTGTGGCTTAAGCTTAGGCCTAGACTTTGAGCGTTGGCCTGGAATATAAGCACAGGTGCCGCAATTAAAGTCCATTAAGTTAAATTTATAACCCACAGCCGCAATGGTTATAAATTAAAAAATTTAGTCAAATTAGCGCAGCGGCCGCGACGGCAGCAGCAGCAGCAGCGGCAGCAGAAAAAAAGTGCAAAGTCAAGCGTCGAGCAGACAGGCGGCCGACTGTGCTAGTGCGAGAGCGAGAACGAGTGCATTGCAGGTGTTTGAACTCAAATGTCAGCCAAATGTCGACGCGTCGCCAAGGCGGGGGGTGCGGATGGGCTAAATAATTGGGCGACAGACGCTGACGTCGTTTTGCTGCTGGCAGTAAACATAAAATTTGCGAATGGCGATCGCTCGGCGCGTGCAATGCGAAATGCAAAACAAACAGTTTTCGATATCACACCTACATACCCACAAACAAACAGACACACACACACGCGGCCAAATGTCTCAATCTGAATAATTAAATGCGTTCAGGAGTAAAAGTATGTCACACACACTCATACACACACAAGCATGTGCAAGAGCGTGAAAGCTCTTGAGAGAGCACAACTGGAAAGCAGTAAACGACAACATTCCAATTGGGGTGCAGCAGCCTAAGGGCGTTGACATTTCGAGGGCAAAAGCAGCATGAGCAGTGATTGTTTCTCTCTCTTTCCCTCTCACCCACTTGGTTGCAATTCCAGTGTCAGTTTCCAGTGCGCTGATTTGTGCCTGTCGCTTGGCCCGTCTGTCAGCTGGACGCCAATTTTTTATGTGCGCCGCATTTGAATTTCAGTTTCGTCAACTTAATCAAAACGGCGGCGCAGTTGGCGCTGACGTCGACGCCGGCGCAGGCGAAAACGAGCTGGTGACAAATCTGCAGTGCACGCTGCAGCCGTGCCCCATTGTGTTGCACCGCCTGCACGTCATCTGCATGTGGGCGTCGTTTTGCGGACGCCGATTTTGAATTTGATTTTGGGCCTGGTTGCCTGGTTGCTGTTGGTGGGTCAAAAGCCTGGCCAAAAGGGTGTGACGTTTGTTTTTTGGTGACTGTCGCCGGCTTTGGTTCTGGTCGCGGCCTGGCTCCGTGTGGCCGCATGTGGGCTTAATTTATTTTGACTTTTGGCCATTTAGCTTGAGATTTATCTGGCCTAAACTATGCGCTGAGACAACAGCCCCAACAACAACAACAACAACAACCGCAACAACCGCAACAACAATGACAACATTTTGGAGTCGCCTGTTGACGCGTGGATTTAATGTGCCAAATGACTGCGTCCGAGCTGAGAACTGCGAACTGTTCGCCGCGATCGCCTGTTAACGGATTTGAGCCTGGGTGGGTCCCCATCTGGTTCTATAAACCATACTTGACACGCCCGTCAAATTGAGTTGTCACGCCAAAGCAAAGTTGTCTGTGCTCATGTTCTAGGGATTAGCGCAGATAAAGGAATCATTTCAAAGCCAGACAGACCCGGCACACATCAGCATTATTAATCATATTTTATGACTCCCTCTCCCTCTTTTTCTTTATGTCTGACTAATCGTAGCCGCAGCTTTATGTATATAGATCCGCAAACAGTTGTATTCAGGGTTACAAGCCCAAAAATAATTGTCGCTGGTTCGATCTACAGTTCGAACTGGCGCCTTGGTCTAAGGTTTTGTCTGTCAAGCTGATTTTTCACGTTCTGGAATACAGCTTCTAATCTTAATGTATGTCTTATGTATATACTTAAATCAAATCGTTTTTATACCTTGGCATAATCCACGGTTCGAACCAGCACCCTGCCTTTAGGTTCTGTTCGTAAAGCTGATTTTCTAAACCTATCTATATTTCCCATTAATGTACCTAAATCTACTCTATTTCATACTTTGGCCTAATCTATGGTTTGAACCAGCACCCTGCTCTTAGATAAAGCTCATTTCCGGAGTTCCGGAAGCCAGCTTCAAATATTTAATTGTCATGTTTGTATTTAAATCTAATCTTTTTTATATTTTGATCCACGGTTCGAACCGGGGCCCTGCACATAGCTTCGGTTAGATGAGGTTAGTTAAAATATACTGTTTTCTCTTTCAGGTTAGGTTAGCTTACGCAATGGAATGATAGCAAATATAATGTTTTTCTTGAACACTTTCCTCTTGCAGCATCTGTTTTCAGACATCTGAGTGGAATGTCATTTAACTCGTTTATACAATTTTTAAAGTAAACATAATTGTTTGTCGCATACGAGTTGCCATTCGTAGCCCAAACATTTCAAGTGCCTGAAACTCTTCAAGTCTGGCCAGTGTTCGAAAAACTGCTGACAATTTCAACATGGCCTCAACTCAGTTTCCGTCTTTGTTTGGCTGTCTTTTGTTTATGTGTTGATCCGATCTCCGGGTGCGTGTTATGGTTCAATCAGCGGCAAATTTCCCAATCAGTTCCCACATTAATTATGGCACAATTAAAAGACGACTATGCCCGGGCCCGGGTCTGGGCGCGGGAATTCCACTTGAATGGCTGTCAATAGGGCGAACAATGCGCCACTTGAAGGCGGACGCACAGAGCCTAAATGGACCCTTAACCCGCATGTGTGAGCTGCTGCTGCTGCTGCAGTTGCAGTTGCTGCTGCTGCTGCTGCTGATGATGACCGCCGGCGTGGACAAATCTCGACGCAGCTGTGTCCAAGTGTTTGCAAACTGTGGCAAAGAGGCGGCTAATTTCGTGGAAATCACACACTGCTCCGCAAGGGGAAAGGCGGTTGGCAATTGAATGGAGAGCGGGGAACGGGGAACGGGTGGGCATTGTGAGCGTTACGCATTTCCTCTCAGGTGTGCCGATGTGTCGGTGCCAAACAAAAGCGTTAAAAAGTAGGTGCAGCTGGGGCAGCCGCAGCGGCAGCGACTGCGGCGGGTTCGGAATCGGGATTAATGAGCAACTGAGTCGCAGACAACAACAACAACAACAACAGCAACAACGGCAACAAAGTGAGTGGGAAAATGGAAAGGCCGCTCATTGAGCAAACAAACAGCAAATAAGCAACATGTAAGAAATTGCTGTCAGCTGCAAGTGCCGAAACATTAATACCCTTCAAAAATGTATGCAATGAAAGTACTTGAAGAATCATTTAGTTCTTCAAACATTTCCCTTTGTTATAGCTCAAGTTGCCTACATTTGTTGCCCTACTCTGCGATTCTCATGAAGTCAAGAAGACTTGCAGGTGTGCATGACAGTATGTATATATGTATACATGTTCTTTAATCCAAGAGTTGATTGATTCACTTCGCACTGCGCGGCAAATTAAATTAAACTTATTTTTAAATAATGCCTTTCCTTGCGATTCTCATGTATTCAAGCAAGACTTGCAGGTGTGCAGACTTCAGCTGTTCGCCCTCGCTCTCCCTCTCTCTCTCTCTCTCTCTGTTTTTGACTCTTATTTTATTTTGTTTCTTTCTCCTGCTCTTACTCTAAACCTATCTTTAATTCTTTTGTTTTCTTCTGGTAAGTAGATATATAAATATCTCCCTTTTATTAATGACGGGAGAGTATCAATTCTTAGTGTAGGTGCATATTGAAGTAAGAATACATATTGGGTCTGTCCAGACCACGCCTAAATATACATTTAGTCAACTGTATTTATGACAACTAATTACACACACCTTAATTTAAAGCCTGTCGGAATATTTTGTAAACTGTCTAAAGATGCCTCAGCATGCCGTACTCACAATACCCGATTGTAGGGTATGGTAACAACAAGTCTCAGGCTGGGTTGCTGGCTTGACTGAGACTGGGACTGAGGCTGGGACTGAGGCTGTGACTGAGGCTGGGACTGAGACTGAGACTGAGACTGGGACTGGGAATGGGACTGAGCTGGTGGCTAATGATGCCGCTGCTACGTGACGTTCGTTGCCAAGTGGCAGCGAAGAATTGTTTGTGATTTTGTGATTTTTTTTATGAATTGTTGCATTCTGTGGCAGACGTCGTTGTCAATGTGTCGTTTGTCGTCATGACTGCAACCGCCTTATCTGCCTCTCTCCCTATCCGTATCTGTATCTTTATCCGTATCTGTATCTGTATCTGCGACGCACCTCATTTTCCGGCTCACGGTAAAGTTTGTTGGCCTAACCGAAAAAATATTCGACAAAAAAAATGGAAAAAATTAAAGATAAGTAAACGCTGACTGGACAAAGCCGGGGTCCAGGGTTGACGACACATTTGTCGCTACCGTTGTGGCTGGGGCGGGGGCAGGGGCAGGGGGCGGGTGTTGCACATGAGTATGCATCCGCTTCTGTTTATTTTGCTGTTGTTGCTGTTGTGCCCATCATTTAATTGACGGCTCGAGGAGTTTTCACAATAAATCAAAAGGCCACGATGATTTGTTTGCAATTTAAATGCAAATATCGACCACCCAGCTGGCAAGAAGAAGCAGTCGCAGTCGCAGTCGCAGCAAAAGGAGACTGGAGTAGAGGACGGAGGAGCAGACGGAGACGCATTGCAAAATTATAACTTAATTTCGAGCAACGAAAAACTTGGCAATCGCCTGAATTGCAGCAAATGCCCCGAAGCGACAACGGGCCGGGCACGATGAATGTGGCCAAAGTGGAAGCCACACAATGCGAGCCAGTGCGACGACCACGGGGCATGATTTGTCTTCAAAATCAACTCACAGACCGAGCGGACACACAAAACTCTTAACTTTAAACAAATGAATTCGCATCGATTCAAATTGATCGACCCAATGAATGAGCTGTAGCCGGGATCTGCAAACGGAATATCATAAAGTCTGAAGACTTTATTAAACTTCAAATCTTTTTGGCGATATCGCTTAAATTATGCTTATCGATATATATCTATTTGGTAAAATGCCTAAGTATTTCAAATGGTCAAGAAGAGCATTTTAAATAAAGGGGTGTTTGGGGTATATCAAGTTGAGCTTAATGTTATCGATAAAGCTGAACTACCTTTGTGTAAGTTTTTCTCATTTATCGACTTGTTATCGAACTAAATACGATGTTGTCGATCAATCTTAAGCCAGGTTTGGGCATATCAAACTAAGTATACTGTTATCGATCAATTTTAAACTCATTTTGTGCAAGTTTTGCTAGCTTTTAAGATGGTTATCGTAACTAAATATATTATCGATCAATTTAAACCCAGTTTCGTATATACTCTACATGGTCATTAGTTGCTTTCGATCTAAGCTCTATGTTATCACTAAACTGGAAATTTTGATTCTATTATTAGCAGTTAGTTTCTTAGTATTTTTATTGCTAGTTAAACAATCGATTATGTTATCGATCAATTTAAAGTCAACTATGCAACTGCGGCTAGGATTCTTACGCATCGCAACTTACATAGTTAATTATAGTCAATATTTTTATACGTAACATTCTACTAGCTTGCACCATCTAAATTTCCCCTGAACTAAGAACACCCTGCATTTGCGGTGTAGGGCATGCGCAGGGACTGACTAAGCTGCCGCAGAAAGGGCAATTCCAAGAAACGCATTGCTTTGTTTGACGGCCCCGGCCCTGGGTCCCAGGCAGCAACTGAAGCTACACGCCAGGGCCCCAAGCCGAGCCCCAAATATTAATAAAAGTCGTCATCGTCAAAAGGAAGCGCAGTCGAGCCCGAAAGTCAAAAAACACAAAAACGAAAAAACAGAGAAGAAAAAGAGCTAACCACAGAACTCGGCAGCAAACAACAAAAAAAAAGTTATGCCACGCCGGTGTTCAACAAATTTCAATCTCGGCTCAAAGGCAAAAAGGCGGCCGGCCAGGAGAGCAGCAGCTTTTTGGGGCAAGCAGCAAGGGGCATGTTTTGGGCCCTGCTGCACGTGCAGCATTGAAATGCGCAGCGCGTTGTGCCCAAAGGATCAAAGCGAGGAGACAGAGAGAGACATGGAGGGAGAGGGAGAGGAAGGGGGAGAGAAGGCCAAGAGAAACGAAATGAATTGAAAGAATTCCTTGCGGGGCACAAAACGTCTCGTTGCAGATCAAACGCAAAGATAGCCCCAGACGCGGGACTCGAGAACGTGGCAGCGGGGAGGCGGGACAGCGGGGCGGGGTATTCGGGTTTGGTCATTCGTTTTGACCAAAATGCGCCTAAGAATTTCATGGGCTTCGCCCTGGCCTTTGATTCTCAGCTCTGCTCGATCTTCTCTCTGCTGTGTGTGAATAGTTTTTGGTTTTCTGCTTGAATTTTACTTTATTCTTTTTTTTAATTTTTTTCATTCTTTCTTTCTTTTTTTTTGGGGCACTTTCAAGGCTTATTTCGCTTTGTCGTTTGGCTTTGTTCTGCCACGTTTGAGGACGGCGGCCACATTATATTACGATTTGAATTTCAGATTGAGTTTTAATAGCCGTACCCCAGTCGAGCCCAACCACACCTGCATTTTGGAGGCCCCTTTGGAGTGTGTCTTTTCGCAGTTGCTGCTGCATCCCCTCCCCTCGCATGCAGGCCCCCTTATATATCTCACAATCTTTTCTTTCTTCTCTTCGTATTTTTTTTTTTGGCACTCCGTAGATCAGCTGCCACAACCTCTGCCACGGCTCTGGGGCAACATTTCTGGGGTGTGAAATTTGCGCATGAGAGTAAAAAAATTCAATTTCACGCTTCTTTATTAATTGGCCCAGTCGAGACTCGCTTTGGCAACGGCGTTAATGAGATTTTTGCCCAGCGATTATGAGGCCCCAGCCACGATCCGACGAAGCACTCGCCCCAACTTGGCCGCAATTGAGGCCTCTGAGGGTCCGACTCCGACTCCGACTGAGCCTCTAATTATTGCTGCTCGCTTTGATAGCGTTGCGCTAATTAGACAGCTGACAGTCCGATTAACTAAGCGTATGTATATTGAAAGGCAAAAGATCGACAAAATATATATAACAAGTTGCACTTGAAAAGAGCCAGAGTAAGGCAGCAAAGACTTTCAGTCCATCATATAATCATATCTTTTTTATTTAGAAAGTACACGAATATTTTATGATTATATAAATAGTAGAATATAAGTTTCGCTAGGTATTTGTATGCAACAAGGAAACTTCTACGACCCCATAATGTATACACTTTCTAGATCAGCATCAAAAGCCGAGTTGATATAGCCAGGTCCGTGCATACGTCTCTCCTCCCGTCCGTCTGTCCGTCCATCCGTCTCTCCTCCCGTCCGTCTGTCCGTCTTTTTGTATCTCCGCCCGTCTGTCTCTATACCAAGTTTAAAAGTTTGCCTAGGTCTGTCTTTCTGTTGCAGGCAGTATCTATGTAGGTTGGAAATAGCCGGATCGGACTACTATATAATAAAGCTGCCATAGGAACGATCGGTCAAAATTTTGATGCTTGTATGGAACACATTTGTTTTATTATGATATCTTCACCAAACTCGGAATGTGTTCATTTCTCTATGCTGCTCATATTGTCATTACATATCCTATCTAAATCAAATAGTAGCAATGGGAAAGATCGGTTGAAAAGTAGGTTCTTATATGGCAAAAGTAGTTCTTATATTTATATTTACATATGAGTTAAAGGAGCTATAGAGATTAAGTATGATAATTTAAATAGCTTTCCAGAGTTTTCGAGGTTATGTATGCCAATTCAAAAAAGGTTTTTCAGAACTTTTGAAGTCGAAAAAGTTATACAGAGCATTTGAGGTTCGGTGTGTTCCGAAACAAACGCGAGCTTTTAGGTGTAATAAAAACTTTTGCATTTGCTTTTTGATTAAAAAAATCCAATAAGAAACGAGCAAGATTTAATCGCTGAATAATTTTGGTCATTAAATACACATTTTATCAGGCAATCGATTAGAACTTTTTTTTTTGGTTTTTTTCGTTTTTGGTTGGCGAGTGTCAAAATGTAAATTAAATAGAATTGTGCATAATTCTTATCAGCGACGGCAATTGAATTGTTTTGGCCAGCGGCTCTGACTAATGCGCCACCAAAGTTGCCATGATTGATACGATATGCAGTTGCAACTGCAACACGCTGCACGCTGCACGCTGCACGCTACGCAAAACAAAAGCCAGCTGCAGCCAGGCAAAGCCAAAGCCAAAGCGACTTTGATAAATGCCATCCCACGCCTTGGCCAAGCCGAGCCGGGCCGAGCCGAGCCGGGCCAGTCTAGGCGGCTGCGGCATGCGGCATGTGGCATGCGGCATGTTGTTGGCCAGCAAAAAGCCATTTTGTTAGCTGGTTTCATTCATTTTCATTTCGTTTTCGCTAATTGATTCATTGATCTTGGCGATAGAGCCTGGGAGCCCGCCGCACCACGATCGTTAAATAATTCTTGCAGTCATTTGCACGCCGCCCTCCTCCCCCCTCCCGCCTCCCGCCCCTCTCTTTCAGCCCAGTGTCCGGCTGGCCGTCAATTGTGCACAAAGACATTATTAGCCCGTCGAGGAATTCAATTCCATTTCCATTGTGGCCACTTTTCTGTGGGCTTGGTCCACTGCTGTTGTTGTTGTTGTTGTTGTTGTTGTTGTTGTTGTTGTTGTTGTTTTTCCTACTGCCGCAGTTGTTGTTACTGCTGCTGCAGCAATTTGTTAAATTGACAAAAACTGTGCGATAAACTTGGCGCGTTATTAAATTCAATAAATTTTCGGTTGCACTTTTATCAGCGCACGAGATCAGCAAATACAAATTCTATTTAAGATACAATACAAATTTTGATCGATAACCAAGTTAATTGGCCTGGTCGCAAAGGGGCGTGCCACCGCCCTCCTCGCCACATCGAACTTGTCAAACTTGGCTCTAAAGGAGCTCGAAGATTGCAAAGCAGCTCCTCAGAAGATGCCGCCAGCTGCGCACATTTGTCTTGGCCCTGTCAGAGAGTTGGCTCTGTTGCAGTTGGCCCAAAAAGATGCCCAAAAATGGGCTCAGTTGACAGTTTTCTCAATGCGCAATATAATTTACGATTATGCGCCGCGCTTTGATTCGGGCTTTGGCCCGGCCGAGTACCCGGAATCCAACTACCAGTTCCAGTTTCAGCTCCAGTTCCGAGTGCCCAGTTCCAAGTAACGCGGCCTAACTTACGAGCTGGCCGGTTAACTGCCAGTTAAGTCTGTCTGTCAGTTAGTCTGTTTGTCAGTCTGTTTGCCTCGCTGATGGACGCACTTATTCGCGCTGATAAATTTACGTTGACATTTGCTTGCCACACACACACACACACACACACATACGTGCCACACACTATTCGATGGCTTTGCTTAGGCCCACCTTTTGGCATTTTTTATGACTAGCTGCCTAATTATTTTATATGGCTGCCGCATATTCACACATGCCACCAATAGTTGCAGCTTGTGGCATCGTTGGCGTTGGGTGCGCCAAAATGTATATTTGCGGCGCCGTTTGCTGTCGATATGAAAATTTGTTTGCCATAAATATTACTTTTCACGCGCCGCGACAGTAGCTGCCGCATGCAGTTGCATGCTGTTGATGCTGTTGCAGTTGCCGCTGATGTTGCCGCTGATGTTGCAGTTGCAGTTGCAGCAGCTGCCGCCAACGCCAGTCGCCAGATCGTCAACGCCGCCTCCTCCTTGTCATTGCCTGGGCCTGGGCCGTGCATCTGCGGATCAGCATTTTGGCCACATTGTTGTCAAGCGTCAGCGCCGAAAAAAAAAAAACAACAACAACGAAATTTGGCAATTGGCAGCTCGTGTAAATATTTGCGCATTTCTGCATAATATTCAATTTTCCATTTTCCGTTTGCCATTTTCCATTCATATTTTGTGTGTGTTTTTGCATAATTTATTTAACGCTTTCTGCAATTTATTGCTCATTTTTTTATTGGCTTTAATGAAGTTGACTTTTATTTTGCATCTTTTGACCAATTAGCCGAAGATAAAGTATCTAAAATCTTACGCTTTCAAGCTGACGTGATTTATCATTCAATTAACACATAAATTATCGATAATGCTCCAATGCAGTAAAAGTTATCGATTATTTTGACTGGCAGAGCTACCAAGTCCTTGAAGTCTGTCCCTTTAACTTGGCCAAAACTGAGCCGCTTTTATGATTGTTGAGACTTATGAATGTATGAATATGTGTTCAAACTTTTGTGGAATATTAAAAATGGATAAATCAACATTTTCGATAACAAATCGATTGTGTGTGCTTGTATCTATCTATCCATCTATCTATCTATCTGTCTTTCTGTCTATCTATCTATCTATCTATCTTCTGTCTATCTATCCATCTATCTATCTATCTGTCTTTCTATCTATCTGTCTTCTGTCTATCTATCCAGCTATCTATCTTTCTATCTATCTATCTATCTATCTATCTATCTATCCATCAATCTATCTATCTATCTATCCACCTATCAATCTATCTGTCTTTCTATATAGCTGTCTATCTATCTATCTATCTATCTATCTATCTATCTATCCATCAATCAATCTATCCTTTATATCTATCTATCTATCTATATACTATATATCTATCTATCTTTAATTCGATATTTTTCGACAAAATTTTTATCGATTATTCAAAATTTGTATTTACAATACTGATAAGTGTACGAAAACAACCCAAATCTCTAGTCTTTACCAGACTTAAAACCTAGTTTAAGCATCGCATCGAACTTCTTTTATTGATGTGATTTTGAGCACTGGAGAACTTCTGCATGAGGAAGTCAATTTTTTGTAAAATTAGTTCGAAAAACTAGTTCGAACAGCCCAACACGCTTGCCCCAATAAAATCAGAATAGGTTTTATTTTTAAATTTTCATTTTCATTTTCATTTTCATTTGGAATCTGAAGTGTTGGCAGGCGGTAGCCGTTGCGATCTTAATCAGCGCCTTTTGGGAACAGCAACAGCTACGGCCACATGTGGCATGCCACGGCATAGACTGTGGCATGAGCTTCCGCAGCAGCGGCTTGCCTTTCGATCAAATGTCAGTCGCCGTTGCAAATGCAATTGTTGCCGCCGCACCTCGCAATTGTTGTCGTTGTCATTGTTGTTGCACGCCAAGCTGGAAGCTGAAAGCTGCAACACTGAGGGCTGCCGCTGCCGCCGCTGTTGCTGCCGCTGCTGTTGCTGCTGGGGCGCTGTCATTAGGCAAACATGCGGCTGGGCCGGCTGCAGCGATTGCAGTTGCAGTTGCAGCCGTTTGGCTCCACAAAAGAAGGTGACGCAGCTGAAATCAATGCGCTGACCAATTGCCACACATGGCATATGGCCGGGCGGCGGCCTTTTTGCTTGCAGCATGCGGCATGCTGCAGCTGAGAGTGACAGCTGTGCTGGGCTGTGCGGGTCAAGCTTCCGCCAGCTGATGCAGCGCCCTGCTTCCGATGCACATGTGTGTGCATGTGTGTGTGTGTGTGCAACATGTGCACTTGCACCTGACCAAAAGCCGCCCCACAAGGGGCGCACATTGCCACATGTCATGCGGTTTCACCTGCTGCAAAGCAAAGCTAACCCCCCAATCCGCCACACTGCCCCGCCCCCCTCTCCCCTTTTGCTATGTTTCGGTTTCGATTTCCTAATTCGCAGCCAGACAACAGCCAAGAAAGTCAAAACTGAAAACCCAACTCGATGCGGCTGCTTCAATTACACAAAGTCATGCAGAGTGCCAGCTGGAAAAACCCCCCTGCCTGCCCCCTACACCCCTTCACAGTGCAACGCCGCAACTGACACCCACGAAAGTTGCCGAGCCGTGTCCGCGTCGCCGTTGTTGTTGTTGGCGTTGGTGTCTGACTTTGTTTTAGTTTTTTGCTGCTGCTTAGCAAAACAGGTGCGTTTGCGTTTGCAGGTGTTTCCCAAAAGCCACCACCAGCAGCAGCAGCCGCAGCCGCAGCCGCGACTTCCAACTTGGACTCGGCTTACTCCAGCCCCTGCCCACCCCTTCCAGTTTATCTTGCCTGTGTGTGTGTGTTTGTGTTGGTGTCTCGCGCTGTTTAGTAGTTACGCTTTACCGCTAGCTGCTCAAATAGCCGCCTGCTATTCACCACCGCCTGCTATTCACCACCACCACCGCCGCCCGCCCCCTTGGCCCAACCAACTGGCGCCAGTCGCTCATGCGCTTTGTGTTTCGTGTGAAAATCACAATTAAATGCAATTTTTATGCGCACCTACAAAGCCGTCGCTTCCAGCCGCAGCGTCAACGCGTCGTCGGACGCGTTCGGCTCGTGCAGCTTTCCATTTAAAAGCTGAGCTTCGGCTCTGACTTTGACTTCGTGCTCTGTGGTTAAAGTCGCTCGTTTCGGCGCTCGGCGCTCGGCTCAGCGCTCAGCTGTCAGCTGCGCTGTTCGAAATGTCAGCTTGACAATTATTATGTCAAAAAATTTTTTCGGTTTGCGCCGGCTGCGCAGTCGCAGCTGTTGACTGTTACACGAGTTTTTATGGTAATTCAAGTTTCACTGATTTCACGTTCCAGTCGCACCCAAAAAACAGACAACACAAAACAAAACTATAAACAACAACAGTAAATGGGTGAAAATCGAGCTAGGCGCGCTAATTGCCAGAGAGCCGGAGCCAAAGCCGGAGCCGTAATCGTTGCCCAAGGCAAAGACAGCGTCCATTGGCGCTGCAATTGGAAGCTGTTGGCGAGCTTCGCGGAGCTGTTGCAGAATGCACAAAACAATTAGCGCATTCCAGAGAGAACGCACCGCAAAGTGGGGAAATACAATGCATGTGAAACAAAAGCTTATGCCCTGTAGTTGACCAATGGGGTGAGTTAACTGTATAGTAATATTTAAAGATACGTAAATGAAAGTAAGTACAGGGTTAGCTTAGTGGTTAGTAATATAATCTTCCATATATACCCTGTACTCACCAAAGGTGTATACTCACTGAAATTTAATATATGTATAACAAAATTCTTTGATGGTAACAGTTACAGTAGCTTTACCCTGTGTTAGTAAAAGATAATAGGTTTTAAATATATACCCTGTGCTTACATAACTAGCAGGGTAAGCATAAGAATTATTGAAAACTTTGTCTAAAAGAATAGAAATAGTAAAAGATAACAATTTAAAATATATGTATGTATACTCTGTAAATACGAAGCCATTAAGCGTATACCCATTAGAATTGAAGGAAGTAAGTTGACCAAAGAGATACCCTGCACCTTAATAGCAAAAACTATTGACTCGCATTAAAGTACTGAGTAACTGTTAGTCGTGCAACGGCAGTTCGAATCGCTTGATTTGGATTGCGGGCAGCCAAACTGACATTTGAATGGGGCGACTGGCACCGAACGGCCCCACTCTCAGCCTCTGTCGCAGCCTCAGCAGCGGCCTCAGTCGCAGCCCCCCAAGGCAATTGGTCAATTGCTTTGTAAGCTGCAATCATTAACGCTAATAGGCGACGGCAACGGCAACGGCGACGACAGCAGCGACGCCGGCAGCGGCGACTGAGACGCAGCTGCAGCCGCAGCTGCGAGTAAAAACCCAAAATCCGTTTTGCCCCCGACAACTGTCACCGAAAACATTTCTCGAAAGAATTTTTCGCACACGTGCAACTACTAGGCCAGCGGCTACCTGAGGCTGAGATCTGGAAAGCCCTTAATGGCCAGCAGAGGCAGCGGCAGCGGCAGCGACAGAGGCGAGACAGCAGCAGCAACAACAACAAGAGCGAAGAGCAGACAATGACAATGCGTGAGAAAACTCGTTCGAGCTGCACGGGCGGGCATTATCTCTAGCCCTAGCGGTTGTTCTTGTTGTTGCTGTTGTTGTTGTTGCCGTAATTCGTTGCACTTGTTTACATGGGAAATGGTTTTTCACATTGTTAGCCAGTTTTCCTCATAATTTTCTTTGCAGCTACCGCACGACCGTCGAGTCAGGTAGTCTCCGATGTGACTTAGAGTATCGGTAATTTCCAGAAACCAAGCCACAATAAAACCCAGAAGAAAATCAAACAAAAATCATATTTGAATAGTATTTTATGTAATTTATTTTGTAATAGCTATAATTTAATTTGTTTTTGTATTTCTTCTTGTTTTGTTTGTATTTTTTTTTTTGTATTTGTTGTTTTTGTTGTTTTCATCTTTATGTTACATCATGAATTGTGAAACAGGGTATACCCGATATTGAAACAAATGATAATTGAAATTTTTCGTATTTTTCTTTCACTTTTCAAATCGTAAAATATAAAACGCATAATTATGCTAAATAAAAACACTTTGTACAAAGTATGCTACAGATCACAGAACATATATATATTTATATTTATATATATTATTATTATTATTATTATTATTAATATTATGTTTTATATTATATTCAAAGGAGGAAAACTTGATTGGGGATAAAATCTACGCTTAACGCTTAAATGATAAGAAAATTGTTCCTTGAGGTTTTCATATGCGTGTGTGTGTGTGTGTGATTGTGTGAGTGTGCGTGTGTGAGTGTGTGTGTGTGTATAAATAAATGAATTGTTGTTGCTGGACTCTGGCTACACGATAATAGGAAAAAATTTCTAGCGACTTTTTGTTTGTTGTATTAAAATTAATAGGAAATACATGTAATTGAAAAATGAGAATGAAAATTTGTTAGAATTTTGCGTTTTATTTTAGTTGTTTGTTTTGTTTTGTTTTGTTTTCTTTATTTGTATTCTGTTTTGTTTCTTTCATTTTTATTGCTGCTCTCTGTTTTGCTTTGCATCTCTTATCATTTTCGTAAAATTATTAACATGCTTTTGTTTTTTTTTTTTCATTTAAACCAAAAACTAAACATATAGAAAACAAAAATTCAGTTTTTCATTTCATTTTATCAATGCGATTAAAAGGAAAAATTAAATTGTTTAAAGCTTTGCCAAGTTGTTTTTCATCATCTTCTACGACTTCATCATCATCATCTTCTTCTTCTTCTTCTTCTTAAACAGCTGCTAATAGTTAAATGTTAAACGTTAAATGTTAATAATAATGTATTAGTGCTTACATTGTTGTTGTTTTCAATCTGCTTTAATGCTACTTAGGTTTTGTTTTTTAATTAAGAACTAAACTCTTTCAATGTATTGGTGTGAAATGCTTTTACAGCCCCACACAAACAAACACACACACACACATTGTGCGTGCGTGTGCGCGTGTGTGGGCGTGTCTGCAGTGTCTATGTATTATATAACTTGCATGATGCTTAGATATTTTAATTAACTGTTATTGTTGTTGTGGAGAGATCTTCACACGAGTTGAGTTGAGTTGAGTTGAGTTGAGTGGAGTTGAGTTGAGTTTTGAGTTTTGAGTGGAGTTGACTGTACTACACTGCTACTACCATTAGTTAATATGTTTTGTATAGCTTTAAATGTTTAGTTTTAGTTGTAGTTGCCGCTGCCGCTGCTGCGGCTGCTGCTTCAGCTGCTGCCAGCTGCTTTACGATTGCCTGCTGTCCTTTTCGCCGCTGAATTGCTGCAATGAGAGAAAGCGAGAGAGAGAGAGCAAGAAATTAGTCAAAATCAATTGAAGTCTTAACAGTATAAGTTTATAGTATAAGTGTAGAGTATAAGTGCATAGTATAAGTGTATGCCTGACTTGCACAACAAATCACGAATTATCAATTAATTTGCTGTTGTTTTCGTATTTCTTTTGCTTTTTGCAACTCTTCTTCTTTTGGCTTGTCGTCTCATTTGTTTACGTAGCGCTCGAGCTTTGTGTGCATTTTGTTGCTGCCTTCAATTTTTTTCTTCGTCTCTTTTCATTTTCATTGCCTGCCGTTGGCGCTGGCAGCGACATATTAGGAGAAGGGCCAAGGCAGAGGCGCCAACTGAGCGCCAGCGCAAAACTAAGAAAATCAAATGAGCTCGTGTAGTTGTTGTTGTTGCTGTTGTTGCTGCGTCTCTTACTGTCGCTGCCTGTTATGTTGAGTGACCGCAGAGCTTTGTTGGGGCGGGGCTGGTCGCGGGGGGCAGGGCATGCGGCTGGGGTGCGCACATTGTAGAAAGCGACCGACTGGCGACTGGCGCACAGCTGCGCGGCGCGAAAAGTACAAAAAAAGAACAGCAAAGGCAAAAGCAGCAACAACAACAACAACTACGTAACGAGAACATTTTGAACACGTGCATTTCTTCTTACGACTTATACATACACATATGTATGTTTGTTTGTGTATGTGTGTGAATGTTTTTTTTTTGCGGCTGTGTCTTAACGAAGGAATTTGTTGTTTTGCGGCCAACGGTGACACATCATAACACACACACACACACGCAGCCAGGTTGTGGAGGGGAGCGGGTGTGGAGGGGCGGGCGATCTGAGGCGTGGGCGGCATGCCTCAATCTCGGTGCAGATGTTTTGAGTTTTGCAAGAGCAACACAGCCGCTCATAAGGTCCGAATGACCGACTAATTGTGGGGTGGAGTGTTTTTTTCTTCTCATCTCTTCGCGAACAAAAAGATGCAAATGCATAATTAATCAACGGCACAAAAACAAATACAGTTAATTGCGGCCCACCAGAGAAGCGAGCGAGCGAGCGAGAGAGAGAGAGAGGGGGGGTGGGAAGACTTTAAAAGTTTTATTGAAATTGTTTGAGCACGAACTGTGAAGAGCAGTAAATACATCATATTTATTATAACCCGTTCCGGCCAAGTATTGTACAATTTTTTGCCAGCATCATTTATAATCAACGAAAACAACGCAAGACGTTGCAGCGGGCGGGCGGATGGAATGGGGGAAAAGCCAAAAACTGCGCTAATGAAGTAAGCAACAAAGTAACAACAACAACAACGACAACAACAAGAGAAATAACTGAAACGGAGGCTGACTGATGATTCTCCAATTTCAAATGTCGAAGTCAAGCTTAAAGCTGCGTTAGCAATGTGCGTGTGTGAGTGTCTGTCTGTCCGTCTGTGTGTGTGAGTGTGTGTGTGTAGTCACATACAAACACACATGAAATAAATTTAAGTATCTGCAGGTGTTCATTTAAAACATCACAGACAGCAACAAAATGGAAGAAGAGAGGAAGCAAAAAAAAAAGGCCGCGAGAAAAAAACAACAACAAAATTAACAGCTACGTATTGCCGCAGCCGCAGTCGCGACCGCAGCCAACAACAAAAGAAAGAAAGAAACAGCGACAGCGAAAAATATGTGAAATGTCTATAAAAACAAAATGAAATTGTGCGAGCAGCAGGCAGATTTATTGTTGTTGTTGTTGTTGTGTTGTTGTTGCGGCGAAAAGAAAGCGAGGCGAGAAAATGTAAATCTTGCACACATGCGAAAATAAATGATATTTTAAAGTGCGAAATGCAAATGCCGTCAAACGGACAGACGAACGTCCTTACGCTGCTTAGCGGTAAATGAGGTCACAACAACAATCGCAGCAGCAGCGGCGACAACAATGCAAAAAGTCGCCGCTTGCTTAATTCGCCGCTTGCTTCATTCTCTTCGCTTGCATGTGTAATTTTTTTCGGGGTTTTTTTTTGGCGACGTCAAAGCCGCTGCCGCAGTCGACGTTTCATTTGCAATGCAAATGCAAAATATAAAAAAAAAATCAAAAATTGAAGCGCGAAGCTTTCAAGGTGTGTGGCTGCGGGGGTGGGCTGCAGGCGCTTGACTTACCGTCGCTAAACTGTTGGGCAGCTGCTGCTGCTGCTGCTGCTGCTGCACTGGCGCCGCTGCTGCTGCTGACGCCGGCGTTGCTGCTGCTGCTGCTGCGTTTGCTGGCAGAATTGTGTTGGGGCTCTGGCGATCGGCGAGCGGGAGGCGTGCTGCAGCGGGACTAGAGATTTTTGCTAGCTGCTCCTGCTCGGCGGCCAGGCGCATGGCCAGCACATCGCCGCCGGCTGCATCCATATCCATCTCCTCCTCGTCCTCCTCCTCGTCCTCTTCGGAGCCGCCCGCAGCGGCGGCTGCCGCAACGCCGCTCAGCGCGGCAGCTGCGTCGAAGTTGTTAATCTCGGGATGGGTTTCCAGCTCCGTTTGCAGATCGCAGATGTAATCGATGACATGCTGTATGATCTCCAGCTTGGAGAGTTTACGGTTTTTGGGCATGAACGGCACCAGATCCTTCAGCTTGGAGAGATACATTTTCATCTCGGCATTTTCGCCGTCGCCGCGATGCGGCGGATGGCGGGCGATGCGGCCGTTTGGATTCATCGCCGGCATCGAGGCACCTGTTTGGCAGACGGCCGTCAAGGATTTCATTTTCGAAATGATCGCTTTTCGCTCCTTGAGTAGAATTTTGGCGGCTTTTTACACGGTCGAACCGGTTACTTGCGAGGAAGTTTTCTTTTCTTCTTTGATTTCAATTAAAAACTTAAACTTTGTTGTTTTCGATTTTTGGTTTTGGTCAGCTGCGAGTTTTTCGAGTTAAGTTGAATTTGCTTTCTTTTTAGTTGTTCACTTTATACGCACTTTTTGCTCTGTTGCTGCTTTTGCATTTAACTTTGATCAACAAAACAAAACACTTTAATCCAGCGTGTTTTCTTTTTCTCTTTTTTTTTTTATTGCATTTGTTGTTGTCGAGTGTTGCTCAGCTTTGACTTTTGCCCAATGATTTCTTGAGTTAGTTGGTTACTTTTTATGCGCGAACCAGCAACAACCGTCAACGACCACGATAAATTTGTATTTGAATGGGAGAGCGCGCCGAGCGCGCCTTTTATACGCGCAGCTCGCGAGCCGAGCGGCTGCGGCAGCAAATGAAAAGATACGGATACTTCGTGTCTGGCAGATACGAGTGCCAGCGCTCTCTCTCTCGCTCTCTCCGCTCTCACTCTCCGCTTAAACCAACCAACCACCAACAGTGCCAAAGCAAAACTCGTTCCACGCAGCGGAGAGGGGAAATTGACATGCTAAAGCATCGAAATTTGCTACATTTTAAATATTTATTTATTTGTTATTTAGTTAAAAAATTCATAAAATTTAAAACTTTTGAATGTGTTTGCGGCAGCCCTGCGAGCGCCCCTCTCGGAGAGTAAAACACGAACGGCAAAACGGCGCAGCCGAACGCTAACAAAATGGCTCCGCCTATCGCAGAGCGGGCGAGTGACAGAGAATAGGCGAGCTGCGTTGGAAAAATAGTGTAGACTCAAAGGGGCAATGTTTTGTAGAGCCTTGCCAGCAGGATCTCAACGGTTGGAGAGTAGCGTGGTGTCGAGTTGAAATCGTGTGTTTGTTGGTGGGGTAAATCAGTGTAGAGGTGAGAATTGTGCAGCAGCAGGAATTGGACACTATGTAGAGTAGTGTGTGCGTGTGTGGATTGTGAGTACGAAGAGGAAGGAGAAGCCATGGGCTACTGTGGATGTTATAAAATTCCGCTGCATATCTCATAGTTCAGGCAAATATTTAAAGGTTTACAGAAATAGTAGATCGAAAAGCGGCAAATATTGCCTCTTATGCAATTACAAATATATGAACATATTTAAATTACCTACATATTTCACATATAAATTAAGTGGAAATGTAAGTCTTCACACAGTCTTCCCAACTCTCAACTCTTCTGTGGAGTGGAGACCGCAGTTGGCCCACTTCCCCAGTTTCCACAAAATCTCGGCTATAAAGTTAAGCTACCAACTCTCAGCTGTGTAGAGTCCACATGACGTCCACTCAGAAACCACAACTCTCAGCTTTGGAGACTGTGCTCATAACAATATTTGTAGAATTTCCCCAGCCTCCGCAACTGTGCTGTGATTGGTCGGCTGCAACGCACACGCTCTCTTGTACTGTGCCGCACTCTTCCACAGCAGCGCGCTCTCTTTCCCTCTTTCTCTCTCACAATGTGTGATTTTGTGAATGAAATAGATTTAAAGTATGAGACGTTATTTTCTTTCTTTCTTTCTTCGTGGCTTATCTTAATTTGGGCTTATGATATTTGCCAGACGACCAAATACATTCATATATATGTGTGTATTTGTGTGTGTATGTGTGTGTGTGTGACTTCTCTCCCACTGCATTGGAACAACTTGTAGGGTTTCTGCCGGGCATGAAATCACGATCATATTACATGAGACCACGAACCACAACGACGACGACGACGACGACGGCGACGCCAGTCGAGTGTTTGATTTGGATTTGGATTCCAGACTCCCGCCCATTGAGAAAATGTGAGGGAAATGTTCATTGAAAGTGAGGCCTGTTTGTGAAAAATGACACGTCTGGAAATTGTCTGTGTTCCACTGGAACGCTTCAAGTGCTAATTGAGCCGCAGGCAATTCATTCACAATAACAATTTAGTAGGTTAGACCGAGAGGGATTCGGTTCTCTACACAACAAACATTCATTGACTCAAATTAGCGCCAATCATTGAGCTTGGCGAGGGGGGCAGGGGGAGGGGGGGGGGGGGGGTGGTTGGAAAAGGAAACTGTAATCTTCGCTGTGGAATTTCGCGCGAATTTCCAAGTAAAGCAGCGAAGGTGTTGCATGAAATACACAAGAAACCGTGTCGAAAAACTAAACTGCAAATAATTAAAAATAAAAAAAAAGAGGCAAAAAACTGCCAGCAAAAAAAAAAAACAACCAAGCCAAGAAACAGTTCAAATTTCCAGCAAAAATACCGATCATAATTTTATGACTCCGACGAGATGTTTTTTTGCCAGGCAGGACTTGCTTTACGGCTCTCGAGTGTTTCGCATGAATGACAAATGAGCAGCGGCGACGACGACGACGACGACGACGACGCAGATGCAACAGGTTAAGAGCAGACGACGAGTGGAGTGGAGCAGAGAGAGGGGGAGTGGCAAAGAACTTGCGATGCAAAGCGTTGCGATCACATGTCAATCAGCGGGCAGAGCTCGGACCTAGAGCTGAGGCTGAGTCTGGGGCTGGGGCTGGACTAGTTGCAGATGGTTGACGCTAGAGTGGGCGAGGGGGATGGGGGCGCTGGTAGATGGCGTTGCAGATATGCATGCCGCATGCCGCGTGCATGGCATGTCGAAATCCAATACGCGTCACTCAACCACTGTCCGGAGTCTAGGCCATTAAAAAGCAAACCTGAAGGGTGACAAGCTCTCGCTGCCCCGCCCCGCCCCGCCCCGTGCACCGACCAACATGTTGACATGTTGCATACGCGAATCTCATTAATGAATTCGGCGCGACAATTTCTGCGCTAGCCGCGTTTCGTTTGTTTCGTTTTGTTTCGTTTCGTTTCATTCTTTGTTTTATTTTTAGCTTCAATTTTTTGCATATATGCATGCATGCATGTGTGTATGTGTGTGTGTGTGGATGCGCCTCTCTCCTTTCTCACAAGCATTCGCCATATCATCAGCGACTTTTCGCCATAGCCTTGTCGCTCGCATCCGGCCTCCGGTTGTTATGGTAACTGAATACTAATTCCAGCGCTTCAATAAGCGGCACTCGTTGAGCTTTTGTTTATTTTGTCTCTGTCGCGGCTATTGCTCTGTTGTTGTTGTTGCGAAAAAAACAATCAGCAGCAATGCGTGGGAACGGGAACTCAAACTGAAAATGCCTTTTTGTTTTGTTTACGCAAATGCGTAAGTATTAGAGTGAGATGGTGAGTATGTGTGTGTGTGTGTGCGTGCGTGTATTTGTAGTTTTCTGTCAAAGCTTCACTTGTGGCCATGTGCGCATTGGTATGCGTGAGAGCATGTGCTGAGTAAGTTGCCCATTGACAAAACAAATTTTGCAATTGCAATCAGATCTTCAGTTTCACCAAGGACACATGTTGTTTATTTTTTTTTGTCGCTTGGTTAATTAAGCTGCCATTGTAATGAAATAGCTTAAATGAAAACCAACTTAGTCACAGAACTGTGTAATAGGAGATGAAATCATTTATAGAAAACCAAAATCTAACCAGTGTGACCAGCTGCTGCTTGGAAAAAAGGCTAAATGTAGTAGAAAGACTTGCTAGTGCTTGAGTATAGCCAAATCTAGCTAGAAATAGCTAAATTGGCAACTGACCTACATAATGTATTCGTCTTTAACCTATAAATAGTTAATTACAACAAATCTAAACAAGAGATGCCCAAAATCAATATTGATATTAATGAGTTAGCCGCTAAATAGCTGCTAATTTACCTAAATGTAAATGCACATTAGTCAAGCGTCTGCAGAGCCAACACCAAAATCCACAGATCCCCGCAGCCACAAGGACATGCACACAATGCATAACAACACGACAACAACAACAACAGCGACAACAAAAACAGCTACAGCAACAACAACAATGAAAAACAAATGCAGCCGAACACGAAACAAATTCGAATGGAAGCCAAATAAAAGTCGACACATTGAAACGGAGCTACTCCAAATTTAGATGAAAAAAAAAACGCAAGTCGCTGCCGTGACAGGAGTAGAGGCAGGGGGTAGGGGGTAGGGGGAAGGGATCTGCAGCGAGCTGTTTGAGAAATGTCAATGGCATTGCAGAAGGCAGAAGGCAAATGAACTGCTGTCAAAATAACCCCTGCCTAGTTTAAAAGGGACGGCGACAAAAGGCGCACAAAGGACGCGTCGCGCTATTTGTAAAGCTGCCAAAGGATATCGATGAAAATGTGCAGCCGGCGAGAGGGAGAGAGAGAGCAAACGAAAGAGCGAGAGAGAGAGAGAGAGGGAGAGAGCGAGGCAGCGTGCGAGTGTGTGGCAACCAGGTGAACAGATCAGATGCGATTAGGGATTATTATGCTATTACGCAGGATACGATTAACAATGGCAGCGGCAAAACAAGGATAACAACTGCGCCGCACGCCGCGACATATGCTACAACATTTTTTTATTCGAAACCAAGTCGGGGCATGGCAGCAGAGGCAAGGTTGGGGGGGGGGGGGGGGGGTTGGTTAAATATATTTAGGCAAATGTGCGCAGCCGCCTCGATTCTCACTATTTTTGCTACCCTAATTGAGTGGGAAAACGCAGCGCGACCGGCGCGAGAGGGTCCTGGCGAGCGTCCTGCGCGCATTGCATCTGCACAATTTTTGTGTGTGTGTGTGTGTGTGTTTTTTTTCGTTTCATTTGGCCGGCTGCCGTTATTTGTATTGCATTTTTACCGTTGCCGCTGCTGCATTTCGAGTGGAGGCCAATGACAGGCCGAACGGGCACTGAACTGCGGCCAGCGGCCACCGGGCTTTGAATACCCTGCAAATGTGCAACATGGGGTGGATTGGTATTTGTGTCTGTATGAAACAGTGCGTGGAAATATTAATAGAATTCGGAAGAGCTGATTCGAAGAGTTGTTAGGAATTTAAAAACTGCGATTGATCTACAAATACTTGAAAGCTTAAAAGTTGGATAAACCAATTTGTTTATTAAAAAAAACTTGGGAAAATTTGGAAATTTTGCAGAAAAACTTACTCACAATACAACATTTATAACAGGGTATTTTAAGTACATCATTTGTTCATTTTTGGATCTACTTGACTATCTAAAAAGGAATTCTATTTGGCTTTAAAAAACTGCAACAGCTAATTTTCACTATATACAACCTTTTACAGGGTACTCTCCGTCCATCAATTCGCTATACAACATTTTCTTTTGCTCATTACCATTTAACTATCTACACAAAATTTCACCTGGCTTTAAGCGACTTGATTAGCCCATTTTCACAATATACAAATTTATTACACGGTATTTTCTAGTCCATCATTAAAAAAAAGTTTTTCAAACTGCTGGCTTGTTAATTGGGAGCAGCTGGGCGGTGGATGTCCTGCAACTGTTGGGCGACTAATACCTATATGACATATGTGGGTCGTCGATCCTACCTTGCCTGCCACAGCTCGAGCTCATTATGCCGCGGCGCCGGCTGTGGCAAGCGTTGTCTAGACGGGCCTAACGATAGGGCGACGGGCAACCTCTGGATCTGTAGACCTCTAGGCGGGTCACCGAGATTTCGCCCAAGAACTGAGTCATTTCGCAGTTGCGACTTCATTAGTCGCTGTCGCGACAGCTCAACAGGTAGCCTTTTGGGTCGGGTCGAACTAATCGACGCCTCAGCCTCAGTCTCGGCCTCTGCATAAATATTATTGCCACAAGCCGGCCACTTGGCCAAAACCAATCACAACAACAGCAACTGGCCGCAGAGATTTTCGCACAAAAACCTCTCGCGGCAGGTGGTCGAGGAGGCGAAGGATCGGCTGGCTTTTCTCGGGCTCGTCAATTTGTCGCCAGTCGCTAATTGCCAGCTACCCAAAAATAGTAAAAGGCAAATAGATAGAGCCGTAGGCAAACCCCTCTCCCTCTATGCCTCTCTCTCGCCCCTTAATATTCAAGATGATCGATGAGCCTGTCTGTGAGCCTCTTGAGCCCACAAAGTGGCTCGGCTGAGCTCACCGTACGGTGAGGCACCTTTCAGCTCGGCTAAGCCGACATTTGATCTGTGAAGGCGATTCGCTTGCACTTTTAACCAAACCTCAACCAAACCTCAACCAAAACTGAAACCTGAAATCTTCAATCTGAAATCTGAGCTCTTCAATACTATCGGAGCTGGGCTCGTTGTTGAGCTAAAAGTTAATCCATTCATTTGATTATCATTATCACAAATTGTGTTTACGAGCTCTGCGGACATGATATAATAATCTATAGAGTTGTCTGACTAATTCCATTTGTACCTTTCCAGGGGGTTACAGATACTCGAGTTAAGGTCCGTTTGTTTCTTCTACAGCTAGACACTCAGCTTGATATCTTGTCTACAAGGTCTTTCTTGGTTTTTAAGAGATCCTACCCTAATGAACATTAAATAATATGCTCTTAACTTATCTAAAATTTTTGGAATAATCGGCCAAGAAGCGATTTTCGCTTTGAAAAACTTGTTTATATTTTAAGATATCTCAGTTTACGAACTTTTCTATGCTTAAATCAATCAAAAAATGAAACTAATTTACTATCTAAAGCTTAAACAATAGTTTTCTTAGAAAAAATCTATCATAAATGGGATAGTGTAGGATTGTATCTATATCCATATGTCTAACAAAAAGGTTCGCTGAAAATATCCCAAACTGGGCTGTAAAATATGGAAATTTGTATGCGTACAGACACAGAATTATCTACTGGCATGTCTTTCAAAAAATATGCATATAAATGGAAAAACTTGGAGTGCAATGAATCTCGCAATGTTTGCCATATCTCATGTGAAGAAAGCATTTCTCAAGCCCACATAAATCTATTGAGTGGCATGCCTCAGTCTGTTGCGGATGCGGGCTATTCGAGAGTTTTTGGTGTATCAGCTGCGGACGCGAACTTGCAACTTGCAACTTGCAACGAGCGACAACACATGAGGCACGCAGATAAGTCACAGCTGCTGGAGGCATTCCACGCACATGTCCGCCATGTAGTCGCAGACGCCGTGTTCAGCATTGCATTGCAGTCGCATTTTGGGGTTAAAACAAAAACAAAGAATCTTGTGAAAACTCAGACGCAAACAAGGCGGTGGCCATGTGCGGCTCTTCACACACAGCGGCAGCCGCTCGAATGCCATAAAAATTATGCGGCAATTGCCCAGGCGAACTGGTTGCCGGCTGTCGAATTGTCTCCCGATCACAGCCCAGGCCCAGGCCCAGGCCCAGGTCCATGCCCATTCGCGACATCTCGACTTCTCTGGCTGCCGGCTGTGTGGCATGTGTGCGCGGCAGCAACTGAAACAAAGCCGCACACACACACACACACACACACAAACACATATGGCCTGATAACGGGGGGAAGGCAGGGGTAGGCCAATGCCAGCGGCAGGCAGGCAGGCAAAAAAAACCAAACGTCCTTGCCAGAACACCGCAAGCTGCCGCAACTGCCGCAACTGCGACGGCTGCCACGGCTGGCAGCAGGAAGCGCCGCCTGTGCCAATCATAAAAACTTGAAAGAGCCACGTGTGCTGAATTTCCGCGCAAAATGGAAAAACTGCGACAGCGGAAAATATTTCAATGCCGGCCGTTGATCATCAGCAGCGCCTGCCTCGCTGCGCCGCATATGTCGCACTCGCACTCGCAGTCGGACTCGCTGTTGCAGTTGCAATTGCAACAAGCCCGAGGCAGCTGTGCCCAAACGGTAGCTGGCTGGCAACTTTCTATGCCCCTTGCAATCAAATTGCAACAGCAGCAACTGCAACAGCAGCAGCAGCAGCTGCCAATGGCAAAGATCGAGACGGGATCTGGACTATGTTGCGGCCCGCTTGACTTTCATTAGCATTTCTAACGGCCACGCAGCTGCCAGCAGTTGTAACTGAAACTGCTCTACTGCTGATCTACTGCGGCTTTACACACACACACGCACACACACACGCACACACACACACACACACACATATATATATATATATATATATATAGTGGCTAACTGAATCGCTGGACATGGCACAGTGACAAATAGATCATTATGAAAACGTTCAATTTATATGATTATCAGCATCATATTTCTTCGAGCTACCATCGTTTACCCTCTAAAGATAGTCCCTAATATCTGTAGAAAAAATGTTACCTCCTAGAGATACACCCTATTTTCTTTTCCTTATTCTCTGGAGATAGTCCCTACAACAACACAATATCTCTTAGACATAAAAAGTCGAATCCTCTAGAGATACACCCTAATATATCTAAGACCTAAAAACTTTAACACAAATTTGGTCTGCTTTTATATACAATTGATCTCTATAAGAATTGATTTTGTTTGATTTTGTCGGCCTTGCCCGGGCCCAGTTTTGTTTTCCCTCATTGAGAAGTTTTTAAGAATTTAGTTATTCCAAACCCAAGTCTCAAATGACATTTTGCGCAGAAAATTCAAAAGTGTTTGAAGATGTTGGAAAGATCATAATATATACCATTGTTATCAATCAGTCAATCAAAAGGATTGAGGCTTTAGATTGAATGATCGTTTTGAAATCGATTCTAAAGTTTTTAACAAAATGCAATAAGTGAACTTTTTCAAAGCGTGCCACTAAAGCAACCAACTGTGCGTAGTTGCAACTGTTGTTGTTGCAATTGTTGTTGTTGTTGTTGTTGCAGTTGTTTTTGGCGGTGAAATCAACGATTTTTTTGAACCGTGGGGCAGCTGAGGCAGCTGGACTGATCTGTTGATCTGTTGATCCGTCCAGTTGTCCAGCTGTCCGGCTGTCGATCGGCGAACTCGACCAGAGTCCGCCGTTGGATTTGCGTTGTAAATATTTTTAATTGCTATTGGAATCTCTTCGTGTGCGCCTCATGGACATCTTTCAGTTGGAGCTGCAGCTGGAGCCGTGTGGTCGTGGGTCGGCAAACTGTAACAGAGCGTTGGCCAGCCGTTGGCAGCACTTGTTGTTGGTCCGGTTGAACGGCGATGCAGCAGCAACATGTTGCTACAGTTGCTGCTGCTGCTGCTGTTGCTGCTGTTGCATGACAAGTCATTGGAAAATGTTGCTGCCTGACCGTTTGACATAATAACTGGCCACATTAGCAGCAATTGGCATTTGCCAATTAACTTTTTTTGCTGCGCTGTTGCCTGTTGGCTGCTTTCCACTGTCACGGTTTTCCTTATGCGCCGCATTCATTGACACCTGCAATTGTTGCCGGCGCAGCAGCAACTGCTGCTGTCGTGTTCATGTTGTTGATTGGCAATCAATTTGTTGTCAGTTTTTATGATTCGCAGTGCGTCAACTGCAACTAACTGTTTTTTCTTATCCAACGATTTATTATGTTGTTGCTGTTGTGCTTGTTGCAAAGACACTTGAATCTTGTTTATGTTGCTGACAGCAACAGCAACAATTAACAACAGCAACATGGCCTTAAACAAGACTGTCGTTTGCATAGCCTCCGCTTGAAGATGCGATGTTCGGTAGCAGCAACAATTCAAGCAACAACAACTGCAACATGTGGGTGTCTCTGTCGATTGCTGGCGCGTGTTGCCAACCCAACTTAGCTGGCCTCAGCAGCAGCAACAGCTGCTGACAATGTCAAATCCGTCCGTCCGTCCGTCCGTCTGTCTGTCTGTCAGACTGTTGCTGGTGTCTGCCATTGACTAGACATATGGCCAAGATAAGCGGCATAATTATGCAAATTTGTTATAATAATCAACGGCAGCAACAACAACTGCGACGACGACAGCAACATTTTATGGCCGACTTAAATGCCGACAACGGCAATCGCCAAGTGACGCTTATGGAGCGTTAGAATTAACGATAACTACAATAAGATTAACAGTTCTCCTCTATATTAATTTTTTTTTTTTATGTTATGCTAATAACAAATGCTTTATTTAAGCTAAAGTTAAGAGTTTGAGCACTTGTTGATTCGGCTTAAAATTTGCAATCGCTCCATCAAGCAATTTCTTGTCTATTTCAAACGGTTATTTCCGCCTACATTAGCATAGTTTATAGAGTTTCCCAGAAACATAAAACAGTTGTTGATCAGATGATCAGAAATTTGGACGTGCTTTGTACTTTCCACCTACCTGGGTGGAAAATAAAGGAATTAGGCTGTTTTGGCATGAAATATGATTATGCTTGTATATGTGTACATTTGTACAGGGTATGTGAACAAATATATGCTTATATGTATTTACGCTTTTACCAAGCGCAGACCTTCTTTTAATCCGCTGCGCTGCAAATTTATAAGAAGAGTATTTTAATGTATTGCCCTACTCTGCGATTCTCATGAATTCAGGTATGGCAGGCAGGTGTTTGATTATGCTTTTTGTTCTTTTTAATGTGCGAACGTGTATGCATGTATGTATGTACTTGTGTTTAATTGCATGTATGCATATATGAACGTATGTGTATATGTAAAAATGTCTTATGCAAGCGCAGACCGAGTTTAATTCCCGCTGCGCTGAAAATTAATTAAAACGTATTTTAGGCAATGCCCTACTATGCGATTCTCATGAATTATAGTAAACCTTCAAGGTTTAATGCCCTGAGTATGGTGTTTTTTCTATTTATAAACAATACTCGAGCATGTGTGAAAGAAAATACCTATAGATTCTAATTCTACTTTGTCTTGATGGGTTCGGGCTGCACTTAAATTTGTGTTCGTTTAAACACTTTATTTTCCAATAGGGTATGTTAGCCATATTGCTGTTGTACTAGCAAGAGTTGCTAGTCTTTTTTTTTTAAACATATGCAAAGCAACTGCGATTACTTGGGGCCTAAACAAAGCGCTCATAAATTGCGCTGGCTTCGCAGACTGGTAATAAACATTGTGAATAAGAAACCGAGTGGAAATTTGAATACAAACATTGACGAGAATCAGATTTGGAGTCGGCTGCAGTTGGGGCAGCTACAAATCAATTGCGCCAGTCACAACAATCACATCGAGAGGCGATCGAGTTGGCAAGGCTGTCCGGCTGTCCCGCTGTCCGGCTGTCTGTCTAGGCACAGGTTCCACAGACAAGATCGATGGTACGCATGCATAAATGCCTCCATAATCAATTCGTTGTACGAAATTTAGACGTCACTTAGCTGTCAGTCGCGAGCTGAAGCGCCTGACGAACTGCAGCCATGGGCACACATGCGGCATGCGGCATGCGGCACAAGACAACGGCAGACAGAGAACGGCGAACGGAGAACGCAGAAAACCCAAAACCCGCAACAGCTCAGCGGCCAGATCATGTCCATATTTGCATTTTTGAAATGACACATGGAAATTTTTGAAAGCGGAGCAGCCAAAATGGCCAACAGATTGACAGCAGCTGCAACAAACAGCTCAGAGACGGAACGGACCAAACGAAAGTCGTGCACAAATTCAAACTGGCGACATATGGATATGGATATGGATATGCTATATGGGCCATATGTGTGCAAGTGTGTGTGTGTTTGTGTGTTTGCCAAAGATAATTGCTGCCGCATATTTTCAGCCAGTCCACAGTCCACTTGTTGTCGCCGCAACTGTCAGCAACATGTGTTGCCAGGCTGCCTTTTTGGGCAACATGTTGCAATCTCTGAGGAATCTAGCCGATAGCCGATAGTCGTTCTCCGATAGTTACTTGATGAGCCAGTGCATATGAATATCGGCGAATCGCATGTTTGTGCTAACTGCGCCACTGTGCCGTCAATGACGTTGCCGGTGCGCCAAGTTCAATGTCTGGAACCAAAGCAGCGAAAACAGAGAGAGCAGCGACGCCAACACGTCAAAGAACAAGAGAGAGAGCGCGCGCACAGTGCAAAAAACATAGACAACAAAAACAAAGAGCAATGAGACAAGAACGCAAAACAAACAAGAAACGAATAATAGAGATAACGGGACCAGTGCACAACACTCTGTAAGCAATTTTATAATGAAATGGAAACGAGGCTAAAGCACTGTGGAAAGAGGAACAAAATCAGCATAAAGCTAACAGCAACGAATATTAAATACCCTAATACTAATAAAGCCAGTGTGCAAAATGTTGATTACCCCGTTAAACTCTACCCAAAGAAATTGATTCTCATTCTTTTTACACTTTCCCTTTTGTCTATTTTTTTAAACCTTGTGTTACAAGCGTCTTCAATAACTTAATCAAGCGATTGTGTAGAGCATTTAGCAAAACATGAACGCGAAAACAATAAACGTTGCCGCTGTCACGCGCTCTGCCATCTTGAGAGAGCGCACCCAGAGAGTGAGAGCGAGGGCGAGAGAGTACGCAGGCATTGCGCGACGCCGGCATATTAGTTCTCTCGCTCCCGTTGGGGTAGTCACATTGTTGCTGTTGTTGTCATTTTTAGTTTGTTGATAAAGACGCAGGCAAATGGACATGCACAGGCTGATCAACGAGGTTAAGCAGCGTCCCGCCTTGTGGGACGCCAGCCATCCGGAGCACGCAAATCGCGTGGAGACGCTGCGCCAGTGGCACAGCGTGGCAGATGCGCTGGGCACCAAAGGTGAGTCAGCCGCCAAGTCAAGTCAAGCAAAAGTGAAGCTAACTTCAAGTGCCGCACTTCTCTCTCTCTCGCTCTCGCTCTCCTTCTCGCTTGCTCTCTCTCTCTCTCTCTTTTGCACAGTGGAACTGTGTCGCAGTAAGTGGAAGAACCTGCGCTGCAGCTATCGCCGGCAGCAGCATCGCACCCAACAGCAGCTGAAACGACAACAACAAACGTCGCCCGCGCATCAATGGTCCTATGCGGAGGCGATGAGCTTTCTGGACGGGCGCCGGCTGCGCTCGGACAGCAGCAACAACGAGGACGACGATTGCGATCTGACGCTGGGCGAGTCGATGTCATTCAAGACGGAGTCGCAGCCGACGGACGAAATGGAGGCGGACAACGATGATCTTATGCAGCAATTCCAGAGCATGGCCACGCCGCAGGCGCTACGTCGACTCTCGCACAGCATTTCGCTGGCCAGCGCTGCCGCCGAGGAGCAGGCGGCGACGCCAACCGTCTTGCCCACGCCCATGGGCCGGCCATCGGCCGTGGAGGCCGCCGCCGCCAGCAGCTGTCATTGCGCCAAGCGTGTGGACGAGCAGGTCAACTTCCTGGAGAGTCTGGAGCGTGAGGAGCAGCAGCTAATGCAGTCCACCAGCCAGGACTTGGCGCGCTGCAAGAACATCCTGCATGTGGGCGACTCGGACTACAATTTTCTCATCAGTTTCTTGCCGCTGATGAAGCAAATGTCGCCGCTCCAGAATGTAGCCTTTCGCGCCAAGATGGGCGAGCTGCTGCTGCAGACAATGCAGCAATCGCAGCAGCCACAACAACTACAACAGCAACAACAACAACTGCTAACACAACAACAGAGGCAGCCGCAAGAGGAGCAGCCGCCGCAACCGTCGCAAATGTTGTTGAACCAGCAGCAGATGGCCTTGGACCAGGCCCAACAAGTCACAACCAGCACCACAAATTGGAATTGAGTCTGCGCTCCGGCTGAGCGCGAACGTGAGCGAAAAACCTGAGCGTGAGCGTGAGCGTAAGCTTTTCGGCCAATTGAGAGAATAAGAGAATTGAGCGAGTTATTAACGAATCAGTGCGCCGGCTCGCTGCACAGTGGGCGGAGAGCGTCTGAAGTGCTGAGAATATATTTGTTTGTCACGAATTTTATATAATATATGTTTGTACAATATATATATATATATATATACATGTATCTATGTAGAGCAGTCAAATTAATATGCAT
Source organism: Drosophila ezoana (assembly GCA_035045725.1). Taxonomy (NCBI): domain Eukaryota; kingdom Metazoa; phylum Arthropoda; class Insecta; order Diptera; family Drosophilidae; genus Drosophila; species Drosophila ezoana. The sequence goes on along the minus strand of JAWNOU010000177.1, from coordinate 16,763,336 downwards.
GTTTCCTTTTACATTCATTACATAATGTTAAGATTATAAAATATTTTATAAACATTTCGTGTTTAAGCAAATGTAATGTTAACGAATTTATAATCCTGATAAATTAAATAGAATTATTTAGAGGCCTGAGAAAATGTGTGAATTTTAAGTTCAAATCATTTAAACAGGCCCTAAATTATGCAGTGTAACCCCTGACTTTAAATGCTTCACTTGTCCCTTCGGCCCAACTGACTCATCAACCCCTAACCACGAAGATCCCGAGATAGTTGACATTGTTGGCCTTTGTTGTGTGAAGAATAGATTTTATTTGAGCATTTGAACCCTTAAGTGAAGGGTGTCTAAGGAAAATGTTGATTTGATCGTCGAAAAAAAACACGGGGCTTATATGTGTTTCATTGTTTTTACATTAATCTATGATCTAGAAAAGATTTTGAGAACGTGTGAACTTAATTGAGAAATACGAATAACAAGATGTCAACTGTAATTAAGTTTCCTTTAAGGTATAATATTTGAGTGAGCAATTTAGATACCCCAACCTATAAATGGATCATAGCTGTACTTGTTATGGTAACTTAGAATCTTTTATAGATTCTATAAATAGGTGAGGCCTAAAACCAACTGTGCTCAAGTTGATCTACGTCTAGTCTTCAACCTAAGCTCCGTGCCGTAGACTAGGCTTGTTAGCTGAGTTTTACTGTAGCACACAAATGTCATATTCGCCCAGACAATCGCGCAGCTGGAGGAATTAAACTTTGTTCTAGGCCTGATCAATGTATTTCCAGCTCTGATCTCACACTGCTGCATCATTCGAATGGAAAGGGTAGAAGATATGCGAGTATTTATAGTTGTGTGGGCGTGCAACAGCTGCGCACAGTGGAGCTCTGGGTGCACCATAATCTGGCTTCTAGGCGGCCCACACACACACACATACACGCACACGCACACACACATGCACATGCAACTGGCGAGCATATCAATAAATTACACTAGAATGAACCCCATCCAGGCTATGTATGTATATGGCGGCGAGCGTTCAATGGTCAACGGCGGTGGTCCTGTGTTAAAGCCAAGTCCAAAGTTAACATGGCCATAAAAGCGGCTACAAAACAAACAACAACAACAACAGCAGCAACAACTGCACAGAGATTGGAGAGGTCGCCCGAGAAATCAACGCAGCTGCGGATGACGAATCGAAATTGACATTGAACTGCAGCCGAGGCGACAACAACGACAACAACAACATCTCAGCAACAACAACAACGACAACAACCACGCTGGAGCTGAACTTGTTGCTGGCAAGTTGCCCGTTGCCCGTTGCCCACCGCCAGTTGGTGGCTTTGCCAGTTGGTCTGGCTTTTTGAAATCCACACAAAAAACCAGTAAACTGTAAAGGTAAACAATACAAAAGCGGGCCAAAAAGTTTAAGGTGTGTTCTTGAGCTTGAAAGTGGCTGCTGCTGCTGCTGTTGCTCTTATACCCTGTACACATTCAAAAATGGCTGTTACAGTTCGTTGTAAATGGATGTAACAGTTGGATGTAGGAAACTGCTTCCTAATAAACTATATATATTCTTGGCTTGCGGCAATAGATGAGTCGAGCTGGAGAATTAATATTGGGAACGTAGATTACAATCAAATGAAGTTCCACTTAATCAATAGTTCAGTCCTCAGTGTATATATCTGAGCTCATGAGAGCTGGAAAACCCAGATGTATTATATAGGCTCATCTAGTGTATACAGATAAGAAATAATCCAATATTCAAATGCCTTCCTCCAATGAGAACAAAAGGCTCATTCTTAGAGATATAACTTTGGGCCTTGTTTACCTGAAATCGATAAATATCGATTTGATTTACAGTTCTTCGTGTACATCTCGGAATTCGCAAGGGATAGAAACACCAGATGTATTATATGGGCTATCGTAGTGTATCAAAAGTATTCCACTATTTTAATGCATTTGACCAATGAGAGCAATAAGCTCATTCTTTGAGATACAGCCTTGGGCTTTGGTATCTACACTTCTGTATACACCATGTTTAAGCCCTGAAAGTTTCAAAATGATTGGACTATCAACAGTCAAGTTACTCTAGACAGCATTTCCCATAGAGCGAGGAAGAGGGCAGAAGTGCACGTGTGTATGTTTTTGCATGCTAGTGTACAGGATATCTGCTCGTTGTTCCTGCTGCAGTATGCCAAATGAGTGGCTGCAGTGATTGGAGCAGTCAACACGTTAACTGGGCTCAATCTGTGGGCCAAGCGGACGGTGGGTGGTGGGTGGTGGGTGGCAATTGCAATTAAGAGCAGCGGCCAAATTGCACAGTGGGCCCCAAGAATCGAATGCAAATTGACATTTGTCACTCGAACGTGCCCACTTGGCAGCAAATTCCAGCACGAGCTGACGCTGCGGCTGTTGTTGCAGCAACATGTGTGCACATTCCAATGGCAATGGCCATTTTCCATGCCCATGGCCAGGTCGGACTTTCAACTGTTGCCGCTACGTTGAACAATTTTTTTGTTTTTTCTTGATTTGACGGATTTTCGCACCATTTTGCTAATCCCCGCCAGAGTTTGGTCATCTGCCAGGCATAAATGTGTTAATGATTTGCTCCGCTGCAACAACAACAACAAACAAACAAGAAGAAGAAGAAGAAGTCTTACCTGTTGCTCTCGGCTTTGCTTGTTGTTTTGTTCTTTTGCCGACAAATGCAAATTCTCAATTCTATTCTCGTCACGTCAAATATTTGTATAGATTTTCACCTTCGCGTCTCCCGGCTGCAAGTGCATTCTGGCACACAGGTGTTAAAACTCGCAGCTCATTGTTAATGCGTGTGTGTTGCCATTGTTATTGTTGTTGTTCTGGATGCTCATCGGTTTCCTGAAAGACGTTTGCATATTGCGGAATTTCCAGCATTTGCTCGATTCATCGAAAGGGTTCCCGAGAGAAAAAAAACCCACCGCTGACGCCTCGCCCAACACCTTTTCATATTTGCATTTGGCCTAAACAATGCGCACAAAAGCCGCAACAGGTGCATTCTTGCTTGGCTCAAACAGATGTTTTGCATCCTCACAGATTAGACATTAGAATTGGATACGCTAGACAGGAATTACATTCGACTGAAGTGCAATAACCAAAACTGAAGACGTAAATGCCACGAAGCAATCGAATAGGGAATTCAATAAAAAACAAAAGCTAATATACAGTTTAATATTGTTTAAATACTCATTTGTAATTCCCAAATGGTTATGGCACTAATGCACTTAATACGATATCGCAACCGAATAGGACAAACTGTTTTCAATGATTTAGAATAGGATAGTCTTGGCTCAGAGTGTCTGGCAAGAAGATATTCCTGAGTATATCAAGCAGATCAGCAGATATTTATTAATCGTCTAATAGTGAAAGATATGGAAATCATTAGAAAAGTAACCTAATGGCCAAAATGCCAACCATCATAAGAATTGGATAATTTTCTTCGAATTAATGGGAGTTTGAACAATTGTTTTGGAAATTTAAAAACCTGCCAATCAGAGGAACGTAAAAATAGCCTTTTTCTTGCTGTAATTCAATGTTGCGGGTCAACAAACTGCAGTCTATAAATTCAATCAAGACCGTTTTTATCGAATATCGAATATCGTATTCGCAGTTTCTTTATAGAATGTGATTGATCAGACTTAAATTCAACGTTTGCATGTCCGATTCCCATATTCGCTAACACCTCAGTTAAGTTCGTTTTGTGCTCCTTCTGCCCCCCTCCTTCCTCTCATTATAATGATCAGTTTCTCAACTTCTGGCTGCCCCCTCAATCATTGCCCATAATATCGCGAACTGCGGGACTAAAGAGCGATCGCTCAAACCAATCAAAACAGGCACTTAACATTTGGGAACCCACAAAAATACACACACACACGCGCACACACAAAGCTCCAAATGCTCGTTAGCTGGAAAAGAAGAAAAAACAACAACAACAGCAAACAGAATACGCTGAGTCACTCGGACATGGCCGAACATGTCCGTCCGACTGTTCTGTTCGGCTTCGGTTCGCTTCGGTTCGGTTCGTTTCTGTCTATTTGTTGTATGCGCAACGCCCTCGCCTGCACCCCCTCGCCCCCTCGCCTTACTCGCTTGATCGACGCGCTTTGCCAGCAATCAAGCCAACTGCTTCGCGACTGCTCTCCTCCCACCCCCTTCCCCGCTGACTCTGCTCCCACTGAGGCCCAATGCCTGCCAGCAATCAATGCTGTATGACAGCTAGGTTAACAGTCGATCCTACGCGCTTCCTCTTGATTTCGTTAAGTAAATCTCCAGCTTGGCTTGGGCAACCTTCATGTGCGCGTCGCCGTCGTCGTTGTTGTTGTTGTTGGCGTCGCCATCTGTCCGTCCCTCGCTTACTACCTCCCTCCCTCGCTTCCTCGCTTTGTCTGTAGTTTTCATGGCTTGGTCGAGATCATGATCATGGCTTTAACTGGCTCTTGGCAAGAGGCAAAAGTACGTGTATTTTTAACTTGGCTCTTGGCTCTTGGCAGCGACTGCGTTTATTATTGTTGTTGTTGTTGTTGCTGTTGTTGTCGGGCCCCAGACGACAGACGATGTTGGCTCTTTAGGCGCAGCACACCCCGCCCCCCCTCTCTGCCCGGGCCACTCTTCATCTTGGATCTCCATCTGCGTCGGTTTTCTTTTTAAACGCTTTTAAACACCTGAGAAACTTGCTTTTTAATGTGCGCACATGTGTGCGGCTCACGTTGATGATCAAGTTGATGATCATCATCGTCTAGGCCACGGCCCGAGCTTCAGCTCCAGCTCCAGCTCCAGCTTTGGCTCTGGCTATGTGCCTCGTTTGTGCGATGATGAAGCAAATATAACAAATCTCAAAGTTATCAACCCGACACGTCGCCTGCGTCTTCGCCTTGCGCCACGCCACGCAGCTGAGTAAATCAATTGACGCGCACAATTCTAGGAATTCAGCGCGCTGAGCTCCAAGTGCAAGCCCCTGTCGACCCCCCCCTCCCCTCACCTGCCCGCTGACCGCTGTCCAAGTCTAGCTCATGCTCATTTGAATGCGATCGCGTTGGCCGCTGCTCGTTAATGTGTTTGGCTGCCCCCACGGGGCATTTGGCAGCGGCAACATTTGTCAGTCGTAGCCGCAGCAGCAGCAGCAGCAGAGGAGGCAGCAGCCGAGATTTATACCTAAATGATTAACCATTTCTTGCTGCTAGGCCGGGCAGCGAGTCCGGGTGGGTGCCACTTGGTGTGAATTTGTAATGCGCCCGCTTTTTACTTGGCATTGACTTTGGGTATTCGAGTTTTGGGTCTCTTCGTTTTGGTATGCTGCCTGCTGCCTGAGCTGCTTCCTCTTCCACTGCTGCTGCTGCTGCTGCTGCTGACCATTCTTTGGCTGCCTGGCGATTGACACCTGCATGCATTTCTTGTTTCTCAGGTGTGCGACGGCTCAGCTCAGGTGTCTTTCACTGTGTGTGTGTGCGTGTGTGCATGTGTGTGTTTCTTTATTTCATTTCTTCATCTCTTGCCTGTTTTTCTTTTCTTTTTTTTTTTTTTCGGAGTTGAGTCATCGGCCATTAACAATATTGTTGTTGTGGCTGCTATTCGAAAGGATTTCATTGCTCATCTTTTTTCATCGTGCTGTCGCAGGTAGTTTTTATTAGTGGCCGATTTTGTTGTTGTGGCCATGTTGTGATTGTCCCACAGTCCCAGCGTCCCATATTGAAAATCGCATTTCGACCTCTTCGAGGTCTTTTGGAACGGAACTCGCTTAATGCATTTGCTGTGCGTTTTAATTGGGCAAAGTGCATTTTACTGCCCCCGGCGAATACAAACAAACACGTGTACACATACCCTGTAGACAAACACAAAAGATAGGACACGTAATGTTTATTTTACGAGCATAAGGAGTTAAGTTTGGGCCGGAAACAATGCTGATATGGTATTAAATTAGGAAAAGGATTATTTTAGATGAAGTAATTTAAAAATGTTTAAAAAAAAAGTCAAAGAGTCATCAAAAGTTCATTTATAGTGCTTATTTGTCAGGCCCTGTCCCTTTCCTATTAGATTATCTACATTCCAATTAGATTCAGCCTCTGCAAACATTTAATAGCTGCGTATACACAGGGTGTCTCCAGCTGTAGCTCTCCTTTATGATAACAGTTATTTCTTTTGTTTCCTTTGCGCTAGTTCGTTGCTCTCTTCGCTGCTGACCGGCAAATTGTCGATTGTCTTTGATTAAGTGACAGAGCAAGAGGCAGAGCATTACATAAAATCAACTGCAATTAGTTGGCGCACTCACGTATACAACATGTGTGTGCGTGTGTGAGTGTGTGTGTGTGTGTGTCAAAGCGGGTCACAAGCATTTCGCCAGCCAAAAAGCAAACAGCTCGAAAGCTTGAAACTTTTGTAGTTGGCAGCCCAAAAACGAGGGTACTTTACCGTTGTGTGTGCAGGTGTGCGAAAGCATTAAAATTCCACTCGAAAAGAGCTGAAAATTTCACAAAGCAAAGCAACAACAACAACATCAACAGCAAGCACGTTAAAAATGTTGCCAATGGCGCTGGCGTCTTCCAGCCGCAGCTCCAGCTACACCAACAACAACAACAACGACGCCGACTCAAGTTCCAGCTTACAGCGTACAGTTAACAGCTGAAAGCAAAATTAAATGACTGCACAAAGTTCAGGCGTAAGTACGAGTGCTTAAAAAAGTCGCACGACACTCAAATCACGACTAGAAAACTGAAAAGGTTTCGGAGCAGCAGCAACAACAACAACAACAACATCGTCGAAACTTCCAAGTTGCAAGTTCAGTGAAGTTCAACGCGAAAAACGTGCGGGAGCAAAAGCAACACTAGTTGTTGCAGCTGGCAACAGCAAACCCTCGCCCTCTCCCTCTACCTCCCTTACCCCTCTTTAACAGTAACAGCCAATCATAATCACAAGCAGGCAATCAAAATTTAAAATTTCTGCTGCTGCGCCGTTAATGAGCGCCTCAATAAGCTTTATCTGGCGGAAGCTTCGGCCTCTGTTTCAGCCCGGGGCCAGCTGCGCAGTCGCAGTCGCAGTCGTCGTCGCCGTCACTGCTTGCAGGTGTGCGGCAATAACAACAGAAAAGGCTGCGTCATTGATTAGCGCGCAGCGCAACAAAAACTAAAACTAGACTGAGAGAGAGAGAGAGACAGATGGAGAGAGCCTGGATGGCGTCTGAGAGCAGCTGTCGAGAGCGCAAAGGAAGAGCTTAATTTACATGTGACAATTGCGAGCAAAGAGCTTTTGCTCTTATAAATTATATTTTCATGATTCTACATTTGGGTATGCCCCATTTCGCGTATTATTGCGGGGTATTGCAGCTGGACAATTGGCTTTTGGTTCGTTTGCGCCGCCCGCGACAGGCAGCTGCCAAAAAACATAAGTCACGATTTTCGCTTTTGTTAATTCATCAGCGAACGATTTGCATTTTTTGTGGCTGTTCATTTCTTTACGATTTCTTTGGCTCGTTAATCTTTCTGGTGCGACCCTTTGCAACGGCGGCAGCAACAACTCACAGCTTACAGCAACAGCAACAGCAACAACAACAACGGGCAACAAGCAACTTTAATTAGCATTTTTACGCCAACAACAACAACGTCGACGACGACAACAGCAGCAACTGCAATTATCGAACAACTGCAACTAGTTGGTCTGCTCTGGTTGCGGGTGGTTCGCCAATTGGCAGCTGCAACAATTCCAGGCCATGGGGCTCCATTTCCCACAGCCAATCGAGAAGCCGCCTACTTTTTGTCTGCCGCGAATTTCAATTAAACGGCACGTCAGCAACGATAAGACGCCAGCAACAGTTGCTGCCGCTGCCGCTGCCTCTGTTGCAGTTGCAGTTGCAGTCGCAGTGACAGCAATGTGTTAACAATTTTTGCGGCACAACAGCTGCGCCAGCTTGTGGCACATCTGCAAGTAGCCTAATTACGGCTCAAGCAACTGACATCCCGGCCAGACGGTAGCCGTTGCCGTTGCAGCTGAATTGGCGGCAGCTTCTGCACTTCTTCTAGCCCAAATTGAGTGCAGTTGCTGCCGCTTGGCCTTGCCTCTCGTGCCTAATCCTCATCAGCGTTTTAGCACATCAAATTAAGCGCTCGTTAGATGTTTGCCATGCTACATTTTGACACTGCACTAGGATACCCTATAAAAGTAATAAAATAGAATCGCAAAGAATAGAATCGAAATAGAATAGAATAGATATATCTGCAATCCGGCGGTTTCCAATATATGTACATCCTGAGAGTAGAAGTCGGAACATACAGCTTTTAAACTAAGCAACAGACAGACATATATGGATCAAGAATATATATATAGATACTTATATATGTTTGGTCCCCTTCTATGTTTTGCAAGTTTCATGACAAAATCAATATACCCTCAACAGGGGCATAAAAATGCGTCCATTTGCCAATTCCTAAAGTTTTATGTCCTGCGCAAGAAAGCAAACGGTTTGCGCCTGATTTCATCCCAAATCAGGTTACATGCTGCCAGAACTGAGCTCAGCCTTCCAGTTGTGGCAAGCAGAGTTCGTGTCGCTAAAGAGGTCGAAGCTGCCCCGTCGAAGGGGCAGGCGCAGCAGCGCCTGCGTCGTGGCATCGCGTAATTACACTTAAGTACCGCCAATCGAGCCCCAAACAACTGACAACCCACTGAACCCAAAATAAAAAAATAAGAAAAGCCAACAACGTGAAGCTGCAAATTAAATGCCACGCAGTGTGGCAGGCAAAGGCGCTTGAGTCCTTGCAGCAGCATCTGAACGCAAAGTGAATTGTAATTGGGAACACGAAGCGGTGGCTGCTGCTGCGGCTGCTGCTTGTGGCAGCTGTGTCGGCAACACTCGAAGCGCGACTAAATGCGCAAAAATGTTGCAAAGACGGTAATTTACAATTGCAACAAAATGTTGCACGGCACCACTCGTTGGCTGCGACTCTGACTTGCCCGACTGTGGCTATACCCTGCCCCGCAGGCCGGTGCTTTGGTTGTTGCTCGTGTTGCACCTTGAGTGCCTCTTGTGGCACGTCTATTAGCCCGAATTGGCTTTTGGCCATTGGCAGCTCTGATTGCAGTTGAGCGAAGTGCGCCCAAAGCTGATTCTAAATTGGCTGTAAGTGTATATAAATGAGCCGCATGGACGATTGTGGCTAGGATATGCAACTACTTACACAATACCAAAGGGAGAACGAGAGAGAGAGAACGGGAGAGAGGGCCCAGATACTTTAGCTTTCAGTATAAAAATGAGTATAAGCTCAGTCAAAGGCTAGAACTCGTAACTTTTAATATAAAGCTCAATTATATAAAGAGCTATTTAGGTAGAGTGCGCGCTGATCTCGCCGTCTCTCTCAAACATCGCCTTTCTTTGCGATTCTCTTTAGTTCAAGGCAAGCTCAAAGATGCATGTTTATTATTGAGTTGTGAGAGTAAGCGCATTAGAGAGTGCTTTTGATAGAGAAGAGTGGCAATAGATAAAAGCAAAGAAATATGTACATTGCCAACATTCTGAGTAAATCAGCTTTGCTCGTAACTATCTAAAACTAATCATCATATATGGAATATATATATAAGTACAGCATTCGTAAGTCGTTGAAGCTGAGTTCACCTTTGGCCCAAGCAATCTGCAACTTCTCTAAAAGCTTAACAAAGCGCAGCCGCAGCGCATTCAGTGGCCCATCGGCTACTGTGAGTAGCTGCTGCTGCTGCGACTTTTGCTGCTGTCCATGGTGAAATCGAAAAGTGTTCTGGACAGGAAATGTGGCTGCCACCAACACCAGGCAAACAGGCAACCAGGCAGCCAGGCAGCCAGAACAAAGGCAACAGAACGAGGCGCGACAGAAGCCCAAGAGGAATGCAAACATGAAACACGATAATTGAGCAGCGTGGAAAAATTGCCAAAGACGCGAAATGGACAAATACGAATTACAGTATCCAAATCAGTGTCTTCCTGCCCCCAAGCGGCTCCCAGCAATTTTGTATATGCGGCAGCTGCAAAATTCATTTGACAAAAGCAACAGCAGAAACGGCCCCAAGTGGCAGCCACCAAAGGGTGACCAGCCCGTACAGGAATTCAAATAACTTGGCGTTTAATTTATGAGAATGCGCGGTAGCCGTGGCTGCTGTTGCGGCTGTTGCTGCCTCCATGTTGCAGATGCTGCACATGCGCGGCGATAAAAATATTTTGGCCCAAATTGAAGTCTGCCTCGCTGCCCCGCTGCCCCTCTGCCCCCCGCTCCTGGTCGGCGCATTTTATTAATCATGTGCGTAATTTATTTGGGCAGCCGCGCGCAATTTCACCCAAATGGAAATTGGCACGGCCGCGTGGACCGGGCATCCTTTTGGGCTCGATCCCTGGGCAGATTGGGGCACGCCTGCGCCTCGGGGCGGCCATCGGGCCGCACATAATTTACATATTTTTACCGCTTGGCCGCAATATTGTCACAGGTGAAAGATGCGCAATCAGCGCACCAGCTCGGTTCACTGCACACGGCCACGCCCCTCTATTTCCGCCTCATTCAGCGAGTCGTTTATCATTTCTCTCCTTGTTAACCAGCTTCAGACTCGGCCGTGTGTAATTTGTCTGGCATGCTTATCAGTTGCCGCTGCCTGGCGATAATTTCGACTCGGACTCGCACTCGCAATCTCCAGCAAATATACATTTGTCTTTGAGCCCGGCCCGGCCCAGGAGCAGGAGCAGGAGCAGAAGTAGATGCCGCTGCAGGACCACCATTACGACCTTATCTTATCTCCTGCCGTCGCCGATGACTCGACAATTTACTCATGGGCACTTGCTCCCAGGCCCAGGCCCAGGTTCAGGCCGGCGCTGGTTAATTATCTAGCAAAACCTCAACGAGGGTTGCTCGAAGAAAACTTTGCAGCTTAGGTAAAAATCTGAGTTGTCATTCAATAAGGCAATGAGATAAATATAAGAGAGAAGAATATTATGGGGCTCAGGTAAAAATCTGAGATGCCGAAATCGAAAGATATGGCAATAAGATATATATGAGACTTATGCCTTTCAACGGGTGAAAAAGATAATTATAAGACAAAGGAACACTTTTCTGGACTTTTCAAAATAAAACAAGTACAAGGTTCTCCCGGGAGTGCCCAACTGGAGGATACCTTGTGAACCTTCTTTTACCAACACCAAATGCAGGTCGTTTAAATGGGTTAATGTGCCATATTTCTATTTAAATTTCACTAGCTCCATTAAACTTTTTTGTTTTCCTTTTTAAGCCAGATTTAGCTGCTTAGGGTTTAGTCTAAGGCTTCGAGCTAGTTTTGAAGCGACCCTCGCTGGCTCTATCGCCCTTTGGAGCGTTGTGTTTGTGTTTGTTTCTATCGTCAACGTTTCCCACTTTGCGTTGTCCTGTTTGTTTTGGTGTGAAACTGGTGAGACAGTCGCCCGGGCAGGTAGCCGGATGATACCAACTGGGACCTCTGCGAAGGGGTCGCTATCTCTCTCCCTCTCTCTTTCTCGTTCTCTCTCTGGCTGTAGCTATCTCCGGGCAGCTATGTGGCCTCCACTTGAGCCCGAACACGTTGCACGTGTGCATCGTGTGTTAATCTCTGTTGACATTCCTGGAACTGTGATCTTTGATTTTGGCCGACGGTTTTTAAGTTGGTTTCGCATTACGCACGTTCGAGAATTCCTGCCTTTAATAAGCGTTAAGTTGCCAGGACTCAGCGACAAATTACCAAGGACACTTTGTGTGTGCAGCGACTCAATTTGCCTGTCGCAGTGCCTGCTGCTCCTGTGCGCTCGATCGGTTGCATGCCCCGGGCGCAGTCGGGCAAACAAGTGTTCAAATTAATGAGTCTCAGATTTGTTAAATTTCGTGGCTCATTTCGATGCACATACACATGGGCGTGGCACACACGCAGCCACATACATTAATCGTGAATCGAAGACCCGAAGAAAAACAAACCGCATAATGCGCTCATCTCCAGACCCAAAAGACCATCATTTTTATCGGACGAATACCATAAGCCGCTAGCCCCCGAGCATATTAATGAGTTTTGTGTGCGTTAAGATTCAGGAATTTTAAGAAAATATGCATGAGAAGAAAACACATCGGATTTTGAATACTCTGTAGATCTAGTTTGTCCTAAAGAAGACAAGCTATATGATAGTTCGACTTGACATGGGTTTGTAAATATATGCTGGGAGAATTGTGAGATTCTTAATATCTGATTCTGTTCAAGATAGATTTCCAACCGATTCTTCCAATAGAGCCTTATTATGTAGTAGTCAGATTTGGATAAGACTTTGTTTAGATAGAAGAAGCGTAAAGACATCTGAAAAAACCACAATTTCCTTTAAAAAGATCTCCGTTTTCTGCAATACTGAATGTCCCAGAAAGAAGAACCTATCTGGAGGGCAAACTAAGCGACTCGTTTGCCTAGAGCTACTCCATCTTCCGCTGCACACTTTGTGACAAAATTATAGTACCCGCTGCAAGGGTATACAAAAAAAAAGGTCATAAATTTATTTTCGTAGAAACAAGTGCAGCACAGGGGCTGGCATTGTTGTTTTATTTTCTTCTGTATTTGATGAACGGGGGTGTTCGGTTTGGGGATCAGCATGCAGTCGGGTTCGTTGCCTGCCGAGATTGAGGTTTGAGTTCTGTTGTCGCACAGGATGGGGGCGATTATCTAAGGGCATTTAATTATTCCAATTTAAATGCAAACACTTGTCCGAGCCGAACTCCTGGCCACGTATTCATTCCCGGAATTTCTGTGTCTTTTAATTCCCATTCAATTGCTGTGTGGGCGCGTCTCGCTTGAACTGTCCATTTGATGGAAATTTTCCAGCATTACGTAAAACAATTTCCATCACAAAAATTATTATCAGCGAGTGGCTCCCTTCTTTTTTGGGTTCACTTCAGGGCAGTCCGGCGTAGTCGGTGCTTATCGGTAGCCCTGCGTTGGGCCCTCATTAATCAGAGCAAATATTGGCGCACATTAGGTCATCGTGGAGTGATAAACCGATAAAGACTAACAAAAAAGAAAGAAAGAAGCAACAAGTACGTCTTGAGGCTTGAGCTCTGAGCTGAGAACAAATACCAAACGCTGCGACAGGAAATGCGTTCACTTTATGGTGCCATCATATTTCACTTGATAAGAAATGTAATTCATGGCAACAACAAGAGTCATAACAACAACAACAACAAGAAGAAGACGCACTTGTAGCTGGCAGTGGGACTTGTGGTGGACTTATGTGTGCACATGCTATATGGAGTGTCAGGTTTGTCCATAGCCAAATCCAATGCGGCCTGTTGACTGCAGACCGTAGACTGTGGACTGTGGAGTGTATCGCATTACCCACTCGAGTTGGCACTCTTTTTCCATTTTCCCAGGCGGCAGAACTTTCAAAAGAAAGAGACTGAAAGTCACGTCGCGTTTGGCTTGGAGAATGTCTTTGGGCAGATGGAGTTGTCGGGGTCACCGACGTATGTAGCTGCTTTGACCATTATGTTTTATGTTTTGCGTTTCTTTTAATACCCTACTATGAAAATCGCTAAAGGGCATGATGATTTTGTGCGAGTGTAGGTAACGGTAGCAGGCAGCAACCGATTCGATAAGTTTCAAATTGATTTCTGTTCGTCTTTCGTCAGCTTGATCTCGGCAAATAAGAAATATATATAGAGGCCTGAGAATATCTCGCTTCATTTGCCTAAGATCGATAAATATCGTTTCAATAACTAGATCTTTTCAGCATATATCAAAATTGGAATGCAGACTCGTATACTTTGCACATATAAGGTATATTAGAAAAGTATAACTATACTTGCTTTTAAAGGTCATGGTTCATTTGACTCACCCGATAGACAACAAAGCTATGCAAGCATACATGCCCCCCCACAGCAATCTCGACTCTGTTAACAGGGTATCTTCCAGTCGAGCACCCTCCACTTAGGCACTGTTGCTTGTTTTGCTTTTTTTTAAGCGTCTGTGACAGTTTTATGGCGCATTTGGTTGCATTGATTTGGGTTCCATTTTTAACACTTTTCGAAATTTAATACAAGCCGCATTCATATGCACAGTGTAATACGAGATTTATGGTACGAGTATGAGTATTATCGGGCCAAGACTCTAACCGAACGCAAAGGCCCACATCATTTTCGGTGCGATTAACGCGCCGCAAGAATTCGATTCAATGGGATTCAGAATCGAACTCAGAAATTGCCGTTGGCCCAGCTTAATTGGAGCCGCATTCTATGGCTGTGCGTGCGAGTGTGCTGAGTGTGGATAATAGGCTGGAAATTATGTTTTTATTGAAATAAATTAAGTGCACGTGCGCTCATGTGGGCTCACCAGAGTCGTCGTCATGGACTGTTCCATGTCTACGCTATGATAATGGGCCTCAACGCACGGAGACCTCAATTGGCATAGCCCTAGGCGAGAGGGGGAGACGGGGCCAGTCCGCATGTGCCCCTATGACAATGCAAATGTTAATCCAATCTAATTCTAATACGCACTCATTCAAAGTCGAGTATTCAAATAACTAACCACAATTTATAAAAAAATTCAGCCTTGACTTAGCCCAAATCAATGGGCAAAGGTGAACATATGCCTGGCTCTGGGTGGCGCAACTAATTAACACATTTATTAAACGAAACAAGTAAGGGTGCTCTAGTCGGACGTGCCTGACTAGGAGATACCCTGGACTAATAAGTCAAAAAACTAGGAAAATCTGATTAGCTTAGGGCAAAGTATGTATTTTTCGCATTACTAATTTTCCATTACTTTAAAGTGCCTTAATTCAATCCAATTCCACGCTCGAATCATTTTATTTTAAATCTATTTTAAACGAGACTAAATAGTCCTCAAATTAGAAACCAGCTCCCTGCTTTTATGTTCAAGTCAAGGAACCTGATTTCTTTATCTATGCTTTTTTACTGGGTCTTCCCCAAAAGATTTTCATAACACTTTTCATTACCAAATAAATTGGATTTACGATTTGAACCTCAATATATAATATATACAAATAATTACCTAAAATACACAATTTTAATTCATTTTTATATACATAAATCAAATTCGAAATTATATATTAAAATAAAATGAAAGCTGCAATTGAAAAACGCATAAAAAAGATCATTAAATGAAATATGAACAGCATAATTTGGCCAAATAGAAGCCGTTAAAAGGCATGTCCATATGTACACTCACACACAGTGTCCAACAAAAGTCTGGGCAACAATTTATTTAGCACACGCTCTGCCCGCAGGTCCACAACAACAAAAGCAACAACAAAAGCAACAACAATAACAACAATAAACTAAAAGTTGTCTGTGCCATAAACATAACATGAAATTTATTTAATAATATAAACAAAATGTGCGCCAAATTGCGTATCAACAGCAGCGCTGGAGACACACACACACACACATACACACACACACACATGTGGGACTCTGGAGTAGCTGCTGCTGCTGCTGCTGGCCACGTTGGGCACGGTGGCCAAATGGCCAAATGGCCTGTTTGCCTAGGCTGGACATTAACAGGTCGTAAACCTTTTGGCGCGGCCAAACAAAAGACAAGCGCTGAAACGAATCACAGACTAGCCAATGGGCAGGGGCAGCGATCGGGGCGGGGGCATGGTCTCCAGCACGGGCACGGGCACGAGCTCCGGATCTGGCTGGAAATCTGAGCCAGCTCTTTTGGGTCTGTACAAAACGGCGCTCTGTCAAATAAGTACCAAAATAGCGGCGCAAATTTGACCAGAGACATAAATAAGTTTTATTGTTGTTAGGCTGGGCAAACGTTTTTGTTATTGTTGTCGTTGTTGTTGCTGTTGCGGGGGCGGCACAACAACAGCAGCCACAGCAACAACAACAACAACAACGAAACCTGCCACAACTCCCGTTGGCTGCAGCTGCGCATGCGCAGACAGCAAATGGACAATGCGCATTTGCTTTGCTGTGGTAATACCCTGTACACATTGAAAGTGAATAAAAGAGGGTATTATGTTTAAATGCAAATGCAAGTAGCAGGTTGAAGGAGGTAGCTGCGACTGTATTAACTATATATTCCTGATCAGCATCTGTGCAAGAGTCGAAGTAGCCCTCTCCCTCTGTGCGTTCACCTGTCTGCCTGTCTGTCTTTCTATCTATATGAACTTTAGACTAGAATTTCAGAACGTAATTCATTTTATGGCCCTTAGCGAAGAGCAAGAACAGACGCTACATGAAGTGCGCTGCAAGAGGCGTGCGAATGTGTGCATATCACTGTATATGGCATTGGGTACAGGGTATATCTTAGTCGGCTAAAGCGTTGACAATCGTTGTTGCTGTTGTTGTTTTTGTTGTTGCTGGCTTTGTTATTAAATATTACGTACGTTTGTTGTCTGTACATTTGTTTATTGCCTCGCAGCGGCATTCAGCGTGCGCCCAGTTGTCATAATTGAATTCCAGCAGCGGGCGTTACGTTTGCCCAGTTACCGCTGCAGATCGCAGATGGAAATAGTAACCACAGTCCCAGCCCTCCCCCCAAACTTGCCTCCCTCTCTCTCCAACTGTCACACACTGCCCGTCGTCCCTCGCTCCCTTGGGCTGCACTTGCGTGCTGAGAATTTGATCGATTCGTTCGATTAGTTTGCGGAACATGCAATCGACACGCAGCATTCTCTTTCAATTGAACTGCAACTGCAACAGCAACAGCTAGTTGCCCCCAGGGAGGGGCGGCAGCTGTGCGGGGGTCGAGCTGTTGATTCAATTTACTCGCATTTGCCGCCAAACGCTGCTGGGCCTCGACACGACACTCCCGCAATTGGGAAATTGTCTCATTGCAATCCCAGACAGCTGACTTTGGCTCAAATGACAACTGGTAATACGCGCTATTAATATCGGAGCTACATGTGTCCCAACAGGCCCGGGGTCGAGGTGTAGCTCCATGTAGCTAGCTGTGTGTAACTGAGTGTAACTGTGTGTGGGTGTGGCCTAGTCAGTGGGGTCGATTACACTAGGAGTCCAGGAAATGAAAACCAAAGAGTGTGGCGATTAGTGGTGCATATTGTTTAACAATTAGATATCAATTAACATGTAAATATAGTAGATGTATGTATATGTATGTAGGCACGTCAAGCTTACTGTTTGCTGCCTTGCAATTGAATTTTGCTCCTCTATGCGATTCTCATTGATTCATGTAGGACTAGCAGGTTTTCATGCTTTTATTATAGGTGCGTTCAAATGTTTTTATGTTGAAATTCAGTATGCAAATTTGAAAAAAAAAGTATTGCTATATTGTGCTTCTCGCTGCGCTTCTCAAAAATTTAAGTAGGGCTCGCTTGCTTCAGCGAAGAACTTGCTTATTTGTAAGCTCAATACTTATTAACAATTGCGATGGCAATCTTTGCTTATAAGGACTAAATTTTAGAAATAAATTGGAATAAGTACATAAACCACATACATATATCGAAATAGTTGAAATCATCATTTATAAATAAAAAAAGAATATATGGTGAACATAATTAAACTGATCTTACTTTAAGTATTGAATTTTGCTTTTAAAGTTTCTTCTTTCTTAGGCACACAAAATTAGTTTTTGACTTTCTCTACACAAAATCTGAAAACCTTTAAACTAAGCTTTATTTAAGCATTGAACGTTGTATGTATTGAATAAATGCCAGATCAATATAGGATATTTGAGGGTTCACATGATTTTGATTTGACCAAGAATAATGTTGCCAGATTAAGATGACAAATTGATCTAGAAGGAAAGTCATTCAGTCAAGACAAACAGTTTTCTATATACGGATAATAACAAGCCCATTTCTTGTGATTTCTCTGTATGAATATTTCAACAGACGCTTCTTGCAATACCCCAGAACATTTAAAACCTTAGTCAAATTATTTAAGACCTTTTGTGTAGCCAACCCAATTCCGGCCGAAAAGCTAATGGCTTAAAAAGACGAGGCAAACAGCCCACACAGACACGCAAAGTCGGCTTGTAATGCTTCCTCTTCCAAAATGGGCAGCTTCAGTTGACAACTGGAGCAAGTGAAGTGGCCCAAGTTGGTAGATCTCTGGCTGCCCGGCTGCCTGGCTGCCTGCTTGGCTGGACGCACTGGGGGTCAGTGCTTCGTTTACAAGATATTCAAAGAGCTTTGCATATTTTAGGCGCGCTCGACGACATTTGAATGGAACATAGGCAGCAGCAGCAGCAGCAGCGGCAGCAGCAGCAGCAGCTGGAGCAAGTGCTACGCAGCGCCAAAGACGACAAATGCCATGGAGCATGGTCTGTGGAGCTGCCGTGGACCCGGGTCTGCAGGTGGTCGTCGTACAACTCTATTTTTTATTTTGTCGCGTTCGCTGAAGTCTTTGCAGCGGTGGTCGCTCGTTTATAAGCCGGGCCAAGCTGCTTGGCTTTGGCAGCGGCATTTGGCTTTGTCGGCCCGCTTTTCCAGCGCATTTCCATTGGAAAGCCCCGGCAGGCAGCGGCGGGCAGCGGCAGGCAGCATAGAATGAATGCAGATAGCACTCGGCCATTGTATCTGTATCTGTATCTCGATCGTCGTCGTGGGGCGTGTGGCGTGCGTCCATTGGTGGCAAGTAGAAGAGGGAAGCGGGGGGCAAGTCGACGTCTTTTGCATTTTATGCGGCTTTTGGTATGTTCATTGTGAATTTATTGTAGGTGATTTTATCGCTCAAACAAATGTTGCATTTTACAAGTGCTTCAAGTGCTTGTTGCCAACGTTTGCTAAAGACGGCGCTTATTAATGAGCTAGAGCTAGAGCCAGACCTCGGACTAAAGCTGGAGCTGAAGCGGCGACTAGATCTGGATCTGGATCTGGCGCTGGCGCTCGCTAGTTGCACGCAGCGGGTGCTTGGAAACTGGCAACTGGCAACTGGCAACTGGGAAACTGGCCTCTTGGGCAGTGGGAGTTGGAAGTTGGGTATTGGGAATTGGGAATTTGGTGGGCTGCGCCCGTGTCTAATCGCAGCCCATTGAGTGGGTTGTCCCGACTTGTGGCCTGTCGATAAGCCAGCTGCTCTGTTGGCCAATTTCAGCTGTTACTTTTGGCCAAACAAATTGGAATAATCATTCCTTTGGACTCTACAAGCGTCACAGCCAGACTCTATACATTTTCAGCACAATTAATTTCAAATTAAGCCTCCAGCTCGTTCGTGTTGAAATTTATGAAAATTGCCCAAAAATTGCTCGCGTCGATTCGATTCGATTTGATTCGATCGACGAAACCGAAACCATGACGAGCCCATGCCCCAGCATTATTTATAGAATATTGGCATTATAGAAACCCAAGACATATATGCATATATGCATATAGCTATGAAATATCGTTACTCTTGCTGGGCTCAGCAATGACAGCTCCAATTTAGGCGCCAGGCGCTGTCCGTAACTCGATTATAAAACCAAAGTATTTATTTGTTTTAAGTTAACGAAAAAAGACTTTAGAATGTGAATAGCAGTAATAAAACAATTAATGGATAGTTTTTTATTGAGCACTGTGAGCTTTGCGGGTTCCGGCCTTGAATCCGTTGAGTGTATGGATCTTAGACGGAGTGTCATGTGAAAAGTATCCCTTTTAAGATAATTATTTGGATACAGTGTGATATTTGTAGACCTTAGTAGAGAGTACTATAATTTTGCCAGACTCCATTAAATATATATATAGACATGTTCGCCTCTGCGTTCTTCTGTCTGTCCGTCTGTCAGTCCGTCTGTCTGTTTCTATGCAAACTAGTCTCTCAGTTTTAAAGCCATCGTCTGGAAACTTTGCATTGTCTGGAGAAAACTCGGCATTTACTAATTCAAATGTATCATATAAACCAAATCTCATCAAGATGACATTACTATTTCATACAGCTCTGTAGGAAGCATAGGAAAAATGCCCAATTCAATTTCCTCTTATTATAATAGTTTGTTTATCTTCACAGGTGTTCAATTCCTTAACTTCAGGCCTAGTGCATTTCAAATCGATCTCTATTATCACCATACTTAGTGTTACATCAAGTTATAGATTCCACATAAAATAAGTTTTGACATCGTTTGAATATACATTCGATTTTTCCAAGCAGTTTAGGGTAGTGGCAACTTCTTGTTGAACTTTGAGTTAACGATAAATGCCCATGAGCAGGCCGCTTGTTTTCCAATTACGGCCATCAATCATTTTGACGGACAAAAAACAACACAGAAATCAATAGCATTAGTAATAGAAATTCTGAGGGGCCGTAAAAACGCACGCAAAGGGCCAAAAGGACTTGGCCAGAGCTGGTGCTGGTGCTGGTAGCAGGCACACCTGCGTCTATTAAGGCTAATCAATGTTTAACACAAACACACACTCGCACACACGGACGGGGCCAAACATCAATCAATTGATTGACCCGGTCAACCTTTGCCACGACGGTGATTAGAACAGCGCGATGCGCTGTCCATTTGCGAGTGGTTTGACAAGTGGGCGCAGGGTCAGGCTCAGGCTCGGGCGGGGAGTGGGGTTCACTTGGAGCGGCAAATTGCTGTCACAAGCGCCAAATTATGCGCTCGCTCCAGTGTCTGGGACTTAATCGAAGACAAACATCTAATTGACATAAAGCCGACATGGTAAACGACGCAAAACCAGCCAAATAGTTGGCCACCAAATGAAGACTCCAAGCGAAGAGCCACAGAGGCAGGCGACCAGGCTGCCGGCTCGTATCTAACATCTATTGGCGATATTTATGGCAATGGTTCAAGAGTTCAAAATGCAACCAGTTGGGCTGCCAGTTGGAAGTGCAGTTTAATCAAGGCTTAGGCGATGCTCCGGCGACTATTAATTAGCGGCTTACAAGACTTTGCTTGTGGCAACTTCATTGATGGTGCGGGCGGCGCCTGTGGCAAGTTGTACGTACAGCTTGCAACTTGCTGTGCTGCTCTCTGCATGGTGAAAGGGGCTGCCTAGAAGCATTTGCCCTCGAGCAGACGGTGACGACCATCAAACAAAACACCTGATGGCCAGCAACAATAAACGCTTGAAAGAGGTCGACATTTTGCCAACACTCGCGGTCATAAAGCAAGCAATTTAAGGTGAAAGGTGCTCAGCTGGCAGACTTGAAGAGTTGCAGACATGACGACATGCATACATGAAGACATATGCCGAGAAGCCAGAAAGAAAAATGTCTGAAAATGGCTTGGCTATAATTAATTTGCTGTTGTTGTTGCCGCTGCTGCAACTGCTGCTGCTGCTGCTGCTGCTGCTGCTGCAGTTGCTGGCAGTCAAAATCGAAAAGTCACTTATGACTGACACTTTGCATATGAGGCGGCAACGTCGGCCGCCTCCTCCAAGCTGAACATCAAGTTGAAGATGAAGATGACGACCCAGACATGCAGTGACTTATGATTTACCTTCTTAACTCAACTGAAGCTCAAGCTCGAACTCAGCTTCAACTGGGCTCACGTTGATTTCGCGTGATTTAAGCCAACAAATGTTTGCAGAAAAAGTTATGAGCATTTGATTTACGATGTGCTGGCCATGCCGCTGCCTGCAACGGGCCGCATGCAACGTGCAACGTGCAACGTGCAACTGACCATAGTGCCTCCTACTGCTCAGCCTGGGCGTGCGCTGATGGATTTGTCAAGTTTGTGGGTCAAGCAGCGCGTTAGACGCTTCAACTCTCTGCTTTTTACTATATGTTTATATATGTTCTTGCTGAATTTCCGCCAGACGATGATTACTCAAAATCACAGCTAGAGTTGGCTTCATGTCCGCATTGCAGTTGCCCCGTGTGAACGCTGCACAGCCGGCGACTAATTGCGGCAAATGCGGCAGCAACATAAAAAGTTTACTTTTTTATATCTTGGCAGAGGGTATTATAGTTTTATCAGCTTAAGCATGCATACACACATATATTCCTGATACTGAGCTGCTAACAGTATCTAAAGGTATCGCCTTAAGGCCTTGCATAGATCCATCTTTCGATGCAAGTTGTATTACTATATTATACTATATATACTATATAACTATATCATATAGGAAAGATCAGCCAAAAATTGAATTCTTGTATGTTAGAATAGTTTGTTTTTAGAGACATGTTGATCAAACTTGGCAGTTGCGAACAAAATCTTATCCACATTGAACTTCTATGTCTAAAAGATATTTTGGAAGGAACCTTCTTAAACTGAGGTTTTGTGTGAAAGGCTTATCTGCTCTTTAAGATAAGCTTATTAAATCCAGAAATAATGAACTTCTATATTGCCTTAACATATATCATATTACTCATATAGTATCATATTATATCGGTCTTTCTAAGTCTTATGTCTCCAAGGGTATTTAATATTCGGCTAGCCGTAGACATAAGCTTTTTCTTGTTTTTAGTATTTATTGTGGGACTTACATGCTTGGATTTAAAGTTTAAAGTTATTCCAGCGATTAGTTGTGTGAAAGTCTGCGAGCGTTAGCTGTAAATAGAGTGAAATTTGCGAAGATTAACAATTGCTTTTCAAATATGCAACTATATCATAGAATTTGTTTCTAAACGCACAAATCAATTTAATCTACACACAAAAAAGCTTTAACATGCTTTTACCAGCAACATGTAAAGCAGCTGTTAGTGAAAGCCGCGCTGTTAACTAACTTAACTCCTATCGAAGTGTAATGTGAGCAACAAAAGTTTCTTCAAACATTGCCCTAATCGCAAAAAGCGAATCCATTTAAAATCAAAACTATGCTAAATCCCACAATACTGAACCACATGCCATGCGGGCACACGCACACATCTGGATTTAGAGAGGCATGCGAGGCGTGGCCAGGACAATAAAAAGTCTTTTGTGGCTGGGCCCAAGTCAAATGGTTTTCGTTAAGAGGCGCTACCAGAAGGCGTTCAGTTGCCCTCATCATTAGGACAGCATTTCAGCCAAAGCAATGCAAACATTGACGATGACGTCACAATGTCGCAGCGTGTCATCAGCGAGACGAGATTGTTGTGCGCTGCAGCCCAACCCCTAAACGAGGCGGCTGCC
The DNA here is from genome assembly GCA_035045725.1 of Drosophila ezoana. Classification (NCBI taxonomy): domain Eukaryota; kingdom Metazoa; phylum Arthropoda; class Insecta; order Diptera; family Drosophilidae; genus Drosophila; species Drosophila ezoana. Next base: position 16,740,353 of record JAWNOU010000177.1, on the reverse strand, counting down.
AGCCCAGCCCAGCCCAGCCCAACCCTTGGCTCAAGCAGGCGCCAAGGACGAAAAAAAAAACTGCGCGAAAAACTGCAGCTGATTTTGCGCTAGCGACATCGTGGGAATCTTTGAGCAGCAACCCTAGAGCTAGAGCTGGCAGCCGGCAGGGGCAACCCTTCGACTTGGCGTTGGACACAGCTGCAACAATGCCAGACAGAGATCCGCGTCCATAGCTGGTCAAGAGGCAAAGGCAGCTGGCGGCGGCGGCGCAGTACAGTCGAGCCGAGCCATTGCATTTGGATTGATGATGGCCTAGGATGATTGGCTGGACGTTCGCTGCATATGTCACTGGGCGCAGGCGCAGGCGCAGATACAAATGTATCTGTAGCGGGAAATCAGTCCAATTAAAAATAATAAAGGCGAAACGCAGCTTGTTAGTGGTTAGCGGCTGCCAAGATGGCAGATTGCACCCAAAACAATAGGACTCCACTTTCAGCTCTAGCCGCGTGGGAAAGCAGCTCTCCAACGTCTTCGACGTCTCCAACTCTGGCAGCCGTTTGGGCCAGTTTTTGGGCCCACTGCACCTGCCGCGCCCCAAGCTCGGCACAGCCATATTTGGTTTTACATATGCCAGACTCTGCAGAATCGTGATCAAATCAATGCCCGGCCATAAAATTGTGGAATTCTAACAGCAATTTGAGCGCAACACGAACACGCTATTGCGGGCCAGATAAAGGGGCGAGGGGCGAGGGGAGGGAGAGGTGGAATGGAATACGGCGCCTGACAATTCTATTTGGCACGAGCTCATTAAGCACCATTTATATGCAACATGAGCCATGACTGGACCAAAACTGCAGCCGATCTCGGACAGTCGACAGCGAAAACCTCTCCAACCTCTCGATGGCGAGTCAATGGCTTTTGCCTGGCCCGTTGACAAGTTGTTGACGCTGGCAAATGATTTACGGGCTCCAGTTGGCTCCCGGCCAGCAAAAGCTGCAACAACAACAAGAACAACAACAGCTTTCGGCCGCATGCCAAATTCAGCTAACAACGCACAACAAGTGCCAACACGTGGGCACTTGGCTCTCTACAAGGCGAGTGCTTGGCTTATGGATAAGCTGAAGAATTACATTTGATCAGCATTTGGCACCAGGTTTACAAATGGATCCCTATGGAAAACTGAGCCTAACCAACTATAGCTATAGGATCTTCTGGCCTGCACTGGTATGTATTACGATCAATGTATCTTTAATTAACAATAATTTTTTCTCCAAGTTAGTCTTAAGTTTCATTCAGATAGCTATAAGACTGACAGACTATCTTGCAATAAAATTGACAGAAAGATAACTCGACGGACAAAGCTTTCATGACTCAACACATAGACCTGATCGAAAATATATATACTTAATAGAATCGCAGATGTCTCTTTCAAGGCATTACACATTAAGTGGCAAAATTATAATAACGCCAGTTAATGCCAATTTAATTGAGGATTAAGGTATTCCCACATAACCGATTAGCATAGAGCGTGGATCGTGGATCGTTGATCGGCTGCCAAGACTGTCAACATTGTCTCTGGTGACGGGGTTTAATCGGCTGCATCAGAAGTGTGCCAGAGCTGGATTTGGGGTTTGGGCTCAAGGATTTTGACAGCTAAGCTGACATGGCAAAAATGCATAGCTGAGCAGCGGACGAGGGACGGATCAACACAATATGACGGACTGCTACACGACACATGACTTGTCTATGGGCAACCAGGTGAATATATGGCAAAGCTCAAATGCAATGAAACAATCAATCAAAGCGCTGAAAAGAGGCTTGTCCCGGGGCAGCAGCAGCTCTGAGCTGCAGCGGAACAGGACGGAGCGGGACTGGAGAGCGTAACGGTAACTCAAATGGCACAAAATCAAATTACCAGCAATGATTAATCAATCAACACACCGTCCGCCAGCAGCAGCGACCGCCACAGTAAAGCCTCCGTTCATTGCGATAGCCGGCACGATCGGGGGCCGCTGGCCTCGTCGCGATCTGGTTGCGGTTGTGGGTGTGTATGTGAGTGTGTGTCTGTGTGAGCCAGCCAGCCAAGTGGGTGCGTTCTCACAGCTGGATGCCAATGCTGACAATCACGATCATAGACACACACACACACATACACACCTGCATTTGTGTAGCCACCACGTGTGCGTTCCAGACAATTTCAAATCAATGCTGCAAGCTGCAGCAGGAGCTGCCGCGCTTGGCTGTGGCCTCTTCCCTAAATGGCCCGGCCTGGCCAGGTCGATCTGCGGTTTGATCGTGCCAAAAATGGGTTTGCAACTGGAATTCGCTTTTAGTCAGGCAACAAGCCCAAACGCGGCACCAACTGCGATTGCGACTACGACTGCGTCTGCAGCTCCCAGCTCCCAGCTCCCAGCTCATAGCTCCATCTGCAGCCAACTTTGTGGCGCAGGTGGCGATTGGCAATTGGCAATTGCTGCCGCCAGCTGCACACGCGCTTGGTGTGAACAACTAGAAAGTTTTTCCTAATGCCACAAAACTTAAGAGCTCGCTCGTGAGAATCAGTCCGATGGCCGACTGCCGTAAAATTTATGGTTTGACTGGCCAAAATGAATGCGCGAGACTCGATTCGATTTATGGCTGACTAATGAAAATTTGACAAATAGCAAATGGGCTGGCAATTTAATTCTAGCCAGGCCAATAACATTCATCATTGCGGCCAAACATTTCCGGGCATGGAAATTGATTGACAAGTCGAGGATCACAGTCCAGAGTCAGGCCCCAGAGTCACAGCCAAATACACAGACACAGACACAAATGGCAACGGCAGCCAAAACACGTCAGGTTCCAGATTGCAGTTGCCAGCCCGCTGCCGATTTATGGGCGCCCGGCTACAAGCTCCGATACGGATGCCGCCAAGTCGTGACCCGCGTGCATTGAACCTTTTTTTTTTTCTTCTCTTGTTGTTGTTGCTCTTTTCTGTCCGATCTTGTCTGGGCCCGAGCTGCGGCAACGTCACATATTGAAACAAAATGTGCCAGCACGAAATGCAATTTCCAAACAAGCAGCAGAAAACTTATTGTGGGAGCCGCTCGAACATAATGAAGCCGTTGGTCATTGCCCAAAGGTTCAGGCTGTCAATCATAATTTGTGTGCTCTTAAAATGTGCTGCACTCGTTTTCCCACATTTTATGCCCCGCTGCATCGCTGCACTCGCTGCCCTGCCCCTATTCCTGTCCGTCTGGGAAAATCACTGGCGTAACTGGAGGCTCGCTTGTTGCGCAACAATTACTCGCTTTTGGTTTGCCTCTCAAACCTTCATCCGCCGCAGTTAGCAGTTGGCCAATTGTCAGTTGGCTCTTGACTGTTTGCAACCCCCACGCATCCATCGGCAACACCTTCGCCCAGGCAAACGCTGCGCGCTCCGCTGCACTCCCTCCCGGGCAAGGTGCAAGGTGCAAGTGCGTACCGAAGGGTTGGCTTGACTTTGAAATTGTTTCACGCTTGTTTTTCGGTTACCCGAAACGGAACTGCGCAAGATTGGCCAAAAATGGGAACTCGTCTTTTGACCAATTTTCACACATTGTATGCGCAGCTGCTTAATAAATATTCAAGCAATATGTTAATTTGTTATGCCAAAGAGCGGAAATTAAATTCAACAGTTTATGTTTTGCTCGCTTCATTGGACTGGGCTAACCATATCTTCGTTTGACAATACTTGGATTCCACTTGATTGATTAATTGAATGAGAAACAATATGTAAATCATTTAAATATTTAGGTTTTTAAAAGTCGGCTCTATTGCAGCTTGTATATTTGCCGCTAGATGTCGCCACCGTTGCAGCCAACTTCAGTTCATTTGAAAAGTACACAGACTTACGTGAAGTTGGCTGCATTTAAATTTTGAACTCAACGAATTCGCTAGCTTAACGAAATTGACTAAAATAGAAAATGTTACTTTTTCATTGCATACTTCGTGGCGCGTAAGGAAAAGTCGATAAGACATTATTAGTTATTGAATAGGCTATTCAGATTGTTGTGTATATAAAATATATATATTAAATATATATCATTCAATGCATATATATATACATATATCTACCTCAACGGAACTAACGATATCGATATTATAAATCAATTTAACGATAGTTATTTACAAAATTGAATCACAGACTTGTTGAAAGGTGTTGAAAGCGTATCGTAAATTGTGACATTTTTTATTTTTACAAATAAAAAATTTAATGGATTGAATTTTTAACACATATCGGAAAGGTTGCTTCTCATTGAACATCAATAATGACGATTTCGATAGCATTGCGTGTGGGCAAACGAAATATATCTGTACGGCAACGCCGGCAACATGCAATCGATATATCTAACGCTCGGATGAGGTGGCAACGCAAGCAAACAATCGAAAAAGTATTGACTGTGTAAGACAACATTAAAACAAACAGAATCTCACACAAATTTTCATTTGTAAATTAATTTGCTGCAATTGTTATTGAATCAATGTCAGAATCAACGTCTGATATAATACCCGCGGTCCCCAGCGAAGACCTGTGTGCACTGCAAACAGTTATATCGAAATTGGAAGACCATCTAAAAAGTACCAATGAAAAACTTGGCAATTTTCGGAAGCTCATCAGAACCGAATCGAACATTAAATCACGCAATATTTACTTGAGTAAAGTATATTCCATGGTTAAAGAGCAACACACAATACAAAGAATACTGGAGAGTTACAAAACAAAGCAGAAAGATTTGGAAGCCCGTCATAAACAGGTAGAACTGGGCACTGCATACATAGTACGTACTTCTCCAATATACAAAAATCGATCATTCACAGAAATCGGATGGAACGAATAATCAGCAGCATACTAAAAATGCTAAGCTCTTCGAACTCTTTCATAATTATGAGCCAATAGTAAGTTCAAAGTTACTTAAACCCAAATAATTGCTACAGTTGTAATAATATTGTGTGTCTTTTAAAGGAAACAAGATTTGAGGATAAGCAGGTTAAGCCTTATGAGCCTTTAGTAAGTATGGAGTACTTAAATACGACGAACTTGTAAAATTAACAAACTTTGTTACGTTTTGAGCAGGATCATGCGAAAAAGCGTAAATCAGAGGACGAAGAGAAAAACGCAGGTCTTGAAGATGCCAGACCCAAGCCAATTGTCATAAATAGCCATGGGGACGCGATGAAATTCCTAAAAGCTCACGTTAAGAAGCGCATTATAGAAGGGGAACAAAAACCAAAAGTAGAGTACACAATTCCTGTTATTCATATAGTGGAGGACTCAGTTCCTGAAGCTCAGATAGTTGAGGATACAGTTAGTAAAGCACAAATGGCAGAGGAAACAAAGCATGTAGATTCTGAAGTTCAGATGGAGGAGGGACCGAAACATGTTAATGATGAAGTTCCCATGGAGGAGGAACCGAAACATGTAAATGATGAAGTTCAGATGGAGGAGGAACCGAAACATGTTAAGATGGAGAAGGAACCGAAACATGTTAATGATGAAGTTCAAATGGTGGAGGAACCAAAGCATATAGATGCTGAAGCTCAAATAGTGGAGGAACCAAAGGATATAGATGCTGAAGCTCAAATGGTGGAGGATACAAATAAAACAGATCAATTAGGAGAGGAACATCAAGATACAAATAACGAAGATGACATTATAAACCCCATCTCCATCGACAATCATGCCGAAGCGATGCAATGTTTAAGGGCCTTGCAAGAATATGCCATGTTGAATGAGAATTTTCGTGCTATTGGACTTTTAACGGAAACAGAAAAGGCATTCAAAAGTCCGCCTAACCTTTCCGACTTTGAGCTGTAGCAATCGTGATATATATATGTATATGCATGTTAACATAAGTGTAATATAATTAAGTCAATCAATAAATCGGGTCAGCATTAGTTCAAGGTGTTTACAATAATGAATTGAATAAAATTGGTTAAATGTAATGTTTAAGTATATATTTACATTATATTTACCCCTGACGACCATTTGTTGTCACAATCAGTTCACCAGCTGTTCGTCACATACCAATTGTGTGTGTGCGTCAGCTGACATTTGGCAAGTCAAAGTGGTGACTTTGGTATTTTTTAGTGTATTTACGTTATTAAATAATATGGTCACCCGCGCAACATTACTATAAACAAATCCTGAAAATTCGGCATTTCTGCAAATATGTGAGTATCCATCGGTCTGCGCAGCGAATCCAAAGTTAATTATTTAATTTTCATGTAAAAAGGATGCTCATTGCGCATTTATCGCAGCAGTAAACGGGAATTGAATACATTTGCATGCTGCCAATAAGTGCAGAGACAAATTAAATGGACAAGTTAACATCAGACGAAGCTGCTAAGCAGCCGGCGCTCCGCAAACGCCTCGGCCGACCGCCCAAGGTCAACGCACAAGAGTCTGAGGCAACTGAGGAATTGGACTCGCTAGCCGAGGAGCGCACTTCGTCGACATCGCCAACAAATTGCCGGCGCAGCACGCGCAAGAAAATCATCAAATTTGATGTGCTCGATGTGCTCAACAAAAGCCGCAAGACGCACAAAATACAAATTGAGGCACGCATCGATTCTAATGCACCGACTCCAACGTCCCAGCTGGCAGCGAGTGCGTCGACAGTGGCAGCGCCAATAATCGATGTTAATCGTTTAATTGCGCAGCGTCCGCCGCCGCTGCTGCCTGCAGTTCCCCCATTGCCGACGCTGGACATGTTCACCAAGCCGAAGCCAATGCCAAGCTTGATTGTTGCTCAAGTGAGCAGCGATAAAGCAAGTTCTGCCAATCCGCCGCTGCCGCAGCCGCAGCAACAGCCAATGCGCAAACGTGGACGGCCACGCAAAGCAATGTTCACAGACAATCCAACTGGAGCCGGCTACTTGAAACTGGAAGCCAGCTTGCCCAATTCTGTCACAAACTTGGCTGGCAGCTTAGAACAAGCTGAAGCTGCCTCTGACTCTGATGAGTCGCTAAAGGGCTTTCCGCCCTTGTTGGTTGTGGAGGATGCAGCAAATGCTGCGCAAATACCGCAGGATGACACAGTGTTAGATACAACAATTGATGTAGTTGAGACTGAGATCATAACAGTGCCGTGTGATGAAGATTCGGATTCACAAATTATATTTGTGGATATTGAGACGACAAAAGCTGAATCGGATATAGCAGAAGAAGCAGAATTTGCGAGCCCAACCAACACAACTGAGGATAAGCGCATTTTCAAGCTAATCTTTCCCAAGGAAGAGCAGCTGCAGCAGGAACAAGCAGATATAAAGCCTGTGGCCCAGCAGCTATGCGTTGTTGAGCAGCTTTGTGAACCGCCAGCCGAGGCTAATGTGGATGCAAAACTGCATGAGCTGAGGAAGAAAACGGAGTCGGAACTACTGGCTGAAGTGCTTAGCGAGCCAGCGGAGCTCTGGTTTACCGAAGATGAGGATAAGGATGAAGAACAGCCACAAGTGCAGGTTCAGCAGGAGGAGCAGCAACAGCAGCTAAATAACAAGCCGAAGCTTGAAACTGAATTAGTTACCGAGTTGCCCAGTCCAGGAACTATTGGAGATCTGAATTTGCAGAAATGCGGCGACACAGAGCCGAAAGTAAACATTGAAGCAGCCATCAAGCTGCTCCCTCCATGCTCTATTGAAGATTTGCAGCAAAAGGAGAAGCAGCAGCAGATTAAAGACCAGTTTGAGGTGGCTGTGGAGCTGAAGGAGGAGCTGCCATTACCAAATTCCTCAGCTGCGCAGCCCAAAAGCCATGAGACAAAAACTTCGACTGCGTCAGAGTCGAAGGCAGGCTCAATCCCTAATGCTGCTGTGAAGCCAGACGACAAGAGCAAAATCATGGAACCCACTCCGCGGCCGGCGTACAAATTCGAACTAGAATCTCTCAGGCGCGCGGCCAAAGCTACGGGCATAGAATTGAAGCTGCCCGTGACTATGGAGAAACTTCTGAATGCCAACCCAATATCGGAGCCTTTAAAGGCTGAAATTAAGAAGCAGCCAGATTTAGGCATGACTGAAACGCCGCCAGCTCTGTCCTGGCAACTGGCCAAGCCTAAGGATGTGCCGGAGCAGGTTGACTTGCATGTAAAGCAGCAGCAGCCGTCGACTGACAAACCCCATGAGGAGAAAGCTGCTCCACAGCTTTCGTCAAGTCCTTCAGATCCTGAGGAAAATGCTGGGTCACAGCTTTCGTCAGGTCCTTCAGATGCAGCCACAGCAGCAGCTCCCCCAATACCCAAGACAGTAAAAACCGCTGCTGAGGAACCAAAGCCGGATTTGGCCACAACAAAATCAACTGCTAGTGAGAAGAAAAAAACAAGTGAAAGTCCAAAGCCGGAGAAGCCATCCCCCTCCACCTCCTCGTCCTCCTCCTCGGCAAACACAACTTTTGTAGAGTGCGATGCGCTGTTTAAGGTCTTGGACAAGGCCCATGCCCAGATGCGTCACGAAGAGAAGGCCAAAAAGAAGTCTAAGCAGGCAAGCAAGAAGCAATCATCGGGACAGACGCAGGAACGCACCACGCCGTTGGCCCGTGCCAAAAAGCAGGCGCCAAAGGAGAGCACACGTCGCAATACCATTTCCGAGGAACGCCACGAGGAAGACAAACTGCCGTTGACCAATAAGCGTCGCAACTCCGTGCATCCTTTCAAGGCGAGTCCAGAGCGCGCCTCCGAGGCAGAGTCCAAGCCTAGCAGCAGCAGCAGCGGAAGCAACAAGAAGTCAGCTCAAAGGAAGCCGTCGCGCAAAGCAGCAACAGCCAAACAACTGCCCATCAGCCAGGACTCGCTGGACTCCAGCTCGAGCTCGTCGACAAAAGCCAGCGAACTGCCTGGCCGCAGCTTGCCAACGCCCACTTCTGAGCTGGAGGCATCCAATCCGCTGCACGACATAGCCAAGTTCATAGAGGATGGCGTCAAGCTGCTCGAACGCGACTACAAGCTGGAGGATGAGCAGCAGCAGCAGCAGCAGCAGCAGACTCAGTCACAGTTACAGGAGGAGATAACTGAAGATGAGTTTGCCCAGCGTGTGGCCAATCTGGAGACACCAGCGAACACACCAGCTCCCTCACCCGTGGGCAGCACTGAGGATCTGTCCTCGGGCGTGCGCCGTTCGCATCGCATCAAACAGAAACCACAAGGAGCCAAGGCTAGTTTGGGGCGTGGCAGCAGTAGTCAAACGCCGGCCATTAGCATGGAACAACAGCTAGCCGAGCTGGCACAGATTGAGACTATCAACGAGCAGTTCCTACGCAACGAAGGACTCCACACATTCCAAACGCTGCGCGACAACTATTATCGTTGTGCGCGGCAGGTAAGCAAGGAGAACGCTGAAATGCAGTGCGATTGCTTTGTCACCGGCGACGAGGAGGGACTGGGCCAACTGCGCTGCGGCGATGGCTGCATCAATCGCATGCTCATGATCGAGTGTGGCCCACTGTGCACCTATGGGGAGCGCTGCACGAACAAACGCTTCCAGCAGCATCAGGGCTGGCCCTGTCGCGTCTTTCGCACCGAGAAGAAGGGCTGCGGAATTACTGCCGAGCTGCAAATACCGCCCGGCGAGTTCATCATGGAGTACGTGGGCGAGGTGATAGACAGCGAGGAGTTTGAGCGTCGCCAGCATTTGTACTCGGAGGATCGCAACCGACACTATTATTTTATGGCGCTGCGCGGCGAGGCGATCATCGATGCGACCACCAGGGGCAACATCTCGCGGTACATCAATCACAGCTGTGATCCGAATGCGGAGACGCAGAAGTGGACGGTGAACGGTGAGCTGCGCATTGGTTTCTTTAGCGTGAAGACCATCCTGCCTGGCGAGGAGATCACCTTTGATTACCAATATCAGCGCTACGGACGCGATGCTCAGCGCTGCTACTGCGAGTCGGCCAATTGTCGTGGCTGGATTGGCAACGAGCCCGAGTCGGATGAGGGTGAGCAGCTCGATACGGAGAGCGAGAGTGAGCCGGAGTCGCTGGTCGAGGAGCTGCGACTGGAGCAGCAGGAGCTAAAGACCAAAACGCCCAGGAGCGGCAAGTCGAGAAAGCAGCTCAAGTTGCCGACGACGCGCAAGCAGCGCAAGGAGCAGCCAAAGGCCAAGGATCGCGAGTACAAGGCGGGACGCTGGCTGCGTCCATCGGGCGGGGCCAGCGGCGAGAAGTCAGCAACACGCAAGCCCGACCAGCTGGAGGACCCGGATGTGCTCGAACAGCTAACGCTGCTCGGCCGCAGCGGCCTCAAGAACCAGCTGGACACGTTACGTCTATCGCGTTGCATGGTACGCGCCAAGCTGCTGCAGTCTCGCCTCCAGCTGCTGGGCGTGCTCACCCGTGGCGAGCTGCCATGTCGGCGGCTCTTCCTCGACTACCATGGCCTGCGTCTGCTGCATGCCTGGATCAGCGAGAGCGGCAGCGACAAGCAGTTGCGTCTGGCACTGCTTGAGGCGTTGGAGTCGCTGCCCATACCCAATAGAACCATGCTGAATGACAGCCGCGTCTATCAGAGCGTGCAGCTATGGAGCAGCCAGTTGGCACAGCCAGCTGAGATGCCAACGGAGCCGCTGGTGCCACCAGAATCGAATACGGAAGAGAACGAGTCAGTGCGTCAGCGGATTGTGGCGCTGCTCCAAAAGTGGAATGGCTTGCCCGAAATCTTTCGCATACCCAAACGCGAACGCATCGAACAAATGAAGGAGCACGAACGCGAGGCGGATCGCCAGCAGCAGGTGCATCACGCGGCCACCGCACTGGAGGACAGCAACAGCGCCTCCTCCGTGCTGAACAGCGATCGCTACCGGCAGGATCGTTTCAGGCGCGACACCAGCAGCCGCTACGAAAAGACCAAGCCGCCAACTCGGATGAGCGGCAACAATACCATCTGCACAATCACCACACAGCCCAAGGAATGGCAGGGCACCACAGAGAGCGCCAGTGGCAGCAAGTCTGAGAGTCGTAGACGTTCGGAGTTCGATCCACGTCGAACCATATCCAAGGAGCTGCGGCGTTCGCTATTCGAGAGAAAGGTAAGTGAAGGACAACAACAAACTCAGATTTCAGAGTATTCACCCAACTTATCGGAATGCAGGTGGCCCAGGACGAGGCGGAGAAGCGTGTGGGCAGTGAGGATTGGCGCGAGCACGAGCTGCGCTGCGAATATTTTGGCGCAGATCTCAACACAGATCCCAAGCTGCTGCCATTTTACCAGAACACAGAGACCAACGAATGGTTCAACAGCGAGGATGCGCCTGTTCCGGTGCCATTGCGCTGCGGCGATATCGCTGAGCCGCCCTCACCGGAACATGAAGATGATGTAGAGTATAAGCTGCCCGCTGGTGTCGATCCATTGCCGCCCTCGTGGCACTGGAGCCTAACACCCGAGGGTGACATTTATTATTACAATCTGCGTGATCGGATTCCACAGTGGGAGCCGCCGAATGCGGAACAGCGTTTGCAACAGCTGGTAGAGGAATCTCCAGAGAAGGAGCTGGCAACGGATGAGGCTGCCAATTCGGCCGATCTGATCAACATTGATATTGACTATGTGGGCAGCCTCAGCGCCAAATCCCTAGCGCAGTACATTGAGGTCAAAATACGCGAGCGACGCGAACTGCGACGCAGTCGCCTCGTCTCTGTGCGCGTGATAAGTCCACGGCGCGAGGAGGATCGCCTCTACAATCAGCTGGAGTCGCGCAAGTACAAGGAGAACAAGGAAAAGATACGCCGTCGCAAAGAGATCTATCGACGCACACGCAACGAGGCGAATAGTATTCCACCGCCAGCTGGCGAGTTGAATGATTCGCTGCCCATTCATGGCTATCTGTACTCCTCGGATGAGGAGGCGGTCGCCGATGGCGCGGGCAGTGTACCGCTGGCTGATTCTACTGCCGATGGCGAAAAGGAATTGTCGGAGACAGTGAGTCGTCGGCGCCAATCTCGACCAACCTCGCCACAATCAACCAGTTCGGCAGAAACGGAAACGTTGCCAAGCGCAAAGCGCAAGCTGCCCCTGCCGGAGGGCCAAAAGAAGCATCGGGACAGCAAGCGCAAGACGTAAGCCTGGCCTGGACCACAACACAACTGAATACTAACGTCCCTTTTGAATAATTTTAGCATGATAACCGGACGCGATGCCAGTGACAAGTTTCACTTTGAGATTAGCGGTCACGTGGCCGAGTTTTTGCGTCCCTATCGCCAGGATACCTGTCAGCTGGGCCGCATTACAAGCGATGAGGACTATAAGTTCCTTATTAAGAGGGTAAATTTTATATGGAACACTCTATTAAAAAAGAAATAAAACAATATCCTTGCAGTTGAGCCACCACATCACCACCAAGGAGATGCGCTACTGCGACATGACCGGCAATCCGTTGGCCTGCACCGAATCGGTTAAACATAAGTCCTACGAGTTTATCAAACAATATATGCGCAAAAAGGGGCCCGTCTACAAAAAGCCAGTTGACAAGCCCGACTAATGACTAGTTCTTAAACACAACATTTTTTCCTTAACACTTTGGGCAGCTAAACAACGTCATAAATAGTATACGTTTATCACTCTGAAAGTTGTATACAATATTAAGTTTTGTTTTTAAGAAAGATTTTACCTCAAGTTGGGTAATGCAACTTTAAATTCTTAATTTAAGTACATATGAAATGTAATTAAATGCATGCTTTTTTTTTTAATTTTCTTTTGTTATTGTGTGCCAAATCAAATACATTTTTAATTGGTGCCAACTATATGGCCATTCAGATATTATTTAGTGCATCTATAAAATATGTGTTTATTGTTCTGTCTGTTATCGCTCTTTTCTCTTTCCCCGGCGCTCTGTAATGCGCTTATTCTCGTAACTCAATAAAAATACACGAAAGTCGTAAAGCATTAAATGAATTTGTGAAAACCGCATAGAAAGGCCATGTTCGAGAGAGCGTGTAGGGTATCTTCTACTCGATCTACATGCTATTTCAAAGTCTGGCAACGCTACATTTCATTTTATATGTAGTTCAAATAGTTCTGAATTGGTGCTCTTAATAATCCTAAATAGAGGCAATCTATTAATGGGGCGATTGGACATGCATTTGATTCAGTATTTAGGTATTTGCTTCGTACTAAATAGTTAACTTAATTCTAAAAATATATTTATATGCTGCCCAACCAATTTTTCGTGCTTTCATTAATTATTTGTGCATCGACACAATAATGATTAAAATGCATTTGATATTTAAGTAAATTCAGACCGGCCTCTTTGCCGCCCACATTTACGGTGCCGCTCTCGAGATTCGTTTGCTCCCACTAAAAATAGCTACAAAGGCACACACACACACACACACGCACTTCCGATCGCAATAACAGAGAACGGCAGAGAGCGCGCAGAGCAGAGCGCTCTCCCACTCTCCGTAAACAAGTTTGAACAACTCGCCAAACCTGATTTTCCAGCCGTCTCAGAGAGATTACAGGCCGCGTCAGTTGCACCAAATTGCTGCTACGCTCCACACGTTTCGTGCGGAACGCTATTTTCTGGATGTTTGTGTGCCTAAAAACCTGCAGTAGATTTATAAAAATCCCCAGGTAAGCAAAAGGTTTATCTAAAAGTAATCGTTAAGCACAACGATTGCGATATTTATAACATTAAAATATTTTTTTTTTTTTGTTTTTACTTTGTTTAGGCGTTGCCATATCAGCGAGCGGCAGCCAGACACGCGCTCGATTGAGGTAAAGAAGAGCGCGAGCGGGAGAGCAAGTGGGCGAGCGCGTGAGAGACTCCGTTAGCTGTTGCTGTGTGCGTGAGCGTCCGGAACTGAGCAAATGTCTGACGTAAGTAGAAGCAGTTCATCAAATTATGGGGCGATACTTTCCTACTACTGAAAGCAACTAGCGGGCAAATACACATACACACGTATACGATCAGGTTTAACTGGAAAAGCGTTTTAGCTATTAAGCTAATAAGTCTCGACCTTCTTAAGCTAAATATACGGGTTTTTTTAGCTAACTTTTGTGGCTATTTTCCAATACGAATATTTGACTTCATACACTTGCAGGACGAGGCCAATCGGTTCGGTGGCAGCGCTGGCAGCTGCTCTCAACGTATACGTAACGTCCTGACGCTTGAGGAGCGCGTGGAAGTCATTCGCCAATATGATATTATGCCCATGTACAGCAAACTGGCTAAGAATTTCAACTGTAGCTGGGAGCAAATCAAGAGCATTATCTCAAATCGGGAGCCCATTATGGAATTCTATGAAGCGACGCGCCACAACAACAGACAGCCCAATTCCAAGTTCGAGGAGCTGCGCAGACGCAAAATCAACTTTCTGGGTCATTGCTTGTACGAGTATATACAGCGTGCCCAGTTCCATTTGGGTGTGGACATCAACGAGGAGCTCATACGCACCAAGGCATTGGAATTTCAGACATTGATGGGCATCGAACATTTCGTGCCCCACAAGGTATGCTCGGAACGGATAGTAATTGAATTCGAATCTAATTAGTCTCTGCATCAATCAGTCCTGGATCAATCACTTCAAGGCGGCCTACAACATAACGCTCTCGAACCGCCAGATAACAATGACGCGTAAGCCACCGCGTTCTCTCGAGCTGCGGGATATCATGTCCTACTGTGGAAAGAACATACCAGCATCGGACAGCAGTAAGCTGCCGGATTTACCTGCTCCTCCAGTCGCGCTCGGCACGCAGCAAGCTGTCACACCACTGCAGGTCAGCACGTCAGCAACTGCTGGACGAGCGGCATTGCTGTCACCGCGTAAGCCCGTGGATATACGCTCCTTGTATCGCACCAAAACCCTAGTGGCTGCTTCTAGCCAGAATCAGGCCACACTGGATGAGCTGCAGCTGCGGCGCAAGCGCAAGATCAACTTCCTGGAGAAGGCGCTGTTCGAGTACATTTCACGCTCGCAGTTTCACCACAAGAACAAGGGTCGCCTCGACGTGGATCATCTGCGCGAGGTGGCCATTAATCTGCGCGACATACTCAAGATTGAGAACTTCTTTCCGGATCGCACTTGGTTCAATCACTTCAAGAGCCACTACAACTTTAGCTTCTCGCAGGGTGTGCATTACAACATGATGTTGCGGCGAGTGCCCCTTTCGCTGGATCTGCGGGACATCGTCAGCTACTGCGGCAGGCATGAGCAGCGGGAACAGTCGGTGGGCAACATTACCCTAACGCCCAAGGAAACTCAAGATCCTGCTCATTTTGTGCATGTGCCAATGGTGGATCCGAAGCCGGAGGCAACAATTAAGGAAGCTATTAATGTTGCCGATGACGACGACGATTGTGTGGCCATTGAGACGCCCACGGAACTGATCGAAATTAAGGACGACGATGATGAGCAAGATAAACCCAGTGCGAGCGACGAGCGCAGAGACCTCAAGCGCCCAGCAGCAGCAGCAGAAGATAGTCCTGTGCCGAACCTGCCCCTCAAGATACAAAAGATCGAATCTTTGAATCCTAGTGCACACAGTCCGGGTCACTATTCCGAGGATAGCGCCGATGGCGAGCTGCCGCGTTGCGTGGAAAACTATAAGGATGCGCTGCGACTGCTAAAGCCACTGGAGGAGTTCGCACTGCTGGAGGAGAACTATCGTGCCATTGGACTGCTCACCCAGCTCGAGAAGATCTTCGAAGGGGCGGCCAACCGGGCACAGAATAACAACGATTGCAATTAGAATCCCTTCAATGGAAATCGACATTTGCTAATGAAAACCCTCACTACAAACATGACCAAAAAATATATTGCTGGCTTAGTTTTATAAGTGCATGTATATATAGAAGCATAATATGATTACGTATGTATTAAGAGCCTTGCTCGATAAATGTTGGGAGTATGGAAAACCAACCCTTGTTTGATTAATGTTGTTATAAATACTTATGTGTATACATAAACAGTTCTTTTGTGTTTGGGAAATGCTAATACTTTGTGTATACACATGTATATATAAAATCATTGAAACCCTTAAACATTTTCTTTTGTTCGGGGGTTCGGCCTGTGAGCCTGGTTTTCTACATTTATAAACCAGGCCTTGGCTTAAACCTAGAGCAATTCAATATATTTGATAAACATATTTAATTAAGTTTATCCTTTTCTGTACAAGAAAATAACAATGAATAACTTTGTCCTTCTCATGCCTTATTTGAAATCCGTCAAATGTAATTAATGGATTTTTTATCCTCTAGCTGATTGATTAACATTCATCTCCATTTATAAAACTGGTTCCCCAAACTCAGTTTTAAGGGTCTTTGTGAAAATTCAACTGAGACGTGTTTCACACTTTTCGGAAATTTTACTTCTTCTAAAGGTTATATCTGCGGGCGGAATATATCAGTTAAAAAACTTGGAACAGGCAAGGCCAGGGAACGCCCACCTTTTAGCTATAATTATTTGTTATGCATTCATTAAACATAACTTCAATCAAGAGAAGTCATTAGAGTATATGGTACGTGCATATATATAAACAGAGCCAGATAATGGGCTATTTAGAATGTCTTGTCACGTGGTCCTGTGCCCCATTCGCCAAGGTGCAATGCACATGCTCGGGTTACATAATCCGTTTGGCCCTTTGCCGCAGCGCTCCCATCGAAATCAGCGCTTAAACTTTACGTTCACCCTGTAAAACTTTACGCGTCCTGGCCATTCGAAGCTGGGAGATGAGAATGACCTGCAGCGCCAATGGACGGGCACGGAGTGTGGCAGGGAGGAAGTTAGGCAGCTAGGATGCCGCTCGTCTTGGGCTGGGGTCGGTAAGTCGATTCGGAGCGAGGGCGCCAGCGAGCGAGCGAGCATTGAACGTGCGTGGAGCAGAGCGCTGTAGGTGCTACATCAATTTCAGGATGGCTAGAATAGCCCGGGGAGGCAGCGTCAGCGATGGGGAGCGTATGTCCGATAGGGGCAGCATCCCAGCGAGGCACTTCGCTGCGGCTAGCCACACATACAAGCGGACGTACACGCGCACGCACACGTGCACCCCTACAGATATACACACATAGATGGAGCTACGATTACACAACATCCATATATACATATAGCTGGGAGCATTGCCTTCATCGCGCTCAGTTGAGCCAAAGTTTCGTTTTACGCTTTTGCCCAGCAGCTTGCAACCCTCCTCAGCAGCAGCAGGACTTTCATTTCAAGGATTTCCGACCGACGTCAGACGTCAACTGACGGCCTGACTATACTCGTTAAGGTAGCGCAGAGAATTGTAGCTATAGAAAACCCACGAGTGTAGGTTAGGTGTGAAGCGGGAACCTTGCGGCACCCAACATGAGGAGCAAGCGAGAGGAGGGGTCGGTGGTAGCGGTACGAAGCGGAACAGAAGAAGCAACATCAATGCAAAAACGACAACGTCAACTCGAGTCGACTCGACTCGACTCAGGTTACTGCCACACGGCTGCGCTCCAAAAACAAAATTGAAGCCCCAGTTCTGACATAAAACCCCGAAAGCCAACATGAAAAGGACTTAAAGGCATACAAGTCCATAAAAGTATAGGCAGCTTACATATGTTTGTGTGCATGTATGAACGCGTGTGTATGTATGCACATATGTGTGTGCCATAGACATGTGCATTTGTCCGGGAGGGCTACCAGTATATGTGGGCACAGCTGTCAGGGATTATCCTGTGAGCATAGCGAAAGGGGTTGCCAGCTAAGACAATTGCGTTTCAGCCAAATGATCAGCTTGGCCCAGTTATCGTATCTATAGTCATTTAGGCACGTACAATGAGCTCTATCTGTAAGATACATTTCGATTTATAGACTCCAAGGCATTTCCTGTACGTAGTTGTTGCCCTTGACATACTGTAACATCATTGTCTATAAACGTTAACTGGTTTTTTAATATATATAAAATTGACTCATTTGTTAAACTTTGCAGTTTTAATTGACTTTTGTACGCCCTCCTTATATAATATAATTACTTAGTCATCTTTGTGCCAAGTATCTTTAAGATAATGTATCTTTAATAACTACTTGAACTAATATCTTCGTTATAGAGTAAATCTTTAGCATATTCCTTATGAAATTCTTAAGCATATGATTTTCTACCTGATTTGAAAAACATTTTTTTATACACATGATCATCTTTTACAACGGTATATTTCTGAGAAAAGTTACTGAAAAATCTTAAAAATAATTCGTATATATAAAACTGACTCATATCCAACATTCCATTTAAGTTTAAATCTAAAGCCTTCTTTCCATAAAGAACTTAGGATCTTAAAGATAAAAGAGCTTTTTAAGAACCTGTCAAAAATAATCCACTTGATCAAGTCCTAAACGAATTACATTTTTTTTCTAGAAATTACCTAAAAATGTTGACTGGTTTTTCGTATGCATAAGACTGACTCATATTTCCAGCATTCCAGTTGTTATCTGATTGACTTTTCAATAGATTGTATATGCTATATGCTCTAGCTGCTATTTATATACACACTTATTTGGTTCAGTGCGTCTGTCTGTGTGAGTGTGTGTGTGTATATATCATATCGATTCTTTCGAAGGCAGCCCATCTATAAACATAAATCTCTGCAGCGCTGCTCTCGGCTCAACCGACCCCTGCCCCAGAGTATATCAGCGTTCGACATCGCCCATGCCAGGCCATAATCGATGCCATTGTATACCAAAAATGAATGAGCTCTCGCATAGAGCCAAAAACAGTAAACCCGAACCGAACTGAACCGAACCCCGTCCCCATGTGTCAGAGCAGCGAGGTTATCGTGCAAGACTATACGAATAGTCGAGCGTGTGTATAGACTCTTATAGATATAGATACTGATGCTGAGATACATACAGAACGGAAAACATGAGAGGGACGCGCGCTTGTCGATGCTGAGTGGCAGCGGGTCGATGTCGAAACGAGTCTCAGTCTGAAACTCCGACTCTAAGTCTCTGAGGCTGTAGTCTCTAAGACTGTAGCCTCGACATCGCCAGACATCGACAGCAGCTGCTTTATAACTGGCACTGGCTGCTGCTCATGCTGCTGCTGCTGCTGCTGCTGTTGGCAGTGGTTGTTACTTCTTAAGTATTTGGGTTGTCGGCCCAGCATAAGCCTCTTGGGCTTCGAAAAACTGCTCCGTATATATGCCGATGAAGTAGTCTTTGTTGTTGTTGCTGCTGTTGCTGTTGCTGTGTGCACACGACTTGGCATTGCTTCAATTCCATAGGCATCGTTGAGACCCAGACGATGATGGCACTTGAGCATCAGCATTTCCACTAGCACCACCAGTTCACCAGTTCTCAACTGGCTTAGGCTCTAGGGGGGAAGTAATGCGGAAAGGGGCTATCAGCCATTCCCTTCTCCTGTCGATGCTGGGCATGATGCTGATGATGCTTTCAGCTTTCAGTCATGCGCTGGCGCTGATGCTGATGCTGGTGCTCCATCGTTCGGCCGAGCGACCCGCACATTCGGATTCATTCGGTCGCTCGTTCTGCTGGCACAGCTTTCGATAGATGCTAATCTATCTTTATTGTACAAAGATGTCGAGAGGATGTGTATGCGAATTGGGAACTGGGGATTGGGGAATGTGGCCACAAAGACGGTATGACTGTCGGTTCGGTGCGACAGTCAGTTCTGTCCGTGGTTCTGACTCTTTTCGGGGGCTGCTATAAATATAATATAAATTGTCTTTCGGCATTCGTATGTATTGGATTTCACTCGGGTTCGATTTTGGTGTGAGCTACGTTTTAGGGAAGCCAACATATATACTACATACAATACACATACATACCTTTTTGAAAGGTATTATATGTGCACTGTGTTATTCTGTTCGGCTTCGGGTTGCTCTTAAGTGGTACAGTTGAGTTCTCTTTGGATGGGTATTGCACTTAAAAGGATTGAATTTCACTTCAGAAATTTTCCCCACTCATAACATATCTTAAGTTAAGTAGTACATATAAGTAGTATATATATATATATATCTCAAGATATATATAGACATTCTTTCTTAAGACCAATCATTTCTTTACTTTCCTGATTTGATTAAATTTCCCAATTCCAATTTATCTATAAAACAACGACACAATCTCTAACCTAATGAATGATATATATTCTCGGTCAGCATCAATAACGAGTCTATAAGACCTAGAGACCTGAGCTCCTATTGCCCATGCAGATCATGTTTGTTTAAACGAATCGATAACTTGCTTTGTCTCCATGAAATCGATAAGTAATCAATATTGAAATCCTTCTATGTGACCATCTCGTAGCCTACAAGAGCTGGAGACCGCGAAATCCATATAAATTTATTTAACTTTAGATTAAGTTTGCAATTGAAACGAAATACTTTCCTATGAGATCTAACGTCCTTCGATTTTGGTATATAGACTCAATTAATAACATTTTCGATACCCAACACAACAAATACCGAAGTTAACCAGGAACGCATTTTCCATAGTATGCTGCGTTTGAAAATATAAAATAAATCTAGAGTACCTCCTAGTCTGGCACATCCCGACTAGAAAACTTTTACTTATTTACATTTAAGCCAATAATTAATTTTCCATTTCATATCTATTTTTATTCTAATAACTAAGAATCTTATCTACTTTACAAAATATATGATCTCATAACCGCAACTGTTAGGTTTTCAGTATTTACATTAGACGGAAAGATCGATCACATACTGATTCAATCGACAAGGGGAAACCCCAAATTGATATTCGGGTACATTCATCAACTAAATCAAATTAAATCACAGTCTATTGACTTTTAGCTTTGCAGACTAGATTAGTTTCTACTAATGCAAGTCGTATATGCCTTAAGCCAAATATACAAGCATAGAGTAGAGGATCAGCATCATTCATCCATAATCTTTAGATCGGGTTTCTAAATGATCGGATGTACTACACGCTCTTAGTTTTTTTTTGTTTTTTTTTTTGGATTTCAGTTTTCCAGTTCCAGTTTTCCAGCTAAGCCAATCGAATCGAAGCAGCTCGAACGGTGGGCAACAAAATCGAATGGCAAAAGCCAGAATACAACACGAGAGATATAAAGCCCAGATATGGAAATGGCAATAAACTCGTAGCAGCATTGAGCATACATACGAGACGAGGGAATTGGGATTACTAACTGACGCTGACTGCGACGCCGGCGTCGCTGCCAGCGTCGCTGCGAGCGTCAGCAGACAACGCTTGCGAAGTGAAGCCAACGAGGGCACTGGCATCGGGGCATAGGAAGAAGCGAATGGCACAAAGGAAATTACGAGGAAAAATTCAGGTCCCTATGGTGCTTTTGGGTGCGACAGCCAGCGAGTGGAATAGATACGAATATAGCCACACCGGCACACACACACACACACACACACACACACACACACACAAACACACGCATATATACATATATATAATTATATATATAAAGTAAGCTGCAGGCATCACATATAGATTATAGAGGACACAATGGGCGAGATGCAGAGATACGAGAGTCGAGATACCTTCAGCTGGCATCGAGAGACCGGAACGCTGTGGCAACTACAACGGCTATGCCGAGGGCCAGGGCCAGTCCCCGGACCTAATCAGAGAGAAAAAGGTAATGGAAAAATACTATCGTCTGGTCGTCGTTGCTATGACTGCGCCCTGCGCTCCCTCCGACAATCGGGGGTTATGGCATCTGTGAAAAGGGACAACGGTTAAGGACATTCAGAAGTTTTCAGTAGACGTGCGGAGAGGAGGGAAGGGATTTCAGTTCAATATAATACATGACCATAATAAATTCTATGGCTAAATCCTCGCTCTGTAGAAAAAGGTCATAATAGATGAGCTTTTGTCAAGGAGTCTCTGCGTGCGTATGTGTGTGTGGGAGTCAGATATATAATTGTATGTGTGTGTGTGTGTATGTGTGCGCGTATCTGTATGTTTTATCCTGGTCGTAATCATTCGGTTTTCGTGCAAAACGCAAAAGGAAAGGTCATTTTCTTCGCTCGTTTGCCGCAGCTCGTTTTTAGGAAAGGTTGCCAAAGGGCTTAGAAATATCCGACCTCCCCCCGCCCAAGCTCCCGCCGCCACACCTAACGGACAAGAACCCAAAAAGCATTTGAAAACTTTTGCCGGACAGTCGATAGCTGCACAAAATATAATGTATATTAATGTCGAGTCATCGTCGTCAACTCAGGAAACTTAAAGCGTAACTCGAACCACCTTCACGAAGCAGCTCAAGACACCGAACCACCCACTGTTGGATGCTGCCAGCTGCTGGCTGCTGGCTGTGTGTGGTTTTATACCTTTGCTAATACTTTTGGCCCGCTTTTATGTACATGTATAAAATTGCAAGTATTTTCCTAGCTCCATATATATATATACATATATATAGATATATATACATGTGTATTTTTCAACCACCAAAACAACGAAATCCAATCCAATTCAATCGAACCGAACCCAAACTGTGAGCATTACCCATTTCTACTTCTTTGCCCAGCTCACTCTAAGACTCTCGTATTAAAACTAATCCATCAAATTGCCATGGGCGACCCACTACAACTACAACGATAATGGGTTTAACTACAACACGTTTATAGAGTATATTGTTGTTGTTGTTGTTGTTGTTGTAGCTGCTTCTGCTGCTGGCTTTCTTGTTATTCGTGCGAACGAGCCCGAACCCGGGCAGAGCAGCAATACTTCAAGTTACAGATATACACACGTCGCAGTGCTATCAACTTCTCAGCATCTTTTAGATAGCTCCATGTATGCACGAGCTTGTACTTATAAGTATAGTGTGTGTGCGAGTGTGCGTTCGACTGTGTGTGTGTGTGTGTGTATTGGAAAAGATGTTGGCGTAGAATGGATTTTTCTGTATATATATATAAACATATATAGAGCTCGCATTAAAGTTGCTTTGGCATTTCGTTAACGGATATGTATAAAATATAATGACCTGGGAACCAAACTGGCAGATACAGATACAAATGTATCTGTTAGCTCACGACTGATTGAAGACGAATACGGAGTACTCGTAACATACGGAAACTTGTTTAATTTGGCGTGATGCCGAAAAAAAAAACATATATATATGTATATCCGTGTGCATATATATTGTGAAAACGCATTGGGTTGGACCAAAAAGATGTGCTAATTATTTGAGATCCGTTCAGGGTGTTCGCGATATTATGCAAACTGTAAGCCCAGCGAGCAGCTGCTTATAGTATTTAGGAGAGTTTTATAGCGCTAATCGAATGTAGCTTTCCATGAATGGATCACGCGCCGAGCAGCCGAGTTACCTGAGATCGGTTAAGGTCTGAGGATCATATTGCTAAGTAAGCAAGTCCTGTCGTTAATCCTCTGCATAGGTATATTCTACAGATGCTTCAATTCCACATCGATGATGCGTATGGCAAGAGCTAAGCGCCGAGGCATAATAAATAATACCCTTAAATGGCTAACAATGCGAGTATGCCTATAAAAGCGTGTATACCCATATACTACGTATAAATTCGAACATAAAATAAATTTATGATACACATATACCAAGCATTAGGCAAGATTATTATCAAAATAAAAACAGACACACACACAGAGAGACTCTTATACATATACATATATATGCTTATATAGACAAACACACCCTATATCATTAAAATAGAGAATTATACGCTCGTCTGGCGGGCGTTACGTCTCTGCGCCTTTGAAATCCCATCAGCGCCTCGCTATAGACGACGCACATTAAGTCCCGAACCCGGGTAACGAGACGACCAGCAGCAGCCACGTTCCCAGTCCCAGCACCAGCAACCCCGCCGCCATCCACCCAAATAAAAAGTCTTAACGTAGCGCCGTGGTTTGGGGGCACAACCAAAGGGCCCAACAGCAGAGGCAAAAGCACCCCAAACATCGGATGAACTTCGGGTTTTTGCCATACCGACGGACTGACTGACTGCCAGACCGAACGAACGACAGACAGACCGAACGACCGAGCGAACGACTGACAGACAGTTCGCCCTGTTGTTGTCTCTGCCGCTGCTGCGTATTTGCTTTGCACGCCTGACGCCGACAGCGACGTCGACGTCGACGTCTAGAGATATTCTGCCCGTCCTTGCCGCATACCTTGCCCCTACCGCTGCCTGCCCTGCCCTAAACATTTGCCCATCGCTTGGCTTGGCTGGTTTTGGTTTGGTTTGGCCTGGCTTGTTTGGGATTAAATATTTCCTATAGATGGGAAAAACGAGTCGGTCGGGTCGGTCGTCGAGTCGCTTGGCGATGTTGTCGCTAGTTTCGTATATTTCACTTTGTGCTGAACGTTCGTCCGAAGCGGTTCTCACAGCGCGACCAAAACGCTTCTTTCGCCTGTGTGTCTACATATGTGTGTGTTAGTTAGCCCAGCCACTTTTTTGTTTGTTGATTTGATTTGATTTTCGGCTTGGCTTTAGTTTCTCGCACCGATTATTATATGCCGAACACACTCAAATATATATACTATATATACGCCGTCGATAATCGCGCGAGTTTCATTCAAGAATCGAATGTTTGTGCTCGACAAGGCACACGCTCCTAAAGTGAGTACCACTGTGCGAATGTGTAATGTGTCTGTGTGCGTGTGTGAGAGTGTGAGTATGTGTGTCGCGTCGATGTAAACAAACGGGGTCTTGAGATTCTGCCTCTGCCCGGCCGCTGCCACAGTTGCTGTCATTGTTGTTGCTGCTGTTCCTGTTGTTGCTGTTCTTGTTGTTGTTGTGCTTGTGCTTGTGTGCAATTAAAAAAGCGGCGCGGCGCGGCGCCGCTGACGTCGCTGCCAGCGGCATCGGCATCGGCATTTGCATGCCACACGCGGCGCCAGCTGCGGCAGCAGCAAGTGTTTGCCGTGGTTGTCCGCTATTTAAAAATGTGTTTGTTTTTGTTTGCTTGCCGTTAGACTGCGCGTCGGCTGCGACGCCGACTGCGAAAGTGTTTTTGTTTTGGTTTTTGTTGCCTTTT
Source organism: Drosophila ezoana (assembly GCA_035045725.1). Taxonomy (NCBI): domain Eukaryota; kingdom Metazoa; phylum Arthropoda; class Insecta; order Diptera; family Drosophilidae; genus Drosophila; species Drosophila ezoana. Next base: position 16,715,443 of record JAWNOU010000177.1, on the reverse strand, counting down.
TTCTGTGCTTTCGATTTTCGCGCTTGTTTTGGGCGGCCTTATCACTGATAACAGGACATTGACACCGGTTGCAACTAACAGCTGATAAGCGCTAGTTTCGAGTGCATGTGCAAGGCAAATAAGCAAGTGGAAAGCTTAGTGAAAGAATGTAGTCTCAAATAGAGCTTTACGAAGAACTTTCTAGACTCGAGCTCTAATAAACTATTGTTGAGTTGTGATAAACAACATCCCATTGTTTGACAAACAATTACAAACAAATTATTTCACAAAGTTTTTTAAATCGTTTAAAAGAGTTTAAAAAAACTATTCTTATTGTCTTTTCAAACTAATGAAAGTTCTGCTAGTTTCTATTACATTAGCTTTAATTGTTACACATATTAGACAGGCCTCAATCTACCAACTAAATAAATTCCTCAATATAATTTACGAGACCCATGAACTATCTATATTACACACAAAATTTCAAAGGTCAAATCCATGTCACCTTGAACTAACGTGGAATATATGCGTAATACATACGACACAAACAGCTCTACATATACACATCTACCTAAGCATGACGAAAATCAATCTAAAATCTACCTGAGAAAAAAACAGGCTCACAAATCTCAGAGTGCAGAAAAAAATCAACAAAACTTAGCTGGAATTGGAACTGAATTTAGAATGTTAATGCTACGAATATTTGAAGCATAAAAGGCAAAGCGAGCAGTAGGTAAAACGTATGACGGAATATAAGAACTAGTTAAACAATGGGCAATAGCTGGGCATAGGATGTTGATATACAAAAGGTACAGAGATACAGCGATACAGCGATACCGAGATACAAAAGATACGTAGCAACAAAAGGGAGCCCAATGGGCAAAAGAATCAACCCGAAAGAGTCGTAGCTGTAGCTATAGCTGAGGCTCGAGGCAACCATCTCATGATGATAATGATGACGTTGCACGAAATTTTACGAAGTTCCAATCCCCAAGGCAGCCTCGCAGCAGCAGCAATAGCAGCGGCAGCAGTAGGCAACCATTATTTAGGGTGAGCGAGGAGGATTTAGGGCGCGGAACAGGGACGATGTCTCAAGGCGATTAAGATAAAGTGCCAATCGATATAAGGGAAAGAATAGCAGGCAGGCCAGCAAACGCAGCGGAGATGAGATGAGCTCAACTTAGCTGAGCAGGGCGATGGCAGAGCCAGAGCCGGAGCAGGGCAGAGGAATATATATGTATTCCTACATCACAAAACATCCACAGCTCGAGAGCTCGAGAGCTCGAGCAGTGTATATAGCTCAGCGACGACATAAAAGGAAATATAAAACCATTTATAAAGCAAGTCAGTCAGGGGAGATTTGAATTGGAATTGATGGTGTAGTGCACTCGACTACAAGTATATATGTATGTGTGTGTCTCATTGTGAGTGTTTGTTGGTGTGTGTGTGTGTGTTTGCACACGAAGCATAGACGAAGCAGAATCGCTTCGCTCGTTTTGTGTCAAGGTGCGCGCGGGCTGCGAGTATCTTGAAGATGCGTTGTGGAAGGGTTTTGGGCTATGAAACTTTGCTGCCAACTAAGTTTCCGGCACACAAAAAGTTTACGCCAAAGCGAACTGAACAGCTGCGACAGTGAACCACCCCTAAGCTAGCTGACGCAGCAAACTGAAAGATAAAACCCAATTCCGTAAATCCATCCCAGCAACAACAGCAGCAGCAGCTAATGACCTGCTGTGTGTGTGCTAAGGGAGGGGGAGAAGGGAAAACGAAGCAAACCCGAAACAGAAATTCGATTCGATTCGATTCGAATAGCAAATTTTGCGACCGATTTTTCAAGAGAAAACGGACATTGCTTTATGTATTAAGTCATCCAAAAGACCGGCTCTCTGACTCAGGCAGGTGGGTTGTTATTCGGGGGCATCACGGCTATGTATGTATCTGACTCAGCCGAGTATTATCCACAATCTTGGAGGAGGCGGAGGCCCGTCCAAGTCGTTCACTTTAGTCAAGTGCTGCTGTTGCTAGCGGCGGCAGCAGCAGAAGCAGCAGCAGCAGCAGCTATCTTCGTATTTATATCTGTAGCTATATCAGTGTGTGTGTTTCTATCTGTGTGTGTGAGTGTGGTGTGTGTGTGTGTGTGTGAGCTCTCCGATATGGGTATGGGCGCTTGGGTGCTCCCATAATGGAGCGTTCGACGTCCGACTGGTTCTGGTTTTGGGGGCTGCGACTGGGACTGGAAAACGTATCGATTTCTGAAGGCGTACGCATCGTTGGCTGAGCAGCGCTTCAAATTTATCAACAGTTTTATGCCTGCATCTGTATGCGTGTGTGTGTGTGTATGTGTGTGTGAGAGATGTTTTTAATGGTGCGCTCGTATCTCTGTCTTATAGCAGGCATGACGCTCTCGTATTGCTCTTATATATTCAAACTTTCTGAAGTACCCATTACACGCATTTCCACACACACACGCACATGTGCGTGTGTATCTTTTGTGTGGCATGGTATTTTTCCAAACCCCGAGGTCAAATTATAAATACAGTTGTATGCATTGTAGAACCTAGAGCTACATATATATAAATACTCGTTCAATTTATGCGTCATGTGTCGAACCCTATAAAATCTGGTTGTCTAAGCGCTTGCTCATAGATTTCAATATAATTTTGTGGGTGTTTTTGTTTTCCTGCGCGATCAAAGTTGAGTCACACAAAAACTGTAATTTGATTCCCCGACTTTATAAGGAGATACAACCATTATTGTTTTTCAATTCGCTTATATTATTTTGCCGCCAAATTACAGTTTTTTTTTTTGTTGGCAACGCTTCTCCCTAGGGTATGTCTAAAGGGAGCTTGGCCCTAACGAAAGTTTCTTAGTTTTTGATGTTGATTAAGCACAAAAACTTTTATTGAACAACTTTATTTCAAAAGTTTTTAACTTTCTGAAGGGATGCTTGGCAATTTCTAAGCTTTAAGTTGATTGCACTTTTTGCAAGTCGAAACTCCTTAACATTTATATACATATGTATGTATGTATTTAGTTTCATAGTGCAAATATAGATACTTACATGCACGCATACTGTATATGTATAAAACTGCCTTGCAGTAAATAAACTTGCCTTAAAAGGGTAAAGATCGAAATGTGCAATTTATATTATTAAATTGTTGACGATTGCGCACGAAATTGTTAAAATTTGCAACTGAGCGCGTCTTTTACTGTGTCTGGCAAAGTGTTGCCAGATCGTGTGCTAAAAAACGCGGCGAAATTCAAAGCAAGGGCAACGAAATAGTCTACGAAAGAGCAAGAAGGAAGATAGAGGAAGAATAGATCAAAATTTGTGTTTTTGACAGGAGTTTGGCGTTTGGAGTATGTGCATGAAAGGATAATTGAGCCAGTTAATTGGAATATCGAGTATTAACATCTTCGATTTATCTTCTATTTGCAGCTGTGCATTGATATTTTTATGTTCTGATTGGTATTGGCGGGCATTTGCAACGCCAAAACAACTTCATTTACAATTCGGGGCGTAAACAGTATACCCGTTATGCCGACTATCCGGCGGTGCTGCATCATCGGATGCTTGTCGAATTCGAGGCAGCATCCGAGCATGCAGTTCTTCGCCTTTCCCAGGCCGGACAACCCATTTCACAAGCTCTGGAAGGAGGCGTGCCACGCCTCGTTGCGACGCATCATACCATTCAAGAAGCCGGTCGTGTGCGCCCTGCACTTTGATCCCAGTGTGCTGGGCGGACGACGGCTGCAGTCGAATGCTCTGCCCACGCTACGGCTGGAGGTGCCCTCCAATCTGGAGGCCGTGGAGCAGCAGGCCATGGTGGAGGAGATCGAGCGCAGCCGCAAGTGCGCCTACATCAATGCCGTTGTCTACGAGTGGCTGGTGCGCGCCAATATCAATCCTCAGCTGCGCGGTAGCATCACCCACGGCATGATCAAGGATAAGGCGGAAAATGCACGCCAGGTAATCGGCAGCACATCCTTCATAGCGGACAACCGCTGGCTGAATCGCTTTCGCGAGACACATTTGCAGGGCTTCGCACAGAAGCTGGCCACCAATCAGCTGAAGCCCATGGGCACATCTCTGTGGATACCGGACATTGTACAGGACTTGCAGCATTTGTTTCCGCCGGCCAGCGCGGAGCGTGTGGCCAAGCTGGAGGAGATGCCTGAGCAGTACATGAACTACATGCAACAGTACGGCGAATACGAGGAGGACGACGACAGCATGGACATCAAAGATCAGAGCTATCAGGAGCAGCAGCAGCAGCAGCATTATGCGCTTCAGCAACAGCACCTGCAGCAGCAACAACAACAACAGCAGCATCAGTTGAATCAAGCCTGGCCGCCCTTCCCGGGCCACCCTCATGGTCACCCACATCCGCATCCTGGCTTTAGCTTTAACGACTACTACTTCGAGCGCCATCAGCAACAGCTGCAGCAGCAGATGCAGCAGCACCAGCAACAACAGCTGCAAGCCCAATTCCCACCGCCACACGTGGTAACCACACCGGTCGCAGCACTGACGCCACCACAGCCACAGCGAGAACCGTTCCAGCCACAACTACCGCCAAACCAGTCCCAGCAGCGCGTCAGCCCCTTTCAGCCTGTGCAGCTGGCCAAGCGACCGAAGCTGGAGTCGCCGGCCGATGATGAAGTACAAGAAATAAATGCCTCAGCGGCCGCACGTGGCTCCCCACTGCCACTGGCCGAATCCACCGCGGCCACGCAGCTGGACCAGCACCAGCGGAGTCCCAGTCCCAAGGAGCAGAACAACAACAGCGGACGCGACAGCGCCAGCAGCAAAGAGAATGCGCCCAAGACTACGACCGACTGCAACAGTGGAAAGTCCACGCCTGTACGTTCCATCAAAGGCAGCAGCCCGCCCGCAACAGCAGCAGCACCACCATCCGCACCAGCCTCGCCAAAGAAGAAGGGCGGCAGCGCCAGCAGCTCCGGCAGCCAAACAAATGGACACACCACGCCGGAACCGCCGGATTCAAGCGCCCTGGCCAATGTACTCAAGGAACTCGATAGCTACACGCAAGCGCTGGAGTATTTGAAACCCCTAGAAGATTTCGTTCTCTTTAAGGAGAACTTCCGTGCCATTGGGCTGCTCTCGCAGCTGGAGCTGGTGCTGCGCAAGGGCGATAAGGCCACGCTTATTGAGGGTTAAGCTCAGCTCAATTTGACAAAACACAAAACAGAAATGTGATGAACAGTGTACATATACATAAATTAGCTAATTAATTGAAATAGTATTATTAATTTGTCTTACCACAGTTTGGATTAAGTAATACATATTTCGGCAGAGAGAATCTGTCGCTATTCGTTTGCAAACAAGCGGTACCCGATGAGATTACAATAAAACATTAATTTATTTAAGAAAAAACGTATTTTTATTAGCACTTTGAATCCGAAACAACGGTAAGTGAGCACGCGCAAGTCTGGCAACGCCGAGCGAACATTTTACAACACTGGTGCGTTTCACTGCGAATGGCATTTGCTGAGTGAAATGATAAACAAAACAGAAGGTAGTTAAATAAATAGGCAGATTTTTGCAAATCAACAAAAAACTAATTGTAATTGAAATAAGTAACAGATGTCACTCCTAGAGCAATATGAGCAGCAGTACGCAGCACTAATCGCTGAAATAACTGCACATATTGGTCGGCTACAGCAAAATGCATGTGAGTACAGGCAATAAACATATTTTTTCGAGCAATTTGATAAGCCATCGACCGACTCGCAGCCGAGCGCAGCAAACTGTGCAACAAAATCGATGCCAGCTTGTCGGAGGCACAGGAGCTGCTGGAACAGATGGGCTTGGAGGTGCGAGAGCTAAATCCAGCGCAGCGTAGCAGCTTCAACGGCAAGCTGCAAGTGGCACAGGCGGAACTGAAGCGCCTGCAAGTGGAGTACAAACAAACAAAGGACAAGTTGCGGGCGCAGGCAAATGGCTTTACCACGCTCGACCTAGCTGACAGTGGGAACTACTACGAGGATGTAAGCATTAGCAATGATCAAAGGCAACGATTGCTGGACAATTCCGAGCGCATTGAACGCACCGGCAATCGCTTGACGGAAGGCTATCGCGTAGCTGTGGAAACGGAAGCTCTCGGCGCTCAAGTGCTGAACGGTAATCAAACTGGGCATCAGTTTTGCTTTAAGCGTCCGTAATCTTGACAAACTTTTCGCACAGATTTGCATCATCAGCGCGAAACGCTGCAAGGCGCACGCGCTCGTCTAAGGGAAACGAACGCCGACATAGGACGCGCCTCCCGCACCCTCAACACAATGATGCTGCGCGCATTGCGCGAAAAGGTCGTGCTGTACGGCGTGGGCGTTTGCTTTGTGGTTGCTGTCGGCGTGAGCCTCTATTTAACATTTGCCCCCAGCTCCTCAGCGGCCACGTCATAGTTGCTGGCTTGAGGAGCCCACTAATACGATTGTGGATTGTGGATAGAAGACGATGGCGCATTCCTTGTTGAGATAATTGTTTATTTATTATTAGTTTTCATTAATTTCATTCGCGAGTTAATTTATATGTATATTGAAGAAACTCCTAACTCTAACGGCTAGCACAAGCCCTACACGTCTACAAAGCTTAATTAACTATGACCTATGCCCTATTCATACATATGAGTGTTAATGTATTTAAATAAAACGTTGTTCGTTGGTTTTCGCGACTGGGCGCATACATAATAACTATATCAAAATAACTATAACATATTCGGACGTTTTAGCATTAAATTCGAAGTGAATATTTACAAATAATAAAATAATCGAAACATTCGTAAGTTATCAATAAATTAAGGAATTTAGACAAATGCATTGCTGCGTTCCATTGAGTTCAGCCGAGAGCGCCAACCAATTAGCCAAACTCAATGTTTCCCAACTGCTAGCAGCTGCACGAGGAGGCCTCCTCGTTAATCTCTGCCTCGTTGACCTTGTCTATTTGAAAACTCTGCTGTTCGAGTGCCTGTAGCTCCATTTTGGATCGGTTGGCCTGCACCAACTGACGTGAGATGTCTTGGAACATTTCCTCGATGCCCTTGCCCGTGCGACAGGATGTCTTGTAGGTAGCGCTTATCAGCGTATGGCACTGCTCACAAAATGCTTCGACTTCCTCGTCGCTAACTTCTGGCTCACGGCCTTCGAGGTCGCTCTTGTTGCCGCATATAAATATTTTAGCGTTCTCCGCATATGTTACAATGTCCAGCAAGTGCTGCGACAGCGAATGGAATGATGCGGCATTGTCCAAGGCAAAAACCAGAATAGCACCCTCTGCAAATTTGTAGTAGGACGAAGTCACGGATGCGACACGTTCCATGCCGCCAGTGTCCCACAGTTGCAGCTGCCCAAGAAATTGATTATTCAAATCTATATTAATCTGCAACTACAGCACAAGTTGACTCACCTTAATTTGTTTCTCGCCTACATTGTACTCGCGGTCAATGTGATCCAGGCCCAGCGTCGACTTGCGGTCTGTTTCGGTGACAAATGTGTTGTTTGTGAAGCGTCGGAACAAGGAGCTCTTGCCCACACCATAGTCACCGCAAAGAATGACCTTTTGCTTGGGTATGCGGACCGTTGCCATGACGCTCTAGCACAGCTTTGATTTGTTAAGTAATTTAATTAAATTAATTCCCACCCACACCTGCTAGACACAAAGAAATATAACAACACACAGCCCAAACAGCTGTTGCAATGGTGTTGCCACTAAGTTCTTGGCCGGTAATTACGAATTCGATAACAATTACGATAACTCGATTAACTAGTGCAGTGCCAAATAACCGCTTTTTAACGTATTTGCTGCCGATTAGGTTTTTTTTTTTACAATAGAACCAGCAGGCAGAGCACAATTGGCTGGTGGCCTTAGCAAAAGATGACCTTTGCAATTCTCTCGCTATTATTGTTGTTAACGTATTACATTATTTTAAATGTGGTACAAGGGAAGTTAAATTGGATACCGTTAAGTGCAAGATTTTCCAACACCTCTATGCAGGAACAGGACTTAGGTAAAGGAAATTGTCAAATATAGGGCGAATAAAGTAGTAACGCTAGTTAATTGAAAAATGCAAAACTCATGATAACGGTTACAAAATAAAAATAAAGCTCAACAGTTAATTAAGACGTGGCACAAGAGCCCTAGCAGCTCCTCGTAAAATTTGCCATTTAGTTTCGCACCTGGTGCCAATAAATCGATATCGATTTCACGATTAGGTGAACGATGATAAATAATCGCTTATCAAAATCGCGCCTTAGACGTCTGATAAGCTATTCCGTTAAAATGGAGCTGATCGAGGTGTCGGCAGCCAAAGCACAGTTAGCTGCTGGCTTCAACGGAAGATGTCTGCTGCAATTCGTACGATCGCATTACTTCTGGTGTGTTACGCAACCTTGGCACATGGCAAGTTGAAATAGCAATCCGTAGATTACAAATCCTGGTCTGACCGATAAACACGATTACACAGGCAAGGCGGGTTACGGACCCGGCGAACAGGACTGGGGCTATGTCGATGTAAGGCCAGGCGCCCACATGTTCTACTGGCTCTACTACACTACTGCCAATGTTGCCAGCTACACGGAACGTCCTTTGGCAATTTGGTTGCAAGGTGGACCTGGCGCCTCTTCCACGGGCTATGGAAACTTTGAGGAGCTTGGACCGGTTGATCTTTACGGCGATTACCGCAACTGGACTTGGGTGAAGGACATGAATGTGCTTTTTATTGATAATCCAGTAGGCAGCGGCTTCAGCTATGTGGACGATACGGCCTATTATACGGCTACAAACAAGGAAATTGCCCTGGATCTGGTAGAGTTAATGAAGGGATTCTATGCTCTACATCCGGAATTTGAGTCTGTGCCTCTGCATATCTTTTGCGAAAGCTACGGCGGAAAAATGGCACCCGAGTTTGCCCTGGAGCTGTACTATGCCAAGGAAAGAGGCGAGATTAGGAGTAATTTGGTGTCGGTGGCTCTGGGTGATCCCTGGACATCGCCCATCGACTCGGTTCTCGCCTGGGGACCGCTTCTGCTGCAGATGGGCATCGTTGACCATGATGGCTACGATGCCATAACGAAGGCTGCCAACTTTACTGCCGAACTGGTGGCAGAAGAGCGTTGGATTCAGTCGACAGCTCAGTGGGGCAATACCCAGTGGGAGGTAATGAAGGCCTCAAAGGGCGTAGATTTCTACAATGTGCTGAAGCAAACGCGCGGAGATCGTTATCAAAGGCAGCTGCTGCAGACGCCCGAGGGTAAAATTGAAAACTAATCCAATCTCAAGTTAGAATTTATAAAGATAAATGTATTACAGAGCGCATGTACCGCACCGTGGTGAAGTACGACATCGACGAAGATCGTGATCAGTTGCTGGAGACACTTATGCGCGGACCCGTAGCCGAAACCCTGGGCATACCATCCGAAGTCAAGTGGGGATCGCAGAGCGGAAGCACCTTTGACATTCATAGAACTGATTTCATGAAGCCCGTAATACACATTGGTAAATCTTAGCTTGGAACTGCCATCATACGCAAATAGTTAATCCTTGGTTAATGCAGTTGACGAACTTCTGGACAAGACGCCTCTGAAAGTGGGCGTCTTCTCGGGCGGACTGGATCTGATCTGTGCCACGCCCGGCACCGTTAACTGGATAGACAAGATGAACTGGAGCAGAAGGGAGGAGTACCTGGCTGCGCCTCGCGTTGCAATCAGCGTGGATCGCGTTTTGGAGGGTTACGAGAAATCGGGCGGCAACTTTACCATGTTCTGGATAAACAGATCTGGGCACATGGCGCCAGCCGACAATCCCGCCGCCATGAGTCATGTCTTGCGCGAGTTTACAGGCTTTGGATAAACGCACAATTTGTATAATGCAGCCAATAAAATGCAGAGCTCAAACTTGTTAAAGTTAATTGAAATTCGACAAGCTCTTCAGAAATTAAAATTAAAAAGCAAACCTTTTGAAACAGGGCTGCGATAAGGGAGCGCAATCGCGACTATTAATTAAGAGCTAGCTAAAATTTATGAAAGTGACAAGGTAAGTATTGGCAAAAATAAATAAACAAAAAGTGCCATAAATAAATGTCCAAGTCTATCACGCGTAAAGCCCATCACAGTCGTAAAGAACTGTTGACAATGGCGATCACTGGGATCACGGCGATCATGACAGGCGTTCTTTGCCACACGCCGCTCCCACTCCAAGATTAGAAATTCCATGTGCGCCGCTCGCTTACTTGGCTGTGGCCGAATTTGACCAGCGATCAGACGGTCGCCGCACTCCCAGCTGTACGGTCGACTTGGCTTGAGGTGGCTTCCCTTCAACTCCAACCAGTGCAAAATGTGTCGTCTCTTAATCAGCTTTGTTGTGCTCCTAGGGGTCTGCGGCTTCGGTGCGGTGAGCGGTAAGTGGAACTTTGGTAACAGACTGACCTCAATTTGGCAGACAACCAACTGTGTTTGGACCCAATTTATATGCCATTCAGGTGCTAATGATAGAAATTTAGTGGCACCATAAAAAGACTAAATACAAACGCGTTAGTCGAGCTGATTTGTGAACATCTTTAACTTTGTTGTTCGTGCTAAGATAGTTATCTTATCACACCTGCTATCACACCTATCAATAAATATAGGGAACACTCAAGCAGATGTTTTTGAATTCACAAGAAACCAAGAACCTTATTCTCAAGTCCTCAAATCAGCCTAAACACTAGTTATTATATTTGTCTCTGCACAGCCCGCGCAGGCTATGGTCCTGGCGAGCAGGACTGGGGCTTTGTGGATGTGCGCACGGGTGCCCACATGTTCTACTGGCTCTACTACACCACCGCGAATGTATCCAGCTACACGGAACGTCCGTTGGCCATTTGGCTGCAAGGTGGACCGGGTGCCTCGTCGACGGGCTATGGCAACTTTGAGGAGCTGGGACCCTTGCATCTGGATGGCAGTTACCGCGAGTGGACCTGGGTCAAGGACATGAATGTCATATTTATTGACAATCCCGTGGGCAGTGGCTTCAGCTATGTGGATGGCTCCTCCTATTACACCACGACCAACAAACAGATCGCACTGGATCTGGTGGAGTTCATGAAGGGCTTCTATGCGCTACATCCGGAGTTTAAAAAAGTGCCCTTGCACATTTTCTGTGAGAGCTACGGTGGCAAAATGGCGCCCGAGTTTGCCCTGGAGCTGTACTACTCGATACAGCGCGGCGAGATCGAGAGCAACCTGCAGTCGGTGGCCTTGGGTGATCCCTGGACATCGCCCATTGACTCCGTACTTTCGTGGGCGCCGTTCCTGCTGCAGCTGGGCATTGTTGACCAGGACGGTCACGACAGGATTGAGGCTTCGGCATTGAAGACCAAAAAGAATGTCGACGACGAGAAATGGACACAGGCCACATTGCAATGGAGCTCCACGCAGTCGGTGGTGCTGCGCGAATCAAAGGGCGTGGATTTCTACAATGTGGAGAAACCCACACGCGGTGATCAGTACCTGAGGCAGCTGGTTAGCATGAGTTCGGAAGGTGAGTGTCAATCGGCCACCCTGAGTGCTAGATCCTCAAGATACCATTCCAGAGCGCATGTACCGCACCCTGGTGCACTTCGACATTGATGAGGATCGCGATCAACTGCTCGAGGATCTGATGCTGGGACCCGTAACAACAGCTCTCAACATTACCACGGGCATTAAGTGGGGCGGCCAGAGCAGCACGACCTTCAGCAAGCTGATGGGCGACTTTATGAAGCCAGCTGTACATATTGGTAGGGATTTTTAAATGTACTTTTTAGGATTTATTTCCAACTGTATATGTTTTTAGTTGAGGAGCTGCTGAACAACTCTACGGTCAAAGTGGGCGTCTTTTCGGGTGGCTTGGACTTGATATGCGCCACACCCGGCGCCGTCAATTGGATTGCCAACATGGAGTGGAACGACAAGAATAGCTATTTGAAGAATCCACGCGTGGGCATCAATGTGGATCGCGTGCTGGAGGGCTACGAGAAGACAGCCGGCAATTTCAGCATGTTCTGGGTGAACCGGGCCGGGCATATGGTGCCTGCTGACAATCCCGCAGCCATGTCATATATTCTGCAGCAGTATACGAACTTTGGCTAGGAGGAAAAATAACCAAATATTTACCACAAATAAAACAAGGATTAATATAAAACTAGCCATTCACTTAATAAGAATTATGTCTGAAAACAATTGAATAGTGTGCATTTGCATAAATAGATAAATAAGCACGTGTTAAAATGGTTTTTGCGAAAATGCGCCGCACTGCGATCAAATTTTAAACCGAATCAAGTTGAGTCGAATGTATCTCAAGTTCGTGCGGCCATCTGTAAAGTTCTCGCATGCGCAGTTGAAGAAGAGAGCAATTGGCAGTGAAGTGAAAATAACAACCCTCTCTCCGTGAAACGGCCTTACAAATGTGTGCCTGTGTGTGTGTGCTGGCATTATCTGATGTTCTCGCACTCGCACAAACACACACACAAGTTAAAGTTGCGCGCTGCTTGGGCTTATCACGAAGCTCTCCGCCGGCGCAGAAAAGTGCTCTCAATGCGCATTCGCGCTCACAGAAACATTGAAAACCAGAATGAAAACGGCAGCCGCTGGCAGCGGGTGGGCAGCTATTTTTATATATACGCTGTTCTAGTCGGAAAAATTGAAAGCAATCGCACACGTGTGCGTATGCGTTTGCTGCGCATTGTAATAGCAATAACAAAATATTTAAAGTGAATTGCATAAAAATTTAGCAAAAAGTGCACTAAAAGCGCAAAAAGAGAGACAAAAGAAAGAAAAACAAAAATCAAGAACGGGCGACGTTTAGTTGCTGTCAACGCGCATAATCGTAGCCATCGCACACGTACACACAACACACTCACACTCACGCACAGGTGCTATATGTATGCGTGCCCATAACAGGGTCGTGTGTAAGAGAGAGAGCTAGGGGAACAGGGCGCAGGGCACAGGGTGAGTTAGCGCAACAAACAAACAACAATACAAAGAATAGCAAGCAATAACATTTCTCTGTTATGCTTAAGGCGTAATTTTAATAAATTTACAAGGAATAAAACAACCTTGGATAGAGCAATGCGGGTGCGCGACAAACGCAAGCAGCAAAAGGAGCAAAAGGCTCCAAAAAGCAGCGATAAACAAAAGGTAAACAATAGTTTAAATGTTTGTGCTCCCAGCACTGTTCATAATTTCATCATTGCAGCCAGCCGATGCCGAGCCAAAGCCCGAAACATCTAGCAAAGCAACAACAGCAGCAACAACTACAACAAACACAACGGCATCAACAACAACACCGCAGAATCCACCCACATTGCCTGCAACTGAGAAGGTTGCGTTCGACAATCGCATCAAGCGCAAAAATGTGTTGGCCCTAAACGAAAAGGTGGCAGCTCTGCGCGAATACGATCGCCAGCCGGTGTACAAGCACGTGGGCCGCCTGTTCAACTGCAGTCCGGATCAGATAAAGCGCATTGTACAGCAAAAGGATGAGATATTGCGCGCCTGGGAGCAGCGCACGAGGCGCAGTCAGGATGCCAAGACGCAGGAGCTGAAGGTAGTGCGAGTGTCCATGTTGGGCAAAGCCGTATACGACTGGATACGGCGCATGATGTACTACAAGGACTTCATCATATCGGACGGGCTGATACAGAAAATGGCGCTGCAGTTCAAAAGCTCGATGGGATTGACCAACTTCTTTCCGCATCAGGAGTGGTGCGACAAGTTTCGCACCACCTACAACATTCAGCACAACGACACGAAGCTGCTGAAGATTGGCTACACACAAAGCTATTCGGTGCAGATCAATGATATTGCCAAGGACGTCATGTCCCAGTGCACGCCAGCAGCAGCTGCAGCGGCTGCAGCTGACCCCCCTGTGGATGAAGACGACGAGGAAGACATCAGCTTGGCCACCATCAGCGGCAGCAGTCACGTGGACGAAGATGATGCTGACGTCGATATCGATGGTCGCGGCGACATCAGCGATCCCGAGGTGGATCAGCATCTGGATGTAAAGCCCTCGCTAAGCGAGCTCAATGCGCGCGTTCTGCAGCCCCTGCCTCAATTGGTGCGGTTGCCACAGGTGCCGCCGGGCACGTCACAAAAGGTGCTGCTGGCCACGCCTATTCTGCCACCTGGTGCCACGGCTGGCGGTGCACAGACTATGACCATCATACCGCTGGCCACATTGGCGCAGAGCATTACACAGCGACCGGCGGTGCCAGCGAAGGTAATGCCACCGCCCATGCTGGACATTAAGCAGGAGATCAAAACGGAACCCAAAGACCCGGAAGAGCTGCAGCAGGAAGAGCAGCAGAAGACGGAGGAAAGCGCCAAGGAGAAGCTAGACGATGAGCAGGCAGCGGTGCGCATCAAGGAGGAACTGGACAGCGATGGCGAATACCTAGGGGATGATGACGACGACAATGGTGGCCGTTCTAGCGTTACCTCGTTGGCCGAAATTCTGGCCGCAAATGTAGACGATGAGAAGCAGTACATTGAGCAGACACGCGCCCTACGCCAGCGAAAACGCAGTCGCAGTCCAGCCCAAGACCTGGCCATACCCATGATCACATTGCCCCCCATGCCCACATTAACCAAGGCGCCAGCACAGACGCCGTCGCCAAAGCGTCCGCGGCAGCCCGATGACAACAACAACGCGGGCAGCGGACAATCGATAATCGGCAGCGCCGAGGCGCGCAAGTACCTGAAGCTATTGGAGGAGTTTGCCATGTCGCAGAAAAACTCTCGACTGATTGAATTAATAACGCGCGCCGACGAAGTCATGCGGGAGCTGGAATAGTATAAGTGTACGGATAGCATGTCTAGCTTGTAGCACATCTCGAAGATGCAATTGGATGCAATCATAGAATACTTGTATATTTATAATATGTACTTTTACCAAATACAACAAACCAAATGTAGCACTAATTCTCACACTTTGCCCAGCTCATGTGTATTGTGTTGTTGGTGTGCCAGCTCCTCCTCATGCAAATATGCGTGTGCCTGGGCCATATTAAAATAAGTCCAAATATATGTGCTGCCTCTTAGTGCGCATGTCTGCCCTTAGTTGGTGGCCGCCGCTGTCGCTGTTGTCGTCGACGACGAGGCTGCCACTCTCTGGCGTTCGCTCACTGCGCCGTTGTGTGCTCACAATTTGTGTGCGTGTGTGTGTGACTGTGCGGTGGGTGGCAATGCACGCAACTGCCGCACACAGGGTGACATGGTTAATAATTTGCCAAAATAAAAATGTTAATTAGCAGTAATTTGCACAGTGATTATAGGTATACATACATATACGGTGTGTATATATGCTTATGGATTTTAATAAGTACATTAATTTGCAAAAATAAACATTGCACATTAGTCATGCATGCTCAGATTACAGAAAGATATACAACTGGCTTAGCCTGATGTACCTAAGTGGAATTGTGTTTGTTGAATGTGCCAAGTTAGTGCGTGTTAATTCATAGCCGGCATTAAATACCATTCAAATCAACCTTTTGTTTGTTTCCTAGTGCGCATGTCTGCCCTTAGCTGCAGACTTAACCTGGGCGGGCTGCTGCTCTCCGCGCCGCTGCTGCTGCTCACCAACACATTCTTGCCGTGCATTCTTCATACATACGTACCTTTGTATATGTATATACATACATATATGTGTGTTTTAACTGGCGACTGGGCCTTGCGGCACAGGGTGTTATTGGTTATGACAAGTGAATTTGATAAACATTTAAAAACCCAAACTTTCCATATAAAATATAATTTCGTTAATTATTTCAGATATTTATATTCGTTCATTATATATGTATAGCGCATATGTAACCTAATACATATGTACGGGTCAATGTATATATACACACTAATGCATATTTACGAACGTCTGTTGATTGATGGAGACTTTACCTACACGCAAACGAAAATACATACACACGAAAACAAACGCGAAAGCAAAGTAACGCACACATACATTTTGACACACAGACACGAAACTAATCAATCAATCAATCGACAGCAAGCAACGCTCACACAGGCACACATCCACCGTCGTCGTCAGTCTGTGATTGGCGTTGCCACGAGGAGGTCGTCCAAGCATGTATATATGCATAAATGCATAAAATACGTATATAAAACATTAAGGAGTAAGTAAATAATGAAAATTGAAAACAAAGTATACATGCATGTTTGTTTTATCATATTAATATTATACACTTTTTATAGTTTGCGCAAAACTTGAATCTCTGTTAAATAACAGAGCTCTGTTATACCACATAACGTGAAGTTGGCTGCACGCAATGTCAGGGTTGCTAGATCGTTTCATTGCTAATAAGCGACAGTTTTGGCGCGAGTTTTTGAAACTCTATGAGGAAATGCCGGAGCTTTGGGATGTGCGCCATCCGGATTATAGAAACAAAGAATTAAGGAACCAATCATACGATATTCTACATAATAAGTTGAAAGTGATTCAACCAAATGCATCGAAGACAGATGTTGGACGTCGCATTAACATTTTTCGTACAAACTATAGACGAGAACAGATGCGCATTTGGAGACAGCAAGATTTGGGACTGCATTCTGAATTGTGCAAGCCCGTACTATGGTTCTACGATAATATGAGTTTTCTGCTCACCCAAGAGTCTTTCCAACGTAGAGCCAGGAAGACGCGCTGTAAGACCGGCGTTAAAGGAAAGTCTATTTCAGACTTTAGATTCGATGTAAGTTTGCATTAAGATTTATATGTGTGTTACCCTACTGACCAGTTACCTTATAAAGGCTATGATGGATCCATTGGACACAGGTTCGACAATAACAGCTTTACCAAAATTAACAAACAGCTCCGAGACGACAGCAGCAGAGTTTACCGAGAGCTTGCTGCTCAGCCCGAAGATCGAAATATTTGAAAATGAGCTGGATGCAATGGACACCCAAGGAATAGTGCCAAATGATTCCATCAAGGCTGATAATGCCGATACCAGCGCTTCAGAATTTAATGAGCCAGCCAGCTCTACATCAACTACATTGACTATAATGAAGAGCTCCGCGTCTCAGCCGACAAATGTACCTTTAAGCGATGCCTCCGAAACTCTAGCCAAATCCTGGGCTATACAGTACGAGGAGATGGCACCGACACAGCGTATTCTGGCGCGAAAAGCTATCGCGGATATCCTATTCGAGGGCTGCATGGGAAATTTACGTGTTAATCGCGGCGAATCGCGCTCTACTGTGGATAATTATTTGTAAGCATACTCTGACTGCAGTGTGTATTGTGCATAACTGAAACTATTTGTTAATATTTTATATAAGAGGAAAAGTCTAATTGTAAAGCTTGTCCATGATCTTAATGCTTTTCGACTATAAATGCATGAAGAAAATTTTCTAAACCAAAGAACTTATTAAGCTGTCATCAAATTTGTTGCAGATGTCACAGTTTTCAAGTTGTACGTTAACTTCTGTGAAATCCTGGCCTCTAATAAAAAGCGAAATGAAAAATCTTAATTAGCGATATGTGCATGTATGTGTGCGTGTGTGCTGTAGTGTGTTGGCCACCCGTTCCTCAAGCGGGCTGCCGCCCATCCGGTGATGCACTTAACGCGTTTGCAAATGATTTGAGCAGCTGTTGCCACTGCACCTGTGCCCGTCTTAATGCCGCCTGCTTTGCCATTTAACGTGTAATTTTGCTGGCCCAACCGCATGGAAAAATTCAAATCACTGTGACTGGGTGCTGTAGCTGTAGCCGAGAGAGCTGTCTCAGTTCAGGACTGGGGCTGGCTCTAAGCCGTTGTAGCATTTTGCACCTGTCGTCCTACGCATGTGAAAATCAAGCGCAGCTTTAATTGATACAACAACAGCTACAACTACAGCAGGCGAACAAGGGGCCAAAACAGGGCGAAGCTTCTCTCTAGTTGCACGTGTTTCAGACTGGGACTGGGACTGGGACTGGGACTAGGACTAGGGCTAGAACTGGGCTGGCAGGGCAACAAGTCGCGGCAAAAATGTTGTAAAAAATGCGTTGAGCTGCGCAGCTGCCAGGCTGAGGTTGGGGCTGACTCTGTGCTTGGGGGAAAAGTGAGCCCTTGAGAACAACAACAACAGCAACAACACATGGCAAAGTTTTCAGCCTTAAATGGGCATTGAAATTAAATGCAGCTGCTTTAATGACGCTGCTGGTTGCACTTGGGCTGCGTATCAAAATGGCCTAAACAAATCTGGGAATATGGCACAGAGACTGTTGGAGCTGGCTGGCTGGCTGACTTGCTGGCTGGTTGGTGGGCGTTGCATGTGGCAGTTGTTGCCTGGGCGTGGCGCCACAAAATGAAATGCATACAAGCGACTGCGCCGGTGGCCGCCGCCTCGCTCTCAACTTGGTGGGCGCCAGTTAACAAAGAAAACAATAACAACAACAGCAGCAACAATAACAATGCAACAACAACAACAACAACAGCAACTTTTGCCTTTTTGGGATGTTTAATGGGAGTTGCCGTTGCCTTTTTTGGTCCAACGAAATCAAGAAACAAAAATCTTTTATCGCAAGTTGATGCTGTTGTTGTTGTTGTGGCTGTTGTTGCTGTTGGAGTATGTGTTGTTGCTGCTGTTGCACTGATGATGATGTTGTTTGCTCAAGAGTTTACGTATTACGTATATAAAAATAAATTCGTTTTATGCGCGATTTGGAATGCAATGCAGAACCCAAAAAGCGAAAGACTTAGGCAACAAACTCATTTCAACTGCAGCCGCTGATGATGGGCAATTTGATGGCCGAGCCCGGTCCGTAGAACCCTTGTGGCACGACTGCGCAACCGTTCATAAGGCGCCCATCAGCAGCCATAAAACTGGCCGCACACTGCAATTGCGGGTCTACATTTTCTTCGCTCTAAACGGCCGCTTGGCCAGAGGTCAATGGCGATGCTACCAGGTTGTAGAATTGATTGCAAACTTAATGAGAAATTTCCAATTTGTATTGGCAGCTAGCTCACAGCTAGCCAGCTGGGCGCAGTGCAGCTTTTTGCTGCCCAAGTTGTTTGCAATCTGTGTAAACAAGCCACAATAAACATCTAGCGATAAACAATAACAAATTGCGTTTCCCATACGCGGCACGCGTCACCAACAACAAACCAACCCTCAGTTTTGCTGCACGCTCAGGTGCAGACCGCGCTTCAGCCGCGTATTAAGGGTGAGATTCGAGGAAGACTCACGAATTGCCAGTTGCTTCGCAGCGATACGAAAAATCACACGAGAACTTGTGCAGTTGTTGGGAACGCGCCTGGGAACGCGACGGCATCGACGGCCAGGGTGAGCCCATCGCCGACATGTGAACTGTCGCCGGCTCAGGCAGCATGGTTAGGTGGGGGGGTCAAATTGCCGGCCATCCGCTAATGAGACTGAGACTGGGAATCAAAAACACGCACGCTGCCCGCTCTGGAACGGAATGTGGGCGCGCAGACGCGGCCGTTCGGCGTGACGAATAATGTGAGAATGAGAACTTTATTAAAAACACTCTTTCGCTGCGATTTGTGGGTATTATGACCAGCACAAAGGAGGCGTGTGAGGTATACCTCACAATGAAGTTTTATCGTAATCTGTTGTCGCTTTTTGTTAGGAGTTCTCAACCACGGCAGAGTATGCAAGGATCAGAACATTTGATTGGCTCATTTGATATATATAAGCTTTAGATAATCAAGTTTTTATATCACATATATTCCTTTATATTTTCACATATTTAAAGTACAGGGTATCGTTCAGCCTGCCCTTGTGGGCATTACATTTGCCGAAAATTCTCAGTCGTTGCACATTTGGAGCATTCTGAAAATCGCTGAAATGCTTTTCACACGGACAGCTGTGTGAAAGAGCTCAACGTGGGACTGTGAAAACTGAAAACGAAGAGGAAACGAGCAGAACTTTTGAACGGACAGACACACACACACACACACACACACACACACACACGCAGACACCTGTATATGGGTCACTGCGTGTGTGTATGTTAATGAATTGGGCAACCATTTTGGGTCGGGCTGCGGCTGCTGCTAAACGGGCATTACAATTAAAATTAAAGCATAAGCCCCATAAAAGTTGACAAGCTGATCGCACAATTTGGCAGCAGCTGAAAATTTACCCAAAGATCGGGAAACAAAAAGAAAAAACGTATGCGTTAATTAAGAAAAAAGGATACGGCGCCTTTTGATTTTTTGGGCGAAACTTTTATGGCCAATTCAGCCAGTCAGAAGGAATACTAAAAAATGAAAATAAAAAAAAGTAGCAAGGCAAAGGCAAAGGTTGGCTTTATTTTATGGGCCGGCGACACCTTTTAAGAGCGCCAATCGAATCAATGTTTTAACACGAGAATACCATTTCCAAAACGGGCTCATTAAGCACAGCCGAATAACCCGGATGCCAAAAAAAAAATCCAAAAAAATAATAATAATAAAGAAAAACAAAAAAAACGTATATAAAAAGGATTGCTCCGAATTCTACGAATGCTGAAATTTTGTGCGGCAGCTGCAAAAAGGAATTGAAATTGGAATTGGAATTCATATTCATTTGATTTCACAATGCTGCGAAAGTGAAACCAAGCGGCAGCAGCCGGAGCAGGCAAAAGAGCCAGGTGAATGGGCATCAACAAAATGCCCGTTGCCCAAACTGACACACATATCTTTTTTATGTGTTTTTTCAGCGCAGGGCGCGCAATGCAGGAGCGGAGGATAACTTTGACAAGCAGCGCTGGACAAGTTTTGGCAATTTGAAAATCTCTGCGCTAATTACCGCAGCGGACAAGAAGGCAGCAGCTGCCATCGTCGTCTGGCTGCCTAATTGAACTCATCAATTTGGGACCTAATGAAGTGGCTGGCAGCGGAGCAGCGGACATTTTGGCCAAACCCAGTCGAAACTGTCGCCTTGCATTTTCAGGTCCAGAGCAACTGCAATGCATGTGCCGTGCTCCGCTTTTCGAGCTGATTGTCGTGGCCTGATAACGCCGCATAAAACACAAAACGCCAAGTGCTTCCTGCACAGCAGCAGCAGCATCAGCAGCAGCAGCAGCAGCAGCAGCAGAAGTGGAAGCAGAAGTCCGCTACTGGCGGCCATTTAATTAGCGGGTTAATTGGCCGTGAGGCGGCATTGCCGCCAACCACATTTTGCATGCTGCGGCCCGGCAACTTCATTAATAACTTGACTACGGCAGCAGCTCCATCCACCAGCTCCGGCAGCTCCATCCACAAGCAGCAGCATTTGTCATAGACAAAGACTCGTTTGGCCAGTCGCTATCGATGCGACCAATGACAAATGATATGTTGACAGCGTCGCAGCATCGGCAGTTGCTAAATTTTGACACTGCCTTATCGGAGCTGCGATTGCGCCTGGTCAACAGCAATGCGAGACGCATCTGCCAGATGCTCATTGCAAAATATTGTGAAATTGCGATAGCCGTGCGGACGCTACAGACGGTACAGACGGTACAGTGCACATCCCCACAGTGGACAACTGCCAGTAGCAGCAGCAGCAATAATTCACTGTTATCTGCATCTGCAGTGAAGGTCTTTAAGTGCCCTTTAAGTAGCTGACTCTTAAAGCTGCCCAGCATCGATCATCATTGATGCAATTTATCAACAGCATAAGCATTTAGGCGGGGCTCGGCAACAGGGGCGGAGAAAATCTCTTAAAAAGTGACTTGACATAAGCGAAGACATTGAGGCATATGGAAGATTAAGTATTTTACTTGATCTTGAATATTATGTTTATATATGTGCCTTATATTTTGATAAGTTTATATTATTAAATACTTTTTTAAAATTTAATTTAAATTAAGTATCAAAGAAGCAGCTTTCTATATGTGTATTGGAGTGGTATCTATGATATTGATATCTTCTTCTTATCGAATCTCTGCGAAGCATCTCCCTGTTTCTCTATGATATCTTCGTGTTATTATAGCTTTACTTCATGATATATATGCTCCCTTTACTCATCATTTCTTGAATATTCATAAAGTGAATTTAAGATTTGGCTGCTCTTCCCCCTGCAGCTCTCCTGCCAACGGCCCTTAAACTTATTGGGCCCCTTAACAACTGTTTACCCCAGCGGAGAGCTCAGTGTCACCCCTCAAAGCAGCAGCAGAACGCGTCAAAAGCCACCCCTCAATGCAATCCACACAAAAGTCTACCATTCTCACCCCTCAATTGCCCCTGGCATTGCCCCTTAAACACCCCTGCCATTTGCCCCTGCGCATGCGCGCGTTGCCATTGCCCCTGCTCAGAGGTCCAGTGGAGACTTGCTCGCGAGAGCGCAGACGCGACTCAGCGGCATTTCGACTTGAGAGCGCACGTAAAACGAAAGACTTAAGACACAAACTTGAGCTTCGGCAAGGCGGCGCATGCGAGAACGAAGCTCCCGCGTCTGTGTCTGAGAATGTGTATGTGTGAGTGTGTGTTTGTCTGCTTGGTGGTGACTCAAGTGCCATGCCCAGATGCTATGGATAGAGCCTACGCTGCGCTGTGCCACAAGCAACGAATTGCATTTGTAATCATGCGGAAATGATCGCGTTGACCTTTCAGCAAGTTGCAGTCTTAACTCTAAAGTCTGAAGTCTGCATTCTGAGTCTCTGTTTCTGTGTCTGTGTCTGTGCCCGTGTCTGTGTCTGTGTCTGCATTCCGCGGTTGCAATCTGTGTCTGCGGCAAACTTATGATGGCTGCTGGGCCAACTGCTGTGGGCTGGCTCATCCTCATGCTCATCCTCAGCCGCAGCCCCAGCTTCAACCACAGCTGAAGCGTTTGGCCGCGTTATTTGCATGATGTGGCGACCTTTTGATCTGCTTCGGCGTTCAGTCAATACAATTATTGATTTGCGCAGCCTTTCTCCTGGTACGCAGCAGGCCGTGCCTTATTGATGTGCTGCTCCGGCTCTGTCTCTGGCTTTGACTCCAAGGTGAACCTGAACCCTGTGGCCGCAATTTGCGGCTGACGTGTCTGCATTCTGTGCAGTTGGCAATCAGCTTGAACCGCGCTGAAAGATTGCCCCGCCAGGCCTACGTGCCCGGTTAGGTTGCGTGCCCAGGCCGAGCCGCCAATTTGGACCACAATTAGTCACTCACTCAAGGGATTAGCGCAGCACATGGATCACTTTATTAAAGAGCTGTAGCTTGGCCAAGCACTTTTATATAAATGGCATTTTAATCAAAATTGTCGCCTGCGGTCGTGTATTAATATTGGGCATTATGGAAACAAATTGCGCGGACAGCGGCGATGATGGCCAGCAACAACAACAACAACGGCAGACTATGGCTACAAATTAAAAGCTGCCTAAATGTTAAACAATTTACACCGGGCACACAGGCGTCTGGCCGTTGTCGTGCATTAGTCAGCCAGGGTTAAGTCGGAGTTGCCGCTAAAACTCGTCTCCATTTTGCGCCAGTTGCTCTTGGTCAAGTGGTCTGGCTAACTGGCCAACTGGCTAACTGGCTAACTGGCTGGCCGGCTGGCCTGTGCTGCGTTGTGCTGTGCTCAGCCGTAGCCGGCGCGTCTCTAGTCTAGTTGATTTAATTTCAACGTCACGTCGTCGCCGACGTCGTCTGATTTGAATGCATTTCTGCGGCCGAGCCAGGTCTGAAATTACATGTACTGCCTGCCTGCCGGCCGGCCAGCCAGCCCAAACCTGACTGCCAAATGGGCACTGGGAACTGGGCACTGGCTTTCGAGGTCATGGGAAAAAAATACAGTTTTCAGTTGTTGTGCTTAGTTTGCGTTTTATTTATTTTGATTTTTCATGCAATTTCAAGCAAAGCTATCTTTGAAAATCAAATCCTCTAGGAAATACTAAATATTTATAATATGAATATAATAAGAATATAATAAGATAAAATAACTCTGAAAGCTTAAGATGAGAGAAGTTGAGTTGATATCCTGATATTGACTTGGCTGCCTTCAGGTTCGATTCTTAATTTGAATTTGTGCTTCATACATTTTTAAAATGTCATTAAAACTACTTAGTTTTTAGTTGCCCGTTGTACTGAAAATATTGCAATATTGGGTCCTAAGTTTTCCATACTTAAGCTTAAGGTTCGTTGCATAGCATTAAATAAATTAGAAATCCTGTTCGCAGTTTAGATATATACCCAATCAGGCTTTAAACTGATCTACACAGTATCCCAACTTTAAGCTTTGATTTTTTCACAATCTTCCTACACACATAATTATATGCTAAAATCAATCAGTCAATGCTGGACTATAAAATTGCCCTTGCACAATCTTGTTGTTAATCTGCCGTCCCCGGGTTTTTTTGGCCTGCCAAACCAGGCTTCGACGCTCTAAACGCTGGCAATTGCCGCAAATTGAAATCCATTGAACCTTTCCAAAGACCAATTGAGCGCCCACAGCGGACAAGACAAATTTGGAGCTGTTAGTCGCAATTAGAGGATTGCGACTTGGACTCGGTTGGTTCCAGCTGTGGCTGCTCGGAGCTGTCGCCAACGCCATTGAATTTTGTTTTCCATTCCCACACAATTATCGACAAAACAACTTGGACAACAAAAGGCATTTGAATGCGTTTCCTGTTTCAAAAGAACCCAAAAAAAAAACCAGAAAAAAAGAAATGAACAATTCGAAATTAGCCAAACAAATGCGAACGTGAGAACTTCAATTGAGCTTGAAAAGTGTTAGATGAGCTGGCAGCAAGTGGCAGCAAGGATTACAGCCCCACAGGAACAAAGGACAACAACTTCAAATGGGCCACTTGTCAGCAAAACTCTTCCCTGCCTGCCTGCCCACAATGCTCGAGGCTTTGTCTGCGCCAGCAGCTGGCTTTTCGTTATGTGTGCTAATAATTGAGCAGAACTTGAATATCTTTTATGCTAATGTGCTATAAAAAACTTGTCGTAAAATTGGCATCAAAGTGCGCCCAACAATCCAGAGTAAATAATTAAATTTAACTATAATTTCCGATTGACGCTCGTAAATGCTTTGCTAACTTGTGCTGAAAAATCAAAAGTAAATAATAAAGTCAAACAATTTGCAGCTGTGCGCATTTAAAATCAATAAAATATAAAACTAAAGGTTAATGTGAATATGAATGTGAGTCTATTCATAAACACTTGGCGAGCACATAAAAAATTACGGCCAGCTACGCATGTGCTGTGCCCTGTGTGTGTGTGTGTGTGTGTATGTGAGAGTGTGTGTGTGTGTGCAATTAAATATCAATTAAAAAATTGCAATGCAAATGCGCACGCACCCAAAAGTGCCAAAACGTAACGAAAGACTTAAGGCACAAACTTGGCGCTGCGTGCGGTTCACCTTCAGACCCCTCGCAGCGTGTGTGTGTGTGTGTGTGTGTGTATATGCGAGCACTTAAGACGCAGAATTTATGAGTTAAGCGACAGACAAACCGACAAACTTTATTAAAAAATTGCGATTTCATTTTGCATACACTAACAGCTAGGATACCTTGACTTTGTCGCAAGGCAGATATTGCTGATACATATGTGCACATAGACCAGGTGAATATGACCAGGTGCATATGTTAAGACTAATTAAATAACAAATATAGTAGCTTTTCGGCAAGTGTATTCAATCGTTGGCATTGTGAAGATATTCAATTTCTGCTTGGCTTACTTTTTGGCCTACAGTCAGAAGTTCAAGTCGTTTGTCATTTGCACACCCTGCGACAGAGACTTGGGAACTTGGGGACTTGGGGACTGCAACTGCGATTTGTTGTGGCATTTGCATAAATGAATGCACCTTTAAATGGCTACTGGCACAATGCAGCACCAACTGCTGGCAGCCGAGCCGATCGAGTAATTAGAATCTAGACTTTTAATTATGTAGCTGCTCGGATTGCAGCTGCCTGAGAGATTGAGGCTGGCCAAAGTGGACGCATTAAATGTGCTAAATGGCTTATGTAATTACCACTTAAATGTTTAATTAAATGAAATTGAGTAATTAAACTGATTTCTGATTTCTGATTTCTGTGTGGCATTGCGCATAGCTGCACATTCATCAAGTCGCATAAGTTAACTAATAACTGAACCAGAGCGGGATTTTTATAAGCCAGGAATGTCGCCGAGCTAATCAAATTGAAATCAATTTGTTTGCAATAAATGTCAACGATAATAAATATGATGATTTTAATTAACATCTATATAAACTAGTCAAAACAGCATATAACAATCATTCTGATATTCGTCTTTGCTTCAAATTTCACTTTGATAGTTTGCTGCACACAAAATTGTGTATCTGCGCAGCTTTTGCTTTGTGGCCGAAAAGGCACCTCCGCTTGCAGACCCTCGGGCCGGCGGGCTGGTCACGCGGCGCACTAGCTTGGCTTATCTGGTTGTCTATAACTCGTATCTGGCTGCCAGCCTGTGGCCTAAATGGCTGGCAAAACATTTTCAACAAGCAAAGCCAAGGATTTGGTTGCGTCTGTGCACGGCTAAGATTTGGCGCCATTGAAATTGAACAACAGGCAAAAGAGAATTGGAGCTGCAACAACAACAACTGCAACAACAGGCTGCAGCTTTGTCTTACACGGGCCACGCAGCTGAGCTGAACCGAATGCTGAACTCGCTGTTCACGATTTGGTTTTGCTTTGTTGTGTGTATTTTGGGCAGCCAGTCGGGCCTCTATTTGGTAGTGAAAAGCGATTTGCCAGCTTGGTGCCAAGTTATGCGTCGCCCGTGGCGCCACAGCTGCCCAGCTGCCCCTTGGCTCTGCACTTGGTAATGGCTGGGCCTGTGGCGGCTCATCAGCAGCATTCAAATGTAAATGTTGCTGTTGCAGTTGCTGTTGCAGTTGCTGTTGCAGCTGCAACACTGTCAATGCCATTGCGTTTGTCATGGCATAGACATTGCAACAGCAACGTCAACATTTTGGACAACCACCAGCAGCAGCAGCAGCAGCAGCAACAACAAGGACACATTATCAAAAGCGCCGCATTCGCTTCCGCCATCATTAATAATATGTATAAGCAGTTGATGCTGCTGCTGCTGCTGCTGCAGCTATTGCTGATGTTGCTCTTGTTCTGAATTGACGTTGTCTTCGTCTTCGTTTGCCAGGCAGCAGCAACTCCTGTTGTTGCTGTCATTTTGCAGCGGACTTTTAATTTATTTATGGCTCGCCACGAGAATGACTTGCCAACTGTTTGCATTGAGAACATGCCGACAATCTCTCGCTCTCTGTCTCTCGCTCTCTCGCTCTCTCGCTCTCTCCCTTTCTCACAGCATTTGAGCGCAACGCCTAAATGGCAATTAAGCAAACAATTTATAGCTAAAATGTTGAATTTAATTAATGTTCGAATTGCACGCAGAAATTAGCAAACACATGTGAGGCACCAACTGAGTGCAAGCCCCCACCTTCTCTTTTCCAGCTAAACCCCTCTGGCCAACCCACCCGCCCCTCGTTTACAGCTCCTGTAGCAGGACTCTTGCGAAGCAAATTTGGTTGGACGCGCCAGCGCCAGCAATTTAAATAAAACTTTTGCTTAATTGCATCGCATCTGGAGCTGAAAACCTCGAAATCGGTTGCATGTTGCATGCTGCCGTTTCACCTCTCTCCCAATCACGTTGCCGCACACACACACACTCCTCCTCCTGCCGTTTGTGATTTTGCGCTGATCGTTAATTTAAATTGAACACATTTTGGACATGGACTCGGCCTCTCGGCAGTCAGTTGGCGCTTTAATTGCACGGCCAGTCAGTCGAATCGCTGCCTCAGATATAACCCCGCTGCCCCCCCCCCCCTTCAGCTGCCCTGCCTCTGCACCAACTTAAGCCCCGTCTTAAGTCGCGGGCTAAACGATTTCGTTTAATGCAAGTGCCCATCATTTTGGGCCACTGCACGTGCTGAAAGTGATTTTGTTGTGCTGTGTGCCCGCCGGATATTTTGGTCATGGCGAACCGGCAATTAAAGCGGCATCTGAATACATCTACACCCTCCCAATCCCACTCGCCCCACATACCCCCTTCGCTGCCCTCTGGAGCTGGCCTGCTGCCTAATGAGTTTTTAATTGGCCTGCGCCGGCTCGTCCTGGACATTTGCTAATTTGTTGATCGTAGCAAACCTTTTTTTTCTTTTCATTTTATTCTTTATATCAAAGCGACTTTCTTTCGTTTACGAGCAATTTCTTCGGCCAATCAGCCAGGTAACTCGAGCTGATTGAGCCATCAGGCAGCTGCCATCGCTGATGGTGCACGTAACCTGAGCTACTCCTTTCTAAGCTTCAATTCGCACCTTGTGCACAAGCATTTGCCATGGCAGCTGCTTAAAAAACTGTTCAAAAAAAGTTTTATTATTAAACAGTAGCTAAAGTCACTCGAGTTACAAAAAGCTCACGATTTGCATTAACTGTGTTTTTATATAATACTTATTATAATTTGTAATTTATTAAATAATTAGCCACTGTGCTGCATATCAGAGAAAAACTACTGAAAGCTATTGCCTTACTATGCGATTCTCATGAATTCAAGTAAGCCTTGCGCGATTTCAAGGTTTGCCTATTAGTATTTACAAAGGTTAAAACCCTGATGTGTCATATATTTTTAACATTTTTATAAATCAGTACAATTTTAATTTACAATTGTCCCATGTCGTGAATATTTTCATCTAGAAATTTGGGCCCACAGTTATTTATTTCCTGGAACTGGGTCACCCACAAAAGCTTTAATTTAAATATATTGAACTTCATCGACACTTTATTTAAATTGAAATGATTGCAAAGAAACATCTGTTCAATCAATTTCGTATTTGTTTATTTATTTGCTTCTCTTTCAACGTTCTCCATTTCGGTGTTTCTTCAATTTTAAGCGCATAAAATACATTTCTTTCTCCACTTTAAAATCAACCATAATTTTTAGTAAATTTTTACGGTCCAGTTAATGTTATGTCGTTGCACGCTGCTGTCTCCTGTCTTTACCTTCATCCAAGTTATTGTGATTTCAATTTCAGTTTCAGTCCGCCTGCAGCCACGATATGGCCAGAGTTTGAGTGCGTTTGCGTGTTCCTCATCATTTGTTTGCAATGAAAATAACACCAACATAAACAACGATCGACAGGCTCAGGCTCAGGCTGGGCCTGGGCTTGGGCCCAGCTTCAGGTCCAGATCCAAGTCCAGGCCTTGTGACGCGGCATTAAAATGCATAAAACCCGCTGCGCATGCGCTTCCACTTGGCAATGGCCAATGGCCATGTCCTGTACTGTCCCTGGCGCCACACCCTGCTGGGGTCCAGACCGAGACAACAGCCGGATCTCTCTCTCTCTCGTAGGCGGCAGTTGCGTTGATTTGTAGCGGCCCCAAAAGGTAATCGGCCTCTAAGTTATGTCAAAGGCTGAGACAGTTCCTTAATTGAATTTCTTGGCCAAGAAAAAAGCTGCTTAACATGCAGTTAAAATGAATTTTCCAAAAAATAACTTTGGAGTCTTAAAACAGAAGCCACTTAAAGTGTTAAATAACAGAGGAAAGTGCTCATGTTAAGAGTTTGCTGTAAAGCTTAACATATATATTCTCTGAAAATAACATTTACAAGTAAATATTATTTCTATTCTGCCAAGAATTGCGGCTCTTAGTTTATATTTTATATACTTCTCTGCAGATTATATAATCTTTTACAAAAATATTAAGCCCTTTTTTAAAATTCTCATTTAAACCTTCATTCCCTACAGTCAACCCAAGTCTGGAGCGTTTCGCCTTTTTGAGTTTCGTGTTACGAATTTTTGTTGATGGCCAAAAATGCCAAAAATATTTTACAGTTTATTATGGCTGATTGAAATTTGTGGTGCCCCGTCGCGGCACCAAATTGCAGCAGAGTGCAAATGTGTGTTTGATGCGGCTGCAGGTGTTGAAGCAACTGCATTTTTATGATAAGATAGCGCCCCAAAAAAGGCGAAACTTTAATGAGCCAAAGGGCAGCGGCCTGTAGACTGCCACTTGCAGCAGCCGCAGCAGCAGGGGGGCCGCAGTCCAAGCTGGAGCTGGAGTTGGAGCTGCATCCCATGGCGAGGCCATAAAGATTATAACGTAAAACGTTTAAGTGCCGTTGGAATGGAATGGGAATTATATAACCAGGTGAACTGAAGATTGAAGAGAATATAATCTGGTAGAAGTGTTCCTGCGGCAATGACTGCAAAAAGTTGCAACCAAAAACCGCAGTGGGATTTGACTTGGTAACAACTCCCGATCCCGCCACCCGACGCCCACGCATGTGCAACATTGTTGCAAGTTGCTGCTGTTGTTGTTTCTATTCGCTCGCAAATTGAGTTTGCAGTGGCTTTTGTTTGCCTGGAATCGCTGCCTAGACAAGTGCGTGGGCTATGCCGCCCCCCCTCAGCCCGTTGCGACTGCAGCTGCCTCAAAGGGTTCGAGCATCGCGAGCCTGTTCCAGGCGACATCTGCGCCAGCAATCTAAGCCGAATGCTCAGACAGCAACCACGTCGACAACGTCGCTCGCTTCATATATGGCAAACGAGCCGACAAGCCGACGAGCCGACATGCCGCCCAACGCCTGCTGACGTCTGCCGTTGGCATCAGTTCCAGATCCAGACTCGGCAGACTTGTGTGCCTGCATCCATGTAAGCTTCAAACATTGCTGTGCAGCTGCAGTTACTCGTAAAATGTTCTGCTTGGGCACATTTATGGCATTGCCTGGGCAAATCTCTGTACAGGATGGGCAGGGGGTGGGGACTGTTGCCTGTTGGCTGCGTGGGCTATGCTTGCAGGTGTTCCATAGACTGATGGGCGCCATTTCAAATGCAATTGCTGGCCACTTAGGTGGGACGTGGCCACGCCCCAGTTAATTTAAAGGCGCCAACTGACAACAAATTCAAATTAAATGCGCTGCGCGTCACATAAAAGTCGCCTTGTGTTTAGCATACTATGCAAATTATCAGCGACAACAACAACAGCAGCAACAACAACAACAACAACAATGGGTGACACATAAAATGCAAGCAAAGGTTGTCCAGTCGCTCGTCCGGCAGCTCGGCGCTGGTCAGCCTGGCTAGTTGGCCACGTTGTCATCGTCGTCGCCGTCGTCGCTGGCCGTTTATAAAGTCAAAGGGGGCACATGGCGAGTTTTAACTGACAGACAATTACGCTAATGGGACACAAATGGCAAATTAATTAGCTGCGGGGCCAACCACCAAGCATTGTGCTGGATGTTGCTGCTGCTGCTGCTGCTGTTGTGCCTCGGAGTTGCTGTTTGTTTGGGCGCATAAATCACAGATGATGGCATAGCAAGAGTGGCGCATGGAATAGACCCAACACCGAGCTAATAGACAAAGACTCCTACAAATACCAGCGCCAAGCTGTAGCTGCAGCAGCCGTGCTGGAGTATTTGACAGCACCGCTAAGGAAATATCTGATATGTGTTGCTTATAGTTAAGCCTGGCAACATGAAGCTCAAAGATAATAAAAATATCTGAGGTATTTATTTCAGAGCGCAATTAACATATTCGTTGAGCTTCGATTGTCCAATAAATAAGCCAATTTACGAATTGCAACAACACAGTCGTTTGATTCGGTGTAGGAGGAGAGGAAAAGGCGGAGAGAGAATAGGAGGTTAAGCGGGAGGAGGTGGATGATAATCAGGAGGAGGAGAGGGGAGAAGAGAGGGAGGAGGAGTTGGAGTGGGTGGAGCAGGAGGAGGCTTCTGGAAAGCAGGAGGAGGAGGCGGAGAGGAAATAGAGATGGAGCGGGTGTAGGAAAAGGTAGCAGAGTGGGAAAAATAGATGGATAGGGAGTACGCGGATGGGAAGCTGAAGGAGGAGGTAGTGCAAAAGGATGTGGCTGGGAAGCAGGAGTGGAAGCCGCTTGCCCTTTTCTTATAAGGGTCTCTGAGTCCAACCTGGTTAGCGGGCAAAACTTACTTATTGAATTGGCCAGTTTTTCGAAATGCTTTCCAAGGAAATAAGTCTAAGTGCAGTTGATTATCTTTGTTAAATTCAGAATGCTGAATTTTAAATGTCACTATAAAGCCTTGTAATTCACAGCTTTTCCTAGAAGTTACAGAAAAGTATATGAACAGAATTCCATTAAGCAATAACTGACATGCCAAATACTTAGCAATCTATAGACTCATTAACTGCCTATGATATCTTACAGATTACACATAATAGTTCTTATATAATAGCATAAGCATAACTGTAAAATTGATCAATAAGCTTACCTTTAACCCTCTCTAAATGACTTTTCAATTAGTTTTGCTCTTACATTCCCTGACAACTGTCAGGGCATATTAAGCCCGCCCAATGAACGAGTTAGCAATGCGAATTGACTATAATTTGGAGCTCGCGTAATTTCGCACAGGTGTCGGTCAACAATCTGTTGATTTTTCATATACAATGTAAAACATCTTGTTTTGTTATTATTGCTGCCGTTTGTCGATTGCTGTTGCGGGTCGCTGTTGTTGTTGTTATGGATTGGATATTTCGGTAGCTGTGCGAATGTGGCACCGCCTCTTTGATTATTAACCGAGCTGCAGGCGCTACAGCATGTAAATGTGTGTAGTAGCCAGCAATAATGTCCATAATTACAAAGCGCGGCCAAAGTCAACCGGCGAGCGACGACAACAATGCTAACAACAACAGCAGCAGCAGCAGCAGCAACAACAGCAACAACAGCAACAACAGCAGCAGCAACAATAATGTGAACAATGGCAACGTTCTTATCGCTTACAACTTGTTTCGATTCCATTGACCAACTATGGTCAGGCGGCGGGCAGACTCTTAATTTGGCAAACAGGCGCATTGTTGTTGTTGTTGTCGCTGGCAAGCGAATTGTTTAATTGCCGGCGTATGCGGCGCCATAAATGCGCCACAATGCAGACATGGACACACAACCCAGACAGAGAGACGGATGGACAGACGGACAGACAAACAGTCGGACCGTGTTCCATAATTGTTGCAAAGAGCTATTGATGAGCGCACACTTTGAATCAGATCGCACATGTCCAAGTCTGAAGCTAATGATAGGCCCCATGCCACAAACAAGTGAAAAGAACATTTTGCCCGCGCGGCAGCAACATTCGCGGCGGCAACATCGAGCCCCAAAACATCAGGGGCTGGTGCAGAGTTTCAGCTGGGCAGCAGCATACAATTGGTGTGAAATTGGTGTTCCTGGAAGAAAGACTGCGACTGCGACTCGTTGCCGTGTCCATGTAATTAGGCGCGATTCGGTGCAGCAGCATTTAGAGGTGTTGCCCGTCGCTGGGCATTTATCAGTGCAAACAAGCGCTAAGCGCTGCCCAAAATCCCAACGAAATCGGGCAAAAGCCCTTTGGCAACAAATGTTTTATGCCACGGCCACGGTACTAATAAGGATAATTGCAAGTCAGAGCCAGTGAGCCGGGAAAATTTTGACAAATTGCCATCAGCTCTTACTCGAGTCGACGTGTAAACGGTTGCAGGTGTTTTGACTGGGCGTGGTCGCGGCCCATTGCTGCCCAGACCCAGGCCCAGGCCCAGGCCCAGTCGCAGTCGCAGTTGCAGCAGTTGCGATTTGTATCGCTGTCCAATTAAGGCAGCAACATGCGGTGGCAGCAACATGTTGCCAACTCGGCTCAGTCCAGGCCAGGCCAGGCCAATCCAATCCCAGCCAAGCCGACGATATTGCTAACGAAGCACTGACAATGAACGCGTATTGCCGTCAGTTTGACACTCCCGCAAAATCGCGTATAACGAAAAATTCATTACGATTTCGATTTAAGTTGAATAATTATTTATCTAGATAATGCTACTCACTCAGTTCGTTCACTCGCCCGGCTTTTGCCAGCCAGCCCGTGTGTGATTCATATCAGCGCAATTGCAGGCGTGTCAACGACAGCAGCAACTGTTGCTGGCTGCTGCCCGCAATCACAGCCACTAAGCTGCTGCTGCTGCTGCTGGCGCAACTGCAACTGCAACAAGCTGGCCATATGCACGGGGCTCAGCCCCAAACTGAAGCTAAGGCTTGACATAAAACAAATAGACTGTCAGTTTATGTAGCATTTGGAATGACTAAATGTTGCCGTGATTGGATTTTGCATGGGCTTGTACATTAGATAGCATATAAATAGACGCCTGATATGGAAGGTGGATGAAGTGTAGTCGCGGGTGGGAAAGATGATAGAAATTGAAAATTAAAGCACAACTGCTTAAGGAGTTGATACCCTTGCAGAGGGTAGGCCACATCTAACCCATATGGAGTATGTACATAGTATTAACAAGCGTTCTCTGTCTGTCGGATATCAATTTGTCTCTCAGTATTGAAACTATATTGATGAAGTGTTGCTAAATGCGAAACGGGTAACATACAGAAATTTTAGATGTTGCCTCTCTTCGCGATTCTCATTAATGTAAGTCTTCATGCTTTGATAGTAAGTGAAGTTGTACCAAAGTGTGTTGCCAATTTACTAAAAGATGTTTATGATGTAAAAATATGTGTGTGTAAGTATGTATGTAAATATGTGGGGATGCATGCAATGTGGCTTACTTCTCGCTGCACTTCTTTAAAATTAAAGGAAGAAGTCAATACGGTGCCATCGTATTTGCTCCTTTTGTTAACTTCTCTAATTCCATTTTATTGCAATTTGTCCGTCCTGGTGCATTATTCGGTCTATTTATAGCTTGATCTCGGTATGTCACCATCTAAACATAATGAGCCTTAACAGATCGCTTTGCTGAAATGCTGCGCGCTGATGTAATGGGAATGTTTATGTCATGATATCTTGATCGGATTAACATGGAGCCAGCGCCTTCCACACTGACTAATCATGTGTATGCGACCTGCACCTGCCACCTGCCAGCTGTCAGCTGCTGCTCAACGACAGACGCCCACCGTTTGGTGAAGAAAGAAAAACTGGGCGTGTCAACTGGGCATGCTTAGCATATTTCTTTATGCGCGCGCGCAATTCAATTAACAAGCTGCACATTTGCACACGACATATCTGCAGATCGAACTGGATACTGGATACTGGATACCCGAGTGGATACCAAATTACAAGTACAACCAATCCAAGTGGAGGCATTAAAAATGCGTGAAAGCGCGCTATGTTATCGCGGCCCAGAGTCGGACGTGGAGAGCACGCAAATAAATCAAAGCTCTGCGCTGCTTGTGGACCAGTTTCACTTTAAGAGCGGCTCAATTGATAAAAATATATATATGTATATATACCCATTGCCAGGCACAACAAAAGCAACAACAACAACGAGAAATAACAACAACGACAACTTTGTTAGGCAACGGCAAATTTTAGCCAAGATTTATGTGGCCATAAATGCGATTATCGAGCCCCAACGAAACGTCAAAAAAATAAAATAGTAAAAATAAAGGTAAATACAAAACTGTGAGTCCAGTTTGCACTTTACACGGTTTTGTAATTTATTTCTGACGCTTCGATTGCATTCTAATGACAAGTGCAGCCGACGCCAACGCCGACGCCGACGTCGACGTCGATGCCAATTCTTTGGCATAATTCACAGAAAGTTGCAGTTGCTTCGAGCTGTTGCTGCTGCATGTTGCTGCTGCTGCTGCATGTTGCTGCTGCTGCTGCATGTTGCTGTTGCCACTGGCGGCGTTCACACTTCAAATTGCCAATTTGCATATTTTCGGCATACGTAATGCAATCGCAAACGGCTGCTGCAAATGCTTAACCAGAAGATACCCTGTAACCAGATATTCATCAGAAGACTTACCAGGAGACACAAGAATATTACATCTTACCGACTACAATAATGGCAATATTTATCAAGACTGCAAACCCAAAAGAAACTTGTCGCCGGTTCGGTTTACGGTTTGAACTGGCGCTTAAACCTTAATTTCGCTTAAACCTTAATTTGGATTGGATTGGATTATCGGGGGAATATCGTGATAGGTTTATCCAGAATACAATCTGTAATACCCTATTACAACTGAGTTATATTTATTAAGACTAGAAGAATCTCACTAGAAGAATCACACTAGAAATCTTCTTAGAGTTACAGATGGCCTAGAACTTTAAGGCTTTAAATGGTGCCTGAAAATATAAATTTATATTATATTAGCTATGCCCCAGCATTTGAATAGAGCTCTACTTAGTTTCCCAAACCAGCTGCATAGGCCTAGCTAACCTCTTTACACTTAGCTACAGGGTAGGGGGCTCACAGATTATATTGCATAAATCAACAGCAAGGCAGCCGACGCGTTTTCGGCGCGTTTTTTATCGCGCGCCAGCATCTCTGGCTGGCAATTCATCTCATTCTCATGCAGCACACTCAGATTTCGGATGTGGATATCTTGGCAATATGCGAGAATTTGTAAGCTGAACGCTGCATTTGCCATAATTAATTCCGATTGCACATGCAAACGTTGCGCATACGCCGCGTAGACAGCTTCAAAAAAAAAATAAACTTAAGTGTGCAGCTGACTTATGCTTTGAGGCGCATTTGACACGCCCATTTTGAAGCTGCCCATGTGGGAATTGTTGCTGTTTGTATTGGCTGCGGCCAGTGTCTAGCCTGGGAAGCTGTTGATGGGCTTGTTGCTGTTATTGCATCGGCTGCTGTCGATGCTGATGTTGATGTGTTTTGACTTGTGCGCTGATTTACGGCCCAGCGCCTGTTGAGCAGCAATTTGTTTGGCTGCCACGAAGCAAAGAGGCAGAGAGGCGGCGAGGCAGTTGCAGACTGTGAAGAGGCAGCCAAGGCCAGGCCAGGCCAGGCCAGGCACAAATTAACGCGCCAGTCGCCACATAACTTGCCGTACGCATAAAACATGTTAAGTAATCAATTGCTGATGTGCAGAGGCGGCCACAGAACGTGCACTCTAGACCCGGCACCAAGTGTTCATTGCCAATGCCAAAGGCAATGCGGCTGCCCATTTTAAGGGCAACAAACACGTGCAACTGCTGCTGCTGCTGCTGCTGCTGTTGTTGCTGCCAGTTGTTGTCGCTGGCAACTTCAAAGTATCCTGCGGCATAATGCGCTTAATAAACCATGAATCACTGTCCAAGCGGCTGTCAGGCGGCTCCGACTGCGGCGTCGTCGGGGCAGCAACATTGATTTTGTCACGACGCAAACACTTTAAAAGCAACAATTGCTAAAGTGCGCGAGCTGCGTCCAGTAAATGATGTGCGCATGTGATAAAGGGCCCGCAAACGAGCCAAACGGCTTGCTCCAGCAGCAACATCCACAGCAAAAGCAACAACTACAGCTATAAGCCCTAGTCCCAGTTGGCAGTTGTTCAGAGTTCAGGTTCAGTACCAGCTCAGGCTCAGGCTGTTGCTTGTTTTGGTCGCCTTGTCGTCGCTTGAGTGGCATAAAAAACGGCTTGCACTTGGACTTGAGAGCTTCGCTGGTTCAGTTTGAGTTTTAGTTTGAGTCTCTGGGCCTTGGGCTCCATGGGGGCTATCAACATTCTCAGGTGCACCGGCGCAGCCTTTGTTTGGCCAATGGGCAACTTTTGTCAGCTTCTTTAGCTGGCCAAAAATTGTAGTGCCGTCTGCTCAGTTGTTGCTGCTGTTGTTTTTGTTCTTCTTATTTCTGTATGCTGCTTGCGTTTTGGCCACAACCCTAAGCCCACCATCCAAGCTAGTTAAGTTGTTAGCTGCCCTCGAGCACCAGGCACCAGGCACCAAGCAGCACAGCCTCAATTCCAAACTCCCAATTGCACAGTTGTATGCAAGTTCCCTTTGCCATCCAGCCAGCCAGCCAGCTAGCCAGGCTAGCCAGGCATCATTAATCAGCTCGGGTTCATCAGCGGCAACATGGTTCATTAGCTTTGGTTAGTTGTTGCTGCTGCTGCCGCGGCTGCTGCTGCTGCTGTTGCTGCCGGTTGCTGTTGCTGCCGTGCCCGTTTGGCGGCCTCCTGTCGACGATTCTAATCATAAGGCACCGGCAGCGGTTGCGGTTCAGCATTCGGCATTCGGCATCGGCAATGGCTTCGTCTGCCAGCACGCCAGTCGCCAAGTTAATTGGCTAGAAGTTTTACATAGACGCAACGGCAACTCCCAACAGCAACATTGGCGGCAAAATCTGAATCATCGTACCAAACATTACGTATGCTGTTGCCCATGTTGTTGGTATTGTTGTCGTTCAGCTTATTTGGTAGCAAAGTCTGCAACAGCGACACATTATCAACATGCTCATGCTGATGTTGCAGCTTCAAATCCCGCTGCTTATTGTTGCTGCTGCTGCCGATTGTGCCTTATGCATATTTACATGTTGCCCAAGCCTAGCCGAGGCTCTTTGGCAGTGATCTTGTCGGAACGAGTGCCACGTCTGATTAGCTTGACAGTTTCCAGCAGCGTTTGCAGCTACTGTTAGCTGTGCGCATCGTGGGAAAAACAAATCGCAGACAGCTTTGCAAAAGGTTTACCGCAAGCAATTGTTTCGATTTAGATAAAAGACATTATTTAGGGACTATAACTAAAGAAAAAAAATCAACCGCTCTCACTCTCTCTCTCTCTTTGTTGCCCTACCCACTCACGATCGCACTTTAAAATATCGCCTTTCCATGCGATTTTCATGAATTCAATTGAGGCTCATTTTCTTATTGATTGAGAGAGAGTGGGCGAATAAGTGAGAAAGACAAGTTATAGACCATGCATTACACAGGAAATATCGGACCTGTTATATATTGAGGTTCTTGGCATTAATCGGGCTGGTCAGACTGGCCGGGCGCACCTTGGATGCCGGCAGCGTGCGTACATCCGTGGGCATCATTGACAAATCATGTTGGCAACTGTTTGATGCTGCCAACAAGTCTATCAAAACTTGACAACATTTGCATCTGGTTGTTGAATGAAGTTCGACTCAGCGAGACAAGATCATATTTATGTGTGTAAAACCAGACACAGACCGGCTACTGTTGGCCTGGGACAAGGCGTGGACGCTCGGCCTGGCGTGGACTACTGTGTGCGCTTGCACGCTTGACGGCGGCGGCGGCGACAGGATGCATTAAATTTATGAAACAACGACGCCTTTTGCGCACATAATTAAATCAGACAAAGCGCAGCTCATGTAAATCCAGGGAAACTGGCCCAGCCCACGGAGGCAGAGACTCAACCGGATGCGGCGCAAGAAATGCAGCTTGACTATTTTTAATTACCACTGTCAGTGGCAAAGGCAACAAACAGCTGCTGCACTCAATCTCTGCGCAAAAGTTGCATCTGTGCGGTGTGGGGTTGCTGCCTGGCACTGTAATTGTTATAGTTTGTCAAGTGGGGCTGGAGCTGAAGCTAGCAGCTTCGGGGCTGGGATTGAGATTGAGGCTGCGGCCGGGGCTGGGGCTAGTCGCAGGCATGCGAATCAATTACATATTACTGCGCCGGTTGGCAATCGACGTCGCGTCGTTGGCGATTAACTGCAGTGACTTTACCTGTTCGCTGCGGCCAACGACGCTTTCATTAAAGTGCAAATTATGACTTGCCAGTTCCGCCAGGTGTTGGCCTGGCCTATTTGTCTTTAGCCGGCTCAGATGCGACTACCAAGCCGCCCTTTTGTATATAAAGTTATCAACGCCATCGTCATTGTGCGATTATTACCCGCTGCTGTTGCTGCTGCTGCTTTTACGACATTAATTACCGCTCTTCTGGCTTTCAGAGATTTATAAATAAATTTATGGGCCAACAATAAAAGCAACTGGCGCTAACAGCTTTGGTTTAGTCATTTTATACATATATGTATATGAATATAAACATCAGCTATATGAACTCGGCATTAACAAACTAAAGCTAAGGAACATTTGTACTTTAGGTCTAAGTTATTTATTCTTTAAAACTTAAAGTCCGACTTAGGCACATTTGTAACAGTCGATCGCCTCCGTAAAATAGATGTGGCAATCCAATATCTCATGCACTTTTTCCTGTATGTTGGACTCGATCTCATTGTACGCCATGTGCCAGCGACAACAGCTGGCGCGTTTGGCTTTGATAAGGCGGCACAGGTACTTCATGACCTCGTAGACTTTGTCCATTTTGTTCTCTTCCACCAAATAGCAAATGTTCATGTACATTAGGTCCACATCGGCTGGCTTAGGCACCTCCTCCGATTTGACCCAAGTGGCCAGCATATTTTTATAATTGGGATCCACAAACACATTATCATGTTGCGCAGGCTTAACAGATTGCTTGGCAGCCGGCGCCACAACATCCGGCGCAGGAGGAACTTTTGATATCGTATTGTTTGCTGTGAGGTACTGTAAGATGGCGGGATGCATGTGCTGTGGCAGCTCCTGCACATAGTTAGCCACAATTTGGTCAGCACGACAGAAGCGCTTCTTGTGCTTGGCCAAGGCCGCCTTCGAGGTGGAGGGCTGCAGGTCGCTCTCATTTAAAGCACTCGCAGTAGGACACGCAACACGCATCGACGGTGGCGGCGGTGGAGGCGATGACGAACGGGATCTGGACCGTGAGCGCGATTTCCTCTTCTTTTTGGTGGATTTTTCCTCGTGCTCTTTGGCTTGGATATCTCGTTTGCCGTGCACGGTGCTCTTGGTCATGCGCAAATACTCCTCGGGATAGCAGAGTATCTCGCGTCGTATTTCGTCTGGCAACTGCGCCAGAACATCCACATCAAACTGTGTAATGGCCGGGGGAGCAAGAGGCGGGGGAGCGTACTCGCTGCAAACTATTGTCTCTCCTGACGGAATGGCCTGAATACCCGTTTTCTTAGCCGTTGGGGCGTTCTTCAACATTGTGAGAACATTTACTTCTGGCGGCTTCGCTTTCTTCTCCACTGGCTGCTTGCGTGGCTCCGCTGGTGGCACCACAAGCGATTCATTCTGATTGCAGACTGTTGATATTCCCACCGGAATGGGCTCAAAATCGGATGACTTCTTGTTGACTGCTGCGCTCTGCAACATGCTGAGGACACTCACGTTTGCCGCCTTTGCTTTAGTCTCGACTGGCTCCTTGATTGACACTGCATCATTTACAGATTTTTCTGGGTTGACAAGAACTGTCAATTTGGAAACAAATGACAAAAGAAATTCGGCCTACCCTTTTGCTTTTCAGACATCTTGAAAAACATATTCTTGATGACATTCTCCTTTTTCGAATCGACTATATCATCCAGCTTGCCTAGATGTATGCCAATGCCACGCAGCTCATGTGGCGGGAACCCAGACTCTTTCATCAGCTTGAGCACGTTTGACATAATTACTTCCACATCGTCGGTGCTTTGCTTCAGAAGCGAAGACTTTGTCTGATTGTCGCAGACGCCGTGACCCATAAACTTGGATGTCTCAACAGGCGCCTCTGCAGCACGCACCATCAGCTTCAAAGTTATCAGCTTCGTCTTGCGCTTGATCTCGATCAGACGACTGTGCACTTCGATGCTAAGCTGCTGTAGAAACTTCTCCAGCTCCTCGTTCTTGGTAAAACGTATGCCGTAATTGACCTCAGCAGAGACAGATTTGCGTTGCTAAAAGAAAAGTGGATTTATTATGGCTTGTCTGAGGCTTGTGTGCATATATGCCTCACCTGCTCATAGACTAGAGGACGTGGATCGATGCCACGACAGTTTTGGTATAGTGTCTGTGCCATTTTCTTGCCCAGTAACATTTCCAGGCGCACCAGCGAGACCAACTGAACATCAGCGCATGTGATTAGGCCTGCCTGATTGAGCTTATAGGTCATGCTGCTGCCCACACCAGGCAGGATGTCTAACGCGAAGGACGCCATATATTTGGCCGCATCCTCAGTATCCAGCAGATGCTGTCCATTGGGCTTGGCCAGCTTGGTAGCCATGCGAGCCAGGAGTCTGTCAATGCACACGTGAGTAACAAGTTCCAAATTCAGTTAGCCATGCGGCTATACTCACTTATTGCCACCCACGCCCGCGGAGCAAGGACAATCAGTTTTATCACGCACCTCCTGGCGCAGATGTGTCACAAATGTCATAACATCGACATGTAGTTCTTGCACCAAGTCCGTCAGATCTACAAACATTTCATCGCAGCTAACAGCCTCAATATTGAGCGTGTACTGTGCCACAGTATCATACAAAGCAAAGGCCACCTGCAATGAAAGGCATTCATTACCAGAAAACCTGATACGTTAACCAAACGCGATGCTTACCTCGCGATAGCCCTCAAAGTCGTACGGTATAGTCTTGAGGTCGGGGCACAGCTTGAGCGCCTGGCCAACAAACATGCCATTCTTAATGCCTTTTTCGCGCGCCTCGTAGCTGCATGAAGCAATCTCCGACAGCGACATTTTCTTTTCAAACCCATAGCGCACCTTGTCCGCTCGAACGTTGTCGTGTTTATGGTGCTCAAAGCGTTGGGCAAACAGCTCCTGTTCAACTTGACGGTCAGCCTGTGGATGTACGGGCACATCGGTGGCTGCGCTACCACCTTTGGAATGTGTAACGGCAAGGGGCAGGCCACGCAGCTCCGGATGCTTCCGCAGGCCCACAGATACAAAGAAGCAGTCCATATCAATATGCATAACATAACGTTTTGGTGTCGTAATCGGAATATCTAGCTGCTTGCAACCTAGTTGTGAACGGAGTTCGGTGCGCTTCACAAACGCTTTGTTGCCATGCGCCTGACGCAACTCGCAAACATATTGCTTGAAACCGGAACCGAGCGTTGCAATATGATGCAGACGGGAGTTTTTGTAGAACTCACTGAGGAACGCTGGGTCGACGGCAGTGCGTGCGCTGTTGCTGGAATTGGTTGTCGTAGTGGACACATTGGTCACAGTGGATAAGTTTTTGTCGGGCGAAGTGACCACAGCCTGCTGTAGCTCCTTGAGTATGCCGCCCAGCGCGCTCTCCAGGGTTCCCGATCCTTCGGACACAGTTGAATCGTTGTTTTTAGCCTTCCCAAAATTAAGACGCGGCTGAGTCGTTTTTTGATTGGTATACAACAAATACGGCTTGTAGTCGACAATACGCATCTGTTGTACACAATCAACCACCCATTGGGCACTAATTATCCGGCTGGTGTCCATTTTGCGCACCTTCACATCCGGCAAATTGGACGCTATGATGAAATTAGTGTGCGACCGTTCATAGTGATGAAATGTGCCGCCATGTACCATCATAATACGCTTGAGTTCGTCGGCTGATGGATTGGTCAGGCCATTGACAAAAATCGAGATGCCATCAAAGAGATTAGACTTGCGAAATGGATCGCTGGCGGCCGCAAATTGCTCCTCGAGCTTTGCCTTTTTCGCTTCAAAGTAACCACCCTGCAATAGTCGTTTAAGACGCTGCTTTAAATTGTTTTCATATCTTTAACTTACCCAA
Organism: Drosophila ezoana; assembly: GCA_035045725.1. Lineage (NCBI taxonomy): Eukaryota > Metazoa > Arthropoda > Insecta > Diptera > Drosophilidae > Drosophila > Drosophila ezoana. The sequence goes on along the minus strand of JAWNOU010000177.1, from coordinate 16,672,261 downwards.
TCACTAAATCCATTGTCATCTTCGCGTGCCATCGCAGCGCGCTACCAAAATTGGATAGCCAAAAATTTAAAACTCAGAAGCAGCGTAAACTTGTCCGATAAGTACCTGTGGCTGGATTAAAAACCGATGGCCGATTGTTTCTTTTATTCGATATTTCGATAAGTGGCAACTCTTGCACGCTTAGTGCTGGTAAACAGCCAGTTTCTATTGTTTTTATTTGTCTCCGGCTTTATAGTTTGTAAAATGTGGAAATTTGGTCAAAATCAGATGAACCAAAGTCCGCAAGGTGGAGGGGGACCGAACATGATGCCTATGGGTGGTTTTATGCAGGGAGGAGCAGGCATGCACATGTCGCCGCAACAACAACAACAGCACCAAATGAACATGATGAGCGGTGGTGGACCGGGCGGACCCGGTAGCATGCAAATTAATCCCAATGCAGGTTCTGGTGGACCGCCTGGTCTAATGCAAGGCATGGGCATGTCGCCGCAACACCAGATGCAGCAACAACACCAAATGATGCAAGGTGGCGTCGGTGTACCGATGTCAAATATGCCGCAGCAACAAGCGAATGCAATGCAACAGCAAATGATGGGTCCACAGCAGGGAGTGGGCATGGGTGGTGGTGGTGGTGGCCCACAGCAACCCAATATGCCTCAACAACAACAGCAACACAATCCAGGCACAAGTGCAGCTGGCGGAGGTGGCGGCGGCAACAACATGCTGGCAATATCTCAACCGAATCCGCACAAGGAAATCAACATAGTGCAGCTATCGCGCTTGGGCCAAGAGACAGTGCAGGATATTGCGTCCCGATTCCAAGAGGTCTTCTCGGCACTAAAGAACATACAGCCCACATCCCACAGAGACAATAACACGGAGAAAAAGGTTCAGGAATATTTTCGCACTATACGCTTGCTCTTCAAACGGGTGCGCATCATCTATGAGAAGTGTAATGATGCCGGCATGGATTATATGAACGCCGAAAGCTTAATACCCTACAGGGATGAGCCCGATCCGCGTATAGAGCCATCGCAATGTGACGAATATCGAAAGGTATTGCAAGAGAACCAGGAGCTAATCGAAACTGTGAAGCTGAAAAACCGACAATTAAGAGAGATTATTGATAGAACGCGCATAATAATTTGGGAAATAAATACTATGTTGGCGATGCGGCGTTCCTAATTCCAAATATTTTAATCAATTCCCAGATATTGTTTATTTATGTAAATGTAATAAAAGAAACATACAACAAATAATTGTTTGATTTGATTTCGGCGCTTACCAACACTGCTCATTTGTGTTGCAGTAGAGAATAAGCAGTTTGTGTTTGTACGCGAAGACGGCGACTCAGTTTCTCATTTGCGCAAAATAACAAGCAAATAAGAATTTTAATCGTTTTATTTGAGAGAAATTTAAGTAAACCAGCAACATCATGGCGAAGATGGCATTTCAGCATCAGGCCGGCACGGCTATGGAATGTTTGAGCGTAAGTTGTAAATTTTAGACACACACATGCACAGGTAGCAACAGCGTTCTTCCTGTATGTAGGTGCGCGTGTGTGTGTGCGTGTGTAATTCGTGTTTGTGAAATTGGGTCGCATATCATAGAGATGCATCATAAACAGACTTTCACACTGTTACCTAGTTATTATTTATGATGTTTCCCGCGATAGATACCCATAACGCTGCATAAGGAAAAGGACTATGACCAGGAGGGCAGAGAGATATTAAAGTGTGGCTTTAAAATAGGTGGCGGAATCGATCAGGACTACAAGAAGAGCCCACAAGGCTACACGGACTATGTACGTATCATATATTGGATGTTCTTGTATACTAATCTACCATAAAATCGCTCTAGGGCATATACGTGACGGAGGTGCACGAGGGCAGTCCAGCTGCTCGAGCTGGTCTACGCATACATGACAAGATACTGCAATGCAACGGCTACGACTTCACAATGGTTACCCATAAAAAGGCCGTTAGCTATATACGAAAAAACCCGATACTTAATATGCTAGTAGCACGCAAGGGTGTCACATCCACATAATTATATTGGCTGGTCCCCAGTATTCCATACAAGCAGCAGCATTCAAGCGGTATATAAATTTACTATCTAGTACTTCACTGCCTCTCATTGCTAAGGATCTCTTATTAGCGCTCTTTGGAAACTACTCGAATACTTATTTATATATATATATATATATCTATATAAGCAGATATACTTACCTTTACATTATGCATATCGCGCACATATTTAGCTATATTCGTAACAAAACATAGATGCATATGTGAATGTAGCAGTAGAAAAGCTTCTTGTTAAATTTCTGTTTCTTTGTCTTGGCTTAAGTTTTATAGCTTAAGTCCCCGAACTAGGTTGTTATATTCTCCGCTCGTTGTACGATTTGCCAAGAACCCGTATAAAGAAATTGCCAAAACTAAAAGCCACATGCAACAAACAAAATATACAATATGTTAACATAAGCCAGGTTCAACAACGGGCTGAATTTTTGCACGATTTCTAAAGCAAAATAAAATGTATAGAACACATTTCTCAAGTACATTCTCAGCCCGTATTGAATAGTGAATCACACACGTAAATATAAACAATTTTGTACTTTTATACACCTATCAAATATATACATATGTATGTATGCAACAAGCCACAGCTCTTATACAATCAGCAGCATTCCAAAAACACGCATAGTTGTTGAAAACTAAATATTACATAATTGTGATAAATGCCGTTACTTGTGCAGATGTGTTTTTTTTTTTTATAAATATGTATACACATTTATTAAGTATTTTTAAAATCAGTTTTTAAATGTTTAATTGCATTGAATAAATGTTTGCCTCTAGAAGCAGTTACCTTGAATTTGACCTTCACCTTGCCGTCGCACTGCAGCGACAGCTAATCTTTGTAAAAATGTCGTAAGGTGCAGCGTGTTGTTTTTTATTACAATGTACTTTGGGTTTACATGCACATGGACACATACATACATCAAATTTTGTAACATTTTGCACTTAAAGTCTGACAAACAAATTATAAACAACTAGTTGTACGCGTTTTGCTAATTAGAATAATTACAAATAACTGAAGTTTTGAGGAGCGTTTGAGGAACTTGTAGAAAGAAGCAGTTGATAACAAAAGAGGATAGCAAGAAGAGCGTGGCACGTTTACGGAACGACGACCTTGCCACGTAGAAGGCAAGAACGCATCAATATGGGAAACTGCCAGAAACTATTTATTGGCATAACCACTGGGATTCAGACTCTGCCAGCGCCACGTGTCCTCGCACATTTTATCAATGCCGCGTGTCGCCTTCCAGCCGAGCGCACGATATGCCAATTGAGCATCCGCATAGCAAGTGGCTACGTCTCCTGAACGCCGATCGACCAGCTCATAGTTGACCTTCTTGCCGGAGGCACGTTCGAATGCATGCACCAGCTCCAGCACAGAGCAGCCAACACCGGTGCCCAGATTATAGGCAAAGAAGCCTGTTTCAGCAATGTTGCGCAGCTTGTCCAAGGCCTTGACGTGACCCTCAGCCAGATCCACAATGTGAATGTAGTCACGTACGCCAGTACCGTCCTTGGTAGGAAAATCGCTGCCGTAGACACTGAGCTTTGGACGACGGCCAACTGCCACCTGGGCAATGTAGGGCATCAGATTGTTGGGCTCACCATTGGGATCCTCGCCAATGCGACCGCTTATGTGGGCGCCCACGGGATTGAAGTAGCGCAACGAAACAACTGCCCAACGCTGCCAATGGAAAACGATTAGTTTAAAGGGAACAAGGTATTAAGTTACGGATTGATCCCACCTTATCTGACTTGCACAGATCCTTCAGTATTTCCTCTGTAAAATATTTGGTTTTGCCATAGGGTGATGTGCAATTGCCCGTTGGATGCTCCTCGGTAACAGGCAAAAACTTGGGCTCACCGTAAACGGTGGCGCTCGAGCTGTACACAAATTTGAATACATTGTTATCGGCCATGGCTTCCAGCAGGACATTGGTGCCCGTCATATTGTTGTGGTAGTACTGCAGCGGTATGCGACAGGATTCGCCTACAGCCTTGAGCGCCGCAAAGTGGGCAACCATGTCGATTTTGTGCTAAAAATAGAAACAGAAGCAACAGATTAGTATAATAGCAATCAGATTGTCGCCGCATCGAGTGCAACGTCAATGTTGACGCAGTCGCTTGCCAGCACACCAAGTTATGTGACCGAGGTCACGCCTATGCCTTAGCGATCGTTGGCGCGGGGCGCGGCGCAAGTGTGCGCCAGCTGAGTAAACAAACGCTGAGCGCTGATAGCGTTAGCAATTGTGATAAGCAAGATGGAATGGTTGGCGTATGAAATGTGCCACATATATCCAATTCATCAACATGCTGGCGATTTGCTGACGTGCCACATTGGCTACTAAAACTCACCTCCTGGAAAACGGAGCGCACTTGCTCGCGATCTGTGATGTCTACGCGATAGAAGTGAACCTTTTTGCCGGTTATTTCCTGTACACGACTCAGTGCCTCGGGCAGCTTTGAGGCACCTCCGCTGTAGGCATTGCACAGATTGTCCACACAGATGACATTGTACCCAGCGTTCAGCATTTCCAGCACTGTGTGTGAGCCAATGTAGCCCGCGCCACCCGTAACTAAGACAGTTGGTGGTGCCATTTTTGAACCGTACGCTGCAAGCTTGTACTAAAGACTGCTCTGGAGCTGGAAAGTGAAAATTGGGCCAAACTGAGCGAAATTCTTATTGACGTCACCAAAATTCTCCACGCACACATATGTACATATGCATGCATGGGCAGAGTTCTGGTTAACGGTGCTTGCCAACGTGTGTATTTGTGTGTGCCACTCACCTCAGTACGCGATAATTACTCGGCTGACTGGCTGGCTGCGTCTACGTTGAGCAGCTGAATCACTTGGCTAGCTGCTGATATACACACGTTGCTTCTGCCACTACCCTTGAAATCGAATGTTTTATTTAATGTTTTGTTTAAAAAAATAAACACACGCACAAGGCATGGGCTGCTAATGGTGATGCCGACGCTGTTTAGGATGAGCTTGGAGCTGGTTAAAGATCGCTGACCTCTGTCTCTCTCTCTCTGTATCTCTTTTTAAGTGCGTCTAAGTCTGAACGCTTCTTCTGTGTTTTGTGTTTTGTGTGTTGTTATCGTAACTCGTTTCTTGCACTTGTCGTGTCGTCTTCGCACGTTCATTCATTCATTTGCGGGCCTCCCTACCTAAGCACTTGGCGATTTTTGTACGTCTGTTTTGCTGGGCGGTTTGCTCGCAACTGATTTCTGTTGTTGTGCCGTCCGCTTTTAACTTGTATTTCCGCTCCGTATGCTTGGCTTATCAACTTGCCTTTTATCAATGTGAACACCAATGCAGCCAGCGCTCGGTAAGCTGCAACTGCTGATTGCCGCTCTTTCTATATATGCCTATTGACATGCTTATCATTAATGCTCATTTATGGAACAATTAAGGCAGCAGCAGGCAATAAACTCGCACTCAGAAGACCGCTCTCTGCTACTATCAGCAAAAAGTAAACAATTATGACGTTGGCGTTGCCACACCAGCACTCAACATTATCGATAACATATCGATATGCGGCCACAGTGCGATAAACAACTACGCAGGCAGCAAGCAAAAAAATATGCATTAAGTTATAATTAAGCAATTTTTCATTTAAATTAGTAAAAAGTTAGTCAAGCCACAATTTAATCATGGCATCCGCAACGGTAAGAAATGTATGTATGCCACACTAACAACTAATGCGCAGAGGGTTCGTCTGCAACTACCACAAAAACCAGACAACGTTAAAAACTAACAGCATCTAATCGCATCCAAGCCCAAAGGCTGTGACTAAGTTGCAAATCAACTAACTAAATGTTTTGCACAGGTCCCATTGCTGGACGATGATACGATACCGTTTGGTGAGGAGGACGAAATGCGCGATCCCAGCACAGCGGCCCAGAAATACACGTAAGCAATAAAAGCGTAAAATGTGTGTATGCGTTGCGTTAACCTGCGTCTGCTGCTAGGCATCCGTATGTCACCTTCTTTCACCTGTTCTTCCGCGGCGCATCGATCGTTATTTACATGTTCTGCGGCTGGTTCAGTGACTCCTTCATCACTAGCTTTGTCTTTGTTGTGCTATTTCTATCCGCCGACTTCTGGACAGTGAAGAACATATCGGGCAGACTTCTGGTCGGACTGCGTTGGTGGAACTATGTTGATGACGATGGCAAATCGCATTGGGTGTTCGAGTCAAAAAACGTAAGCCATTTCCAAATATAAAATAGAATTTCAACGATACGTTAAATGTAACGCAGTCTCCATCCTACCAGAGCCGTATCAACAAGCACGAGCAGCGCATATTTTGGCTGGGGCTAATTCTCTGCCCCTTGTTTTGGGGTCTCTTCTTTCTGATGGCACTCTTTGGACTGAAGTTCAAATGGCTGTTGTTGGTCATGATTGCCATAGCACTTAATGCGGCCAATCTGTACGGCTATATCAAGTGTAACTATGGCGCTAACAAAGATTTGAACAGCGCCGCCACCGACTTTGTGAAAACGCAATTCTTTAAAAATGCAGTCGACATGATGACCAAACCCAGTGGAGCACCTCCACCGACCAATGTGCGCCCGACCGGCGTTGTCTGAACTTGAATGCAAGCCTTCTTGCCAACATTAGCTGCGGCGCATTCCAAAGAGTATGTAGAGTTTATGGTCGTTTTCTGTGTAACATATGTAAAACTTAATTTAGCATTAACTTTTCTTACTATTACGCTGCTTTTTATTGAGTAAAGAACATATGTATGTATTGAAATCTTTTTAAAAACTCAAATGGAATACATCAAGTTTCGCCTAGTAAATTGTAGCCAAAAAATATCTTTAAACATTACAATTTCGCGCCGTTTTGAAGTACGGTAACGCCAAAAAATATTTCCAGTTTTGATATTTTATGCGGTCACATTGAATTTACGAAACTGCCAACCTGCTTCAACATAAATGTCAACTCCTAACTTGTATATCGATTAATTAAGTACACATCCCTAGCACATTAGCCACTGTCGGAAAATTTTTTCTTCGCTTACGGCTTGTTCTACAGTTGTGAAATATAAATCTAAAAAATAAGCGCAATCTCATTGCGCAAACGTTTCAAACCAAAAACTTAAAGCGTGCTATTTTCCGTACAATAATACAAAAGGTAAGCGAAGTTAAATTGTGCTGTATTTTATGCAAAATGTGTTTGCTGTCAATATCGATTACTTGCCGCTGTCGACGCCGGCGCCTGGTGCCAGGTGCTGGTAACAGGGTGCTTCGCTAGACAAAAAGAAAAAACGAAAAAGCGAGTGTGAATATTCTGTGCTTTAATTTGTATTTGTTGTGGCATGTTTGTTTGCTTTCATAGCAAAATGCGTGGTCGCGGCAACTACATTCCACGAGGAGGCGGCACAATGCGTGGCGGCGGCGGCGGCTACTACAACAACCGCAATTCCAGCAATTACGTGAACACGCGTACCCAGGGCAATTACCGGCCAAACAACGGACGGTATGAGAACAACTATCACAACAATCGATACAGTGGTAACAACAATGCTGGTTCCAACAACGACCACTACGACAATCGCAACCGCGACAAGTTCAACAACCATCATAATTCGAGCACCGGCGGACGCTATGACTCCGGCTCCAGTCACAAGCGCAGCTATGTGAGTTCAAATTAACCCAAACTTGAGCTCGTTTCTAAATCTTTTTTTTTTTCATCCGGGCGAACAGGATTCGTCACGGGATCGCAGCGATGACCGCAAACGGCCACGTCAAGACGTAAGTTTATTTTTGACCCTACCAACAGTTAATGTACCCAAAAAAAAAAGAAAAGTTTTCAGGTTTCTTAAGACATATGCATCTGTACTGCGGTCATTGTATGTGTAATTTTAATGAGTTTCCCAAATATTTATAGCACTATTTGTGAAGTTTTAACACCGGATGCTAGAGCGTAAACGGAAATTGCACACATAAATAGTTGTGCACTCAAAGTAGTCAGAGAAAAAGACTTTGAGAACGCAAGAACTCAATTAATATTGCATATATATTTTATATATTATAAATAGCAGCAGCAGCTACGCATATAGCAAAGATTTTGCCACATCGATCGACATATATACATATATGCGCATGCTTATATATTCTATATGCATAGAAAGTGCAGCCATGGCTGTGATCGAACTTGAATCAAAACATGATTGAGAGAGCGCGCATTGTGTGTTTATACCCAATTTAATATATATATATCTTAATGCCTGTAACGGCAGACAATTTCTCCGTTCCGACAACAGATATCTATACCTATAAATATATACAATTAACATGTATATTTGTATAATCAATCCATCTAAATAGCTAAAAGTATAAGGTTTGTCCATCATGCTACTACTACTACTACACACACTTGCTACAGGATAACGATTATTGCATTTGAGATAACCCAATTTATATAACTATATATAGAAGTATAAATATATATAGCAATTCTTTATCATCCACAAACAAGAAATTTATATGTATATCTACCTATGTATTCGAATATCAAATCAAAACAAAAAACAATGCTCCTCTACACTCCTTCCTACTCATCAATCGTCATAGGATTACCGTCGCACGTCCTCGTCAAATGATCACAATGATCGTCCATCGTCGTCATCGCAGAACATGGGCTCATCGTCGTCCAGTTATCATCAGCGGAACAGCACCGGCGGTGGTGGCGGCGGCAGTTCAAGCTCTTATCGGCCACGCGATGATTCGGGCAGTCAGCGACATCAGCGCGAGTCGTCAATGGGCCCGCCAAAGCGTCCGCTGTTGCGCAGCGTTGCCGGCACCAATTATATATCACGCCCGCGGGGCTCAATGTCCATACGCGGCGGGATGATGCGCAACAACATGCGTGGCGTTGGCAACATGCGGATTGTGCGGCCGCGCATCAACGAATCCAATGATCTGCGCACCATGCGCCGCCAACTGCTTTACGCTCAGCAGAAAGATCGCGCACGTCTGCTCAAGATCCAACAGCTGAAAAGGTAATTAGTCAAAAAAAAAAAGTATTACAAACAAAAAATAAAAAAACCAAAAAGAAAAGTCGTCCAGTATATAGCGCAGTTCGCTTTCCTGTGTGAGGCAGTTATGAATCCTATAAAGAAATTCAAGGCCGATGATAGTTTAAAGCACATACGCCATGCGCCAATGAAGGGCGACGGGCTCCAATTGAAGAGAGCATCAAATACATTTGGCTATGTTACCAATATGAATATGTGATATGAACACTATGACTATTTAATAATAAAAATAATATGCCACGTATATGAGTGAGAATTCCGAGGTAAAGAACTATTATTGGCTAAATTGACAAATTGAAAGGCTTATTTAAGAAACAATTCTTATATCGAGATACTAGAGATTTGAGATCTTCGCTTATCTTGTAAACTGTTGTCACTGTATCCATAATCTTGTAGAGAATCAATTCAGACTACGACACCCGACACACTATGACAAAGTATTTGTTAGCTTACATCTTAAAATATATGTGTACTTACCACAACAATTTGCATTTGCGCCTCCCCCCTTCACTACAAATATCAAAAACGAAACAAACAAAAAAAAAAAAAAAATTCAATTCGAATTCCATGTATAGCTCGTTGCGACGCCAACGCCAGGGAGGGAACAGCAGCGGTAATTCTAGTGACGATAATGATGACTCTGATAACGCTGACAAGGAGGACGATTCTGATAAAAAGAAGAAGAAAAGCAATGACGATGATGGCGAAGACGATGGCAACGACGATAAAGATGGCGCCGATGGGGAGGAGAAGAAGAGCGAAACGACTAAAAAGTCGCCAAGCAAGAAGCGTAGCATCAAAACGGCAACCGAAGATGCCGAGGGCAAGTCCAACGATGATAAGGATAAGGATGAGGACGATGAGCAGGAGCACGGCGATGGCAATGAATCGGAAAAGAAGAATGTCAAATCTGTTGGCTCCGATGATGATGATGATGATGATGAGGAGGCCAAGGGCAAGACCGATGAGTCCGGTGATGCCGATAAGCCCAAAGAGAAGGGCAAATCGACGAGCATAGCCGAAAAGTCGACAGGTAAGAAAAAAGACAAGGACGCCGATGACAAGGAGTCCAAATCAAAGAAATCGTCCAACAAGAAGGAGCGCTCCTCGCGCAAGGACAAGGATGAAAGTGACGATGAACGCAAGGAGCGACGCACCACCTCCACCTCTCGTCATCGCGACGACGACCATAACAATCTGCGCAAGCGTACTTTCATCAAGCTCACCTGTGTTCACTGTCACATCAAGTGCGTTACCTTTAAGGTAAGTTGTGGAAGAACTGTCATATCAAAATCGATGCACCTATCAAAAATGAGCTATTAGCTAATACCTATTATTGATATGTTCGACAGGAATACCACTATCATCTGAACTCGCGTACTCACAAGAACTCGATGCGTACTGTCGCTTTGCGCCAACGGGCGGATTTACAGCGCATGCGCGCCCGTCAACGCACCACACAGCGTGAGATCGAGGAGAATAGCAAGGAGGAGTATGAGTCACGCTATTGCCGGCTTTGCCGCTTAGCCTATCGACAGCCGAAGAACCTGCATCAGGCATCGGAGCACCACAAGACGATCAAGAAGTTCTTGATGCCGTACTGTGGCTCTTGTCATTTGGCCTTCAAGAATGCTATGCTCTATGAGAACCATCGCTGCTCGCTGGAGCACATAAGAGTGAGTTTTGTAAGAAATAGGATTTCTTTTTTCAATATTAATTAACTGTATACACTGTCCACAGAATAAGGCGCGTAACGATGAGTCCGGATCGGAGGACAGCGTTGATGAGCGTGAAATTGATTTGAACAAATTCCTTACCGTCGATTCGGTGGGCGAGATCGATGACGATGTCATGGATGCTGATGTTGATGCAATGTTGCTTGAGGCTGAAACAGCACAGAAGAGCACCGACGAGGAGACGCGCAAGCGCGGCCTTATCGGCCTGGACTTCATCAAGGCTGTGGAGGCATTCTATTGCGAATTGTGCAATCATTACTCGCCCAAGCTGAGCGACGATACCTTGGACGCGTATACAAAGAAACATTGTCTGCAGCACTTGCATATAAAGAACTATTTGCGCCACAAGGATGAGACCGAAAAGTCAAAGTCCAAATCTGATGCGGGCGATGACGATGACGACCATGAGGTCGATGAGGAGGGTAACAAGATACCCAAAGATACTGACGAAGCTGACGCCGTTGAGGACAATGAGATGGACGGTAAGGATGATGAAGATGATGAGGAATATGAAGGCGAGGATGCTGATGAATCGCACGATGAAAAACTGTGGGAAGAGGTTGACAAGGATTTGGGTGATCTGTTGGCCGAGGTTGAGCCATTGGGCCACGAAGAAGAGGAGGAGGAAGATGAATCTGTGCTGAATATTGACATCGAAAGGTGAGTTGGATGTCTTTTAAACCTAACGTATGCAACCCATAATGTGCAACTATTATTGCAGTGAGAAGAACAAGCTTAAGGATGTCAAAGATGAACCAAATGGTGATGACGAGGAGGCGCCAAAAGAAACCAAGCCGACAGCCACAAAGGCGGCAGATAAAAAATCAACTACAGCAATAACAACACCAACAACAACACCTAAAGCGGCACCTGCTGTAAAAAAGGAGGCGGCAGCGCCCAAAAAAGCAACGCCCAAAGCAACCGTGACCAAGGCCAATCGACCCGGCCCAGCCTCAACGAAACGTCAGGTCTTGGTCAGTTTGAAGCGCACTTCAGCGGCGACCATCAAGGCGGCCACCAAGTCCGCGGCCGACTCGAAATGAGCCCGATCTGTCCACAAACCAACCACCACCATACACACATAGATAACTGCAATGACCAAAACCCAGTGATTTGGCTGCAGCAAAACACCAACAACAACAACAACAAAAATACACATTTGAAATTCAACTTTTACATGCACGTTCAAAAGAAACTCCACACAACAATGTGCTACTTGTGCACGAGGCATGTTTAATAAACTTTTAGACATAAAATTAACTAAACAAACCACCTGTGCAGCATATGGAGCACTCTTTTAGTGTACCTTTCCAAGAGCCGTGGCCTTTCTAAACTTGAGCACCAAACAATGAGCCAGCGAATTGTGCCTTATCCGCCAATTTGCTGGGCATTGCAGGGCAGCAGCCGCCGTTAGAGAGCAAGAAATGGCAGTTGCTTAATTTGATTAAGTGGATTTTCTGGTGCGCCGCCTTTTTATCGGATGTATTTATTAACCTTGTAGACGACGAGTGTGCTGCTGGTTTTTTATTTCCGACCCGAGCAGACAATGCGGTGGCAATGGCAACAGAAAGGAAAGCACATTTCGTTTCATAATTTTTCGCCAAATTAACTTTCACTGCATGTCACGTAGGATCGCTGTGGACGGCGGAGCCGCAGATGTGGCAATGTCTTTGCATGTGCCACACATTACACAATGTGCCACTAAATATGCGTTAATATGGGGGCCTCCTTTCTCGCGCTCATGCGGTTGCTTCCTTTTTATTAAATCAGCCCGCATCGTCAGACAATGTCAAGTTTTGATTTGATTATTGCAGCCAGCGGCTGCACTTTTGATATGCTGCCGGCTGGCTGGCTGTCCACTTGGCTGCAGCCAGCATCTGTTGCTGCCGCTGAGGCTATGTCGTTAATCCCTGACAATCGATCATTCGGCGCTTTGGTAAATTGCATTCAAGCTGTGTCGCGAGATTTATGCGCGCATTGTTCTGTGCCACAAATCCGGTTTTTCTTTCTGTTTGCCGTTTGCCGGCTTCAGAGTGTGGAGAGCCCGTTACTATTAACATTTAATCTGTGGCTGCGACTTGTTTATTTTTGTTTCGAGGTTTTTGTTGCTTTATTTTTGAGGCTTTTGGCGCTTCTATTAAGAAATTTGAACGGTCTCTTTTTTTTGTTTTGTTTTTCGATCTTCCTGTTGTGCAGCTTGTTTTTTGCACTTTGCCACATTTTAAATGCCAAGGTGGTGGTGGCTTGTTGGCCGAATCAAGTTGCCTAGACAAAAAAAATGGTTTTTGTTAATGTGGATAGCTGGTAAGTTACGCATTTACCGCTGGGCATTGACATTTCTCATGTGTGTTTAAAAATTGTTGTTTAATTAAATCATTTGGCGACTCCATTGAAATGTCACTTGAATGCGGCCAATTCGCAAAGACAATTTTTTCTTGTGCGGGTGCGTGCCTAATTGCTGGTATTTAAGCGAATGCTTTGTTTTGCACATTTTCACATCGTTAAGTATAGGTTTTGGTTTTTGTGTGTTTTTTTCTTGTTGTTTCTTGTTTATTTCTAGCTTTTTCTTGTAAAAAACCTTGGCACTCAAAAGCTGGAATTTGCATACATTTACGTGTATTCAAAATGATATCTGTTGTCCAAAATGTTGGTAATGATTTGATTGTACAATCAACGGTTTTGTAACGCAAGGTCTTAACTTTATGTCATTGTTTTTTTCTTTCTTTTTTAAATGAATGAAAATTAGTCGCTGGCAAAGACTGTTAAAACGGCAACAGTGTTGTCAAATGACAACAGCTGTGAAAATAGCACAAGTATCGATAACGATTTGTAGGTTTTGCAATTCGAATTAGTAACGATTATCCTTGCCCATTCACAATGGATTTGCATACCCATATACAGAGATACACACATGCAAACATAGTTAACTTTAACATGCCCATTCTTATTGCAATGCTTAATGCTTAACTGTTATGTGCGAATATTTCACACGACTCTTTGGCAGCCTTGTGGCTTATCAGCCGGCACTTAAGGCACGTTAATGGTAAAGAACTTAATTGTTGTGCGATTACCACAAAACCATGGCCAGCTGGCCGAGCTTTGGGTAAATCCCTAATACCAAATTGGTATAGCAGATTTTCGATGATTTAATTTTTCCTTACATAATTAAATTCATGCTATGTAGGTATTTCTCGATGTACGTGTATACAAATTCGCAAGTTCCGCCTCAGTTTTACTTGGACTTGCATAAAAATGTTACATCAGACGGCAGATATGTAGTTTTTGGCACGCAATTTAAAACAGCACATGGGATATGGATGTGTAGATCTCCGCCTAGATACCGTAAGGGCGTTGCCGGTGCGAATAAATAGTATGCTACGACAAGATCTAATTAAAGCCAACCAGGTGCAGCTGCATCTGGGAAAGATGCGGCCAGCACCAGTAGAGTATATACTATATCTGTGTGCCTATTTTGTTTGTCATATTTTTGCATGCCTCATGCATTCTTCTCACGCCCAAAATGTAAATGAAGTCGTTTGGGGTAAGCCGCAACGTCAAAGCCCCCCCTGGTGGAGGGGAGGGGGGGGACGGGGGCGGGGGTCTTCTGGGGCTTATTGCTAATGTTAAGCCAAAGACGAGTTTACATGCTTCGCTAGTTGCCGCTGTCAGCGGTCTTTGTAGTGTGAAAATCTTTTATTAAGTTTTTTGTGTGTTTATTTTCTATGATTATTTTTCGACATTCGGTGTAGCTAATCGCAGTCGTCATTCATAACTGCCATTGTACATGTGCATTGTTCGGGCCCGTTGATGTTTTTGGGCTAAACTTTGGTTTTCTTTTATTGCCATCGCTGTGGGCATCGGTATTTGGGCTGCATTTGCTGTAAGCTTAGTTATTGCAACGCTTTTCTGATTTCTTTTATTAAGTTAAAGTCACAGATTCATGGCGCAATCGACTCTTATTTAGCAATGCCCAACTCTCTTTCAACCAAACACCACGTAGTATGTAAATTTCCACCTGTGCTTTTCTATGCTCTCTGACATTTTACGAGCTGGATTGCATACAGTTCATAAATCTATGCAAGGTCGCCGGCAACATGCTGGGCTCGAGATGCATCAAATTGCCTGCCCACAGTTCATTATCGGGCTGTGATGTGTGGATAAAAGCGCATTATAGCTGAACATTAAATCTTTGTTGATTGCTGTGTGCAGCACTTAAACTGGGCATTAATTGAAGCTGCCCGGGCCTGTGTTTATGCGCTTTGAAAATGGCGAGAAATCGAAACACTTGGCTGCTGGCAGCCAAAATTAAAACCAGGAAAACGCAAATCATATAACAATGCGAGCCAAAAGTCAGACCAAAAATGATAGTGCCCCCGACCCACACATCATGTAATGCCAATCGCAATTGTCTACAGCTGACTGGACGCCACGCTCATTAGCAAATTATGTGCATGCGGCGTCCATGTGTGTGTGTGTGTGTGTGTGTGTGTGTGGCCACGCTTCAGTGGAACTATCATAACAGACCCGGACTTAGACTCAGATACAGATACAGATATAGATAGATATAAGCTAAGATTCGAATTGAGACACAGCCACAAATTGGGAGTCGTCTCTTTGGGGGGGCCTGGCCTGCAATTCATGAATCACGAATTTGTTTATTTTTATGGCCGTTTTACGCTTGACTCGTTCTGAAATAAACGCTTTAACTTTAAGCCATATTAATTGTATTTAAATGTACTGCGGTAATAGCATAAACATAAATTAGAATGCGCCTTTTTATGCCTCGACGTCGCCGTCGCTTTAATTAATGCAAAACAATTTTTGACGTTTATGATTTATGAGATTAGATATAGGTTTCGGGTTTATTTCGATATGGGCAACATCTGATAAATTAGACAGGCAGCTCCGAAGTCGAGCAAAAAATTATATATATATATATACCCTTTAATAAGCCGTTCCTTATTGGGTATATCAATAGACTGCATTAGTAATAGCGTCTTCCAAATGAAGTCTAGAACAATTCTGTGCAGAATGCGCTGCGAAGTATGCAATAAAAACTTTAACAATGACACATGTTTCTAGACCCTTAACTATTTTAATTTGGGAGTCATTTTTCTGGGTCCAAGTTAAAAGAAAATATTTAAACACCATCTTTATTACTTCAGTTAAGTATATTTTATGTTCTCCATTCGAAAAAATCTCTTGAAGCTTCTTCCCGCCACACACTTAGTAAACTGACCCAATGGAAACTGCCATAAATTGTCTCAGATGTTATTTTAATAGTCAGTTTAATTATACGTACATTAGCTGTAATTATTATTGCCAGCTATATCATTATCGTGTCATATAGCGGTAAAGCTAGACTGTGGACGATACGATGAAAAACAATAACAAAAAGTTGCGATATATGTACATTTGACATATGCACGACGATTATGCAATACCCATTGTCCATTGCACATTTCATTAACAAGAGCAGCAGCAATAGCAACAACTTTGAGCAAAAAAAAACTAGAAATAGTTTCGCGTAGATTCTGCCAATTAAGATCTCGGCAAATGTTTTCGGAGTATGTATATCAAAAGCATAAGCTAAATGCTAAGGTTGACTTCTGTCCAACAGCCTGTCGCGCAATAAGAATTTATACACATAAAATTTAGAGCATAAAACTGTCGACCGCAAAAAGCATCAGCAAAAGCAGCGCAACATTCTGCCAATAAAAAAAACTGCAATGCAAATGCCAAACTGCGAAGTGCAATTGCCGTCGGCAGCAGCAGCAGCAGCAGCAACATCATCATCATGGTCTTCATTATTATCATTGATTAAGGCAAAGTCGAATGCAAACTGTTGCATTTCTGGTAGCCTGCTGCAAAAAGTGTTTGAAATTAAAAGAAAACAAAAACTTGAAAACAACAATAAGCTAAAAGAAAAGAAGATGTTGCTAATGTTGTTGTTGCTGTTGTTGCTGTTGTTGCTGTTGTTGCTGTTGCTGCTGTTGCTGATCGCATCGTTGTTTTGGTTGTTGCTGCTGCTGTTGTCTTCGTCTAGCATGCAATGCAACAATTTCACAAGCGACACGCAGACAACTAAATGACAATGTGAGCAACCTAACAACAACGACAACAACAACAACAACAGCAACAACAACAACATGTTGAATTTATAATAAATAAATCGCATGTAGTTGTTGCTGCCGCTTGCAACTGATCGATGTTGCGCAAATGTTGCAGGCATTTTTGCAGTTGCCACAGTAAGATCTTCAGCTTAATTATCAACTTATTTATTTGGATTGTTTTGGCTGCAATTGGCTTAATCAATTTGTTAAGGATGAGGAAATGCCGCACACTCTATAATTTGTCGGGCCATTCAAGCGGATTTCCTCAGCGCCAAATTTCACAGCTACCGTGTTAACTTTGACACCACCAACAACAATCGAGCTAGTCGACAGCCGCGGCACGAAGACGGGCAATTAGCGTTGGGTAAGAGAGTTTGAATTAAATCGCCTTTGCAATTGGCCAAATTGATGGAGCTGCCGCAGTCTGGCCCACGCATGCGCTGAAATGTTTAGCCGCAATCGGCGCGCCAGTTGCCCGGTGGCAATTGCAAATGTCAAACGAAAGACTTAAGCAGCGAACTTGCTCTATTGGGGGCGGCGTCGGCAGCGCGTTATTAAATATGCAATGCAAATGCAACTGCAAATTTAGAGCTTGTTAAATGTAATGCGCACAATTTGCGCCAACTAAACACAAATGTGCCCTTTAGCCTCCGCGGGGCCAGGCCAGGCCAGGCCCAGCATCAGCCTCAGATCCGGGCTTAGGCCCAACAGCGTCGGGCGGGCAATTTAGTGTCACGTTAGCATTTTGGTGGGCCAGACAGACAGGCGGGCAAACGCTTCCAGGCGGCTGCCAAATGCACGGGTGGCCATTAAACAAGCGCCTAACTGGCAGTTTCGGCCGTCAACGTTGAATTAACCAAAGTAGCCCCCTGAAACGTTTGCTTAAAACCCATAGAGAAGCCTATAGAGAAGCTGCCGTTGCCGCTGCTGCCGCTGCCGAACCTTTCTCTTTGTGCCCGCCGCAAAGGTCGGCAACGGTTCGTGGCTCGAACCGTCTATGCTTTCGGTCTTGGTCTCGGCTGTGTCTGGGCCGCGGCTTTTTATAAATACAAGTGTTGGCCGCACAATGGCAAAGATTCGTTTGTCGAACGTGCAACGCGCGCGATCAAAACTTTGTGCTACGGCTGGTGTCAATTTCTCGAAGCATAGGCAGGAAAAACAACAAACGGTAGATCGTCGCCAACATCATCATCGTCATTTAAAACAATTGCAATGGCAACCAAATAGCGTTGAGTCTTAACGCTTTTCGCTTGTAATTCAAGACGCGTGCGCGTCCAAGGATTAAAAGCCACAATTACGGCGAACGTTTTCAATTTTTCAGTTACGGATTGTGTCGAATCTTCACATCCATTATATAACTCTTGATAACCGTCGCATATATTACGCTGACTGTTGTGTGTGTGTGTTTATTTGTGTTTCCTGTGTGCTGATCTTCGATGTTGTTTGTCTTCTTTTCGCAGCCAGCTATGTTTAATGCATTAATCCGAATAGCGAGCATTTGACAAGGAAAACGAGGAAATTCCGCAGTGACTGTGAAAGTAATAAACAACAACAACAGCAACAATAAAAACAACTTCAGCTAGGAGCTGCAAAATATATACAATTACTAGTCCGTTGCCCACAACGACACAATGCGAATTCAAATATTGGCCTTAACACTTTTGCTGGGTGAGTATCGAGACGGAACCTGACAAAGATCGTGCATGAAAATGTGTGTTTTTCCCGTTCCCCCGTCTTGAAATTGACTAAATGATATATGCATTAGCTGGCTACAAAGCTGAAACGTTTACAAGTTTTATTAATTCTGTGAGGCTGTGTTTAAAATATATCTATTTTTGTTCTGTTCCTTAAAGAATCTTCACTTCTATTCTATTTCTCTTACTACTTAAAACAGGCAAATAGCGCTATTCTATTATAAATCTTAACAAATTCTAGACTTTCGTTTAGTATTTAATTCATTATGCTATTAATTTAGTTTCTTTAATTATTTAAACTGCGCTTTAAGTGGTTAATGTGATAAGTTTGAGACGCTTCTCAAGAGTTAAGCTTTGAAGTAATCAAACAATTATTAAAGAGCATATGCATTAAAGTTTTTTATAAGTATATTTTTTGAGTTCTTGTTTAATTGTTGGCTTTATATTTTGAGTACATTAAATCATGTTTAACACCTACCTAACTTTGACTGCTTTTTTAGAATCATAAAACCTGATAGAACATTTAACAATTGCTTTTTATCATGCAATTAAAAACGCCTCAAAACGTGCTCGTAAAGTCTGTTTTGCGAACATTTTATAAATGAATTACTAATTATTATAATATGCAGAAGGCTGAAGTAGAATATTTATAAGAAGAATTCACAAGCTTAAAACCAACTCTCTTTGGGTGCAATTTGTAAGACTAGGTTTCCACATCCTTTAACCAAGGTTTTATTTCAAATCTTGATTTGTCATATATTTAAAAAATTTGCTGAGCATATTCAATTTTAAATGCAAATGCGCCTGTCCCACTGAGAATATGCCAATCCGTATATATTTTCATATTCAAAATGCGCGTTAGATTTGTTGCCTATCCAAAATTTGGCTCTACCAAATATGGGTAAATAAATGCAGTTGTTGAGGCCCAAGTTAGTTGTACCTGAGTTAGTTATTTGTCTCCCTTTAAAGTCTTTTAGTATTGAGCAAACCATTTCTGCAAAAACATGTGTTTTGGTTCAGGTTTACTTCAGGCTTATTTTATTCAATAATCGAGTTCAATAGCCGTTTTTTCCACCTTGTTAGCAAGTTTCCATTGTATTTTCACGTGATTTGAAGACAATAATCGCCTTTCTATTTAGCGCTCTTCGAAAAAGTAAACTGAAAACGAAAACTTACTAAAGCTAAAGCTACCCACTGTCTTCTCATCTGCGCCCACATAGGCCTCGTCAGCGCTGGCGCGCTTGAAGCCAAAGCCAAGAGCGAGAGCAGCTCCGCCCCCGCACAGGTGGAAACGGAAGCGACCAAAGACAAGCGACAGGTGAGCAGCAAGGAGACGCCCCTATATCCGAATCATCGCAGCGAGGCCGCCGAGGCGGCCGACGATCCCGAGGACGGCCAGGAGACGATCTACGGCCCGAAACCGAATCAGTTCATCATACGCCCCATTGCCCCGCATCAGCATCAGCAACACGAGTCGCATCAGGAGCCGCAGTTGCGCAACTTTGCAGCGTCCAATTCCCGTCCACATGCCGCACAGTTGCTGGAGCAGAGCCAAGAGGTGAGCTATGAGGAGAAAGGTCTGTCTCTGTGTTTTTGTGTGTTTGTGTTGGTGAAGGGTGCTGGGGGTCAATTTTGAGCTGTCTTTTGCGGGCGTTTTTCGTCAAAATGTTGCCAGCCCGCGGCCACAGAAGCGTTGTTAATCGTGACTCAACTGAATTACACGATTCTTTGCAAAATGCAGGATGTAAAACTGTGGCAACAACAACAACAACAATAACAATTCCAGTTGAAATCGAAATTGTCAAATTAAGCCTTTCGCTGGCCCCCAGCTTTGGAAACCTTGACCAATATTTGCAGCACTCGAGTTGAGTTTTCATCATTTGGGAACAAATTGCGATTAGGGCAATCGCAATTATCTAAAAGACAATGTTTATATTACAAAATGTACAAGAAAAGATTGTTATAAAAAAAATTAAAAGCACTTCGCGAATATAATAAATGCCATTTGTTGCGGACAAAATGTAAGTCACGAGCAGCACAACAACTGAATAATTGCAAAATTATTGTTGTTGCTGTTGCTGCTTTTGTTGGTCTGACGCGTCAACAGCAACAATAATAACAATAACAACAATAACAACGACAGTGACAACAACGGCAACATGCCACATCCAAGACAATTTGCACCAATGTGCAACAGCAGCGACTTCTTCGGCGTCGTCTTGGACTACCAGCAGACGGAAGACCGCGTCCAAAGACAATGGCAGGCGTTGCGGGTTGTCGTGGGAAGAAAGTTGACATAATGTTATAATCAGCCTACTTCTGGCTGGTACGTGTCTCTCTTTGGATACCTAATGCTGATGGCGCCTTGACATGGCTGGGTATCATTTATTATAATAATGTGAATATTGCGAAGGCAACACTGTGCAACGGGCTTGGGTTTTTTTCAAAGAAACAATTTGTCGATCTCAGCTACTAGAAGAGCCATCAAGTTTTGTCTGGCTTACTTGATATGTTCCCGTAGCTGCTTATTAATATAAACGCATGCACGTTCTGTGCGATTCTCAAAAATTTTGGTTTTACTAGTGATAAGTTTACATGTTGTTGATGTTTTATAACTAATACTCATTCTAATTGTTCCCCTCTCTCTCTTTTATGGCATTCCCCGCGTCGCTTTCTCCTTCTAAGCCGTAGCAAATTCCTTTCTCAATTTAACTTTCTATATCTAAGGCCCACATATATTCTCTCTCCCTCTCTCTCTCTCTCTCCCTCTCTCTTTTCACTCCTCCGCCGCTTATCACCCTTCTATGCAATTCTCACGACTTCCAACGACCCCCACAACTCTTGCTCCTTTTTAGTGTTGCGTAAAAAACTAAAGTAATATTGTTTGTTGCACAGTGTAATGTAAATAATTGCTTTATGCCAACGCCGCCACCGACATGCGCATCGATTGCAACAGCAGCCCAAGTCAAGACCCCGCAACCGAAGCCGTGCCAAGACGGTGGCGAGGGCGGCCGCTGTGGTTGCTGTTGTTTTTATTGTTGTTGTTGGCGCAGACATCAACGTCATTTGTCGGTGCTGCCGCACAAGTGTTATATAAACTTTAGATGCCACACGATTCTCACAGCGCTCCACTCAAGCAGCTGACCTGATTGCCGTAGGTGGGCTCCACATTTAAACGCTGCCATTTGGCGCTGGCATTGGCCGTTGATCTTTCGCACGCCCACAGGCAAACTTAAACATCATAATTTATTAACCACGCCTTAACACTTTGTCTCGCCCACGGCCAGATACAGCACTACGTTTATCTGCAAGACATTCAGCGGCACCAGCCCAAGGCGCAGACGTCTGCGGCTCAAGGTAAGACAGCAGCTGGCAGCGCGCCCGCCAAGAAGGCAACGCCTGTCGCCGAGGAGGAGCAGGAACAGGAGGCGGAACAACGCTATGCGGTGTCCATACAACCACAGCCAGGCCTTAGAGGTGGCCCCTATGGACCAGGACCCTATCAGCTGCCCTTGCCTCTGCCGGCACCCCAACATCAGCATCAACAGCAGCAACAACAGCAGCAGCAGCAACAGCAGCCCTATCAGATCATACCCGAGGAACAGTTCCTAAAACTGCTTGAGGAGGAGCTGCAGGCGCGCGCCTATCATGAGCAGCTACGTCAACAGCAGCAGCAGCATCAACAGCAGCAGCAACAACAGCAGCAGCAACAACAGCAGCAGCACCAACAGCAGCAGCAGCCCCAACTCCAGCCTAAGCCTTTGCCCATACACAGCACAGCAGCCACGCACAAGGTGCTGCAGCAGGCAGAGCCTGTCCTGGGCCTGGGAGGCTATCGCGATCGCTATGTGGCCGAGCAGCAGCTGGTGCAGCCCAGCTACTCGCGCGGCGGACCCAAATATCTGCCATTGCCGCAACAGCAACAGGAGGAGGATGACTCGCCAGCGCCCATTCCGCAGCAGCGTCATCAGCCGCAGCAGCATCACCAGCAGCAGCTCATTGCAGGGCTGCCGCCGCAGATTGCCTACTATCAGCCGCAGATTAGCTACAAGACGCTGCCCAATCATCCGCTGGCCAAATCCTCGCTAGAGAGCGAAATTGAGAAGTTGCTGGCCGCCAACAAGCCCGGCTCGGGTCAACAGGCGCTGGCCTACGTGGACAGCAGCAATGAGCCCACCCTGGTCAATCATCAGCAGCATGTGACACGGCTGCCGCCACCGCAGCATCCGCCGCCACCCACCTCGCATCCGGCACTGCGTCAGCCCAAGGCTTATTTGGCCAGCACGCCCAATTCGCTGCTGGATGCCAACAATCAGCCTTTTGTGCCGTCGCTTTTCAAGTTTAGCGGCTTCCAGCAGCCCACGCCCATTTATCCTGGACAGCAGCAGCAGCAGCAACAGCAGCTCGAGCCCAAGCGACTAGGCCCCGTTGTCTATCCAACGGGCGCACCTGCTCAGCCACAGCCCTCGCAGTACTACTACCAGGAGGCGGCGCCCACAGCAGCGCCCAAGCCCAAGCATTATCGCACCAAGCACTACAAACTGCCCACGCCCAGTCCCACCAAATCCTATGAGAAGGCCCTGCTCTATGCCGACTATGCTGAGCGTGCCCAGCCGCCGGCACCGGCACCCACAAATGCCCATTTCTATCCCAGTCCACCTGATCCCATCAAGCATGCGTCCCAGCGCACTGTGGTGCCCACAGTGCAGCCCATTGATTATCCGGCGCACCCCTCACCCTCGCAGTCTAGCATTTATGTTTCCCAAGGTACCGGCATAGCCACGCCCTCGCGTGTTACGCCCACAGCAGGAGCTGTGCACAAGCTGCGAACACTGGACGAGGTAAAGCAGCTGAATCTGCCGCCACCCAATGGCAAACCCCTCACCCAGGCCGAGTTCCAGGCGCTCGTCGAGGCTGGTTACCCGGTCAAGGCAGTGCCAGTGCCTGTGCCCGTGCCCTATGAGCAGTACGTCAAGGATCATCCCGAGTATCGCAACCATCCGCCCGTAGACTATGCGCATCTGATGCGCCTGGCCACACGCCAGCTGGCCGCACATCAGCATCAGCATCAACATCAGCACCAGCTGGCGCATCAGCGCTCAGCACCCTCCGAGCCGTCAGTGAAGATCCTGTCCACGCCCACTTCTGCCGAGGCGCAGCAGACGGCGACGGGCCTTGGTGGCGGCAGCATCACCTATTTGCAGCGCCGGCCACGGGATGAGCAGGACACAGCCGTGGCTGGCACCGAGACGAAGGCAACAGAGCCCGAACCGACGAAGGCTACATAAGTTGCGATCCTTTAGTTAATGTCACTCGCCCCTTGTCTAGTTATAAGTATTGTAAAAATGTTTCTGCATATTCAGCACTTTAATAACGTTAAATTATGAATAAATCAAAAATGAAAAATCTAATTAATAATCACAGCTACCCAGCAGCAAAAACTGGTGGTGAAAATTCCATGCCTTTTCATATAAGAAATTCATGTGGTTCCTTAACTTCTTTCAATTTTAAGACATTTATTATCATCATCATCTCTTTTCCTTTTCCTATTTATCCATATTTTATATGTTTTCAAGTTGTGCTGATTTTACGCCTGATCATATGCCGAAAAGTCAGGTGCGAGCTGCAAATAGAAAGTTATGTCCGACACAATTCTACGAAATGTTATAACTTAATTAGTTTATTCACTTTTTACGTTAACATCGAATTAATTGCTTTCTCTAAACATCTGTTGTTTAACTTAGTTTAGCCCCATCGGGGTATTACTGTTGCTGTTGCTGCTGTCCGCTGAGCTGAGGGTTTCGGGCGTGGCCGCCTCCCTTGTCTGCAGACGTGAGATTTGCGGATCCCTACGATCTTTTTCCTTGCGCTCGCGATCTTTGTCCTTATCCTTGTTGTGTTTGTGCTTGTGCTTATGCTTATGCTTCTTTTTATCCTTCTTTTTCTTCTTCTTGACACTGCCGTCAGCCCGCAGCTTGCTCTCGTCATAGCTGCTTTCGTAGCGCGTCGTCTCACCCACGTCGAGCACCGATATCGAATTGTCGTCTTCCGTATAGATCTCGGTTCTGACGCGCTTGGTCAGGGGCTGCGATTCGCCGGATCCATCCTCAGCTGGCAACACATTAACCTTGGTTTCGCTGTCGTAGGCCTGCACTTCAATCGGCTCGTCCACCACTGTGATCTCCTCACTGCGCTCCAGCTTGATGATCTCATCTCCCACTTCAAAGGCTTCTGTGGCAGTGCGCTTTATGGTAACCATTGCAGGCTTGTGCCGCTCCTGAGGTTCGATCTCTGTAGGCTTGGGCTCGCTGGCCTTCTTAAAGGAAACGCTTGACCCGCTGTTTTCCTTCATCAAGTCCTTGTAGAAGTTCTGGTTCTCGCTGGCCTGCAGGCAGTTCGGCCGCTTGCTACCGTAGAGCGCATAGTAAAGATCCACAATGTCGCAGCGCAGCTTTGTATCATAAGCCAGTGTGTTAATACTCAGCCAGAGACGCTCCAGCAGATTCGGTTTGTCCAAGCGGCTGCGGGACTCGCGCGTAAAAGGCGGATTATCAATGAGCAGCTGAGCGAGGCCATGTCGAGCAGCCGGATCAGGATCGGTTTCCAGCAACGTTATCAAATGCTCCAAATCCTCGCTGCGTCCATCCACCTTCACAAAGTCCACCAGGCACTCCATGGCCGCAATGCGCAAATCCAGAAAGATGCCATATTCCGCATAGCTACGATAAATGTGCGGCAGCGAGGGCAAATGGCCAAACTTTTGCAGCTTGCGTATGACCTTAAGGCAGGATACGGACACCATATACTTGTACGAGGGTAAATGCTTCTCCATGTTCAGCAAGCGCGTCACCTCGTCCAGAACCAGTCTGTAAACGCAGCCAGAAAATGCAACATGAGCTTACGAGGCATATAATTTTGTCTATTATAATTACTTGGCATCCGTGGAAAGGCTGTCTACGGTGATTTGTGTGCCGTGCATTGCCACAGATACGACGGGTGTTAGTGTCTCTCCCAGCGCCTCGACCAGTGCAGCTCTATAGTAGGCATCCGTGTAATGATTGCGTGAATTCTCATTGTACTTGAAGAGATCGAACAGAAAGCGCATCACCTCCGGTGGGCAGATGCCATGAGAAGTGCGCAAGCCTATAACGAGAACGAAATGTAAGAAATGCAACAGAACATGATTAAGGTGATTTACTCACCCGCCATGGCCACGGGAATGGCCTTTTGCAGGAAGTACAATTGAAAGTTGGAAAAGTTGTTTAACTTAATGATGTGCGGTGCGCTGAAGGAGCCAAAGAATTTGCGAAAAATGTTGAGCATGGCTGGTGGACCACTCCACGAGGCAACCATTTGATTGGCCACCTTGGTGAGACTGTGCGCCGCCTGGCAGCGCACCTTGTAAAAGCAGGATTCGCTTTCGATGGTGTCGGTAAGTGCCATGCGCGTGGCATTTGTGGGATACTTTTGCAGCGCCTGTATAGCCTGAAACTGGGCAGTCACGTCTCGCTCGTGCCGCAGCTGATATTGCCACTGAAAGTCCGGTTGCTCAATGATCAGATCCCGCAACAAAATCATCTCCGGATCCAGACGTATCCACAGCACAGGTGAGTCGCTGTGGAATAAGGGAGATTATAAGTCGATTCACTTAAGCATTTGTTAATATACATACTCCATGGCAGACAAGTCCATGTCCACCTCCTCGCCGGTGCACAATGGAATCTTTTTCTTCTTGTTTCGCCTGCTCTTTGAGTGGCAGGTTATGTCCGCCTTGACTAAGGTATTCTCAATCTGTAGCGTATGTTTAAAAGTGCCATCCAGCTCCTGCAGCTGCACCAGCAACGGTCCATTATACTTGCGCACGCCGCGCTGGTTAACAAAGTCCTGGCGTATCTCCAGTTCGATGGTGTTTCGCTTGCGATTGAACACCGAGGTGAGTGAGAACTTTGCATGGCCGCCCGTTCGCACCCATTGGTCCATAAAAACCGACATGTCCTTGCCCGTGACCGTGAAAATTGCCTTGATGAAGATGTTTGTGGAAATGAGCAGTTGCGACCACAATCCGGCACCGATTTTGGTGCCCGCTGCATTCGTGGCCAGCGCCAGCTGTTTATTGAACACCTGTATCAGCAGCTCCTGGCCGATGCGATGCTCCAGCATGCGTATGACTAAATGCGCCTTGCGCCGCATAGCCTCCACATATTTGGGGGACACCGTGTGTAAACTCTTGATGGGAAAGTAATGCACAATCTCTTGCTGTTTGCTGGCAGCAGCCGCAGGATTCGTGCTGGAAACGGGCAGCGGAGCCGGCGGCTGGCTACAGTCGAGTATGATTCCGCCATACTGTTCCTCGTACCTAACCACGCGTGCCAGCTCCGTTTGCACCCATTCGCGATACTCGTTGTTGCCAAAGCACTTGCGTGAGTAGAGGCCACACAGATACTCGGCTATGCCCTTCGCCAACCAGGTGTCCGACCAGTGATGCGAGGTGATGAAGCAGCCAAAGAACTGCTCGGCCACAGCGCGTGACATGAAGGTTCTGGAAATGTAGGTTTGATCTATTATGGCTATGGAGTGCAACAGATTGACGGAGGCTATCGTCATGGTCGCATAGGCACTAATGTCCGTGTCCAGTTCGTCTACAAACACCTGTTTGTAGCAGGAGAACGGATACCGTGTGGAGAGCGTCTCCTCAAAGAACTCAAAGGCCTCGTGCAGATATCGCACCGTGTTCTTCAGCAAAGGCAACATGCCGGGTAGACAAAAGTGCGTTACTTCGTGCATGTGCGGATCCACGTAAATTTCGAAGGGTCCAACCGCCAGCGCTATGTTGGGCGCACAGACAGGCGTCGACACCGTATAATGAAATGTTTTCTTTCTCAAATCCGGGGTCATGATAACCTCAACCAGTTCGCCGCAGGAGACAGCTGTTAGATTCTTGTCCACCGTAAACTCCAGTCGCCATGTGCATGGATCAGCGAAGCTATCAACGCACGGAAACCAAAGGCGGGTCGAGTTCTCATAGCAGTTTGTATACATGTGCGCACAGTTGAGCTGTGCGGTCTCATCATCTGTTGATGTTGGCGGCAGAACAAAGTGCATGCCACTCTTTGGGTTTTCTGCAGAGAACTCAATACGAATCCGCAGGCCACGGCCCTCCTGTATCAGCGAATAGCCCTCAGGCGGCACTTGTATAAGCAGCTCTCCATTGTTGACATCCGGATCCGTGATTTGGGCAGCAGCCAAATGATGCTTTGAGTAGACCTCCAGAGAGCGGCTACATTGTGTATGTATATGTAATATGTTAGGGAAGGGCAGCCACAGCTAATGCTTAACTAACCTCTTGGGCTCCTTGTGGCAAATATCCTGAAACGGATCGAAGTAAACGAACTCCGCGTGGCAGACATCGTTGAGCACCACGCTGTAAATGCGCAGCTGCTTGGCGTTAAGGCGTATCAGTCGAAGGCTCTCGTTGTTGGGCACTATGGTCAGCTCCACCATGCCCTGTGAAACACATATCATTTATTTCGTAATTCATAGTGTGCACAGAATTTCTGTCAGAAATCTTACAATTATGCTGCGGCGCTCAAAACTAATTCCGGTGAGGCTCACAACCTGATGCGCCGTGCTGGAAGGAAAGGAAAACATGAATTGCCGAGTCTCAAGGGCTAGCAGAGCAAAACTTATAGTTTGAATGGCCGCAGCGGGACCTCGGGCACCTCAGGTTGTGTGTCCATAGTTTTTTTGGCGTAGATTTGCACACTTTTTAAACGATCTGTATTTTGTTATCAATATCACCGCATTGTTTATTTTTTCACATTGCGTCTTCTTCTTCCAACAAACTGCCGCTTTGGCTAAAAATGCCAGCAAAATATAATACTAAATGTTGCAGCATGGCAACTCTATATCGCGATTTGCAGCCCTGAGTACCACCTTTAACACCGATGCTGCTCTTGGTGTTATTTTAAGGCATTGATAAAAATTATATCCAGATGTTTTTTGCTAAAGTAACCTGTAAATGGCAGCAAATGTAAAATTTACCAAATTATAAAAGTTTAAAGCTTAATACGTATCGATCAATGATTAAACTCAAGTGTAACTAATAAATTTGGATAAATTACATTGTAAAAAATAAACATACACACAAGTGTTAAGATGTGAATCATCTATTCATAAGAAAGTTAAATTTGGATATTTCTCCCATTTAAAACGTATTTTTCCCCAGTCGAGTCAGCACTTTTCACGCAACAGCGTCGAGCTGCGTTCCCTCTAATAGTTGTTTATAATTTCAGTGCTGCGTAAATCAATAAAAACACAAATTTAGAAGAGTTGATTAATTTAAGAAGAAAAACACAAGAAACAGTGAAATAAAATGTACGGCATTGATAATTATCCAAAAAATTATCATGCGAGCGGCATTGGCCTTGTCAATCTGGCGGCCCTCGGCTACAGCAAGAATGAAGTCAGCGACGATGCGCCGAGCAAACCGAAGTCTGGCCTGTACCCCTCGCTGCCCTATCCTACGTCGGAGTCGGTGGGCGGCATGCCATATGTGGTAAAGCAAACGGCGCAGGCACAAAATGCCTCGTATCAGGGCGGCAGCATGGGCATGCCACAGCCACAGGCAACGCCGTATCCAAGCGCTGGCTTGTATCCCAACCTGCCAGCTATGCCGCTGCCGTATCCATCTACGCCCCTGGCGCCCATACCGAGTGCATCGCCATATCCCAGTGCCACGCCTTATCCGAGTGCCGCACCTTACCCGAATGCAATGCCGTATCCGAGCGCAGCGCCGTATCCCAGTGGAATGCCGTCACTGCCTTATCCATCGGCAGGCGGAATGGGTATGCCCGGCATGCCCATGCCCTATGCGCCCTTGCCGACCAGTCCGACACCGCAGTCGATCTACCCATCGATGCCAGCGCCATCTGCGCCGGAGGCCAGTGCACCCTCGCCCGAGGAGGAGCCATCTGTGGGCATACAGGAGCTGCAGTTTACCAGTGTCAAAGTGCCCGAGAATCAAAACATGTTCTGGATGGGCCGTAAGGCCAGTACGACGCGTCAGAAGAGCGTCCAAGCTACGGACTTTGCCACGCTGCGTGAGTCTTGTGTGTCCAATGGTACAATGTTCGAGGATCCTGATTTTCCGGCCAACGATGCCTCGCTGATGTTCTCGCGTCGTCCGGATCGCTACATCGAATGGCTGCGACCCGGCGACATTGTGGACGATCCGCAGTTCTTTGTCGAGGGCTACTCGCGCTTCGATGTGCAGCAGGGCGAACTGGGCGATTGCTGGCTGTTGGCCGCAGCTGCCAATCTGACGCAGGACTCGAAGCTCTTCTTCCGCGTGATACCGCCGGATCAGGATTTCCAGGAGAACTATGCAGGCATATTCCATTTCAAGTTCTGGCAATATGGCAAATGGGTGGAGGTTGTCATCGACGATCGTCTGCCCACCTACCACGGGGAGCTGATATACATGCACTCCACGGAGAAGAATGAGTTCTGGAGCGCGCTGCTTGAGAAGGCATACGCCAAGCTTCATGGCTCCTACGAGGCCCTGAAAGGTTCGATGAGTTTTGTGATTTGTCTTGGATAATTTTTAACATCTTTGTTTTATCAGGCGGCACCACCTGCGAGGCCATGGAGGACTTTACTGGCGGTGTCACCGAGTGGTATGACATCAAGGAGGCTCCACCGAATCTATTTAGCATTATGACCAAGGCTGCGGAGCGTGGCTCGATGATGGGCTGCTCCCTGGAGCCGGATCCACATGTGCTCGAGGCCGAAACGCGCGAGGGTCTAATACGCGGTCATGCGTACTCCATAACCAAGGTCTGCCTCTTGGATATATCGACGCCCAATCGTCAGGGCAAGCTGCCCATGATACGCATGCGTAATCCTTGGGGCAATGAGGCCGAATGGAGCGGTCCCTGGAGCGACAGCTCGCCCGAGTGGCGCTTCATACCGGAGCACCAGAAGGAAGAGATTGGCTTGAATTTCGATCGGGATGGTGAATTCTGGATGTCCTTCCAAGACTTCCTGAACCACTTTGATCGCGTTGAGATTTGCAACATGTCGCCAGACTCGTTGACCGAAAACCAGCAGCAAAGCTCGCGCCGCAAGTGGGAGATGTCCATGTTCGAGGGCGAGTGGACATCGGGCGTGACGGCGGGCGGTTGCCGCAACTTTTTGGAAACCTTCTGGCACAATCCACAGTATATTATCTCGCTGGAAGACCCTGACGAGGAGGACGACGACGGCAAGTGCACGGTGATTGTCGCGCTAATGCAAAAGAATCGACGCAGCAAGCGCAACGTGGGCATCGATTGCCTGACCATTGGCTTTGCCATTTACCATCTGACGGATCGCGATATGCAGGTGAAGCCGCAGGGCCTGAACTTCTTCAAGTATCGCGCCTCGGTGGCGCGTTCACCGCATTTCATCAATACACGTGAGGTTTGTGCACGCTTCAAGCTGCCTCCCGGTCATTATTTGATAGTGCCCTCGACCTTTGATCCGAACGAGGAGGGCGAGTTTATTATACGCGTCTTCTCTGAGACCATGAACAACATGGAGGAGAACGACGATGAGGTGGGCTTTGGCGAGACAGATGATCGCATTGCGCCCGCACTGCCGCCACCCACACCCAAGGAGGAGGATGATCCGCAGCGCATTGCACTCAAGCGACTCTTCGACAGCGTTGCGGGCAGCGACGAGGAGGTGGACTGGCAGGAGCTCAAGCGCATACTGGACCATTCGATGCGCGACGTCATGGTCGGCACCGATGGCTTCTCCAAGGATGCGGTACGCTCCATGGTCGCCATGCTGGACAAGGATCGCTCCGGCCGTCTCGGCTTTGACGAGTTCGAAGCGCTCCTCACAGACATTGCCAAATGGCGTGCCGTATTCAAGCTCTACGACACCCGACGCTCCGGCACCATCGATGGCTTCCACTTGCGCGGCGCTCTCAACTCTGCAGGCTATCATCTGAACAACCGGCTGCTCAATGCGCTGGCCCATCGCTACGGCTCACGGGAGGGCAAGGTGCCCTTCGATGATTTCCTCATGTGCGCCATCAAGGTGAAGACCTTCATCGAGATGTTCCGCGAACGTGACACAGACAATTCCGATACGGCATTCTTCAATCTGGATGATTGGCTGGAGCATACCATCTACTCCTAAAGAGTCACTTACCCAACCAGTCTAATCTTAACTAATCCTAAGTGCCACGTTTACTTATATATACACGATATATACATATATAATTAGATGCTATACGGATGATGATGCACTCATGACGCTGCAGCGAATCAACAAAGGCGAACTTTATCACATAACAAACGCTACAGTAAGACCACAACTAAACGGAAATACAAAATCATGTTCACATTTATTTTATTGACCTTGAGGCGCCTCACGCGGCGGCGCTCGACGAGGCTAGAAAAGAAGAAAGAAAAAAAAAAGTCAAATAAAAACCAGAAAATCAACAGAACATGCCGATTGCGCTGTGTGTACAGAGGCATTATACGTGTAGATACTGGCCCAGTATATATGATATGATATATATAGTATATATAGCGTGCGCATAGTTGTATTTATGACTAATGGCTAAATGGAACTGGGCCCTCATTCACATTCTCTGTTCTCCGCAATAGCCAAAAAGCCGCCAGTACAAAATGATAAATGTGCTTTAGAGTAACTAGCTAAAAATGCTGCAGTATGAAGAAGTTTTATTATTAATATATCTTATGTATATTTTTTTACACTATTGCAATCTCTTGTTATCTATTTGTTCAAATTCGAAAACTAATCGATCAAAAATGCGGCTATTATAAAATGAACTCTCCTCTGTATCTAAGGGAAGCCACAACGAAGCACATTTGAAAGTGTTTATATGAATAAAATATAATATAGTTTTGACTAAATACTCGGCAAAACAAGTTTGTATAAAAAAAAAAAAAGTGATTCGAAACAAGTTTACAATTCGAATTAAATATGAACTAATTTCTATGTGCAATTGTTATCAACTTTTATAACTAAACGTATTATTTTATGCTGTTTTTTCACGATATTAAATTTAAAATTTGTGAGTACAATCATTTAACCACGACTATTTCGGTGGCTCCGGTGGGCGGTCCAGCGGTCACAAGGGTTTCCTTAAAATCTTCATAGTTTAGATCGGCGTCCGTGCTCAGATGCTGCAGCACCTCAAGGAAATCCTCATAGTCCAGACGCCACTTTCTGAATCATACGAGAAAACGAAATGCGTCATGACAATCGAAGATCTATTATAATTGTTAATTGTGGTTAATGTTGTACTTGTAGCGCATATAGAGAAGTCCAGTTTGGGTGCGCGTTATGGGCACCGGCATCAGCTTGGCCTGTTGCAGCCAGTTGTCCAGCTGCGAGAGCAGAATGCTGTGGAACTCCTCGTTCTCCAGCTCGGTGCCCAGCACCTGGATAAATGAATGTATTTAATAAGTATATTAATAAGTGCAAATCATAAGTATAAACAAATTGCGACCTTGTGATTGCAGTAAACATGGAAGAGCGTGTCGAGTGTGTGCTTCTTTGGTTTATCCTCATCATCGGCCATGGCGCAGCGCAAAGGACCGCAGCTGAAAGCTCTAACAACCAAATAAACTAGAACTATGCTAAATACAAGTTGTGTGTTTCGGACGGTTAATAAAAAGCAGAAAGTACACACAACTTTGTGTGTGTATTTGGAAATGTTTTTGTTGACAAACAAAGCGCCAGGCAACTGAATTGTATATAAATTATGTGTGCTTATAATTGATGTGTCTGTGTAAGATGGGTGAGTGTGTGTGTGTGGGTGTGTGTGGATGATTTGTTGCCAAGTGTTTCGGCTGTTGTCGCTTGCGTGGGCGTCCCGGCATGCATTCCAGTCTTTGTCTATTTGACTGCCACCTCCACGTTTGCGTCCCCGGTGCCGTTCTGTGCGTTGAACTTCTCGACCAGACGCTGCACGTAGCTGACCAGCTTGGGCAGATTCTGCTTGGCGTTTATGTCGCAGGTGCGATAGGGCGGCGCTATGGTCACCTGCTGCAGCACCAGTATGCTGTCCGTCTGCCAGGACAGCTCGCTGCTGCCGAAATGCTTCGTGAGCATCGTGAACATTTGCCTGCCACGCGGCGTGGCATGCTCATTGCGGCTGCGCAGCAAGTTCTCGCGCTGCTCCACAGACTGCTGCAAGCGCTGATCGAGCTGCAGGTGGAAAATTAAAAGAAATATACATATTGATTGGTCTTCATTCAACGTACGCGCAGCAGATTGAGGCGAGCCGGCGGCTCGTTAAGGTTAGTATCCGGCGTTTTTGCCTCGCGTACGATTTTCAAGTTCTTGCAAAAGTCCAAATTCACAATGCTCTGATTGAGGCACTTTTTGCCTTTGCTATCCTTGCCCGGGCAGCTTAATATTAGCATTTTTACGCTGTGCTCGTAGGTCACCACCTCGCCAGTTATGTGGTCGCCAAAGCAGGTCTCCACGTGCAGTTGGGTGCCAATGGGGAAAGGATTAAACGACATTTGCTTCAGTTCAGAGCTCGAAGAAAACTAGCTCTTGACAGCGTTTGACGTAACAGTGCTGCCAAGTGTTGCCAAATTGTGGCTAGATTTGCGATCTCGCTCTAGCAAAGGCAATAAATCAAGAATAAGAAAATATCCCCTTGACAACAGAATTTCCCCCAACGGCACTTAAAGCTGTCTATTTTTTAAACAGTCAGAAAAATATAGGGATTTTTTTTATAGTTTTTATTTCACTTTATTTACAATGTATGTGTATGTATGCTAAATATATAACTAAATATAAATGTTGTGTATATATATATATATATATATATATTTCAAAAGTAAACCTTTCCTTTTTAATATAATGTATACGATGCTTTAACCGCTTTTCTTTTTTGTTGTTGCTGTCTAAATTGCTGTTGCATGAGCGTTAATTTTCTCTATTAGATTTTATAATTTTTATTTGTTCTTCAAGACATATTATTAAGTTAATTGTAGTTGTATATACGCAATTATGTACCTTCATTAGCACTATAAGCTATACGCTTTCGATTATATCTAACGCGCCAAAAATTTATAAAAAAACACATGCATTTTGTTGTTGTTTTCTGCGTTTGGCGTAACTCGAGAAAAGTGCATTATTAAATTCTTAGTACGTTGAAAGGAAGCAAAACTAAAAACAATCAATTCTAAGCGCATTATTTATCGAGAATAAATATCGAAAGATATGAAACAAACACGTACACAAAACATATTTATACAAATCAAGAACACAAACGTATAAAATTATACATTATTGTATATATAGAAATATGAAAAAAATGGCGCTTAGTTATTTATAAAAATTTGCTTCAATATGCTATAGATGTGGTGCAATTACGTCGGTACGTCTGTCCGTCGTCCCGCCCCCCTTGGTCTAATAACTGCCTACCGTTTTTAGTTTCCATTTTAGCACTTTCAATGTAATCGTGTTTACGTTTTGATGTTTTTAATTAGGTTTTACGCGCTCGGCTTAAAGTCTTAATTATGTTTTTAGAAATCACTTTAAATGGGGAGTTACTTGCTGACGAATTTGCTAAGTTTAATATTAATTCAACACGAATAACTCTTCAAAGATGCGCGACAAAACAACGTATCCGGTTATTTTGTTATAATATATATAATATATATATTACGTTAATTAATAGCTGGCGGTTCTGCATATGAAAATTGTGGTGGATTTCTTGCCCTTTTGTTGTGTTCTACTTGCTTGTTTGTTTTACGGGGTTTTGTTTAATATCAAAAGGAATGAATTATATGCATAATATATATGTATATATGTTGACACATATATATATTTTTATAAAAATAAAACAATGCACTTCCATATTAACCGACACGCCGCGAATCTTACATGGGGCCATCGATCGCGCTCACTTTAAGCCGGAAATAGTAAATGGAACGCGCCAACATGGTAGCCGCAATGAAAAACAAGGCAATATAAAGGATATACATGCCGCCATGATTCTGTTAACAAAAAAAAAGAGAGAGCATTTAGTTAGAGGCGATTTAATATATATTGAATGGCACCTACCGATGCATATGAGATGGTGCCAACGGTCAGGCCAATGCTACCAATAAGGAAGAGCAATGCGACAATAGCAAATAAAACGCCGCGGCTGTTGGCGAAACGTGAGCCCACCGAGGAGACCTTCCTGCAGTGTGGGCAGCGAGCCAGTGCGTTGTGATAGGTGTTAAACTGTGCAGAAAACGGAGGATTCAGTTAATTTAAAATGCACAATATAACTCAAAGGAGATCACACTAGCATAGTAAACAGCAGCTCTGGCTATTCTAACTGATTGCTCTTACCAAAAACGTGTCCGAGCAGTGGCCACAAGTGACGCGGCACATGCCCGGCATGGTGGGCACGGGCGGTGTCACTGGACTTGGAGCCAAATTGATAATGCGCTTGCAATTGGGCCGTGGGCAAGCGATGCGCTGCGAGGAGCTCTTGCAGATTAGCAAACAATTGCAAGGACAGCGCACGTATTTCTTGCCGGGTGGCGCATTTCGTATGGGCTGCAATAAAACATTAAAGAGAATACACAAAACGAGCCATAAGAACTCTACTCACAGTTGCCTCATTGCAGTGGGTGCACTTGACCACGTGTTGCTCCCGCTTCGTGGTTATGTCAATCATGTTCTGACACACGCGACAGGTGACCATGGGCACGCCGCCGGTTCCGCTGCTCTGATACGGCGGTGGCAGCTCATCGGGACCAATAAATGGCACCGACTGTGCAGTGCTGCCTGGAAAGACCAAAGAAAAACGAGATGTCAGTACGGGAAAGGGGTCACCCATATGACAACCATAAACCTTTAGTGTAAAACAAGTACATCTTGCTGCAGTAGCAACTGACGCTGCACTACAGCAGCTGATACTGCTGCATCTGCGAGCTGCATGAAAGCGTTCGATTGATATCTCCGTGTGTGGGCGTGGCAGTGTTTACAGATAAATGTGTGCAAGTGTATCAATGTTTAGGCGTTACGGTGGGCAGCCGTAGCCAAGCAAGCCACATTTGGACGCCTCATTGCGGTTTCAAACAAGCCCGCACTTTGTGCACAAAACTGCAAGCCCAAGATGTTAGGGCAACAAGACATTAAGCGGCAGCTATAAATAGCGCACAGCCTTGGCATGAAAGGGTGTACACTGATCAGGTTCTTGTCAGCGACAAAAGCGCTGCGACAGCATGGAGTGAGGGGCGCTCACCACATTGTCTCTGTCCAACGATAATGGAAAAACAGGCGCATGACTCATGCAATGCCTCTTTGCCTGCTGCCAACCATGGCATCGCTGCTGCTGCTGCTGCTGTCGCTGATTAAACAGCTGAACGACGACGCTAACGTCGCGTTGCTGCTTGCACAGCTTTGATATCAGGGCGAGAACAAAACAATAGCAACACGAAAATGTTTGGCGTTTCAAATTGAAGTCTTAAAAGCTGCCAGCTGTGATTTATCTTTAAAAACTATTTCATATTTCAAATACCTTAACTATACTCAGGAGATATAGGCATCGGAAGCCCTTTGAAATTCAAAGTGTGCGATAATAACAAAAACAAGAAGTTAAAGTTTTGCCACACCTTATGCGAACTGACAGACACCGTACTTTAATGATAAATTTAAAGCTCATTACTTTTTCTTTAATATTATTAATGATTTAAACAAAGTAACGCATATATTTAATTTAATTAAATGTGTGATTTTCACATCAAATTGGATGCCTTCACATTAAGATCCTTTATAATTTTATCTTGATCAATTGAGAAGATCCACATTGTGTTTAACTAGACTAATGAACGCATTCCCCGCAGATTTTGCCCACCTGTTACAAACGCTGCGACATAGTTTCGATTGCCGGCACAATAGTGTGCTGAACAATGGCAATTAGCTGCGAATTCGACTGCGATTCGGCATCAAGTTACGA
This sequence comes from Drosophila ezoana, assembly GCA_035045725.1. Lineage (NCBI taxonomy): Eukaryota > Metazoa > Arthropoda > Insecta > Diptera > Drosophilidae > Drosophila > Drosophila ezoana. The sequence continues at coordinate 16,634,595 of JAWNOU010000177.1, read as the reverse complement.
ACTTTCTGCGAATGTCGCGTAAACGGGTAGGCATGGCGCCCACGCCCAGCACGGCCCACTATATCAATGACTCAGTCTGGGGAAGTGTGAAAAGCTAGGCATAAAATGGAAGACTAGACTTGAAATCACAGTGGCTGCCAAAGTAGAGCGCACACTTGTTGGGTTTCCACCCGAAGACAATCGGACCCCGCATATGCCGATCCGTAAGACCAGTTACACACGCATGCACGCATGCGGGCGGGCGGACGGTTGGCCGGACGGATTGTCGCTCTTTCGATTAGGGTGTTGCGGCGAGTTGAACGAACTTATTTTGCCTAGGGTTAGGGTTAGATTAACTATACGTACCGTCTTCATTATTGGCTACAGCACTGCTGCCGGGATTTTCAGCGCCCTCGGCTGGAAACGATGTGTACGAGGCCGTGGTCGGCTCGTCTTTGTTGATCAAGCTTTGGCGCTCGGGATCAGACATATCGGTGCTTTTTCTCTATGCACAAACACAACTCCCGTTAGTAATGCACCCAAATTGCAATTGTCGCCCGCTGCTGTTGTTGTTGTTTTTGCTGTTGCTTCGTTTTGTACACCGCAACGCAAATGCGTCAACTGCAAATAATAAATAAATAAAAACGCACAGTTTATTGCTGCCCTATAAGCATATTTTTAGTTGCTTAAGAGTAGATCGCGATTTCTTTGTTTGGTGCATAGGCTTGTTTTTTCCTACATTGTTTTTTTTCTTTCTTTTTACACTTTGCTGTTGAATCCTCCCTTTTCGGCATGCGCCGCAATAATCAATTTTATAGCCGTTTTAGCTGGATCGCTACCATAAATCCAGCATACAGTTTTGGTATTTATCACTTGCCAAGTTGATGTACACAATAGTGCTAATTGTTTAATGTTTAAAGGTTTTTTGTTCTACATTTTACCTTATTTTGTTGAAATTGCACTGCTGCTGCTTTCGACGCACATTTGAGTCGATTGGCCACACTGTTGCCTTAATTCTGGTCACACTTATCAGACTTCTTGGTGCACCCCTGGAGTTGCTTCTGTGACCCTGGCATAGGGCTGCCACTGCAGCTCAGCTGATACGCGTCTTTACCAAACGAATGAACAATTATAAAATGCGGTAAAACTTTAAAATGTCTCAAAATAATCACAAAGAACCTATTATAAAAGATGCAGAGGAAACAATATGCAGTACTTCAAAAGATAATGACGAACATAACAACTCCAGTGATTCGGAAACACAAATGATAAATCTAAGTCTGCGACGCAAATCCCGCCATCGTGTGTTCACACAAAGCTTCTCATTTAATGCGTTGCCAATGCGTGTAGTTTGCGCCGGGGAAACGGAATGCATTCGTGCTAATCCAAGTTCGATACGTGATGTGACTTTAAACGCCCCGCAAGTTATTGACGACGGCTCGGATATAGATGTTGATGCCGAATTACATATTTCCAATGACAGCAGCAGTGACGGCACAACAAAAAAATCCGTTGTATTTCCTGGTCGATCATTGGCAAAATCGGATTTACATGTGACGAGAACGATACGCAGACGTAAAAGTCGAAGAAAGTTCATACGTTACAAAACAATGTAGATTTATCTTAAAATATATATAACTAGTTAATATAAATTCTGCATTTAAATTTAACTGCAACAAAGGTATCGACTGCATTGCACAGGGCTGGTTGCCCCGCGTACTTTACAACACTGCGCCAGGGCTACAGGTTGGTTTGTGCATTTTGGAGTAGTGGTAAATTTTTACAGGCATAACTATTTATATGCGGTTTTTATGTAAATAAACCAAAGCAAACATAGTCAAATAATTCGTAAAGTGTAAGTAATGCATACTAACTAGCATTACATGTGCTGTAATGTCTAATGTCCGTCGCATTATGGCAAAACAGTCGTGTGAAAATGTGCGATGATTTCATTTTGTGGTGCTGCTGCTGCGCGTTGTTGTATTGGAAACTTCGTCGTATCTTTGCTTTGACGCGCTTGTTGTTGTTGTTGTTTTGCTGTTGTTGGCTTAGGTACGGGAAACGCAGAGCCAAACTGGCGGCGACGTCAGCGACGCGAACAAATGTTTATGTAGCTGCCGATGTAGGGCGGCATAGACAACAACAACGACTACAACAACAACAACAGCGATAACAACAACAATGCTGAGAACACCTGTTTCTAATTGATTTTTCACATTTTCAGCAACGCTTTCAGATCACTGACTTAACCGCAACAACTGTGTTTTGGCATTATTAAAATAGAAATTCGGAAGTGAAGTGCCACAAAACATAAGCAACAGGCCAATTAATTAAAACGAATTTGCTTAGTAATAGTTAGATAGAAAAGTCAATAAGCAACGAACGAACGAACATTTCTAACCCAGTTTGACCACCGACTAGTAAACATTAAATAAAGCACCCAAAATGGAGGCCCCACCAATGTTTAACAGCGTCGAGGATGAGTGCAGATACTGGAAAGAGCGCTCGAAACAGTACCATAAAGAGTAAGTGTGGACAGAGTGGAAGAGGTAGCGGGAGCTCGTCCCCAGCTCATGCCATGAATTTGCATTTCTGTAGGTGGACAGATGTTAAACAGGAATATGATGAATATGTTGAACAGTCGAGAGAAATGGAAGCCGAAATGGACGCAACTCTGGAACAAAAACAGAGTATAATCAAAGATCTCAGAGCCAAGCTTAATATGTTAGAGAAAGAAAATGATTCACTAAAGGTTCGTGTAATTATGAAAACCAAATCCCATTTAACTAAACTATTATTTCTGCTACAGCTCAAGCTAGATTCACACGGCATCGAAATGTCAAATCTGGATAAACAGTTGGAGGCGGTTAAAAAGGAACGTGATTCCATGAAAGAATACCTGCGACAGTTGGAGCAGAAAAACGATGATCTGGAGCGTGCGCATCGCATACTCAATGAGAGCATAGTAGACTTTGAGAAAATGTTGGACAAAGCCTATGAGAAAAATGCACTCCTCGAGATGGAGGTGGACGAGAAGGAAATGCTGCAGGAGAAGCTGCAGCGGCTAATGGACGAGACCCGCGGTGAGTTACACCTGTTCAATAATTCAATACTTCGTTTTACTAAACCCTTATTGCAGATCTCAAACAAGAGCTTAATGTGAAGTCGCGCTATACGCCAGCTAATGGCACAGCAGCATCAACTGGCAACAGCTCGATGAACTCCTCAGCATCGCTGCCCAATGGGATTTTGGCCAACGGTGATATATTGCTGCAACATGACAATGCCGCCACAAAGGCGTCTAGCGTGAGCGTCAGTGCGCTAAATGGCAGTTTAGCTAATAAGAACGAATATAATCAACAGCAACATTCGCTTAAAAGTAAGATACTCAATTCATTGAAGCAAACAAAACGCGCGCTTAAACTATCAAAATCATGTCGCCATTCCAAGCCAACAAATTGCATTTAGTTTAGCTAGGCTACAATCACAACACACTGCGTGTCCACACCATGAAAATTGCACATTTTGTTAATTGTATATTTAAGTTTTTTTTAAATTGTTTTTTTTTTTCATATCTGTATTTGTACGCACAAAATTATTAAATGTAAGCAAAATTTTTCATATTTGCAACATTTCTCGTAGGCAATGCTTGTGTGTGTGTGTGTGTGTTTGTGTTTGTATCTGTCGTTAAACACTTGTAACTAACAATCATCTTGTCATTATGTTTACCTATTGTGTTTAGGCCTAGTCTACTCATATAACTAACCAAGCTGTGTTGTGTGCTTCCTTTGCAGATCCCGAGAACCTTATCAATGGCAACGCTATGAATGCCAGCTCCCGCACCACGGCGCTCAACATTGTGGCCGACATGTTAAGAAAATTGAACGTAAGTCCCTTAAAAAAAATAATACACACTCCATGCATGGTGCCAGGAACGCTTCTTCTAACTATGTCCTTGCTATAACTATGTTTTTTATGTTATTTTTCGTTGTGGCTGCTTTTGTTCAACACTTTCTTCATATGTTTTTAGTGGGACAAGGCCTTGTTATGTCCTGAATGTCAAAAGTTTCGTTGCATCTGCGAACGTGCCCCGCTGTCATCGGGCAGCGAAACTAGTCTCTTTCGCCGCGCCTTTGGCAGCGCTAGCGGCAGCAGCGGCGGCGGTGGCGGCGGCGGCGGCTCGCTGACAACGCCCAGTAGCGATGGCGGCTGGACCGACTGCAATGCTGCACAGCGTCGCGGCAGCTTAAGTAGCCTTCAGTTTGGCACAAACATATTTAAGCGTTTCGCGGAACGCATGCGCAGCATACAGGACTCTGAGCCTGTGCCAGACGCATAAGTTTGCTTACAAAAACGATTTGTAATTGCTTTTGGCTATTGTCTTTGTTTGGCGCTTGCATTTATTAATTGCTTTTGTTAATAAATAACAATTTTTATTTTTGTAACTTAATCTATGTTTTGTTTTTTGTTTTTTGTTTTTGTTGCTGTTTGTCGTCTGTTTTGTTGTTTGTCCATTTATTGATCGCCTTTTTTTTTAATTGCTTTGCAGGCCATGGAGACGAAGCTGAAAACATATCGCGAGCATGCGCCGCCAATGCAGCCACGTCAATGACCAGCAGCACCAACAGCAGCATTGGCACTGCATCAATCGCCACTATTACTGACTGGGGGAAGGCTGTCGCTGGAGGCGGAGTAGCAGCTGGCCACCACATGTGGCAGTTGCACAATATTAATTGCAGTTGTCGTTTGTTCAGTTTTATTTTATAGTTACAGTTGTGCGCTACTGCCCGTTTATTTATTTCATTGAAATGACTTGTATAAATTAACTATATATATATTACTTATAAATAATACACAATTATTTACATAGTATGCTGACCTCTGAAGTCGCCCCGCCCAACATATAACGCCTTATTAAGTACTTGTATGTAAACATTAATCTTAAGTCTGAATTAACCGACACTTTTGATTTTCCTGTTAAGCATTGTTAATGGCCTTCAATTGTTTAATTTGGCAGCCGCGTTAAGCACATTCATGGAATGTATATTTAGACCAGTCATGTCCTAGTTTAGTCCACGTACACAGCACACAAACGCCAACGCAAACGCAAACAGCAGGCCATTGTAGCAAGCAAAGCTTTGATAGTGCACCAAAACATGTACATTCAATATCAATACACACACACACATACACACAAACATGTACACACTTTGGACATGACTGAACATAGTGCATAAGTTCTTTGTGTAGTAAGTAGTACATCATAAGTTCAGCTGAGTCGAAAGTATTACAGCTCCCAGCAGCAGCCCTAATACACAGCATACATAATAAGCAACAAATACTCGTAGCATTAGAGAGGTTTATGGAGATACGCGTGTGGCAATTACACTTAAGTTAAATACAATTTATGACAACCCCACACACAGAGTCCACAATCCTGCAACATTTAGTTAAATTTAACAACGTACAAACCCACATACACAGAAATATAATATAATGATTTAACACGTTCGAATTTTCGGTTTATATTTTGATGCGAATATAAATTTTGTAAAAATGCAAAACTGTTATGATTATTAATATTGAGCATATTTTATATATATATTACAACTTGTAAATTTATAAAACAGCAACAATAACACACGCTAAATTATAAATAAAGAGATGATTAGTTTTAATAGAAATCCAACCCACCAACTGGTTCAAGTTTCAATGTCAACCGCAACGTCCACGTCAAAGTCAAAGTCAGTTTCAAAAAGTTCTTTGTTGCTCTCATGTGCAATAAATAATTAATTAACAAAATATTTGTATTAATTTAGCAAAGGCGCGTTAGGTCTGCGTCAGTGGCTATGCCAAGGACATGCTGCCTAATACCGCATGTCCACACGAACACACACACACACACGTACGCACACACACCCATACACATACGCCTGCACTTAAGCTTGTAAAAGCTTTAGCTGCAGCTTTTGTTTGCGGCCTTCTCCTGCGGCTTTTTAGCACATTTTGGTGCGGGTTGCGCCTGGCTTTACCCCAGGAAATTATGCTGTGCCTTAGCGCAGGGGCAAGCTATTGCCTGACCTTGCCACACAACTGAGGGCGGGAGCTTGAGGATTGGGTGACCGTGAGCGTTAAGCTAATGAAAGTGCTTTGGTTTTTCGAAGAAAGCAGCACGGGTTGGCGGCGTCAAGTGTTGGCATTGAGTGCAAATATTTTTCATAAGCAGCGACGGCAGCAGCAGCAGCAGCAACAAAGAGCTCCAGCTTTTATCATACGCAAAGCACTTACAACATCGCCAGCCCCCTCCTCCCCCTCTAACCCTCGCTTCAGATCAAGTGTTGTTGTTGAGTGCATTGTTTATTTTGTCGCATGGAGATGTGTAGCTGAAGCCTTGCAACCTGCAGCTGCAGCAGCCATAAGCGGATTGGGACTGGCACAATGCAATTCCCGTTTGAAAATAAAAAGGCGCTGACAGAAAACTAAGCTTGTGTGGGTGTGCATGCGTGCATGTGTGTGTGTGTGTGTGGGCGAGTTTGTGCGCGCGTGTGAGCACTTGCTGGATATTTTTAAAAACAATTCGAAGAATTTGAGCTCTTTTTTGCTGCTGCCTAATGAACTCCCACGGGCAGCAACAAATCTGCGTCAGCTAATTAACTGCTGAAAACTACAAATAGCATTTCAGCAGCAGCAGCGGCAGCTAGCTAAATAAATATATGCTCACCCTCTCACCCTCCTGTGTAGCACACGGCGACAGGTGACGACGAGCTGGCAGGCAGGCTGTTGCTAACAACCAGGGGTCAGGTAACAGCAGCCATAATAATACACGGCACGCCCACACACACACATACACACACACACACACAAGCAGAACTTGCGGGAGAGCAAATACATTTGCAAAAACATTTGGTAGCTCAAGTGTAATTGTTTTCGCATAAGAAACAGCTCCAAAAACTGTAGCGAAAAGCTTACAGATCCAATCGAGAGTTTCCTGTTACCATGTCTTTAATACAGGATGATTTACTGGAGTTACTGGATTTGGGTAGATTGGTTAGAAACATAATATGTTTGGGACCCTAGCTATTTTTGCTTTGCTCTCTCCCTCACAGTTTCTTAAAATTTGAATTCCCGGAACAAAGATATAACTATAAGTAACATTTAAAATGAATCACTCGAAAAATGTAACAGAGACTATATTATTCTATATATTGAACTCCATCCTCACCATATCTTGAAAAGTAAATTAGTTTATATGATTCTCGCCTTTTCATGCTTTCGCCATCAAATTTTGTAAGAGAAATCGGATAACAGAATCCGATATATTCCATATCAGAATATGGAATAGATATTTGGTTAGTTCCTGACTCCTATTCTAGAGTTCTATTTCCTTGGACACCCTGTACTTACAATGAGTATACATATTTGGCATTTACACACTTTAAATATTTAAAATACGCGGTAAGTAAATGCTAACGCAAGCAGCAAGGTGGGTCAACGAGGACGACGAGGAGGTTGCTGAGGATGTTGATGATGATAATGCGACTGTTGCGCCTTGGGGTGGCTATCCGTGGCGTGTCCTGGGCCGCTTTGGCCTGCTCTAAACATCAAACAAAATCGATATATGGGTGGTTGTTCTTGTGCATGATTTTCGGCATAAACAAGCAATGTAAACATATACACATATGCATGTATACACATAAATTGGGCATGGTTGCGGCCGTGTTGGCCGCCCTCAGGTGCGGGGACTTTGCTTTGTTTGAACGCCGCAGGACGCTCATTTTTCGTAATGAGTTTGGTCGTGTACAGGTAAAGCAACAGGACTAGCTAAACCGAAATCAGGACGCGTCGTGCGGTTGCTTTGGGGATATTTTCATTGCTGTAAAGGCTGCAATAATAAAAGGCATAATTTGCTTTAATACAGAGTCAGATACATTTTCTACACACACACACACACATACACATGTTCACGCAGACACACACGCACGCACCGGAAAGCCCCGAGGACATGTCGTTGCTTGTTAACAGCAGGCAATGGCGTCGCCATCGTTGCCGCCGCCATCTTTGCCGACTTCCGGCTGGCATTACATCCGGGCTGGCAGGTATAGGTAATCGCCAGCGATTTCCAGGTGTAAATTTGTTACAAATGAATTTGATTAGCTTCAGCTCCTCGGCTGATCAAATAACGAGCGCCGACTGCATTCAATTGCCTGTCTGCCAATTAGGTAGCGTGACAGCCACGCCCACCACCGCCCACCACCATAGCTTAACCGACCGCAGCTCAAGTGCACATCATTAGCAGACATTGGAGAGATTTAATTAAATTGAATTGGCCATTGGCAAAAGGACAATCGAGAAATCTCTTGAAGCGTTTCATTGCGTTGCAGCTTTGCATTTGATGCACCTTGCTGCAATTAGTTATCAATGTGTGAGTGTGTGTGTGTGTGTGAGTGTGCGAGTGTGTGCATGTGTGTGGATAGCTAGCACTTTTACTAATTGAAGCAACTTTCTATGTGCAAGTTAACTTCGTATTTTTATACCCTAAACTCATTGAAAATTCGTAAAAAGAGTATAACAGGCAGAAGTAGGAAACTCTGCCCCCATTATATATATATATATATACATTCTGGGTCAATCAATAGCCGAGTCGGTCTGACTGTCTGCCTGTTTGTATGTCTGTCAGTCCGTCTATATAAACGTCCTGTTCACTTTATCGATAGCCTTTCCCCTCTTCCATGAAATCGATATCGATATCCTGTTTTTTGGGCATACCCAAATCGTAAAAACTTAATTTTAGCTCTGACCTTTGGTACATCAAATATTTTATATACCATTTTAAAGCCCTTAAATTAACAACAGATTCGAATTGGAGCACCGAAGTTAATCAAGAAAGCATTTCCCAGGATGTTGGGTTATGGGAAGAAGAAGCACATCTGCTTGTGCGTGTGTGTTTGGGTGTGTTGTCTGTTAGAAAGAGCTGGAATGAATGCTCAAAACAGCATTCACATTGAGAGCTTGCAACAGCATCTCAGCGCTTTGTACAGGATATCTTCTAGTTGGGCACTTCCGACTAATGCACTGTTACTTGATGTACATAGATTTGTTGCTTTTGTATTCCGTTTTCAGATATTGCTGCCGATGGCCTTATAAATTGCCCAGTGAAACGAGCTGAAGCCATGTGCAATCTTTTTATGGCCCCAACGAGGCGTACAAGTTGCTAAAAAAACAACGCAGCTCTGTGCCTGGGTGTTTGTGTGTATATGTGTGTGTGTGTGTGTGTGTGAGCTTGTGGACAAGGCCAGCAGCTAAGCACACACACAGGCAGGCCATTGTCTGGAGCTACTCTCTGATTTATGCCCCACAAAGAACACACACATAAAATCTTATTCAGACGTAGCACAATTTTGAGTGCTGTCTTTAATGTTCTTTGCTTTGGGTGTGTATGGCAAGGTGTACCAGCAAATGTCTTGCGCTTAAGTTGAGTTTTGGAAGCCTATAAAATATGCAACACTAACACAATCAGCAGAAAACTGATCTTCATTTATGACTCTATTTAATTTGTGACTGTTGGGAAATTTTGTGATGCATTCAAAGAGCATTTATTTTGTTAGTCAGACAAATTGAGGCAGAGTCTTTCATTTGCTGAACGTATATAATCCAACCAACTATCAAGGTCAGGAATAAGAAGAGTCATGGCTTGGCTTTCTGGGCTTAGAAAGACAAGAAGGTGGAATCCCATTTGTCTTAGCCCAATGTAATCAGACTTTGAATAAGATCCAATAAGTATTATGCTCGTATGTATGCATATCTCTATCTAAACTCTGTCATATTGTTACTGTCGTACTGAGTATACCCACGTGGAGTAGCGTTGTGCAGGGTATAGCATACGAACGCGTTGAAATTTATGTTGCATACTTTTCGGGTGGTTGCGGCTTGTAAGCGTAGTCCAATTAGGCGTAAACAAATTTGTAGCTGCTGCCGTTGCTGTGTAATGTGAGCCACTGAGCGGCCACTAGTTGCTGCCACGGCACGGCACGCTTACCGCCCACTGCCCCGCCCACGTCGCCCACAGTCCACGCCCACCATTGACATTGACAAAGCTGTTAACAGCGCGCGTCGCTTTGTTTTTTTGCTTCTGTTTTTTTTTGTAAATATTTTGAACTATTGATACGCACACGCTGCTAATGATGTTTGGCTTGATGATGTTGTCCACGATGATGATGATAATGATGTTGGGGACTGGGCCACCGTTTGACCCTGATGCCAACAAACTGTTGCTTTTTGGCCCATGGTAGGTGGCGATGTTTAGTACTGGGGCAACTGGCGTGGACATTTCTCCGCCAAAATTGTTCCCCAAATTTTCCCCAGCAACGCAACAGTTTTGTGCCCCATGCGGCAGCTCGTGGCGGTGCGTGCGACAACTTCGTGCCTTGCCGAACTCCAAAATTTCGAGTTGAAGCATTAGGCAAACCAGCGCCACGGCCAACATTGGCTCCGTGGGCTCCACATCCAGCGACAATTTTGAGTCCGACTGCCGCAGTCAGTCTTCTGGGGGACTTGACAGCGTTTGCCCGTGCCTGGCGCTAGGTTTAACCTACATATAAACATAAAGCCAACTATAAAGCGTTGAGATTCGCGTGTCGCGTTGTATTATCGTGTGCTGTATAACATACATATAGAGAAACGCGAGTGGCGCCAGTTTTGGACTTCAGCAATTGCGAATCGTGAGTAAATAGATTACAAGGCGTAACAATAAAATGCGGCTTTATGTTATTTACACCAAGTGTGATGGCTGTAAGAATGGGAATGTGGGAAGGGTGGTAGGGGGGCGATTGAGTTTGAGCTTGAAGTGGCACTTAACTTGCTTGTAAATCGGCCTGTTAAGAGGATTACAATGTTGCAAGTAATTATTATCGGTAGCACTTTGGTGCGAGCTTTGTTGTGCTGATAGGAATTAACTTTGTTTCGATATAGCCACGTTGTGACAACATAGCCCAGCGGGCAGAGGGGTGGGGGGCAGCAATAGGAGCGCAACAGGCAAAAGTAGAATACAGTACTTTTTGCCATTTAGTTTTTAGTGCCATCTAGCACACACACACACACACGTGCACATGTATACACACACATTTGCCCGTGATACACTTAATCCGACATTTACAATTTTTGCTTAAGGATTTATTTATGGATTCAATATGTGTGTGCAACGTGCGACAGTCTTGTGTGTGCGTGTGTATGTATATTTTTTATTTTAAAATGCTTCAATGGCTTCGCATACAGAACCCACCCCGAGCAGCCAGCATTTGCCCCATCTGCATGCGCACAACACGAAACAGTTTGAATACACGCATTTTAAATTTTGTAATTCATTTTGTAATGCATAAGGATAGACAGATAGTGTGTGTCTGCAGCCAGCCAGGTCCTTTGTGCTCAACCAGAAATGGTAGCAGCGGCAGCCAGCAAAACCCATGACGACCTCGACTCTGGCTCCCGGGGCTCTAGCTTTGATATGTACTCTATTTTTACTTATGCATTGAAGTTGCACTCAATATATGCGCAAGGCGAGCGAAAGGAGGCAGCTTTAAAGGAAAAACTCACATGTTATTCACTTTTTACGCGCAATGTTTTCATTTTCAATGCACTGCATACCAAGAAATTGATTAAAGAAATAGTATCTTTTCAGCTGTAAACTGTAAGCTACAAAGCAATAAAAAGTATGCTAATGATTGGGTTTGTACCATAAACGAATACCTCATCTTTCGGTTCCTAGTTCGAAAACCATTTTCTAGTCATATTCTTTTCAACTCGAACTGATATAATTAAGTTTATTATACTTGAATAACAGTCCTTGAACACAACAAGAAGCTGGACTCAGGTACCAGGCTAGTGTATGGATGTTGTTTTCTCTAAACCCGGAGGCCATAGTTATCTGGTCTGTTCAGAGAGTAAGGTTGTAAGGTTTGAGGTTTGATTAAAAATAATGATAATAATCGTAATCATAAAAAGAATAATATATATATATAAATATATATATATATATATATACATTCATTGAAATAGGTGACATATTGAGTTTAAAAATAGTTGCCATAACCATTTTCTATAGTAAAAAAGGATTCTATTTCTTTGTTATACAACACACTACTTGCGTAGAAAACCCAAATCTAAATACTTGAAATACTTCAAATTGAGTTAATTAAAAGTCTGCTCCATTTCCATAATTTATTGCTACACACAAATGCAACTTTAAAAGCTATTTAACAAATAAAATAATTACAAACATATAAATTTTAATCATTTTACAATTCATATTATTTATCTATAATTAATAATTGTGAGGCAATTGAAGCTGCCAAATTTGTAAATGATATTTCCGCAAGCCGACAAATTTAAAAGGCCAAACGGGGGTTGGTTATTTCGATGCCATTAATCGATACAGCAAAAGGCAAATATTGGAGCATAAATTTCGCCATGTAATTGTGAATTTGTTTAGTGTGGAAATTGGGCTTGTGTTCGGTTTAATTATTTGCCAGGCATAGCATAAATCATTTATCTAAGGCTCGACAATAGCTGGCAGCACATAAATTGTAATGCACACAATTGTGCAAAATGTGTGTGTGTGTGTGTGTGTGTGTGTGTGTGTGTGTGTGCACGTTGCAGCTACATGTTGCTGCCCCAGCCTGATGCTGTCCGCCTGCGGCCATAGTAATTGCAGAGCTGTTTGTTTTTGTGCAAAATTCATGGCTGCCACAATTTGATTTCTTGTTAATTCTTATTGTTCTCATTACGCGCAGCTGCAGCTGCAGCAAAAGTCTGCGTTAGCTCATCTCATTTTTCCCCAGTTGAGCCCTGGCACGGGCAGAGCTCCCCGCCAGCCTATGTCCAGCTCGACTATTTATAGATAGTTCAACTCCCACATTTAACGCACAATGGGCAACAACTCCCCGTCATGGCAAATATGACGACAGCGTGTGCGGGGCACACTTATGCCCGTTGTTGTTGCTGTTGTTGCAAATGTAGTTGTTGCCCACACACAGATGTTGTTGTTGTTGTTGTTGTTTTGGAGCTCGATGCGTAGGTGCGGCCGCGGCATATCGCCAGAGTGGAAAGCAAACATTAACAAGTGTGTGCAAAATGACTAACAAGAAAAAATTGCACTTAATGCGCAGCACGAATACAAGATATCCTGTAAAAAGCCCAAGATATGCCATGCCAATAATCAGCTTCAAATTAATGCTGTTCTTAAAACAGTTAATCAAAGTATTTTCATTCGTAAAACAATAGTGTTGTGTAACTCTCTTTCTAAACAGTGCTAAACAGTGGTGTGTCAATCATTTTGGGAAATAGTAGTGTTAACAGAGTGTTTTAATGTTATCTTAGAATTTTGTTTTCTTCAATTAAAGCACCTTCTTTGTTGCCTGTATACTCTCTTACAGGGTATAAGAACACACAAAAATAAAAGCAACAAGCGATGGCGGGCAACATCATGACAAAAATCGATAACAAAATCTACATTCGGTATAAGGTTGTTGTTACGAAAATATCAAATATGCAAATATTTGCTCGTCAGCTACCTGAAAATAACGTTAAACTTGTTCCCCCCCTCCACTCTTTCGCTGTGTGTGTGTGTGTCTGTGAAAATGCTCAAGTGAAATGTTGAAAAATTTGGCCAGTGCTAAATGCGAGGGAAATGAATCCCAAGCGCAGCCAGAAGATATGCGAATTTTTGCGTTGAAGGCCTTCCTGGCTGGGGAATAGCTGTCACCCTTAGGCTGATGCTCATACCTCATGTGGTACAAGAATATATATATATATATACACTTAGGTATATCTGGCGTTAATAAGAGCACAAACAAGGCGTGCAAAATAAAGATCAAAAGCTTTAACACAGCCACTGCAAAGATGTGCAAATATTTTAGTTGATTTTATTACAATTTCAATTTTTTTTTTTTTGCTTCCCTTTTTGGATTTTCCAATTTTCCCTTTTTTTTGTTGCTGTTTGGCAGTAAGTAAAATAATAAAAAGATAATTTTATATTGAACGAAAGCCGTTGTCTACCGGCCAAAATTCTGGCGAGACGGGTCCGGGCTCTAACGAAGACTTTACGGCACAGTTGGTCAGTTTTGCGCTTCGGTTCTCAACTTTTTGTTGTTGTTTATTTATTTTTTTTTTGGGTCGTTGGACGGTCCCTTTACCTGCAGCTGTTTATCATAATTTTGTTGATTTGCTGTCTGCCAACAGTAACAACAGAGGCAACAAGAAAAACAACAACAATTGCGGCAGGCAAATCAAAATGGGGCGAGACCGGAAAGCAGGCAGCGGCTCCCAAAAAGTTTCGCCCCCCCTTCCAAAAAACTTTGCCCAAGTATATTTAAATGGCCCCAAACGAAATAAAAAAACAAAAAAAAAAGCTTGCAGCAACAACAACAGGAAAAACAACAGCGGGCGAGAAAAGATATTATTATGTATTTTTGGTAGCGCTAAAGACTTTAATACCCTTGAAAAGCGCTGCACGGCGAAGGCCCTTAAATTTCCAATTTGGGATTATGCTACGATAACAGCACGATTAGGCGCCCGATTTCTATATCTATATTGTTCTGAGAAGTAACTAAAACCTGTAAAAGAGCAGTTCTTCAATTCTAAGAACTTCCATAGAGCTTTAGGCAATTACACACATAGCTAAAAGTGTGTGTGAATGTGTGACAAGGCGTAAACTGGGCCCACGGCGGAAATTTCACACATGAGCTGTCCGTGCAATTCCCAAGCGGTTCTAGCGCTATGCGCGTGTCATGTGCCGTTAGTTTCGCCGAGTAGCCTTTGCCATTTGCCAAAGTCAGTTGAGTATGCCAACTGAATGCGAATGCCTGCATGCTCTCGCGAGTAAAGCGTATTCGCTTGGCCCAACGCGGCGTATACGTAATGTCGAACGGTTCGCGAGGCTTTTCATAACTTTTTATTTTTGGCACGGTTTTTGGTAGTATTTTGTGTAATGAATTGTTGTGACAGAATAATATAAGCATTTCTGTTGCTGTTGTTGTTGTTGTTGTTGCTGTTGTGCTTCGCTTTATTTTTGTTTTTTATGGCTGTGTTGGGCAATTTAATAAAATATTCAATTGCCTGCGGAGCAGCGTGTGGCGTCAACTGTTGCGCCGCCCTCAAGGGTACGCGATGGAGGCTAAACTGGGACCAGTAGCCGGGACCAAACAGCCGGGTCTGCCAATTAAAAACATGGCGTCATGGCAACTAAATTGGCAAATGGGGAAAACATCCAAACACACAAATGTTTATTAGCCGCAAAACGTTGCTCATTAAAAAGTTCGTCACGGCTCAAGCAACCTGACGGCCAACTGGTTCGTAACTAGGTTCGTTACGCTGCGAGACAACTGGCACTGGGACTGGGAATGCGAGTGGGAGTGGAACTGGGCCTGGACCAGCGTGGCCTGATTAAAACTTTTTGCCTTGGCCTCGGCATAACAAAACGCGGCTTTAAGTTGCTTAGTGAACTGTCTGGTCTAAGCCCTTGGAACGTGTTTTGTATACCCGCTGACAGCCTGCCTAATTATGTACATCATCAGCATGTGGCTTTCATGCATAAGATAGAACAAACACGTGCTGGAAGAGCTGCTCGACTTAAGGATGTCCTATATACATATAATGGGGTGGAACATCTAACATCGAATTTCGTAGTACTTGACATGGTAGAGACAATAGTTTTCGGACAGCTTTAAGCAGCTTTTAAGCTTTCATTTACTCGACGAATATGTTCAATGAAACAACTTCAACTACACATTAACCTAATTAAAAGCTTTAAGCAAGCTTTAAGCAGCTTTATAATGCTATATAAGTACATTCTTAACTGTGCTTTACTTTCTATCCAGAAGCTAACAGCTTAAAGCTGAAGCTAACAGCTTAAAGATATATTCGAGCTGGCATAGCAAGAATCATATAACTCTTTGGCTTTTCATATTGGTTATAATGATATGCTTTCAATTGTGCCCAAATATCAGAGGCCTTTTTCTGTTACAGAAATTTTTGTCAGGTTCGCCTGCAGCCTTTTGGCAGCTGCTTTGATCTTTTTGCTGTGTCCTGATTGTCAGCTTGCTTGTGTGTGTGTGTGTGTGTGTGTGTGTCCCTTTTGTCTGTGTATTTATGGCTTGCCGGCCCAGTGGGTCGTTAGTTTTTGTTTCTATGCGACACTTTGCACGCACCAACGCTTTTTATGGCCTTTTATGGCATTTGATTGCTTCATCCTGTTGCTGTCCAGGCACGCACACAATCCAAATCTCGAATGCGAGCCCAAGAAAACTAGATCCAAATCGTAATCCAAATCAAAATCAATGACCATATTAATATACAAACGTGAGCGACGCTCAATGGCAAATTGCACTCTTATGTATATAACTATATAAATATATATATGTATATGTAACTAGATATCCGAAGCAGGTAAAAGCACACACGTATAACACACTCTGGACACTAATCAATGCGCCTTTTGTGCGAATCAAGTGCGTGTCTGTCCGTCTGTCTGACAGTTAGACTGTCTACAGCTGAGACTATCATCATTATATAGCCGACATTTCCTGTGTGCGCACAACTAAACACACACACACACACAGGTATCTCTATCCATATATATTTACAGTAGCTCAACACACATCCTGTATGGGTGTTTTGTGCCTTTGTCTCCAGTCTCCTGGTTGCAATGTTCCATTTGAATAATATATGGCTGACAAGCTGAACGCAGCCTGAGTGCACATCTGCGGCCCGGGCCGGGCAAAAGTTAAACATTGCTGACACACGTTTCATTTCGTATAAAATATGCAAAACTCCGCCCTGTCGCCCACTCGTTGGCATGATCAACACATTCTTCATTTAATAATGTCGTCGTCATCCTCATCCTTATTCTCCTCCTCATCCTCATTGTCAATGTCATTAACAGGCACATCAGTTAACGATTGCCAGGCGATATGCAAGTGTTGCATGAATCTCTGCCACAAGCAGCCGCAGTAGCTGCAGCAGCAGCAGCAGCAGCAGCAGCAGCATCGTCAGCTTAAAGTTGCATGATTTGCATAATTAAGGCAACAGAATGGGGCATGTGGCAAGCTTTTTAAATGCCAGGCTCATCAGGATGCATAAATCAGACTAATGGAAATCGAATGTAGCCGCCAGCGATTGAGTCCATCGCGTTCGATTAACTCTGTGATGCTTTTTAAATATTGGCAGAGCGAGTGATGGGTGAGAGGTTGGGAGTGGGTGGGAGGGGGAAGAGCGTGGAATTGGAATGAGAGAGTTTTATGCTTTTACATAGGTAAACCATCTTCTACAACAACTAGCAATTGGTTGGTTGGTTTCTCGCTGCAAAAGTTTGGTGCTGGGATTCATGGTGCGAATCAAGTCCTGGCTAGAATAGCTATGTAAAGCCACATTCTTGTTCCAAGTTAAAACCGTTGACATTTTAAAAGAACAATTCAATATTTAGTTTAAGATTGCCCTTTGAGTTGAAAACTTTGCAAGCCATGAATATTTTCATATACAAGTACGTGCCAAATTTGACTTCTACTCAAAATTGGCATCTATTAAAAGTGATAAATTCAACGATTGGGGCCAAAGTTATTTATACTTTGGTTCATAAAAATAAATAAGTTGAAATTATGAACAAAAAATAGGATATTTGAATAAATTCTAAAACTTTATAATGAGTAAAATTGAAGTTTTGAAAAATGATTTTAAAAGATGTTGGAATAATTTACAATATGCATGTGTATGTGTTTTCAATATTGTTAGGCCAGCTACTTTGTATTAATTAACTAATTAATTTATAGATTCGAAACATCTTTCGTATACATGTAAAATGCCCCTTAATATATTTAAAATTCAGTTTATAATGCATAAATGCAAAGCTCATGCAACTGTCAGACTATGCGGAGCGGTGCGAAAACAGGATTAGCAACAGATACAAGCTGACTGGAAGACAGATAGACAGACAGACTGTCAGACAGACAGACAGACAGACTGTCAGACAGCTGGATGGACAGCTTGCTGATGGACTGTGACGGCAGCGCTTGGCGCGTTGACAAATCATTTCAGTGCGACTGTCGACAGCTGGCGGGGAGACTGACAAATGGCAGGGAGGGAGGGCACACAGGGGGGCAGGCGAAGTGCTACTGAGAGATGATTGACGCATGCACATTACGTCTCTCTCTGTGTGTGTGTGTGTGTGAGTGTGTACACACACATCGAAGCCCCGTCACACAGCAGCAAGAATGACAGTCAACTTTTATGCATATATATATTTTTTCCATTGCCCACCATTTGCCATCCAATTTGGTTATGAATTTTTTAGTTCGCTTTGCTGCCTGGCTGACAACTATGCAAATTATCAACAACCGCTCTGTCCTGTGCCCTCCTATTTTCCCCTCAGCCCCCGCAAACTAAATACAATGCAAACAACCCACAAGCAGGCAACGGGCAACAGGCAACAGGCAAGAAGCTGCATGCCAAAGTTTTGCTTATTGAAAAAGTTTTTAACATTTGTCGTAATATTATGCAGGTCGGTTGGCGCGACTTGAACCCTTTTGCGCAGCCAGGGTCTCAGTAAGGATTCCAATAAAAAAACAAAAAAAAAATACACAGAATAATAATATAAATACATACAACAAAATTGGGATTTCGCAGTGTGAACTTTTGCTTTTGTCTTACCCAAAGCACTCAACGGCCTCTCATGCCGCATTCGAGCACCTTTATTTAGCATTTGTTGTGTGCCCAGAGAACAAAGCAAATGCTCGGGCGTCGAGATCCGGACTCAGACCCGGACCCGAACTCAGACTCAGGCTCAGACCCGGGCCAGGACCCAGACCTCGACCCGGACGGGAGCAGAGCACAACTTGAACGTGTTGATTGATTGTGTCAGAAGGTGGGCAGCGGGCATAGGGGCGGGGGTTGAGCTGCAATGAAATCGGGGGCAATGGCAATGTAAATTGTTGGCTCCTCGAGTGGCTGATGGCTCTTGGCGCCAGTTTGCATAAGCCAAGCCAAATGAAATGAACTGAAAGCAGCTTCAAGTGCTTTAAAAAATTTAAATGCCAGTTGACACAGGTGTGCGTGTGTATGTGTCTGTCTGTGTGTGTTTGCCTGGGAGCAAACAGATGGCTTCGTAACGTGTTGGGCATGTTAAAGCCCTGGCTCGCATATTAAATTACAGCCACAAAATTGGTCGATTAGTCGTTGCGAGCAGCGGCCACGCTGCCACGCTTTGTGGCATAGACCACACAACGACTAGCGGCAACAAGTAAGCACTTGCTACAAATTGTTGCGCATACGCAACGTTGCCCGTCGCCAGTCGCTGACAATGGCCAAAGAAAACGACGTTGTTAAAGTTTCTACGTCTGGTTTATCACCTTATTACTCCCTTGCAGAGGAGCTGTAATTTTATCATGAATTTGGTACCACATAGAAGCTGAACCCAGCCGAGGCGACAACGGACAACAGTATCATATGGGAAGAATCGGTCTAATCGATCCGAACAGGGTTTTGGTATGAAACATTTTTCTCTTATTCTATATATCATTAACAAACTCAGCAATTCTGAGCTTTATTCTTCCCCAAGCACATTTGCAAGGGTATTCAATATTCGTTATGCAAAAGATAGACGCTTGACCTTGTTTTTTTTTGGTTTTATGTTTTGTGGGTCATAAACATAAAATATATAAAATATGTTTATAGTGAATGACGCTTTGAGGTTAAAAATAAATCGAAGCGCGGTGTATGCGTAATATGCGTGTGTGTGTGTGTGTGTGTGTTTGTGTTTGCCTGTGTGTGTGTGTGCGTTGTTGTGCTTTTTAGTCATTTGTGAAAAAATTGCCCAACAAAGCGTTATTAAATGAGACATTTAATTAATTGCCATGGCCCGGCTGCAAATTAATTATGTAATCTTAGCACCTCGGGCAAAATGAGTGCTTTAATGAAATTTAAAAAGAGGCCATGCACAGCCCGTAAGGGAGGGCGAGGGGGGAGGCGAGCGAGCGAGCGAGACAGCGCACATGCCTACAGCTAAATGTGTGTACACATATTGAGGCACAGAAATAAATTAAATTGCATACATTCAGGCGCCGGGACGCACTCGACAGCTGGCCACAAAAGCCAAGCCAGTCAGAGGGACCCATAAGATATGTAGAAACAGCAAGAGGGTAGCTCAGTGAGCAAATATGCTTGTAATATACCAAATAATTTTTACTTTTGCAACACTTTAACTGGGGAATAAGCATCTTTATCACCTGGGCGACGCATTCGCGATAGTTGTGTAGTTAAATTAACTGCAACATATTTAAGATCAAATAAATCTCTTTAAAACGAAGATAACGATCTGATTAAACAGCCCTCGCAGCGCACAGAAGTGCAGACGTCAACACTTGTGACTGCCTGTGTGTGGGTGTGTCTACTTGTGTGTGTGTGTGTGTGTCTGTCTGTTTCTGTGTGTGTGGAGTGGTGGATAGAGTGTGCCGCCTTAATAAGCAACAAAGGCAACCAAAAAGCAATGTTTATTTTGATTTACAAACTGAGGCGGCGATTGGGGCGGCATAGACGTAGGCGCCGACAGCAGCTAAACTTTTCACTTGACTATGGGAAAAAGTGAAAATGAAAATGAAAATGTTTTGTGCCAGGCAAGTACAAAAACGAGTACAGTAAACAAATACAAACACAAACACAAACACGAAACGGCAACACAAACACAAGGATCCAACTCGCAACTTCTCTCTCTCTCTCTCTCTCTCCACACGCATGGACAGGAGCACAGGCACGGACATGGACAGGAACATAATGGCAACGTATAGCGGCACAGCAAGTCCCGGGCTTAGCGCTTAAGCCTGCTGCGACAGGACATTTAATCTGCTTGTATTAATGTGGGTGTGAGGCGGCCAGCAGTGGCAGCGAACCAGGACAAATGCCAGGCTTCAAGAACAACTTTCAGGCCAAAGCCAACAGACCGAAGCCGGCGCAGAGAGCGTGAAGTCAGCAACAGCTTCAAGTGGCTGTCCGGGCGCCGGAGGGTGGGGAGCGGGAGGGTTTGTTGGCCAAGGCAAAAAGGGTAATGCCAAAAGCTGTTGCTGTGATTTTTATTGTAATTCTAAGAATTGTTATTTTACTTTAACAAGCCCAAACTCAATCTGTGCCTTTCAATACCAAGCTCTTTCAAAGTGTGTGTGTGTGTGTGGGTGAGTGGTTGTGTGTGTGTGTGTGTGTGAGTGTGTCGAGTCATCTTGAGAAATGTCATGGGGCTAATATCAAATGTGTCTGCCTGTGCAAAGTGTCGTCTATTTGAGGTTTGACACAAATTGGCATCTCACAACAGGCAAAAGCTGCGCACACAGACGAATCGAATATGCCACAAACGAAACCAAAAATACTCGAGTACTCGCATTGTATGTAAAAGCACTTGAAAGTGGTAAACCAATTCATTAGTATTGTGCAAAATTGAGCTAAATAAAATTGAGCTCATTTCGTGCGGTTGCACGAGAAATTAATGGAGAGAGACAGAGAGAGAGATCTTGATTTGGAATATTCCGCTTGAGGTGGAGGCTAGGAAAACCATTTGTGGTTAGCTTTTAGAAGCGTTTTATTGTCTGCCTTGCTTTTGTATTGTTTAAGTGCAGTTGAATAGATTTAAGCAGTTTTGGTTACTCGCAAGCGGATAATCAACAGAAACAGTCCAAGAGAACAAAACAAGCTGCAAATAATGTGGGAAAATGTGAAGTTGCTCGTTCGAGCTCGGTTTGTCTTGCTTTTGTTTTACTTCGAGGCAATCTTTAAGCTAAATTTGTAACTCAACACACCTGAAACGAAGCACATCTTTAAAAAGGATTTTTGTTGAAAATCATTATTAATTCTATTCGAACAACATTCGCAACTATTGCCTTTGACTTAAACAAAGCTACACCATAAAGTTGTCTGGGATTCGAGCCCGAAATCTCTAACCCTTGGCTCACCTAGACAACCTTTTTTTTTTAGGCAACAGTTCTTAGCTTTTGAAAAAGCGTTGAGGATATTTTAGGATAACTTAGCCTTCTACATTTCGAAAAGGGAAAGTATGTTAAAGATGGACGTGTTATATGTAATTTATGGTAAGGAAGGTAAGGGAATGTAAACTCAATTAAATCTAATTGAAAATTGAAGATATTAGATGAGGAGGAGACCAGTAGCAGGCTTAGCTAAAGGGAGTTTTAAGAGCTCAGGAACGGATTTTTGAAAAATGGACTAGAATATAGACGGAGGTAATTGACATTTTTGGTCAGTTGGTTCAAAGGTTTGTCTTTTAAGCGACACAGCCAGATAGATCTAATGTGAAAATCCTGGTACTTCTGAACAACCAGCACACCTCGAGCCAGCGAAACTTGTTCTTTTATGCTTGCAGCTATGTTAGCAAAGCACAAGTTTGACTATGGGATCGTAAAAATGCAGACACTTTGCCACAGCAGAAAGCGAAGGTGTGCAGCAGAAACGAAACTAATTTCCGGCCATCGAGGCGGGGCTCAAAAAATGGTAGCGGAAATCGAATTAAAACGCTGAATAAAAGCTTTGCGTGCCTCCAATTAAAGAAGAGCATGTGCAACTTTTAAAAGAACGGCAGCCTTTTAGGGCTGTGCGCATATTGTGTGTGGAAATTTGGCTTCCTCTTTTACAAGCAACATTTACGATATGACAGCAGGCTGTAGGTTGTAAGGGAGAATGGGGTAGGGAGCGGGGAGGGGTGTGTGTGTGTGTGGATGCTGTTGCAAGTTTGTAAATAATGCAGTCGGTCTGGCTTGCAGCTTGCCACATGCCACGTGCCACAGCCAAAATGACAGCAGCAAAGTGCGAAGCTAACGACGTGGCCGAAACATTTCAAAAGTTGTTGCTGCCCAAGCAGGTGGTATGTGTTGCTGGGATAGGAGGTGGGTGGTGGAGAATGGGGGGTGTCTGCTTGGGGCAGATGAAGTTGTGATTACATGCAGGCGGAGTTCAGAGACGGGAGTCGGTCGCAGCTGCTGGTCATGGAATATGCACGTTGTTGCTGTTGCTGTTGTTTTATGCTTAAGTGCAGATGTTGTCCATGACGGAGCGGAATGCATCTGCAATTTGCATGCGCTGCATTTTTATGCATTTTTCAAAGGATAAACGCAAGCAATGGGGACATGCCGCATGCGGCATGCGGCAAGGGGTACGCATTAAGTGCAGCCAGCGAATGCTGTTGGCCATGAAAAATGCATTTCAATATTTTTTGCTGCTTCGCTTACAAACAAACACTAATTAATGGCCAACTTTTTCGCACACCCATTGAAATGCTTAAAAACAGGGTCAGGCCAGTTGCCAGGCAACGGGAATCAGCATTGGCATTTCCCCAAACTCTGCCCCTTGCTGCCGCTCTCTACATAATTACGCTTTTATTCAAGTGTAGCCTGCCACGAGGCGCACGAACTGCCACGCCAAGTGTGTGTGTGTGTGTGGCTGCCAAAAGAAAATACAACGTTCCACACAGTTCAGTCGCTTAATTTCCGGTGTGTTTGTTGTTCATCCAGCGAACTAATTAAAAGTTCAGCATACGTAAAATAGAAAAGGGCGCCCAGACAACATTCTCGTTAGCAGCTGCAAAATGTTCGACCTTGAGACCGCTTTTCCACTTTTCCACTTTTTTCACTTTTCCTGTCTGCCCTTGGTATAGCACAAAAACAATATGTATTCACAAATACTGTATGCCAAAATCAATGCCAATGCGTTCAAGTCCAAACCCTTTTTGCCCCCGGCTCATGCGATAGCATAACTAGTTTGATGCCCTGCCCCAAAAAAGGCTATTCAAGCTATCTCAAGTGCCTTGTAACGATCTATAGCTTTTATTACAAATTAACTTCAAATTTTGGTAGGGGTAGAATTTAATATTTTTCTCCAGCTTTTGATAAACTCTTTTAAGCTATCAAACAGAATCAGCGCACAGATTATACAGATATAGATATGGTATACATATGTATTTCTACGCTTACGCATCCGGAGTTTGTTTGTATGTTTTATTAGCCGTGTCGTTGCTGTTGCAACCGCAAAAACCACACACCATGCATGCCGCATGCATGAGTTGGTGCAAGCTAAAAATTTCAAATATGAAAATCATTTATTCGCATATTTCGCTTCAGCTGCGTCGTGGGCGTGGCATGTCGTGAGGTTAGCCAAAGCCGATTAACGCAAATTGAATTTACAATTTGGCTCTGATTGCACTTTGGCGAGCTCGTGACGAGGACCTCAACAAAGGGGCAAAAAAAAAAGGGACTAATTTATGCAGGTTGACTGAATCGTGAATCAAATAGTGAATCAATTGGATTTCAATCTGTTGACTCTACTAAATTACGTGTATTTTTGGATGCTAACCAAGTGCTAATCCCACTTAAAGCCAAAACCGAATTATCTGTAAGCCAAATCCGAGCCCAACTAAACGTGTAAACAGATTCCAATATGTTACGCACAACAGTAAAAACATAGTTTAAATTATTACAAATTGTAAGCACTAAAAAAATGCAAACAAAATTTTGAGTTTGGGCTGATAATTCGGTTTACATTTGTTATTCATGGAATTCTCTCATTGGTGCAGAAATTTGATGAAATACCATTTCCCAGAATTGCAATCATTTGCAACTGCCTGTCGGGGCCAAAAGGCAACTGTTTGCAAAGACAAATAGAAAGAGATGAGAAACGAATTAAATAAACATCATAGGAACTATAAATCCTATGGAATTTGCAATAACTTATTCCCAACCAGAGGCAGTGGCTCCCCATGGAATCCAAAAGGCAATCCTGTTGCCAATGCCCGCTTAGTCAAATTGTCTGCTGCAGTTGTCACATTTCTCACCGGGGCCTTGCTTGCGGTTTGGCTTTTAGTTTTCTCAAAAACTTTTGTGGCAAATACTTTGACAACTTTTGTTGGCCGCCTTTAAGAAGCTGCCAACCACCTGGCCAAGTTGGGCCCAAGTAAATTTGTCAATTTGTGTTATCCTCTTATTTTTTGTTTGACTCTAACTGTGTGTGTGTATGTGTGTGTGTGTGTGTGTGGGCGCATTTGTTTCGTCCGATTGTCTTATTATGCGTTATAAATTGTATGACGGCTGTTAAACAGACTTAAATCGGTATAAAAATCGGAATGAATGCAAACGAGCATAAAAAATCTTTTTACCAAACCCACCCACGCACACGGACAGATTTAATGTAAGCGTCTGTGTGTGTGTGTGTGTGTGTGTGTGTGCGTGCCCTTCTTTTTGCTGCCCCTTGCCACAATATATAAAATATTTCCTGCATGCGTTCACAAAAATAATTTCTTTCGCACATTTTCATATGCTGCTTACGAATCAAATTATGGCCACCTATGTGAGTGGGTGTGTGTGTGTGTGCGAGAGAGTGTGCGTGTGTGTGTGCAGGTTTATTATGAAAATGCCACGAATTACTCGCGTATGAAAGTCATCATTAATTTCTCTCAGACGCTTTTCCTGACAATCATTTTGGAATTTATGCGCTCATTCATGCAAGCCCTGGCACAAGGCATCCCAGGCAGCTGTCAATCGTGACCGCCTACATGCTGCCACGCCCACCGCCGCCAGTCGGCTTTGATGCGTTACCCTGTCTTAAGGGCAATTCGCAGTTTTCAGTTCCTTTTTTTTTTTTTTTGTCTCGAGACTCCTTTTATATTTTTTACGAGTTCATCAAAGTTGTGGACGATTTTAAAGAAGCTGCCATGTGACAAGGATAAACAAGGTCATAAAAATGCGTCGGGCGCGTAAAATGCGCCAAAGATTGCGGCACAGATTCAAATTCATCGCCAGAGAGAACCACGTAGCAGCCGCAGGAGCAGCAGCAGCAGCAGCAGCAGCAGTTGCAGCTGTTCCCAACAATGCGTGGGCTGTGGAGCATTTATTATGCATACGCCCCGTAGTGCATATTTGTTGCGTGATAAAATCAGTTAATAGTCGCATGCATAAAACATGGCCAAAACGGACGCAGACGCTGCGCGTATGTGCTCAGAGCAGCTGCAACCGGAAACGCGGCAATCGCCGGCCACGTTTCCGGCTCATTGTTAAGGCCTTTGTAGGCTAATAAAAATTAAACCAAACGTCTTCAGATCGTTGGCGTAAACTAATTTACTTGCCAGTTTTAATTATGGCTCGCTATTAAGCGAAGCGCAAGACACATGTCCATACCATACACCACAAGTGTGTATGGTGTGTGAGTGTGTGTGTGTGGGTGTGTGTGGGTGTGTGTGTGTGTTGTGCGTTGCCGGTGGCATATTATTAGTCCATATAAATTCATGTCAGTCGAGTTTCGCTTTAATTAACTTTCATGTTTGTATTAGACATTTTGTCTATCCGAGTCTAAAATGACTTTACCGCTGCACGCCCCCCGCCCGGCCCGTCTGGCCCACGCTCCTGCTATTTGCTATTATGCCACATATGGCTCATTGTGATAGCCAAGTCATAGTTAGGCATGTGGTTATTGTTGTTGTTGTTGTTGCTGCTGCTGCTGCTGTGTTAGACATGGCATTTCCCAAAAGCTAATTGGCCCCCAAAAACAATGCCAGCCCCGAACACTTGGCCAATTTGGTGTGTGTACATGCCGAGACCAAAAATTAATTCGAAATTTGAGCTTTTGCCCAACTGGCAAATTTGTGGATTTTGTCCGAGTGCCCAAAATATTTGCAGCTAATGTTGTTCAACAATTTTGCATTTCGTTGGAACTCAAAACGGTTTTGGCCATTAATTAACACAAATAAGCTGCAACTATTATTTGAGTTTGTTTAGTCTAATTCACAGGCTAATTGATATCATAATTGCCCAACACAAATACTATACTATACATGTTAATGCACATATTTTGATTATTGCATTTATGTAAATATGAGCCAATTTTCCCCAACTGTAATTCAACAATTTAATTTCCATGGTAATTAACCAGAACCGTTTTCATATGCCAGATTGTGGGTTGGATGCTCGAAATTATTAGACTAAATGCCTTTAATTATATGTTTTAGTTATAGCAATAATAATAATTATTACTTATATCTATGTAAAAACATGGGCGATTTGTTTGTTTTATAGCATTTTAATCAGACTATATCTAAATGGATTTTACATGTACTCAATTCCTACCTTTATAGAACAATAGGATTTTTATGCTTAGTTTGATAACTGTATGATTGGTAAAATGGGTATTAGATGTCATTTTAAGCTGGGTAATTCTTATACCCTGAACCTATTGAAAATGGGTTCAAAGGTTATAATGTCATGCTGTCATTAAACGGCTTTGACTTCGTCCAAAACTGAACTGAACTGGTCCCAACTGGCCCCAATGTTAGTTTGACTCAATGATTCAGCTTTTTTTTCAGATTTATCGACATTTTTACTCATTTGGAACATTTACAGAAGCTATTTCTCACACTTTTTATCGCAACTCACCAAGTCCGGTTTGGTTTAGACAATATATATTTTATATTTACTGCACTGTAACAAATTTTCGACTGCAATTAACTTTAAAGTTGCTTTTATATAGCTATGCTCAAGAGGATTTAAAGTGTATGCCACTATGACTGAGTTTGTTTTAACTTAAATCGAGACACGTTTCCAATGTCAAGCTGGAAAAGTTTTTTGTTTTATTTACGCTATGCATGGACAAAGTTTTGCTTGAGGAAACGGTAACTGAAAATCCCTGGCTCTGGCTCTGGCTTTGGCCCAGGTTGAGGTTTAGATTTAGTTTCAAGTGCTGGCGACTCAATTTGCAATTAAATTGCGCCAAGCAGCCCAGACAGATGGGCGAAAACACATAAACTTGTTGTAAAATGTCAGGCATGACTTGTTTCTGTAGGCGCAGCGGAAACGGAAATGGATGGTTTTTGTTGTTGTTGCTGTTGATGAAATGTACAACTGCGCATAATATTTACTCAATGCTTTTATTTTGGTTTTGATTTCTGCTTAAAATGCATAAAAAATTCATAACAATTCAGCGGGCAGCCACGGCCACTAAAAACGCAAAGAGCCCACTTAAAGGTCCATAGAAAATATTATTTTACGCTCAATAACATTGAAATGGCACTGGAAATGTTTTCTATGTTTATTTGTCGCTTTGGTTGTTGCCAATTCAAATTGCTGTTTGCACCGACCGGGCAAAAACAAACAGATATGCATCGTTTGAAAATTATTAGCAATTGTGGACGTGTGTGTGTTGTGTGTGTGTTGTGTGTGTGTGTGTGTGTGTGTGTGGCAAATGTGCGAGTATATTTTCAATTTCAAATTGCCTGGCGCGTTGGGAATGCCAAGCGTCAAAGGGTTAAGGGGAAAGCGTTGCAAATAAACAAGCAAAATAAGCAAGAGTTTTGCGGTGGGGTGTAACCGACTAACTAATACTTGTTTACAGTACTCAAAACAGCTGCAAACAAGCTTCCCTATTTGTCTTAGCAATGGGATTCCTTTAATTTGGCTAATATATGACAGCTAGGGTATATCTTAAGATAAGCCTTATAAAATGGACAAAGTTTAAGGGATATGTGTAAGGAAAGATGATATGCTGACTTCTTTTAAGCCGGGGGTTGATACGAGCTTCAGATATAACAAGACAGGTAGAGAATATAATGAAATGGATGGAGTTATATTGATATGTGTAAGGGAAGATCTGGCTTTCATTACTGCAGCAGGGTGAGATGTGGAGATCTTCTAAGCCGGGTGTTAGGACATGATTCAGATATATCACGACAGTAAGGGTATGAATGTTTACCATTAATAGATATCGATATAGAAATAGATCTGGCGTTGGGCCGAGCTTAAGATATAAAATGACAGGTAGGATTTGAAGCTCTACAATTTCTAGCTTCAAATCTCGGTGAGCTGTCGAACTTCATTGTGAAGCCTCTGCACCCGTTTGCGGTTCACTCTAACTCTAAGTTTCTAGAATATTTGGAAGAACACTTTATCTGACACGGCTATGCACGAGCATAAATGCCATTTAATAATCGAGCTTAAACATTTGATAAATAAAAAGGTAAAAACTTTTTAAGTACGTACACGACTTAAAAGCATCCCAATGTTATTTCAGGCAGTAAATTTATGCATGCAAAAGCTAAACAATTTTATTTATATTCTATGTATTTCCTTACAGCGTAGAACGCAATTGTATACTAGCTAAACATATTTCATAGACTATAATAAACTCCTCACAGGAGGCAGCACAAAAACTCAGTTACGTTTTTCTCGCAAATGCATTTCTTTTTCTCACGTTTTGCGTGGGAAAGTGGCGGGTGGGGTGGGGAGGGGAGGGGAGGGGACGTTTCATCCAGCATACTTGCTAGCGTTATTTATAAAGAAACGAGATACAATGCAACAACACGGATGCATCTTCCAGTTACAGCTGCTGCTGCTGCTGCTGCGTTTGATGCCTGAGATATGACACGGTGTTTAGCCTTCATAATATATTTAGCTCAGCCTTGACAGCGTTAACTATTAAACTATTAAGAGTTCGCGAGTGGCAGATACCTTGTACTCCATCGTGCTCTGCAAATTGAGGGTCATAGATAAGCACTCGATCCCTCAATTGCAACAGATCAGATCATATATATATAGTTTTGGATTCTTACTTCTGTTTAATTGTTTTAAATGAGTACAGGGTATCAGAACCGTGTGGGTATTTATTGATAATTGCTAAACATTGTTCAAGGTTAGGGCTAATGTAGCAAATACTTGCTTTCCGCTTGATTACAGTCGCAACACACAGATTCGTGAAGTGTGTAATGTGTTTTGACAGGTTGGCATTGCTGAAGGTTACCTGGCGCATAACACCTGATGCCTGTTGACAGCAATGGGAATTGTCATGCTGTTGGGTAACTATGCACACATCGATATACTTACAATTCGATGGACTAGTTAGTGTTAAATAAATGTTGTTAATAATAAAATAATGCTGACAGGGCGAAAGCTCGTCAGACGCATAAAAATGGGCAAACTAATTAAATACGAATTGATGCAGGAGCGTCACGTCGTCAACGGCGCCGGGTCACAGTTCACCTGTGCTGCTTAATGTGCAAATAAAATGGCGTAAATGTTGTTGCTGTGCATACTAATTGCAGCAGACGGCGGGCAAGGACACTAGCTCTTGGGAAAAATGGCTATTTTGGACAGGCACTTCTCACAGGAGCACTAGCTGCAGGAGCGGGAACGGAAGCCGAGTTCGGTGGGTAAAGAAGCAACAAGCGTTCGGGACACATCAGCTGCCAAAGGCCTCGTACGCGCTCCTCCTCCTCGTCGTCGTCCGAGGGACGCGAGACGAAGCGTTTGTGACATTGACTGAGAGACCCAGTTCTGGCTAACCGGCTGGCTGGCTAGCTGGCTGGCTGCTTGACTGCCTGCCAGATTGTCCTTGCACCAGCGCCCCGCCAAACAACAAACTGTTGCTTCTCAGCTGTTTGCCAATTGCCCCAATGGCCCACATTGCCCCTGCGAGGCGCCTGCGCATTGCAAGAATTTAGCACAGTTGCTGCCGGGCCTGGGCTACGCGGCCTGGCCCCTGCGCGCAACAGTTTGGGGCATTCTTATGCTCGATTTGGGATATTTGATAGCTGTTGCTTCGCGCCGGAGTCGAGTCCGTGGACGAGTCCGAGCGTTAGTCTCGAGTCTCAGTCTGTTTGGGGACTTCACTGCGTGCGAACGTGCGAGAATTTTAAACGCGTCTAACAAGTGAAATCCACGCCGAACGATTCGAACATACAAGCAGGTATACTTATATGGGGGATAAGATACACGCACGTCTGATGTATACACCTGCACACACATACGGTTGGCATCTTCTATGCGTGTGTGTGCCTGCTGCATATAAAAACGTGTTTAATTAATGTAAAAGTGTCGCTGTCGCTTGCCTTCTTTGTGGACCATTATCATGTCGAGAAATGGATACTTAGAGATACTCAGTCTGAGACCCTTGGCAGATGTCCTGTGTAGCGTTAATGTGCAATTAATTTTTCATGTGTATTTATAACAAAGTGCTTAAAATTGATTTCACATTAAAACTTAAGTGCAATATCCTAAATCCTAAAAATCCCACTTTTTAACAGACTGTTATTAATTGCCTATAAATATATATTTTTTAAATTTTGTATTTTTTTGTATTTTTGCAGTGCGTTCAAAACAATTTTGACGTGACAAATATCACGTATACGTCGAGTGTTAAGGTGAGGCATTAAGCGTGGTCACAAAAACAACAAAAACAAATACTTTTTACTATTGTATTTTTTTGCATTTGCATTGTTATTAATTGGGTTATTATAAAACTGCATCAGCAGAGCTTTAATTAAATTAAAAGCAGCTGCTATTCTTGAATGCCAGGGCTTAAGCCAATTATCAAAGGGCTCGTAATAAATTGCAATTTTGTGGATGATTTGCGGAAATTTTAATTTTCTCCAAGAATTCGATTCAATTATTCGCAAACATTTTACTGAGAATAACCTTAAAGTCTTGCTACTTGAATTAAATCAGCCTTTTCCCATGTAACTCAAAATGAATACATTTTGCACCAAATCTTTTCTAGAATTTCCGGCAAGACTTATTTAAAACAAAATGTGCTTATACTAAGAATATTACAGTAGAATTTCATTAATTGCAAATGTATTGGTAAAAGCAACTAAAGTTAAATCGTATATTTTCTAAGTATCTCGATTAGATTCAACTCATCTTTAATTCATTCAAACTTCTCAAGAAGCCTCCGTTGTTATACACATGTTTTTCTTGGCTGTATTATTATTAATTAATCCGCAATGTTATATGATCAGATATGCACCAGAGGCTGCTTTGTAAGTGTAATGAAATTTGCGAATATGTTATTGCAATAAATATATAATCAATTCATGAATAATGCATAAGCACGCAAAATATATATTGTATATAATCATTTTGCGTGTAAAGCTTCGTGCAGCGTTGTTTCACAAATAAGTTAAATTATCACAGTGCCCAAAATTGTAGATATCTTAAATTGAATCCAGCCTAGTCGCGTTGCGTGCTTCATTTTGCAGCAAACGAAGTCAAAGTGAAAACACTTTGAAGTGCTTTGGAAATGGTGCTCAATAAATATGATAACAAAGAAAAACAAATTGTAGGAAAATCGCTTTTTCCGACGCTTGACCCAACTTTCCCACTCTACTTCTCTATCTCTATCTATCTCTGACCAACTGTTTTCGATGCTGCACAACAGCAAAAAAGAATGAGATGAAGAAGTTTCTTCTTTTTATACCCTGAACCCATTTATAATGGGTAAAATGGGTATATTGTATTTGTGCAAAATGCATATGTATGTAACAGGCAGAAGGAAGCATATCCGTCCCCATAAAGTATATATATTCTTGATCAGCATCAATAGCCGAGTCGATCTAGCCATGTCCGTCTGTCTGTCCGTCCGTCCGTCCGTCCGTCCGTCCGTATGTCCGTCCGTATGTCCGTATGTATGAACGCAAGGATCTCAGAACCTATAAGAGCTAGAGAAATTTTAGATGTAGGTGCTCCTAGTGCCTGCGCAGATCGAGTTTGTTTCCGATAAACGATAACTTATTCCGTTTTCAAGTAATCGATAAAAATGTATATCGAAATCCAGTTTTTTAAGCAATTTTGGTAAATAATAAGAGCTAGAGTCACCAAACATGATATGTTGCTTCTGAAATATTATATATATGTCAAGTATCTTTCATTTTATACCAATCGCCATCTCCCCGCTACCACCTCAAAGAGGGTTCAGGGTATCCCCTAGTCGGCAGCTCCCGACTAGAACCTCCTTCTTGTTTTTATTCATTTTTATGCAACTTTAATGCGTTTCGCAGCTTGTTGCTGCTGCAGTAGTTTGTTGTTATTCCAGAAGAGTCTGGCAAAACTTATGCAAATTTTCGCTCGGCACTCATAAAATCAAAAGTTGTGCCTCGCAGGAGAGGGGAAAGGGAGCCGAAAAAAATTGGAAAATGTTGCCAATTTGAAGCGATTTTAAATAACTCTTGTTGCCGTTGAGTGTCGCTAAATGATGTTTTATTTTTAGTCGAACAGAAAGCGAGCTGTGCCATGGCATAATTTATAATTCGCTTTGCCAAGGCAACAAAGGCATAACCGAGTGGCAAAAGAGGCCAAAGGGGCGGGACCGCAATTTAAAATAATTTCCAGTGCTGCCCTAAATGGCATTAACCATTAAGTCATTTTGAGGGCAGGCAAAACTTACAGCCAACCAAGTTGGCTCTGTGTGTTTGTGTGCTTGTGTGTGTGTGCGAATGACTTTGCTGTTATTGTGTTATACATATGTGGTTGGGACCTCTCTCTCTCTCTCTCTCTCTCTCTCTGCGTGTGTGTGTGCTTGTGTGTCTCAATGGCATTGCACATTTATGCATATAATTGAGTCCCAACAAGACGACAAGACTTTGTTGTTGTTGATGCGGCGTCAAGTGGCACATGCCACAAAATTTTTACTTGATTGTTCCTTTCCGGAACGTCGATAGTCACATGATACGACATATTTTTCAACAAGTTGCACAAATTCTTTTCAATTCGACAGCATTGTCGAGCTAAACAAATCAGCAACTGGCCTTTATTGCCTGCTCAGCTATCAGCTCAGCTATAACTGATTGCTTCTCCCTAAACTTTCAGATGACCTCAAAAGGTCCTCTTCGAATTTCATATACGTACATGGTTGAAAATTTGATTACAGTTTTTTTTTTTTTTTCTTCGGGCACAGCCTTCATGTGCATATGTTTGCATGGCACGCAAAGGGCGCACCCTGTAATCACGTGCCATTTTTGGCTCAACTCCCTTCAATATGGGATCCGCGCACAATGGCAACAAATTATTATCCAACATTCATAACAAATATGCTACACGGCGCAATTAGTGTCGCATCGCACAATTGTTTGTTGCAAATACATAAATGAATATGCCAAATTTTTTTGGTATGTTCAATTAGGCAACGGCAACAATTTGTATCTGTTGATTTTGTCTCTCGGCTCGGTCTGATATAAAATTGAATTTCGCCAGCGAAATTCCAATCGCAACCAACGCCGAGAGATTTCGCTGTGCAACCAACTGATGAATTATAAATATGACAGCGTCATTTGCGGTCCGCCTCTGCCGCACACAATTTGCAGCGGGCACTGAATTCAATTAGGTTATTTTTAGTTTGCTCTCGAATTCCTCCGTGCATAAAGTGTGCAAAAGTTTAAAGAGTGCTCAAATTAAGTGGAATTATATTGCATTTTCTAGAACAGAGCTTAAAAGCGCATCAAAAATGAGACATGTGCGTGGCGTTGGGCTATCATATTTATATTGAAATTAAAAGCCTCAAATACAATATGGCTGTTTATTTAGAGCTTAATTTAAAGAAATGATTTATTTTAAATTTAAACTATTTATTATTTTGTCGCTTCAACATTGAAATAAGAATACGTTTGCAAATATGTATAAAACTATCGATAGTTCCAATCAGAATCTCTATCGGCAATCGAGCTAATGAACTGAGTTAGCTGTCGATAACTTTACAACACTGGACACAATTCGAATGTGCATGTCAATGGAATCTGCGATAAAAGTAAGATAGGTACAATCAATTACGGAGCTCATTGCTTATTGCAACACTTCTATACCACTAAAAGGCAATTGGCATTAATGTCTGAATTTAGATAGTATCAGTATCAAAGACAATTGAAACCTCGATAGTATTCCAACACTTCCATAACGGTAAAAGGCGATTAGCATCTATATCTGAATGTGGGTACTAACAATAGTAGAGCCAATCAAAACATCGATAGTTTTCCAACACTTTTATACTGAATATTAAAAGCCTAAGCTAATGCTCTAACAAATTGGCAGACTTATACACTTTATTTTGCCCCTGTTAAACAAATACATGTATTTAAAGTCAGAACTATAAATAGAATTCAAGAGCTTTAAGTCCTTTTACCTGTCGACTGTCACAGCTTATCTGAAAGTTAAGATGTGTTTATGGCTGCTTTTATTCGGCTGTGATAATTAATATAATTTGCGCCATATGCTTGCCTAAAATTGAAATTCATATAGCGTGTGCACTAATAACCAATTAAATTAAATTCCATGCACGACACACGGACAGGATTCATAAAAGCAGCGACTTAAGCATGACGCAACTTGGCGGGGCAGGGCGTGTGACCCGGGCTGTGTTATTGAGTTGTTGTTCGAGCCGTTAAATACACAGACAGCTGAGCTAAGAACGGGCAGCACTTATTGAAAACTGATTACCAGGCAGAGGCAGAGGCACTGGCACTGTCACAGGCACTGGGCGATAACAAACATATTAAGACACTGAGCCGATGAGCCAGCGAACGCACTGAGGCGAACGACGTGCAAGTTGACGCATATTGCCTGGCAATTAAGCCGCACAGCTAAACAGATTGTGGCACCACGCACACGGCAGAGCAACAAGCGGCAAGCAGCAGGCCAAAGCGTAGCCAACTGTTGGGCTAATACTTGGGCTAAGATGGTCAACGGCAAGTCGACGGGGCACAACTTTAAGTCGTGTTAGTTTGGTTTAGTTTCGGTTTAGTTTTGCATGAGTTTATTTCCGTATAATTAGCTTGGCTTTAAGCCGCATTTACGCGGCTCTTTGTTGTGGCTAATTTCATTGTATAAGCTTTAGCGCACAACAACAAACATTTTAGAGCCCTCAGGGCGAGCCTATAATTATGCCACGATTGTTGCTGCCTTTGGCTGCAGTTAGAAGCAATTCAATTATGGCAGCTCGTCTGCAACACTTGAACCGCTTTTGAACATTCCAAATACACATATACAGATTAACAGTGTGCACACAAAGCGAATGGAATTCAATTTTCAAGTGCATACTACGGGGAATAACTAAATAAATTACGCAAAAGATTTAATTAAGCAGCCGTCATACAGCAGCGTGCCAGTGCCAACAGCCAGGTCAAAGGCTGCCCCCCAGCCACCAACATAAGCGTCAAGTGCAGATAAGCACGGTTACGCCATCCGCAAATACACCCCCACAGATATGCCACAATGCGCGTTGCGGCACGTTTCACGTGGCGTATGCGTAATATGCAAATGTACGCGCACTTGGCGCGCTGTCACTTTGAGGTCGTTTGTGGTCCGTCTTGAACTATCAGAAACCTAACTATCCGTCTAACGTTTGTATTTCTTGGCCCGAATGTCTAAATGTCTAACTGCCTGAACGCCTGACATGCGCTCAGAAATGGAACCCTTATCAATTGTATTATATTATCCAAGCCCACAAGCAGACAGACGACAGACAGACAATGCGTTGAGCCCGATTTGACAATGGGCAACTCAAGCGAAAGGCCCTTGAGTAGATAATTAACAATGCAGCAACCCGGTTGCGACCTATGCTGCGTATACGTAATGCCCGACGACAGTACACAGGCCGCAAAATCAAACGAAATGAACTCCAACCCTCGCAAAAGTACTTTTGCCCATTTGTGCATTTGTTATGCTTATGACTGCTTATTGGGGTCGTTAAGCGTATATGAAAGTCACATATGTGTGTGCAGACAGTTGTGTGTGTGTGTGTGTCTAAACGAGGGTCGTTTTTCGACTAAGGGCTAATTCTATTTATGTACTTTTCGCTGATTTAATCAAACATTAAACCTATGTTTGCTGTGCAGCATATTGAAGTTTATGTATTTAGCACGAATCATATTTATATAATTATTTGGGTGCTTTTAATTAATATTTAAGCTGTTAAAAGATATAAGTAATAGTATAAGTAAGTAAAAGTCATATAAAAATCAAATATAATATCTTATATTGGTGAGGGACTTAGCTCTGGCTACTCTGAGGAAATCATTTCTTGACTTAACCATATTTTTTTGTAAGAAAAGCAAGTTTTATAAAATATTAAAGCTGTTTTAAGCTGTAAAGAATGTTGTATTTGTTTTTATGCCACATTGAAGAATTTTTATTCCGGAATTTTCTAAAATATGTTTAACTGAAACGGGGCTGAGAGAAACCTTCTTATTAAAGAAGCAAATGTGTATGCTTTAACCATACATTAAATCCCTTTTAAAGCAGAGAAAATTAGCTAATATTGCTATGTTTTGTATTGAAGCTAAATATAATAGCTCAGTTATTTCTAAAATATAGATATAGTTTTCGTCTATGAAATATTTTCAA
The DNA here is from genome assembly GCA_035045725.1 of Drosophila ezoana. Taxonomy (NCBI): domain Eukaryota; kingdom Metazoa; phylum Arthropoda; class Insecta; order Diptera; family Drosophilidae; genus Drosophila; species Drosophila ezoana. The sequence goes on along the minus strand of JAWNOU010000177.1, from coordinate 16,597,441 downwards.
TTAAAATCTTAAAGCTTTATGGAAAAGTATATTAAAGTTTTTGCGGTCTAGCTCAAAGACTTCTATTGCTAAAGCAATCTTCTACATGTATAATCTCTACGACTGCCTCTCGTCTGTGTGTGTGATTGTGTTGCTCACCTGTGTGTGTGTGTGTGTGTGAGTGCCATATAAGAAGAAAAGCACGCAACTGACAGCGGTGACCGTTTATCAGGCGCTGCTTTTGTCCCTTTTGCCAGGCGCACAATAAATGAGGCAAAGGCAAACAAAACATGTGCCAGACTGGCTCGCACTACTACAGCTGTTGTTTTTAACGGTCCGGTGTGTGTGTGTGTGTACACACGGCCAAAAGGACCATCACTTTTTTTTAATTGAGACATCGATGTGTGTGTGTGTGTGTGTGTCTGTCAGTCTACGTTTATTTTGGCCTGTCCTTGCGTGTGTTCTGTGTGTTGTTCGTGTGTGTAACGGGTGTGTTTGTGTGGTTGTGTGTTTGTGTTTGCTGTGTAGGTGTGTGTGTGTGTGGTGTTTGTCTTCAGTTAGCGCTAAGCAACGTTTGCTTCTTGTTGTTGCTTTTGCTCTGCTGCCCATCTTCGTTTGGCTTTAGGCTAAAAATATTAAACTCACAAAGCAGTTGATACATAGTATAGACATGTATTTATATATATATGCCAAATTGTCAAATATAACAACAGCAGCAGCAACAACAGCGACAACAACAACAGCAGCAGCAACAACAGCGACAACAACAACAACAATGGCAACCCACACAATAACAACGAAAATAATTTTCGCGCTTTGTGCCTTTCACGTTCGTTCGCTCAGTTTTGTTAACATTTTGCTTTCATCATTTAATTTTGGCTGCTGCTGCTGTGCGTGTGTGTGTGTGTGTGTGTGTGTGCACAAATCAATAAAATTGACCCTCTGTGCCGCCGTATTACCGTACCCCGCCCCTCACCTTGACTACGTGCCTGAAGCATTTCGCATTTGGCACTTTTTTTTTTGAGCTGCTTCGATTTGTTACGTGGTCGCATTTATAAAATTCAAATTCAGATTTAAACTTAAATAAACGCTAATTTTGGCATTGATATTCATTAGCCATTTATCATCATAATGATCTCGATGCTGATGCTGAGGCTGATGAGCAGCTGTGGGCCTGTGTAAATATTTTGTGCCTTGATTGAAGACCAGCTCCGATGGCTGAACATGAAATTAGAGCGTTAATTTTTCACTTCCCCATGTTGGCCCAAATAAAAAGGACTCGAATTTCGTTGCTAATCCGCCTGTTTTTCAGGTCATGAATTTTAATTGGATGCGACATTTTGTGTTTGAATTTTATGCACTTTAATTAAAGTTTATAATGTGGCAAAAGTTTTATGCAGACTCATTCCATTTTTTGTTTTTTACAAATTAACGAAAATATGTATATGTATGTATTAGAATTATAAAAAAAAACAGTTGAAGTCCTTAATGTTAGAGCTCAGGTTGCTCGCACTTTGACCTTTGATTTATTAAAGCTCACAGATTGCAATGTTGTAAACTCGTTACAGTATATTTTAAAAGTAAATTACGGGCATAGGACAAACAACTTTTTCGCATTTAGCAAGAAAAGTGACCTTCAACATGAAAGTTCAATTAGGAAAAATAACTAAAAGGTTATTGATTAAAAGCAGCGACTTTTTGTTCTGCTCTAACTAACAACTTTATAAATAAATCAATCACTATACACCTGCCGAGCGTATTAACTATACATACACAACTTTTCTTTTGTTTGTCCGGACTTAAAGCAGAAGCAGAAAAAGGACGAGAGAGTCCTGTTTTATCCGCTCAGATTCGATATCATTTTCTAAGAGCTGGGTAAAAATTCAGGAAATTCATGCTTCGTACTTTTTGGAAATACCAACAGAGAATGATTCAGTTATTACGGGAAATCCAATTAGGAGGGTTTGTTCAATAAGAAGAAGCATGGGGGTAAGCTGGACAATACGTGGTAATAATATAAGAGGTAAACGAACATCCGATATTGGAAAGCAAGGTCTATCTCGACTTGTAGGTAACATTGAATAGCTTGAAATCAAAATTGGATGAGTTTAGAATCAAGCTAAATTTCGCCAAAATTCTGATATTACCCCATAACCCGTATTTTAGTTTTTGAATGTCAATCGATAGCAGGAATCAGGATGAGGCGAAAATGGTATAGAATTTCCATATAGGACCCTTTTTTCTCAAACTATAATCATGGTTGGGTAGGTTCTTTCAAGTCTTCTTCTTTTTCGGCTCCTTAACAGGCTCCTTGTCAGGACGTAAGGGTTGATTGTGCAAATAGGTAGCTCGCTTTTTGAAAGTAGACACAATTGCGTGTTAAAAATGTGACACATCTGTGGCCCAAAATCGATGCTCCTGAAAGTATGCAATGAATATTTGGTATACTTTTATTTCTGCGTATCTTTCAGTATTCTAGGTAAATTTAATTATCAAATTTGAAAAATCTAGTATTTAAGTAGGAGGAGGAGAAATAACATCAAAAACTCATGATTAGGTAGGAAAATCAGTCACTGAAAAATATGAATTGGGGCATTTTTACAGCTTTTAAATTTCTTATTGTCATGCCTTCAATATTTTGGCCCACTCTCGTTTTGTCAACAATTAATAAAAATTAACAAAATCTCTGTCTTGGAGATGTTTCAACGAGAGTTGGTAAATGTCGAGGTGCTCGCTTTGCAGCAACCATTTATATAAGAAAAATTAAATATAAATTTGTAGGGACTTACGTTACTTTTATGTAAAACCCAATTGGTTTTCCGGCTTACCAGCTGAACCAAACCTTCTGCAGGTGTAATCCACGTGAATACACGTCGTGGGTTTATTGATTCAACGTTTGAAGTTCAACACTCGCTTATGGCCCTTAAATATTTAAGCCGAATTGTACTTATGTTCATTGGTTCCGGCTTTAAGCTTCAAATGCTGACCTAGTAACTTCTGTTTTGCCTCGTCTGCCAGCCAGTCTGTCTGCCAGTCTGACTGTCTGTCAGTCTGTCAGTCTGTCAGCCCCTCTGGCGCTGCCTTCGGTGTGCTTTTAGGCGCTCTGCAAGCTAGCTGCTGTCTCATAATTTATTTATTTTGCCATGAAGCAAAAATGAGACGCAATGCCAAAGAAAGCGCCAAGTATTTGTACTAAATAGTTTAACGTTTGCCCTGAAATTTATTTTGGCCACGTTGCTCTTTCGACTGCCTGCCTGCAATGGCATTGCCTTGGCCATTTCCAGAGTCTTCCCAAGTCAATTTGTGGCCATCAGTTGGGCTCAGACCCTCTGACAGATGCTCAACTACTCGGAAGCAAACAAAAATGTTACATTCAGGTGAGCGCAGCGGGTCGGGAGGTGGGAGGCGACGAGCAATCAGTCTGAGTCTGTGCACAGTGACTGCAATAAGTAAAGTACGCCACGTATTTACACTCAGAAACTTTTGACACATTGAATTGCATTTAATTTTAATTTGGCCAATTGCAAATTAAAAATGCAAATACGTAAAATGTTTTTACTTTTTAAAGTAATTAATAAAGAGATAATGCGCTTAAGCACATTTTCATAAAATTATGAACCAAACAACACACACGTACACACCCACACACACACACACACACACACATGCGCGCGCGGATAAAAAGTCAGACACAGAATTTGAATTGCGCTCTGAGCTCATTTAACTTTTTAATTGTGCAGTTTTGTGTGAAACTGACGGAAGAACGAGATGAAAAACGAAAATAAATTTAAGTAAAGTCAGACCGGCAATAAGCGCATTAATTGCCAGACCAAAATAAGTGAGAGCCTTGAAATCAAGTGTTATAAGGACCATAATATACTCTCGAACTGAAAGTAACTATTCAAATTTAGAAAGTCGATTTGAAAGATAAATATATAAGAGGAGTCATTCAAGCATTGAGCATTGGGTATCTCAGTCTGGTATATAAAAAAGTTTAACTATAAAAGTCAACAAGGTCTATTTTAAATCAATATATATATTTTAAAATCTCACAGAGTGCAACTTTTGCTCAGATTTTTTCTAAAAAGAATATTTAAAACAAATGTAAATTAATCGATATTTGGACATTTTGATATGCGACAATAACTATTATCGATATACCCCACTGTGGAGCATGGAACAGGGTGCTTGAATTGGTTTTCGGGTGACTGCGCTGTGAGTCTAGCGCGCCTCAGCGACTCGGGGAGTCAGCGGCGCTTGTGGGGCATGTGAAGTGACCGCAATTAAAAGGAAATTATGCGTTCTTTCTTTATTTGCAGCGCTGCGGCTTGAGCTTTAGTTATAACAGCTGGCTGTTGCGGTAAACAGTGGGTGCGACACGTTAACGGTGACTGGTGCTGGCATTGGAACCGGAAACGGAAGTGCTCATAGTCGGCTGGCGGTGCACAGTGCGGGCAGCAACACGGCAACAACGGCGGCCAGAATTTTTTCACGTTTGGATAGCGTCGAGGAGGTGCAACGCAGTCGCAGTGGCAGCGCTGTTGGAATAACGCCCGGCGGTGGTGCAGTGGCAGCGGCAGCGGCAGCGGTGGCAGCGGGTTCACCAGCCAGAACTGGCCAGCAGCAGCAGGCTCAGGTCGGCGGTGTCTACGGCAGTGGCAGTGTGGGCAGTGTGGGCAGTGTGGGCGGTGTGGGTGTAGGTGTGGGTGCGGGTGTGGGTGTGGGCGTGGTACCCGGTACAGGAGTCGGCGTCGGCGTGGGCGTGGGCAATGCGGCAGGGGCGCGTAATCGCAGCGCCAGCACAATACTCGAGGTTGGTCAGAGCGGCACGCTAGGTGGCAGTCAAGGAGCGCACACGCGCAAGTATTCCAGTGGCAGCAATGCAGGTCTGCTCGCTGGCGATGTGAATGGCTACGGAGACAACGCGGCGACTGCGAAATGCGATACATATAACGGCGTGGGAACGGGTGCTGGAGTCGGAGTTGGTGTTGGTGTCGGAGTCGGAGTCGCAGGCAGAGGCATACCACAGGAGAGAAGCTCAATTGGATCAGTTAGTGTGCCAGTCACAACAGTCAGCAGCTTGGGAATAACGCTCCGTGAACGTTTATCTAGCGTCAGCGGCGCATCATCGGCAAGTGGAACGGCTGGCGAGGCTGGTGTATCGGCAAGTGCTGGCGGTGCAGCTGGCGGCTCAGCGCCAACAATAGGTGGCAGCAGCGGCAGCAGCAGCGTGCCACATTGCAAGCGTCAGGGCAGCTTCTCGAATGTATTCTCAAAGCTAATCGATGGTACGTCCGCTGGCACAATGTTCGCCAAGTTCAAAAGCGCCAACGTGGCGGCCGCCACATCCACACAGAATGTCGCCGATGGCAATCCCATAACGCAGTACTTTGAGATTGGCAAGCCGGTGGCCTCTGCTGGGCCAGAGCTCATCTGGCGCATACACGATGGGTATCGTAAGAGTGACAACAAGGTGAGCGCGCCCAACAATCTGTTGCTCCCCCAACTCCAACCCCAACCCCAGCCCCGGCCCCAGTCCACTCTAGTGTAACGCAAATACCCCCCTCTATCCATAGGAATGTTCGGTGTTTATATTTGAGAAAAAGGTGGCAGAGAAATTGCACAAGCCGCGTCGCAAGGAGACCATTACAGAGCTGCTGAAGAGCTCGGTAAAGACATTGGAACGCTTTCGTCATCCCAGGGTGAGTGTGCAAATAAAGGGTATATAGGCATGCATATACTTTCACAAGCTGTCTAGCAAGTAGTATATAGTAAATATATATTTTATTACAGAATTTATATAAAGAATTTATGTTCATTTTCAAGGAACCAAAATATTTCTTGTTCGTAGTTGATTTTAAATTTAAAGTAAACGCTAGATCGAATAACATCAGTCGAGAGTAGCCGACTAGGAGCCTACTCTATCTATAGGCTAAGACTTTCTACTTGCTTAATAGTTAAGAATAAATGACTTTATTCGAGGAAGAGAAGACTCCAAGCAGATAAAGGTGTATAACGTGCTAGTCTTGTAGGGACAAAAAAGGTTAATTGGCTAGTCGAACCAGAATACTCGATCATACCCATAATCAACTTCTGAATAAATATTACACCAAGCATAGTTCTACAATCTAAGTCCCTAACTCACATAATCCCAGACTGAACTTGACTAGATCAACTTTGCTTTTGATGCTGACTAAGAAGATGCCTTACTTCAGATCACGATACCCATTTTGAATCAGTGCAGGGTATAACAAGCATAGAAAAAAGAGTTCAAGTAGATAAGCAGATTATGCGAAAAATAAATATATATTTTTTAATCTTCGTATTCAAATCTGTATCCATATTTTGACTTACGTCTATAATGTATCTATATGTATGCCTTTGAGGATAATACAGATTTCTTAAATTACGTTTACACAATTTGCTTGCTCTCATTCGCTTTTTATTGTCCATTATGATCTCTTTACCCAACAGATACTTCAAATCTATCATACCGTCGAGGAGAGTGCGGATACGTTGGCCTTTGCCGCAGAGCCCATTTTTGCCAGCCTTTCAAATGTGCTGGCCTTTCATGTGAGTTGTTTTTGTTGTTTGGTTCGGTTCACAGTTTTCAGCTTTCAGTTGTGTTCAGTTGAGTTCGGTACTCTGCCGGGTAGCTGACCAACAGGATATGCAATTTTCGTTGTCGCCCTCTGCTCCATTGTGAATTTGGCTTCGTTTTTAGGTTCTATGCCTTTTCCTGGCAGCTGTTTCAATCAAATGTTGTTGTTGGTGTTGTTGTTGTTGCTGCTGCTGTTCTTTTTTGCGTTCGGTTAAAGTTTCGTATGGCAGCCAGTCAACTGCATAGTTTGGGTTTCGGTTCAAGTGCCAGGCAGCACAGCAATGTGACGTATGCATAAAGCACCCACACGCCCACACACACACACACGCCCATACTAGCCGGCACACACACGCACACACAAATACAACTAAATTGAATTATACTGCGTGCTGGCAGAGTTTACGCTGTGGAGATTGAGTCAATAAAATGATTCGTTTTACTTGCAAAGCTCCGAAATTGATACACACACACACGCACACACACAAAAATACACACATATAGTGAAGTCTGTGCTATGTGCTTTGTTTTTTGCCAGAACAACCGAAAACTGCCAGACAATATTTTAGTTTATTGAGGTGCACAGAACAACGACAACAAAACAACAGCAATAGCTAAAAAAGAACCAACGCAATTCCAACAAAAGTCGAATCGTGTTAAATTACATTGAAAATTGCATGGGTAAAACCCAAATTGTTTTACAAACTAAACAATATGTTCAAGAATAATGGAACAAAAACACACACAAGAAGTCAAAGTTGAACTTAGTGAAGTATTTGTGCACGACAATTACATAACTATTTGTCAGAAGAGGCAAACAATTAAAGAGCTCTTCAGTTAAATAACCACACAGGACTAAGACTACTGTGCGATTAAAGGATGTTTTGTGTCTGACTAAAGAAAGGAAAAACTAGTTCAGACTTAAGTCAACAAACTTAAGGCAATAACTAAAGAGTTTTAATTATGCTAAAGCTTAAATGAATTCAATATTTGATAGACAGTTCCTGCAGTTTCTTAGTCTACTCTCTTTCTAGAAAGCCAAGCTCCAGCAATAGGGCAACTACAATATAAACTAGAAAAATTATAGTCCCACAAAATGCACAAGATTTTACAAGCTACTTTAAGAGCTACATTTGCTACATGTTTCTGCACCTTAATTTCTTTATTGTCTGCAAAGTTTATGACTTCATGACATAGTTATTTTACCCGCTGGGAGGCTGCGACAAAAGTGAAAAGAAAAATGCGAGAAAAATTGAAAAAGCAATTGCCATAAAATGCAAACAGAGCGATATTTTTTTTTTGTGTTTTTTTTTGGGGGGGCTGGGTGGTTTGGTTGTGTGAAGTTGAGGCTACGTGTCTGCCAATTCTTATGCGGCACGCTGTCTTGCAGGAGTCGAAAACCTATGAGAATGCCAGCGTGGCGCCAGCAGCGGGTGGCGGGACGCCACAGACGCAGCCAACAGCTGGGGCACAGCCCCAAAGGCCGGCACATGCAAAGGAATACAATTTCTTGGATATGGAGCTGAAATATGGATTCTTGCAGGTAAAGCAAACAACTCCATTCCAATGTGTAGTCTACCAGAGAGAGACTGTGTATATATAGAGATATATATATTTTTTTTTTGTAATGCTTTCTCGTTTTTAGCTAACGGAGGCTTTGTCCTATTTGCACTATTCCGGTCACGTAATTCATCGAAATGTGTGTCCATCTTCTGTACTAATAACCAAGCGGGGCATTTGGAAGCTGGCTGGCATGGAATATGTGGGTGAGTTTCAATTGAAATGAATGCGAGTGGCCACTCGATTTGTATTCATAATTCTTTTCGTTGCTGTTGTTGATGTCGTTGCTTTTGCAGAAAGAATGAATGAGACTGATTTGAATAGCTCAATTCCGTGCCCACCATGGAGCAACAGGGTATCAAAAATGGCACAGCCCAATCTGGACTTTATGGGTAAACAATGCTTGACCATTAAACACATATCAATTCCCCATTTGATAAAAAAAAAAAAGAAACAAACTGAAATCCAATTCAACTCTCAATTACAATTCATTGAAATCCAGCGCCCGAGACGCAGACGAGCTCCAAATGCAGCCTGCTGAGCGATATGTTCTCCCTGGGCATGGTCATCTGTGCGGTGTACAACAATGGACGACCACTTATACAGGCCGGCAACTCAACATCCAACTATGCCAAGCAATTGGAAACGGTAAGAGTCTCTCCTAGCCAAATTAATTTGCCGCCTGAGCCCGCGGCCAGATCCGAAGCCAAGTAGCAAGTGATGCGGCTGGGGTAAAGTTTTTTTGTGTGCTGCTTGTGTTTGCCAGCTGTAATTAGATTCGCCGCTTTGTCAAATGCAAATGTAATCAAAAGTCCACTTGAAACTCGAATTATTCAGCCAGGTGCTGAAGCTGAAGTTGTAGCTGATGCTCCAGATGCCTCCGGCCATGTCATTAAAACTTTTGGCCCCATTCAGCCAGACTTCAAGTATTTGCGTCCAATGTTGTGGCCAAGTTTGTTGTTGTTGCCTCTCTTTATTTTGTTGGTCATCTGGCTTCAGTTGTCGTCGTTTATCATGGACTGCTCTTGACTGTTCTCTTACCTTTTCCAGCTGGATGACCATGTGCATAAGCTGATGCCGCGGCTGCCCATTGCTCTGCAGGAGGCGACATCGCGCATGGCCAGCCGGGATCCGACGGCGCGACCCACCGCTCAGTTGCTGCAGCTGATCAAATACTTTATGTGAGTAGACAACTAGCTAAATTGGTACAGTCACCGCCCCTGACACCGACACCGACACCGACCCCGATCCCGACCCCGCCCCCTGCTCAACTGTCGCATATCTGCTGCAAATTAATTAACTTTTAACTAAACGCAAAGCAAGCAAAAGAAAAAGCGACAGCAATTTGCGCAGTTTTAGCAGAAAGTTTTTTGTTTGAGTTTCAAATGAAATTGACACCTGTTAAAAACACGCACACACACACACCGCCCTCGCAAACACACACACACACAAACAAGACACGCAATCTCTAAGCCAATTTGTACATGTAGCTAAAATTCAATTGAAGCATTTACTTTTACCTAACCAAGGACACGACGCACACCCACACACACTTGCAAACACACACAGACACACGCACACCTTAATTACGTCTGTTTGGTAAATGAAAGCGGTAATCAGGCTTGAAAGACACAATGCGAATCTCTTGAGCTGATTGTGAGTAGTGGAAAGCGAACGAAGCGCTTCGCTCTGTTCCATTACATTGCGGAGAGCGGCGGATTTATGACGACAGCAGCTGCTAGGCAGACCGCCAACAGGCTCCATCTGCCTGGCGTGGTAGATGCGGCAGAAAAAAATAAAATAAAGCTCGCAGACTGCCAGGCAAGCAATGCACAGTGGGCTGTGTGTGCACAAAACTAGGTGGAAATTTTCACCTTGACTGAAAGGATAACATTTAAAGAAAAGACTCTTTTTAAATTAAGTTTTGCTTAAAATATTCAAGAAAAGATATTCGAAAGGTAAAGGTAGGACCTAGAGAATATATTTTTCGGATAATAGAAAAGATAGAAAATTGAGGCTAAGAAAATACGACCAAAGCAAAAGAAACTTTGCAAGCTCAGAGAAGACTTACAGTGAATACAAATATGAATGTCACACTAAAGAACTACAATAATTAGAAATATGATAGTCTGGCTGCGACAACAACATCTATTTTCATCTATTCAAGATACGATAAATATTTTATTAATGGATTGTAGTAAGATTTTCACATTTAAACAACATCAATATTATTTGTTTCGATTATATTTAACCCATTTTTAAATGCATTAAAAATGGAATTGTGCCACTGTGCGACGAGCTGTGTTTAGACAAACTGAAAGTCACGGAGGAGGCGTCGGCGGCTGGGCTGACAAAATCTTTGGCTTGGCAAAACTGAGTGTCATACGCCCCGTTGCCGCCCACAAGCCAGTCAGCTAGACTGTCAGCCAGTTAGTCGCTTGTTGGCGGCACTTTGAAGTTCATTTAAATGTTATCAACGTATTCTGTGCGTTTTTTAGCTGCGCTTGCAAATAGCTTAACCAGCACTCCCCAGTTCGTGCCGCGGCCCTTATGCCGATTATGTTGCCCGGGGCTAATCAGCCGGGCCACAGGGGCAATGCTGGCGGCATCTTTCACAGTGGCACTTTGTGTGCAACGGAGCGCATACGCAATGTGATTTAAGGCCGCACTCATTGTTTAACCAAGCGCAGTTTTTATTGCAACCAATGCCAATGCACATTATTTAACTGGTTTTCAACTTTTATGGCTATTTTTCAATTACCCGCAACGGCAACGCTCCAATGCCGGGTAATCTAACTTTTGTGCCGTCTGCGCACTACGATAAAAGCTGATGCGGGGCTTCGTCCGGATCTTTGCCGGGGAGGGTGGGTGGGGGGTGGCGAAAATAAATGCGCACGAGTGAAAGGTAAACAGTTTTTGGTAATTAAACATCAGCCAATTATATTTCCATAACGATAAAAACACATTTCTATAAACATTTCACACTTCAGTAGCGAAAACTTTGCCCGCAAAAACAACTGAAAAGCACATCAAATTTTATGCTTAATCCTGTGTTATTTTCATGCACAACTATAGATATGTATATATATGTATATGTATTTGTATATGCCACAATTGTTTTAGGGATTATATTCATTTTCGCACGAAAAGTTTTCAACAGCTTTTACATTGGGTACCCGAAAGGGATTAAGTGCCAAAAAATGTATTTAGATGTCAAAGTATAATTAAAGTAAGGACAATAAGAAAAATGCTCATGAATTCAATTTTAGCAGGTGCTAAATTCCATCAAGTACCTTCTGTTGAGTACAGGGTATGTAAAAAAAAAAAACATTTGCGTAAGGCATTTGTTCTGTTTTGTGGCTAATAAATGTGACAATGGTAGCGAGTGTTAATAAAATGCCTGTCATTCTGTATTTAATTTTGATGGACTTTTCTTGTTTTGTATCATTTAGCGATCCGGCTATTAATGCGTTGAAATTCCTCGACGTGGTCAACATGAAGGACACGCAACAGAAGTCACAGTTCTATAAGACCACCTTGTTAGAGGCCATGCCGCTGATACCGCGCGTAAGTATCTCAAAATAAAAGAAACGAAAAAGCGTTTGCACCGGAAACGGATGTTGGCGTCCATTTTTGGTATTCTGCTTAGCTCTGTCAACGCATTCATCATTAATGGCATCAAGTCGAGCACTTTGCGGCCCCCAACAACAGTTTGCAAATTACGTGCTATTTTATGACAGTTGCAAAACTGTCGCCTGCCATTTGTTTTCCCTGGCAGAGGCCATGCCAGGAAGCGCCATTGTCTGACCAATTGGAAGGCCATCAGCTACTTGGACGTTATTCCTCATAACTATTGTTGCCCTCCTCTTGCAGAAACTCTGGTGGCAGAACCTGTGGCCCATGCTCAAGTCGGAGATTAACAATGGCGAGGTGCTCGCCGCGGTCCTTCAGCCCGTGATGCTGTTCGTTCAGGAGGCAACGCATGCGGAGTACGATGCCCTAATGTCGGCCACAATGAAGTGAGTGTCATGCGCTCATTATGCGCCCATTTACACACGCACACACACACACACACACCCACACACACATACTGCTAAGGCGAAGGCTTACCGCCTACCATTTAACAGTTAAGTAGCGCTGACCTTTTGTTATTGTTGTGCTAGCTGTTTGCGTGTGTGTGTGTGTGTAGATGGTTTCTGAGGTTGTGGCCACCACGATAGCTCCTGGGCAAGTAAACAATGGACAGTCGGCGGCGGCGGCGACTTCAACTTTTGTGTTGCTGTTGAACAATTGAAAAACTTTTGTGACACTTTTTATTTAATTTTCATGGCGTTTTATTGCGCACACACACACACACACACACCTAGAGGGACACCACAGTATAGACAAGCGGCGGCTCATATTGTAATTTATAGACCACAAGCCGAAGTTAAAGTTGGCGGCGTGCAAAGTTTTGTGAAGGGGCCAACTATGTCAGGACTATGCGCACCTTTTGTGGCCTCGTCGCCGCCTGCCAGGCATCTATAAATTAGTAAACCGCACGGATACGGCTGCAGCTGCTATCCACAGCGAGGGGAATTCATAAAGGCAACATCAGTTTTTTTATTTCCATGATAATATATTTCGCTTTCGATATCTCTTGATTTTTTAAAGCGTTCGCTTAATATATGTAGCCTTAGTCACATAGTGACTAATTTATTACTTTTCTATAAAACGAAAAGTTAGATTAATTTAAAATGTGATTGTTGGAGTACAAAGCGGATTAGGGCGACAAAGCAGCAGAACTTTCCTACTAAAGATTCCCAATCAGCGAAGGGTGCCCCGTAAAAGTTCTTACAATATATTAATCCCCCAGAAGGCAACTCCTGAAAGATGAGAATATTAAAGGTAACATGATAGATTTGAATAACAGCATTTTAAGAGATAGAATATCAATTCGGAAATGTGAAAATAGCATATCTCTTTTCTCAAATATGCCTGCAAATATCTCTGATTAAATAGCTACATAAATAATTTTCTTAACATCGCAAAGAGCCCTCGTATTGGAATAACTTTTGAGTTGGGCGAAAAAAGTTTTCGGACTCTTGTAAGACGCTTATTGACACTGTCACAAAAGTTGCAAATAACAACTTTTCACCCACACACATTCATCGACACAGAGAGAGACGCACACTCAAAGCCCAGTTAGTGCGACAATAATGACGCCTTTATTTGGCATCATTTTTTATACAAATATTAAATAAATGTGACGGCAACGAAACTTTTTGCCAAGTCAAATAAAAATAAATGTATGTATATTTATATATGGTATAGATTATTTTCCTTTGTATCCCTGTCAACAGAATTGTCTATAACACACCGAAATCCATTCAGGCGAGCGTCACAATACTTGAGAACTTGCACTTGATAATTGAGAAAACGAAACCGGAGGATGTCACCACAGATATAATGCCAATGTTATTCTTTTCATTCGACGGATCCACAATTCAAGTGCAGGTAAGCACAACTTGAAGACGTTCGCTTCAGTTTACCTGACTTGGCATAGATATGCAAATTAGTCAGACAGCTGCAGGAAGTGAGAGACACGGATGGCGACAGAGCCAGGGAATGGGGGGAATGGGAGAGGAGAGGAGGGAGAATGGGTTGACAAGTCAACTGAGTTGGCATTTGCCTTAGCGTTGATTGCGTAATTACAGCAGAAATTTCTTAATTAACTGTGGCACAAAGATGCCTCTTAAGCAGCTCGGCTGCCACTTCAAATTTATTGCCTACGAAAGTTCTTCTTATTTGTAATATTACCTTACCCCTGGGCTCTTAAACAAGCCCAAGAAACAGTTTTCGACACTTGGAATTTCAAGTGGCTAAAAACCGTTTGTAAAATTAACTAGAAGCCTCTTGCGGCATACAGATAGTTACTTGAAATAAGAAGAATTTCTATTTGAGACACTTTTTCTTGGGTATCTCTTGATTATATGTAGCAGTCGCTAAGAGATATTCAAGTAGACTTTTATAACTGCAATGGAGGGTCTATTCTCCTACGCTACGATGGCAATTCTCAACTTGGAAGATGTTCTGACAGGTCCCAGCCTCTTGGGTGAAAAGATTGATAGCTGAATAATCTAAAGATTAGTATGTCAGAACATTCGATCCTTCTGCTCAACTGGAAGCTGATAATAGAACTAAGCAGCTGTCATAATTGCACTTATCTCATTGATTGATAATCTCAGAGATATCCATTCCGTACGTTCCATATCGGATGTTCGCTTATTAACATTCCTCTTATATAATAATTTCCCATCACACAGAGCGCAGCTGTTGTGGCCGTGGCCAATGTCTTTGATAGCATTGATGAGCTGTCCATTCGTCGCATGGTTTTGCCCAAAGTCAAATTGGTATTTGAGAAGAACATCACGGATCCAAAGATTGTGCAGAACGTGCTTATGTGCATTGAGCGTGTCATGGACCGCATGGAGCGGGCACAGGTGCGTTTACCAAGTGACCCAGTCCCTAACAAATCCCATTGAACTGTTGCCATGACATAATCCTGCAGGTTATGGAGGAGGTGCTGCCCTTGCTGGCAAATGTCCGCATACCAGATCCAGATATTATCATGCGGACTGTGCGTAAGTAGAACAAACAACCTTTGCACTGGCTAACTCCAGATAAATTCAATTGATACTGACTGCAAAAAGTTAATAGAATTTTTCACGCAAACACACACACACACATTACTATGGAAACGACCAGCATTGTTATTGTGGAAATAAAAACTAATTAAATATCATAAAATTGAATCTGAGCCAACTGTGTGAGTGGGTTAAGGCATGTGACTGTGAGCAGTTGTATAAAACGTGCTTCTTAAATTTAATATGTTTATATTAAAAGAGTATATTGTTCTTGTTTAGTCCGTCTGTTACGCAAGGTTTTATATAATTTTGCAACTTGAGACTTGAGTGAGACTTGACTAATATACTAGGGTATACTAATTTTGTGCAAACGTATGTAAAAGGCAGAAGGAAGCATCCCCGACCACATTTGGTATATATATTCTTGAGCAGCATTAATAGCCAAGTCTATCTAGTCATGTCCGTATGTCTGTCCGTCAGTCCGTCTGTGCGTCTGTCCATCCGTTCATGTGTCCGTATTTATCAACTTGTAGATCTCAGAAAATATAAGTCCTAAGATTTGAAATTTTGAATGTAGGAACGGTAAGCGAGATTAAAATCTATACAGAACCCTGTTTTTTGAACAAAGCTTTTCGGTTTTCATTGCTGGAGTCACCAAATTTAATATGTAGCTTCTAGGATAGCATATACAGATTAAGTATATCTCATTTAGGCCCCCACCTCTCTCCCCTTAGAACGACTTACATTTGGTGTTGGTAGAAAAAGGCTTAGGGTATCCCCTAGTCGGACATTCCGACTAGAATACTCTTACTTGCTTATAACATGAAATACTGAAACAACAAGTTGTTTGGCTCTGCGCAGTGCGAATCAGAGTATGGGTATGTGGGTGTGTGTGTGGGTGTGTGTTTGTGTTTGATTAGAATTACGCAGCGAACAACGAGAACATGACAGTTGCTTACTATTAATGATATGGCATACAATTTGCAGGCATCTACCACAAGCTGTTTGCGGACAAATCCTATGGCTTAACTGTGGAAACGATGGCCACCAATGTGCTGCCCCTGCTCATACCGCACACTGTCAATCCGTCGTTGAATTTCGAGCAATATTGCTATCTGCTTGAGGTAACATATTTGACTACGAGTCAGCCAAAAATGTTCGGTAATTGCAAATTTTGGATGGCAATTGCCGTGGCCATCGTCCGTATTGCAGGTGCTGCAGCAAATGCTGGAGGCCATCGATCGTCAGCAGCGTAACAAATTGAAGCTGGACAACCTATCGATGGCCTCGCCGGAGCGGCATCGCACATTGCGGCATCAGTACTCCACGGACAACATGAATGCCCCACCATTCAATATACCCAATTTGCGTATTGATCAGCGCAAGACATCCAGTGCTGAGGATATGGCACGCAAGAATTCTGGTGGTAAGTCGAAAATCCCACAAGTGGGCAGATGTGCCAGCTGCTGCGCGGAGGGGTATGACAGGTATGACAGGTATGCCAGGTAGGACAGGTGGGCGTGGTCGTTGTTGATTGCATAATGAATAATGAGCTTAGCCGCAAGAGCAGCTTAATTGAACATTTTCATTTGAATTTCCATTCGGGCTTTCCGTTTGATATCCATGGTACGTGACAGTTTAGCAGGTTGGCCGCCTAATCAGACCGTGTCCAGGAGCGCTCACTAATTTGTCAAACCGAAAATGAGCCGTAAGCAGCGGCATTTAATTGTGTTATGCAAATGAAAATTGGAAATTAAAATGAAAATGAAAATTATAATCAAAGCCAGCGAGGCGGCTGCCCGCAGCCTGCGGCCAAGCGGCAGCCGGTAGCGAAGGCGGCGGTGGAATCGGGGATTGGGACGTGCCACCTGCACCTGAAACACTTAATGAACTTTCAACCTTAACGATGATTTATTATGATGTCCTTAATCGCTTGTAAACACAATGTCATGGCCTTTGGGCGTGGATGTGAGAGTGGGGCAAACTTTTAATTTGACGCAAATGCACGAGTTGAATGCAAGTCAAAAAGTTTCTCGGTTTTTCGCACCCGCCTCACATTTCACGGCCCGTTGCAATGTCAACCAGAGAAACGTGTCTGTGTGCGTGTGTGTGTGTGCGGCTTTCTCTCTGGTAAATTACGTGAGCCAACTGCATATTGCAAATTGACATGTTGCTGCCACGCTTTCCACTCAAGTGCAAAGAGATTGGCTGCTGCGGGCTACGGCCAAAGCAACAAGCAGCAGCAAGTGGCAAGGGGCAAGGGGCCGAGGCCCTGCGTAAACGCTGCGGTTTTTGTGGTTAACAGTAAACAAACACAATATGTTGACGATATATGGCCTAGCCGTGTATGTGTCTGGGCCTTGTGTGCTTTACACACTGTACTTTGCCAGCTATCATAAACACATACAATATTTACGCTTCATTGCATATGTTTTTGCGATATTACGTATACGCCTGGCTGGTTGCCTTCAGTTGGATTTTTAGCGTATATATCAAGCTGAATTGATGCGCCAAAAGTAGTCTTAAGAGCTGCATTTTTAATTTATTGAGCATAGAATTGAGTGTGGTATTATGAGATGAAATCCAGGCAAAAGACTTGCTTCAGGATTTTTCCAGTCGGGTTATTAAGATTGAATACTTAGCAGTAACTGTCAACATGAAGACATATTAGCATGATTTTAGCTGCACAATTATTACTTTTGGGAAAAATATATATCTTGAGCATAAATGGTACTTGTTAAAAAAGTGGCGTAAATTATAAAAAAGTAGAAAGTAATGTAAGAAATGCCATTGTAAATATATGCTTAGTTTGATAAAAATATAACGGAAAACAGAATATTTTGCCATATCAGATCGATCGTTCCTATGGCAACTATATGATAGTTGATAGTTGATGATAGTTCATATGATATGAACTCAGCTGTTGATGCTGATCCAGAATATATCGAATTCGATTTGTATTCATATTTATTTGCCGCTTATGCTACACAAGCTCAGCCAGCAAATGAACATAAAGTTAAACAAGTTTCCCCGATAAATGTCAGATAGAGTTTTACTCTGAAAAAATAAACTGATTTGTGTTGAACCGAATAAACGCATGTACGTTGATATTGCTGACTTGTAATTTAATAAAGTGAAATTTTTGAGAATATGTTTAACATACAAAAGAGAGTCAAAAAAAATAATGTAGCATTTTATTGATTTACCTTTCGCATTGAAACGCATTTTTTCTTCCGAAATTTTACGAATTTTTGTGCGTTCATAATTGAATTTCATGGAAAAGCACAATTTTTTGTAGGCTGTGAATTTGAGTGAACGCAATTTCTGAATTGGATGGAAATGCCACAGTTGCAGCTCAGTGTGCAAACAGTCAAGTAAATAACTTTTGACGCGAATTACCAGGCTCAGGTGCATCAGCAGCAGAGGCAGGTGGGTTGTGGTAGGTTCACAGGTACGAGTCACATGCAGCAGCCACCGCAGCTGCAACCGCAGATTGTGCGTTTGTCCTTGACAATGACAGCGGAGCGAATGCACACACACACACACACACACACACACAGACAGACAGACAGACAGACAGACAGACATGACATTGCCACACGTGGCCACACACTGTGGCAGGCACTGTGCAGCCGAAATATTTTGGAGAAGCTTGTGGGCTGCACAACAACACATTATTTAAGCTAATTAGCTGGCCAATGTTCATGATAATTGTAATTCTGCATAATGCACCTTTGCATATTTGTCCAGGCTCTGGCATGCTGGGCGGCTGGTGGTTTGGCTGCTCGCCATCGTCACCGGATAGCAATTTCCTGCGCGTCGGCAATGTGTTTCCCAATCGACGGCTCTCGGACAACACGCTGATGACACCAAAGATACGCATCGCGCCCTCCTGCGCCTCCTCGCCGGGCGGCACACCGGGCAGCGGCCTGCCCACCCGTCGGCACTCGAGCATTGGACCCCAGGAGCGACGCGGCTCCACCATCAATTTGTCACCGCCAACTGTAAGTTGTTTGTATTTTTGGGGCGCGCGCTTACTCGTTTTGGATTCTTGTTTATTATTATTTGTTTTGCGAGCGCAATTTTGTTTTTTTCGTTTTTTTTCTTCCTTTGTGGTCGCTTCATTTGGCATTCAGTTGAGTTTCGTTTCTCCCAGTTTTGTGCTGCTGCACTGACCTCTGCTCTCTATTGTTTGTTTGACTGCTGCCAGTCACAAAGGACACTTTCGGATATTTTATTAACAAAAAAAGAAAACGAAAATAAATCTACTTTTAATGCGCTTTCAGCTTTTCTGTTCTTTACAATTGACTTTTCGAGTTCTTTTCCCCTACCTTTACAATAGAGTTTTACTTTTCAAATTGTATTTACCCATAGCGCCTAGCGAGTAGCATATAGCGTATTTTACAGTTCAACAACAAAGTACAGTTGTCATCACAAAACTAAAGCTACAGCTAACTAACTATAACAACAACAAAGCCGCTCAACATTGCGCACATCTTGCGAACAACATGAACATGAGAAACATGCCGTTCTATATTATAAAAATTATTTTAATTTATATATTTAATTTCCATTGTATGATTACGAACAATTTTGTATGTTTATAAATATTTATGATCAGCTCATTTCCCGCAATGAATGATAAGAAGAAGATAACCAAAATATCAATTTGCCAAACGCTCTAACACACGCTCTTTTATCTTATCTTCACTCTCCCGCCCCACCATTCGCTCGTCTCAACACAATTAAAATATCTAAAAAACAAAAAATATATATAAAAAAAAAACATCAACAAAACACAAAACAAATGTTGTCGCCGTCGCCGTTGTGTCTCTTTGCAACTTTCCTTCGCTTTTCTATAAACATATGTATATAATAAACCTATTATATATATATATATATACCTTTATCGTATATAGTACGGCGCTCGAGGTAGCTCTGGATCGAGTCTATCGGTGCCCTCCACCTCAGTCTATGTTGTAAGTCTAAAAAACACAGAAGTGATTTACGAATTGATATTCATATATTGTGCAACAAAATAATAACAATTACAACCACAACAACAACAACAACACGCTGTGCTTGGGTCCATTTTGTAGTTGTGCAGCATCCATATTCAGAGAGAGCAACGAAATTGTCTTGTGGTGTTTGTTAACTGTTCTTGTTTTCATTGTGGTTGTTGTTGTTGTCGTCGTCAAGCAGTCAACATTTGCACGACATCAAACTCAACTTTGTACACAACTTCAGACACATACACACACTCACACACACAAACACTGCCGCACGCACACATTTTCATAAGCAAACGGCTGCTAGCAAAAGTATTTAGTTGGCCCCGAAATGTATGCTACGGTTTTTGTGTGTGCTGTCCCCAAATATGTCGGCCGGAAGTCGCTCGCTCATTCCAACTTGTTTCTGGCGCTCGCTCTCTCTCTCTCTCTCTCTGTCTCACTCTCAGTATCTCTGTTTCTCGTACTCACTCACAATCTGTAAAACTTTTGCTCTTATTGAACATGTGCAACCGCAACTTGCAAGTCAATTTTGGATATGAGTTTGAATTTGAATTTGAACATAAAGTTGCATTTGAACTGTTGCCTAACTAATATCTACAACTCGTATGCTGCCTGTCTCGTTCTGATACTCTCTGTACTTACCTTGACGTGCTGCCTGAATGGAAAATGTAACAGCAAAAATTCGGTTTGATTGTTTTTTATTTACCTATTTTTTCGTATTTTCGTTTTCATTTAGATTTGTTGACTTCTGTCTATGTATTGAACTTTAACTAATTTGCAACTCTCTTGATTTACATTTTGTACAGTCATTTCTATGATTGTTGTTTCCGTATATATATTCAAGAGGCTGTTCTCTTGTCTCTGTGGGCGTGGCAGGCCTTCAAACTGGCTGCTTATGCTAATGCAGTGTATATGAAAACGTTTGTTTGTGTAAACTCGAAACTTGACTTTTTTATTCTTTGTTCTTTATTTCGTATACGTTGTTGTAACAATTTTGCATTTGTACATATATAAATAAATATATATATCTCTTAAACCTGTTGAGAATTGTTATGTGAATGCAAAGGAGCCGTAAGTAAAGGTCAAATCAATACAAATTTCAAGAGGGTATTTTTTTTCTGTTTGTCAACGTCGCTGGTTTCTAAAATGTGCATCGATTGTGAACTTTTTGCCGTAATTAAATGTATTAAAAATATTTTTTAAATATTTCACACTTGACAAGGCGATCTTTCAATTTGTATACTTGATGTTTCTGTACTATATATGAAGTCTTTATGTCTTTATGCTAAATATGTACTAAATGAAGTAAAAAAAAATAATTTATAAAAAACAAGAAAACAAATGGCGAATAGGAATTGGGAACACATTAAACACGAATGAAGCAGACACCACATACATCCAAGAATCCGAAGAATAAATAATTCGAAATAAGATATTGTTTAACTTAACTTATTCATTAAATGTCCCGATCGTGCTCAGCTGTTGATTTGATTTTGTGTTTGTTTTTGTATTTGTATTTTCTTGTAATGTTGCGTTGTCATTTCGACTGGTATATAAAACCAGCTCACACACACACACATTCGCTACACAAATAGCATCACACAGAGCTGTACATAAGAGTTTGAGTGTATTTCTAATGTTTGTGCTTTTTTCCCATTGCTGTTACTGAACTTCTCGTTAAGCGCGCATCTCCCGCTGTGGACTTCCCATACTACAAATCATATAGAGTTCTACACACACTCACACACCCACACACGTACATACATTACTATGCATATGTATATGCTGTATTTATATCATGTGTGTATTTTCGTTTTTCCATTCCATGTACGAACAAAAAAAATATATATATAACTATATCGAAAAAAAAAACAAACATAAATCGAATAAATGAATACAATTTGCAGCTTGCACGGAGCATGATCGTGAGTACACGTTTCATTATTTCGAATTTGTTTTTCAATTGAATTTTATTTGAATTTCGCTCTGCTCTCTGCTTTTAACTATTCACCACACACACACACACACACACATACACGCACACGCACTCAGACATGTGTATGCTGATGTTGAATTTTTATGTTAATGTAATTTGTATTTTGAGTTTGAAACGGCGCCCATCCTAACCAAATTTGTGCTCGCTGCGCGTTCTAATTGGATTCCATGTACATACGCGTACTCGATTGATTCATACCTGTTTACTAAGTATTCACTTAATATTCATATATATTAATGCTACAGTGTGTGCGCTGTGTTTATTCCTGGCTGTTGATTGGGCTCGATGCGAGCTCCATTATTTGATTTGTTTGTTTGTTTGTTTGTTCGATTGTTTGTTTGTTTGTTTGTTTGTTTGTTGCATACTCACATGTCCTGTGTATCAGCTTTGGTAAACACTCATTCACTCAGCTCAGCTGCTATTTAGGCACACTCAAAACTAACAACACTTTGTATTTATTCAAGCACGAAAAAATAAATGAGAATAAGAAGAAGAACTCTTCAGATCGCACAGCTCGCAACTAAAATGAAGCGCCCATGGTGACAAGCTTTAACTAATCTTCCAAAGAAATCTCCTTTATTGTACTCCCAAAAACAGGGTGGCTCCATGCCCAACACATCGAGCAGTGTACCATTTCTGCTGTCGTCCAGTATGCAATCGATACGTTCGCGCCGTACATCGACTGTGCTGTCATCGGGTCCACTCGGCTCCGGTTCGGGCCTGTTGCAGCAGCTGGGATCCGGCATGGTAAGACAATTAACTTCCGTATCCGGTACGGTTAGTCCGGTGCCGCTATTGCGGGTGAATGGTACGCGCAACAACAACAGCGTCCGAAAGTGTCCGTCACTCAATATAACATTCAGTCAATAATATAACCTGAACGAAATCGGCGAGGCGCAACCTCCGGCTGATTACAACAATTACCATTACAATCACAACAGTTACAACTACAACTACAACTACAGCAATGTGCGGTACAGGGCGCAGCTACGCAACATGAATCTCAATCTGAATGCGCCAAAATAATAAAGAAACCCAATCGAATTGAGTCGAAATTTTTGAGCAAAGGTTGTAACTAAAAAAAAAGAAGCAAAATGAACCAAATGAGAATATCACTAAAAGTTGTATGCAATAATGGGGCAGAGGGTAAAATGAAGCAAACCAAATTAACTTAACTTATTATCAATATACCTACCATCTATACACATATATTTATATGTGTACTTATAATTTACTACTTATATATAGTTTAGTCATACGTACTCAACTACAATTAACAACTAACTAAAACACATTCGAGAATTGTGTACAAACAAAAAAAAATATGTTGTTTTTGCCAATTTTATTAACTATAGCATAAAACGCATTCGTAAGTGTACAATAAATGTTAATGTCGCATTGAAAACATATCTGATAAATCGTAACGAAAGTTATTTATCATATATACATATATGTATATGTATACTTTATACATATAACTATAACTTATATTATGATTGTTATATTATGTACTCGGTAGCATTATATTATTATTATTATATGATTATTATAATTATACCTACTTATTAGTTGTTGCTGCGTAAAATTCTCTCAAAAGCAAAACACTCACACACAGGCACACACACACACACACACTAACACTCACTAACACTAACACTCACATCGAAATTTGAATAAATTTTTTATTATTCAAGTAATGAATAAAAATTAATGCCAATTTTTGTTGGGCTCTCATTACAAATTGTGCGCCGTGTATATTTTGAATTGCATTATTCATTACAATTGATATCTATAACTTACACACACACACACACACACACACACACACGCACACACACAAACACACATATTTATGCTGTTTGCGCATATTGCAATTAAAATCGCAAAATGCAGTTTAATGTGCGTAATGTTAGTTTTGCTTAAATTCGTTGTCATTGTCATTGTCAAATCAATTGATATTAAGGATTAGTATGCACTTAAGCCAAACAACAACAAATTAGTAAAGCACATACTATTTTATTGCTTATTTTATTTTGTTTGTAATAATAATAAACAAATGACACTTTGGCGTCGTCAAGTTTAAGCTGACAGTTGTGACAATCGCTGCTGCATTTGCTTTTCCCCCCAGGGTATGCTCCATAGTTGAATGTAAATATTGATTAATTTCATTTAAAAGTTTGTTAAATCCTTTGCCGACGTTTTAAGCCTAAATTTGCATGTATTTTGCTTGCAATTGTTTTCAATCAATTGATTGAAATGAAGCTTTTACTTTAACCAAATAACACAAAAAAAAAAACATATCGAAGAGTTTAATCAGTTAGCTGATACTCTATCATTACGAGGTCGATTTATTAGGTGAATTCACTTGGAATCGAGGGAAATTGTTAGACTAAAGTTTGAAGGAATAAGTAAATTATGAACAATGTAAATGGGTTGGCTCAAAATGCGAAATATGTTGCACTGTGATAAATGTGAATCATTAACTAATGCTGTACTTAACTGTGGCTGAATCCATTCGAATGTCCACACAACTAGGCACATGTATTAATTAATAATCGGTAGAATTCGAATTCCAAGACGATTCCTTGATAAATCGACTTCAATTTGAACAACACATTAAATGCATGCTCACGAATTTGTTAAGCTCAGCTCTTATGTCTCAACTATATTGTGATTGTCTTTGAACAGCACAAGAGAAACAACTGAATACACTCATAAAACTCGTACTGTACTATATTCGTATTCGTATTCGTATTTGATATGTACTTGTATATACGTATATTTATTGTATATAAATGGAATTGTTATGTATTAACTATTAACTATTAACTATTTACTTGACTTGCCATTTTACTTTCTGCCCATCTGCATTGCACAAGAATATATATATATACTACTATATTCCTGGAAATACAACTAACGCAGAGATAAATATTGAAATCTATACAACTGAATATCATAAAGTAAAGATAATGAACCTAAGTACCTTTAAGTACACGGAACTCTCTACACTCGTATTTGAATGACTGACACTGAAGACGTGGTCCTCGAGCTGAAGGCGCTGCTAAACTAATCTAAACTTAAAACTAAAACTAAAACTAAAACTTATACTACTTGCAACTAAACGCATAAACTGACTAACGATGTTGATATGCATTTGTATTTCTACCCAACTCAATTTACAATGAAGTCATTGCGAATTTGTTGTACTCGTAATTAATGTTTATCTATTATATTCGTGAATCGTATTTTGTATAATTAATGCTATGTATTTAACGATAATGTTGCTTTGGCTGCCTTTGTGCTTGTTTTTATGTTGTAAAAATCCCCCTTGCCCCGCCTCCCTGTCATACACTCCAAATATACATATGTCCCCTTTACGTGTGTGTGTGTGTATGTTTGCCTAGCTATTTGTTTTGTTTTCAATTGATTTTATTTTTGCTATACAACACATCTATTGTTATAGTAAGTCATATATATTTAAACTTCGAAATGTGCCTTAAAAAGTTTAGAGTTTTCGCATTCTGTAGCTGCATACAAATGCGAAAATTATACATATAAATATACTCGATATACAACAGATGCGAGAGAAACTAAATACTTTTATCAATATATATGTATATTTATGGATAAACGTTAAGTATGCTATAAGTCGAGGAGAGTCCAAACCAAACTATCCAAATATCCACTCGAACCTACACACACAGCCCTTCCCCTCAACAATTGTACCTTAGTAGTGGTTTTGTAGACATACACAATCAGACACTAACACATACGCACATACACATACACGCCCACCCACACACCAGTACCAAGTACCAATAATAACCGTAACTAACTATCGATGTGTAGTCGAACCCAAGGAACCCGCGATTTGTAGTCGTATAATGTGTGCATGATCTTGTACCTAGTAACAAATCCCTTAAATCAAACAATCAATAAAAACCAAGTGCCAAGTATTTAAAAACATCCTGAAAACCAAACCAAAAAAAAAAAAACAAATAATAAAACCATTAGTCGTTGTCCTTTTATTATTATAAATATTCTATATATACTTGTAATAGTCATGTGTATACCCCAGTTTTCTATTCTCCACATACTTATCTCCGGTTCCTTCGTTGTGATCCATGTACGTTTTATATTCGTATTATAATCGGTGTCAGCTACTCTAGCATACATATAACTCAGCCGTATTCAGTATTTATCGGGCTATAGCCGAAATTCCCCTCTTTGTATGATCGTAGTTAAAAATTAAACATCTCTCTATAGCTTATATTGAAGATCGAGTCAAAATCAAAAATTGATGGCCTAATTATTTTGCAACAACTTTATTACAGTATCAACTATTCTCCGGACGTAACTAAAATGATACAAATTAAATGAATCTATATTATATATTTTTAAAGCAATTTCGGTCCATTAATCAAACACCAAAAATGAACTTATATTAGCGCTATATGTATACAGTATTTACACTACAAACAAACATTGTAAACGTCAGCCAAAAAAAAAAAAAAAACAAAAAGAAATTTCAATTTATTCTAAATGTTATTAGAGAGCAAATTTGATGTCATCCGAGCAAAAATTACTTAATTACAACATGAATATATAAACAATTTATATGTATTTAGAGTACCCAAAATGTGTTAAACACAGTCCAAAAGAAACAAACAAACAAACAAACACGCTCCTAACTCAAAAATTGAAACAAAAGCACACTAAAAATATTTGCTAAATGCAATCAATATATATATATATACACTATACTCATGCATATATTATATGGAATTAACTACTATCTAGGCTTGATTCATGATTCATGTCGATCACATGAATACACTCGTAACTATTGCATACATACATACATACAAATATCGTATACAGAACCATATCAATATTTTTCGAATTATTTAAACTGCAGACATACAAACATGCTATCAAATCTTACCACATATAGCTGTGTAAAAACATATATTAAAATAGTCGGATAACCTTTGAAATGCAACTTCCGAAACGACAAACTATCAAATCTTAAACTTGTTTAAACTTAAATTATATTTTCTGAGCGCTGATTTTGTTTTATCAATTTCCAATTGAATTCGTCACTTGGAAGTTTGCATTGATAAAGAATAACAGTTACCTACCTGCTTATATGAAGGAAATCATGTACCTAGAGCGTACCTACTCGAGACACCAGCCAATTCGAACAACAGAGCAATCAATCAATATATCCATACTATATAATTGTTATAAAGCATACATACATATATAGCACACAATATATTTGATGGCAACCGAGCCAAACAAGTTGAACATTGAACACACACGATTTACGACAAATCTGGACCAAGTGTCATCCATAACTCAACCCCCTCAACAAATACCCAAATAACCCAAAAATGTTTAGAAAACTGCTACTAAGGTGAATACACACACAGTATCACAGTCTATACACACTATCTATAGTAAGCTATTATATTTAACGGTCTGTAACTTTAACTACTTGAGTATTGTGGAAGTCAATTTGTATAGTTGAAATATATATATATAGTACAGCAGAAGGCAGAGTATAATTGATATACATATATCTATATATTATATACATACATTGATTGATCGGCAAACAGATCGTAAAGCACGAAAACTCTTTAAACTTTAGGAAGACAAACTTAAACAAAAGAAAACAACCAAATGCTTTCAGCAGCAATTTAAACAATTATTATTGTTGTAGTAGATTT
Source organism: Drosophila ezoana (assembly GCA_035045725.1). NCBI lineage: Eukaryota > Metazoa > Arthropoda > Insecta > Diptera > Drosophilidae > Drosophila > Drosophila ezoana. The sequence continues at coordinate 16,569,932 of JAWNOU010000177.1, read as the reverse complement.
AGCTTAGAATTGATAAAAAAAAAAAAAAAAACAAAAATATATGAATTTATATATAAATATATGTATGTATACAAGACAACTTTATCTAAACATACTCGTATGATCTGTGCATCATCGAGCAGAACAACACGAACGGGACAATCAAAATTCTACTGACGCTCTTACTTTATGTATTGAGTTAAACAATATGACGAATTTACGTTGTTGTTGTTGTTGTTATTGTTATTATGTGTTTGTTGATTTGTTGAGTAAACAACATTAATTGTGTCCACAATTGAATAGGTTTAAATCCAGCAAACAATCAAACTGCATCAAATCTTAGTTGCTTTTTAGTTGTGCGCATATTTTTTGTGTTCAGTTTAATGTATTTTATTTGGGGTCTAACAACAAAAGCATATCGACATTATTTTCTAGATATTTAAACGTATAAATATTAGATTAACTTAATTTTAATTAATGTTTATGTAAACAACAAAATAAAAAGGGGAAAACCAAAAGCTCAAACTGGACTGAACATTTAAGAATTATATTATATTGTATTATTATAAACATAATTTAAAAGAAACCAACAAACCAAACAAAATGTAATATTAAATGGGTATTTATATATGTATGTAAATCTGATTGTATGTATGTATGATCACTTCATTTTTTGTATGTGTGACACCTTACAAAAGAAAAACAAGAAAATTGAAAAAAAAAAAAACAAAAAAGAAAAAACCAAAGGCGTATCAAATCAACTCTGTCTCTTGTGATCTATTGTGATGCTATGAGAGTCCAAGTAGCACTCAACTCTTTTTATGCCTATTAACGTTTTAAACAATACTCTACACTTTTCTATACTCTAGACTATGAAATACAATTATTGGCATAACTTGCTTGGGTGTAGCGAGAAATCTTGATAACAATCATGCACAATAAATGATAAATCAGAAGAAATCTTAAGCCAAATTTAAATACTTATATACTCTTTCATATACACTACTTCAAGTAATTGTGTGAAACTAATGAAACTAATTCGTGAGCCCCTTAATTTAGATTTTAAATGTGCTAACTACTGTTTATACATAGAAATGTACTTAATTATATGTATGTAATTTATCTAAAAACAAAAAACAAATACGTACAATGGACAAGATATACATGATGCAGGCAGTCTATACACCTAAGTAGGATTGAGATTGAGCAACTTTAACAGTTAAAGGATTGTGACAATGTACGCGTACAATTTAACTCGATAAACAATTGAATTTAAATGTTTAATAAATATGTGTGGAAATGAATTCGTTGAATATGTTTATTTCTATAAACCCTAAATCTATTCATCTAAAAATAATGGATCTAAACTGCATTTGTGTGGCTCCGCCTCATAGTTGTACTCTTGGCGGTCAAATAAACTCTGTCCCATGCGTCGGGCCACATTGTCCGAGTGATCATTGTTGGCCTCATCTATGAGCAGCTGCAAGCGAGATTTGGTCAGTATGAATCGAACAGGATTATTCTTATTTGCTATACCTCAATTTCACGGGAAAGAAACGCTTCGCTGGCCGCGCTTAATTTCTTTTGTGGCTGCCCAGTTAGCGCGTTCTCCACAAAGCCGTAAACCTCTCTAAAACGTATACATTAACATTGATGTTGAGTGAAGTTTAATTTGCAACTTGCCCCATATTGACGCCACCCAGCTGTGCCGGCTCTGGTTGCGCCTCATTAAGCACTAAGGCGTTCACCACGGCTGCTGCTTCGTATTCGCATAGCGTTGACAACTCCGCCGATTTGAGCAGCTGCAACCATTGATTGATGTGGCTGAGGCTGACTGAATCACATTCCTGATTCACACGTGTCTCTGCATCCTTATAGGCTCGACATATGTAATCTGCGCATAATAATTAAATTATTTACCTTCAAAGAAGCACACTTTGAACGCTTACCAATGACATTCTCCTGATTATTTCGTCGTGCCCATGCGCTTGTCTCCAGATTGGCACGCGTACAGCCATGTTGTTTCAGGTACTCCAGCACAGCGCGCTTGGCATGCTTTGTTACAATGCAATCTGGTTTGTTTTTGCTTGACTCATCCTCATCAGTCTTAATGGGTATATTTGGGTCCATTTTAGTACTTGTAAAAAGTTTGCTTGTTTGTTGACGAACAGCTGTTGCGCCTGAGAGCTGTCCACTCGTTGAAGTAGCCGTTGCAGCCCTGGTAGTAATTTCACAATTGCACTATGCGACAATGAATGTTTTTAATTTTCTTGTTGTTCAATAAAATATAAATTTGCATGATTTATATATATATTGGACGGCTATTTTAAAAGACAATTTATTTCATTATTCTCTAATATATGCCGTATCTTATCGAGATAAAAGAGAAAATCAACTTCGGCTCAAAGCCTAAAATTTGTATCAAATAGTTGAATTTACTGTTTTTGACTTTGAATTCATTTTAAAATATAGCTCTACAATTGGTCATAATGAACGAATGAAACATGCATTGTTAATCAACAAATATTTGCGCTTGCTCATTCTTTCAGTGTATCATGCCATTTATGTGTATTCGCCTATTTTGTTGTTTAGTGTGATTCGCACATCGAACAGTGTTAGAATACGAGCGAGAGTGAACGGACGCGCGACGGCACTGCCCTCTGCCACTGCCAGCAGATAATTAACTCCTTTTGTTTCAAAAGAAATGTTATCATAAAAGCAATAATATTTAGCTAATTTTATCAATATACAACAAAGTGCAATACAAATTAAATAATTTGCTTTTGAAAAAATAAGGATCACAACTGCAATTGCGTCGCTTTAACGTGATCAATGCGCACACACAAAGGAAAACAACGTCAATCCAGTGACTCAAAGTGACTCAAAGTGACTCAAAGTGACTTAAAGTGACTCATTGCGACTTCCATTGCCATTTCCACTGCCATTGGCACTATCACTGCCTGTTGCGCAGCATCCGCATTGCGTTCAACGAACAACGAACGAATCAAAATAGAAATAGAGCTTTTTTACTCGACCTCAAGCCGCCATAAAAGGAAGAGATCGTTGCACAGCATGGAGGGAGAGCGAGAGCGAGAGCGGGATCGAGAGGTTGGCATGAAGCAGAAGCATCGCCAGCACATTATGAGAAACATGGACAAGCTGATCAAATACACTAACTACAAGGACTTGGTGGCGGAAACAGTGCGCAGGGGACTAATCTCGCCGGTGATGCGACGCAACATTGAGGATCTGAACGAGAAGGGGCACAACATGACCGAGGAGCAGGTGCAGTTGGAGCTGCTCAGAAAGTACTTCATCAAGATTACAAAACGTGGACCCACTGCCTATGCGGAGCTAATGGCCATCCTACGAAGTCTGGGCTACAGCGAGGCCCTGCGTATACTCGAGGAGATGGACCCACAGGGCAGCGAAATCCCATTTCTCTCTCTGAGTCGCATGCATAGCAACAAGTCCACAGACATTGTGGATACCTGTCTCAGTGACCCACCCGTCGAGAGGCCCAGTGTCAGCAACGTGCGTAAGCTTCTCTAGAATCATTTTCAATTGAAACTGAAATATTTCCTTTGCAGATAGCGGCAATCCACAATGATGCAGATGGTCCGCTGGTGCCCTTTGAGGAGCCCGTCCAGGGCAAACAGCGCATTGTGGTCAAGTCAACACGCATTCATACCGACGACATAACTGGCACATATCCAATGAAATCTCAGCACAATCGTGGCGTACTTCTTATAGTTAACATAATCGACTTCTCGAATCCCGGCTTGAAGCGCAAGGGCGCAGAAGGTGACGGCGACTCGCTCATTGATATCTTTCGCCAGATTGGCTTCAAGATATTCTCGTATAAGAATCTGGATCAGCGGCAGTTCTTCAATACGCTCGAAGCACTCACCAGCTCCCAGTTTGTGCGCGATACGGAATGCTTTGTCATGGTGCTAATGACGCACGGCGAGCGCGCCGGGGAAGTGGACCGAGTGCAGTTTAGCGATGGCTCTCTGGCCGATGTGAAGGCAATCATCAATCGGTTTCGATCGGACCTGTGCCACAATTTGGTGCACAAGCCCAAGGTGCTAATATTTCCATTCTGCCGTGGCGACAATCCCGACCATGGCCAGATTTTGCCAAAAGTGATGAGAATGCGCACACAAACCGACGGCGTGCCCTTTGACAATGTGCCAACATTGTCGGATATTCTGATTTGCTATGCGAGCACGCCCGGCTTCGAGACGCACCGGGATACCGAAGAGGGCAGCTGGTACATTCAGAAGTTCTGCGACACGATGGCCGAGCATGCACACGACCGACCGCTGGAGGACATACTAAAGAAGACGCACTCGATAGTGGGCAACATGCGCACCAAGTATGGCCACTTGCAGACCGGCGTCTTCGAAGGTCTGGGCTTCAATAAGAAGCTATACTTCAATCCAGGATTTTTCGTCTCCGACTAGCCTAGACTGACGAGCACAAATGAGAGCATTCCCAATCGACTGATTTGCATTTATACTTGTCGTCCCTATTTAAATATGTTGATGTCCATGTTGATATTTCTAGTTCTATTCAATTGTATGTTCGTGTGCTGTCCCCTCCATGTCTGCCAGTACGAAATACTCGTATGTATTATTTTTATAAATACAAACTATATTTTGTATAACATAAGTCGATCTATATATATATATATGTGTGTTATCTTAAAACTAGGAGACGCTGCGTCTTATCAGGCCTAGCTAGACCGCCTACTCGTCGACCTCCTCCAAATGCGACAACTGCAATTTGCCCGCTGCGCGAGTTTGACTGCTACTCTGCTGCTTTTTGGCCTTTCTGGCTGACTTTTGGCCAATCACGTACTCGGGCATTACCAGCTTGGAGCCGCGCAGCTGTGGCTTGTCCAATTCAACGTCCTCCACCTCATTGCTCTTTAGCTGCTTAAGATTGCGATTTAATTTGCTTGTCTTTTTGAACTCAATCTTGTGGGCTGCGCCTGTTTCTCCGTCATGCATATCCTCGGTGTCATCTGAGTCTACCTCGCGCTGCGAGTCCATCTCCCTGAGAAAAGATAGGGCTGCTGCCGCGTTGGTCTGATCGGATATGTCGACATCGGAGAGTGAATATTTCTTCCACTTGTGCGGGTTGATCTGGTAGTCGGGCGTCTTTCGCGGCTTTAGGCAACGTCCAATGGGCAGCTCTGGCTTCTTGAAGATACTCTCCTTGCCTCGCAGGCGGCGCAGCTTCTCGTCCTCGACTTCATTGCCCCCCTCAATGCTGCGTCCCTGGCGATAGTTCATCACCTGGTTCCTGTTTTTAGTGTTGTTGGCCCGCTCCAGGGCGCTTACTGTGTACGGCTTCGCTCTGCTTTGGTCCAGTGGCGTGCCCTTCAACTCTTTGCTGGCGTCGTCCAGGCATGCAAAAAGTGCATCACGTTTTGCACTAAATTCTTGCATTTTATTGTTTATTTGTGAGTTTTTTGTTATAATTTAAAATAAGAGCTGCCAACTTTTTTGGGAATGCACAGCTGTTTGAGCCGACGGCGAATTCGGCACTTTCCAACACTTATCAGTGCCGGTGTGTAGTTAGTGAAGGAAAAGTGTGCGTGCTCCGCGAAAAACATATAAACTACTAAGGAATCAAGGTGGATATGTTTATAAATTAACATATAAACGTTTTAGTTGTATTTGCTTGTGGGCATTGTAGTGGCTATTGTAAGAAGCACTTCCAAGTGTTTTCCTTATAAAGTAGTAAACCGAACCCAGCCTGAGACTCCATGTGGTTGGGCGCACAGACAGCTTGTGACTCAGGGAAATTGTCGGGCCGTCGATATTATATTATAAGTTTCAATAGCTTAACGAAAGATAACTGAAATGAGCTTCGTTATATGCAAATGTTCATAATTTATGCATACTCTTGTATTTTTGTGGTAATTTCAATGCTTAGTGTGGGCCGACCGATGCACCCCTGCGTCCAGTGTTGTAAATGTTACACTGACAACTGCGTGACAGCTGTTTTGTATTTGGAAGCGAGTATTTCGTCAAAACGAGGCGGAAACGTGAACAAGTTTAGTTTTTATATAGATATATTTGCTGGGGACTAAATGTGCGTAAACCCTTTGCATATTTTGGACTGTGATTATTTGTGATATTTAGAATGTCCTTGCAAACGGGTCTGGCATTCATTTTCACAATATTAGCCTCCGTTAGCATTGTAGCTGCCATTATTTTGTTGGGTAAGCCAGCTGGCAGAGAAACGAAATTGGAGCATTCGACGGAATCGACACTTGATATAAGATATTTAACTATTTGCAGGCTGGTTTTTGATCTGGAAGGCCTTTCTCTCAAAATTTCGTCTGGTGCGCGAACTGTTGGGCCAAGAGGAGCCGGAGGAGCAGCAGCTTGTCGGTGGGGAGCAAAATCAAAACGCACGAGCACGCAAAGCGCGACGTGATTAAATAAACTACACACGCACACACACACACATACGTACATACCCATATAAACTGTATAAATCGAAGAACCGCCAAGATGAACATACGCTGCGCCAAGCCCGAAGACCTCATGACCATGCAGCACTGCAACCTGCTCTGCCTGCCGGAGAACTATCAGATGAAATACTATTTCTATCACGGCCTGACCTGGCCCCAGCTGAGCTACGTGGCCGAGGATGACAAGGGCGGCATAGTCGGCTATGTGCTGGCCAAAATGGAGGAGCCCGAGCCTGGTGAGGAGAGCAAACACGGACACATTACCTCGCTGGCGGTGAAGCGTTCCTATCGCCGGCTCGGCCTCGCCCAGAAGCTGATGAACCAGGCCTCCCAGGCCATGGTCGAGTGCTTCAATGCCCAGTACGTCTCGCTGCACGTACGCAAAAGCAATCGCGCTGCGCTCAATCTGTACACAAACTCGCTCAAGTTCAAGATCATCGAGGTGGAGCCCAAGTACTATGCGGATGGCGAGGATGCCTACGCCATGCGCCGCGATCTGTGCGAATTCGCCGATGACGACAAGCCGAAGATCAAGGAGGGCAGCGACGAGCACTCCTCCACTGAGACCAAACACACACACAGGGGTGGCGCACACAATCACAGCGGTCACGATGGTCATTGCTGTTAAACGGGAAAACCATAAGAAGAAGAAGAGGACAGGAAAACAAAACAAAAAGGAAAAAGAAAATGCATGCGGTATGCATTTCATAGTTGCATTTTTGTGCATTAGGTTTTGTATTTATGTAATAAAAGCATAAAACGCAATTAAATTAAAAGGAAATGACAAAAAGGCGCACAAACTTTTCTTGCTACATTTATTTAGGTGGTATTCCCCTGTATTTGTTTTGGGTTTCTTTGAAAGTTTGCTGCTGGCGCAGCGGAGCGGAAACGTTACCAAGTGCTGTTGACTTTCGCGCCAAAACTTTTTGGCTGCGCTTCAATTATCTTTTCAAACTTTTACGCAGTTTATTTGTGGGACAACTTAATTTTATGGCTGCAACTGTTCCCAGTGGCTGCCTTCCAGTGCCATACAATGCGAAAAGCTTCAAAATATCCCCCTAATTTGGTACATTTTAAGTAAGAGAGGCAACAGCGCCAGCGCAGAGTTGAGCCGCCGCAACAGCTGTTTGGGGCTTGGCACGTGCACTCTTTTGGCGCCAAAGCAAAACAACTGAGAGAAAGTCCTTGCGACTGCGAGAGCTGTGCCCACGGAATCACAGCTGTGTGTTGTCAAACGTCAAAGTGATGCTGCTGCTGCCGCCGCTTTCGCTTTGGCTTTGGCTTCGGCTCGCTGAGCTCTACGTAAACGACGTTAGTTCGTGAGGCGCTGGCTGAGCGGTAACGTCACGGTCACGGGTAACGGTTAAACAAAAACAGCTGTAACAATTTCCAACGACAAGCAAAACGTGCGTTGCAAAAATGTATTTAAGGCAATTCATTTTGCGCGAGTATCAAAACAAATTCTAATTTGTCAACACTACGGCTAAACAAAGTTGTTATCCAGTGCTGCCAATTTCTGTGCACATAAACAAGTGTTGATTGTGTGCGTGTCGCGCGTAAAATTTAAAAAGTGAAAGCGAACGCTGCGAATCGCCTTTAAAGTTGAACTAAAGTGTATTTAAAGTAAAATATCATTTGAATCAATAAACCAAAAGCAGGCGCCAAAAAAAAGAAATGTTAAATTTATATCACACACGCACACAACAGCGAATAGCGGCGCCCACTTTGCGGCAAATGTGGCAGAGCGAAATGCTGTGTGAAATGTTTATGTGCGAGATGTTGTGAGACAAAAAGGACTCGAAAGCAGCTGTTATTGTTGTTGCCCGAACGGGGTCAAAAGTTCGTGTGTAAGTGAGCCGGACCCCCCCTCTGTCTGCCTAATTTCGCCGCATCCACTAACTAACAGCACTAATACTTGTTAAAAGCTCTCAAGTGCAGCGCTGCCTGTGTGTGCGCTTCTGTGTGTGTGTGCGTGTGTGAGTTAGTAAGTGTGAAAGAGAGGCCAGAGCGAGCTGGCAGAAGACGCTGCCCAGACAAAAGCGTCAGACAAGTGCGCCCAAATAGCCTACAGATATACGCACACATACAGCTAAAACACAGCTGCACATGCATACACTATAATCGTGTGTGTGTGTGTGTTGGTGTGTGTGTGAAAGACAAACTAGGCCAATTCGCGAGCGAGACAAAACCATAAAGCAAAGTGCAACAAAAAGTAGCAAACAAAACAAAAAAGAAAATATATCTAAAAACTTCTTCTGCCACATTTGTCAATGACTGAGGCCAACGACTCGCGTGACTTGAGGCATAACAATAACCGACTGGCCACCCACCAGCCCACCCCCCGCTGGGGCAGCCACCTCCCTGTGTCGTCTAGCTGAAGGTAAGTCGAAAGCCGCTTCACTTCAAAGCAAACTCCAACCAACAGCGGGTGTAATGACATTTGCCAACCCATATAATGCCAAATGCTGACACCGTCTCGCACTATTCCACAACTTAATCATTATCATCCTTATCATCGTCATTATGGTCTTTGTCACTGTCAACAGGAGTTGCTGCGTCTGTCAGGACCAGCAGCAGCAGCAGCAGCAGCAGTGGCAGTCATCGCATCATTTTTAAGCAAACATTTGCTTGCCAGCACTGCCACTGCTGCTGCTTCTTCTTTGCCCTCTTCTTCTTCTTATTTCGAGTGCTTAGTACGTGTTGGCTCAGAGGATGTCAACAACTTTTGCTTGCCAAGCGGAGATTCCTTTGCTCTCGCCCGTCACATGTTCGGGCGCTTGTTTGTGTCAGGCTGATGAAACTTTCAGTGCTGCCAAAGAGCATGGAGGCAGGCGTCGGCCAATGGGCGTCTGTCAAAACTCTTTGGCAAAATGGCCGGCCGGCCACGCGGTTTCCGTTTCCGCTGCTCAAATGATTGATGCCCACCGCACGCGCGCCACTAATTAAAGTTATTTAGCTAGTCGCCAGCCTCATTCTCATTCTCATCCCCATCCTCATTCTCATCGTCGTCCTGGTCCTGGCACAGCAATTTTTCATTCTTCCACTGGGTCTCGGTCTCGCTTTGAGTGTTTACGGCTTCGATTCAATTAAACAACTGGGTCAGCTGCGGCTGCCACATTGGCAATGGTCAACAGCCAGCCAGCCTCTAGTTCTTGGTCCATTCCGACTGGGCAAAAAATCAACTTGCAGCGTAATTAATTTCCACCATGGGCTATCAGCGACTGCATCCTGCTTAACGGCTAAAAAAAAAAAAAAAACATATCCTTTTGTGTGAAAATTGCATATTTTAAAAGCGCGAACTGGAATTAAATTGTGCAAATGCCAACGGATGAAAATATAATGCATGCTAATGCAGTCGAGTGGCATGTTAATTGCACAAATAGCATACCAAATGTGATAAATACGACTAGGTGTATGAAAACGGAAGAAAGCGAGGAGAGAAATTAATTATAGTTAGTGGAAATAAGGATATAAACAAGGATAATACATAAGGATAAAACTTGCAATGGAAAATAAAACTAGAAATGCAAATATGGATTGGGAAAAGATTGGAATGAAGCCAAAGATATAAGAATACACACTTTTTAAATTTTCATATATATATATGCATATTTTCATGTGAAAATCTTTAACAAAGCTTTAAAATGGGAAGAAGACTATTAATAAGTTAAGTACTTGAAAGCTTGAAGAGTCTCAGAAACTGGCAGAAGAAGGGAACATGGGAAGGTTAACTGGTTCTAGAAGGGAATATGGGAATCAGAAACTGAAGAATAAAGACTAAACCTAGAGAAAGCATGTCCATTTTAGGACCTGCTGCAGATCCTGGCACAAGAACCTTTGAATTGCTTAACAATTTCGAGAATTGGTAAATGTAGAAGAAAGTAAAGTTTTCGCAGCCTATTTTCGAAAAGTCAACCTCTGACCTGCCCTCATGTCGAATTTCATCAACCGTATTGCGCACTTCGAACCGAAAATCTCCGGCCGAAAGCAACAGACCGTACAAAATTGCTGAACCCACACTATTTGTTGGCTTTGTCCAAGGACGTGTATTTATGAATTTGGACTTTTCGCATGTTTCGCTTGTCGTTGCTGAAAAACACGAAATGTCCATTAAACAAGCACTTTTTTCTTTTGCTGTATCTGTGGCTTGTTTATGTGGCGATTAGTTCCGGAGGGCGGTCGAATGGGCTTAAAGGAAAATGCTTATTCATTTAAGAAAAAGGGGGGGGGGGAGGGGGGAGCTGCGGGGCTGCAGCTGAGGTATTTGTTAAGTTAAGCAACATAATTTTGCAGCAATGAATTGGACTTTGCGTCTAATATTTATCTGCCATCGATTTAAATGTCAAGCGGAATTTGTCCTGCGGGAGTCAAGTGTGAAAACTTTGCGCCAAAAAAGTTTCTGGCCCCCAAAAAAGAAAATACACACACACACACACACACACACACACACACTCAGCTAAAGTTGATCAATGAAATTAAAAAGATTTATGATTTTGAGTTGTGCAAGTTTCAAATGAATGAATCCCTAAAACTCTGCCCACACACACACACACACACACACACTCACACTCACACCGTCAAAGCGCCGTCGTGGGAGTTGAAGTTTTCAAGTGTCATCTGTCCCCCACGGTCCTGCCCGTCCCCACGTCCCCCCCTCGATTACTTTGAATTGCAGCCATTTGGGTTAATGCGCGCACCCAGGTTCACACTGTGAACAGCTCATTGAATTTGTGCCAATAAAAAGGGCAAGCGACAAAAAAATGCAAATAAAAATAAAAACTTATAATAATCAGCAAACAAAAGCGCGTTACATTCCATTAAAATCGAAAGAGGTTCGGGTTCAATTTTTCGGGTTGCGCAAAAGTCAATTGAATTACAAATTATGTTAATTTAAAACGAAGGTTAAAGAAAAAACTGTCCAAAATGTTTAAACGCATTCAATGCACACGAGGCGAACAAAAGGCGTTCTGGGCTCAACAAAAGCCGCACTTTCCAGCTTCAGTTAACCGAATTTTCAAGTAGTCTGGACAGCAACAACCGCAACCCAACACTCTACCCCCCACACCCCCTCCAGTCGCAGCAATCTTAGTGGACCCGCTTCCGGCTGCTTTTGCGGCTGTGACTTACGGTTTGTTTGAACAAAGCCCCGTCGGGTTCAAGTGGCCAACTCCAGAATGAAAACGGAAAATGGGCCACAGTAACAATAGGCCAAACGGGCTGTGCTCCTTCTGCTTCGTTTCTGTTCTCCATGCTTTGGGCTTGCAATTAAGGCTTGGGCACGCTAATTTTTGATGCTGTGCCAATGCAGCCGGCCACGCCCACAAATAACAAGACGAATTTGTTTGCATTTGTCTTTTAGAGAAATTAAATATGATCTGCGCAGGTGTTGCCTATGGCAAGGGTTAAAGAACTGCTGCTGCCAGATGTTTCTTTAATAGACCTTCACACCAACACCCACTCAGACACACACACACGCACACACGAGCATAGCGAGACGAAAGTGTGACAAAAAACGGGCGTAAAAAATAAACAAGTCGCTTGTTGGTCGCCGAGCCCTTTGCTTATCGTTGCCGTTATAGTTACCGTTAGCCCGGAAAACACTGTGAGAAATCAGTGCGGAGAAAGCTTTTAAGTCCTTTGATTTGCCTGGATATCAAGGCTGCAAGATCAATCATGACTCGAAACTCGCCTGGAGCTTGCTTCTCTTGATGGAATTTATCAATGAACTTCAGACTGAAGGCCTTACAATGTAACTTTGTCATTAGGGATAGCTTCTACTAAGCTATTGAAAGTTTGTATTAGTAAAAATATTATCAGCCATAACTCTAGGCAACGCATAAGTTTCGCATAGTGTAGACACCCTAGGCCTCTAGGCGTTGCATATGGTGGGGCATCACACGACCCGCATATCAGCCGGCTGCCGTTTGCCTTTTGGCAGTGCCCTACAACAACAACAACAGCAACAACAACAAAAAGCGCGCCTTGGCAAATTTAAACAGCGTAAATGGAAATGGCGTTGAAGGAAAAGAAAAAAAAATGTCACGCATACGCCGTGTCGAACCTTTTTCATTTTTTTCTTTCTCGACTTGCTTTTTTTCTATACATATATATATATATTTTTTTTGCCAGTTCGTTGCCCCAACGTGCTGCAGAGCGGCACCAAATGGTGGCAAAGCAATATCTGGCTTCAAGCTTGGCATTTGCCGCTGCTGCAAAACTATTTGCGGGCTATGCGGCGGGCGCTGTCAAAGGCAATCGGCGCCAGGCAGCCAAATCAAATGCCCAATTTGCGATATTGCGCATACGCCGCGTGTGTTGCGTATGGAAAGAAAACAGTCAAGGCGGCAATAGAGAGAAAGACCGAGTGGGAGTGGGAGAGGGAGAGGGAAACGAATGAAAATGTTAGGCAAAGTGTGTGTTAGTTTTTTTTCGTTTCCGCTTTTATAAAGTAATGCCGTTTAACTCTATCGACGGGGACAGCAATTCGTTTGACTATGCCTCAATTTGCTGTCTATTTGCCACATGCCACGCCCACGGGCGGGTCAACAATTTCAATTAGGTGCCGTAGAAAAATGTGCCTAAACATTAGCGCGCGTTGCAGCAGTTAATTAAAATTTAGTTTTCATTTTGGTTTTATGGTTTTAGAGTAAAAGTTTTTTATTTGCTAATGCAAATTCCTCATGTGGATTATTAGTGTGTAAACAGGTGTGTGTGTGTGTGTGTGTGTGTGTTTGTGTGTATTTGTGTGCGACAATCAGTGGCATGCGCTGTCAATGCGGCTTAGGGGCTGGCCACCATATTCTACCAACTATTGAAGGCTATTTAATTATGGTTAAATATTGGCCAAAATGCATCAGCCCAATGCGTGTGTGTTTCTCTCTCTCTCTCTCTCTCTCTCTCTCTCTCTCTCTCTCTCTCTCTGTGCGTGTGTGGATTTGTTGTGCTGCCAAAATATTTTCATTAATTAAAAGGAGACGCTGCACCCCAAGCGGCAAGCCGCACGGACCAAAGTCAAATGTCAACAAGACCGCAATTTTATATGTATATTTAAATATAATATATATATATCTTGTGTGTGGCTGAGTGTGTTTGTGTGTGTGTGTGTATGTATATTATTCTTTTATTATGTATTTCTATTTCATTTTTGCGCTTTTGTATGCTCTTGCTTTATGCTAATGTCGCCTGGTGGGACTCTGGCGACTGGTGCCATAAAATGTGCTAATACACAGGAAAAGTGGAGGCGCATTTGTAACTTTGCATTTAAAAAAGCATTATGTTAAAATCTGCCTACGGTCATAGTCAGCAGGGAGAAGCACTAGGAGCGGGCGTGTCAGGGCGTGAGAGGGCGTGAGAGGGGCGGCGACTGAGGACCATAGACGCCACGATGCGCAATTAGATTTCCGCTAAAGCGGATTTCGTGATATCGCGTGACTTGGCGGCCCACAATTCACAGCCAGGCAGCAGCGGCAGCGGCAGCTTTGGATTATGTTTAAAAATCAGAGCGCAAAATTGTACAAAATGACAACGACAGGAGCAGAGGCTGGAAGCAGGACCCAGAGCAGGAGCAGGAGATGCAGCTGTAGCGCGGAGCAGGCCACATCCAGAGAGCTGGTAGTGAAAAGCGTCAGGGAAGCGTAAAATGAAAACAAGTTGCTGGGCGCGCATGTAGGGCGACGTGGCTAAAACCAGAATGGCAACAACAATTACAGCAACAGCGACAATAGGAAATGACGACATGAATAACAACAACAGCAGCGGCAACAAAAACTGGAGAGAGACTAGAAAGCAGCTGGCGGTTGGGGGGCAGACCCGCATCGAATGATAACAGGCGCGAATATCTGGCATATTAAAAAAGTCAAGCTGGGTGCAAATGCTCGAGGAGCCTCGTGCGCATCTCGTTGAGCCAACAACTGTGTGCCTCCAGCTTTGTCTTAGTGCCAGCGGCTGGCGGCAGGCGGCAGGCGGCAGGAGGCGGTGGCAAGCCGATAGCATCGACAAGGGTCCCGCCTACAGTTGAGTCGGGCCAAGCAACACTTTGCCTGACAATGCAAAATAAACGCAAACAAAACAAACGCCATGAAACTGTCGAAGTAGGCGCACAATGAGCGTGAATTAATGGCCAGATTTGAGATGAATCTCAGAATAAGTAGTAGACTACCGCCCAGCCCACAATTGACAGCGACAACAACAACAACAACATGAAGAAGTACAATAACAATGACAACAACTTGGACATGTACATGGACATAATGGCCCTTGAGGCTGTTAATCGTGCCCGCGCTGTCTATAAATGGGTCAAGCGACTCTTTCTGTTTTTGTAGTATGCACAAAGTATGCCTAATCTTCTTTATTTTTTGCTGATCAATCTAAGTTGTGCAGCGTAGAGCGGGGCAGAGGCAAAAGTTGATTTAATTATCCAAATGGACTTAATTATTTATTTATCAGAAAAGCTTGCCTGATTGCAGCAGCTTAACAACAGTTTTCTATCTTAATATCTTTACTAATAACTAACTAAATATAAAGCTGAAAACACACTTAATCTCGATATCTACACAAATGCGTATACACCTACACTGTATATACCTAAACCTAGCCCGTACTTATACCTTTACCTCTACCTCTATCTATCTATACCTATACCAACACATATATCGCTACCTCTACCTATACCTAGATATATATACATATACCTATCTTATACCCATACCTTTACTTCGAATAAAGTAAAGACTGAGAATACACTTCCTTAATACAATTCGAGAAATAATAGGTATACTTACCTACATCTATCTAATTAGAATATACAGAATTGTCTTTTCATTCTTCATTTTATTCTCATCAACTCTCAATTTCATTCATTTAATGCAAAGTTGCAGTTTTAGTTCCTGAACTAGCTTTACAACAGTTTCTGAGCGGGAAAGCATCTGCATCTGCATTCCTCCATTTAGCCTCCATAGCTGGTCCCTTACAATTATTTTAAAAAAATGCTTTATTTAATTTATTAAAACGTAAAAACAATTTGAAAATTCATAAAATTCCTCAACTTTGCACCGACTGCTGTGATACACTTAATTAACCGCAAACTTTGGTGGCCAGCTGCAGCTGCCACGTGGGCGACAACTACAAAAAAATATGTAATATAAATAAAGCTGGCAAGCTCTAGCGGAAAATGGGAAAAACCAGCTGTGAATGCAGGCGCCAATTTCGTGGCGGTTGCTTCGCTCGAGCGGGTCAAATGTCAACGTATGCGACGCCCGCGCCTTAATTTATGCAGCGATGGTCAGCTGTACACATATGTGAATGGGCGTGTGTGTGTGTGTGTGTGGGTGTAGGTGTGTGAGTGTGCAACAGTATAAATAACCCGTTTCATGGTTGTCTTTTGATGTGACTGCCTCTGGAATATTTTTATACCCTGAACCCATCCGAAACGGGTAAGAAGGATATCATGTTTTAGTGCAAATGTATGTAACAGGCAGAAGTAAGCATCTTCTTTATATATAATCGATGTAAGCGGAATGAATTATTTACATGCGATAAGACTCATTTCTATATCTAACTATCTATATCGATGTATATACCGACCTTGTGGGATGATTCTTAAGCATAACTTGAAAACTACAAAATTTGTATAATATCGATGGATATCAACTTTGAGAGAATTCAAGAAATTATGCTTAGCATAACCCGAAAATTACAAAAGCTTTATGCTCAAATTTTAAGTAAGTAAAAACAAAAAAAACCTTTGAGCTTTGGTATATGCAAACTTTTTTAAGCCATGACGTGAAAATTTCATTAAGATCGAACCATAAACACCGAGGTAACTCTAGAGTGCACTTCCCAAAGTGTGAGGCTAAGGGAAGAAGAAGAAGAAGCACAGTCCCCATATAAATTGTACAGCTTGCATGCGCTCGTGTGTGTGTATGTATGTGTGCCTTAAAGGAAGACATGTATGCATATGCAGGGCTTAAATATGATATTCTAGAATGCTTGTAACGAATGCTAGGCTTAGGGTATCTGCCCGTCGAGCACTCCAGCTCTTGCTCGCTTTCGTTATTTTATTTAATTTATTTTTTTGCTTGATTTTTTTGTTGAATGCCATTGGGTAAAGTTTTGTAACTGCATTTTATTAGCACAAAATTCATTTGCATTTTATTTGCGCTCTCGTTACCCAAAAAGTTGACACACTCAGCTGAAACAAATTGACATTACATGCGTGCGCGTGTGTATGGGTGCGTGTGTGTGTGCATGTGTGTGCTTGTCACAAAAATATAAACACCTAAAACTAAAGGCAAACAACAAACGCGCCCAAAAAGCAGAAATTAATGCAATTTCAGTTGCTGTTTTTATAAATTTTATAACTTTTTTAATGCAGTTGTGTGACTGTGATTTAATCATACACACGCACACCCACACCCACCCACATCCACACACACACACACACACGTACACTCGAGCAGACACCCGCAAACACACATATTTTGACAGAGGTTGACGTTGTTGTCACTTGTAACTGCGCATTTTTTGCAAAACTTTGACGGACCAAACGTCAAAAGTTGTTCTGTTTCAAACGGGCGGGGGAGCAGGAGGATGAGGAGGAGGTGAAGGAGGGCGGCGTTTTGGGGGCGTTGTTTTTGGCCGCGATGGGCGCCCCCGCAGCAAATTGGCCATGCTGAGCAGTGTAATGTTGTCGGAGTGTGGGCGTGGCCTCGGGGCGTGCAACACAAATTGGTTTAGTTAAACTTTTGGTGCATGCTGCTCCTTAAAATGCCATAAAGTACGGCCAATGCTTGGACCAAAATTTAACAGTTGCCGTTATTGCTGTTGTTGTTGTTGTTTCGAGCTTCTAACGGCAGTTAAGTAAGTACTTATTTAAGCCATTTATAATTGAACAGTTAATTGAACACATTGTAAGCGCCTGTTCGTTCCACTTGAAGAGGCAAGGCAAACAGAAAGTTCTCAAGATGCTCGAAATTGATTGCTCCGCCAGATATGCAAATAATTATATTGTATCTGTTTGATTATTTGCCCGAAATATAAGAACAATAGAAAGTTGCAGCAAGAAAAAGTTAAGGCAAATTAAAATGAGGGAACAACGTCTATTCGGCCTGTTTACCCTTGTAGATATTCACATTGCTTGCTTCCATATACTAGCTTCCATATACTTAAGCTGACAAGCATAGATGGGAAAATACAATTCAAAAGCTATAAAAAGATCAAGTAAATATAAGAGTTAAGCATATGGAAGGTAACTGTCAGAAAATCTGAGGCCACAGGAAGAAACTAAAAATGTTGCTAGTTATAAAGTTGGAAGTATAAAAACCCCAAAATGTAGCTCGATTTCCATACAAACCAACATGCTATTTGAATGTATCTTTAAGATGAACAAATTTCAAGCCATATCTTAAAATTGTAGTTTAGTTTTTATGGCATGAATTGCAGTTGGTTTTAACGACCTTTGCCAGCTGCCACAAATGATGACCTCCACTTAACATTTGACTTAACATATCAGCAAAACAACAATTTACGACAGTTTCCCGAATCCAAGCTCGGTAGTCGCAGTGTTTTATGCCCGGGGCTCATTAATTTGAGGGCTTAAATTAGCAGCTGCTGTGAAATATATATGCCAAAAGTTTGCTCGATAAAATGCCCCGAAACTGGCAGCCATGCACTGTCCCAACTTGCCCCATGCCCAAAACCTAGTCGCATGGCCATAAAATCCAAGCTCGTATATGTGTGGGTGGGCGTGGGTATGGGCGTGGCGCGTTTGTCGCGTACCTTTTTTTATTGACGTAATTTTATGCCATTGCTTTAGCCAAAAAACTAGCTGGTGGGGGGCGTGGCAGATCGTGGCAGGTCGCTGCTGCCCCTTTTGCTGTGCTTGGCCTTATCAAAATTCTATGCAAAATTTGAATTGACTTTTAACGACTTGGCTTGTACATATTTACATTTAATTTGTATACAATTTTTGACGTTTTGCCTTCTTTTTATTGCGAGTTTCGGGTTTTGGCGTTTGACTTTTTTTTTATGCTCAAGATTGTCGCTTAATTTGAGTTTTTGTTGTTTGTTTTTTATTTTTTATTTTTATTTTATTTGGCCGGGGTTGGTTGGCTGCAACGTCGTTTTAGCTGAATAAAGTCATTAAAACTTTGGACTATTTTAAGCGCAGCGCTCAAAAATTACATTTTATTTTATTTTGTTTGAGTTTATGAGTGGATACACAGAGCGAAAGTACGCTAGTCAGCCATTGGGTATCCTTTAACGCTCATCCTTGGAGCCAAGCTCGAGCTTAAGCTTCACTTGATAAGCCACTGCACAGTTGCTTTAATTGCGTGGACAGTTCTGGTTGCTGTGTGTGGGTGGGACTCGAGCGAACATAAAGCAAAACTTTGCGTTACAGTTCAAATTAATTGGGTCAAAGCGGGCCAAGGGGCCAAAGCGGCCAAAGCGGGCGGGTGGGCGGCAGGCGTAAAGGGATTGCAGGCACGCTTTGCTTTTGACACATAATAAGTTCCTTTTTCATTATTTTTTTTATTTTTTTTTTGTCCTGCTGCGGCCGATAAACTAGTATGCTGCTGCAACTTTGGGTGTACTGGCGGCGAGGTAAATGAATTACGTAATCAAAAGGCGTAGGATGCCGGACAAGATCAAAGGCTTGGCCTTGGCTTTGGCTTTGGCTTTGGCTTTGGGGCCAAATTATGGCCGCAGGACGTGGTCAGAAGAGAGAACAAAAGTAAAACTCGTTTAAGACAAGACAACAACCCAACTAATTACGCGCTAATTAATAATTCAAATAATGTGCTCTTGTCCCAAGCACGTCCCCCCTCTCGTATACGTATTATTTTTGCAGCCCTTTCATTGTTTATCTTGATTAGATGCCGTCGCCCACGCCCTGCGAATGGGTTAATATTTTTTCATTTGTTTGCAAATGAATATCTACGAGCATTAGTCAAAAGCATTGCGTTCTGGCCTCGGGCAGAACTTTGATTTGCAGCGCTGCGATCCAAGTTCTTAAATATGCAATTTATCATCGGAAACTTTTGCTCCGGCTAATGAATGCGAATGCAAAATGTTAATGACAGCGCACCAAAGACGGAGTGAAACTTTTCACTCTTGTAATTAATTGAAGTTGTATGCGCAAACAGTAGCAGTTATAGTAGCAGTTACACTTGCACAGTGAACAGCCAACAGTCACAGCTACAGTAGATACAAGTAATAAAAATTCAAAAGGGGCAATGGGCAAGTGCACTGAGCGAAACCAAAGCAACTGGCAGTCAGTTACAGCTTCATCAATCAGCTGGTGATTTAATATGCGCGCTGAGTGCACGTTTATGATGTATAGTGTAAGGGCAAACAAAAATAATAATAAAGCTAACGTAAAAGGAAAGCGAGAAGCGGAGCAAAGAAGGCGTCCGGGCGGGCACAACGCTGCGTATGAGTTATATATTAATTATTTAAGCGCTCGTTATATTCTGCATTGCGCTGTTCACTTGGCGTTGGTGTTGGGTGTTGGGTGTTGCTTGTTCGCTCTTGGCTGTTGGCTGTTGGGTGTTGAAGGTTGGATGTGGCTGGTTGTCTGTTGGCTGCAGGCCGGGTCAGAATGACTGGCCAGCCAGCCAGCCAGCCAGTCAGTGCCAGCTCTCGTTTTCTCTGTTTGTGGCACTGCAGTGCATTTGTCTGGCGTCTGTCGTACCGGATTGAGGCCATTTGTTTGTGCAAATACCCTGCAATATATGTATATGAAAAATGTAGACACACAGATTGTTTTGCTTTAAATCAGTGAGTGTATCAACAGTCGCCCTCCCTCTCTCTCCCCCTCTACTTCGCTCTCTTAACAAAGGACAACAGCCTACACAATTTGCGCTTATATATCTATCCGCTTCTGCACCTGATTCTCATATTTATAATGTCTACTCTCAATAAAGTGTGTCCTTTGTGGTAAAGCCTTTTATTTTACTCTGCTCCTGGCTTGGATTTCCTCTGCCTTTACTTCTCGCTATGCCTGCTTCTTTCGCTTTGTCATTTTTTCTTACATATATTTCCTTCCTCTCGCTTCGCTGCCCTCTTTCTAAAATTACATTTCATACACAGGGTATGTATAAGTCGAACATTCTCATATGACCACAAAGAATTTTTTTCTGGCTGCACTGGCCATTGGCCTGTTTTTTAGTCAAGGCTTCATAAAAAGCCATACATGAGTATATGCGTGAGTGTGTGCGTGGGTGTGTGTGTGCGTGTCTCGTGGCAGCGTGAAATTGTTTACATTTTTGCCCTGGCCAATGCTTGGTTTTTCAATGCGCATAAATGGAAACACATAGTTTTGATGTTTTTTATATGGCCACAAATGTAACGCCCCCGCCTCCAATTCCTTTCGCTTGGCCATAGGCACCGCAAAGCCCAGCTACTACAAAGAAGCATGCGAAGAAGCATACCCACCGCTGTTCGGCATGTAGCTGGCACACACATCACATCAGGTCGGGGAATGCACAAAATGAATTAAAAGCGGGGCACATAAAGTCGACATGGCCATCGCTCATCGTATTGGAATGGGCACCACATTGTCTTTGTCCAGTCCGTTTGTCCGGTTTCGGTTTATTGTTGTTCCTGCTCCTGCTATTGCTGCTGCTACAAATGCTCCCCAGTGCGCCGTTAAGAGCATAAAGAGCACTAAACTGCTGCCGGCCATGAATTATGCTTTAATTGTGCGCACAATTTAAATAACTTGAAGGAACACACCGAAAATTGTGCGCCCTAACGTTGGCATTGTTGCATTAATTGGCCAAAACAGAGAGAGCTTATTATTTCGATCAGTTAACTTTAATGAAGCCATACTGTGTTTGTGGTTGTGTATTGCAGTTTTGTCTTGAAAGGCATCTCCAATCAGACCTGCTCGTCAGTCTGTCCTGCTGTCTGTTACTTTGTCTGTCAGTTTCTTGCTCGTAAGACATCTTGACCATGCCCAGCAATTAAGAGCTACGCAATTCATTTAAGAAACCTGCGAAACTAGAGTATTTAATCTCCGACGTGCCGCAGTTGTCAGTTCTTTCTTTTCTACCCTCAAGTTTAGTAAAATTTTGATTATGTTCACGTTTACCAAATTTAATAAAGCCAAATCAATTTTTTAAATATTTTCTATTTTGCTTATCGAACTATTTTGAATATAAATTCTGTACATTCTTAAAGGTAAAAGTTTTTAATAAAGTTAAGGTAAGTTGCTCACAAGAAAATGTATGAACAATATTTGAAAACTTTGTTAAAACTTGAAAAAGTTGTTATACGTTTGGCTGCTTACCTTAACATACCCAAGTCGTGAATACTCTTTTGGGTAGTGTATACAAAGTTAAAGGCAACACAAATCTAACAAATGCGGCAAATAAAATGTTAGCTACTCTCGTATATTTTACGACTGAATGCGCAAACATTTGCGTTTAGTTCTTTATGAGAATTAAAATTCCTGCACCTGTTCGCGCAGTTTTGCTTACCCCCCCCTCCGGCCCGCAGGCAGTCCCTGATAGCTTAAGAGCTGGCTCCTTAAATGCCAAGACGCAAATAAAAACTTAATGCAATGCGCGAGCTGGGCTGCGTGGGTGTGTGTGTGTGTGTAAGTGTGTGTGTTGGGGGGAGGCAAGTCATTCGCCTAATGAATGCGCCAAAGTGAAGTGCGCAAAATTGAAAAAGCACAGCGAAAGAAAACGCTGCAAAATGATGAAAATGAAGCGCATTGACAGCAACAGGCGCAAAATCTGAATAAATAATACACAGAACGACAAAAAAAAATCAAACGGAGAAGGAAGAGAACGGTGAGAAAGAAAAGCAGAAGAAAAGTTATCCAAATGGCAAAGCAGTAAAGAAAAGAAAAATATTGAAATGCTGATTAAGTTTACTTTACGCTGATTTGCTTTTGGATTCAAATGCTGCCTTAGCTTTGGCTTAATTTTAACGCCCTGTTGGCTGCTGGCCGCAATCAACAAAGCTGCCGGAATGCAAAAGTCCAAAGAATCAACCGCTTAATTGTTGCTGCCAGACGCAGAAATTAAAGAACTGTTTAGTCTGAAATAGGGGCGTGAATCAAACCGGAAATTCAAATGAACCGAAGCGAGACTTGAACCAAAACAAATTGTTTTGCAAAAGTATAATAATAATTTAAAAATATTCGAAAATATGTGACAACTTTGCGAATGAAGCAACACCTGATTTTATAGCTGTTGAAAATCAGGTTCATGAAGCAAACCTGAAGGCAGGCAGTTGAAACGAATCAGTGTTAATTTTTTATTATGTTTGCAGTCCTAGCAAAAGCTCTCCTTATCTGCTGCTCTCTCTCTTTCTTTCTCTCTCTTGTGTACTCTAAATCATAACCATAACTCGTTTCTGGAATATAGAGATAATGTTGCATAAATAAATGTTGCACTTAAAGTCACAAGAACTTCTTTAATAGATCTAGTGGGATTTGTAGAATTATATGCAGCTGGTTATCTCTGGCTGTCACATAATTTACCTCACTCTTATCATACCCGCTTTACACTGGCTATAGCAAAGTGCAATGAAAATAAATGTTACGCAACAAATGTTAATTCAATGACTGAATGTTAATTTGGCTACACACAGCTCCCAGCTTATTCCTGGGAGCGGCATTGGCAACAGCTTGCGCTCATTAACTTTGGCTACAAATATGAGCTCGTGTGTGTGTACTTGCGCGTGCGTGTGTGTGTGTGTGAGTTTTTGAAGGTTGCGGCCCGGGGTAACATCCTCTTGTTTGCCTCTCAGTAGTAACAAATCAAGCTGAGATCGGGACACGTGTTGCTTTGATATTTGATGAGCAAAAGTTTCGTCCCTCCCTCTCTCCCTCCCTCTCTCCCTCCATCCCTCCCTCACAGTGCCTAACAAAAGTCAAACAAAAACAAAGTTTTTACCAGCTTTGCATGTATATTGATGTATGTGTGCATATGTGTGTGTGTGTGTGTGTGTATGTGATAGCAATTATAGTAATTGCTTAAAGTGGCGCTTCGTAGAGTCCTGGCCAGGATTTATGGCCCGTTCGGCGGCTCATTAGCATAAAAATCAGATTACTTAACTCATAATGTGCATATTTTAAAATATATGAATGTCCCTTGGCTTTTTTTTTTGTTGCTCCTGTGTTTTGACTGGGCTGTTTACTTTATATATTTTTTTCTTCTGGTTTATCTCATCTTTGCTTGTTGATTCAAATGAAATATATTGTTATGGCAAACACGCAGGACAGCCGGGACATTGAGCAAGGACCCTGGGGGCGTCTCTCTGCTTGGCAGCTTTATTAATTTATATTGTTGACTTTTATCAGCGGCGGCCCAATGCGCGGGCATGTCAATGTCAACGCTGTGTCGCCTTGCCACGCCCCACCCCGCCACCGCGCACCACCCACCTGACGCCTTATCAGCAACACGTGTAATGAATGCCTAAACTGTCATTATCACCTTCTGGCGCGTGTTATGTTTTTCGGTTGTCATGTCAGCAAATATTGTGTAAAGATATCCGCGCCTACACGACCCGCACCCCAAGACTCACAAGTAACAAGAGCCGCCCGTCTGTGGAGCAGACTGCGGGCAGCGTGCTCCTCATGCTGCCAAAAATTTACACATATCAACATTTAAGTTGCCGCACACACACACGCGTATATGTGGGTGGGTGTGAGTGTGTGTGTGTGTTAAGTCTTGAGAAGGCAACTCTGGCCGGATGCATTTCTGGTCGGAAATAAGTTAAAGACGTGTTTTGTGTAGTCACAATTTCAAGATGGGATTCACTTCAAATTTATTCTCAGCTCGTTATGAAATATGCTAGGCGGAAGTGGGAGAAAGAAGAAGGAGAACAAATATGTTCCTTATGAAATTATATTTCAAATTTAGGTGGTCCTTAGAATCTCATGGCCTGAAAGGTAAGGCATGCCGATAAAAATCGACTTCAAAGAAAACAACTTGATCTGCTTTTGGGTGCATGTAATATTTAATTTTGCTGCAGCCTGTTTTCATAGCACAAATAATGGCACAACTTTATTATACCCTATATCATAAACGTTTTTTATATGCGCAGAGTATATTATGACGCATTCCCCTTAACTGGCAACGCGAACAATATCAACTCGATCGGAGCTTCACGCTAAAAATAAAAATTTCAATAAAACAAAAGAGTCTCCTTATCCACAAGTGTGTCACTTGCACGTTACCCAACTCACTTTTGAGACAATTATCTGTGGCAGTGTGGCAGGTGTTGGTTCGCTTCGGGCTGCCAGTTGGTTTCTTCAGTTCCATTACTCATACGCCCCGTTGTGCGTGTGCGTGTGCGTGTGCCTGTGTGCGCGTGTGTGTGTGAAGGGTAAACAAGCTTATGAAAAGCCGCACGCTTGCAAATTTTCGCGCTCTTGTTTATATTTATGCGCAGGCACAGCTACCGCAACAGCAACAACAACAACGAAGGAGAACAATAAGTATAACAACAAACACTGCAGGAACAACAACAACAACAACTCCAAACACCTCACGCAGTGCGCATTGTTGTTGTTGCTTGGCCTGTCGTAGACGACAGAGCAATAAGTCATAAAAAGAAAAAACTTGTAAAGGGCTCTTAACTTTCACTTTCATCTTTGTGCTGTGTTACTCCATTGTAGCCGAGCGACTTGGTTCGCCGACTGAATGACCGAATGGCCGAATGACTAAATGACTGAATGCCTGACGAGCCGTCCTCATTCTGCACTTGGACGGCGCTTAACTTTTATGGTGGCCGGCCCAGGACGAAGCCACTATATTTCGAGCCGGTCGCATGAATAGCCAAGTTGCGATTACAATGCCAAGGCAGCGCGCCTAGTGTGTGTGTGTGTGTGTGAAGAGGGGTTAGGGATGGGAACCGGGAACCGCGAACCGGGGACCGGGGACCGACGGGCGGTCGCATAAATAATAAGAAAGCAAATGTAAGTGATGGACTTTATTTTAATATTGGCCGCGAACGCCCGCATTGCGTTCGCGTCCGCGTTCGCCATTGGCATTCACATTTTTTTTAATATTAAGAAATTTTCGTTTTGCTTAACATAAGTATATATTATATTTTCCCTTGCTGCCTTTGTTTTGTGTTGCTATTTATTTTTTTTTTGTCGATGTTTTCCTGAAGGCTTTTCCGCTTAAGTGAAATGAAATGACTGGACGCTTTATGAGATATCTGCGCAGCGCTAATGAAAATATGTTTCGAATGTAAATTGGGACATTCGCTGGGGCTTTTGGACTGGTTTTTACGACCAGACGGATGTTGTGTCTTTGGCCTTTGGGCCGCAACCATTTCCGGCGCCTAATGAATTTGTCAATGCCTGACCCACATTCATTCGGACGCCGCTTGGGTCCCAGCTTGGACCAGACAGACGCCCGCCTTATCTTCGGTGCTGAGTGAGGCCAACTGTGAGCTGGACATGCTACCCTTTTCAATTTGCTGATATGTACAATTAAATGTGTCCCACTGTGATAATCACAAGGCACAAGACACAAACGAGCCTACATTCAGATGTGGTCAACCGTTGCCCTGTCTTTGTTAGCCTAGCGCTATCTTTAGTCCTTGTTACCCGAGCCATTCAAACCCTCTAAAAGGTTTATTAGTTTTGCTACACAGCACGAGTCCTGGCAATCCTGCTCAATTAGAAACAAAATCTCGAACCTAAGTGTTGGTTGGGTATATTATTAGTCGGTGCAGTTTATCATTTGCAGACCTGCGACAGCAGCAACAGTGTTTTTCTCTACAATGGCAATCGCATGTAAGAGTCCTGGACAGCGCGGGCCGAATGCTCGGCTCGTTATCGCCGCCAAGTTGCGCGATGCGCCATAAATCTTTTGCCTGATTTATGTCGCAGCTCGACATTGGCCTCAAATTTATCGCAGCAGCAGGTCGATGATAGCTGCGCCCAAGTCAGAGCCACGGTCACAGCCAATGTTGTCCTGGCTGGCGACAGCAGTGTCCTGGGCATGACCGCCTTTTGTAAATGGGCCGTTGGCTGACATCCTTTTGCAACGTGTCGGCCGTCTTTAAGGGAAACTGCCACCGCAAGCAGCCAAGTGTGCGTGCTTGTATGTGTGTGTGTGTGTGTGTGTGTGTGTGTGTGTGTGGCCGGCTCGCATGAGTGTCCTGCGAGTGCGCCCAACTCAATGTCTGTCGCCGTGTGACTGAGCTTAATTATCATTGCCGCGAGTTGGCGCCTCGGTCGCGCCTCGATGGCATTTTGTGTGACTTCTGTCGGAAATTAATTTCCTTTCGGCTCGTTCACACTCGCGCGCTCGCATACACACACACACACACACGGAGAACACTCGCATATACAAGGATATGCGTGCAGTTGCTCAATGCTCAATTGTTTACTTAGTGTGAGTGGAAATGCTTTCGCTCAGCGTTGTATTTGCGTTTAATTTTGTATGAATAACGGAAATTCGCGGCTTTCCGGCATTTTAAATTGCCATTAAAGTGCTGCAGGCAATTGCAACATAGACACACATACACACACATCCACGCACTTTTCACACAACAAAGACAATGCTTTGCGGCTGCGGTTAGCGGTCATTTGTGAATTGTTAAAATTTAATAACAACGTTGAATGCAGATCTATTTAACAAATTGCCCGCAAATGTAGGCAACAAAGTTTAAAGTGTTTTTCTAGCACGCGCTCACAAGTAGGCAACACATTTTAAATTTGGATTTGCTTGGGTTTCGCACAAAAGTAGGCAACAAAAACAGTTTGACACAAAATGAAAAATGAGTTAAGCGCAGGCAATTCATCAAAAAGTGACTGCGATTGAATATACGCGGGTTGTTTGTTAAGTAACCAAAAACCCGCCACATCAGACGAGTTTTTACACTGTATTTGCTTACAATCTGACTAAAATTACATGGGAAACGGCAATAAATTCATGCAAACTGTCCAATTTGCAATGTAATTCGAAATTGAAGGAACAATTAATTGGGCTGTGGCAGGAGCAGCTTTTTGCAAGTTGCCAACCTGGTTGTGATAAGTAGCGCATCTCTAAAATTGGCCGTAAGTTGCAACATCTTTTGCTGTGCAAATGATGTGGCCCAAAGGAGCTTATTGCGAAAGCCACTTACGCCGCAAATTAAAGCCAAGTCTGCAAATATACAACTCGTTGTGCATGTCCTTTCCTTTGAGAAGTAGCATATTTGATTATGCTTGGCTGTGCAAATGTGCCAGAGCGTCTCGACGACAGCTGTGTGCCGCTTATTGCCAATTATTGTCCATAAATTGCGCATTTATGAGTCGACATACGGCCAGAGAGTTGTGTGCTTGTGTGGGTGTGTTTACCTTTTTCGTGGGCGCCGCACAAATATGCTCGTATTTTGTGTCTAATGTGGCCCATTAACAGTCTCAGCTCCTAGCCAAATGAACAGCGCTCGAGGCACGGCAATTGTTGCACTGACTTCTGTTGCTGATTGCCTTCAGACGAAGGCTGTGCAAATATTTGGCCAGAGGTTAGCCACTGCCGATAGTCTTGGGCACTAAACTTGACTTTATCGATGCCCAAACATAGCAGAAGCAGAAGAGATCATAGAGTAAGGTGTGCTTGAATAAGGGATGACCTATAAGAAACAATTTATAATATAATAATATATATATTGTTAAAAGCGAGTTGAGAGAATAGTATTTGGTCGATTAAACGTTCTTGATAGTGTAGTTAACTTCAACCCCTATACACTTGATTTGTCTATACTAAAGGGTAACATATTCTCGAGGCATTAGTTTAATTGCATTATTGTGCGGCTTTGTGTCGGCTTAAAGTCAGGCAGCTAGCGCTGATTTGTTTTGCCAGCGTCAATCCTTCCCACTCTTCCCAACGCCCGTTGGGAAGTAAATCAATGGGGCATATGCGATTGGATGCAAGCAAATCCCGCGCCAATCGCAGCGCACAACCCAGTTCAAAGTAAATCTATGCATGGACGCCACTTTCTGCGCACATTTTTCACATTAACTGGCCGCGTCGTCGACGTCGCTGTCAGTAATTTTGTATGCACAGTCAGCTGGCAGGACAACAAATCACTATCTGTGGCACAGCAGGAACTGGAAGCCAGCCAGTGCGGAGCACTGCAACACCAGATAAATAAACAGTTGCGCTTCGACTCGTTGATAGATCGACAGACGATTTCAGTTTGTTGGCGCGAAATTGCATATGGGGGCGTGTGGGGCGTGGCTGGCAAAGGACATGATAATGCGTTAGACGGTTCAGTCAGTCAACAATAACAAGTGAAATTGTTGGAGTCGTGTGTAGAAAAGCTAAACATGAATAAAAGCGCAGTTAGAGCCATATTAAAGACATCTACAGCACTGGATCTATAGGTTATCTCGATAGTTTTCTGTTTACATAATCGTTATACGCAATAAAATCGCTGCGTATCACCCAGCCACGCCCCTTTCAAGCATTGTGCATAGAGTATTCAAGAATTTAGAGCATGTGCCGTCGCCAGCTCGGAAGAAATTTAACTTATTTTTCACATTTCCACGCTAGGCATTGAAGGATCTTAGATGCATAGACGCTTCCTGTTGTTCGAGTTGATTTCCGCCTTTGCATAAGCTTTACTTTCGATTTTGTTTTGTGCTCAGTGCATGAAGAGAATCTCATTGGGAGCATGCAGCAGGAGCTAGCTGAAGGCATGCCTTACGTTTCTTGCATTTCTCAGTGTTCGACTTTTGCCTTGCTCAAGTTTTATGCAGAGTTTTTCGTTATCATGTTCTTGATTTATGAAACTGTTTTTATTATTTTCATATTGTTCGAGCAACGGGCGGTCTAAGCAAGACGCCTGCTGCCCACGCCCCAGCTCTGATTTCAGAAATCACAAGAGTTTTTTCTTTCCGTATCGTTCCTCTTGTTCTGCCAAACCATCTTCATCCCATTCCTCACATTCAGTTGCTACATCGTTTTTTTGTGCGTTGCACCAGAAATTCGTATTCTATTCTGATGGCCATGGTTGCAAACTTTCCTGCAGATTAGAGAGGGGCAAGCCGAGGGGTAAGTGCTGTGGAAGGGTTGTAAGAGTTAGTGCAGTGCATGGCGTGCACGATATTTCTTACAAGTTCTCAAATTTGATTTTTGCTGTTTGTTGTGGAATTTGAAATGATTATGGAGCATTTCATCCCACCTACCCAACCAACCCGTTGTCCCTTACTCGGCAAAAGTTGCATTATGCGCTTTGTTGGTCAACAAGAATTTTTGGCTGTTGAAAGTTTCTGGCCAAAAACGGCTCCCATATGAATAATGCATTCATGCGGCTGGCAGCTGCACCACCACCACCACCAACAGCATCAACGTCAACAGCAACAATCTGAGCTTAATTTTGAGAAAATTTTAATTTTCAGCACGGCAAAAAGCACTCAGAACTCATTTGGCAGCTATTAATGCATCGCTCGAATTGCAGTTAAAGCCAATCGAGCGTTAAATATATTGCCACACAGCAAAATCTGAGCGGATTGATCAACTAATGCATTAATTTTGAATATTCTGTGCATTCAAAATAAATTGAAAGAGATTTAAACTGATGCCAAAGCTGTGGATATTGATTTTACAATTTGAGCAGCAAATTTTGATAAATATTATTATTATGATGCATTTGCATTATAATTTGTCTGTACTGAAGTATCTTATCCCTCAGTGCACGTATACCCTGTAATAACAATTGTATATTGTGCAAAGTTAAAGCAATCAAGAGCGGCTGCCAACTGGTTACAGGGTATTTTCTAGGCTAGCACACTTGAGAAACAAGACTTATTAAGAGTAGTATTGGCTGGCATCGGCCACAAAATATGATAAACCGTTTCATAAAACTTAATTTCATTTTATTTCAATTACTTATATCTTCAGAGCTGCACAATTTTGTGTCTATATTTGTTTGAATTTTAAGTCAATTGCTTGGTTACTAATTGATTTGAACACTAAAGTAACTTAATGAAAGTTAAATTCCGTATAAACTATGTTGAAATTGAGGCTGGTTGCGGGCTGCTATAGAAATAGAAAATGCCTGTGGCAATTGTTGACATTCCTTGTAGCAGCAATCACAAATACACTTGTCCTTTGCACACAGTCGCCCGCTGCCCACCGCTAACCCGGCCCACGATTCGCTTGCCACACAATGAAATATTAATAAATTCCATTAGGAAAGAAAACACACTCGAGCGCACAGCAAAACATCAATGGCAACAAGCGTTGAGAATTGTGGCATTGGGAATGGGAATGGGAACTGGAGCTGGAGCACCGAGCTGGGAGATGCTGATGGAGATATTTGAGGCATCGTCATCTAACAATCACTAACCGCCACGATTCCGATTCTGATTCCAATGCCGAATGCGATTCGTCGAGTCTGTATTTGATTGTATGGCTCGGCGGCAACATTTTCCTTAAGCCACGCACACACAATTTTCAATTGAAGTGGCTGCCGGGACGCCTTTTCCAATTCAATTGGCAGCATACTTCTACAAATACATCGATCAGATGAATGTCTATGGTGTATAGAGACATTTATAAAGCATTTCTAAGTGCCCATGCCATAAAAGAGTTGCTCGACTTTAACTCGTTTCTATGCAAATGTTGAATTTATTAAGAAAAATAGAACAATTTAATTGGTAATTTTAGTTTAACTGGCGCTTATCGGCCATGGCTCGAATGGCACGTGCGCACTTTAAATGCCAGCAATAAAAATAATATTTGATTTCTCAAATGACTGAGCCACCCTTTCCCTACAGCACATTCGCTGCTCTGTTAAAGTCGTGCTGTGTACGCAGTTTTAGGCAAATGCGCTTGTGTTAACATGCCCAACACGGGCACGGCAGGCAGTCCGGACGAGGCAGGCTGCAACAGCAGCAGCAGCAGCAACAGCAGGAGCAGCATCAGCAGTTGCAATTAAATGCTAATGGCGTGTGAAAGCCAATTTTGAG
Source organism: Drosophila ezoana (assembly GCA_035045725.1). NCBI lineage: Eukaryota > Metazoa > Arthropoda > Insecta > Diptera > Drosophilidae > Drosophila > Drosophila ezoana. The sequence continues at coordinate 16,538,532 of JAWNOU010000177.1, read as the reverse complement.
AAGTATACACAGAGAGAAAACGAAGTGTACTAAGTGCAAGGCAATCGTACAGCTAATTTGTGGAGTGCCCGAAGCGACTGAACGGGCTGCGGGCGGAGGCCAGAGTACATTGACAATGGCCATTCAAGTTGCGCTTGAGTGGCTTTCAGTGCTGGCCAAAAGTCGTAGCATACTTTGCAGCGCACTGCAAAGAGTTCAGTTTGTTAATACTCTCGCAACTATTGTGAAGTTTTGCAGACATCCCCGCCTGCCCGCCCCAAATACCAATTGATTGGGGCTCTGTGTTTTTGTAGGGCGGGCTTGGACAGCCTTTGTCTACGCGCTGGCATTCGTTTAATTGCTCAAAGCAAGGGCAAAGCAAAGCTGCGCGCATATTTTGGACTGGCCGCAATGAAACCTTTTATTATAATTTAGGCAAGGCACGCGGCTGGCCAGCGGGGGGCGAGAGATGAAGCCGCTGGAGCGAAAACCACTAACCCAAAGAGACCCCCAATGTGCGTGTGTGTGTGTGTATGCGTGTGTGCGTGCGTGCCAACGTTCATTGATGTTGACCCAAACTAAAACCGCAAATAACGCAAAACACAAACAGCAACAACGATTACAACAACAACTAGTGAGGCGCAATGGGCGTGGCAAAGATCACAGCAACAACAACAAGCATCAAATTATGTCAGAATCCAAAGCCACAAACAATTAAACAAAATTGCAAATTAGACGTTATTTAGACCAACAAACTGACTCCACAGTTGACAACAAGAAATCGACCAACCAAGCGACCAACCGACCGACCGACCGCCCGTCCGCCGACCGACCTACTGGCCACGCCCCATTTGCGGTTGCTGCACAGTGTGGAAATGTCCATGGGAAGGAAGTGTAGGAAATTGCCTATTTGCAATTGTAATTTATTCATGTGGTTTAATATGCCGTGAAGCGGCTGGGCTCCAAACAAAGCGCCTCCAAATTGAGCAAAACAATAATTTTCCCCATCAGAATTTACTCCACACTCCCCCCACCCCGTGTCCCTTTTCCGCATCTTTCTATTCTTTGTTTGACATTTGGTTTGACTAATGACTCGATGTCAAGGTCAGCCGGATCATCGTCATGATTATTGCTCTCGCTGGGTTTCAATTACGAGCTGCGCCCAATTTGGCCAAATTAACATAAACTTTGACAAAGGATGCCAAAAGTTATGTGGGATCAAAATCTGTAACAGAAAAACTGCGGATTGAGTGGGTTAAGCGAATTGATTTGCAGAATGGTTCGTTAAATTTGAATATGTATGTCAATTAAGCCTAGTTTATGGCCCTGAGAACTGTCGAAGAAATAGTTAAAATATAAGAAACTATACGTTTCCTTAAGAAAAAAGTAAATATAGGTTCAGGCCATGAACAAAATGGTATAGCCTATAAAAATTGGTTTATTTTCGCCATAAATCCGAAAAATGAGGGCCCAAATGCTTATCAATATAGAATGCAGATGGCGTCGGCAAGTATAGATTCCAAAAAATGTTGCATCAATCTAGAAATCAGCCTGTAAATAAGTTGGATACGCTTTTAAATAAAGATTTTTGACAGCCTGAAGTCTAGAAAGAAAACATTTGCTACGAATTTGCCTACGCCTGCAACTTGATCTGAGTTTAGCTCTTCAAATGTTGAACAAATTGAAATGAATGCGAAATCCTGATGTTTTTAAAGTACCAATTGCATACGAGACACTCTTTTCATTCACCAGTTGCCTCGCCTTGTCATGCTCTTAAGCTGCCATTCAGCAGGTTTCTTTTTTAGGTGGCAAAGCAATTTAAATTGGCCACAATGGACGGCTCGTTGCAACTAACTGTGGCTACTTACTCGTACTTGCTAAGTCTGCTAATCCTGTGCCCACTAAATGGACTATAGATTGCACTTTTATGTCACAACATTCAGGCAAATCGTTGGCCATTTAAAAAGGCTTAAAGGCAGCGCACGATTGCACACACAAGCACACACACACACTCACACACACACACTCACACACACACTCACAGACCACGCTCACACATTTGATTAGAAAGGACAACAAATTTGCTTTGGCTGATTGGCAAGGCCAAAACTCTCTGCCATATCTCCTGCTGCTGCTGCTGGTGCGGGTGGTGCGGTTGCCTGGCACAATAAATGAGAGTCCATTTGCGTACGCCCATGCGGAAGATCAGCGCACGGAACAGAAAATAGAGTACGAAAATTGTTTTGGCTGTCAAATTACGTAAACATTGTCATAAATGAAAAATTCATTCAGCAGCCGCCGTCCTCGTCGCCGGTTTTCATTTGCTGTCGCCGTAGCAAATTTGTCAATCTCGTCGAGCCTTTTTTTTTTGCCGGCAGCCAGCGACAGGCTGCGAACTGGATACTTGGGCTTGGGCTTTGGCTTAGTCGCCGTCGGGCCTCACATGAGCTTTGGCTTTGCTTTTGTTTTTCGTTCTTTGGATGTTGGCGCTGTTTTGTTTACATTACTGCAAACCAGCAAATTGCCAGCGTTCTCTTTTTTTTTTCTTCTTGCTGGTTTTCATTTTCGATGCTGCCTTCTTCCGATGGCGAAGCATGTGGAGCCGCGTCTAAGTCTGTCCCGGTCTGTCCGCAGGCGCGACATATTAATTATTCATTTCGATTTTTGGTTTGCCAACAGCCTGTTCCCTTTGCGGGCGTAGAGCTGCCCAGAATTGAGCACTGGGCTGTGGGCGTTCGGGTTTTGGGCTGGGCTGGGCATTGCCTCCTTGGTGCTGGGAATCCGCACGGGTTGCCGACAAACGGAGCTGCTTGTGATTTATAAACACGCGCGCGCGCCGCACTTTGGTGATTTACTGCAAATTGCTTTATAATGTTATATAAATTTTGTTGCTCATGTTGTTGCTGTTGCCTGCTTTTGAATAATTATAAAAGAAGCAAAAATGCCAGACAACAAAATGGTTAAGAGGCACGCCAAATGCACTTTGAACTCTCGACAGATTAAGTATACGCCACGCTCTTTTGGGCTGCCTATCAACAGCTTTTTACGCTCGCCGGCTGTAAATATGGCGTTAATCCGTTAATTTGAGCTGTGTGCTTTTTTGCATAGACTTGTTTATATACTTTTATTAAAATATTAAAAGCATGATAATTTTATGAATTGTGCTTAATGAGGCTTAAGCCCATTTGGGATATCATTTGTCAATTAAAAATTAATTGAATATATGCAATTTAATGACAGCAGCTGCTAAAATCTAACGAATTTATTTAACAAATTAAATTGAAAGGCGTTCTCAACTATTTACGTGACTAGCTTAAAAAATAATATGCATGAAATAAAAGCAATTTATTGATTTGCAGCGTAAAAGTATTTTTGAAGCATTGCTCCGGGAATGAGAAAAAAAAACGGTCGAAATGAAAGCAAATCTGTGTCTGCTTCAGATTACATGCATACGAGTTGAGTTTTATGTAAATTTCTGTATGGCTGATTTTGCCCTCTTTTATTATTATTCTATTTTTTTTCTACTTTGCCTTGGGCTATGCCTTTTTTTATTGTATAAATTTTTCGTAGCTGAAAATTAGAAATGTTCCACCGCGTTCAACTTCACTGACAGTGCGTGGCAAATTGCTTTTCGAAGTCTAAAGTCTGGCCCACACACACATGCGAAGGCCGTGCATACACCCACACACACACACACACACACACAGGCACCCACACACATAGAGAGGGGGATACACACACATAAACCAATTGCTAACAATAATAAAATTCCGTTTTTTGGGCTTTGCTGCGCCGTTTCCGTTTCCTAACAATAAGTACAGTGCACAGTGACTGGTTGGGCGGATGCAGGGGCCTCGCAGTGAGGGGTGAGGGGTGAGGAGTGTGTAATTTGCATGAACAGACAACGACACATAATATCCATGCATTAGAATTATGCCCATTGCCGAGCCAAATGGCAAATAATGGCAGCCAGTGCCGGAAAAATGTACTAGATAAATCCAAAAAAAAAAAAAAAATCGAAAATGTTCACATGTTGCGTATTGCGGGGCAAAGGGGCAGAAGAATCAAATTTGTATAGCTGAGTGTGCACATGGCGTATGCGTAATAAATATGCCCGACTCTCATTATTTTGACATAAATGCCGGCGAATCGATCATCCAGCGCCGTTGCACATTCAAAATGATTATGGTGCATAATCAGTGTGCAAATAGCGGGTGGGGCGCAAACGGGAGCTAACAATTACCTTAATTACGTTTCAAACTTTTAACAGGATGGCATGAGGGAACGAAGGGGAGCTTTTAAGCGAGATAAGTGAAAATAAGTTACTATTTTGGCAAATTAAATTGCAAAGCTGCTGCTACTACTGCTGTGGCTGGAAGGGAGGCGTGGATGGTGTAGCTGGGTCGGGCCAAAAATCGTGTAATAGAAAAATAAAAGGCAAATGCTGCCACAATGGAACCACCGGCCATTGGCTATATCATTATGCAGGCGGCGTGCGCCATTATCGTTTTGCTCTCATTTCCGTTTTGGACTTTTCGTTTTTTGGTTTTTCACTTTGCAGGAAGCGTGGCGGAGGCGTGCCAATGAGTGCATTTGACTTTGAGGCAGCTGCCTTTGCTGCTTCGTTGCCAGCTGCTGCTCACCTACATTTCAAGCATTTTTGTCACAGCAATAACTTTCATGTCAGTCCACTAAACAGAACTTAACTGCTGCTCCTACGCCCTGTCTCCCGTTCCTGCCCCTCTCTCTGTCTTTTCAGGCAAGCGTCGCGCATAAAACAGAAGCTGGGCAATAGAAACGGCAAACAGCGCACTACTTTGCCCGGAGCCAAAACAGAGTTGCCTTTTGTGCCCGTCTGGCAATTGGCCAAGTTAATAAAGAGCGTTAGCGAGCGCGCCGGCAGACGCCGATAATGACGTTGCTGCAGCAGCAGCTGCTTCTGATGTTGATGATGACGCTGCTAACTTGGTTATTGCTGCCAGCATAGAAACTGTCAGGCAGGCAGCCAGGCAGACAGCCAGACAGACGGAGCTAAAACAAAAGCGTTCCCCGTTACGCCCAGCCGACCGCCGACCGCCGCCGCGGCCCCCTCGTTCCGGTCCGGGCCAGGACCAGGCTTACTGCATTTCCGGTTGTTGTTCCTGCCGCCGCTGTCGCCAACATCGCCATGCCACTCCATATGGCCCAGAGCATCTGCGTGGCATGGCTGCTGCTACTTGCTGTGATTATCCTGAGCGGTAAGTGCCCATAGTATGGCCCAACTTTTGTTCCACTGTATTCATATTTATGCCAGCGCTGGCCAAAGACTTTAGTTAAGTTAAGTTTCGCTTTTATTGTTGCCGCAGTTAATTGTTGGCATTTGTTTGACGGCAAATGCTTTGCAGGCCCCCAAGCTGCTGCCAGGCGGGGAAAAGCTGGCAACTGCAGCGCCAACAAATGAACGGGATTTTGTTTCAATTAACAATTAGTTTGCACAAAACTTTTGCTGTAGTTTTGGGGCCAAAGTTACCGCAAAAGCTGTTGGTCATGCCATATTCCATTAAATAAAATAATGTTGCGTATACGCCCTGCGGCCAGCGCTCGTCGCCAAACTGCAAGGCAAAAACTTGGATACATGTACATCATACAAAATGCTGAGTAAGTTAAAATAACCGAATTCATATAAATATCCGCAAGATACAAATGCAGACGAATGGCAAATTACATGCATGCAAAATGAAGCAAATCTGATAAAGTTGCAGTCGAAAAATGGAACAAGTAAAAGGAAACGAGGCGAGGCGAGGCGAGCAGGCAAACTTTTGTATGTCTGCTCGAGTTGCTACATAATTTAGAGGCCAATTATATAACAGCTTTATATGTGATTTATATGTGCACGTTGAAAAGTCAGTGAATATTTAATGTTAACTCAAAACAAAGAGGGAATGTAAGACAAAAGGAATATTTTGTAGATCCTTTGAATACTCCGGAATACCGATAAGAAATTGCAAAATAAAAATATATTGTTTACACTTGCCCACAGCACTAAAGCAATTAGGACTCTATCTGAGAAATCTTGCCTGGCAATTATGATAGAACGTTTTATTTGCTAACAAACATAGATGCAATGCAATTGAGCATGTGCATATTTGGCCTGGGGTTTTATTTGAATGTGTTAAAACTAAACAATGTTTCGTGACAGTCAAGTTTTAAAGCATTTAAATGGCGTGCGGCCATATCAATGAAACTTGCATGCAAATTGCGCATACGCCACGTGCTCCCAGTTGATTGCAACAAATTAACAAATGGCTTTGTTCATATAACTGTGCATTAGTTGGGCAAAATGGAAAATGCAAAAGACTAACACGATTTAAACGCTCAACAATACTTTGAACATGATTAAGGCCTGGCCTGATATCTGTAGCTGTTGCAGAACGACAACAACTTATTTAATTAACAATTTCCACGGCAACGGCAAGAGCTGCAACAACCACAAGGCCGATTCTTAATACATTTGATTTATGCTTAACGTGCGGTAAATTTATTGCAACTACAGCAACAAATAGCTTTGAACGGTTCAATGGAACAATTTAAAAAATGCTCGAATTAATTGCATTTACAGCGCACATAAAAACAGAGAAACTGCAAAAATAAAAAAATGGCTCAACACATATTTCAAAATTCAATTAAAATAAAATAAAATAAAATGAAATGAAATGAAAAGGGCCTGCCGACTGCTGCGACACTATGCAATTTCCGCTTAAGGGCGCGCCAGGTGGGCATAAAAATAATTAAAGCGCAACAAAAACAAACATTGACAATAACGCCGGCAGCTTCCGCTTGATGTTGACAACGTTTTTTGTTTGTGTTTGCATCGGTTGGTTTTTGCGTCCGATTGAATTACAACTCCGTTCTAAATATATTTACAAAAGACAACAACAATCAACAATAAACCCCGTTTAGAAAAGCAAAGGTGTGTGTGCGTGAGCTCAATTGATGGACAATGGACAGCTGGCAGCGGGCAGGCGTCGACTCCCAACAGGTCAGCTGGCGAATGTCAATTTAATTAGCACATCCAACGCTTTTAACGCAACTAAACGCAGAGGGAGCCCCGCCCATCAATCAATCAGTCGCTCAATATATCAATCAGCGGACGCTGCCGACAATTTTGTTGAGTGAATTTGTGTGTTTTGTGGCATGAAAAAAGGGCGAAAAATAAGTAGGAAAAGCAACTAGCGCGAGAAAAACTAATTGATAATTGAATGCTCTGCATTTGTAAGAAGATAATTTTTAAAGCTTATTAAGTTGAGTTGCTTTTATAAAAATAATATTTAGGAACGAGCAGCATGGAGCTAGAAAATATGATTTCCAGCTTAAAATGTAAGCCATAAAAAGTGAAGGTGATTTTAAATGGGGCGAACTTTTGTTTCAATTCCAGCTTATGGATGAATAATAAAAGTCATAATTATACATTCTTATTCAAATCTCGTTTATATTTGCCTTACAGCTGCTACTATATTATTTTAAGTCGCAAGTAAATGTGTTTAAGCTATATTCAATCATCTTCAACTCTATATACCTAATAACTCCATACAAATTCCCTTCGTTTTATTACCTTCATCAAGTTAATATACCTTAACTCTGTTTATTCAACATACTCTTCTTTTCGTAATCAATGGAAATGTATATTAGTGCTCGCTGGCAATGTTTTTCAATATTTCCATGCAAATTTTCTATATTGATTATGATTGATTTAGTGAGCTGGCAAAACTGAATATTATTTTTTATGATTCGCCCCTGGATATGGGCGACTGAATGAATATATTATTGTTCGACTGGTTGAATGCGATTGCGATTTGCCGTGTGCAGCAAATTATACAAAGTCCAATTTACGAGCTGTTCGAAGCTCAATAGAAGCAATTTTAATATTAATATTTTCAAGTTGGTCAACTGTACGCGCACACACAACCAAACCTACACACACACACACACACACGCATACACACTCCTGTGCTGCATAGAAATTGCACATATTTGTATAAAACTTGTTTTATTTGTCCAGGCAACCCAAAGTCCAAAAAGAAGTCAAATAAATAAATGCATTGGAATGAAATTCGGCGAATAGTGTAAACCAAACGTGCCAACCCGCTCGGCAACAAGCCAACAAACAACCCCTCCCCTTAAGCGTGGGGGGGCTTGGAAGTGCTGCGCCTGCCTGCGCGCGGTCGATGGTCAAATATTTGCAACAAACTTTTTGGCCTGGCCAAGTCATTGAACGTTGGCTGGCGAACTCAAACAGAGAGCACAGAACAAAAGTTGCACAATTCACGTCGAGTGTATGAAAACATCAGTGTGAATGGACTTACAAAATACCCTGTAATAAATATTTAATGCATAGCCAGATCAATTCTCTTGAAAGCCTGCCATATACGCCTTCAAATATAAATGCTCAGCATACACCACATGAAAAAGTACTGTGAAGTCCCGCTAGCAAGCACCGGCCGGCTGGCCAGGTGGCCAGGTGGCATGCGGCACGGCTCCGGCAGCCAGGCGAAGCATTGCCACGTAGGTAATTGAGTATGAATGTGGAATGTGTCGAAAGCGTTTTTGATATTTGCCAAACAAAACGTTGGCATGGAAAGACGTGAACAAAGAGAGAAAAAAAAACCCCAGACAAGCTGGCCAGGCGGCGCCCGATCTGGGACCTGAACTGCTGTACATCCAGGTAACGTGTGGGTGCCCGCTGGCAAGCAAAACAAGTGGAAAATGAATTCGATACATTATCATGACGTCAAGTCGTGCGTGGTGACTGCCTGGGCTGCCAGGGCCCAACTCGAGGCCAAAGTGGCTGCCAAAAAGTATAAATTACGTGTAATACGGCGCTCCCCATCGATAGCAGCCATTTCTTATGCGGAACACCTGCAGCAGACCAGCTGGCAGCGGCACGGAGACGCTACTGACAGACGGCCAAAGCAAATGTGCGCATAAATGAATTACCAATGAACCGCATGCGATGCTCTCTACGTGCCGCATTTTATTTTCAATTTGGGGCCTGAATGGGGGAGTGGACCATCACTTGGGCGCTAATTTGTGGGCGGTATCCACTTCCAGATGGTCGAACATAGGCGAGTATTTAACCATTTGACAGATGCGCTGCACACAGTACGTCGAGTACACAATTCGACAGCCTACATAAAAGCGCAATTTGCGCCATTATGCGTCGAGTTCCATTTGATTACAACATGATGACATGAACAACAAACACACACATTCCTTTGCGTCTGTCAGAGTTTGTGGGTGTGGCAAGCTGGGGGTAAAAGCAATTTCACTAAATCTGCAATTGTTATGTCGCCTGCTAAACAACTCACTTTGCCCATGGTTGCCACACAAGCTGCCTCTCCAGCGGCTTCTTCCATTTGGGCAGCCATAAAAGCCAAACGTTCTCACACGTCAAATATTTATATTGCATTGCTCCCTTCCACTCTTTCTCATGTTCGCCCTCTCTCTCTCTCTCTCTATAAGCACTCATTGTTGTTCCTGTGCGATATGATTTGGGTATTGATTAAGCGTCAATGGGGAGTTGCCTCTGCTGCTCTTCATGTGCTGCCTCCAATTACTGCAGCGCTTTATATCCCCATGCGGGAGCATGTCTCTACTCGGTTTTACTACATTTTTATGCTACATGGCAAGAAAAAATAGGCAGGAATGCGCAGTAAATCATGCAAAACGGTTTGATGTGCTCTATTAGACAGTTTATAGGCCTAGTTAAAATGTTTATGGGCCAAACTTTACGGTGAACAGCAATTAAACATAATGTTCCTCCTGTTGATCAGGATTAGCCATAAAGAAGTTGTGTAAAAAGAATGAAGGATTGTGTTAGCAAAAAATTAAAGGATGTAGTTCGTATGTAGCTAATTTGTAAGACAAACAAACTTAAGAGGGCTATTTTCAGGCATCTTAAAACATAAAAGAATAATTAAAGGCCTTTTACTATAAATGATATAAAATTAATATTAATAATAAATTCCATGTAAAACTGAAACTACAAAAAGTTTAGTGAGGGTTTAATAATAGTTAAGATAAACATAATTGTTGTTGTCGCTAGTCACACACATTTTACAAGTTCATTAGAGTTTGTTACTTAAGTTTAGGCTTAGCAGAAGGGACTCATCTCTCTGTCTCTCTCACCATGCTTTGTTCTGTCAATCTCGCCATTTTTTCTTTCTCTCGCTTTCTTTCTCCCTCTTTTATTTTTTCATATTTTTTCTCTATTTCTATCCCTCTCTTGCCCTTATTCTTTTTAAATTCATATAAATTGGTAAGTTCCACAGACTTAACCGTTCTCGCTCGCCTATTTTTCGCAGTGTACCTGCCGCCAATTGATGAGCAGTGATTACGCATTTTTGTGTTTATTGGAATGGCGTTTAGTGCCCGACTACGTGAGCAAAGCGCGCACGCACGCACACTCACAAACAAACACACAGAGGCATTCTTTTGGAGGCATTTTTATTTTTTGACTGTTGTCTGCTAGCTGAGAATTCTCATGAGTGCACTTTATGCGCTGCCTCATGAGTCTCCATTGAACAGCACAGAGAAAGCTGTTGAAGGTACATTCACTTCATTTTCAACTGCGTGAATTCGAGCGATGGTCGATTGTGAATTGTTTCACAAAGCGCCTACTCTCTCTGAACCCGCCTATTCCCCTCATCTGCTGCTGCTGCCGCTGCTGCTGCTGTATGCGTATTAAGCAAAGCATTTCCGCTGCAATGTTTACTGTATACAAACAATTTCCGCTGCTAAATCTACCCTGAGCAGCAGATGGCAATATGTAATGCCTGCTCATGGCTATTTATGGCATCGAGTACGCATTGATCCTACGGAAATTTATTGATGAATTTCATTTCATTTCTTTTCATTTCGTTTGGCTCACGCGCACCTCTCGAAATTGCTTTATTTTCATCAGCTTGGCTTTTATCGACAAAGCGAAAGCGAGCATATTGGTTTTTTGTCATGCCCTTCCCCTTGGAAGGTTGCGTGATAGGTCGTGTAAATCTATATTTGCTTCAGTTGAAGAATTTGGAATCAAGATTGCGTAAATCGGAAAATCAATGTCTCTTAATCAATTTCATGCGTAGCCTGCTTACAGCTGGCGTTGGACTGTGAGCGAGTATTGCGCAGTCGGCTACCGATTGCAATATTCTTACATGTTCTCAATTGCTGCTGTAAACCAGAGCAAGGAACACACGATTTCCAACTTTGGCGAGTTGTTTGTTTGCTTTTCATTCGTCAGCGCCAGTAAAGAGTCCAGACATTTATATTGCCGCCCCCAAAGAGGCAGGCAGGCAGGCGGGCAGACATGGTGAAAACGTTGCTGGCATCTAAAGTGGTTGCGATTAGTTTGCTAATGTTGTAATTTCATCATTGGCCACCGTCGCGGCGGCCGCTCGGGCAGCTTAGCTAAACATCATCAGGTACTTGACAGCCTGGAGACCGCAATTTGCTGATGCTGCCAACCATTTGACCAGTTGCCCATTTGAGCCACTGACCAACTCATCGACTCTTCGGATCACCCACTCACCACCCGCTCAACCACTTGGCGCGGCTCAAGTTTTGTTTCGAGTTGCGTTCGCTCTGCACTCAACTTTCGTCGATTCATTGATGTGAGTGGCTTTTTATTTGCGAGAAAATGGCAAATATATTTTTTCTCTACTTTCATTTTTATTTTCCTTTTTTTTTTCTGTTTTCACGTTACTTGAAGAGTTTTTTTTTTTCTATTTTGGGCAGGATTTTTCGTATTGAAAAGGAAATGAACTCATAAAAAGTAATTTGGCCATAATGCTTTGGCCGAGTTAGTTACTTGATTTGCAGTTGCGAATAAAGTTTCGCTTTATTAATTTTGATGTTGAATGTTGCTTTTGCTGTTGTTGTTGTTCTTGTTGCTGTTGTTGTTGTTTTTGTGGCCACTTAAAAACTTGCCTGGTCTGAAGTCTGCAATAAAGCTGAAAAGTTAAGCGCAATATAAAAAAAAAAAATAGCATTTATATATTGTGGCATATTTTATGGCAATTTAAATACCCTTTAGTTGTTTGTCGAATGAGGTATGTTTGTGTTTTTATATTTTCATGTTAATATTATGCACATCCAAGACTTTCCTTTTGTTTTCTATATTATTATTGCTTGGCTTACAGGGTATCGTCTGGTTGTGCCTTTTCATTGTTTTTGTTGCGAATGTCAATTGACTTCACTCAAATTTAATTTGCGTTGCGAATACTTTGTTGCTTATTGACATTTTGAGTTGAATTGTTTTTGACTTTGATCTGCGTTTGCTTTTTGCCGCATATAATTGAACTGACACGTGCTAGACATGGTTATAAGCACGCGTGCTTACAGTTAGCCGCGAGCTTAAATATACACTCGCAAAATACACACTCACACACATACACACACAAGCACACATATACACATGTCGCCAGCAGCGCTTTGAATTGAGTTTCGCAATTCTGTTTTTTTTTTATAGCAGAATTCAATTAGTTGGTAGCGTTTGTGACTTTCTTGTTAACTGATATGATCGCATTTCATTTAATTTGATATGTATTGGTAGTTTTTCATTTAACACCCATGCACAGACACACAGACACGGACACAAACAGACTTATATCGCTTAAAGGCTGCTGTTGGAAAACTTGGAAATGTTGATTGTTTTTCTTTGCTGACTTTTGCCGGGCTGTGTGCGGCTCTGCAGTAAATTGTAAAAATAATTAAATTTATTTACGTTTGCCTTATTTAATTGCCGCAGCAGCTGCGACACTGGCTGCGACACAAGTTCTGTAGCATAACCTAAGGCGCCGCTTACAAAATGGCTGCCACAGCACAAAGCAGAACGCGCCCCCTCCCCCCATCCGCAGCCAGCAGCATCAGTCACGAAATGAGTGCGCAAAGTAAAAGCATATAAATGAATAACAAATAATCAAAATAAATAAATAAACAAATGCAAACTGAAATAGAGTTTTCACCCGAAAATAAAAGACATTTCAGTCGCCACTGAAAAACTACAAGCCGGACATTTTGCTGAGCAAAAGTTGTTGCCTTCGTTATGAGTTTGATGGTGTTCGTGTTGTCATTGTTGTTGTTGTTGTTTCTGCTACTATTGTCGTTACTGCTGCTTCGTTAGAGTTATTTATTTATTGCAAGTCCTTCACTTATATTGATATCAAAAGCGAGCATAGTACGCAGCACTTTCCCAGAAAATTTCATATTGTGTTGTGAATTGGCAGTTGGACTGCAGCAAGGGCCCATCATAAGCTTATTACAGGCCACTAAGTGTTTTCTGCGTTCTCTTCTCTGATTTTTGAATGCTTCAATCAGAATTCCGAATAGCATTGAAGAACTTTTCAATGCTGCAATTCAACCACTTTAGCTGGAAAGCATAACTTGAATGCAAGCGGCCGCAGCCTGCGAATAACGCCTTTGAAATGGAACAAAGCAAATATGAAAGTACAACTGTCCGGGTTCGCACACATTCTTAGATATGAAGGACAGCTTTATTTCATCTTGAGAGAGAAAATCTCTAATCATTTTCTGCTGCGTGCGGGGTCGTACCACAAAGGCACCTAACTAAACTTTACCTATATTCTTGCTACTAACTCAAAGCACCTGTGCCACAAAGCACGTTAAGAACCCATTTCTTCGACATATGCACACTTAATATGCCACAACTTCATTTATATTTGTATTATATTTTATATATATATTGGCTGTTTATATATTTCGAAGCATTTCCTGCGCTTTGCTTTGTGGCACGTTCTGGTTTATTGCATTATTTGCCCTTTGGCAAATTATTTGTGTTATGTTTGCCACTGCAACAAGGTCTCAACATCCACAAAAACAACAAATATTGCCATTTATGCAACGTCAGTGCCACTTCATCGTGTTATTGTTGTGGTTGTTTGCTGTTGTTGTTGTTGCAGCTGCTGCTGTTGTTTTTCATTTGATACTTCCATAAGTTAAGAAATTCAAAAAATGTCACTGCCACTTGGCAAACGTTGTTCTTGTTGTTGCGTGAATTCAATTCTTTTGTTTTTACCAATTTGCAATTGGTACGCGTCTCTGCTGCCTCCTCCGCTCGCCCCTGGGCCGTTCGGTTTGTCTGACTGTTTTTCATGCGCATTCAATGAACCATAAATTTCAGAGTGCCGCGCTGCCAGACACGACGGCGTCGCTAAGCTACAACAATGAAAACAACAACGAAAACAATGACAAGAAAATATTTAAAGTTATGCAAAGAGTTGTCTGAAGTTCGTGTCATGGCCAAAAGTGTTCGCTCACCTTTCAGGCAATTGCTTGGGGATTGGCAATAGCTAGCCAAAAAGCATTCCTCTAATTGTCCTGCAGCTGTAGCCATGGTTAACCAATACACATACACAGACACACAAGCTCACACAGACACATCCAAATACATATATGTATAAGCCGGCTTATAGGCAACACTTTACAGGCGCAATAAAAAGAATTGCTAAAACAAAAACTATCACAAAATACTCATTGTTTTAGCCAGGCAAAAAGAGAGGCAGGGAATAAGAGAGAAGAGATAAAAAGAGTGAGGCGGGGGGTGAGCTTGGGACAGGAAAAACATTTTAGTCGATGATATGTCTCTCTCTTATCTAGCAAACAATTTTATGCTTCCGGCTGAGCGACAAACAATGGAGCGTAAATATCCGAAAAGCGGCGCAACAGCAACAATAGAAATAAGAAATAATAGCTATACGAAAAAAGTGCCGAGCTTCGAATACCCTTTTTCAATAAAATATAAATTTCATTGCAAATCGATATGGCAATAAGAAACTTTGAGGACAAGATATGAAGGCCAATCTCGGTACGTCTGACCTACGAGCTTGCAGATATTGTAATCGCTGAGCTTGGTCAAGATACCTCGAAATACAGAAGTATTTTTCAAGCAAAGATTCATTTTTCGATTGATTTTCTTAATTGGAAACTAATAAAAGTGGTTTAACTGGAGTTTGGTAAAGATATCTTGAAAAACAAAAGATCAATTTTAACATATTATACCTTAGTTAATGACAAAACTATAATACCTTCTTGTTCAGGGTATAAAAAACAATAATATTCCAATCGTTTTTCTTATGGCAACTATATGTATCTTGTAATAATTCAACTGCGAGATCCAGAAAACAGTTCAATCAACATAAAAGACTTGTCGTTCATTTGTATACTTTGTTTTATCGAAAGAAATAGTTTTATATACCCACCGTAAAGAGTATTAAAGACCATACAAATGCCCGGAAAACGATAGATCGTACATAAATGTGCAAATAAATGCATGAGCAAATGAGTGAATAGGCGAATCACTGAATGCCTGAATAAGTGTGTGAGTGTGTGAGTGAATGACTGAATGAGTGAGCCCTGATGCATGTCCGGTGCAAACAAGCAGGCAAAGAGCCTAAAGCTGAGGGCATTGTTAGACGTTAGAAACGGCATAGAAACATTATAAAGGGACGAGCAGCAAAGAGGATAATAACAACAACAGCAACAACAACAACAATATGGGAATAAACGTGTAGTTGATAAGATTTGTCTACAACGTTTATGGTACTTTGGTTTTCCACTTTGCTTGGCTCGTTTCAGTTGGGTAAAATGCTTTTTTGCACAATTGTCATCATGACCCTCACACAGACACACACACACACACATGTTTGTGAAGGTGTTAGACGAAGCTATTTTGCATACTTTGCGGCGCTGTGGCATTGGCCAAATATTTGGCCTTTTTTTTGTAGATGCTGGCCAAAGCAACGAAATAAGCGATAAATAAATACAATTTGCTTGGTCTCTTTATTTGCATTTAAGATTAAGCAGATAGAACACGCAGCTGCTAAATCTCCGTCCGGTTGGAAAATAAAAACCCAAATGAATATTTGTTGCGAACTAGTTGCGACAAAAAAAATTATGCGAACGAGTCGTTTTTATGTTCATGTCGAATCCTTAAAGCCGCATAAATTCGAAACGCAGTTAAGCAATATGCGTGGGAGGGAGAGAGGGGGCTGAAGTGAAGTGCTGAGGGCAGCTCGGGGTGTCCTTAAGCGCTCTCTAATTTGCTTTGACAGCAGACATGTGTTCAGGGCTTTGTCTTTGTGCGTGCCAACTGGAAAACGAAATCCAGCTGAGCGCGATGCGAATGCGAAGCAGGCTTCAGGATGCAGCATGTAAAACATGACGCTGACGCTGGAACGTTGTAACGATGAGTTGCATCCAGACTAGAAGCAGAACAGACCAGACCAGACCAGACCAGTTGCAAAACCAGAACCTGCACCAGCCACAGGAGCAGAAGCGGCTGCAGATGTAGCATCTGAAGCATTCATCAGGCAGCCTTTTAATTAATTTCCATGCGCGGCGGTTGCATTCGCTTTGTGCCTCGCTCCCTTCCTCCAGACTGTGGCTGACTTTGTTTGTCATGTGGCAAGTGAATTTAGCGATGAAATCTTGTGCAAGTGTTCCCAGCTCTTTTGATTTTTGTGTGCCACATAATTTGATTTGCTGTGTGCAGCCAGCAGCAACAATGCACCACCTGCCATTACAGGCCCCCCTACCCCAACTTATTCCTCAGTTACCTTTGCTTACATTGGTAAAGTTTTTGCGTAAAGCTCATGACGTTGCAACAAAAGATGTGCAAATATTTAAGTATAGTATTTCCATGATAAATTAGAAAGCAAAGTTTTGACTGGTGACATGTCAGTGAAATTTAGAGAAAAAAGAAAGATGGTTAAACACCTTTGTAAACAAACCGATTGTTGCAAATTGAGCCTTGTCATATAGTGTTCCAATTGAATACGGGTTTTATCAGAGCTCATATTAGCTACTGATCAAGAAGATACAAACTTTTTGAGGTTAAACACGCCGCTTTCTATGCATAACGTATTGTGTGACAAAATAACAATACCCTTTCGAAGGGTGTTCAGTCTGTTTTTCACATAGTATGTATCCACATTTGGCTAGCTAGGAATATACTTGATCTATTGCAAAGCATAGCATAGCATTTATTCACGTTTCTTTAACTATTTGATCTCAAGGATTCAAGAACTTAAAATTCAATATTGCTGCAACTCCTTTGCCCCAGTTCTAGGCATTCAAATTAGCAGTCGAATGCATTTGGTGTCAGTGTGCACGCGTCACCTGAGCGAACAGGAGACAATGTTGCTGTGGCAACTGGAAGCGTAGCCGTCAACTTTTACAACGTTTACCGAACATGAGCCATGTCGAGCATATTGTTAACTTTTTGCCTTCATCTCATCTGGTCTGCTTCCCTCCCTCTATCGCTACCCAGCTGGTAGCATGGTGCATCATTTCCGACTGGCAACTTTGCTGCTTATTTACATATTTATAACTTGCAACGGGTTGCGGTGTGTGGCATGTGGTATTTACCTTTTGTTTTTCACTTTTGTCTTACATAATATTCAACTGATTTTCATGCATCGCGCTCTGTGAATAGTCGAGAGTCTAGTGGCAAAGTCTTGCACCTTTGGCTGCAGCTCTGCGTTGCTGTGGCTGTGGCAAGATCGGGTTGCGACCAAGTGCAATGCAAATCATATGCATTGTGCAAATTTTGTGTGTGTCTTGCAACTTTAACTTTGCCGCACGCCAGTCCCAGGGCGTTTGAATTGTGAGCGCTGGCATATTGTCTTACTGCCGCCTGCCTTGTACTTATTTTATTTTATTACAAGTACATATATCACATTCCTGTTTGTGTTTGAGGCGAAAACTTCCTACTGCTGTGCGGCAGTGCTTGCCTTCCAGTTGAACTGACCCAGCCCTTAAAACGTTCTTATGAATCAATTGCGATGGAAGGGGGTGGCACATCATTTTAAATGCTGCCTCTGCTGGGCTCATGGCTCATGTGGCGTATGCGCAATATGTTGCCAACCACCTGCCTTGATGGCGGCAATTCATTTTCACTTTAACCACACACCCAGAACAATAGCCAAGGGCCCACCCAACCAGCCAGCCATCCAATCCACGGCTCCCAGCTCACACGTTCATGCATATAGAAAGGCAACATTAAATACTAGCAGGTGCACAGGTATGTGTGCACGTTGGTGCAGCGGCAGCTAAAAAGGCGCAGCAGGTGGTGGGAGAGGCGAGGTAAAGGGGGGCAGTGCAAGGCAACGTAACGCGCGTTGACAACGCCAATACAGGTGCGCACAATGCAAACGAGTGACATGCAAATGCTTTCAACAACAATTGCAATTCATGCAGCTCACATGCATGCACACATACATACTCTCATCATGACAGGGCAGACATGGGCCAGCCTCACATTTCGTTTCATTTTTGAACGTCGATTTTTGAGCGTTCGTTTCTTCCAATTTCCTTTCTTTTCTTTTCGTTTTCCCCTATTTTTTGGTTTTGTTGTGCTTGTTGCGTTGCGGTTTGCCTTCTACTCTGGCATGTTTCGATGTTTGTCTGTGTGGGTGTGTGTGTGTATGCTTGTAGGTGTTTTTGTGTGTGGCGCATTTAGCATGTTCACCTGCTTGCACATACTCACAAATACAGACACATACATGCACATCCACTCACATATCACTGACCAACGAAGCCTTAAAATGTGACGACAGCTTCTGCTTCTGTTTTTAGCAATTCGTAAATACCCTGTATAAAGACAGCCAGGGGGCTTTGGATTTTGATTTAAAGTACTCTTAAAACACTGCAAAGTACTTCAAAAGTATTTTATCATCGGAAACTTTTTGCTCTCTTAGAGACTTTTGCATTTTAAGGAAGCTCTCGAAGGATTTTGTGTTAAGATGTAGCCTAGGCAACTTCTAAGGATTCTATAGATATATTGATATATATTGATATATTGATATATATATAGCTAAATACGTGGTATCTAGGGACTTGGCAAACTCTTGCATCAAATTCCTGCTGGTTAACTGTTTTTGTTTACGCCAACGATGGCCACAGCAATGGCAGCTGCTCATGTTGATGCTGATGCTGATGCAGCATTTTGTTACCGTTGCCGTTGCTGCTGCTGTTGCTGTTGCTGCTGCTGTGGCTGCTTCTGTACTCACTTATGCATTCACACTCAAATATGCAGTGCCCCACAAAATTGCAATTTCCACTAAGATTGATGAAAACGCCGACATCGACGGCTACGCCTTTACACCCACACACACGCACATACACACATACAGAGTGTATGAGGCATGCACCACATGCGGCATCTGTTGCCAGCAAATCATGTCATCAATTGAATTTCAGGCGATTATTTTTGCAAGTTTCACAAATCGCAGCACAAATATCCATGGCTGTGCGTGCTGATGTGTATGCGTATGCGTATGCGTCTGTGTCTGCGAGTATCTATGTGGCTCTCGCTGTCTGTGTGTGTGTGTGCAGGTGTTGGAGTGTGTTTGGCTGCATATCAAACGGGCGCACGACATCACGACGCTCACAATGCGTTTCGATTACGCATTCAAATCAAATTGATGACGCGCCTGTTGTTGCCGTCGCCATCGCGCCAACAGTAGAAATATGAAGCCAGCCCCGCAGCTGGCCCGCGACCGCCAGGCACTGACTTTGCAAAGTGTAATCCCGTAGAGTGCATTCAGGGCAAATCCAGGCTGCCGTGGTGGCAGGTATTGAGGGGTTCAGCAGCTCAAATTGTTGCCTGCCTCGAGGGCAACTGCATATTTCATAGCTCAATTTAATGCAATGCCAAAAGGCAGGCCTTATGCATATTTTTTGGCCAGCCTCCACCGACTTATAAACTAAAATGGAATGCAGCCTGCGCATATTTAATGCCCATATTATGTATATGCATCACTATACCATGTTTAATAGCTACAAAGTCGTGCATTTGAAAGCTGCTTGCAATTTGCTCCTATCAAATTGGCAAATCAATATTCTCGAAGCACTCAAATGTAAAATATTTTCGCCCGCGCCCCGCTAGGAAAATATTTAATGAATATTAGTTTTCATGGCGCCCCGAGGCTTATAATTATAAATGTATCTATATGTAAACTATAAATGCCGTGTATTTATTTGAATGCTTGGCATTGTTAAGCTGGTTTGCTTGACGTGTGGCGCGAAAGCTTAATGCAATTATATTAAATTTAGAAAAAATTTCAGAGAAATTCAAATCACAGCAGCCCCATTAAATTAAAGCCCCCCCTTCATAGCAAGCCTTGCAACTCAAGTTGTTTGCAACACATTGTTTGCGTATTTCGAATGTTGTTGCTGTGCGTTGCAAGTAATTGCAAATTGTAGAATTGCCCGCAGGTCGTAAATTCCAGTAGTTGCAGCAGCAGCAGCAGCATCAGGTAGTTTACAGCAGCATTATGTTAACATTTTGGCCATACATAATTACTGTATTCAATTACGACTTCATAATTCACAGGCGCCTCCTTTGTTGCAACGCCAATTAACTATGCAGATCTACGCGTGTATCTGTGTGTATCTGTGTGTGCGTGCGTGCGTGCTTATGCGTGTGTATCCGTGTATGTGCGAGTGTATAATTCTTGTAATAAGCTGGATGTATGTTGCTGCAATCGGCATACCCTCAATGTCCCAAATGCCACGTTCGGCACATGCATCTTGATTAAATTGCCATTATGCCTATCCTTTGCTCGGGGGCATGTTAGGTGATCAAATTTTGCTTCCATTGTTTAATTGTTAACACTGAATTTCAGTACAATTGCCAGTTAACGAATTAGTTCTCTCTGGTGTCTCTCTATTTAAGCTGATTAGAATAGCTTACAGCTGCGTGGCCAGTTGAGTGGAAGAGCAGCTTAAGCCTAAACGGGTGCATTTATTGTTGTCGTTGCTTCTGATAAAAATATATTTAAATTTTTTAGTTATGGGCAGTTCTTTGTTTAACCAAATAAATAGATTTTGACAGCTGTTGACGAATGCTAAATAAATACAATTTATTATGGGCAACTGATATTGTCAGCACAAATAAATTGTTTTGGCTTCGATTGACAGAATGCGGTTGAAATTGAGTGCGAAACAAATTGAATTGTTTTTGGTTTTCTTTTTTGTGAGAGTTTTAACAAATATTTGCCGATTTTTCTTAGCCATAAATTCAAGCAAATTGCTTTTTAAACATTTAAACACGGCTATTTACTATCATTTAAGTGCATTTAAAATTAGTTTTAGATATGGTTAGAGCCTTAAGCCGCTTCACTGCAAATTTAACGGCTACAATTAGACCAGAATTTGTCTCGCTTGTTGCCATTTCCATAAAATATGCAGCTAATTACGTGCAAGTTGCTTAAGCTCAGGCGCACAAAATGACAGGCAACAGGCAACAGGACAACAGACACCAAGAAGCAGTCTGTCAGGACCCTAATACAATATAATTACTGTAAAAATCAGAGCTGACAAGCGCCTTAAGGGTGCGTCCCTGCCGCGAATGGCTTGCCAAATGGCGCGGAGAAAGAATATCAGTGCGAGTAGAGACAGATTGAGGGGGTTGAGAAGAGCTACCCGGCAATAGAATATCAGAGCGAGTGGAGACAGATTGAGGGGGTAGAGAAGAGCTACCCGGCAATAGTGCGTAAATCTTGACGCCTTTAAGGCTCCAGGCCCCAATTGACAATGACATTTTGTCGTCATTATTGCGTTCCTGTTGCCAAAGCGGGGCAACTGGTAAGCACGCCGCACCCGCAAGTGCTCGACTAAAGACTACCCTTTAAAAATGTATTCATTCGGTATTTGCATTAGTTATAAATATAAATTTAATTAACACAAAATGTCATGCAGCTGTTTTGTTTTTCAAATTAATGAGAAAGCAGAGATCCTTTTTTGCTGCCAACTTTCACAATAACTGTGAGCTGTAAAACTATCCCAAAAAAACAGAAAACATTGTTTATAATTAAATAAAGTAAGCACATAAAAAGCAACCAGCAAATGCAGTATTTCAAAATGAAATTAAAATGTTGGAATTCAGCTGCGCGCACTGCGAGCTGAAACAAAAGCTATGAAAACATATTTATGATTATGAAAAAACTATTTAACATTGAATTTCACGCACTCGGTGTATTTACTTACCCTTGTAATTAATTAGTGTGAACACATGCAGCGAAAAATCAGATATAAATTTCTTCTTGCTTAATGAATAAAAAATGTGAAAAATTGTTTTTAATTAATAAAGGAATTTTTGTACCCTAGCATACCCCATGCTCCGCCCATGCTGAGACCACCAGGGTATAAAGATGGGGGAAGGGAGAGACAGTGACAGTCACCGCGACAGTGGCAAGCACATTGAGGTTGATTCGCTCCGTGCAGGCAATTACAGAAATTAGCTTTCATTTTTAATTTATTATCGCCATTGTGCGTGCCCCTAATGGGGCGACAAGCGACAGTGTGCCGGAATGGCGAAGGCGACGCTTGCCACGCCCGACGGCGGCTGCTGCTGCTGCTGCTGCTGGGGTCTTGTTGATGCTATTGCTAAGACAAATGCCTTGGCTGCTGTCGACTCAAATTAATGTGCATATAACTTACGCTTTAACTGAGCTCACCCAGCTAGGACGATGGCGCAGGTGGATGGTGGGGTATTGAGTTTGCAGCAGCTTTGTGTTTGAGAGGCTCATGCATTTTAAAGTTTTACAACATTGGCTGCCTGCACCCATATGGCATATGCAATGATGTGTGCATATTTTAAAACATTCATGATGATTTACCAGCCCACACACACACACACACACACACACAGACGCGCGGCAGTTTGCTGTGGCCACACATATGCATAAAAGAGTTGTGCAGCCTTTCGGCCCAAGTAGCCGCTGCCAAAGATTTATTTACTCAGCATGCAAATTGCAACATAATTGAAACAAAATGTGTACACGCCCGAAAAAGGAACTGAGGCCACGCCCCTAGGCCAGGGCAAGCAAGCAAAAAAGTGTTGCCTACCTTTTGGGGCCAGCGCCTGGCTCTGGGCGCCTTGACAAAGTTGTCAAGTTATTTATTAATGTGCTGCGGTGCGGAACAATTAATAAAGAGCGCTTAGCGAGGCAATGGGAGAAGTGGGTGTGGCCGCGTCTTATTTATTTTTTATATTTTTATTCGGGGTGGCGGGGCAGGCCACAGTTGATGATGTTGCCGCTCTGCAGCGCGCTGGTGTGGCAACCATTTATAAAAGGCGCTTTGCTAGGTGTTTCGGCTGCATGTTGGTTGTTGCATTTGCTAACCGTAAACTGCGCATTAGTGTGATTGCATAACATTTGCACACACGCACACACGCACACGAGCACAAAAATACACACACGCACACACACACAGTTAAACACACGCGAGCTGCTCGTAAGCAGCCAAAAAGCCCTTAACCAAAAGAGAACCAAAACCAAAATCCTTATGTATGTGCAGCTGCCGCGGCTACGTGCTGTATCCAGCATTCAGAATCCAGCATCCAGCACAACGCAGTTGGCTCTATCCGTAAAAGTTTGCACAGCGGCACCCACAAATTTCAGCAACTGGCTCGGAGTTGTTGATAATTTAAGTCGGAAATTTCAAGGAAACAGCTCGCACGTAATGCTCAAAACAAGAGATATGTGGACACACAGGCACACATAAAAACACACAGACACAAACACATCCACAACCGTAAATTGCAATTACAACAAGTGCAATGCAGCATGCAACAGCAACAAAAACAGCAACTGTAATCAAATCAACAAAAAAGAAGAAATAACGATTGTCTACGGCACGCCGAAGCTTAAATACCCTACTAGTCTGTGGCCTATACATTATATTAAACAATTATTCCTATAGTATATAATTAAGGATCGAGTTTATTGAAGTTTTAAAAGATGTTAGGAGAATAGAGGAACTCATTTACAGAGCTTGGACAAGACTGACAACTGAATGATTTTCTTAATATATCAAAATCATATGGTATTCCAATGTTGATTTTTATATGCCAAATGATTTAAAATATACTGATATACACAAAGTATTTCATAAAAAACTTAACTCTCGACGGAATGTTCCTATGGCTCTTGTATGGCATTCAACATTCCGGCCGATTCCGACGGAAGTTTCAAGCCTATTTGCATGGACAGTAGACATACAAATATATACTTACTTACAGATTTCACGACATAGTCTTAGTACTCTATACAAGAGTAGAGCAACGCATAAATGTTGTTCAAAAAGTGTGGAATGCAATTATGGTTATGGAAGACAATGAGGCTAGATGGGAATATTTTGGGTCTGGTCTAGCCCGTGAAGCAAATAAAACCACACATTCGGTCGTAAAAGTCTACGAGCAGCCAGAGACAAGTGCAAACTTTACTTGGTTGTCAAACAAAGCAAAAATGAAATCATTGTCAATTCATAAAACCCAACAAAAATTTTACAAATTGCATTTACATCTGCTGCAACAACAGAAACTCACAAGCATGTGCGTGTGTGTGTCTGTGTGTGTGTGTGTGTGTGTGTGTGTGTGTGTGATAGCTGCCTGCAGTCGGTCATTACGATTGCCATTATGCTTCATTTGTAGCGACGCCGCTTGACACACATACCATTAGGGCGGACGGGGCGTGGCAGCTGGGCAGCTGAAGGTACCAGAGTGGGGGCTAAGCCCCAGCAAACATGTCGTTTATTTAAGATGACAGCAACAGCAGCAGCAGCAGCAGCAGCAGCAGCAGCGGCAGCAGAAACTGAAGCCCCACTGGGCGGCACAATCCTGTTGCGGTCAAGTGTGTGCAAACATATGGCAGCCACTGTGCGAATGCGAGCATGTATTTGCTCTGGGGCTGCCCTTTTTGACCTTGTTTTTACGCTCGAACGTAATTGACATTTATTAATTGGAAAACAATAATTTCAGTCTCTGCCAGTGCCCTAGCTGGCAGCTGCCAAGCGAAGCCCCAAAATGTGTGCAGCAATGCCACTTACGGCTGCATGCCACTCGGCCCAGTGGCATAGCTTATTGCTTGATGATTTATGAGCCGCTTGCTGCTGCAAGTGCTCGCTGGCTGGCTGCTTGCTTATTCGAACAGCGATTAAAAGCCGTCAACAGCACACGGACGTCGCTGAAAAGTTTTGCCAGCTGCGCGCTTGCTGCCCATTAAAAGCTGTCAAATTTTAATGTTTTACATGGCAGGCTCAAAGTGCCAGCCAAAACCAACAACAACAGCAACAACAACAATCCCGCACTGGCAACAACAACATAATCAAGTGAAGCCCTATGTTCCTGGCACCTGTCAGAACCTGAGGACAGGCAGACAGACAGCACTTTATCTATCTAGCCGCGCCCCGCAAAACATTAAGAGCACATATTTTGCACGGACCTTAAGCAGAAGTGTGGGGGAAGCGGCCGTTTTAAACTAGTTGCCGCGTGTCCTTGCCTGACGCGAGCATACGGGGCGTATGTGTAACGGAATCCCAACACGCGATAAATTCATTAAAGAGCTCGCATAGCAACTGAAATCTGGCTGACATGTCTCGCGGGCAACGTAAAATACCAGAGTGCTCGCACACACACACACACACACACACACGCACACTCCCAGCGAGACTGCAGAAGCAGAGGCACACACAAAAAAGGCATTGCATACTTTCGGGCACGTTTATAGATTAACACATTTTTACTGCTGAATGTACTAATAAGGCAAGCATTTCCACTTTGAGTTGCCCCCAGGAGGGATATAGTCAGCAGCAGCAGCCTTTCGCTATCTCTTTCGTACATACACACATACGTGCGCACCTGTGAGTGTACTTTCAAAAATTTATAACGCCAGCAACAATAGGGACAGGCGGCAAGCAACTGTGCTGGCCAGGTGTAGGAAAAATGTTAACAAGAGCAAATAAAGCGAAAATATTTCATACACTGCGCCGCTGCACAGCCAACCCGAGCCAAGCCGCGAACCCTACCCAAAACCCCTGTCAAACTACACGCCTGGCCTAGCTCCACGGCCAGCCAGCCAGCCAGTCAGCCAGTTAAATGGCAAACCTTGAGGGAATTCTGGCAATCGTGCCTGCTGCTGCGCAGTTGTTGTGATTTCAAGTCTGGCGCTGGGCGAGTACACACCCAAGCATAACCAGACACACACAGACACAGAGAAGTCTGTGCCTGGGCAGGTGCCTACGTGCCTGGCACACGGTACGAGATCGCGGCAGCTGCTGCTGCTGCCAGCTGCAGCTGTTGCCCTTCAGCGGCAACGTCCAGCTGCTTGACTGCAACTGCAGCTGCGGCCGCAACTGCGACTGCGAATCGTATCTGATTCGACAGGCAGCACAAATAGCAAATGATTCGAGTCGACTTGTAATTACCACTGCATTGTGCGCTGTTCTTTTTGTATGCTTTAACTTTCCCGTTTTGTTTCTCTTGTTCTTTCGCTCTGCTCTTTTGATTAAATTACTGTTCAAATATTTTCCAAGCTTGTTGCTTTAAATTTCCCAGCCCCACGTCTGCCCCCAGTCCCTGCCCCGCGAAAAGTTTCTGCACATGTGGATGCGGTAAATAGTTTTGAGTGCCAGTCAGACACGTATTTCTATGGCTTTGAATCGGTTAGAGACTGAGGTAAAAGTAAAACTGAAAATGTAAAAGAAAATTGTTTCGTTCGAAAATTGGTTCAACATGGTCGAACCTGAAATAAGATATTATTAAATAATTTACCTATAAAACAAGGCCTTTTATTAATAAATAAATAATAATTAAGCTGTATCTCATCTAAAATAAATCCAATGTAAACCAGAAATGGTATTCATATTCTCATAAATAATTACAAATATTTTGAATGCTCTTAAAAAAGCTTACGAATCATAATTATTTGAATTTCAGTTTTTACAACTGGTGAAATAATGATAAATATGTAATCGAAGGGAGCAACTTATAAATTATCCATTAAAATTCTACATCATTTGCGCCAAAAAGCATGCTATAAAAAGTTAATGCTAATAACCGCCATTTCGCTCAGCCGCACACAAAACAAATAAATTAGGGCAACAGAAAAAGAAGTGGCAAAAAAAGAAATAAATATGTATATATATAAAATACAAAAATGTGCAAACTATAAATTGAAATTTGAAGCAATAAAATACTATTTGAAGCAGCAGCTCGACAAAGTGTTTATTAATGCATTGATGCACGCATAAAAATCTCAATTTAATTCAATCGATTTGTATTCGTGGCTCTGGATTTTCGGATGGTCCTGGAATACAAATTGCAAATTGCATGCGCTGCCAACTTAGGTTAACGGCAACAAATGAGTGCGGAGCGCCGGAGTGCCGTCGAGTCGTCCTTGGAAGGCAGAAGGATGACTTTCGTCTCACACAGCAAAATTGTCTGATGAATTTCCTCATTCAAAACGTGACTGACGCAATGATTGTGTACACGTTACAGCTCAGACTCAGACTTGAAGTGGAAGCCATAACTAAGTGGCACTATGTAAGTGAATAGCAGAGACCAACGACATCTGTGCAGCCGATAGAGATACGTACAAGTATGTGTGTGTGTGTGTGAGTGTGTGGGTGTGAGGAAAGACAGAACTCGTTCACTTATACAACGCTCACGAGCTAAGCACACGAGTAGTTGGCTCTTTTAAGTCATTTGCTCCATTCGAACTCAATTCCAAGTGCGACCATCAAGTCGAATGGCTACTCAATCAAACAAGAAACAAAAAAACAGCTGATGCAGCTGATGTAGCTCTGGATCTAGCCTAGAATTGGTTGTGGGACTGGTGGATCGGCACTTGGGTCAGGTTTGTCAGGCAGCACGCGTACTTAAGTAGATGATGACAGTTCTTAAAACAAGCTACCGCGACCAACTTTCATATGGAACACACTGCAGGCAGTTGGTTAAATTTGGACTGCCAAGTGTGAAGATGAGAAGCGGCGTTTAGCTTAGCATATCAGTTACTAAAGCTGCTGAGATCGATACGTCTGTAGTGTATAATACCCCTTTTAAGCAGGTCTATGTCTACGGGGTATACAAAACGCAAAACCAAGCAGCTCTTAAAGTGCAAGCCAGTCACATCAGCGCCGAATGCACGTTTTGTGGATTTGCCAGCGAATTCGTGACGGACAAAGTGAAGCTTTTGCTAAGCCATTACACGCCGCGTGTCGCGTCGAAAAAAAAAAACACCACGAAAAAAAGTATAAATATATATATATGTATATTCTTTTTTTTTATATTTCAAACTCCATTTGTAGCAGACGTCAAATCGTTGACGCGAAAAGCGCGACATGTGCGCAATTTTTCGGCTGTGTTTGCGAGCAACTCAGCTTTTGGCATTGGCTGCACATCGATTTTATGTTTTTTCCGTTTGCGCAGCGACGGGGCCAGGCTTAGGTTTAAATGGGGCTATGCAACCGTTTGCCATATTGTAAATTATTTAAAAATGATTTATTGTAAGTTTGTTTACACTTTGCCATGCGGTTGCATTTGGCAGCAGCTGTGCGCCGCTGTAAATATTTCATAGCTCGCTCACTCGCAAGCGGCAAGCGGCAAAGAGCAAAAAGCCAGAGCACAAAATCTATTGTATTTTCATTTGAATTTAATATTTTATATTGCTGGGCCCTACACGGCAGCAGGAAGAGCTGGCACTGCCACCAGATGCCCTGTAACCAGATACTTAGATAAGTCAGACGAAATGGCTGAATGCAGCCCGAATGTGGTTGAGCCCTGGGGCAGTTACTTGATTTAAGGCTTACAGTTGCCATATACCCGTTCAAGCAGCTGTGCATAGGGTATGAGAGCAACAACTGCAAAAGCCATGTCACAAATTGCAATCGCAATCGCAATCGAGTTTGCCTTTTGTGGTTTGCAGCAGCTGTAAGTGTTTAAGTGCATGTGTGTTTATGTGTGTGTGTGTGTGTGTGTGTGTGTGTGTGTGTGTGTGTGTGTGTGATTGTTTTTGAGTGTTGTGACATGTCACTTGCATGGCCTGCAATTAAGAGTTTAACTATAAATGCCTTCATTGCGGTTTTCGACTGTGTGCCAACAAGATGTTGTTGTCGTTGTTGTTTTTGTTGTTGTTGTTGTTGCTGTGATTGATTAAGTTTAATAAATAATACAAGACCACATGACACCTGGCAATCAAATGGCCAAGTAACCAGAAGACAACTTCAAAATATATCTATATTTATAGATTACCTAGTTTCGGGCGCCGTCTCTTGGCCAACCGATAGACATCAATTGTCAGTCGAAATGGGCAAACCCAAGTTAAATTTATGTGGCCCGTGCGCAGCAAATTGTGTTGCCAAAATCACTGCCACAACTATAAATTCAAGTTGTAGCCCGAAATGCTTGTTCAACCCAACCATTAACGCACGCAATTAAAATTCGACAACATCGACAAAAAATCCAATGCCAAGTGACATTCTGAAGCGCCGTTTTTGACCCTTTTCCAAGCAATTGAATTGATTTCTGGCTGCCGAACACATTGACACACCCAAAATAAAAAGAAAGAAGGAAAGAAAGAAAGACAGCCAAGAAAAAGTTGAGAGTGGAAAATGTGAGCCGGAAAATGGTAGCAGGGCTGAGCGTATAACGACTCTAGTTGCCATTAGGGGGCCAGGGGATTACAGCTTGTGATTGGAAAATCTATGATGATCATTAATAAAAACAAGAGAACATTGTCGAAAATGCCAAACAATAATAAAAGGGCAAAGGACAGCTCTAATCAGGTCATCACATTGGCAAATTCAAATGCAGATGCTGCTTATTATCCTGCGAGCTTGAGACTGTCTGCCAAGACCGGGTCTTGTGTGGCTGCACGGCATCTCATGCATTATACGCACCACTTTAGCCCTTGTAAATATTATTTTAATATCTTGTCAAGCAGCCAGATACCCCGCACATGCCTACAATGTGTCACATACACGTGCTCTGAGACTGGGTTTTCTTCGAGACTTGACTTGTTGTTGGCTCTTGCCTGGTTTCTTGCTGTTTTCATTCCGAACCAAACTTTGTGCAACAAACAATGCTTCATTATAAGCTTCAGCGCTAGGGCCAGAGGTGATAAGCCCTGCCAGATTCAGGCAGTCTGCCAACCAACCAGCCAGCCAACCAGCCAACCAGCCAACCAGCTAACCAGTCAGAATCAGGCAACTTCTTGTGTGGAGTAAACTTCATTTTATGTTTTTAGCTTTCACAGCCTCGCACAACACTTACGCACGCTCACACACACACACGCACACACACATACATGGCACTTGCTTGTACTTTGTATGAAATTTTACGAATATTTCATAATAAGAGTTATGTATGTTAGTGTGAGTGTGTGTGTCTGTGTATTTCTTGCCTTCTTCCTTCTTGTCGTGCCGTGTCGCATCGTATCGCATGTTTTGTCAGCCGAAGTGGCTATGCAAAGACAAACAAACTAAAACAACAACAGCAAGAACAAGAACAACAACAGCAAGACAGGCAACAGCAACAACAAAAGCATTGCGCAAAAATGTTGTCAATCAACGTTAAGGATAACAAGTTACACAAAGTCTAAGGACTAAAGACAAAGACGAAAAAAAACTGCTGAATACCTCTGAGTTTTTCACTCAAAGGGTTTCGAATACCAAGAACAAAGCAAAATGCTTCATATTTTTTTAATATTAAAAGCATTCTACTAAATTTTATAGTTTGAGCAGTTGTTTAAAAAATAAAACGCAAATTATCTGTTAATACTTTAGTGTAGTAGGCGTGCCAGAATCTCAGCTTGAGCTGCTTAAAAATATAAATGGGCTAAGCCGTATTCATTGTAAAACTCGTATAAATTCAATTTTAAAAATACCAAATATTCGCAAGCTGTAAGAACAAATTTAAAAACTTTCCTTTTAAACAATAGAATGCAAAACGAATATTTTCATGGATTAATCATGCGAGCAATCGAAGCTTTTAATGAAGAGCATTAAAAATAATCAAAGCTGAGATGTGAATAAAACAAATATGACAGCTGTGCTCTGTCACCCCTAAAGGCCATTCCACTCAGACACATTCCACGCACACCTGCACACCCACACACACACCCGCTCACACACACGTGTCACAGTAGCCACATTTCAATTTTCGCCATGTAGCATGTAATTTGCCTGGATAATTTATATGCATGCCGTTCGTATAGAAGATGCTCCCACATCAGGTTCAGGTTCAGTCGCGAGCCTCGAGTGCGAAATGAAATAAATTTTGCAGCATCATTTAAGCTTAATTAAGACGGCAGCCGCAACCGGCGAGAAGCAGCATCGGGCGCTGAATAAGAACGTAGAATGTTGGCAACAAAAGCCGCGCAATGCATTGCGCAGCACATAAATAAATGAGTAACTGAGTGGTTGAGTGGTTAAGTGGTTGCCAGCAGCAACAGCAGCTGCCGCCACAGCCGACGTCGCCGCCAAGGTGCCGATTGCGTGCCGCATGCATACTCGAGTGGCAATCAGCGTGCCGTCCAGTTTAGCTCCGATGACAGCTCATCGGCAACTTGCGAGTATTTGGCTGTGCGCTGGATTTTCAGCCAACTCATGTTGCCACGCATAAAACTACTTAGACAATGTCAAAAGGCATCATTATTCATGCTGGCATGCACATGAGGCGCACACATACAATCCCTGCTCCCTTCTCCGAGCAGCCAAGCCAAGTCCAATCAGAATAGCGCTCGTCATGGTGTGTTGGGAGCAAATTAATAGCAGGGCAGGCACACATTGCCCACAAGGCAGGTCAATTTCTGGCGCCGCATGTTGATTTTTAATTACTCACACACACAGACGCAAGATATCAAAAGCCAATGAAGTGTGCTGATATTGACTACAAATTCAATGCCATAAAACACAATTAAATGCGTCTCGAACTTGAGACCTCCATAAGCAGCCAATTACTAGGCTCGAAATTCATTGAGCTGTGGGTTCAAAGTGTTGCACATTACGCATCATTTCACAGGACCAGGATCAAATTCCCAAAATTAACCATGTAACTTGTGCCAACAAAATTGACTGACTGACTTCGGAATACCCTGCCAATATTAAGTATATTAAAAGAAGAATAAGAAAGGGTATGACTTTTTTTCTTAGCTTAGAAGCCTTTTACTGAACTGCTTCAAAAATGCCAACAAATATTTTCATATACAGCTTTTTTGCCTGCCCAAAGCACAACTATTTATATTGCCTTGCAGAGCATAGAAAGTATGCCCCACATGAAAGCAGGGAAATTACAAAAGTTTTCTTAATTGCTACGCGCCACGTCGCTCCACCCCCGCCGCGTTGTCCTTGCAAATTAAACGCAAGTATGCAAAGTCATTGTATGAAAGGGCCGAATGGTTGCCTGCCTTTTTGTCTGCCAGTCAGTCAGTAGGCGTGCCGGGCCTACGTAATGATTAAGCAAACACTCAATCACCCCTTCCCATACACACATACACACACATTCAATGCCAGCACACACTCACTGGCACACATGGACCTGAAATGAAGCACATTCAGCTGAGGCAATTGAATTTGTTTTTTTTTTTTTACTAGCGCTTAATGCCCAAGAGCTCTGCTTGACTTTAAAGTTGTTGCATCATTGCTTGGAGATTTTTACAGAATCTGTAGCATACTTTTGCGGGCTGAATTTTCATTAAAACTGAATGCAATATTTACAGAAAATTTGTGCAATTTTCTCTGCCACTGGTATTAAGCGTATTAAGCTTAAGCGTCTATCATGTGTATGCCACGCCCCATGCCGCCTACTTGCCGGCAATTCATGCATACAAATGCGCGTCATATGCTGGCAACCTTTTGTTTAATGAAGCCGAAGTTGTAGGGCGGCCATAGATGTGTCTCTGTATATGTGCGTAAGACCCTATCGGCATGTGTGTGTGTGCGCGCGTGTATCTGTGCTGAAGGCGTGCATGTGGAAAAACAGTTTTCGAATGAATGCAAGTTTTAATCCTTGAAATATGATTTGAGTGCAAATATTTTGCATAACCATGAGCTCAACTTCTCCACACATGTACACATACACACACACGCGCAGTCACTTGCGGTTTGCCCACGTGGGCGTGGCTTATGTGTGTGTAGATTTTGCCTGCCTCGTGATGTAAGCAGTGACACAATTTCGTTTTTATTCTGCGCGCATGTGTGTGTGTGTGTGCACTTGTACTTGCCAACCGCAAACACTTC
The DNA here is from genome assembly GCA_035045725.1 of Drosophila ezoana. Classification (NCBI taxonomy): domain Eukaryota; kingdom Metazoa; phylum Arthropoda; class Insecta; order Diptera; family Drosophilidae; genus Drosophila; species Drosophila ezoana. Next base: position 16,505,490 of record JAWNOU010000177.1, on the reverse strand, counting down.
ACTCGCTTGAAGGCTGCCCTCCGTGCCTGGCCCAACAGGCCAACAGACGAACATATCTCGCTCCTGCTCCTGCTCCTGCTGCTACTCCGGCTAACGCTGCCGAGCCCCTTGCATTGCCTGTGCGTTCATTTTTGCAGCTGCTTGCGGTTTTCAAATGCATTTGCCCCCGCACTCGCTGATGCTCTTTTGGTGGTTCGGTGGTTCATTTCTAAATTGAAACTAAAGAGTTGCCAGTGGCTACCATTGTGGCCACTTGAGCACCTTTCGACCACTGCAACGGCAGCAGCAGGGCCTGCGGGCTTAATGAACATCGGTTTTTTTGTTGCACTAAGCCGATGACAAAAGTCAAGCGCAAGCCTCCAAGCTGACGAGTGCTGTCAAAACTTAAAGTATGTACCCGTGCTCAGGTTCTGACGTTTTTCTGATTTTTTACAGATGTGTATTTCTTGTTTATTTTTTCTTTTTTCTGTCACTTGCTGCAAAAAAAAATTGTGCACTCTGAAAGTTGGTTTAGTTGTTTTTTATTTTGGTGTTTTCTCCACTTTTGTCAACGAGCTTTTAATGTTTTGTGACGAGCGACGACAAAAAAATACTAAAAAAACACACTCGGACCTACACAAAATGAAACTCCAGCTCACGTATGTCTCTGCAAATAGACACATTTGACATTTTCGGAACAAAGCTCATCTCTCGGGAAGTAAAAGGTAAACTCACAAATGCTAGTAACATTTTTTATCATTTTTAAGTCTTAAAGAGTAGAGTGCTTTAACTACGAATAGCGTAAATTTAAAGGGACAATGTAAAACATTAAATCCAGTTTTAGACGAATTTTGATATCAGATATACGTTGAAAATAACATATAATAAGATTAAATTTAAATTCGTTAGTTTTTTACCCTCAATTTTTAATCCAGTTTCTATTTAAAGACCAAAATATGAATAAAATTTCATTAGCCATAAAAATAGACTCCCTTTTGGAACGCTTTTGAAAGGCATTTAATATAAAAATTCAAACTTTATTAAATTCTTTAAATTTAACTGCAAATTTAAAGCCACAACTTGAAAGCCAGAAAAGGTTTAAAGCACCAAATTGTGGCTATAACATTTCGAATGTGAAATATATTTATAGATTTTCAATTTGCTTTGGCAACTCGTTGCAGATATGACAAATGGCGGCGTGCATGGACCCATCGAGGGCTATAACTCGTTGGATGAGCTGACTACAATGCCGGCAGGGCTGGCCACGATGCCCACCGCCGCCTACACGCATCCCAAATGGATGGAGCCATATTTTGATCCCTCAACGCCGCGCAATGTCACTGCCCTCATGGGCAAATCCGCGTATCTCAGTTGCCGCGTTCGCAATTTGGCCAACAAAACGGTGAGTGAAAACAGCAGATGACTAAAACTTTTCGGCTGTTCGTGACGATCCGCCTAGCCTTTAAAGTTTTTGACATTAGCCCGTCCCCAATGTGTGTATCTCTCCCTCTCTACACGCTTTTCTACCTGCAACCCCAACTACTAGAGTATTCTACATGCGCGCAGCTTTTCTTGTGCTTGTTGTTGACTTCGTTGATTTGGCAACCTGGTCGGCGAAATGTAACTCCCCTAGCATGACTGCGAAATTTTTAATTAGTTACACGCCCAGCTCAACAAAATGGGCATATTTTTTGTTTGTTTTTCGATTCGTTTCTTTTTGTTGTTTTGTGTATTGTCTGCGACGTGCTGTACGGGAATGAGAGTAAGTTCCTTTCTTGCTGGCAGCTTGGGCGCGACCTGCGTCCTAAGTCCGCATTAAGTTGTTTTGCTTTCAGAAATTTAGAAATTTTTGTATTCTGTTCTGTAAGCGCGACTGTTATTGCATTTGTTGCCTTTGTTTATCTGCTTTAATTGCGCCCCGCCACGTTTTCCCATCTATTTAAGAGACAGCCTGCCAGAACGTAGCTCCCATGGCAACCTGCTGCTCCCATTGAAGTTGTTGCCCGTTGTGCTGCTTATTTTCTCTGCTAAGAGGACGCTCTAGATAAAACGGATTGATTTAGACTGCAAAATACCCTGTGCATAGATTTCTATATGTCTTTTGTCAAGAATAATCTCTTGCAAGCATTTAACTGTCAGTTACCCTGTATTTACGTCTCAGATTCGAAGAAAATTTACACAAATATATATTGATATCAGTATAATAGACAATTGACAACTTAAATCTGATACATCCAGGATTTCCAGCTTCAGACTTCACTAATTACAGGGTATATAATTACCAGTGCCTGTCACTCTGGGGCAAATATTTGCATACTCGTATGGCAACATTTTTAATTTGGCATTTTTTAAACATTTAATTAGCACCAGGACTGTCGTTCTCTATAAATATACATTTAAATGAAAAATGTTTGAGCAAATATGAAATTAAATGTATGACTGTCAGATATGCCGCCTGGGCGGGACAATTTTTATCGGCTGCTCTGAACTTTTTTAATATGCGTGACAGACAAGTTTATGAATAATTAGTCAACGAAAATGTTGCGCAGTGCGATTAATCACAGGAGTACCCCAAAGAGCAGCAGCAGCGGGAGCAGCACGTGCCCGCCGCGGGGTGCATTAAGGGTTGGGTAGGCGATGTTGCTTGCCAAAGGATTCGAACGCTCATTAACAAACAATGCGTCGCACGCGGTACTAAGGCAAACAAACAGCGCTCCAAATGCCAAAAACCAACAAACTTTTAGCACACGCGCCGAACTACCGAGCACTTGACACAAATGCGCCAGCGGCAGGAACAGGCAGCAGCAGCATCGGCAGCAGCAAGAGTGAGTGCAGCGGGAGCAGGAGTTGCGTCATCACAAGGACTTGCAGCTTGCAGCAACTTTTAATTTCTTGGCAACACACAAAAGCGTCGAGTGGCAACCGGCAGCCGGCTTTGCCACACGTCAGCAACTAACTGCAGTGGGCGGGCAGCCCTTTTTCACGCTGGCCACGCCCCAGCCATGGGGCTGCCACAACACTTGCAATTGCATTTAAGCGCGAAATTATTTAAACAATTTCGTGAAAATTGCACTCGCCGCACGCGTCAACAGCACTTGGCACAGTCCGAGCCGAGAAAACCAAACAACAAACCGAAACCAACCCAGCAGGACATGCTCTGCAAGTGTGCGTGTGCGTATGTGTATGCACGCAATTGGGTGTTGGGTGGAGAGTGTGGCATGTACATATGTGTGTGTGTTACACTAGGGGCTCTGCTGCTAATATGCCGGGTAGGGGGAACTGAAAAAGGGGAGCTGCATGCACTGGGACAGTGTCAGGCGAGTGCGTGTGTTGTTGTTGTTGGAGCACAGCGTGCACTTGTTAATTACACTTTAATTTGTTGCGTAAAATGTTTGTTTAATGGCAGCCCCTGTCGACATGTTTTTCACACTTTTATACACTCATTGCGGTCCACATGCGTCGCACAAAACTGCCAAACTGGGTGCTCCACAATTCGCAGCACGGCTGTTGGCGGTAGGGGCCCATTGTTTAGTAAGCAACAACATTTCGTATAATTAAACGCACGCACCAAAAGGGCCACGCCCACCATAGTCATTGGGTTGGGGGCGTGAGGACAGCTGTAGGCAACATTTTCGCAAGTTTTTGGAGCACGGCGCCTGGCAAGTGCGATAATTTTGCATTTACATTTGACTTTATAAGTTGTGCATATCAAGTGTCAGACAGAGAAAGATAGATAGATAGAGAGAGAGAGAGAGAGAGCGAGAGAAACGGAGAGACAAGCTTCTGTTTAGCGTGCAGCTTATAAAGTTATATCTCAGCGCTGCAACTACTCAAAAAGTTTGTTATAATTAAGCGAAAGCTAAAACAACTCAAAACTCACCAGCAGCAAACCCAAAAAGGCAGCCACAGTCCCAATGGGACACACACACACACACAACCACACTCCACGACATACGCACACTGACAATACTCCTGCCAGATTTCTCAAGGATTACGGCTTGGTCATAAACTTGCCGTAGCCCTGGCCCACAGCTCATGTGCAGCACATCACGTTGCGCATACGTCATGTATGCCAGCAACATTGAATGAGATACGCGCCCATTAACAATACGAGAATACGCAATGGCTGCTGATTAATCGCTAAAGGACACCGAAAACAAAGACCTGAAGAGCCCTGCAGAGCACTTGCGTATTTCATTCGATTTTGATTGCACTGCGACGGCAATTCGTTTTTCAATTGCTGCATTTTTAATGCCTGCTTTTTACCTCGGGCCATAAACAGCAAGATTTTGGATTGGTATACCCAGCTTCTGTTAGAGCTAGAAAAGGGCATGTTGATTCTGTAGCCACAAAGGATAAAGAGAAATTATCAATCTAGATGTAGACTTTTGTTCCTTTAGTCATCAATCTATGAACAGGTTGAGGACCTCTTGAAAACATATAATTTGAAATGTCGGATAAACGTATGTTCCCTCTGTATAGTTTACAAGCCTCTGGTCACACTTTCCACTCTCTGTTCCCATCCAATACTTCATGCTCTATGACACCGCATAGCTTCATTTGATTGACATTTTGTGCAATATCCTTGTTTGCTTTTACTTTTTTGCGAGCAGGTCTCCTGGATACGGCATCGGGACATACACATATTGACAGTGGGCTCCTATACGTACACATCCGATCAGAGGTTTCAGGCCACACATCATCAGGATACCGACGACTGGACGCTGCAGATAAAGTGGGCCCAGAAGCGAGATGCGGGCATGTACGAATGCCAGATATCAACGCAGCCCGTTCGCAGTTATTTTGTACGTCTGAATGTTGTCGGTGAGTATACGAGTCTAAGTATGTGAATACTGGCCGCTCCCACTACGAGATTGGGCTTGAGTTGGGAGCAGCGGCTCTGGCTCTGGCTTTGGCTTTGGCTTCATAAAAAAAATCAACCATTTGTCGCAAATAACAAAGCCAAAGGACACTCGCGCCACCAAGGCAAGCAAAAAAGTTGTTGAGCAAATAAATTACATACAGCAAACGAGTGAGCAACACGCACAGCGCCGAGGACTAGGACGAGGTCGAAGCCGGGCGCGAGGAGCGAGGACTGGTCGACTGGAGGGAACGATGGAACGTCGAGGACTTGGTTTTTATACGACAATAATTTCATTTTATCTTGTAGTTTATTATTCTACAGTGTCAGCCAGGCTTTCAGCCTCCGAGCCTCCTACCTAGGCGGCCAGCCTGTGTCTGCCTCATTTTAACAACGTTTTTCAAGCATTTCTTCCTCTTATTCCCCCTCTATTTTCTTCTTCTTCTCGTTTTTTTTCGGTGACTCGTCTGCGTTTTTCATTGGTGCTTCCTGTTGACAGTGCCAACGGCGACCATACTTGGCGGACCTGACCTTCACGTTGATAAAGGCAGCACCATAAATCTCACTTGCACTGTAAAGTTCAGCCCCGAGCCGCCGGCCTACATCTTCTGGTACCATCACGAGGAGGTAATTAAACTTTATTGTTGCAATTGTACCGAAAATGTTGAGTTCTTTTTAATCTTTTTGTGGTGACTATTTTGACAGTCGGCATGACTGGCAGTTAGCCCAGTTGTTAAACTAATTTAGGCAAAGAAAAGAGAAGTCATAAATTACCCTCTTTAATAACACATCCATTTTTTTTTTATTTTTCGATTACAATGCAATCGATATATTTCGATAACATGTCGAAAATGTATTTGAACATTCGGATGAACTTTCATCGATGAATTTATCGCTGTAAATGCCTGTTGCTGTCAACTGTGCTGATAGCGAATGTTTTATCCGTTGCTTCAATTGCCAACTGACACCGATTGACCAACGCCTCAGCACTCAGTCTGTGCTGAAAGGATCCTTAATTCGAGGAAGCACTCGACTCAGCTCGTGTGGAGCTTACGGACGTAATTTAAAGTGTCAGCCGTTGATATTTAAATGAGTAAATCAACGCAGTTGCATGCGGCAAGAAAGTGGGTCAATGGCGCTTCAGCGGCACGCACTGTTAATACCTTTTACAGCTGCTGACAAGCAACAGGGAAACATGATCACATCAGCTGAACATGGAAACAACAGGCTGGTTGGTCATCCAGGTGGTTGCATTATCCCGGTACGTGCTTAGCCCGCGCGCTGTTGGCCGTCAATTAGTTGTGTTAGTTTCAAGCGATTTACGCAGCATAAACAGCCTGGCTAATTGCTCGGCATTAAATGCGCTTAAAGCGCTCCAGGAGCAAAGCCAGGTAGAGCAACAGAGAAGGAGAGAAAATAGGAGAGAGTAAGAGAGAGAGAGAGAGAGCGAGTGTACTAGACGTGGTCGTTATAGTGCCCAGCTAATTGCAATGCAAATGCCAAACAAAACAGCAAACGAAAAAATGTAGTAAAAAAAAATGGAACTTGGGCAAAAGGCGTGGAGAAGGCGAATTTGCTGGCAACGTGTTAAAAGTGCACAAATCCTGCTGCCAACTGCTGTTGCAGTCGCTGCCGCTGCCGGCGTTGCTGCTGCTCACTTTTAGCTGCCACTTGTATTTCTGGAATTTTCTAATTAAAATCCTTGCAGCGCCACGCGACACAATTGTGTGCCTCTGGCAGGTGGCCTTTTCAGTGTGTGTGTGTGTGTGTGTATGTGTGTGTGTGTGCTCTGCCGCAACCTTAGCACAAGTTGGCGTCCTTGCCCATGCTGCACACGGATTATTTACGATCCATGCAAATTTGCTGTTAATTAGTTTAATGGATGGATAAACTTAGTTGATGCACTTGCTCGTGCCAGGCGCTTAAATGTATGCAACACTTTTTGCGCGCGCACATCCGCTTGCTAATTGTAATTAACGTGTTACATATTTCCTCTCTCAGTGTTAGCTCGCCTGACCCGGCCTTCCTACTCTTTGCGGCCATTTCCGCATTGGCTTCTGGCATATGTCGGTCTGGCACCCGGTTCGCTCATGAAGTTGCCGTAAATTGTGGCCTGCCTTAAGTTATTTAAGAGCACCTTAAACGATTAGCCGCTAATAGCTTAACTAAGCCCAGATTTAATTCCCGTTACTGGTATAAATACCACCACTTTTTCTTGGGCAGCCCTCGCAGTTGTTGGCATAGTAATGTGCATATAGCGCTTAAATGTGCGGTCGGTGAAAGTTCCATGAGCTGTTGAGTGGACTTAGCCAGCTATTAGCTGGCTGTCAAAGCAGGCTTTAGCCAAAGTCCACGCCTACAACTGGCAACTGGCAACTGGCAACTGTATCGTCTACGAGTGGAGCATTCGTGCTGCATTGTATCATACTGTTGTTCTGCGTTCTCCCGCCGATCAGGCTGTGTGACAGACTTTTATGCACATTTAACTGCTTTGGTTTTTTTATGCTCGATTATTGTGCTGGCAAGTGCCACATAAATCGAATATATGCGCATTTTTAGCATGCGGCGCTTGGCAAAAAGATTTTTTATTTCATTTTTGTGTCCGAAACAGCTGCACTCGTCTATGGGAAGTAAAAATTGTACATATTTGACGCAGCACTGTCGCAAAACGTTTTTTTTTTCCAATTCACGTAGCCGGCAAAGGCAGATTCACTAGCTGTCAGCTTGCCATTCGGCATTTACCAGTCAGCCAGTCTGTTAGGTGGCTGTCGGGCTGTCGGGCTGTCTGCCTGTCACAGTAAGCCGTCGCTTTCATTAACCAATTTGCAAGCAACAAAAACGGCAACTACAACGGGTGGAACAAAGGCAACTACAAACATTATAATACAAATACGAAATTTATGCTGATAGCGACGACAGCAATGGACTATAATGGCAACCAGACTTTCGTTAGTTTCTGCACCCCGACCACGCCTCGCACCCCGCCAGTCGTTGTTGATAGGCAAACTTTTAACTTGCCTGTGCGCCAAAGTTGTTATGCCAAAGTTTTGGGCATTGTCATTGTTTTTTATATGTCTATCCACATTTTCATACCTCCAGCTGTATGCTATATGCCATGACTAGGGCAATAGCTACAGCCACGGCTGCATGTACGTTTCCCTATCGTCATCATTATCAGTGACGCCAACTTTTCTTTCATTTTTCATATTATTGCAAATGCCGTCGATTAGTTGAGATTAGAGAGCAAATTATGCGTCCTGCCCTGCCTAGCCTGTCCTGACCTCTGAAATGGGGGCAAAACAGCTGCTCATTTCCGCCAGCTCTGTTGTTTCTTCCATTTTCTTGTCGCTGTCAACAGCATGATGTGCTAATGTCAGCTACTTGCTCTCTGCGCTTTGCCCTTAGTCCTATACTCTTCAACGCTCTCTCTCTCTTTCTCTCTCTCGGTCTCTTTCTCTGTGTATTGGTATTGGCAAATTATTCCTGGTATTTGTTTTTGTCAGCGCTTTGAGCATTCGCTTCATTTTGTGACTCAATATGCATCTGGATTTGGCCGCTGTTAGCAGCAGTCGACATTTGACATTTGCCCTGCTGCTACCCCCTACAATAATCGATAATGAAGTTGACTTTGAGGGCGGCTGACTATCGCACAGATTGTCAGCAGCGCCATCAGCATCATCATAATGAGCCATCGTTCGAGCCAGTTGCTTTTGGCCCTATGTGAACCCGATGCTGCTCCCCGCCCGCTTAATTAACATAATTTTTGTAGCTAACTACTACTCTCCCCCTCCCTCGCTCTCTCTCCTTCTCTTTCTCTCGGTCATCTTATTCCTGCGCTGGGTACTAAAGATCCTTTGATATTAGCTCTGTTAAGTCAACTTTAATCATGCGCCCAGCCATCAAATTCCAATTAAAATGGCAATTTTAAACGCATTTTCGGCTGTATGCTTGACGATTGGCGGGGGGAGGGAGGGTACATTACTGAAAAGTAAACAAGACGCGCTGACATGTCGCTGATTTGTAATGTCAGTCAAGCGCAGCTGTTGCTACGCTTCACACACTGCCGTCAGCCTCTCCCCCTTCCAACTGTGCTGTCACACGCATTTGAAAATTACAAAAAAATAATACGATATTCGAGCATCAGCGTTAAGCAACACATTAAAAAAAATAAATAAAACAAGCGGGAGGCACTTGCTTATTATTATTTGCCAGCAGCAAAGTTCTTAAACAGACAGCAAAAACAAAAAGAAAGTAAAATCAAAGAAAAACATTTTCTGCTCCCCTCATTGTTCTCACATTCTGTGCTGCTGCTGTGAGGGGGCTTCCTCTGCTCTGCCTACACACTCGCACGCACTTACTAACCCGGCCTTTTGGCGTAATGCTCTTCCATTTGCAGGTCATTAATTATGATTCATCAAGAGGCGGCGTGTCGGTAATTACCGAAAAGGGCGATGTGACAACCTCATTTCTGCTCATACAGAATGCAGATCTGGCCGATTCCGGCAAATACTCGTGCGCCCCCTCGAACGCAGATGTTGCCAGTGTGCGTGTGCATGTTCTAAATGGTAAGTACCTACCAATACTACTACTGCAATACACATACACTTACACACATACACGTACACATACACAATTACACACACATTTATACACAAATGTATGTACGTGCAGCTTGTGTCTGTGCGTTGTGCAAAAAGTGTTGCATGCTTCTAGGCGCCGCCCGTAGCAGTACAACAAGAGCTTAAACTGCTCGACTGTGCTCGGCTACAAATGCCCTGTAAAAGCAGGAAACAAGTACTGGTTTGTATGTATAACATGGTAATGAAGTGTATATATACAAAAGATGGGTACCTTTGAGTAGATTTTTAAAAAATTTAGAAAATTATTCTTATTATTATATTAGGCTAGATTCAAATCACAAGCAGCATTGATAAACTTACAGGGTATTAATGTAGCGCATAACGATATATGCGCAGAAGCGTTACATTAACTGCCAAAGTGGCAACCGAGGCTGCAGTAGTCATGTTGCATGCCTCTTTCGCTGATGTTTTTGGCATTTTAGCAAATTTGTGTGCGATTTCCAATGCTGGATGTAGGGGTCCAAGGGCGACTAGGTTTTTGGGCCCCGGGCCAGCAATTGCGAATATATCCATGACAGCCCAGCGGCGGCCGCACCGGTGGGTCATTTTATGAAGTCAAATGGTGCGACGGTGTTGCATGCTCTTGGCATATGATTGACGTTACCTCGGGCAAGTGGCAAGCAGCAAGCGGCAGGCGGCAAGTGGCAATTGAAAAAGCAAAGACAATAGTGACAAATCAGCTTGAGGCAAACGACGCACATTGGCTTGGGTAGGCGAATGTGGATGCCTTTGCGGATGTGGATGTTGAAGCAGCGCATAACTGCCACAAAACGCTACATCCGCCTTCAATTTGGCACTGTTCCGGCGTCTTGTGGCGACAAGCTGAGTAATTCGTCGGAAATATATATAAATTGTGGAAGATGCCTGTTCAATGCGCTTGATTTCCAACAGGACTGGCCACAAAGAACTGCAGAACATTAATGTAAAGCAGTAATGGCAAGGAATATGGCCCGAATATTTTGAGGTCGTCGCCTGATGTTGCCCTAGGCGCCAGTTGTTGCTTCACAAATGAAACACATAATCGCATCAATTATGAGCAAATTAATTAGCACACTGCGGTTAATTGCAGCCAAACGAGCGACGAGCAGCGACGACGACGACGTCGAGGACGATGGCGACCTCGACGAGCTACCAGGCACCAGCCACTAGGCGGGCAAGTGAGTGTCAGCTTGGTTCTGCAACCGGGTTGACCATTGGGGCAAGGACTTGTACGGATGCGAGCGACGTTAACAAATTGCAATCGGGACCTGGGACGACTGGCAAGGAATTGTTGCAATTTGCCAGCATAATCGCTGTCGATTGGCGTGGATTTGACACAGTTAAAATAAATTACGTAATTGTGAAAGGAAAACACAACAACAACATTAAGTGCAACCACACAACAATACAATGCCACTGACAGCACACAGAATGGCATGCAATTTAAGCCGGTCCACAGCTGGCAATGGATTGGGCCTGAGGTTAGAGCCATGCCGGCCATGCCCCGTCTATCCGGCTGGCACGTTTTTCAATCATGCTAACGGCGCCAGGGCGACCAAAGCCCCCCCTTTAGCTGGCCCTACCCTCGCCCTCGCCCACAGGCCGGTTGCCCGCAGGCCGCAAATGGACCGCAAATGGCAGTGTGCGGAAATCTATGCTGCAGCTTTTGTAAACGTTTGCCAGCCATTATGCATGAATGCATAGAAATACGTAGTGTCACACATATACCAACACACACTCACACACAGACACGTGCAGGTACAGATGGGCGGCAACAAAATAATGAAGTGGCTGGCAATGCAAACGACCCACAAGCCACACTCTCACAATCCAAATACCACAACAAACAAAAAAAACAATTCTATACCGTTTTACAATACAACGAAACGATTATACTCTGTCCAGGTTGTATAAAGGACTTTTGTTCTTACACTAAATAGGAATACTAATATATCTGAATATTTCTGCTGAGGACAAGCCAGAATAATTCCAAAATAGATAGATTTGAGGATATAATTAAATTGATCAGAAGCAAGTTTTAAACTTCATTAAAATAATATTGTAAATATGTATTTACCCGACTGAAAGGAAATTTGAAAGTCTAATTGTTTTCCACTATTTTTCTGTGGTTGCGTTAGCTTGAAATTATGTTGTGTTATGCTCAAAAGCTGATCCATTGTGGTCACAACAGTTTAGTTCTGGACTATTTTAAAGCATTTTAAACAACAATCAGCAAATATTGAATAATATATTCAGTTTAAGGTCTTGCGTTCAATTTTCATATTAATGCCACGCCATCTAATATATTCACTGCTCAGACTTTTCATATATAAAAAGTATTCTATTCAAATATGCAAATTTTGTATTTTGTGTGCCAAACGTGCGATGGTGTCTATTGTTGTTGCTGTGCTGCTGATTGACACCACAACCAATGGCATTTCATGGCTAAGTCGATGACTAACAACAGCAAAATCAGGCTGACCCTTATAACTGCCCTGCAGGAGTGCGGGCGGGTGTATGCCTATCTGTGTGCGTGTGTGTATGTATGGGTTTTTGGGCAACAATGTGGCTGCGATTGCTGACAGCCACTACAATTCACGCGTTAATGGCATCAGCAACAGCAAGAACAACAGGCCCAACAAGAGCAACCCACAAGTTGTGACAGGCAAACAAAACGCAGCCTTCGCTTTGACCAGCGTGCAACGTGAACATGGACGTGGACGTGAATGTGGACGTGGACGTGGCCCAACTTGTTGTCCCTGACTGACATACAGATGCCGGTCATGTCACTACGCAGTTGGCATAACAAACTGCAACAGATAGACGAACGACGAGGCAGCAGCAAAGCAGCTGAGAAGCAAAAGGCAAGCACAGAGACAGCCTTCTGACATTTTTCGGGGGGGCGGGGGGCTGTGTGGCATGCTACACGCTTATTGCCACACAAAGTTATGCGTAATACTCGCTCGGAGTGGAACGTATTGAACTCAGGCCACAAAGCCAATGTATGTGAGCGTATCAATAGTGTTGAAATGACCAACAGACAGCCCTTCTCCCTCTCTCTCTCTCATTCTCTCTCAGAATCTCTTACTCTGTCTCTTTTCTCCGACTAAACCAAGAAACACTGCTGCAGTTTCATTTGCAGTCAATCTGCGTATTGAGCACTGGTGTCCGAATTTGAATGCCTCTCAACAAACTTACACTGTGCAGCACACACCTTGTTTTATTTCGTTTTTTTTTTATATTTAATTGAGTTTCATATAATTTTTGAATCAAACCCAAAACAAACAACTAATTTTCAACTTTTACATACTTTGCAGTCAGAAAAACAGAAAAACGGTAAAATAAGTCCTGTGTTTCTACTCTAATATTATTCCTGGAATAATATTAAACATGAATTTTGTCTATTTTTTTTTATAGTTTTAAATTGGTATTTTAAACTAATGCACCCTTTGAAAACCAGTATTCCAACTTGTTTCTAATAGATTTAAAATATCATTTATAAACTTTTCGCATATCCTGGATTACAAGAAATTTATTTGTTGTTTGGCTTTTCGAATGCTACTCAAACAAATTAAAAACACAGTCCAAAATGCGTAAATTTGTTATATGGGTCGAAACTAAACTGAAACCACAAACAAAAGCAAAAACTAAATTTAATTGAGCAGAAAACCCAACAAAATTTTGGTGTGTGCAATGTAAATGCTTAAAATGAAATGGATGATTAAATTGAATTTCTAACCACTGTGCGTTGGCCTGCATGGCTGTTAAACTGGCAACTGGCAACTGGCAACTGGAGCTCCACAACAAGTGGGGGCAGGCAGGCAATCGGCTATTGAATTCGGCTTGATTTAGCCTTGATGTTGCTTCCACCTGCTTAAATCGCAGTGACGGCTCTTCAATTTGGCTTTAAATTGAGCATAATGAAAATTTGCAGCCGCTGCGTGCGGCACGCTCTTAAACCCCCGCTGCTGCCCCTTGCCCCCTTGCCCCGCTTCGATTGCCTAGTGCGTGCCCCATTCAATTAATGTCGTTGCTATTTTAGTAGTTTGGCGCATGTGGCAGCTGTTGCGGTTATTTGTGACCTGGCAGCAAAAGAGGTTTGGGTTTTTGGATGGGTGAGCTTGGATTTTGGGCAGATCCTTGCCCGATTTCATATTGATATTTGTGTGACAGGGCACAAAGTCTTCGTCGGGGCGCAGTTTACACTTGAGAAATCAAACGAAAGCCCCTGACCGAATACATATCACTTGCGATGGCAATCAGACCCAGGACAAATGTCCTGCCAGCTGCTGCCGCTGCTGATTCTGATGCTGATGCTGTTTGCCAGCAACAACAAAGTTCAACTTTCGATTTATTTTTTGCCAGTTTGAAATTCCTTGGCTATTTATTGTAGCGCTTTTGTTGTCTCACAGCGTTTCCTCTATGTCCTGGCTTAACAACTACTCCAGCCAATGCAGCACCTGCAATAAGGCTCGCTACGCTTTCCGGGTCGCCCATCAAATGCCAAATGCCAAGGAGCTATCGGAGACGCAAAGCCTTGACCTGAACCTGCACTGGAGCTGCCTACTAAGACAACGGACTCTTGAGCGGCAGTCAGTCCAGTTCTCATGGTTCGCTGCACGTATCGAAGTCAGTGGCGACCAAGACCAACCCTCAGCTACCCCCTCCCCTCCTCCCCTCCCCCGTCCCTTTGTCACCCTTCCATCTTGAGCCACAGTGCCACACACAGAAATCCTTTGGCCAACTTTGGCTCAAGCTGCAACGTTGTGTATATGTGTGTGGGGATTAGCTTTGTATTTTGTCACAGGAAATTACATTTTGCCTTAAGGATGCCAGAGCGCAAAAATTTCGTTTCATTGTTTGCGCGTGTGTTTATGGGTGTGTGTGTGTGTGTGTGGGTGGAGTGGAGGATCGTTGCCCAAAATGAGGTGCATGTCCTGCGCTTAAGGATTGCGACTACGACTACAACTATGTTGTCCTCCTATCTAATCGAGTGTACGTGTACAAATGTCGTTGTGTGAGCTCAGCTCAGCTGCATCCCCCTTCGTCCCCTCTCCCAAATGCCTATTCGCCTTACTGGCCAACATCCTTTCGCCTGCACCAAACGTAACTTTGGCTCCATTAGTATTTACACTACAACTACGAGAACACACATACACACGTCTTGTACACTTCCTGTGTGTGTCTCAGTGTGAGGTGCCGTGGTTACATCTCCTGGGCCAAATAATAGTTTGTTCCTGCTGCTGTTGATCTGGCTGAAGACACCCAAACTTCGTTCAGCACTTAGCTTCTGCAAGAACATCAAGCGAATTCGTTGCTGCGTGTTTATTTAAATGGCAATGATGCCCAAGTGTTGATAGACGCCATCTAATACACTGCCCAAAAGCAGCTGCACTTCATTTCAGATGTGTGCCAACGGATAGTTGAGCAAATTGACACGGTCTTGGATGGGTTAGGATTGGGGATTGAGGCGTCTGGAGCGGGAAGCGAGCAAATCCATTTCAATTATGGCACTCCGTTGGAATTTTGAATTGCAAACAGAATACGAAGGTAGAAAAGTATCCTTTAATATGCCATTGAGATATTAATTAATAATGACAAATGGCAGTGGATGGGTCGGTGGATGTATGTACAAGTAGGGGAAAGTTCAAGTAAAGGAATTTTCCTCAAATATGTGTATTATTTGAGGAGCTTCCACTTTAAAGTTGCAGCTATCAGTAAATGAGTTGATGCAAAAATTTAATTATTATTGTGGGGTATAATTTAAAGCATTCATTTTAGTAACTCATCTACCTTGGGGTAAACTGTAATTATAAAGATAACCTTTTATTTGCTAAGTGTTTTACAAGTTGTTTGCCTTTTTGAATCTCAGATAATTCTGTTTACCCAATTTTATAAAAATTCCTTTAATCTTTTTGCTATCAAACATATTCTCAACTTTTAGTTGCTTGTGTGTGAACCTTGTTAAACTTATTACCTTACAAATTGTGTTGCAGTCTATAAACAGTATTTGGTATGAAACCAACCTATTTTCGCAAAATGTATCAGCCGCCGCTGGAGCTGAGGCTAAAAACTTTAGCCATAACTTATGATAACATATCCGTGAGCGCCTATGCCTCAGTCCTGCTGCCTCTCCGCTTTTCATGTAGAGTCAATCCTTGGAGATTGCCGTCTAACATAATTCGGGCCATGTTCAACGAGCCACTGAAAGCCGCACCAAGTCGAACCAACTCCTTCGCAGCACAACTGCACACACGCGCGCACGCACACACTCGCACAAATCCGCAGCTAATAATATACGGCTTTTGTTTATTAGATTCATACATTTTGTAGGCAAGTTGTGAGCAGCGCGTGTGTGTGTATGTGTGTGTGGGTGTACGTGAGTGTAGCGGTGTGGCACTCATTATGTTTGCTTTTATGGCCGCACTGCGTGCTCCAATAGGTCCCCCCAGCACCTCGTAGCCGCAGTGCAATCCCCAGCAGCCGCCCTCTTTAAGCGCCAACTTCTGCCTGAAGTGATTTTAATAAAATTGGCAAAGCGTGTAGGTAAAAACAACTTGGCTAACGGATGGGGTCGACGGGTGCGAGGAGTGTGAAGCGTGGACTGCGAGAAATGGCATGTAAATCCTGACCAGAAATCGCTGCCGTTGGCACATTTTTTTTTCTTCGGTCTATGACGAAATCGAGCACAAATTGCATGATTTACGTAATGGAATAAATAAAATAAATTGCTTAATTTACTGATAAATTACTTGGGTACACACACAAAGGCACACGGCATCGAATGTGTGTGCGTGTGTATGTATGCGTGTTTGGTTGACACACTCACACACACACGCACAGAGTCTACTTATGAAACGCATACCTTTGCACAGTTGCTGTTGTTTGCGGATATTGTGGTTGGCTTTCTACTTTGGCACTTTTTGTGAGATTAATTTTGGATCCGGGACAGGGCCAGGACCAGAGCCAGGACTGCAACTGGCCAGAGTACAGAGGCAACGCACCGACCACACACACACAGACGCACAGACACACCCACCCGTACCAGCACACTTGGGGGAATGTATAAACTATGTCTACTTAAGCTACAAACAAGCAGTTCTATGGTAACGCAGGGACAAGTATACACCTGGCCACAGCCGGTACCGGCCCCTTCCTGACCAGCTGCCTGCTGGCTATGGCCCGTGCGACGCATTTGTGGCATGCGCCAGTCAAACCACCCGCACCGCTAACCTGACTCGTATATTTACAAAAGATTTATGCCAAAAGCTAATTTCATGGAAAAACGTATTGTTCTTGGCCAACAGTGTGTGCAGGTGTGTGTGTGTGTTCTTTCAGGTCAAGCAAAGCAGTTTGCCATTAAACTAAAAACGGTCAGTTCGCTGTGAGACTTGCTTCGAATGTAATTATTTATGTTAATCGCTCTCTAAAGACGTTCAATATATCAAATTTGCACAGATTTATTATGTGCAGCCAGCTACAATATAGAATATATATTTACCCTATATGCATGTGCACAGGTGTGCATGTGTGTGTATGTGATAAATAAACATGTGTATGCGAACGTATTTACGCTAGGTCGCCTAATTATCGTAATCCCTTCTATTATGCACTACTTTCATAGACTACTTCCATGTGGGTTCATTAAAATGGATTACATATAAATTAGTGCGTGCCGTTGATAAGTTTGTATTCAGAATGTTTAATAATTCAATTATGTTTTGTTCTAATCAATTGCCGCGTTAAGTGGGGCGTTAAGGAATTAAACCTGCCCGGTGAGCCACAAGCCAGAATCCAGAAGCACAACTCTGTGATTGGACATGTTTGCAGCTGACTTGGTCTAGCGACTGGCTAACAAACTAATCGAAAGTCATTCGAGTGCTGCATAGGTCACTGGACAGCACCACAGCGTGTGCATAGCAGTACAGCCACCAGCAACAACAACATTAACAACCACTACCAACAACAACAACAACAGCCACAACAAAGTCCGCAACAGCAGAGCAGAGCAGAGCATTTGCAATTTGCCAAAGCTAATCTCAAAGGATATGCAGTACTATAAAGCAGCTCGCTGCCTCCCCTCATTCTTTCCCCCTTGTGCTCTTTCACACTCCCACTCGCTGCCACCTTCTCTCTCTATCCCCCCGATCAACAAGCTGTTAGTTCGCATTTTCAATTGAAATCTACTTTTAATATGCCCCCAACTGTGTGTGCTTATGATTGTACTGCATGTTTGCATGTGTGTGTGTGTGTGTGTGTGTGTGTGTGGTTGTGTGTCTCCCAGCGTATGTGTCACAGCCATATGACCCCAAGCTGATAACTGAGAACAACACGATTCAGACATGTAGAGCTGAACTCATTCAGATTCGACTAAAACGGATATCAAAATTTAATTAAAATTTCATTTTGCAATTTTTGTCCCTCGCATACCCGATGCCTGTGCCCGGGCGTACTCGATACCTGCATTTTGAGAATTGGCAGCATTAAGCAGCGACCAACCTTCATTTTTATGCACTCACATTCCAGTTGCTGCGGTGCGGTGCGGTGCCAGTGGTGCAATTGGTGGCTCAAACTCAATTATGACAACTCAAAGCATCAGCCAGCACACTAAAATGCCAAAAAAATTCAATTATCTTGGCTCCGGTTTTGTTGGCCAATACGATAGATCGGACAAACCGGGCGAACCCCCGCTGTTGTCTCGCCCGCGCTTTTTCCAACGGGCATTTTATCATTTCCAAATTTGTCGCTCGACATGCGGCAACAAGAGCAGCAATGTGGCAACTTGACGGCGACTGCGACTGCGACTGCGACTGGTGTTGGTTGTTGGTGTTGGTTACATGCCATTCGGTGGCATAATGTTGGCTTTAGCATTAATGTCAGTCAATTCCACAGTCGTTGGCCGCATGGTCGTCTGCGGGGATATTCACGAATGTGATTTGAAAATCAAGCATTTTTTTTTGCCTTTGCTTTTTTTTTTTCTTTTGTGAATGCGAATAAAGCGCATCAATCATTCAGTCGAGCATCAAGTGAGCTGAAGTGTATAGTAAATGTCACTGGCATGGCCAAAGGCCAAAGGCCAACATGCCACATGCCGAGAAAGAGAGACAGAGAAAGGGAGGCCAGTTGCCGTACTCAACCAAGGTCCGTGCCCGGTCTAGTCGAGGTATTGGACTTCCGTTTGGCCAGGCATTTCCGTTCGCCTCTAAGTGACAGCTCTGACTCAATGGCTTCAATCTCCAGCTGCCAGCCATGTTCATGCGCTAGTCCTTTTAACGTATTACAAATTGAAGATCATTCCGAAGCTAACAGAAGTACGTGTGTGTGTGGGGTGTGGGTGTAGGTGTGCGTAACTACAACATAAAGAGACATTTGTCATTCTCTTAGTATCTGCAAAAATAAAGGCTTTTTGCATGCAAACTAAGTACACAAGAAATCTTTATAAATTCATGAAATTGCAGAACATAAACTTAGCACTAAAACACGTGTGTGTAGCAATACACTCAAAGAAATAAGCAAGCAGTTTATAAATATATTAAAATGGTAGTCAGTCAGCTTAAATAGTTTAGAAGAGAACAAATAGAAAAGTGTTGAATAAATGTTTTATGCTCTATTCTTTGATTGTTCGATTTGAAGATATTTTTTATTGATTTAATTGTTATTAATTTTTAATTTTAATATAGACTATTATTAAATTCAGTTTGGCATTGGCTTAGTTGCTTTGGCTGAGTGCACACACGTGTGTGTTTATTTAATATTTGTGTATCTCAAATATCTGGCATAGCTGTTGTTGTTGTTGTTGTTGCTTTAACATTGCAATTACCTTTGGCCCGGGGTCACAGCCGAAGACATCTGTGTGAGTTCTTGTGACTGTTTGCCGACCTGCTGTGCGATTTACCCGAGGTGACACATTCATTTGTTGGACATTTTGATTATTTCATACGAAGCGAGAATCTGTTAGTAAGTTTACCATTTTGACAGGTGGCAACAACTCCCCATCCTGCTCTCACTCCCTCCCTCCCTGCACCCCACTCTGTTTTCTCCAATTTGTGTGTGTGGAACATGTGCCTGTGTGTGTGCGTTTTCAGCTAAATGGCAATTTGCCTGCCAGACTTGGCCCTTGTGTGCATATTTTGACTGCTTCTATTGCTGAAAATTGCATTTCGTTTATTAATTAAACCCCAATTTAGCTGGCGCAATTCAATTATGACCCTCTCAAGCGTCAATTTTAATTCGTTGCAATTTGTGGCGCGTTTAACATAAAAAACAACTACAACGCACAAATTGCTTATTTAATATGCCAGTCGCATGAGTAGCTGCCATTTTATTGCCATCAATTTTCTACAAATTGCAAATAATTCATCCAATGAAATCAATCAAGCTTTGATCAAACGCCGCTTAAAATAAAGGCGCCAAATCCAACAACAATTTTCGCCGGTTCGCGTCACGGTTCACATCAATAAAGGCAACAAACCTTGCTTTGATACCCTGTTTTACCCAATCAAGCTCAAATGCACTTTCACTTGTTTTTTTTTTTGTGTGTACAAATTATGTTTTACACATTTTTTTTTATTTCATATTTACACTTAACTTTACGCTCTTGTTTTGCTTTAATCAATTTTGACGGCAATTTATTTGTTTATTTACACAACAAAAACACGGAAAAGCCGCCCATTTGGTTGCCCAAACCTCATTTGTTCCTTGTACATTGTCTATTATAAACCCCAGAGAGCTGCCCTGCCCTACTCTACCCTTACCCTAAAAACAGTTTTCAGCAATTTTCTCTATCGTTGTGTAGTCAGAAACAAAAACAGCGAGAAAGAAAAAAAAACACAAAAACGTGCAGCATATTCAAAATTGAAACATGGAAAATCGCACAACGTTTTTTCCGCATTTTCGCACAGTTTTTGTTCATCTCTTGTTTTTTTGAGAGAGAGGGAGAGAGAGAGAGAGTTGGGTCGTGGGAATAGGCGGGTCATAGTTCATTGTTTTACGTGACGTATTGTTGGATAAACAAATGTTTATGTTTTTGCTTACTAAGCTGCGTATTTGTTAACACTTTGTTGTGTGAGAGATGGGGGCTAAGCCCTGATGCCTGCATCCGGCTGCAATCTTTCTTTTTGATTGGACAACGAGCAACGAGCTGAAAAATAAATTCATTTCAACGTCAGATGCTGAGAGTTTTTTTTAACGCAAAAGTTGCAACAGATACTAAATCGCATTTTGCGGTGGTTGGGGATCGAAAAGTGAAAGCAACTTTTGGCGGTCAGTTGGCTAATTGAAGGCTGCCCCACAAACTGGAGATAAAAGTATTGCATGCCACCGAGTCGAGATACTTAGCTGTTATGAACCATTTAAAGCAACTTCTACTGCTACTGCAACTGCTGCTGTTACTGCTGCTGCGTGTTGCACGAAAAAATTTACTTAAACTTAAAAGCATTTGCTTTTAATTAAAAATTTCCACTTGCCGCACTTTGGCGCCGCACTGGGAATTACTTACAAAAACTAACATTGTATACACACACATAATCAATTTTGCTATGCAATTTTAATTACAAATTGTGGGCGTGGTGGTCAGCATAGTGTCACACACATACACACATGCACACGCACACGCACACCCGTTGGGTATGCGAGGGCGTGTGTAAATAGCTGCATAATGGATACGCCGCTACGTCCCAGGGGCGTAACCACGCCTCGTTGACATTCTTCGAGCTGGCAGTGATGCGCAGACAGTGTCTGCAAGAAGTTAATACACATGACGTGCAACAAATTATATTTATCGCGCATCGCCAAGCATCAAATTATAAGGACGCAACGCATACCGCAACAGCAAGGACCTCAGCTCAGCTGCGGCTGCCGCTGCGTCTGTTCCTGCTGCAAATTGATGCTTAAGGACAATTTTCACTTCATTACACGCTGCTGCGGCTGCCGCTGCTACCGCCGCAGTTGCTACCTTTTTTGCTGCTACCCCTTGCTGCAACTGTTTTTCATGCAATTTTTTCTCCGGCTGCGCGACGATTAATTCTCAAGTGTTGCTTAAGCGGCAAAACATGCAACAACAACAAGAAAATGAGGCAAAGAAGCGACGGCCGCTGCCACCGTAAAATTACAAATTGCACCCGCCGGCAAAAGATGGCGCCACTGTTGCTGTCGCGGCTGCTGGCGCTGCCCGCTGTGCACTTTTGCATGCCTAATTTAATAAGAAAAAGTGCCAGCCTGTACCTGTACATCATTTAAAAGCAACACCTCCAAACACACACACACACACCCACACACACCCGCACCCACACACACATAATTAATTGTGATTGATAGAAGAAATTACTTGCCAGCGGCTTGGCGGGTTGCTCGACCGGGCCAAAACAGATGGCAGCGGCATCGGGCCAAAAGGCAAGATGAAAAATCATTTCCCAAACTGTCCCAAAAGCCGACACAGCCACACGCACACACACACGTACACATTGATCCGCACACCTGCACACGGCAAATGGGACATCATAAAGAAACTCAATTTGTTGCCGCTCGAGCGATTTGTTTGCCACGCAAATGAACAAAACGAGAAACAAGCCAAATGCCCGAAATGTAGGTGTTAGTAGGTGTGTGTGTGTGTGTGAGATTGCATATGCAGCAAAAAGCGTTGGCCATTTTAATTTATGTCGCCTGGCAGCGCTTTGCTAAGCAGCTTAACATTTGGCCCAAACACCCGAAAGGACACAAGCAGCTGCCTCCACCCGCAGCGGCTACAACATAACCTTAAAATATAGCCAAAGACTAAAAACAACGGCTTAGCCAGAGCACAGCCATAGCCTGTGTGTGTGTGTGTGTGTGTGTGTGTGTGGGTGTGTGTGTGAGTATAATTCGCTAGCAAATTGAAAATAAACGCAGGGCGCTGACTAAAAAACACGCTGCTACTTTTTACCTCGTTTATCTAAGTGTGTGTGTAGAGTGTGTATAACTGTGTGTGTGTCTGTGTGAACTAGCTGATTGTGAATGTGCAGCCAAGTTCGCGTCGCTAAGCTGCAAAAAGGCTCTGAGAAAGAGAAATGTTCCTGCATTCAGTTTCTTGCTCATTTCTCACAGCCATTGCTGGAAGCTCAGCTTTATATTATACTAAATATCTCTGATTAAATATATATGTATATAGCATCATGATATCAACCTATTTAACTTTAAAGAAATCATCTTTGCATCTATTTATTCAAAATCCCTGTTACTTTTCCATCACATTATGTTTATTATTTATATTAAAAAATCCTTAAGCTCAATAGCCTCCAGCAGTCGCAATTGCAGTTCATCTAAACCAATATTGCCGGGAATAATAAAAGAGTTCTCAGAGACTATCAGAATGGCTGGCAGTTGATCGAGTTTCATGCTGGCAGCCAAATCGACGGCCGTCTGTCCGCAGTGCCTGCCCAGCCTGAGTAGAAAGGGTGTTTCGTTGCTTTTGCAGGTCAGATCCCAGCCATAGAGCACAAAGTTATGCTTCAATAGCTCCAAAAGGCTCTCGTCCTTCAGCAGGCGATGGCAAAATATGTTTGTCAGAATACTTGCGCCATGATGCAAATAAATGGCGAATAGCTTGTACTGCAAAGATAAACACAACAACAAAAACATAAGTTTCGCAACTGCAGATCGGGCGTATATGGTATTTACCTCATTCTCCAGATTGGAAGCCTTGGCCAGTTGCAATGCGCCTTCAAGGCTGCCCACATGAAAGTCCGGATGTGGTGCCCCAAAGCGTTGCTTGTAATTATCCACAAACTGCTTGGAGCCGGTCGCCTCGCAGATTGTTCCGTCGGCTATCAAATGGATTGGCGCCGGCTTTGAGTCGCAGCAAAATAATTGATAGCCTCTTAAATCAGACTCAGGATCCGATTGGGATTCATCCGAGGAGCTGTCGCTATACTCGTATTTATCATCTGCCTCGAAGTCGCTGCTCGACTGCGAATTGTTCTGCGGTGGGTCTGCGCCCAAGTTGCTCTGCACCACAAAACTGTGCCTGCGCCCGATGCCCAACTCTGCCAAATTAGTGGCATTGTCAACGGCCCCGTCCAGTGGCCAGCCTGACCAGACCTGATGCCTTACCGGTATGTCGGTAATATAATAGACATCAGTTTTCAGCTCCAGCAATGTGGTGCTCGCCGGCAATGTCAGCGAAATCGAGCGTCCATCCGGCTGCATCGAGATCTTGATTTTATATATACGACTGTCGTCATCTTTAGCATCCGCTTCATTCAGAGTCAGTCTTTCAGGGTCGGGCAAGTCTTGCTCCTCTTGTTGCTTTAAATCGTGCTCCATTTTCCAGAAAATGTCGCTTGGTGAATTGCCGTTGAAATTGCTTCGGAAAACGCACAACAAATGTAATGCCTGGCTCCGTTCCAATTTATTTTCATTCACTTTATTCTCTTGCAGTATTCTGCTTCTACCTGTTTCTCCTTTTCTTTATTTTTTATATCAAATTGTCATTTCGTTTATCGATTTACCTGTTGGTCGCCAAGTTGCCGCCTGTTCCTAGCTGCAAATCCCAGAAAAAAAAAAAAGATTGCCTGAAATAAATTCAAACAAGCTGAAAAATGTTATACAAAACTTTTATAATTAAACGCTAAGCACACTTGGATATTATTCTACACGTAATGAGGCGAGTGCGTGCTTTTTCTATCTGGTATCAAGTTTCTTTTAGCTGTATTCCTGTTGTTGTGCGAGCAATTTCTAATTTAAAGTTGAAAAAAAAACTGATTGCAGCAGCAGCATAAAATTGCACGTTTTGGCCGAACTTGAGTAAACAAACAAATGCGCTAACATGGCTGAGGGCCATCGCATGACCACGCCCACATGCCGCCCAGACGACGAAAGCTGACTGTTGCAGCTGCCAAATGGGCAACGCGCAGTTTACGCTCATTACACGCTACCAATAACTACGCACACACACACACACGCAAGGGGCAACACTTTGCCGGCAGCACTTAATTACAAAATGGTTTTTTTGGCGAACGGCGTATGAAACAGCTGCTAGTCGCCTTAGGCAAACTTCCTTGTGTATATGTATGTGTGTATGTGCCTTTGGCTGTGTGTGTGTCTGTGTGTGTATTATTTTGCTTGTCTTGTTGCTTTTGCATCTGCAGCTGCAGCTGCTGCAACGTCTTGCTGCTGTCAATTGCAACATGCGACGTTGCTCTTTTTGTGCCAATGATGATGGCTACAAATTCAACCGAACACGCCTCCCCGACCCCCTCGCAGCACACCCACTTTTAAGCTGACTGTCGCAGGCAGCCTAATAGGTTTTTTTTTTGTTGTGCCCAGACATTATGCAACCAGAGCGCGCAGAGTAAGTTGGGGGCAACTCAAGCCAACGTCGCAGCAACCCCAGCTGTTCTGGTTCTGGTTTTTCATCCACCTCGAGCTTGGTTCTTGCCTGGTTTTGTTGACGGTTTTTAAAATTATTACATCTTATTTACAATGTGCGAGTTGTTGTTGTTGCTGCTGTTGCCTGCGCTTTAAGGCGTGGCAGCGACATGTTGTTGCGCCTGCTGCTTGTAACAAAAGAAATGTTGCAAATTAAGCGCTCGGCTGCGTGCGGCGCACAAGTTTCAAGTGCGCTGCAAACAGAACAAAGCAAGCAGCAGCAACAACTGCAATTGCAGTAAAATTAAATAAAAAATGCTCATGTTTCTTTTTATGCCATGCAATGCTCACATAACAGCACACGCATACACGCACAGATACATATTGTTGAGTTGCTGGTAATTGTATTTCGACATTTTTGTTGCATGCTGCGTATGCGTAATATTTTATTATGTTGCTGCATTTTTAATGCCGCAACAAGCACTTCGCGAAAATATGTCATCGTTTTGCAAGCGCTTTAACCGCACAACTTTATTCTCTTTTTAATTTTATTTGTTGCAACCCTCGCCCCCGCCCCCCTCTGTTAGTCAAGTGCGACAAACTCATTTTGCGAGTCGGTTACTTGAAATTGGATTAAAGTTGCTGCCGCTGCTCTCAGATTTGTATTTGCTGCGCTACAAACTTTTTAACAACATTTCCCTTGAAGTTGGCTTTAATACATGTCCAGTTAACATGCCAGTGTCCGCTTGGTCAGCCAGCAGGGTGCTGGGGCTGGGGCTGGGGCTGGGGCTGAGTGTCGAGTCTCATTTCATGCACACGACAATATCAGTGAAAATGCCGGTAATAATATTTGAGGTGCTCCGCAATGGCGCCTGCAATGGCATATGTATAGTGCACGTTCCACTGTTAGACAGTCACACCCCTCCCTCCCCCCTCCCCCACACACCTGGCCAGTCGCTCCAACTGGCTGTCTGCCACTTACACGCTGCCTGGCAATGGGCATGTCGAGCAGCTCCCAAACGGCCGGTCCGCAAAAGCTGACCCAGAATGCAACTTGTGCTGGTTAGTTGGCTACGTGTGTGTGTGTGTGTGTGTAAGCTGAGCTGAAGCTGCAATGTTTTACTAACCACAAAATGCTGTAACTAAACGCGTACTCTCACATGTAGATAGATAGAGCTGGGAGGACACGAAGCATACAGCACTACTTATGGAGCACTTGAGGCAGCTGCACAGGTAAAACTGCAGCTTGTTCCACACGAGCTATGCGACACATACACGCTTAGTTTGGCAACTTTGCCACAAACACACCCACACACACTCACACACACACACACACACACACCCGCAACATATTGTTATGGCCATGCCAAAGTTCTTGGCCCCAAAAATTGTCACCGTTTCTGGTTGCAATGTTTAGCACATTGACAGCATAAACTTTAACTAACATTTTGATATGGACCGGACTATCCCAAGGCGCGTACACATGAAATTGTTATAAATGTGTGCGATATAGATGTTCTTTAAGCTAAGCGCTCTTTAGTACGAAATATGCAGGTTTTTATCTTGAAAATATTTGCCTTGGCCTCTCCTGGCTACAACAAACAAAACAATTCTGAAACTTTTGTTTATTCTTTGCCGAAATTCATTCATTTAATTAGTTTCAAAAAGGCATTCAAGGTATTTGTTAGCAATATAATAAAATTTCACATGAAGCTTTTTCTATAGCATTGGCAGTTCTTTTCTTTGGCAGAGAGAAAAATGTTCATTTTATTTGATACACTTGTTGCATTCATCTTGAGTATTATTTCACAATTCACAAAAGCTAAAGTGCTAAGAAATTAAGCCAAAGTCAAGCTTTTGAAAGCATAACTTGAGATGGTTATAATACGTAAGATTCATATCCGATTTACAGTTTTGCAATAAAAAACATTTCATTAGATTTCTGAAAATCCTTCTGTCAATTTGAATTTGTTTGCCAACAACTTTTGTTTTTTTTATAGCGAAAACAATTTAATTGCATGAAATACAATTTGCGCTGGTTGGGCTTTCGAGTTGAAAACTAACTTGACGCTAAGTGCACTTTTGCCTGATTTGGCAATCATTTAAGCACCGAGTCAGTCAATCAGTCAGTCAATAAGCTTGACATAGGCCAGCAACATAATCCTAATTCAATTGCCTGGCCACGTAATGGGCCAAGCCGCACAGCACCAAATCGAATGGCAAAATTACGTCTAGTCTGTGAACGGCGGCTGGTAATGTAATCTTGTCAGAGGCTGGGCGGCTGTTCAATCAGGCGTCAAACATCAAAAAACTAATTCAAAATGTTCAAGCGCAACACACTGCGTATGAGTGTTTTTTTTGTGCTGTTGCTATCGAAGTAAAGAGTAAGAGGGCTTTGCTTTGCGAGGCAACGAGTTGGAAGCCAGTGAGTGCTCGTCTGCAGTGCTTTGATAAAATTCGTTAGATAAATCAGCAGAAAAGTGTTGGAGTGTTGGAGGTGTTGGTGGCGAACCCTTTGAGCACTTGCCAGCCAGCAAAACTAATTGAAATCCGAACGAAACTCATTTATTTGCTCTCCAAATTAGAAATCTTTGCAGCTGGCTGTCAGGCAGCAGGCAGGACACAGAAGGCAGGAAGCAGCAGGCAGCAGCTGTCAGCACAGATAATTTAAATAAAATATTTGGCCTGCAGATCAATATAAATATGAGTAAAGCATACTTTTAATAAGTGTACATAATTCACATATCGAAATTTCCAAGCTCGTGCTGACGAGTAAAATGCAACTACATGTCCATTTCTTTTGGCCCTCTCTTGCACGATTCCTTTGCTTGTGGGTGCGCAAATCCGCTCGATAACGAAATAAATTGCTTTCAGCAAATGCTTAGTGCTTTGATTAATAGCCACAACCAGCAACTGGTTCTCGAATAAAGCAACTTCTGGCCACACTTTGCTGCTCCTTGTTGCTTCTTTTGCTTTCTTCCTTGCTGATGAGCGAACATTTGCTCAAATGTGCTGCGTGTGTGTTTGTGCCGTACGAATTTAATTGAGTGCTAAATGGCACGTAAACTGATAGGTCAACACACACACACAAACACACACACAAGCACACTTGCTCGCAGACACACAGTCGAATAGCATAGACAAACTTTTGCTGTCGAAGGCGTTGCCAAGGACATGCGCTAGAAAACCCAAGTATGTGCATCAATGCTACACGTATGTCAGCAGTCGGCGGCAAGGACAAGCACTTGCCAAATTGTGTGGGCGTCAATTAATTTCTTTACACATAATGGAAACTTTACATTTGTTAGCCATCCAAAAAGTATGCAACACTCTTTCGATTTGCCCCCTCCTTGGCACAAATTTGCTAGCAGAGTGCGTCACATTAGCAGCGCAATTTGTTTGGTAATCCCCATTTGGCAAGTCTTTGTGCTTGGCTGAGCAGCAAGGCCTTTTTGGTCAGCTAATCCCAAGTGTTGATGTGCACATGTGTGTGTCGGTGAGGCGCTTGGTAAGTCAACACGTGCAAATAAAGCATTCAAATAGCCAGCCACACACATTGGCAGACAGACAGACAAACAGACAGAGAGACAGGACAACGTCAAAGGCGCCTTGACCGCAATGAGTGAAATGAGAAGCGGTTCATCTCTCTGTCAATGTATTGGGCTCATTCTCAATCTCAGTGTGGGTTTGACTTATACAAACAGTAAACCACACACACACACACACACACACTCACACATACACACTAGCCACACGCATTAAATGAGCTCAGTCGCCGCACGTCTCAAGTTTATCAAAAGACAGCAAATAAAAATAGAGAGAAAAACGACAACGAAAATGAAACGCGCTAAAGGCAAACCTACAGATAAATAGAACTAGATAGAGACACATATACAACGATAGAGAGAGATAGAGAGCGAGAGAGAGAGAGAAAGATGGAAAATAGAGCTGGCCAGCAATAATAACAACAAGAACATAACCACACTTAATTCATTCGTGATTTATATGAGTCGCTTTCTGGGACTTAAAATGTGGCTGTTGCTGGGCTCTGGTTTTTTGGCTTAAATGGGGGATCGGAGGGGCTGGGGGGTTAGGGCGGCTTCAAAAACTAACGAAACTATTTTTGCGGTCTGCCCCAGAAGCTCACCAAAGTGCTAAGACTTGCAGTGTGCACTCGTTTTTGGCCACGGCTCTCAATTAAAAATTCCTCTTGAGCTGCTCAAAATTCAATTCAAATTTTCGGCCCAGATTCTTGTAAGCCCAGCAAAAGCCAGCAAAACCGCTGATAAAGTACGACAGCAGCATCCACACACACACCCACACACGCTGTCACACACACACACGCACACAAACCTAGAAACTTGGCTAAGCCAGGCAAAAGCAAGTTTCAATTTTTTGGCTCGAAACGCCATTTTGTCACTTTGACAAAATTGTTGCTACTTTTCGAATGGGGAGTGGTCAGAGGGGGATTTCAAACAAAGAGGGGAAGTTCGACCGGGGGCCCAACTTGTCGTTCAAGTGACATTCAATTATTATTTCAGGCAGGGCAACAAAAAGTTTTGCAACAAAACGAAACGAAACGAAATTTAGCTACAAACGAGCAACGACAATATTGTTAGAAGATAGTATTACAACCAGACAAATGTCGGGGACTGCAGAAAAGATACTCACGAAGACACAGATACACGAACAAACAAACAAACCGACAGACGGAGGAAGGGAGGGACAAACAAACAGGCGGACAAACAGACAGGCGTAGAGATAGACAGTTAGATAGATAGTTGGATAAGGAGAGGAGCATAATGCGTATTTGCGCATTAAATGCAAAACTTGGCAAATAGTTTTGTGCCAAAAATAAAATCCAAACAAAATTTAACAGCAACAAAACTGAAAAGAATTGAAATTAAATGAAAATCAAAACTTTTCAATTGCTTTTTAAGCAAAAGAGACAGCCTGGCCGAAAGCAGCTGAAGAACTGTGAAGCTTAACTTTATTTTACAAAGATAAAAGTGCCTAAAGTGAAAGCAGCACGATTTTACCTCAATTAAGCTGCGAGCAGGTAGAAGCAATGAGTTCTCGATACATTTTGATTTACCTGTAAAGAAGAATGCCACACAAATTGAGACTATCTTGACTGTTACACCTCATTAGAGGAATGTATACTATGCAAGATATACGATCCATATATTTTTAATAGGTGGATTTTAATGGAAATTGGCAAAAAGTTGTTGCAAGTTGGGCAACCATATGACTGGAAGGCAGGCAAGTGCGAATGCAAGTGCGAGTGCTCGCAATTTGGGCAGAGCCCAGAAGCATGCAGCTTAAAATTAATGACAGCGAAGTAAATGTCAGCGTAGAATGAAAAACAAGCCCGAAATGCCTGGCGCAACTTTACCAACCGCGACGTGTGGCAAAAACAATAACAGGACGTGGACAAGGACAAGGACGCGGAGAAGAGAGGAGCAGGAGGATATGAACGTGCATGTGGACAGGAACGGGGAGCTCGAAGGACGCTGACTGCGATGCATGGCTTCCGGTTTTTGTTCGCGCGCTGGTATTTTCCGTGCCCTGTCGCCTTGCCGCCCTGCCACGGCAGCCATTGCCATTGCGTGCGCGAGTGTCGCATATGCACATTTTATTTATAAACTCGCAGCAAAGTAGAAAATAAAAAGCGTCCAGCTTCGAGCGGTATGCACCTCAGCAGGCGCTCCAACCCATCGCCGCCTTGGCCCCTGCTGGGTATTGCATGTGCTGCGATAAAAGTGGTAAAATGCTTATCAAGCTCAAGCCGGATGTGCACGGTGTCAAACAGTGGCAGCCGTAGACGGAGGGGCAGGCAACAGCAGCTGCAAATAGTTTTTATGGCAACGGTAATATAAGCGGTAGTTTAATGCATAATTGAAAAGCACGCAAAGTTAAACAATAGAGGCGAGCATCGAGGGACCCGATCACAGAAAACACAAGGATTACACTGGAATGCAGTCACATAAACAAATGTGAGCTGAGTTAAGCATAAAATCAGAGTCGGTTGTGAAATATTTCACAAAGACTGTCACACTGAGAGAAGAAGAAGGACAGACGGCCACACAGAAACAGAGTCACACTTACATGCGGTCACACTAAATATGCAATTCGTTTGTTGGGCCCCTTGTTTTGTTAGCCAGTGTAAATCAGTGGCAGAGGCAACGACTTCGCTTCACTGACCATTTTGCTCGTATTTGACTTAATTTACGAGTCCCAACACGAGACGTGACGCGGGCGAAAAACTCTGGGGAAATTTCTGTCAAATCACAATTTAATGGCAATCAACATTTTAGCTATTTCGCACTTACTTGCACTTGATAATGGTAATTATTTAACAATAAGTGTGCGATGAAGCACGAAGCGGAAGCGCAAATGAACTGTGAAATGTTTTTACAATTATAAGTGAGAGACGCACTTGCAAATAATCACACAAACAAAGAGCAGACCTTGAGCGCAGTCTGAGTGCGAATCAAGTGTGAATCAGCATTGAGTAGCATATATATATATATATATATATATGTAGAGTTTGCTAATTGAAAGCCCACTTAAGCCAAATCAGGCTAAATCGGCGCTTTGTGTCACACTTGAGATGCACTTAAAGAGCGCTCTCTCAGCCGTCAAACATTACTCGTCTTCATCCGGCGACTGCACAAACAAAACGCGCTATAAAATGTAAAAATACTGCCAAAGTATGCAAAGCTTCTCATAAAAACACTCAAAAACTAACGTGCATTGCAACTGTTGGCTGCTGCTGCTGCTCCTGTTGCCGGCACGTCCTTCGTCCTTCGTCCTGCGTTCTTGGCTCTGTGTGCGTGCTTTTGTCTGTGTCTGAAGCTAGCTACTTGCTTAGCTCCTTCCTGCCGCCTTTGCATGCCCTGGCTTCCTTCCTGAAAATCCATCAGCGCTAATTTTGCATATTTTACTTGGCTCTTACTTTATTTTTTCTGTATCTATCTCCCTCTCGCTCTCCAGTTTATGCGCTTTTATTTGGCTTAGCCGGCTTGTGACTTGTGTTTTCACAGCCGCAGCCCAAAGATATTTTAGATATGCGCAGTTAAGGGCAATCCGGATTCTGTGGCCTTGTGTCTGCTCTGATGATGAATTATGTGCGCCACGTACGTTATTAATAATTCCTGTCCTGTCAACAAATACATTGTAGCATTTGCCCCAGCTCCCACACCTCGGCCACAGGCCGCCCACGTCGCGTATGCGTAATATGTTTATTTTCAACGCTGCGGCTAGAAATTTATTAAGCAGCTGCTGCGAGGCTCCAACCGCAACATGACGAAAAAAAACCAACTCGTGTTCAAATTGAAGCCTGTGGCCAGCAGGCGTAGGCAGCACTTGGTCCAAGGAAGTACACGCCTCTGCCTGCCGCCAGCATAAGGACATACGCAGTTGTATCCGAGAGCTTCTATCAACTCAGCTTGTTTATATTGAATTCAATTCAGCTTTAGCTAATACGATCGTCTCACGTAACGTGCAGCAGTTGCCGCTGAATCAGCTGCGACATTGCGCATACGCCGCGTGTTGCGTCATCGGCTACCCGAGCTGGGTTGCGGTCCGAGGGCTGCCGAATACTGTTTGTTTGCACATTGTATTGAGTTTCAAGTGCACAAGTTAATTGCTTGAAAAATTGAACTCAATCAATTACCAGCACTCACACAGAGGCACACAATGTATGCGTGTGTGTGAGAGAGAGGGAGAGAGAGTGGGCAACAGTTTTTTTTTCTGTAAAGGAGCACACATTGCGTGCACACGCATCGAGTGTGCGTGTGTGTGTGTGTGTTAACACTACACTTAATAACGCCAATTAATTTTATGGTGTTGCATACTTTCAGGCGCGGTGTATATTTTATTGTTTGCGGCATAAATGGAAATATGACTTTAAAATTTAATAAATTTAATTGAATTAAATTGCCAACTTCGTCTCAAATTAGCTGATCATTTGCTTTGCTGCCATTTGCATTTAAATGTTGCAGCCACAAGAACTGACAGCTGTCGGCAAATCAAATGTCGGCACTTTTGGGGCAACTGTGGCAACTGGGCAAACAGAAGCTGCACATTAATTAAACATTTATGTGTTATGCACACACGCACACACACAGACAGCTACAAATAAACACTTGTATGTGCAAAAGCCAAACAGAGCGCAACAAATAAAGAGACAAACAGTAACAAGAACAACTACTTCAGTTGGCAGCCAACTTGCCATACACAGCCACATCCACACACACACACACACACACACGCACACACACACGCACACATATACAGTGAGAGAGAAGAAGCAAACTCGCATTTATTTAGTTGCTTATTGTTCACATACAAATTTAATATCTAAGCTCAAGACAATGCAATAAAGTTGAAATTAGTTCGGGCCATAATTTCAGGTGAACATCCGGAGGCAATGCAAACTGGCTCATCCGGCTGCCAGTACAATTGGCTGACAATTGTCATGCTGCTGGGCCTGGTGCTCGGTTACAGTCAGCGGCAGCAGCAGCATTGTGCCACACTCGCCACATGGGGCACTCGCAGCCGAGACGTCACGCTCGCGGCCAGTGAAAGTGACATTCGAGGAACAACAACATCATCGGCAGCAGCAGCGGCAACAGCAGCTGCGAAACGTGCTGCTGCTGTCGGCGGCCTTGAAGCTTCGCCTGCGGTTAGCCGCAGCAGCAGCAACAGTCGACAGGCGTGCCACGCCCACGCCCACGCCCAGGCTAAACGCTGCTGCCACAGATGATCGCATGCAGCCGGACTAAACAACGCGAACTAAGCAGCCACATGAAATGTGTGCGCGAATGTATTCACAATGTGTATGTATCTATATATCTCAATGTGTATGTATCTGTAACTGTATCTGTATCTGTATCTGTAAGTGCATATGACCGTCACGGCTAGCTAAATAGTGACATATTTAGTTATTGGTCAAGTCCTGTTGCCAGTTCTAAACTAGCAATTCATGTGTGTACAACTCTTAAGTAGATGCTGGCGCACTCCTAGCGAAAATGTTCCCTCGCCCCCCCCCCCCCTCAATAGGCAAATGAATTAACATTTAATGTGTATTTTGTATAGTTTAAGCAGCGTGTAAATAACTAAAGTAAACTTATTAACGTAATTGCAATATCAAATGTATCACACAACAGCAAAAAAGCAAACAAAAACAAAAATTAAAAAAAAAATACATATAAAATATAAATAGCGAAAGAAAAAAATCAGGAGATTTTGCAATGGCTCTTTAAATAAATATATAAATACAAAGCGAGCGTTAAATAATTAGATAAAAACGTGGCAGCCACAACAGAAATAACACTCGCAGATTGAGAGGCCATCAAATATTTAAATTAATTGCCATATCATGCCAATATTTGCACAGCGCATTTTTTCCACGCCAACTCCTATGCTATGCTTTATATATATTTATATTTTTTAAGTCAATAAATGCCCATTAATTTGGTATTCTGATATGAAATAAAGTAAGAAGCAGAGCACACCTGCATGGAAAAAAGCTGGAGAGACTTGGCAAATATCAAAGTATGCCCTCAACTTTCCATGTTGTGCTTTTTATGTTTACTTTAAAGCTAATAGAAAACGTTTAACCACATTTTTTACTTCCCAACTTTGCTATTTTAATATTTGTTAATCGTACTAAACATATTTTTAAAAATATTAAATATTTTTTTATTTATTTTTCCAGGCATCAGAAATTACAGCTTTAGTTTCGTTTCATTTGATTTGATTCGAACCTATTTTTGTATACCCTTGTAGAGGATATTATAAATTAGTTATGAAATGTGCAACGCATAGAAGAAGATATCTGCGACACCATAAAGTGTATATATTCTAGTTCAGCATCAACAGCCTAGTTTATGTAGCCGTGTCCGTCCGTCTGTCCCTCTCTCTATTTCTCAGTTTTATGTTCCATTATGATTCTTATATATATGCTAGATCTTATCTGCTATAGGAAAGATCGGTGGAATAGTAGGATCTTAAGGGCAAAGTATTCTGTTATCAAAGATATTTTTAAGAAACAACAACATTATCGAGCCTCTCACATATCCAGGGTATTAAATCATCGGCATGCTGAAGATATACTTACTTTCGTGTTTTTAATTATATTATATTTTTATGTTTGCCATTTGATTCTGTTTGACTGTGAATTCTATGAATTTATTTAATTTGAAGCCACTTGACGTTGGAATTTTCATTTGGCACTGGACAATGCGAAGTTGGCCACTCAATAAAAATTCTGTTGACACGCCACATAAATGCCGCATACATTTTAATCAATTGCCATAGAAAAAAATTGTGAATTTTTGCTAAATTTGATTTGTTAAACACAAACACAAATATAGCTCAATTATTGGCTATAAAGTTATCAAAATTGCTAATGTAATTAAAAATAGGTGGCTGAGGCTCTGGCTGTGGCTCTGGCTGTGGCTGTGGCTGCACGTCGTGATGCAAATTGAACAACAATTACAATTATAATTAAATTTAATCTAAGGCCACGTTATAATTTGCAATCAATATTGTTGCTGCAATGCAGGCAATCATAATAGCCATAATAATAATTATAATATTAATATTAACGTTATTAACAATAACAGTTTGTCCCATTCCAATCAACGTAAGTTAATGTTAGTCACATAACTATAGCTCACATAAGTATGCATATGTCTGCTCGCTCGATTGCAACATAAAATAAGATTATAAAATATGATATGTTGGCCACGAGAAGGTGCACGATTTTCATGCAACCTTTGCCTTTGACATTCGGTTTTACGCAAAAATCAAAAAACTTTCTTTACTCTTCAGGTGTAAGGCGCATAATTACCCAGAAAACACAAACAACTCACCTAATCAATCAAAATGTAAACTGTTTATAAACTATATACATATATACTCGATATATATATACATACGTATAGGGTATAAGTGTATGAAATAGCAAATGCCAGCCAATTGGTTATGTTGAAGCCTAAAATGGTTTGATAGCAACTATTTAAACACAGCATATTAATTACACTTTTATTGTAGGTCATCAGACAAAATAAATTCCTGTACATTAAAGTTAATTAGTGCAACTTTTGGAACCATGAATGTGCGTGTGTGTGTGAGTGTGTGATTGTATGTGTGTGTGCGTGTAATCCAAATAATCCACATAAGCTGCATATTTAAAATACCATATTATATTAAAACAACATCATGGCATAGTTATTAGTTATGCATTTGAATAAAGCAATTGAATTGTATGAAAGGAAGCTAAATATAAATAACGAGTACTTTTAACTGTTGAATTCAAATACAAGTAAATTAAAAGAACAGTTCATTAAAAGCTAGTCCAAATATGTATTATAATAATATAGTATAATACTATCTATATATAATTGGACGGTCAAAATCGATAACAAAAACAAAAACAAAAACAAATGAGCACACGCGTAAGCATGACATAATATAGAAGACTTAGCAAAGCATTACAACAATAACAAAACTCATAGAAAAAACAACAACAAATGCCATACGCAAATGTCGCCAGAATATAAAACAAAAACAAAAAGCAGAAAAGCAGAAAAACAAAGCATTTGTCAGTAAAAAACATAAATTGTGAACTGTTGAGCGTGTGCACTTTGTGCCACTGCAAAAAACAACAACAACAACAACAGCAACTATGTACATTAAATAGTGCAAAATGAAACACAATTAAACATTTTTTTATTTAAAAGAAAAAGAAACTATTTACGTGTTTTGATAACTTACGATTTGGTGCAACTCGTGCGATTTGGGCTTTCATTTCTTTTGACATAGGCTGTTCAATTATTTATGCAAACTACAATGCAGCTGGCATAATACGCCGCCCGCCTTTGCCCGCCCGCCTGTCCTGCCTAGAAAATAGGCAACGACAGACGAAGAAATGAAAAATAAGCTGCAACGTATGCGTGTGTCACATGTAATCTCGGGATTATAGACAGCAACAACCAGGCAGCCCGAAGCAAGGTCCTCTTGCCCGGGCAGCCGGCAACATGGCAGTTGGGCACTCTGAAAAACTGGGTCAGCAGATAAATCGAAAGGGCTTAAACATGAAACTAAGGTATCAATTTCATGGCCAAGCCCAAATATTACATGCTCTTTTAGCTATTCATTTTGGGAAGAAAATGCCTATTTATTTATATACTCAAATTATTTTTATAGATTTTGAGCAACATTCTTTAAAATAACGTTTGTAAAAATGGCTTTTGGGCTTTTTCAACAATTTACT
Organism: Drosophila ezoana; assembly: GCA_035045725.1. Classification (NCBI taxonomy): domain Eukaryota; kingdom Metazoa; phylum Arthropoda; class Insecta; order Diptera; family Drosophilidae; genus Drosophila; species Drosophila ezoana. Next base: position 16,468,403 of record JAWNOU010000177.1, on the reverse strand, counting down.
TCAGAATGTGGTTCGGCTTCGTGTTCAAAAGTAAGTAAAAATAGACTCTAATAAAACCTAACGGTATAATTAATAGATAGCTGCTGGAAGAAGGCGCAGAAAGTGAGGCTAAGTATCAAAGGAAATGCTGTATGTACTGCTTGCATAAAGTCTAATATCCGGCTGCACTGCTTTCCACTGCTTGACTATAACGCGAGCTGTTTCTTCGCAGCAAAGCTTATAGCAAAGTTATTGTAGCCCATGGCAAAGCGTTTGGCAAGCAAAACAGTTTCTCACATAATTCCATCCGCTGCGAACTTTGACAGAGCAACAACAAAACAAGAATACCAATTGAAATGCCTCATTAATTAAAACACACACACACACACACAAAAGAAAGGAAGCGACAAACGGAAATAAAAATTGTTAAATTAAATTGCAACAACAATTGACAACGCACAATTCTGCAAATGTGTAATTCTATTAAAATGCACCACAAATCGGCGCTAATCCTCATGCATGTCCGCGTCCAAAATAATCGAGCTAGCCACAAAATGGCCACATGCAAACCGCGCGCCAATGGGGCATACATAAACTTGCACCAGTTTCAGGATCAGTTGGCGGCCCGACATTTTTGTGACTGCGTTGGCATAAAAATATTTATACGCTCGCTTGACTCTCAAATGCTGCTGCGCGCTGCTTATGCAAATTTATTTTTTGTGTGGTTGCCTAAGCAACCGTCGCAGCGCCGGGCCGGGCCGGGCCGGGCCTGTTGTTGCTGTCCTTGCGCTTCCTCATGGGCATGGACAACAGCATGTAATTTGGGCCGATAGAATTTATTTAATGCCCAGGCATTAGACACATTTGTTGTTGCCCAGCAGCAGTCGCAGCCGTCTCGATATTGATTTGAGAGTAGCCGTGACTGGAACGCAGAAAGGTTTTAACCAAACTCTTAAAGCGCTCACACGTTACAACCTGAGCCCTAGCTCTGGCATTTAGTTTAGTTACAATTTAGCAGCTTCTATGCGCTAATTTTGCGGCATATTTGGGGCGTTGAAAGCCTTTTATGGCCTCTAATATTAGCAGCAAAAGCGAATAAAATGCGGCAGCTAAACAAATAACAAGAGAGATAAGCCAAACGGGTTGAAATTGCATGAAACTTGTATGACCTCTTAGGATTTGGGAGATTCGAGAGTGAGCTGTTTCCAAGACTTGCCGTAAGTAGAATATGCTGGGAATATGTTGTTTGCAGTGTCAAACATTTCTTTTGAGTTTCACGATTACGTAAAATCATCATTTCTCGAGTATTTTAAGTTTTCTATTCTAAGTTTTGACTAAATTTAGTAGGGGTTACATCACAATTTTTATTATAGTTTATTCCAAATAATTTCATAAGTCTAAAAAGACATAACTCCCCAAGATCAAACTCTATTTATCCGGGTAAAGGCCATTTGAAGTTATCGAGTAAATTTAGATGTGGATGTCCATCGATAGCCGCAGCTTGCTTGACAAAAGAACACGCATGTATTGAAGAAATTCGTAAACGAGCATAGTTGCTTTTTGTAAAACACAGCTCTTTATCTATCCTTAGACCCTTAAGTTCAGTTTCGACCTATTTAACGGGTTATGGAAAACCCCTCTTTCAGCCAGAAACTAATAGGCTTTAGCGTAGCACAGCAAATGATAAAAAGGCCTGATGCGATAATTTACGAATTTCTAATAGTTTTGTATGCATTTTAACAACGGATTTATGGTCAGTGTGTGTGCTGGTTTGTGTGTGTGTGTGTGTGTGTGTGTGAAGGACCGTTGGTGTTTTTGGGGGCGTGTTTGGTCGCATGGCGGCTGAACAAACTCTAGAGTGGCCGCTGCAGAGCCGCATGAAATGCCAGTTGAATTATGGACCATTTGAATGAAATTATTTTAATTGCGTAAATCACTTTGCAACCAACCAAAATTCAACAATGCTGCGGCATTCAGGGCGTTCTCTATGTGTGTGTGTGCGTGTGTGCGTGTGTGTGTGCGTGTGTGTGTGTGGGTCACTTATTGGCCCAATCCTATTGTATGCGCGCAACTTTTGGGTGCTGGGCTGGGGCAAGTGGGCAGAAAGGGGGCATTTGCACATAGCAAAGGGGTAAGTGAGGGGGAGGACGAAGGGGAAGGTGAAGCGGGAGGGCGGGGGAGTCGCGCAGTGCAACTGCAGTTTTGAATCGGAAACTAACGAACAGCACTCGAAAATTTAAACAAATATTTCAGCTGGCATATTTGCACTCCATTCCAAAGTAATTGTTTTCCCTAGGTCGACAATACAAATAAATTCTGGCAACAATTGCCATGGCAAACACCAGAAAAGCACGTAATGGCTGCCAGACTAAAAGATACCCTGTACAAGTAAGTTAAGGTTGAGGAAGATAAAAAGTCATTCAAAGCAAAAGCTGTCAGAGAAAAGCAAAAACATTTATTATTTGGTTAGTTAACTTGGCTTGTAACAGATGTTGCAATATGTATGCATAGGTAGGTATACCCCATAGAGAGTATCTAGGGAGTAGGCAATGCTGCAACTCCATGGGGATGCTGCTGTAGTTGTATTATTGTAATTGCGACCGCAATTTGTCCAAATTATCGGTAATATTATAAATTAATATCAGTTTGGTTTTCAACTAGAGATATGTTGGTGTCGTTTGGCCCGCGTTGCGTATGCGCGATATCAAATAAATGCACATATTCGACAAAAGCGCGACACTTAAAAGGTTGATAATAATTTATGATATATTCACTGGCATTTTTGGCAAATGCATTAATAAAACATGCAGCTAAACAAATAAGCCATAAAACATTTCGAACCAAAACATTTCTAAAGGCAACAACTCTTTATACCTCTTCCTTCCCCTCTTCCTCCCTCTCGGTGTTTCTAATCTAGCAGAACTAAAAGTTGACTCTGCATATGAAATGGCAAAATATGCGTATAAAGCCAACACTTTGGCAAAAACAGCTCAAGCTAACCCTTGACATGTCCCTGCAGCCCACAGCTCAGCTCAGTTCAGTTCAGTTGAGTTCAGCTCAATCCCAGCGCAGCCCAGTTCAGCTGTGCTCTGCTCCCACGCACTCGTGCTGTTCGATTGTTTGGGCCAAGTATTTGACTTGGGTTTGTTTGGCTCTCAAGTGGTTATTGTTGTCACTGAAGCATAATGCATGGTCGAGCGCTATAAAGATATGCGATGCGAGGCGATGCGATGCCAGGCATGATAAATGATACGGCTTAGTCGCGCACAGTGCGGCCCGCCCCCCCAAATAAAGCCTGAAAGCCCGCCCATCTGACATATGAACTATGATGTGCCTTGAACTGGGTACTTACAACGTATTTGCTCGCCGACAGCAGACGTTAGACGGCAGACATCAACTGCACTTAGCGCTAAGTATCTCTACAATGGAAACTGATTTCAATCTACGGCGTTACGCACAGTGAACAGGTTCCAGGAAACCCAAATACTTCATTAATTCGGTTCAGTTGAGTTCAGTTCGCTTAACTCAAAAAACTATGAACATTAACATTTCTGTTGTTAACCACTGTTAAACTTTTTACAAATCATATTCACGGGAACTTATTTACATTAAGTATAAGTACCAGTAAGTATGATAAGTAATTTACTTATAAAATTAAATATTTCCTGTGCCAATTTCCCTTTTGAACCTAATTTGGGTACTTTATTTTGACCTAATTTACAAAGGAAAACCTGTTATATAGTCAATGCACGAACTCTGTTAACTTTGGTTTAAAACTTTGTTAGCTTTATTGCAAGACTCAACGAAACTCACTTAACGACAGTAGGCTGCCTAACGAGTTTAGCTCAGTTAACGAACCTGCTAAGTTACATTTACGTGAAATGGTTGCATACTTTTGTGCTGGCAACTATTATATTTGTATATTAGATATGAGATCCTGCTATTTACAGCCAATGCACAAACCTTTGCTAAAGGCAATTTGAAATGCTTAAGCTGTAAAAAAGGAGAAAATTACCCAACTGCCATTTATTCCCCGCTGTTAGTTTACATAAAGGATTAGCCTATTCGAAACACTTACATTTTATGTTAAATTTAACATTCGGCGGCTATTTTTAAATGAGACAAAATAATGATTTTATAAGGAAAACAATGAATATTTTATCTAAGGTCTTTTAGCATATTCCATAGTCAAGGCTGTTGCCTTGCGGGTTGAGCATGAAGGGCATCTATAGATATAATGCCACACCTTGCCCCATCAAATCTAACCTTGTCAAACTCTTTCTTCTTGGTAATAGATTTAATAGATTTGAAATCTCTTTTGCGCAGCAACTAATCAACTCCGAGCAACGAAAACGAACTGTTAGCTACGCCCACAGTTGGCGGCACAGATGAAAGCCAGACGAGGCACAATGGTTAAAAGTGTCCTCGTAGATCACCGTGCCGCCGAGTACTCGGTCTCGATCCGAGAAGACACGCTTCACTATGGTTTAATTGCTTTAAAATAAGCCACACCCACGGTGCCGAAAATTCATCTTGCACGCACATTACGAGAAACCTGCGCAGATGACGACGTCGATGGTATGGGGCGCGCGGGCGGGCGGTTGCTTTGATGTGCAGGATCTGAGCGGCCGGCAATGGGCGCGCTGTCAATTGTGGTTGGCTTGGAAAGCGGTTTAGTTACGCTGTTGACGATTCCCCCGCACCCCTCGTCCCTCATCCGTCACCCTGCAGCCGCACCCGCACCCCAGCCCTTACTTTGGTCTTACTTATCCTAGACGAATGAAGTGTGTAATTTGAAATTAGCTCAGCTCAGCGGCACCTTTGTGTGCACCTGCTGGCATCGTGTCCTTGTGCTCGGCTACTCAGTTACGCATCAGACCCTTCATATCCTTTCGCTATGCATACATATATACATATATATAGTTAGTTATTGATTTGCTTAGTTGGAAGTGTACGCATCTCACTTCTCACTCGCTTGGCGACTTCATTCAGTTTTCAACATCAATTTGCATGTTTCGAATTAATTCGTTACCGATTCAAAAACGTAAAATCAAAAGCAGAATTTATGACCGCACACATCTGCATGTACGTTTATAATCTGACTTATTTTAGGATTCGTATCGAACGAAATGAAATAAAGCCGAGCCAAGTCCGCCTGCATAGACTGTGTTGGCTGCTAATCAGGTTTTCTTTAGCCAAATTGATTTCATTTTCATATTTCAATTTCGAAACGACGCGCCGCGACAACAGCCACTCGAATAGTCCAACAAAATGCAAAATCAGTAAGACCAGTAGTCGCGACATGATATAAATTAACTGTTTTGACTTTGTGAAATGAAATGCGGCCTCTTTGAAATTCCAATTCAAATCGATCTCTTGCAGCAGCCCCAAAAGCAGTGGGTGACCAACAGAAAAACAGCTAAGAATTCCACGGGTACCATGACTATGAGATGCCCTATCTGTATCTATATCTATATCTATATCTATATCTATATCTATATCTATATCTATATCTATATCTATATCTATATCTATATCTATATCTATATCTATATCTATATCTATATCTATATCTATATCTATATCTATATCTATATCTATATCTATATCTATATCTATATCTATATCTATATCTATATCTATATCTATATCTATATCTATATCTATATCTATATCTATATCTATATCTATATCTATATCTATATCTATATCTATATCTATATCTATATCTATATCTATATCTATATCTATATCTATATCTATATCTATATCTATATCTATATCTATATCTATATCTATATCTATATCTATATCTATATCTATATCTATATCTATATCTATATCTATATCTATATCTATATCTATATCTATATCTATATCTATATCTATATCTATATCTATATCTATATCTATATCTATATCTATATCTATATCTATATCTATATCTATTTCTATATCTATATCTATATCTATTCTTCTTCTATTAGTAGTGCTTGTGTTAGGGTATCTTTGATATTTAAAATATCATTAAGAGTGGCTTTTTCGACTGGGCTGGTGGTTGGGGTGCTCGTCGTATCTTTGGATCGTTAGAGTTGCCGGCGCACCGATTTCTTTTCGGCTTAAATGGTTTATGTGCGTTTGCAACCAGTTTAGGCCGAAGCCGTTTCTGTTGCTGTTTTCGTATTCAATTTAAAGTTTTAGGTGGGCCGTGGCCGGCGCCTTTGAAGCGTGCATCTCGTTTACCACGTGCCGTGCCCCACTCAGACGCCGACTGAGCCTCTGGCAGCGCTTCCGACTGGGCTTTTGCGTCAGCAGCCGCAGGAGGAGTCGGAGTAGGAAGCCAGTTACAAAATATGCCGATGCCGGCGATGCCAATGATCCAATGATCCAATCAAATCAGCAACAAAGCGCCATTTGAATTAATAAACAAATATGTTTATCAATATATACACAAATTGTTTGCTTTATAGTATTATTAATAAATATGCATTTTAATATTCGGGCAAAAACGAATTCGCCTCGTATTGTTGTTGCCGCTTTCAAGTCGAGTAGCAATTTCAGCGATTTTAATGAGGTGCTCAGCATTTTATGATTTAATTATGCCTTCATTTAGTAGCTACTGCTAAGCTTATTATTAATGTTGTTGTTGTTCATGTTGTTGTTGCTTCCTTCAGTTATTAGTCGCATTTATATGCCCCTATCGAGCCCCATTTGTTGTGCCTTAATTATGTGCGTTTTAAATTCTTAATGAATGCCCCATTTGGCGATCAGCGGGGGTGTCGGGTCTTGGGCAACACCGTCGGCTTCGGCTTCGGCTTCGGCTTCAGCTATAGTTTTAGCTACTGCTCTTCCCCAATAGTAGGCAGACATGCGATAATGATTTAAATGATAACGAACCCATCTGCATAATGTAGGAGGCACTATTTTGGCATCATGGAAAGTTTATATGAAAGGGAATCCAAAATGGAACGAAGCCAAGCGAAAACAAGCCTCATTCATGGAATCAATTAGGTAGCTAAAAATAAACTATATACTATCTGGAATTAACTAACAACACTTTAAGAGCACTTAACAGAGTTCTATTCCATTCGATTTGAATCTAGGTAAGTACAATATATATATTGTGTATGTATGTATGTTTGTATGAATGTATGTATGTATGTATGTATGTATGTACGTATGTATAAATGTATGAATGTATGTATGCATGCATGCATGTAAGTTGTCTTCTAATCAAATAGCAGCCAAGTTGACTTCATGTGCGGCATTTGTTAATGCTGCCCTTCTCCTCGATCCTCATAAATTGAAGGATGATGATGATGCGAAGCAGAAGGGTACGGCTCAGCAGGATACGGAGAAGGATATTGATTCGGATAAGAAGGACGTTACGGAGAATTATATTGCTTGGGAGGATACGTAAGAGGATAAGGAGTAGGAGGATACGCAGCAAGAGGACTAGCAGGCGTATGTCATGTTGATGTCAAATGTATATTAATTCATTTTAAATACTCTACTTGGAGCTGATCATTAATCCATAATATCCTGCATTATAGTTCCAAGCATCAGCTCTAGTCAAATCAATCCATTTGCCGTTAATTCTTCGACTCCCCAACTATTTCCGCGTGCCCTTAACAAGAAAACAGCAACAACAACAGAAATTGGTAAGAAAAACCCAGCTGAAGCATGCAAGGAGAGCACGGCCATGGATGAGAAGCCTAGAGGCCTCTGGGCTGGCCGAGGTGAGCTGGCGACATATGTAGGTTGCGTTTTGTAGCTTAGAATCAAAGGCGGATCAGCGCAAATCTCTGTGATCTCTGGCGGCCCTGGTTAAGGCTCTGCTGCTTTCGCTGCCGCTGCCGCTGTCGCTGCCTCTGCCACTGCCACTGCGGCTGCTGCTGCTGCTGGTGCTGTCGGTTGAACACTTTGATGTCCTAATTGGTTTATTACTTTGTCGGCATCTCGAGTCTTCTTTGTGTTTTTGTGTTTTTTATTCTTTTTAATGCTGTTGCCTGTTTTATTTATTTCTTTATTTCTTTGGGTTTTCATGCGGCGGCTGCGCTGCATTGTGTAAAAAACGCGCCCGTTGCGGCTCTCGAATCTCGAGCCGAGCTCCAGCCTAAAGCCGCGACCGCTGAGCACGCGCACAGAGCAGGAACGGCAACAGGAATGGGATTGAGTCCAAAAGCACAAGCACAGTACACCAAATGCCGAACAACCGCCCCCTTCCCTCCCCACCACCATACCCTATGCTTGTTTACAATGTTTCCGCGTGTGCGTTCAATCAACATGTTGCGATATCTGCGCAATTTGTCATCCCATAAACAACAATGCAACTTGGCTAAATGGGCCCCCTCCTTCCCCGCCCCCCTATATCATATGCCAGGCGGGCAAATAATCGGTTGCAGAAAGACTATACTTATGCCTGGATACGATGCTGAACGAACAAAGGGAAGACCTACCTCAACCAGGTACAATGAAACTCTGACACACAAGTCGGGTAAACACAATTTGTTTGTTTAAATAACCAAAATCTTTATGAATGTTTTATTTTATTAACTTGCATCTTCGCAAAATTAAACCAGCTAAAATTTAACTATACTTTATAAATTGAGACATTTTTGATGTTTCTCTATATTTTATAATTTTCTTTGGTTTATTCTTTCTTTCAAGGAGTACCTTACTACTAATTATTAACTAAATAATTGAAGCCTCCCCTCAGCCCCGTCGTTTTTGCGACTGCTGTTTCTTGCGCTGCTGACGCTTGCGCTGCTGTCGCTTGCGCTGCTGACGCTGGCGCCTCTGTTTCTTGAGCTGAACCCTGATTTTTAGAAGGCGCAGCGTATTACGCAAATAGTCCGGCGATATGGTGGAGTTTGTGGTGCCAACGCTTCCAGTGCCTGAGCTTGATGTGCCTGAGCCTGCGGTCCCTGTTGCTGTTGGCGATGTACCCGAAGAGTAGGATTGACTGCCGACCCGCTGCGCCAATAACACGCAGCTGAGCAGCACAAAAAGTAGTACAAAGGTCGAACGCATTGTGTCAATCAAGTGCTGAAGCTAACTAAGCCTAAATTAGCCAGCCAGCTTATATAATAGCTAGAAAGAACAGCTGCTGTTTGTGGTATTTACTGTACTCAGGTGTTTTTCGTTTCGACTCTTGTTTGCAGCGGAAGGAAGGTACTTCCGATCCAACATCAAGTTCACAAGTTGATATTATGTCAATATTTGTCAACCGATCTGTTTGTGATGTTGTGTTTCCGGTAGAAGAAAACCCAGACAATTTTTTTTAAGGTAATGGAAATTATATTGCTATAAACATATACAAATAAGAAAGTGTTTTGTTTATTGGGATTCAAATTCTGGGAATTATAAAGGTATATATACTAAAATCAAGTTAAGGATTTATCATTCTTTGACATTCCCTACCAAAGTCTTAGTTGGTTTTCTATATTAAATCTTTCATCCATTTATAGGTGATTTTTGAAGTAAACACTTTTGTTTTTCTTTGCTCTTACAATCCAAAATAATAAACCATTATAAGCTATTTTCTCGAAGAGTATATTTTAAATGCAGTTCTCAGTAGATGAACCTGCGAAGACCCCGTAACCAGGTCAATCAGACGAATGAGCAACGAGCATCCGGGCTCTGTTCCCAGTCTGACGTAGCATTATCTTAGCCGTAGCCTTTGTTATTTATATAAGTTAGCTCGATAGCTTAAACTGTATTCTTAAGCTAGTACGATACGTCTGATACAATAGATAGATGTATTAGACAGCGATATTGACTTGACATATAAAACTTAGATATATTAGACGGAGAAATGTAAATGATATTCATTAATCTTTGAGAGCTACAGACAAAGTAAGGTATGCCAACTACTTATTGTATATCTGGCCACTTGCTCCGAAAGAGGACCAAGGAATAACAGGCAAAAACCAAAAGACGCCAAAAGGGCTTTAAATGTACGCAGATAGCTTTGGTCTTGAAATAGTTAGCTAGTTAAATTGATTTCTTTTCCCTATATAGTTTCCTTTTCCGTATATCTATAGTTAATCCCGATAAGAGGAAATCATAGATTTATAAAAACATTTGATTTATTTTACAATAACAAAGTTTCGTTTCGTATTTGGTTTGAAGCCTGCCCCATTTGGCTCAGCCTCTGCGCCTGCGCTGCTGCTGCTGACGCCTGCGTCGCTGCTGTTTGCGCCTGCGCTGCTTCCGCTGCTTCTGCTTCTTCTGCTTCTTTTGCTGCCTTTGCTGCTGGCGCCGGCGGCGCTTCAACTTGCGACGCAGGGCGCGTAGACGTGCGGCTGTGTTGGATGTGCTTGCTGCTGTCGTTGTAGTTGTTGTTGTTGCCGCTGTAGTTGTTGTTGTTGTTGCCGCAGCTGTTGTAGGCGAGGCTGTTGCTGCTGCTGCTGCTGCTGTTGTTGACCCCGTCTGTGCCTGGACCTGAGTCAGGCAACAAACTAGGCAGCAAATTACGAGAAATGCCAAAGCGAAACGCATTTTGAAGCTTGTTGTTACTCAGCTAATGCCCTGGGCTTTATATAGTAAATCGTCTGGCTGAGTGGCTTGGCCATGTAATGTTTGTGATATAAAAGCTGTTACCTTATGGACTCAGGTGTTTTCAGGTGGTTTTTTCGGGCACCACAAATGCAGAGTATGAAATAGTTAGTTGAATCAATATTGTCTGTACACTTGTAATCACAATAACAACGGGTCTCTTATTTATTTGGAATCAATTCCCAATCAATCACCAGATATGCATTTAAATTGTGTATTAAACCTTAAGGTTTTTCTCCAGTTAACCTTTCCTAGGGAAAATTGCATGTTAATTAATAGATTTATGTGGTAAGCTCCGCCCGCCGTCAATCAGGCGATGCAAATTCATCAGCTGCCAAAGCTGCCACAGAGTCGGCAGAGTTGGCAGCAGGCGATGTGGCAATGTGGCAATGTTGCAGCACTCAATCAACATGTTGCGATATCAGCACAATTTGTCATCCTATAAGGAAGAGCGCTCGGGCGCGCTTGCTGCGCCTTGGCTGCCACACAGAGCCAGAGACATTGTTAACCGTGGTCTCACATCTCGCATCGAGCATGTCGCAGCTCTTGGCAGCTCTGGCCCGCTGTGCCCGGTTCGTACGGTGGTCCTGTCTGATGTTTGCCGTATTCAAAGCATAAGAAAACTCAATCAAGGGGCTCGTAAATCTTGGCACAATTTGATGAGCGCTCTGTGGGAGACCCGTCTGCAGTGTCCTCCCCGCCATCCCTGTCCCTGTCTCCGTCTCCGTCTCTGTCTCTGTCTGCGACTCGTGTAAGAGGTCTTACATTTCTCGGCTTATTGATTATCAATGCTGGTGCCGCGCCGGGGACCATTTCCGATTCGTCATCATGCGACGAGTGAAGTTTCAATCTGCCCGAAATATATATAAAAAACTAAAATATAAAATGAAAGAACACTGATGTGCGCCGTGTGTGGCGCGTTCTGAGTGTTTTGACAGCATGACACACATACGCACACGCACACACTCACACACGCATGCAGTTGCCAGTTCCACCTAAATTTGATGCAGCACAAGCCCAGGCGACGACGACGATCACAGTCAACTTCAAAAGTGTGCGGCTGAGCGTTATTGATCGTCCATGTCCCGCTGTTGTGATCCGCTCCCAGCGTGAGACATTACAAAAGGCCCAGTGATGGTAACAATGCCGCTCGTTGTCGCCGCTGCAGTTGTCCATAATCTACACACGCACACACACACACACGGCCAGAGTCGGTCCTTTTGAAGGTCCTTTTGCCCAAAGTTCTCGAACTCACACACAGCCGCAATGCTTGATGCGCTGCATATGCAAAACACAATGAAGTTCTTTGAAGCGCGGCGCGTCAGGTAAGCGACAATTATTTATCTTACAAATTTACCTGAAATTAAATACTTACGCTGCAGCTACAAGCAACAGTCGGCATTGCCACCCAGGTTGATACCCTGCATATGGCAGAGGAGTGAGTACAAAAGGGAAGTACTTGCTTATGGCGGGTAGCTTGACATAAAGATGCTCTAGACACATATTCTAACTCTCATAACACCTTAGTATATAAGTCCCGGAACTGGAATTGGAATTTTGCTGCCTGTTAAATGAATTCTTGTAGTTTCACATACCCAATTTGTGCATAATATGTTTACAGGGCAACGAAAGGGCGACAAATTCCCCCTTTTTAATCAGCGGCACGCACTTTGATCACCTGAGACACACACACACATACACACAAGGCCGCTGCTTGTTGCCGCAGTTTCAGTTTCAGTTGCAGTTGCAGTTGTTGTGGGAACTTACCTGGCCACAAGGTGTGACAAGTCAGCGGATTTGCGTGTTTTCCTGCGAAATATTTAAATGCAAGATTATCGGACATCAGGCAAACGGCAGCAGGCGGCAGGCAGCAGGCAGCAGCGGCAACTGTTGGCAACAAAAGGCTCGCTGACTTAATCCTGCGGCCTGCCCTTTTGATCTGCTTCTGCCCGGGCCTGCTTTGGAGCGTTAACTAATTAGCAGCTGGACTGGCATTCGGCTCATTTCCGCCACAAAACAATTTCGATTAAGGCAAACTTAAAGCAAAAAGCTACCGACAACTAATCCAATCATAATCGCGCAATCATAATTACAACAATCTTCCAAATGAAACGCAGCCCCAGACCAAGACCAAGACCAAGACAAAGACCGATGATGATCGAAGCGGCTGGCGACTGGCCAACTGTGGCCAACCTAACGGGCACAAACGCAACCTACAGAGCTGGCCAGCCAACATTGACTTCTATTGCTGCCGGGGCAACTGCAAACAGCAGCAGCAGCAACAGCAGCAGCAGCAGCAGCAGCGGCGGCAGCAACAACAACCGACAACAACAGGTTGCTGCTGCCTGAAGTGCTTCGTGGCCAGACAAACGTTAAGATTGTAATAACCATGTTAAAAGCAATTTACGTTTAAAGTGCTACTGTGATACGCCGCCGATGCGTTTCTTGATTAAGAACCAGAGACGCAGGAGGAGAGCTGACACACACATACACACACACCCCGGACAGTAAGTAGAAGGCTGCAGGAGCTGCCTTGTCTGCTCGTCTGCATTTATTTGGCGGCAAAAGTTGTTTTTTTTTTCCTCTTCGAACTTTCCTTTCATATTCACAGTCCACTTAACACGCGCGTCGCACAATGCGCCTCAAAACACAAATGATCAACAGCAGCAGCAGCAACAGTTGTTGTTGTTGTTGTTGTTGCCCCAACGGTGGCGGCAGCCTCAGAAATCTGTGCCTCTGTCGGCGCGCTTTGATGTTGGGAATGGCGTGTGCCCAATGCAGAGATTCCGCTTTGTTGTTTTGCCGACGCCAGCGACGTCGTCGTCGTCGTCGTCGTCGTTCGTCGGGCATGCAACAGCAATTTGCCGCCAAGTGAGCCGCAGCGAGCGTGGAGCGTGGAGAGCATTCGCAAGAGAGACAAACAGGCAGAGAGAGAGAGCGAGAGGGAGAGCGAAATCCACTCAACTTCCAAATAATCCCAGTTCCCAGGCCAGACTCTGCTCATTTTTGCCGTTACTTATTTCACGTTATTTGACCAGGTAAAAAACTTATTTTGGCTCGGAAAGAAAAGCTTGCAAGTGCCCAAATTCCTGCTAGATTCTATTTGGCATCGATTTGCCAAAATGACATAAGTTTGACAAAATGTAATCGATTTGTATTTTGCCTGTTTTGTTTCTCGACATTGATTTACATTTTCCATTTTTAGATATAACACTTGACTTTTATACATTTTCGAGATATTCTTAGTAAAATTCCTTCATAAGTTTTGATCATACAAAATTTGCTAAAACTTAACAAATTTTTATGCTTGCTGGCCCTTTTCCTCTTTTTCTTTTCTCTTTTTAAAGCATAGTATACATACAATGCATTCTTTGAGGAAAACATTTAGAATTCAAAGTTTCAATTCTAAACCAATTTTGGATGAAAAAATGATTATTAAAATCATCCTAAGATGCTGTTAAAAATTATTTTCGAAATCCTTCCATTCAGAACTGTCATGACTTGATAACAAAACATATTTACATGCTTGTGGGCATGTTGGGACAGGCTTTTGCCCTCAGTTATTTCTCTATCTATTTATAAAACGAAGCCCTCTTTGACTTTAATCTTTCATAAATAGTCGACATCAAAAAATATCCCAGATGGTTCTCTTTGACTCTCCTCTAAATAAACGCTCATATTCTCAGTTGCATGTGGCAACAGCTTAAAATGTAGTCGAGAGCAATGCAATTATGATGATAATCTGTTTAAATTAGAGCTGAAGAGCTGCAGAGCTGCATGGCTGCATGGCTGACTGTTGTAGGTACGTCTGTGGTCGTTGTGTGTAGCACCTGTTGCTTTTCCCACACATTGTTGCAGTTTGCAAATCGGCAGCTGCAACAGCAGCAGCGGCAGCAGCAGCGGCAGCAACAGCGGCAGCAACTGTTGCAAGCAGCAAAGGATCAAAGGCAGTTACCGTAACTCCGAATCTGAGTGTGATCCGTTAATAAAGTTGTGCGTATTAACTGAAATTTTAATTGCTTATCGAGCGCGACCTGTGCACATCTGTTCAGAGGCTAGAGAAAGGGATCGAAGACGAAATAGAAACAGTCAGCGAGAGAGAGGGATGAGGGGAGGGGAGATGGGAGCGGAGCGGGATAAATCTGAGTGTGCTCAGTGTGTGCCACGATTGATGTCAAGCGCTGCGACTGCGGCAACTGCGACTTTGAAGATTATGCCGAAAGTTATGATGATAGCAGCAGCAGCAGCAGTAGAAGTGGCAGCAACAGCGGCAGCGGCGGCAACTACGCGGCTCCAGGTGTTCTGGCCTAGCATGCGAAATTATATGGCTCAGTGGCAGCAGCAGCAGCAGCAGCTTCAACTACGCAGTGGCTACTTCCTCAAGCACATCATGAGCAGCAGCATGCTGCTGCTGCTGCTGCCGCTGCTGATGCTGGCGTCGCTGGGCAGCGTGCGGCAAAAGATGAAAGGTGGCGGCAACACTTTGATGCGGCCAAGATCAAAGCTGCCGATTGTTTACATAATAGTGGCCTTTGAAACGGAACAATAGAATGCCAGGATCAAAGACACCGACCGGTTAGTGCGCTTAAGCGAAATGAATGTCCATGTCCCGCATCAGCGAGGGGCCAACGCAACGCAACGGCAACGATCATCTGTTTCTCCTGCTGCTGCTGCTGCTGTTGTTGTTGTTGTTGTTGTTGTTGAGCAAAAGTAGCACTCGTCTTCATCATGATCATCCTCTCGAGCAGAAGACATCATTATGCTCCGCTTTCAAATTGTGTGCAAGTCGTGTGCGACTCTTGTAATTGTAGCAGCCAAGTTACAGCCCATGCCCCGCTCCACCCTCTTGCCTTCTTGTTCCGCTGCTCAGTGCCGGGCTCCCTGCTGATTGCGCGTTAAATGTTTATGGGCATTCATCGCGTGCTGTTCGGCGGCGTTTTAATTGCCCCCAATGCAGCAGCAGCAGCAGCAGCAGCAGCAGCAGCAAGTGCCACACGGTGCGTATGAGCAATGCGAGCATTCAATAATCTCCAGAGATGTCGCCGCATAATAATTGCGTACGCGGACTCGTACTTAATGCAAAATTATTGCAGCGCCTTTCCAATTCTCACTTTCAAGTTGCCGACAAGTTGTTTTTTTTTCTGTTTTGTGTTAAGCTTTTTATTTTCCTCCTTAGGCCTACAAATTTCTCTATTAAAGAAACGATCAACGCTGGAAAATAAAATTAATTCTGTCTGCGATTAAAAAAAAAATTAAGAACAAGAAAAAACATTTGCAAAATACAATTTTATGGCTACCAATTCCATGGGCAGTTAAAATCAAGTATGCGGCGTTGAAAGATCGTAAAAGATTGAAATATTTCGATTTCGATTTCGGCAACGGCAACGGCAACGGCGCTATATCAAAGCCAAAGATATTTTTGTTTTTAATGATCGGTCATTAATTGAATTTCGTATAGAAATGGAAATGAAAATGCGTGGCAAAGGGCAGCGAAGTCCCTGTTAAAAAAAATATATATACAAAAAATGATTTCTCCCGCATTTCGGCAGCAATTTCGTATGGGAATTAAACGTATTTTTGTAGATTTACAATTAGATAAAGTCGCTCGACAGACTACTTTATTGAGATTTTATGTGCTTAAGCCGCCGTCCCACATATTCCACAATATGTCCCAGGGCCACGGCGAGCCGGGCTATTTCCAAGAATTGCCGCGCGATCATAAAACACAAAAATGCGGCGCATTAAAAAGCATAAAAAGAAAATATATGCGATGAGCGAATTATTTGAGCTGGCGGCGATCTGCAGGCGAAGCGATCCCGAGCGCAGCATAAAACGTAACTGCATTCAAAATTGCAATTACACTAAATTAGCATTAAATATGCATTAAAGTGCGACAAAAAAAAAGAAGGCAATAAAACAAAAGACTTAGGCAACGAACTCGGCCAGCGAAAAAGATGGCGAATCGAAAACCAAAAACTGAAATCCGAAAAAAACAGAAAAAAACCAAAACCGAAACGAAAACCAGAAGCCATTTCGGCTTTCGATTAAGCAGATCAAAGGCGCTGATAAAAGCGGCCATAATCGTAAGACGATTATTAACAAGTAGCCGACGTCAACGGCAGCGTCGCTGCCCACGCCAACGCCAACGCCGACGTCGACAGCGAGCGAGCGAGAGAGAGCTGCGCTGGGCGACGCAACGCGACGCGCATAATTCTTTCAAATTGCATTGCCTTGCAGTTTATTATTAGTTTTGTTATTATTTTGCGTATTCTAAACAAAAACGAAGACCACGCCGAGCACGCCGAGCACGCCAGGCGGGCGGGCGGGCGAGCGAGAGAGTGCGATAGCGCAAGAGAGCGCACACGTGAGTCGCAGTTGGCAGCGACGCAAACGTTGACTGTCGCCGGCAACGACGCCGACGCCGACGGCGACAGCGACGCTGGCAAAGAGCGACAACAAGGCAAGGTAAAAATTTCATTCCGTTTCGAGCATTCGACGTGTGCGGACGTGTACCATCAAGTGTCTTCCCAGTCTCAACTCGCTCACGCAGTCGTGAAACGGGCGTTAAAAGTGTTTGAAAAAAAAAAATCAAATTAATAAAATAATCAATAATCACAAATACCTGTGTATCGAATGAAAGGCTCTTATCGAGTGCATTGCAAAATATTGTTAAATATTTTATTTTTGTCAGAATGTGCAGCAATAAACATGCAGTGCTACAAAATGTGCATTGATCGTAAACAGTGCTGAACAACTTGTTAACTGAGCAAAGCATTTGCCGCAACTAATTAAAGGCCGCAATCATAATCGTTTATCATTATCATCCTATATGAGCCATGGCAGTTGTTCGGCTACAAAATATGCCAGTCGCCGCAAATAAATGGATTAAATACAATAGCAGCAGCAGCAGCAGCAGCAACAACAACAACACACACAAGCAGGTGAGTTTAACCACTGAATTTATTGGCTAAGCCATACGGTAGCCTCAGCAGCAACAACAACGAGAGCAGCAACTTATGAAAGAGGGCCGCAAATATCAAAAGTAGCCGCTCGAAAGAGAAAAAAAAAAAACGGGCCAAAAACAACAAAAATCAGACACGAAAAAACAGTAGCACGTCAATTAAAATTAATAGCTTCCGACTTAAGCCGCCCCAATCGAGTTGACCGACAAAAACCACAACAGCAACAGCAACAACAACAACAACAAGGAAAAGCCTCTACAGCTTTATTTACGACATTAGCATAACGTTGAAATCGAAATCAATTTGAAAATCCTTTGCAAGGGCATTAAAAATGAGCTTAAAAAATTTGCCTGCGTGCGCAAAAAGCCAAAAACAACAACAAAAATAAAAGTTACCAAAAATAAAACAAAAGCCAAAAGGCCGACGAAGGAACCTTTTAAGTATAGCTAACCAAAAACCCTCATCAGCAACAACAGCAACAACAACAACAACAACAAAGTGCAGGCCGCTTTCGTGCGCTCCACTTCGCTTGAAGCCACAACAACCACATTACCAGCTCGAGAAGAGTCGCAGCTTTCAGCTCGCGGTCCCCCATATACACATATCTATATAGCCTCCATATAGCGTATAGAGTAGTTGGCTACTGTTTTCAGAGTTAAGATCAATGAGTGCGACGACTGCCTTTGGGTAGACGCTCGCTCGCTCGTACGTTGCTCGTATATTCGTAGGCCTGGCCCGAACTGGTTGGAGATCTGCTTTGCAACATGCCGCAAAGCGGCATTGGCCATCGAGCCATCGGGGCGGCAAAGTACAAAGCCGAAAACGGCACGGGTTTAGCGCGCTCAGAGTAAAAAGCGATCAGCGTTGCCGCTCGGCAGACGTGCGCACATCCCACAGATACAAAGATACAAGCACACACACACACACACACACGCACGGCTGTAGCCGGGGCCGGTCTAATAACGCTGCCTGGCACTTGGCTACATGTTTTAGGCCGCGGCTTCGGCTTTTGTTGTTGTTGTTGTTGTTGCCGCTGTCGCTGCTTGCGGCTTCATTTGAGGCTGCTTCCGAATTACCTGCGTGGCATTGCAGTTGCCACAGCAGCGACAGCGGCAGAGGCAGAGCCAGCGGCAGCCGTTGCGTTATTTCCATGCCATAAAAAGTATTAAATTGCTGCAAACAGGTGTATTTTATGAATGCCTCCGCATCAGGCACTTGGCCACAGGCTTCATGTAGACAGCCAGCTGCAGGCAGCGCAGGGCAGGGAGGCCAGTTGTTGATCACGGCTCAGTTGCAATTATGTTGCCTAGCCGCCGTATGCTAAAGGTGCAAATTCTAAGCCCAAAAAAACATTGAGGTCAGTTCAGGTGCGAGCTGAATTTGGGATTTTCCGCTATATAAAAGGGTATTCTCTATTTAGCTAGAAAGGTGTTATAAAACTCGATGATGTCCTTGGTAGATGAGGTGTCTAAATGATAATAGAGAGTGCTATGTAAGATATCCAACACTTATAAAATCAACAAGAAATCTAGTTTATATCTGCGAAAGCAGATAGTTGAGACTCATTAGGTAAAGGCTTTCAAATTGTTTATAAAAATCATTTTCATATTAGACTAACAACAATTCTACTTTCGCTCCGCAAACTCATTACAACTCATTAGATAAGGGTTTCCAAATTGATTTGAAAACTGTTTCAGTCTTCCTTTAAAGTTCCCAAAAGAGTTTTAGCTTTGGCTTTGTATAAAAACCGCATGCAGATGAGAGTTGCTGGGCTTAGCTCGTTATAGTTTATCCATCTTATCTAGCTTTTGCTTAAAGATTACAAACATTTCTATATAGTATTCCCGTCTCCTCTAGCTTTTGCTGACAGTTGCCAAACATTTCTAAATAGTTTTCTGATCCCCTCCAGCTTTTGCTCTCAGTTTCCAAACATGTCTTAATTAAACGGGCAGCAAAAGGTATTTAGAATAAGTTGATCTGCTATTGATATCCATTTGTCAATCTACTTTGGAGAAATACCAACCCCTTAGCTGATAAAAAGCCAAGCCTGCGCAGCTTCCCTTCAAATTCAACGGCTGCTTCGACTGGTTTTTGCATTTAGCGCGCGTTTTTCTTGTTGTCCTCTGCTTTTTTGCTGGCAGCGACGTCGACGTCAACGCACGCAACTCAAACAAACTGGCAACAACAATATGACAAACAATAAACAACAACCAAAAACAACGGCAACGGAAGTTTATTTATGCCTGGCCCGCTATTTATTTAAGCGTATGCGATAAGCCGCGTGTGACAGAGATAAAAGAGCGTGTGTGCGTGTGCGTGTGAGCGAGAGACAAAGAGAAAGAGAGAGAGAGAGAGCGAGAGAATTGTTTAGTTGTTGCTGCTGTAGCAGCAAGTGCTCTGGTTAATGAGTTGATGCAGCGCGCGCGAGGGGTGTGGAGGGGGGGTGCATAAGGAGCAAAAGCAGCCGCAAAGGCAAATCATAAATAAAAATAAAAATAAAAGCCGCACCGCAACACTTCACTTCCCTCCCCTTCGCCTATCGGGGCGCAGTTACAGGCCGAGTGCGCGCGACGCTCGGTTCCTTTGATTTGACAAGGTCGTTATTGATTATGTTGCATTTTTTACTGCTCGCACATGCGTGTGTGTGTGTGTGTGTGTGTGTGTGCTTGTATGTGTGTGATTTGTAAATGGCGAGGAAAAACTAGTGCAGCAAAGCAAAAGTCAAAGTCACATGCTAAACAAATTATTAGTCAAAAAAGGTATTGTGTAATTCAAGCTGCAAACGATTAGGACTTTTGATAAACGGTAAATCTATAGTATATCAATTAAAAAACATAAAACAACTAAGAATTTTAAAATTTGTTCGACTGACAAACTTTTTCTTGAATATCTATTTACGCGCTGCAATTCTCGCTTTACAACACTTTCAAAAACCTATCAAAAACATATTGTTATCGATAAATCAAAGGAGTCCGAAGTTAATAGACACATATACATATATATATATCGAAAAGCCAAAGATCATAAATAATTATATGCCATAAAATGTTGGCAAATTTTCAAATAGTAAATAGTTTAATTCACTTAGCATATGACATTTAATAGCAGTATAACCTGTAAAAGCCTAATTGCATTACAATTAACACACACACACACACTCACACACACAGTCGCAGTAGTCACAGGCAAATCAAATTTATTCAAGTCAGCACGGGGCGTATGCTTAATGTTGAATAAAAATGAATAAATAAGAAAAACTAAACGCTTAGCGCCAGCGTCAATGACTGGTAGCAGCGACAGCGACCGCGACTGAGGCAGAGACGCGTAGGCAGAGAGAGAGAGAGAGGGATAGAGAGAGTGAGAGAGAGAGAGAGAGGGGGAGACAGCGCCACTTGACTATTTGCAGCAATTAATAAAAACTGACAATTTAATCGTCGCGACAAGTAGTTGGCTGCCAGCCAGCCCCCAGACAGAGCTGCCGCCTAAACTCAAACTGTCCGACTAGAGGCTGATAGAGAGGGGGGTGGGGCGGGGTTAGGCGCCTTTGTCGGCGTTGCTGGCCGCAAGAAATCGGAATACGGGCAACTGGAAAGAAATACAACAACAACAACAAAAACAAAAACAAAAAGCAGAAAAGAGTCGCTACAAGCCAAAAGCAAAATATTAATAAGCAGTGCCCGCAATTAATAGCGCAACTTAAGACGCTATATAGGGTAATTAAGCGGCGCTTGTGAACATTTTTTCCTTTGCCGGAGCCGACGACGGCGACGGCGACGGCGACAGAGCAGCTGCCGCTGCTCTTGTTGTTGCTGTTGTTGTCGCTGTCGGCGCTGCCGTTTTTTCTCTTAACAGGTAAACAACAAGTGCAACGTACGCTCGAAACTAAGTATCTCTATCTCAGTGCCTACATTTGTATCTGTGAGCTGCTTACGAGTGTGCGAGTGTGTGTGTGTGTGTGTGTTTGTCAATGTGGGCACGCGTTTTGTTTACTCAAGCGTAAATCCGCGCACACACGTAATTTTGTTATTTTTTTTTTATTTTCATTTTGTGGGTCGTGGTTAACATTAGAAGATCGTAGGCGCAGCCCCCAAGCTAAATCTACAAGCATTGTTATAAACGAGGTTCGCTTGTGAAGTAAGCCAAACAGCGGGCAGGTCCCTCGCTATAAAGCCTATGTGTCTTGTGATAGCCGCCATAGCTGGCTGATTCTTAGTAAAAAGTAAAATGTTCACCTTGAGCTATTTTTCTTGCCTAAAGATAATTAAATAAAACAATTATTAATAGAATAATAACAATAATCTAGCTCGATGAATGTTTATTTATTTCCAGAATTTAGTTAAACTGTTTAAATCAGTTGTTTATTTATTATTCAACACTCTCAAACAATTGATAACTTATTGAACAGCTCTCGCAGAGTTCGCTTCTAGCGTTAGAATTCTTGTCAATTTGTTAAGCGGCAAACATCAGAGAGTTTTTTTTTGTTGTTTTTTGTCTTTTTTTTTGGTTTCTCGAGGTTTGTTGGCAGCGGGGGAAGGCCCCCATAACAGACGCGCTTTGACAGGCAGCAATCAAAACGGCAGCGATAGCAAAACTGAAAACTGAAAACGGAAAATTGATTGAAGAAAAGTCGCTCAATTTGTGTGTAACGGCAACAGCAGGAGCACAGGAGTACAGAGCAGCGGCATCAGTTTTGTTCGACTTAAAGCTTTAGCTTCCAGCTTAAAGCTCAATGCGTTACCGTTACTCGCATTGCCGTTGGTCAAGTTCGAACTTGTTGAACAACTGGCCAAGTCTGATGTGTGTGTGTGTGTGTGCGTGTATGTGTGTGTGGCCATAATTGTTCTGGCCGTTTGTAGGCCTCCGCTCAAATTGTCCATGTCATTTGCATTTTGTCTGCAAATTGTCGTTGCTAGAGGCAGCGACTGCGGCGCGCAGCGGCACAACTTCAAAGCCAAAATAAACATTGATTGAAGATTTCTTTACGATTTCTGAATGGTTATTTATGCAGAGACAGCGGCGCAGACAGGCGGACGCAATTGACAGACTGACACACTGAGACACTAAAATCGTTGCCTTTGACTCGTTTTTGTTGTTCTGTTGTTGGCGGCACGCGTTTTGTTGTTGGCATTTAGTTGTTTTTGTATCATTTACAAATTGCTGGAAAATAGCGTAAAATCAAAACAACAACAACAACAACAACCACAAATCGCCGCTGCTCATTTGATTGATGTGCACAGCCGACCTTAAGTTCAAAGCCAAGAATAGCAACAAAAACAACAAAAAGCCGAAACTGAAACAGAAACAGACGTCGAAGTCGCCGTCGAAGTCGACGTCGACGCCAACGCCGCTGATTACCACGCGTCAGCGGCCATGACAATGTGAAATTCAGATGTGTGTGCGTGTGTCTGTGTGTGTAAGCCCACGAGGCGTATGAACAATATAAATTGTTTGTGTATGTAATAACAGAATAGTTCTCAATGTTTGACTAAATACTAGACGTAACTGTCTCTCTCCGATCCCCACCTTCCCGCTCTCATTCTCTCTTACTCTCCGCACGCTCTGCTCTGCTCTGCCATGTAGCTAATGCGAAGAGCAAACAACAACAAACAGTGCACAACGTAAAACAATAACAACAAAAACGTAACGAAATGCGCGGCAAAAATATCTTTGATCTTATCGCAAAGCTTCTTGCTCGCATTTTGATCAAAGCAATTTTTCCGCCAAAATACAAAGGCAACAACAACAACAGAAAACCACAAGAGCAACAGGCGGCCGCAGCATGGCAAACTGAGAGAGCCACAGCAAGGTAGAAAAGGACAGAGAGGGAGAGAGAGGGAGCGAGAGAGCACGCGCACGCTGCTATTACGACGACAATAACAAAAAGTTGTGAATGAGTTGTGAGTTGACATACGGAGTCAGCGAGGGAGAGCGGTGGGCGGCGTACGGTGGGTAGTGAGTAGCGCGGTGTGCAAGTGCAGCTTTAAAGCGCGCTCTCACGTTACGTGCTGGCGTAAAAGCTATTGCTAGTGTTTGTTTATAAGATAATTGAGCATTAACGAAAGCTTTACCTAAGCTGGGCACAGCGAGCTTAAGTTGGAGGATAAACCTAAATGTGGGAGCGTGAGAGCAATTGCTTCTCTATGTAACTTGAGTTTAATGTGTTTAAAGGCTTAGCATTAACGAAAGCTTTATCGAAGCTAGGCACAACGATCTTAAGTTATAGGATAAACCTCTTTGTGAGAGCGTGAGCGTAACTTCCACTCTATGTGGCAGGCGTTTAATGTGT
Organism: Drosophila ezoana; assembly: GCA_035045725.1. NCBI lineage: Eukaryota > Metazoa > Arthropoda > Insecta > Diptera > Drosophilidae > Drosophila > Drosophila ezoana. The sequence goes on along the minus strand of JAWNOU010000177.1, from coordinate 16,444,616 downwards.
TTGAAAGTGTGGAAATTAAATTTTGGATTTGATCTCTTGCAGACAACGACGACGACGACGACGCAATGGCGTTGCCAGCTGACGCTGTTCTTGCCATTGATTGTACTCAGCCTCTTGCCGCACGCCAGCAGCAACAGCATTAACAGCAGCAGCAGCAACAACAACGACAACATACAGACATTTGGCGTGGCCAAAACGCCACTGGAACTGGAGCAGGAGCAGGCGGATGGCCATGGCAATTCGCTGAACATGATACAGCGCAACTATATGGTCATGCATCCGGCGGGTGCAGCGGCCGCAAGCAGCGCTGCCGTCGAGCACAGCGATCACAGCCGCTCGCTGAAGCGCGCCTCGCTGACCAACACGAGCATCACCTGCAACGATGGCACCCACGCGGGCTTCTATCTGCGCAAACAGCCCAACTCGAAGAAGTGGATTGTGTTCCTCGAGGGCGGCTGGCACTGCTTTGACAATCGGTCGTGCCGTGCGCGTTGGCTGCGACTGCGCCATCTGATGACCTCCTCGCAGTGGCCAGAGACACGAGATGGTAAGTTGCCTCACCGAATTCCCGTTACATACAACCCAAGCTAATGCCTCTGCCCACTCGCTTACAGTTGGTGGCATACTGTCGCCGCACGCCGAGGAGAATCCCTACTGGCACAATGCCAATCATGTGCTGGTGCCCTATTGCAGCAGCGACTCCTGGTCGGGCACACGCACCGAGCCGGACACACGCGATCGCGAGAACAACTGGCGCTTCATGGGCGCCCTGATACTGCGCCAGGTCATTGCCGATCTGATACCGCTTGGGCTGGGTCGCGTTGCCGGCGGCGAGCTGCTGCTGGTGGGCTCCTCGGCCGGTGGCCTGGGTGTCATGCTCAATTTGGACCGTGTGCGAGACTTTCTGGTCAATGAACGCAAGCTGCAGGTGACGGTGCGTGGCGTCAGCGATTCGGGTTGGTTCCTGGACCGCGAGCCATATACCCCATCGGCGGTGGCGTCCAGCGAGGCGGTGCGTCAGGGCTGGAAGCTGTGGCAGGGCCTGCTGCCCGAGGACTGCGTCAAGGCGCATCCCACGGAGCCCTGGCGCTGCTACTTTGGCTATCGGCTGTATCCCACGCTAAAAAGTGAGTTGTGTAAATGAATTTTCCATGTGTGACGCTGCTAACTAACCGATCCCCTCCAGCTCCACTGTTTGTGTTCCAGTGGCTCTTCGATGAGGCACAAATGCGCGCCGACAATGTGGGCGCGCCCGTTACGCCCCAGCAATGGAATTATATACACGAAATGGGCGGCGCGCTGCGCTCCTCGCTGGACAATGTGAGCGCCGTGTTTGCGCCCAGCTGCATTGGGCATGCGGTGCTCTCCAAGCGCGACTGGGTGAACATCAAGATCGATGACATCTCGCTGCCCGCAGCGCTGCGCTGCTGGGAGCACTCGACGCGGCCGCGACGCAAGCGCCACGACAAGCTGAAGCGGTCCACGGAGGCGACGACGACGGCGCTGCAGGAGCAGCAGCTGCTGCCACATCCCAATGCCAATAGCCAAAGACATCAGCGACATCGCCAGCGGGCACAGAAGCTGAACAATGTGGCGCAGCCGCAGCGCAAGCGCAACCATCTGAGCAAGGAGCAGCGCGAGGAGCGCAAGCGCCGCCGTCAGGAGCGACAGCGGCGCAAGCAGCGACGTCGCCAGCAGCAGCAGCAGCTGCAGCGCAAGCGCGAAAACGAAGCAGCCGCCAACAGCAGCAAAAGCAGCAACAACAACAACGAGCAGCGCAAGCAGCGACGCCGCCAACAACTGACCGCAGAGCAGCAGCTGCAGCGCAAGCAGCAACGCCAGCAGCGACGCAAGCTGCAGCAGCAGCAGCAAACGGAGCTGCAACAGGAGCAACAGCCGAGCGAGCCGCAAAAGCGTCGCGCCTCGAACAGCGCCTCCAACCCGAAGCCAAAGCCGAATCCGCTGCGGCAGCGGGTGCCGCGCGTGCCGGAAAAGTGCGGCCTGCGTCTGCTGGAGCGTTGCAGCTGGCCGCAGTGCAATCACTCGTGCCCCACGCTGACCAATCCACTGACCGGCGAGGAGATGCGCTTCCTCGAGCTGCTCACCTCCTTCGGCCTGGACATCGAGGCCGTTGCCGCCGCCCTCGGCGTCGATATGCATACCCTCAACAACATGGAGCGCACCGAGCTGGTCAACCTGCTGACGCAGCAGGTGAGCTGAAACGGTAGAGCTCAGTTGAGCTGCAACTGTAAATAGTTGGCCTGTATATAGATATAGCCATAGACTGTATAGCCGACCCTCACATTGTACATACATGCATAATCATATATATATATATATATATATATATTATCGGAGCTATTCCAATTCCTAAATCAAGCAAAAGACATGCGCATAGTACCCAGTTATTAAGCAGAATTTATTTATATATATATAAACACACACTCACACACATGCACACACACACGCACACTCATACGCATACACACATACTCGTATTCGTATTCGTATTCGTATTTATTCATTCGCATTCATTTCTGCGCAACGAGAAACTAACACAAATGCAACCACAAGACTGTTTTTTATGTTTTCTATATAATTTTTTTGTAATTAATTAAAAACTTAAACTTAATTTATTTATAATTAGATCGTTAAGCTTAAGCCAGGAGCTGTTTTGCAGAGCGTCTAGACTTTTTCAATTGCCCGCATGCCAAGTTTGATGTTTGTTTGTTTTTTATGCAAATATATAAATTGTTAATAACAAATTACAAATTACAACTAACAAATTACAACTAACAAATTACAAATTACCTACCTCAAGCAAAACGATGAGAAATTATTAGACAGCTGCCTTGAATAGTTTATTGCATTTTGTACCTGTGCAAATATTGAAATCAAATATGAAATACTTAACATTATTTATTTATGTAATTTAGCAACAATTTTTGTTGTTGTTTTAGTTATGCTAAATGCACGCATTCCGTTCAAAATAATAATTGTACTTACAAACAAATGCAACAAATTCAATTCAATTGCAAACCGAACAACTCGAATATTATTATTATGATTATTATTTAAACTTTAGTTGAATAAATGTAATCAAATATTATTAAGTACAATTAGCAATTAGCCTGTACAGAACCGGTTAAAGTTTAGTCTAAGAATTGTTGTGCTTAAAATATGCCTAAGTTCGATTTAAGAACAAAACGAAAAGAAAAGAAGAAGAAAAGTCAAGAGCGAAAATTGCATTGTTACAATTTTCAGCAAGAGAAGCAAACCAAGAAAAATCAAGAAAAACCAATTGGTAAAAATCAAAACCAACAACAAATAAATACGAAAATATTTTTATTTAAATTTTACTTAGCAAGTAAATTGTTTTTAATACATTTCGAATTCAGCTCGAATTCGAAATTATGAACCAAACCCTGAACCTGAACTAGTTCATGAACGAAACTTAAATTCAATTATAAAATGCTCTTGCTTTAATATTTCGAAATTAGTTCGCATTCGAAGTTATTTTTGAGCACAAGCCGAAACTTAACACGAACTAGTTCATGAACCGAACGCAATGTCAAGTTTAGTTTAAATATTAGAGAACATTTGCCCATCTTGACATTAGAAAAGCACTCGCCGAGCAGCTCTTGATTTATTGGGTTTAATTGAATGCAGCAAGTGCCAGAGCCGGGGCTAAGCTCACGAAAGTCGAGATTCCGAGAATTCGCTCCGCCTGGGGCATTGGGGGCGCAATTCGTGTGGTGCGGCGGTGCAAATTGAGCCACAAAGGCAGCAACAAATTTGTGGCTCGTTTCAATTGAGCGCCAGAAGTCGAGCAATCAGCACGCCAACGTTGAGAGGAGAAAATTAAGTGTCAGCTTGATGGCAGCAATGTGGAAAATTGGTTTACTTTTGCTGCACTGCCACCTGCTGGTGGCACCGCTCGCAGGTGAGTGGCCCGGCCTGGGGCATCCAGGTGTGCCGATCGGTATGCTCATCCAGCTGCACAGCCAGCTGTCCCATATTCTTGACCATTTCGCTGGCGGGCAAAACGCTGACCGAGGCCTGCCTGGAGGTCAACTGGGGACCCGACTGCTTTGCGCCGCCGGAGTGGGTGGGCATCTATCGGCAGGATCCGTCTGTGTCGAACTTTCAGCCGGAGCTGCGTATCGACGGCATACGCAATCGGACGGGCAAGCGACTGACGCCCATTAAGCTGGGCAAGCTGCACTTTCCGGGCGGCTGGGATCGGCCCGGCGATGAACAGAAGACGGCGACCAAGTATCCAAAGGGCAAGTGCCTGCCGTACTATGTGGCCAGCTACAATGGCACCGAGCTGCTGACCATTGACTGCCTCAAGATACAGCCCAATTGGCTGGCCCATCTCAAGGATGCGGCCAGCATGCCGCTGAAGCGTCTCTTTCTCCCCGGTACACACGCCTCCGGCGCCTACATAACCAACTACAGCAAGACCAAGTCGCTGCTGGTCAAGGATTATCTCGTGGCACAACACTTCGATGTTTGGTCGCAGCTGGTCTTTGGCATACGTTACTTGGATCTGAGCGTGGGGTAAGCTTCGGAATGTGCTCCCAGTATATGACTCTCTATGGAACTGCAATTGTAGCTATCGCAACGTGGATAGCAGCAACGAAGCGGACAACTTTTGGGTGGTCAACGAGAACATGTTCATAAATCCGTTGATCGATGTCATACGTGACGTGCGCCGCTTTGTCCAGCTCTCGAACGAGGTGGTCGTGCTGGACTTTAGCTCGTTTCCGATTGGCTTCTACAAGCATCCGGAGATCTACAGCAGCCTCTACCATCTGATCCGCCAAGAGCTGGGCGAAGTGGTCTACGAGCGGAATGTCAGCATCAATGAGCACTGTGCGAATCGCAGTTTTGACGATATGCGCATCGCGGGGCGGCAGGTGCTGCTGCTGTTTCCCACACAGGAGCTGCCCCATCCGGAGAACGGTAAATACATTTAATATATCTCACAAATGGTTAACACAGTTTCTTTGCAGAGTCGGTGCTGCTGTGCACGCCTTGGCAGCGCTTCAGCACCAGCTACATGAACATCTCCCAGACACTGGACTACATGCGTCTGCTGTTCGGCCGGAAGCCGGAGTCGCCCGTGCAGGACGATGGCTGGATCTTTCATGCCGTGAAGAGCATCGAACAGGCGCTCAATACGCGCAAGCTGCAAACGGCCAAGGAGCGCGCCGCACTCATCAATCCAAAGGTCAATCAATGGCTCAACGGCCCGTGGGGCCTCAACGCCAATGTCGTGGCCATGGACTACTTCAGCAATACCAACCTCGTCGATGTGGCCATCCAAGTGAATGCACACAAGGCCTTCTTGGCGGCCAACGACAGATTTGTCAACATGGAAATACTAACTCCACGATAGAGTGTTATATATATAACAGAAAGTTTTCAAAAACATTCGCAGCGATGGTAACAAAAACAGCCAATAAATTTACATATAGCTGGCAACGCGTTGCGCTTAGCCAGTGCACACACCAAGCAGTTGCACAAGCAGTGCATACGCAAGCAGTTTACTATTATTCGAATAAAGCAGTTCACGCATTGTGGAAAACGTTCACAGGAAAATAAGTGGATTTTGATAGTTTTCCAACATTACTAAAAAACATGACAAATACCAGGAACCATGCATACCCCATGAACACAGGGAATAGGGTATATTGGTTGTGAAAATGTAAGTAAGTGGCAGAAGCATCTCAGAACCATCTCCGATCCCATAAAGTATATGTACATATATGTGCTTGATTAGCATCAACACCCTACTGGATATAGTCCGTTGGTTTGTCCGCTGTCCGTCTGTCTGTCCGTCCGTTTGTGCGTCTGTCGTATGTATAAACGCGTCGTTCTCAGAACCTATTAAAGCTAGAGAAGGAAATCGTGTTTTTTCCCAGATACAGATACATACATACAGATCAAGTATCTTTCATTCCTCCTAGCGCAAGCTAGGTGTTGGTACAAGTGGGTGCAGGGTATCCCCTAGTCGGGCACTCCCAAACGCTGCACTCTCACTTGTTAAAAATAGATATGCACATCTTAAACTTTGTTAAATAAATTGAACTCCATGAAATCATCTTAAAGGTATGCACTGAAAAGCTATGCAATTAAGCTATTTCGCAGCGAGCTTTCGATTGCGCAATTTCTGTTTACTCAATGAACTAAAAAAAGATACAACAACAACGCTAGATACCAAAATCGTAGGTATTGACGTGAATTCTAAGCTAATTTCTTTTTAAAACTGATAATAGCAATGCTTCATTGTATTTCTAAGAAACGCATAAAGGCGCCTTTAAATAAGAAAATGCCACAACGTTTTATTTTAAGAGATCGCTCGAGAAAAACATAAATAAATGCGACAGGTGCCAAAAATAGCACTAAAATAGGACATTTTCTGCAGCCGTTCAAAAGTGATGCCCATATGTGGAAAATAATGCTAAATGGGCATCACTGGAGCACAGAAAATATATGTGTTTATATATATGTTCACAATAAAGCATTTACAGCTGTTTATACAAATATTTTCACGTATACGTAATTCGTCACCCGAATCTCATTTGCGTGACAATAAAAAAAAAGCGCTAAATATAGCGAATGCATTCGAGAGGGCATTAATAGTCGATCACGAAATACGAAAACAATAAAAGATAGATTTAGTTTGGAGCACATATAGACAAAGTTTTGATAGAACTTGGGCTTACACTGCTAAAAACTGGCTGCAAATGCTTTTCTGTTTTATATTTCTTTAATCACATTGATTAACTTTTGTATAATTAAAACTTTAGGCGGCGACCTTCAGCTCTTGGCATGTGCAGCCCCCAGATACTCGTTTAATGGTTAATTAAAAGCCGCACACAGACTAAGGTCAACATTGTGTTTATATAATAAAAGCAAAAGTGGAGCATTGATTTACATATAGTCAATGCATACGTATGTATATATTTAAGGTGCCGCATCGATTGATTGCTTTTCACCTACTTTGGGGATTCTTTCTCTTTAAACATGGCCACAGGCAAATAATAGAACCAGTCACCAAATTCATTTAAAAGCATTGAGTCATCAGCTTCTGATGCCAAAATTAATTGCTAAAACAGCCCACGCGCATTAGGCCATGATGCAACTTCTGGGCTGACAAACGGGCTGCTATTGCTCAAGTGCCCAGCAGTTGTAGCGCAACAGTTAGCTTGGCAACAACTAACTTGGATAAGAGCCGCAACCGGATCTGGCTAAATATGAATGCAGCCAACTAATTGAAATGCGCCGCAAACTTATGTCTATGATGTGGCAAATGTCGAGATTCTTTCTTGAAATGCCAAAACACTTTTCGCCCCACAGTCGCTTGGCTTGGCTTGCTGCAGTTGAATGAACTTTGCATTTGGGGCGAGTGCAGCGATTAAACACGGCCAGCTGATAACAGCTTACACAGATCCCAATCCGCTTGCTAATTGAGCAACGTCAGTTGCTTTGTTAACTGAATAAACGCAACAAGCCAGTTGCACAGCTCGCTTTATATGTTACTCACTTTGTTTGGTAATTGGTGAAGAAAGGAAACGAGCAATCTGAATGGTCGCTGGTTCGAACCAGCACCTTTACAATTGAGGCTATGGTTCAAACCCTCGTTTGGTCATTTCTTTGAAATGTTTTTTACACAGCTGCCCGTTGTTCTGAGAATATTGCAAGCTTTCAATATTTTAACATACAAAATGCGGGCTAGATTAGAAACTAAGCCAAAATTGCAAATATTGTTAGACACGTGCAATGATTGGGCTACATATTTGTTGAACTCTGCAACTGGTTAAAATATTAAAACTGTTATTTTTGCAGTATTTTTGCTTAGTTTCGAGTTTTGTTTCGGCTGCTTTAAAGGCAAATGCTTTACTGTAATGTTCGGTTCCTAGTAAAAAAAATATATAGAAATTCTGTGCTAGAACCGTTTCGTTTTAATATCGGTTTAAAGCCTGGCATTACTGGAAATTGATAGTTAAGCTAGTTAGTAAGAACTATTGTGGCTTTTAGTCATGATACCTTAGAGCCCTGAACATGTACATGTACCATATGAGAAATAACAATTTTGTGGTCTTACTGAGTCAGTATCTTGTGGTAAGCATAAAGACTTCTAAAAATAATAAACCATTTATAGACTTGATCGGATTAAAAAAAAGGTTTATGTGTGGCTAAGAACAGTGTTATAAGTTGACAAGCCGCAGGGGTCGAACTCCCGAGGGGGCTATCTTGAAGCTGGACAACTCACATCAATCTATCCTCAGATCTAGATTTCTACCAATATTTAAGTAATACTCGTGTGTGTTATAAGTACACAAACTGGCTATCGAATAGCTTATCTCTCCTCGGTTCTAGTAATTTCTACGGCAGTCAAATGTCGAGTAATACTCGTGTGAAATAGGTAGAGATCGAACCCCTAGGTTCTAGAATCTGTAGAACTCACACACCTAACTTCCCTCCGATCCAGACTTGTATGTCTGTCAATTCTCGCGTAATATGAATCTGATCTACATGTAAGCTTGCGGGCCTGTTAGACGCCTCCACGAATTCCCAGCCAGTCTTGCGTTGGCCACGCCCAGTCTTTGGCCATGTGGGCGGCCCTAGAGCCACGACGCGTCGGCGCCTTTGTTGGGTTTGCTTTTTTTCTGCCTTTTTCTTTAATTGGATCCGTGGCGGACAAAGCGAACGCAGCGTAAATAAAAACAACGGGTTTTGTTTTGTTTCCATCTGAAGTAAATAGCTCTATTATATGTTATTTGTTTATACATAAATATTGTATTATATCATAGAATTTATAATATTAATAGGGGTGGAGACAAGCAAACGTACAGTGTGTATTTTTATTTGTGTTTTATTATAAAATTTAATTTTATATACTTCAATGTACAACTATATATGTGAACGCGTTGTTGTTACTTAAAGCATAATGGATATCCAAGTTAATTAGTTATATTTTATAGTTATTTATATTCTATACTTTACATTTTATATGCGCGTGTGTGTGTGTGTGTTGTGTGTATTGTGTTTGTTGTGCAACGGCCAGCTGAGTTGAAGCTAACAATCCAGCTGGCCGTTACGCACTTTTGGGCGTGTGTGTTCGTATATTACAGCGGCCGGGATGGGCCGCGCTGGTGGTGGTTAGGATGGAGTCGATGCCATTTAAGAAAAATATACACGCATGACATCGGTGAAGGGTTTTCGGCAGAGCGGGCACTTGGTTACGGATGAGGCGCACTTGGCGCATGCCACCACATGGCCGCAGGGCAGAAATGCCGTATTGTACTCGGCCGCATAGCAGATCTTGCAGAGCTTCTCTTCGGGCACGGTCACGCCGCCGGCTGCAGTGGCCAGGGCGGTACCTTCTGGACAGCCCTGTGCCAGTATTTTGTCGTAGATGCGTGCAGCACACGCGGGCGCCACATCGTCGCCACCTGAGGTGGCGGCAGCGGCGGCAGCAACTGTTGCTGTACTTGCAGAAGGAGCAGCCAGAGCATCTGTAACCGGAGCCCTGCTCAGGGAATCGACGCTTGGACTTGAACTGTGCTGGCTCGCCGGCGGCGATGACGATGGCTGCTGCTGCTTCTCGTCGTCTGCTGATCCTGCTGCTGGCTTGGCGGCCTGCGCTGCCGCGGCAACCATATCGACGTAGACCTGCCCCTTGATGAGCTTGACGAAACGGCACTGGCTCAGCCAGAGCGCATGCTGCTCCCAGGGCTCGTCGTTGTCGTCCCAGTCCTTGAGCCCGCCGCCGCAGCTGAAGCAGCGCACGCGATCGCCGACGCCAGTGTAAAAGAAACCCGCCTCGGCCAGTTGCTGTGGCTTCTGCTTCATGTTGCGCGGCCAATCCTCGAAGGTGCGCAGACGCGCCGACTCGATGGCATATTCTGGATACTCGGGAAAATAATTGCCACCATTGGCATTGCCAGCTGGCCGGCTGCACGGCTCCTGGATGCCCATCGGCGAGCCGACACCGCCGAGTCGCAACGGCGGCGAGGTATTCACGCCCGTCGACTGTATGGACTGACGGCCCTCGGAGTAGGCATTCTCGCGCACATCCAGGCCGGATGTATCGTTGGATCCGCACACATCATAGCTAACGGGCGGCAGGATGCGCTCCAGTGCGTCCGGATTGATGGGTACATTGTTGGTGTTGCGGCGTCGCAGCAGCGGGCAGTTGGGCGACCAGCGCAGATGCTCCTGGACGGGATGATCTTCGCGTTCCCAGCGACCGATTTCGACCTCACAGAAAAAGCATTTGACCTTGTCGTCCTCGTTGGTGAAGAACATGCCCGTCTGTGCCAATGCCTGCTTATCCAGCCAGGACAACGGCCAGTTATCGAATGTCCTCAGACGCTCATCCTCCCGATTGTATTTGTCATTCATTCTGTTCACGAACGCCTTTATCAGCTGCGTGGCTGTCGTGCTGTTGTCCACCTGATCCAATGTTGTTGCTGTTGCTGTCGTTGTTGTTGTTGCCGTTGTCACGGATCCATAAGGTATGTACCTTGGCGGACTTGCTACATTTGCCATCTTGATATAGTGCTGATTGCCGCCGATATACTGGTTACTGTAGCTATGCTTTGTTGCTTTAATTCCCACTGCAAAGTACAGAAAAGAAACGCACATTAATATAGACTCGAAGCTAGATAATGTTATCGGTCGGATAAGAGGTGAGAGGCGACTCCCTCTGCAAATCAGGTGCGCCTCTCGTGTTAATTACTTCTCCTTCTCCCTTTTCGTTGGCTCTATGCCAGTTCGTTTTCCCTTCTCTCGCCAAGCGAGCTAAACGCCACCAGAGCGATATTTTTACTGAAGCACACAAACAACTTCTAGGTATATATAATAAACAACTTTGCACAACTCGCTCGATTGTAAAATATACTATGCAATAATGTCAACCGCAGTTCAAAATTAAAATAGCCATGCGAATGTGCCAGAAGCTTTTTTTTCGAACTTATTTTATAAGAAAGTTTTATCTTTTGCAATCTTTCGGATTTTAAATCGCTTTATTTTAATTTATCATGAATACCTTTCGAGATAGCGATAAATTTGGACATTTTCTGCTTTATTTGAATGTACTTTGCTCTGGCAAAGTTGAAAAACTGAAACGCAGTTCAAGCAACTGAGACTGAGACTGAGGCTGAGGCTGAGGCCACATCAACGAACTTTAAGCACGCACCCCTAAGAACTGTGTAACATATCGTTCTCTCGCTCGCGCCTGTGGCAAGTCAATGGCAAGGGTGGTTTCTGGGTTTGTATCCTGAAATCCCCGCTAACGTAGCGTATCGTACGCAATCTTACAACCGCGAGTTGTTGCAGCAACTGCGCCGATGCGAATCCCGCAATAGATTGGCGATGGGCATCATCCACAGCTGGTTGGGTTGTTTAAAAAAAGATAGTACTTTGGACTAAATATGCGTTGATGCGCCGGCGACAACAAAGGCCAAAGAATACGATATACGAATATCGTAAATTAATAATAGTTAAAATAATTGTTTACACAACAAGCTGATAATGAAAAGCGTTAGATTGAAACAAAGCGCACAAAACAGAAGATCAAGAGTCACAGCAATATAAAAGATATATATGTATAGAGTATGTGACGATTGTATAAAGTTTTTTGTACTTGACATTTTACAATAGTCATAATCTAAAGAGAATTGCATTATACAAGAAAATTAATACTTATTTCTCGGAAATTGCAATTTCTACATGCCCTATTATTCAAGTACTTAAAAAGAATATGCTTTACTTCATAACTATAATATAACTATTTTTTTAATGTATATAAGAATTTCAAATGAAATTCGTATATTTCAATTTCTAAAATTTCACCTTTGGACTTTTGAAAGGAAGTTAATATAATCAGCTAAGTGTAGAAAAGTGCATTCCAACGATAACGCTTGCAATTTAATCGATTAATTCAAGTGTGTACACACGTATTTACACACGCATATGTATATAAATATAAAGAGATATGTATAAACGATAGCTTTACTTATGCCAGCGGCGTTGAACTGTTTTGGTGGTCTTTTTTCATGTAGTTAAAGAGATTGTAAGCCGTTTTTCGACATTTACTTCACGGCAGGCGATTCAGCCGGGAGGCATGTTGGAGGGGGGAGGGGGTAAGGCAGAGAGGAGGCCCAGCAGCAAGCACGAACGGCGTGTCGGGACTTTGTACAAAGTCCAAATTTAAAGCCAAGCCACGCCAAGCCAAGCCACAAACCAGCCAAACACGCCAAACAATTGCAGCACGACGGGGCAACGACTGCTGCTGAGGCAGAGAGGGAAGTGGAGAGGGGCGACTGGGTGGTTGGTCGGCTGGGCTGGAGCTGAGGCTGGGGCTGGGGCTGGCAGTGCCAAGCACTCGTCGTGCTGCAAGCAACTCTCGTAGCCGTAGCCGTAGCCGACTGTGAGAAAGTTTTAATGGAATGCAGTCAAACGACTCGGTGGCGGCAGCCGCAAGCAGCGCCCCACAGCATAAAAAAAGCAGTGCAGCATAAATGCAGTGACGAGTGCGCTGCATTGTCGAGCAGCGTGTGAGACTGGGATAGCAATAGGCACCCAAAACCATCAATGGAAAAACAACTATGCACGTACACACACGCACGCGCGCACACACACACACACAGGCTCCACACAAATGCATCCGCTTGGGTGCAAAGAAAGAGTGCAAAAAAAAAAAAAAGAAACAAATGCGCACACACCAAATGCAAAATAAATAAAAGCATAAAACAAAAACAAAAGCACAATTGTAAATTACAAATGCCCGACGCTGCGCTGCTTCTAGGATTGCAGCTCGCTCGGCAGAGATTGCGCATTGTTTTTGAAGTGGAGCAACGTCGGACAGCAGCAGCAGCGCAGCAGATTCAGCTTGAGCAACACACACACACACATACGCAGACAAAGATGATAGCTTCGAGATGCTGCTGGCTGAATACTGCTGCTGCTGTTGTTGTTGTTGTGTGTGTGTTGCTGTGCTGCTGTTTTGCTTCAATTGCAAATGCACCGTTGTTGTTGCTGCTGTTGATGATTCTTTTTGCCAAGTACAAAGTGCAGAAGCTTGCAATTATAGCTGTTTGTTGTTGTTGCTTTTATTGCTGCGGAATGCATGCCCATTAACAATTGTAATGTAAACGCTTTAGCATTTTGTTTCTTTCTTTTTTGAAATGCATTGCTTTTAGCAGGAAATTCAAGGAAAAGTTCAATGCAATCAGCTCGATAGTGTTGCCATATGTCAAGAATTTGCATTTATCATGTATGAAAAACACTTACCAGGGCTGCATTAATGAACTTTATTTTAACGAAACTCAACGAAAGCAACACAATTTAAAACTGGCAAGTATAAAGTTTTTAAGTGAAGTTAAAAAATATTTTAAAATAACTAGCCATATGCCGTGAATGCGCCTGAGCACAGCAACAAATGTGAACTGACAACGTAGAAGCATCTATAGGAAAAGGGCCTCCCGGGCGCATGAATGACATGAGAACCCAGAAAATACCAAAGTGGAAAGACATACAAACACACACACACATAGAAAGAGTGCAAAGCAAAGAAAACTCATAATCAAAGGCCAGACAGCAACAGCCCAGGAGGCAAGGCAACAAACAGAGAAATACACACACACACACACACACATAAAGGGGACCAGTGCGCCCCATGCAACAAGCAAACCAAACGAGAACCCAACGAGGCGCGCGCATTGGAATGCAGTCGAACAACTTTTCTACAAACTCTGCGCAAAATACAAACAAAACAACAACAAAAACAACTGGAGTTGGCTGCCGCGGCTGGTTTTCTGATTGGAAACCAAGCTAAACTATAAAGCTGGGCTTTGGATTGGAGTTTCAATGCTGTCTTGTAAGTGAAGGTAACCGCCAGCCAGCCAGCAAAGGTCTCTACTCTGTGTGTGTGTGTGTGTGAGTGTAACCTCAGACTGTGGGAAACTATTATAAACACTACCATTCTTTTTTCTTGGCTCTTGTTGTTGTTCTAAACTGAGATTGGAATGCGGTGATACCAGATACGAACGAGTGGAGCAACATGAGCAACAGCAGCAGCAGCAGGCAAAAGAGCGAGCGAAGGAGAGAGAGAGAGGGAGGGGGGAGGGGGACAGCGAGAGCTACAAGCATGAGTCTTCGTCACGCAGAACTTGAAGTGTAGGGAAGTGGAGGACATGGGGGAGAAGATGCAGAGACCGACGCCAACACACACACACACACACACAAACGCTCACAAAGAATATGATGTGTGCGTGTATGTGCCGTGTCCTTCCAAGAAATGCAGCAGCCAACAATAACAACAACAACAACTTAAACAAAAACAAGAACAAGAACGAAGCGACCGCCGACGACGCCGTCGATAATAATAATAAAATACACAAGATGCTGGCTGGCTGACTGGCTGCTGGCTGCCTGGTTGGCCGTGTACTTAAAGAGTGCCCAACAAAGGGCAATATCATCCGTAATCATAATAAATGCGATTGAGCCGACTGCAAGCCGTTGAGGAATGCATTAAAGCACGGCTTGGCGCGACGCTCTCTCCCTCTCACTCTCTCTCTCTCTCGCGCTCTCCCTCTCGCACATTGATCGATTGCCCAAAAATCCTAACGGCGGCTCAGTTCAAAGACCCGTCGCCACCGCCAGCGTTTCCAAAGAAAGAAAATTGTTCTTAAACCCAAAGTCAAGTCGTGCTGTGTACTGTGCATCTCTGCTATCTGGCTGCCAGCATCTATGAGACTTGGAATGCGGGTACGCTCTCATGGAAAACACACAGATACAGACACACACACACACGCATTAAATGCGCCTCGTTAGTGTGTGGAATGGATGAAAGGTCGTTTTTCACGCGGCCAAGACTCAAAGGTCGTCTCGCATTCGAGATGATTCAGCCCAGAAAATTCCGGGAATTCCAAAGTAATTTTCCTACATCTCTCTGCTGCCATTTGTTCTTAAACTTCATCTGCTTCTTCTTCCTCTCATTTATATCTCTTTCAAGGGCCGCCGCGCCTCGGTCCAGGTCCATTCATGCTGATTGCCGTCACGTCTCTTGGCGATAGCAAAGGGACAACAAAAGACAATACGAAATCTTTAGAAGGAAAAAAAAACAACTACTTTTGAGAACATTTCTTTTCGAGTTTTCAACTCTGCGTGAGAACTGTTTATTAAGCGAGTTATCTATCGTTTTATTGGTGAAAAGCGTGGAAAATCTACTCAGCATTCAGTTGGATAAATAAACGTAGGCGTTGTTATGCCAGGCACCACCACCAGGAGGACGACCACCAGAGTCGGCCCCTCCTCCTCCTGTGCTCTGTGTAGGCGTCGTTGTCGACTGGGTGCGGGTGTTTTCTTATTGTTGTTGTTGTTGCCGCAATAACAATAACAATCAAGAGTTGCTCAAGTTTGAGCTGAAAAAGCTCGAGTTGATACTTTCTCTTTGTTGCTGTATTTTGCTTCTTCTGCGTCTTTCTGCGAATTGAGCGCAAGAGTTCAATGAAGCATAAAACTGCAAAAGTCTTTTGTGAAAATTGGCAACAGTGCAGCGAGAGGCAGACTGGCCGCTTTGGCCATGGTTTATGTGTTATGTGTTGCTGCAGAGTGAAACGCAGCGTACGCATGAGTGCACCACTTCCGTTCCGAGCGGAAATTACGAACAAAGCAAACAAAAAATTACTCAAATACATACGCTCGGTCTGGGCAAAGGGATTATGTGTATGCGTAAAGGAAGTATGTATGTACATATGTATGTGTATGCGCACTCATCGGATGTAGTAAATAGTGAAGCCAGCAGAAACATCGCGTCATCAACTCACAAACTTTGTTTATTATGATGAATGATGATCTAAGCTAGCAGAAAGAGAGATAGAGGAAAAATACTACACAAATAAAAAGCAGGCAGCAGTTTAAATACGCAGAATAACAACAACAGCACAATTCATTTAATTAGAACAAGATCTACAGCTGAACGAGCGTGTGTGTCATACAAGTTGACCTTCTAGCCTGCAAAAAAATTGGGCAACATTGTTTTGCATACTATAGTCATCGGATAAATATATAAATATAGATAACACACCAAAAATGGCGTAGTCGAAAATTCCGACGAAAACAAATAAGTCTGACATTGTGTATATTTCAGAACCCGCACCCTGCCCCTCTCTCAATTACTCACATACTCTCTTCCATAGTACTGCGAATATGTTGATTTAAGCGCCAGCAGCGCTGATATCATTCACAATGAGCTTGCTAGGGTTGTCATAGTTTAAAAATGTTCGCTTGAAGCAACTCAAAAGCCAACGTAAACAATGTGTGTCATGTTTTGGTTAATTTTAATGGTAAACAAATTGCACAAAGAGCAATTCGTAATTATAAAAACAGAAATTTAGTAAACAAATTTTTAAGAAATCAACAGCAGCAGCATTTAGCAACTCTGCAGCCGCCATCTTTTACGAAAACGACCTCTTGCCTCTTGGCTGCTGAACGAATGTGCGAGAGCGAGAGACCCAAAACGGGAACAGCACAACACAGCCGGCAAAAATGTCGAAAGCGGTTTGCACATACTGCATTTTCTTTGGTATATACTTTTTATGATTGTAACTCTTAAATTACATAACTTTTGATCTATATTGATATATTTAACTACAGGCCTAAAGCGATTATTTAGTTAATTTTGATCTATTAAGCAAAATGATTTTGTAAGTTTTGTCATGTGCACAAAAAAATACACGATAGCGCTCGCTTGTGTGTACGCGTGTGGGGTTTTATATGTGTGTGTGCTGTGTGTTTGTAAGCTGTAGCTTTAATTAATGTACATTGTGCAGGCAAACAACATACATACATACATACATACATAGATGAAAAAAACAGCTTTAGCTTTGTGATGTCACGTTTTCGTTTTATTTTTGGGGTTATATCTAAATTGCAGTTAATATTATGCCTTATAAACACAACTTTAGCTCACCTTGACAATTTTTCTCTTTTTGTTGAAAAACTCAAGTTCCCCTGACACTTCTTTG
The DNA here is from genome assembly GCA_035045725.1 of Drosophila ezoana. Classification (NCBI taxonomy): domain Eukaryota; kingdom Metazoa; phylum Arthropoda; class Insecta; order Diptera; family Drosophilidae; genus Drosophila; species Drosophila ezoana. The sequence goes on along the minus strand of JAWNOU010000177.1, from coordinate 16,427,568 downwards.
TGTTTTTAATCTATTAAGTTCTATTTAGATTCGAGACAAATGTATATTTCTTTTCACGGTATTGATTTTTCTTTTCCGAGCGACGAGTTGACGTTGACGGAAAAAACACAAACACAGAGACGCAGATGTTTCTGTATTTATTTTTAATTTGTTGCTTTTATTGTTGTGTTGCTTTTAAAATACTATCAATATCACAATTTGGTTTGGAGACCGCAATACCGAAATCAAAACACTTTTCTTTTTGTAGTTTTTTAAATGCATAAATTAAGTGCTTAAAATTGTAGCGCTTGCGTATCCATGGCTTCTTTACTATTCGAGCTTCGTGAGCGAACTGAAAACGCCGAAGCGGCGACAGCCAAACGAGCGCATACACAAACACACACACATACACGACATACACACAGCCAGACGACACGAGCGAGCAGCGTTGTCGAGAGCAACCCCGAGTGAGCATACGTCGGGCGAGGGATAGAGAGAGAGAGAGAGGAAACATACATACATATGTTCATACACGCACGTACATACAGATGGTACTTGGAATTTTTTTTATGCATGTTTTTGGTTGCACTTCTTGGAACTTGCAATTTTGTTAATTTGTTAAGGAGCAAAAACATTTAAGTGATATTTCAGTAAAAACTATTGCTGCCTATTATGTGGCTGGCATCATCAGAGTGTATAAACATAAAAACAGATGTACATACGTACATACATATGTATGTTATGCATTGCATACATACAATAAGCGGGCTGCCAGCCAGGCTCGCTTTGCCCACAACGAGCTGGCATCACAATGACGCCCCCAATACACCACGTACAACTTCTACTACGGCAAGTATTAGTACGCAAGATGGCGTATCGTACAACCGTACACGGAAACTCTGCACTACGGTTATCCTTTTCCAACCAGCAGCGCCGTGCGTTTGGAGCCTCGGCTGCAACTGCAACAGTCCAGGATCATTGATTTTTGCCACGGCCAGAGCATGCGCCTGGCAAATTCATCAGGCTCGTCCACTTTTGACTTCTGGCGCGTGTCAATGCACCGTCACGACACGTCGTTGCAGCCCATAATTGAGGCGCGCACCTTCCAGGCGCAGACGCCGAAGCCGACGCTGGCAGCGCGTCGACAGCAGCTGCTTTTTTGTATATGTATGTACATATGTATGTGTTATGTATGCACATATGCTCCACTGCACTCGCTTACCTGTCTGGGCCTGGCTTAAATTGTGTACATTTCTGTTTTGTACATTGGCAGCTGCAAATACTATCAATAACGCGATAGAAGTTGGGCACAAATCAACCTAGCCGAATGCATTCCAGGCTCATTTTTATTTTAATTTCGGTATTAGCAGCTGATAAAGACAGAGATGTACATACATATGTATGTATGTTTAGGATGGAACTTAAATACATGCATATATAACATATGTATATGTGTGTACATACAATTGCAAACATAACATAATTATGTAAACGTCTGTAATTGAGAACGCACAAAATCGATAACGATTATTCTTACCGATAAGCTAAGGGAAATTAATTTGAGTACATCTTTCTAGTCAGTTTTCACTGTAAGACAATATTTCAAGAAATAATAATGAACAAGCACATATACATAGGTAAAAACGGAAATGATTGATAACAAATCGATAAGAGTCTTACAAATATTATTTCTGCTTAAAAAGTATTAGGCTTATCAAAAATAATTAAAAATTTTATATAAAGTCACATTTTATACCGTCAACCGGGGTTTTCTAAGTACAAACATGTGTGCACTTAATGAAAGGAAATACCAGCACGTACTGCTCAATAGAAGATTGATATTTAATATATGTACATATATACATACATATGCTGATAAAAGTTGTATATGTATGTGTGTAGATATGTCTGTTTAGCATTCAGCTGCATCGAGATCGTTTGCGTATTTGAACTCTTTATAAATAAATGTATGTACATCTAAAATTATCAGGCGAGACGTCGCGACGCATTTCATTTCCAAAAACAAAACAAGAGGCAGCGTCTAGACGCCTTTTGACAAGCCTTGTAAATTTTATATATATTCTATTTGTGGACGGACTGGAAACAACTTGAATTTTCATAATTTGCAGATTGGATATAAGCACAAAGAGCACAGAAATCGCAACAGCCGAGCTTGGGGCAACTTGTGGTAAATGTTACTATAAAAACGGCCTTGCAAGGCCTTTTAAAGTTGTTGCACTCGCTTTTATTGTTGTTGTTGTTTTTGTTGTTGTTGTTGTTAGTCACCAACAAATACAAACGCAGCGCGCATGCGCTCAGGTGTGTTTAGTAATTTTGTACAATTTTTTTTTATTATTTTTAATTGACAACCAAATGCAGCGAAACCAGTTTTGTATTTTATTATTTTACTTTTTTGCATTTGCTCATTGCTCGAAAAGGTGTCACAACAACAACAACAACCAGACTTGATTAGATTGCCTTTATTACAACATCTGCTGTGCTCCCTTTTTGCAGCTTGAGGAATTACCTGCCTCAATCAGAGCAGCAACTAAGGACGTGTGCCAGCAGCTGTCCGCGGGCATAAAAAGGATCAAAAGGTGCGCAGCCGGCGCAGCTGTTGCCAGGCCCGGTTTCTGTTGCCTGTTCAGAAATATGCTTATTGTGTGCGCGTTCCAGGAACGGGGCATAAGACGTTCGCCAGCTGCCGACTGGCTGCGCAGGATGCAGGATCCTTTGGCGACAGGCCGACGATCAATGCCCACGCACACAAAGAAACAGCTTACACAGATACACGCACACAACACATTTACACATGCAATTAACGCGTAAGCAACCACTTGCGATCGGTACACTGCTTGCAAAACTGCTTGTACCACTGCTTGCATTGCTTGTCTTAATACCAGCTGCTGTATTTAATACCAACTGCGCACATGTTTATGCAGTATTATTAATGTACAGCTGTATTTGCTGGCACTTGTGGCACCCAGTGTCATTTAAGCATAATTTATCAGCTTAAATGCTTGCCAAAGCAGCTGGAATAATATATTATTATTATTCACCTCTTATCTCATATTGCTGATAAGATAAATAAACAGGCCATAAATCTAAAAAAGCTAGATAATACTTAAATGTCAAACAAATATTTTGCAATGGAAACTTATTGAATTCTGATAGGAATTTTATAGATTATATATATGAAATATGTGTGCCCTGAAAAAAGACTCGTTAATTTATTAAAATGCCAAAGTTTTTCTCAGTGTGTAGGAATTCCGCCCATATAAGTTGTGTAAGCTTTTTAAACAAGATAGTAAATAGACTACAAACTAAAAGCATGAGGTAACAGCTGATTAAAAGGCAAAAACAAACAGATGGAATTGCCATTAGAAACGTGTTACAGCAACAACAACAACAACAATAACAAACTTAGAAATCAATGTGACATTGGGCGGTAATTAAAAATAGGAAAATTCTAAACGAAACCAGAAAATACTTTGCGTGCTCAGCAGCTGCTCCGGAGGGCAGGTGGGTGGCGCCGCCTGCGGTGGGCTGCTGTCAGTTAAGCACCATGGCGTGGGCAGGGCCAGGTGCAGGGGCAAAGGGGTAGAGGGAGGGGCAGGTGCTGGCGAGGCGGCATGAATGAAATGAGCTCAGAATCTCGCACGGCATTTCGTCATGTAAATGCAATGTAATGCAAGATAATATTACGCAAATAGATGTGACAAAGCGGGATGGCAATAGACAGCGACAGCAAGAGAGAGAGAGAAAGAGAGAGAGGGAGGTTGGGGTTGGGATTGCATGAAAATGAGAAATACGGTTTTGCGTGCGTTTTTGGTCTGCATGAATGAAGAGGCGAACCACCCCCCAAATGCGAATATCCTTTTAAATGGCAACCAGTCCTACACACACACACACACACACACACGCACAGCTTATACTACGCACTTACCGATTCCATTCTGGCTGATATGATAGCATCTTATCAGGGAATATTATTTTGGGAAAATTTCGCTAGTTCCCAAAGGCTTATCTAAAATTTGTTTTTATTTTTCGCACTTGATAGGTGAACAATTTGTTAATTACAAATTTTTTAATGCACCAAACTGTGTCTACGACCGTTGGGTCTGAGTGTCACGATGCGACTAGCGCTAAAAATTGTGCGGCTCGACTTGTCCATTTTCCATGCCCCGTGCCCAAAGGTGTTGTTATTGCATAGTTTTTGTTTTGCTTTCTATGGACGCAGCGGGATGGAACGAGCTACGTTTGTGGGCAGAGAACTGCGCAATATTTTTGGGCGGTGGTGGGTTTGGGGAGTGTGCGCTGCAAGGGGTAGTTGGCCAGAGCGGGCGAGAACACAGCTAACAGGGGTGCAGTCGAAAGTTCTACAAGATTTTTCTTACTCATTGGTTTAATTGTGAAAGAAAAACACCGTTACGAAGTTAGAGTAGGGCGGCAAAGCGATATTTTTTGAATTTATGCCATGCAGCCCTGGTGGAGTGTTGCCCTAGCTGATTACTTTCTGCCATGTGTACACACTGTTGCATAGCAACGTCGCACCGGAAAACTATCGAGCGTACATGTTGAGGCAACATGTGGCGACACTCACAGTTAACGTTGACAACGACGAGCATTCACCAGATGCAGCAACATGTCACTCTGACAGGGTCGCTCTCTTCTCTCTGTTTGCTCTGTCCCTCTCTTTCATCAGTTTCATTTTAACCTTTGTCGTGGCCGCACGGAATGGCACGGATTGGTGACCGAAATTAAATATCAAATTTATCCGAAATATGCACAATAAATTGAATTATTGTGCATTGCACTATCTAAGCGACTGAGCCCGAAACAGTGCCCACAATTTGCGCGTGCCGAGAAGCAAAGTAAGTGCGTGCGTCTGTGTGCGTTTCGGTTTCGATGCCGTTGTGCTGTGAAAAGTTTTTACTGCAATTTATACATTTTTCTCTACGTTTGCATATGCGTGTTTGTGTGCTGCGCGTTTGCGTGTGTGTGTGTGTGTGTTTGTGGATGAAGCGCTGTTAAATGCCTTTACATAATTACGCGCTGTATATCTAGGCATTACAATTCAACTACATATCCATTATATAAAAAAAGGCGAAAAGATTGAGTGAAAAATATCGGTTTCCATCTTTAGTTGCGTTCTTCGTTCTATTTACCCGCGTACCGACGTCAGCGTCGCGGCTGTTGAATTTATGTCAAATTGGTAACACACACACACAGTGTTGCATATTGCGTATGTGTGCGAGTAAGAGAGAGAGAGAGAGAGAGAGAGAGCGAGCGCTTGGCTAAAGCAGAGAGAATAAGCGAGCGCGCGAACATACTTGCAATGATAAACAAAGTGTAAAAAACAGCAGCAACAAATGTTCCTTCTTTTTTTCTATTTAATTCTCACATTAGAACGTTGTTCTATAACACTGTGCGTATTGTGTGCTAAAATAAAAACGCAGTGCGACAACCCTGTGCTTAAACTGCATTCAAAATGCCAGCAGCGCCCTAGCGTCGCAGTCGGCGTCGGCGTTAACATCGGCAGAGCCCAGGCGGCAGTGTTGTGTTTTATGTCAAAATAATTTACGCGCAACTTTTGCCTTAATTTTTTCTTTGCAGCCAGTAGCAGCAGCAGCAGCAGAAGCAGCAGAAGCAGCAGCGCGCAAATGGATACAATGTTTGTTTTTAATGTTAAGCGAAAACTAAGAATCAAAAAAGAAGTGTGATAAATGCTAACACGAAAATTGTTTTGCAAGCGTCTAAGAAAAACGGCAGAGAGAACGCGTCAGCCTGCATGCGCGCCTCTGTGTGTGTGCGTGTGTGCGTGTTCGTGTTCTTGTGCCTGTGCTGCTTGTCTGGCTGTGTCTGTGCTCTCGGGAGCGTGTGACTCTATGTGTGTATGTGTGCATGTGTGCAGTGAAGTGCAAAAGAAACACGATAAAAAAAAAAAAAAAACGCCAAGCAGTTGCGCCCGTTTTAGCTGATAAAGCGTATAGAAAAAAAGTACAACAACAACAACACACACAAAGCAGTAGGCACGAAACGAGTGAAAATAGAAAATTAATAATTAGCTAGAAGAAGCAGCAGCAGCATTCACACAGGCGATTTGTAAGTGATCAGTGCTAAAAAAAAAAAGGAAAGAAGAAAAAAAGTAAATGAAAAATTAAAATAACAAATCGTGCAACTTTTCCCATAAATAGTGCAAGTCAAAATTCTCGGTGCAGCGGCCAAATTTGTATCGATCGCACACACAGCAACAAAAACAAACACAACTAAAAATACAATAACAAAAGCAACAACAATAACAATAACAAATCGCACATTAGATTTAAACTGCAACTGTTGGCGCCTCAAGCGCCGTTATTTAATACCGCAAATCCGTCAAAATGTCAACAATGGAGGTGCGCAACAACTCGGCCATGATGAAGCGTGCCGAGCAGCTAAAGCGCTGGGAGGAGTCGGACACAAATCGTGCCGCCCCCACGCCCCGTCGCGAGGACTGCCGCAGCATCAAGTTTAGCTCCGGCTGCGTTTTTCTCGCCGCCTGCCTCTCCGGCGACAAGGAGGAGGTCGTCCAGCTGCTCAATCAGGGCGCCGATATTAACACGGCCAATGTGGATGGCCTCACCGCTTTGCATCAGGTGCGTAAACTATCTACCTGACCCGCTTACTCCCCCCCCCTTTCAACCCCACCGCACTCGCATGTGTATCGATAAGCTGTGAAATGTATAAATGGAGCACATTACGTCAGAGATTGCGAACACGCGACCCAAGCAGGAGTGCTAGCAGCAGGCGGAAAGAAGGGGGTGGGGGCAATTTCGAAACTGTTGCGCCCAACCGAGCAGCGATGTCAGCGTCGCAGCTGGCGTCGACGTCGGTGTCGGCGTCATGCTACATATTTTTATACCCTGTATCCAATGCAAAGGGGTTTAATGGCTCTTTATTTAAATGTATGTAAGAAGCAGAGAGGCATACCCCATCACACATCGTATGTTCTTGGTGGTCAATAAGAGTCGAGTTCACCTGGATATGTAGGTATAGAAAGACACCTGTCTCAGATCTCTTCTCTCTTAAAGTTTTGTATATATTTTACAGCTTTACTCAAAACTATTGATAACTTTCCTATCGATGTATATCGATTGTCAGCTTAGATAAATGTTAATCATAAATCGTATATCATATATCGTACATCGTTTATATGCACATGAATCTCGTATATATGTAGCTTCTAGTACAGAATCGGAATACTTTTCTGGTGCCCGCCCACGCTCTACCAAAATAAATACATACATTATACAAGGTGTGGGTATATTCCCACGCCTTGAACTTATTACAGAGTATGTCTTAGTCGGGAACTTTGTTGTCTCTTTTGTTACGGCGTATTTCGTGCTCTCGCTGCGGTTTCCAAAGCACCGCAAAAACCACTAAAACATTAACAAATACATTTCTAATGCAAGCCGACGATTTACAAGTCGAATGCCCGAAGCAACAACAAACAACAACAACAACAACAACCACAACAACCACAACAACAACAACAACAATAGCAACAAACGGCAAAACGGCGCGAGCATTAAATAAGAAAATTTTCTATTTTTAAATGCCAAGAAAAATATACAATACACACACACACACACACACACTCGCACACACATACACATAGACAAATGCTCGTTTTGTACATAGAAAAGATTTTCGCAAAATCATTTTCATTTTTCTTTCGATTTTGTTCGTTTGTTCTTTAAGCCTTCGCATGAAAAATATAGTATACTTAAAAAGAAAAAAAAACAGGAAAAACCAAATTGAAAATCTTTGTAGAAATTTATTTCATGCGGCGCTTTTCAATGCAAACACAAAGAGCAAAAAGAGCTGCAAAGAAAGACAATTTTCATGTATTTTAGCTGAAAATGTTTGTATATCTATGGGAAGTTAGTGATAATATCAAAAGGTAATCGATAACTGAATTTATTGGAGGTATCCAAATTTGGCTGTTTATAAGTTCGCTGATAATACCCTCTGAAAATGAACTATCATATTCTCTGCCCATGCCCACATATTGTACTAATTCATATAAGCCAAAGTCACAGTTAAATCCAATATGTGTGTCGACTTTTAGCAGTAACTGTCTTTTGAATGGAGTTAATTGATTTAAATTATGCTGCGCCCGCTAAGAGCCAAGAGATTTTCACCGTTTAGCCGCGGCGCACTTGTTAACCAGATGCTAATATCTACATAATCATCAGATATGGAGCAGCCTGTCTGACAGGTGTTGAAGGTGGTGAAGTGGGAGGGAGGAGGGGGACTGGGGGCAACTATAATTACAGCAAATAATAACAATGGAAACTGTGCACAGTCTTGAATTACCTGCGGCTGTTGTTGTTTCTCTTGTTGTTTCTCTTGTTGTTGTTGTTAAACCGCAAACTGAATTTCTATTGCATTTTCTTATATGCTGTAAGTATTATAATTAATTAATTCATCGCTGATTTTGATGATCAAAGTCTTAACGCGAAGGCTCCGCTTGTGTGTGTGTGAGGTTGTTTTTTTTCTGCTTTCTTTTTACAAGTGAAAATTGTTTGTTTCGGCTTTCATTCATAAACAACAAACACTTGAAGCCAAAACACCTGCCTCGGCCGTATTCAATGGCAAACCAAAACGGCTGCCACCTTCGTTTATGAACGATGATCATCACGATGATGATAATGATAATGATGATGATGATGATGATGACGATGACGAGCCGCAGACTTTGGGCAGGGGGTGTTTTGTTGGAGGTCGGAGCTGTCCGTGACGGTGCGTTGACATTCAACTCGCCAGGAGGCGGGGAGGTAGAGTGGGGTGGGGGGCGTGGTACAACAACTGCAAAATATTTTAAGCAAATTGCAATAAATTACAAATGTTTGTTTACACATGTTTCACATACAGTTGGTATTTATTTTCTATATATTCTATATGTTCCATATTTCAATGTTATTTCGTGCATAGTTCAAGGATAATGCGATTTTTATAAATATGCCGCATGGCCATCTACATTTATTATATCTCTGAGTGCTATAATTAAACTGAGCTGCAAATCAAATGCGCAATACGCCAAAATACAAATCATAAATAAATCAATTCCATGCGGCTTGAAAGTACATTCTAGGCTCAGCTTAAAATATCTTAACTATGTTTTAAGCTAATGAACTTAGCTTTAGCTAAATGACAACACTTTTTAATTATCTAATTCGCTTTGTTTTCAGCTTTAAAGCTTGATTCATATCCTCTAAACATAATCTTTTAATTCCATTTTGTTTTCCGCTGAAACAGTTTGTTATGCGCTGAGGTATTAAAATTTTTTAATGTAGATTGTAATGAATAGAAGAAGAAGTCTCCCCGATTCTATAAAGCATATCTGGTCTTTAAGTATAGCTATATCCATCTACTATGAAACTTTCTAGACCTAGATCTAACTTTATCAGCAATGAGAGTTAAGTTCTTGTATGGAAAATCTTTTGCTTAACAAGATTAAGGCCAAATTTAATCGATCGAAGTCTAAGTTCCTGCAGATATCTTGACAAACACATCTGCAAAACAGTCTAAAATCGATTCAGATATAAGGCCTTCTCTTTGCAAGGGTATTCAAACTGCGGATAGAAGTTCTTTCTGGTTGTCTTTTTCTTCTCTCATTTTGATTGTCGGATTATAAAAACACGCGTTTGAACAACACTTGAAACAGTTTTTGGTCACATTATAATTAAGATGTCTTTAAGATTTGAGTGACATGTGCGCGTAAAAAGAATGGAGAGCCTTGAATATAATTTATCATAATTTGAATGCGAGCTTATCTTAAATGTTGGCCAATTAGTTTGGGTTCCATTTGCAATTGACAATTGGCCCAGACACAGGCCGGTTAAATTGTCGCATAAATTAGCTAATTATTTTGTCAAGTTTTGCAAATTGAGCGATATCTCCACACGAATGCATAATATATTATCTGAATAATGGCAGCAAGTCATGAATCGTGATCGCTTAGACGACGTGACCCCAAATCGATATTCGACGTGTGCTCTGCTCTGCTCCGATCTGATCTGTTCTCTCGTTAAAGTCCTGTCTCGGAAATCGCGGAGCAGTTTTTGAGTTGCGTTGCGTTGCGTGAGTTTTTCCAAAAACAACAAATAATAATAAAACAATATTGTTGTTATTGTTAACGCGCTTTATTGACGTGTTTTGTAACCTTGGCCCGGTTCTATCTCTGCGCTCTCAGCAACGGGGCAGACGGAACGTTCAGTTTGAACGGACGGACGGACGGACGGACGGACGGACGGACGGATGGACGGACGGACGGACGGATGGACGGACGGATCCAAAACGCACAGACACAGATACGCGATATACACAACAGCAACAGATACAAATCAAACATCCTCAAGAATTCACAGCGCGTGTTGCATGCGTATATATATATATATATTTATCTGTATATTGATGTGTCTATATATATATATATATGTTTGGGGCATATAAATGGCTGCGGCGGCTGTGGCTACATTTGATTTGATTTATTTCTCGTTTGGTGTTTTACACCCAAAATAACAAACGATGCTGAAAATCTTGCGAATTGAGCTAACTGAAAAATCATTCTATGCGATGCGATCTAATGTGTCTGCAGCCAGTATGTGTGTGTGTGTGTGTGTGTGTGTGTGTGCGAGTGTGTGTGTGTGTGTAAAGAGTGCATTGCATAATACCATTTCGAGCAAAATCGAAAACAACAACAACAACAACAATAACAACTGCAAAATGTACATATTGCCATTAAATTTTTGTACATTTTTCAACTGCCGCTGGCTCCCAGTTCTCCATCATCTGATTGTATTATTTGAGCTCATTTTATAGCTCACACACACACACACACACACAAAACATGGCTGTGGGGCTGGTGAAAACTTATGAAAAACGAGAAAAAATGTAAAATTGTTGTTGCTTTTAAGGCGAACAAATACTCAGATTTATAACACAGAATGAAATTTGTATACCCCAAACCCATTGGAAAGGGGTAAGGCAGGGTATATTGGTTATGCACGGGCAGAAAGGCAATATCTCCTAGCCTGGTCAAAATGGCGAGATCTCGTAGACAACAGAAGCTAGAAACTTGCATGTTTACGATCGGACTACAGGCACCGACTATTATGAAGAATGCAAAAAGAAGCGAGAGCAGCTCCTACGATAAACCTTTCCAACAAGCGTTGGATCTGTGTTTTTATGTTTTTGTAAATGTATAGAAGGCAGCTAGAGTATCTAATTAGGGTATCTCCTAGCCTGGCACATCCCGACAAGTTGTTTTTGTTTGCAAAATCTATGACGAAATATGCACAAAAATAGTTTTTCATGTATATGATCTGTATATGAAGGGTGGGTGGATCGAACGGCAGCGTCTTTTTGTGAACGTTTTATTTATATGTCGCAACTAAATGCGGAAATGTGCGAGTCCAGAAATCGTAAAGCAAATCTTTAAAGGTTGTTGCCAAAAGTTCAGTTGAAATCAATAAAGTTTATACGAAAAATGTATATGATGTACTAGTCCAACCTTGAATACTGAAATTATAAAGAACTTCGTAATAGCTGAGCTTAAGTGAGATATTGTAAATGCCAAAAGCGAAGGAGCTGTATTTTGAGCACATTTGAGCTCTAAAGGAGGCTTATAATTGCCTGCACTATATTTATCTTGTAGACATTCATTTTGCTCTATGCATATATATTGATAATATCATATATATATATATAAATCTGGTCAATTTGTGCTGAGTAATGGGGCCCACTCGCACATTCCAAACATTTTGCATAATCTACATAATCAGAAGTATCATAAACAAATGCTAAGAGAATTCGCCATGCATATATTGTTTGATTTTGTATCTTATAATATAACAAATCTGTTTATATTGCCCATTTTATGCATTCTTTGCTTGTTAATCATGTCTAGGCATTTACTGTATTCCTTTTGTATCGCTTGGCACAGGTGGCTCTGCTCCAGTCTTTTGATTTGGCCACGGCCAAAAATCTATTAGTACACGTAACAGAAATAACGCGGCTGAGCAAAAAACGAACCGAGTGAAATTAATAGACGCCGCTTCGCAGTTGGCGCCGCTTTTTTTTTTTTCTTTCATTCTCTTTAATAGAATTTGTTGGCAGCTAGTCGAGGGCGAGGCATTCAAGTGGCATAAAATACACGAGAACTTTCCCTCAAAAAAAAAAAAAAAAAAACAGAAACTAAAATTTATTTGAAATTATGAAGGCTTGCCATAAGCCATAAGAACATTTAGCCATGTGCCTGGCCATTGTGTATCCAAAATGCGAATCTTTTTGTATATATTATATATAGTCGAGTCGCATTGAATATTGGACAAGTGCCTTGAGGCTTCCGCTGCTAATTCAAATTGTTCTTAAAAATCTGTTCGCTTTGCCAGCTATTGCTCAACTGGTAATGAGCATTTGCTTAAGCAATTAATTCAAATTATAGATAAATCTGTAGGCAGTAGAATCAGATAAATATAGGCCATTCCTCAAGAGATCATGTTAAGATATATAGATATTCAAAGAGTCCAGTTTTTAGTTAATAAATCATTCATTCTCTAAGTCGTTAAACTTAAAAGTTTCGGGCTAGAATCTCAGGCTTATGTAGATTGCTTTGTTGGATTTGGTTAGATTACTTAATAGTAATATAATATTATATCAAATAGCCAAATAAACGCCAACTTCTAGTGCAACGATTAAGGATGAGACGCAAAGAGGAATAGCGAAATGATATGTTGAAATGATTTGCCAAATTCCTTAATAGTACTCTAACATAATATTATGTAGCCAAGTAAATGCAAACTTTAACGATTAAGGATGAGACGCAAAGAGGAACTGCGAAATGAAAGGCGCACGAAAGGTTATTAGCACACTGTAGCGCAGAGTATGCTCTTCTGAACAACACTCCAAACAGAAGAGAGTTAGAAAGGATGCTGCCTGAGTTGATATGCAGCTTAGTGTACAATGTGGGTGCTGGGTTTTGTAGTTAAGCGGCTTGTTGCTGCCGCAAAGCCGTCTCAACAAGTTGCTGCTGATTGCAGCAATATGCGGCGTATACGTAATGCGGCGGGGTGAATAACATTTCACACAAAGACAGAGAGAGAGAGAGGGATAGAGATAGAGATAGAAGGAGACGGACAACGGGCAAAATGCCGCTCAATGGCGTGCCAAAAACAAAAGGCTAAACTTAGCATGCAATTCGTAGAGCGTCTTTCGCGCTGGCCAAGAAAAATTCGCTTTCAATGCAATGAAAATAGCACAGAATTCGCTGTGGCTATCGCTGCTGTTGCTGTGGATGTGGCTGACATTAACACCAGACCAGAAATCAAAAGTCACAAATTGTCAGCCAAATAGCTCATGTCAAATTTTGCATGCCACAGTTGTTGTTGTTGTTGTTGTCGGGATGGTCACGCGTGGGCGGTCCGCCCATCGTCGTCGTCGTCGTCAGTTGGTCAGTTTATCAAAATTGCTCATAATTAATTAATTGGCTGCGTTCCAGATTTACAAATTGCTCACAGTCGCTGCCACCGTTTGGTTTTTGTATTGCCTCCGCCCGTGCCTTGTGCTCCGCGCGCCTTTTATGCGTTTTTACTGCGAAATGGAATTTGCTTTTGCATTTCCAAACCAGCAGACCCTTTTAAATTAAAACAAAAAAACAACTAAATTAACATATGGCGACTATAAAACAATCAAAAAACATACAAAGAACTAAAGAACATTTGAATTTAAATACTCCACATGCTTATCAAAAGCAACAATTGGTCAAATGGGCATTCGCATTGGTATTGTTATTGGTATTGAGGCCTGAAGTTGTTGCTCTTTTTGATTGAGTATATTGGTTTTGTGCGAATGTGCGTAACAGGTAATATTAGCTATATCTGGGAGCATGATGGTCAATCTGTTGAGCTGAGTCTATCTTTCCATTTCGAGACTTGGTATTTAAGTTTTCTTATAGTTTGTTTGCAATTAACATATCACTTTACACTGTCTGCCATATGTAAGTTTCCAAGAACTTCGTAAAAATTGGACCAAATGTATATTTATGTTGGAGGAAAGCTAGAATGTGTGTAAAGGCAGTTGGGGTCCGCATTGAGAGTATCTACTAGTCGGACTCACTCGAATGGACACTACTGTGTTCTTTATTTTTTATTGTTAAGAATTCTTATCGCCATTTCACTGGCTGCTAAGCGTCGTATTGTTGTCGTTGTTGCCATTGGGCGGGTTTTGTCGCTAGATAGCGGCGCATAGAAGCCGCTGTCGCCGGAGTTGCTCATGATGATATCATCGCCATCATCGGTTGTCGTCGACGTCGTCGTTGTTGTTGTTGTTGTTGTTGTTGTTGTTGTTGTCGTCTTCATTGTGCATACGAGCGAGCGGCGATGTCTTCGCTTCAACGGAAATCCGCATAAACAATGTTGTCCATGTGCCACGCTCAGCTCCAGTCCCAGCGAATATATGTCTCTGTATATCTGTGTGCGTCTGTTTACTTTATCGTTTTTAGCAAGATAAACAAAAAAATGTAGCAGAGCTATTAAAACATGGCACAATTACTTATACAAAAACATGCGAGCGAGTATAAGAGTCTATGAACGGCAGTTGAACCCGAAGATGAAAAGAAAATTCCCACAACAGATTTATATTGCAATGTATTCAGTAAATCTATAAAACAAGCAATTGGCAAACCGTAAACAAGGGCATCAATTTATCAACTGTGAACAAAAAGTGCAAATTGGGTTAAAGGTAGCTGCAGATAATTGTTAAGTTATTCATGTGCCTTTCCTCGAAATGAATTGATTTGAAACAATTGATTTAATAGTCAAATCCCTTGAAGGTATTGTAATTAATGAACTTTTGCAAAAGCGTGTTCTCAAAATCACAAAACGAATGAATTTCTCATAATTTTTATGTAGCATAGTTTTCGGATCGTAACACCTTAACTTAAAATATTTCTAAACGCTGCTTAAAACGGGTGTCACAACTTAAGTCATTGGCTTAAACAGTCTTATGCTCCTATACACTCTTAAAGCTTGATAATAAAACTTAATCTTTGTTTGTTTTAAAGGCCTGCATCGACGACAAACTCGACATGGTTGAGTTTTTAATAGAACACGGCGCCGATATCAATCGTCAAGACAACGAGGGCTGGACGCCGCTGCATGCAACCGCCTCCTGCGGGTAAGTAACCACATTCTAGCTCCTATCCTCCACAGCTATTTATCGCAATCTCACTTACAGCTTTGTCAGCATAGCATGCTATCTGGTGGAGCACAACGCCGATGTGGCTGCAGTGAATAGCGATGGAGATCTGGCGCTGGACTTGGCAATCGATGTGCAGCACATGCCCATGATTAACTATATGGAAAAGGTGGTGCAGGAGCTGAATATTGATGTGGATCAGGCACGAAGGGCCGAGGAGCAGGCCATGCTGAAAGATGCCAAGCGCAGCGATGCGGCCGAAGTGGATCAGCCGCATCCAAAAACTGGTGCAACGGCGTTGCATGTGGCCGCCGCCAAGGGCTATACGAAAGTGCTACGTCTATTGCTGGCCCGTGACTGCAATGTTGATAGGCAGGATAACGATGGCTGGACACCATTGCATGCTGCCGCACACTGGGGCCAAAAGGAGACAGCTGAAATGCTGGTGGAGGCCTTGGCCGACATGGATATACCCAATTATGCTGGCCAATCCTGCATCGATGTGGCCGATCGCAAAATGGTCAAATTCCTTGAAGAACTGCGCGCCAACAAGCGCAACAAACGGCGTCCATCTAGTCAAATCAGGTGAGTGGCGTTTGGAAATTAATCACATGGTCAATTACAAATTTATTTATTTCCAGCAGAATCTCAGATGCGATTGAAAATCATGTGGACAAAACACGAATGAAACTCGTACGCGTCGAAGTGAGAACTGATGCCGCTAAGGATGGTGCGTACATCAAATTCAAGATAGCCTTAAGAGTCCTACCCTCAACGCCCTTCCGAGCGCAGCTGCTTATTTGCATATTTTTTATAAAAAAAAAGTTTTCTTTAATTTCTATGCCAAACTTTGTGCGTGTCTTTGTTTTTGTACACTCGTGCCACTTAATTAGGCTCACATGCGCGTTAAAATTCAGTTTCAAGCATTTATTACAAAACAAACTTTGCCACAGCCTTGTTCATGTCCACGTCCTCGTCTCACCTCATCTCCAGCTGCCACTTTTAATGTTTTGCGTCTCATCTTTATTATCATCAATGCTATCAAACTCATCGTCCAGTCAACAGTTTGTGTAATTCTCTCTCTCAATCTATCTCTCTCCCTCCTCACTTTCTCTGCCTGCTACCATTCTCCTCCTGTTCTCTCTCTCTCTGCTCTATTTGTGTCTTGTCTTTGTCCACACCGCACACTGCAGCTGCGAGCGGTTCGCTTAACGCCAGCGATCAAGTTGCGCTCAATGATGAAGTTGCTGCCACAGTTGTTACTGCTGCCCAGGATCATAATGATGTTGATGATAATGATGATGATGATGTTGAAAGCGATTCAGATCTGAGCGATTCGACAGAGAGCTCACACAGCACAAGTCTATCCGAGAGCGAAGGTAGTCGCTAATTTGTTGAGATCCTCAGTTATTCGCCTACCCCTCAATGTGCCTAAAGCCTGCATTAAGCCAAGACTAACCAAGACTTAAATTCCCTCAGGCTGTATGCCATTATCTAATATGTGTTTAAATTTTGCTTTTACAGCTGAAAATGTTAAACCCAATCAGCATATACACGCTGGCGAGCATTCTGCCGAGGAGGAGGCGCCCTGGCGACGCAAAACGCTGCGCACGCCCAACGACAGTCCCACTAAGAATCGTAAGTAATCTATCCCCTAAGACTAATCCGTTAATAATGTAATCTTTATATTCTTTTGCAGAAGTTCCTGATAAAGAGCTGAGCGGCAAAAGCGCCAATGAGAGCGCCAACGATGTCATCTTGCGGCGCACGCAAAGCTTTGAGAATGATCAAAAGTAAGTTGAGCCGCACACACCCACACACACACACACAGGCGCACACCTAGCTTAACTAGACACAAATGCGTGCCACACACACACACATGTACACTCCACGACAAAGATACAAATTAACCCGCATTTAATATTTTAACAAATTGTATATTTAATGTGTCACAAATTGCACAACATTTTCGGTTAAATTTGCCGTTTGTGTTTCACTTTTGCTGATTGCGCGCCGCTTATCAATAAACACCTCACGCAGCTTACACACACACACACACACACACACACACACACACACCAACACCTCATTATACAGACACAGACAAACGTACTCGTTGAATTGGCCATTATCGAACTTTTTAAATTTAGCCACACTCTCAACAGTTCAACTGTTGTCTCCACTCAAAAGAGCTTATGAATCAGATAAAAATTTCCAGAAATATATACATTTGTATAAAGGGGCAACGCTTAGTGTTCAAATTCTATAGAGAGCATTCGGGTCTCAGCTGCGGCGCAGCGGCAAATTGTGAAGCACAAACTGTAAACAAAAGAAAAAACTTACGAACGTTTTTTACATTTTATTTAAAATTTGTTTTCTTTTGCTATTTTTTTTTTTGTGTGTTCTTTTTCTTATGTGCAACAACAACTACAACAACAACAACAATTCACCAAATCGCACCAATTCATCAAACGCTTATCAAAAATCCAATTCTAACCCGCCCGCCCGCCTGCCACAACCCGTTCGTCCCGCCTGCCTGTGCTCTGCCCATCTACCCGCCCTGATCCGTGCAGATTCTATCAAAAGTACAATGAGCTGCGGGCACGCATAAAGGCGAACTCATGTCCCATACTGCCAGCGACGACGGCAAATGCTCTGCCCGGCAATGCTAATAACAACAATAACCAAAGTAGCAATAACAACAATAATAACAATAACAACAACAACAATAACAATAAGAGCGCGCTGCTGTTGGGAAAAACTGTGAGCACAACCAGCGTCAGCAGCAGCAGCGGCAGCAGCAGCAACAACTACAACAACACAACAACCACAACAACATTCAACACATACACCAACAACACAACAACAACAACTGCAACAACAGCAGCTACTACAGCAAATCCAAGTCAAATTTATAGCGTACAAAGATCGGCCTCCCTCAAAGATAACTCAGTGTATTTCAGGTTTGTTTTGTGCCAAAAGAAAAACTCGCAACTCCTAGTCATAACTCCTAACTAACTGTAACTAACTAGCAAGTACTTGATAACAATTAATAGAACTTAAAACTGTAAACTTTAATCTATAATTATTGCTTTTGCTTAGCTTCTCTATGCATACACATGTATAGTGTATCTATATCGTGTATCTATATCCCCGACAAATTCTCATTGCACCAACAACAAAGTCTACTTTACATTTATTTTGGCAGTGCGCACAATGTCGTCTATCTCTCTTAGATGTGCTGTTTAATCTAATGCTGCGACTCTCTTTAATGTTTTGCTCTCTCTTTTATCTCTTCCACTCTCTCTCTCGCTCTCAATCCTCGTCTGCTGCCCTCACAGGAAACCAATCGCTCCAGCTACGATGCTGACAGCAGCGACAACAACGACTACAACAACAACAACGACGCTCAGCTCACCATCAACAACTGTGCTCACCCCACCTATACGCAGGTGAGTCTCAACCATAGAGTAGAATGAAGGTTTATTTAAACATTTGTTTTCTCATGTTATAAGTTGACATTTGGTAGTACTCAAGTAGGTTCTGGTCAAAAATGAAAAGCGAGGAGCCTAAAAGTCTAAGGCTAAGGCTCTTCAAACTTATCGATAGTGTTTTTGTATGAATTACGGGGCGTATGAGCGATCCTGTTGAAATCTTAACTTACGGTATTAAGCGTTACGATATTCATGTGATTTACGATAAACCTAAACAAACGAATCGATTGTTACAGAAATAGCTTTTGGTGATTAAAAATCGATTATTATTTACAATTTAAAGCTTTTTTTTATGAAGGATATTCAGTTAAAAGAAAAATATGTTAGTTAATTTAAAATATTTAAAAAAAAGCTTGTTTAGAAAACACAAACCTTATGTAAGTTACTTTCAATTAATAGGTCAGTTTAAGTCGATTACTGTTACGTTTGAGTTATATATTTTCTCATCGGTTTATATATATATATGAATGTATATGCCTATATACGTCCGTTAGCAATCCTGCCAGCAACAACAACAATGCCAGCTCTACGGCAAGCGCCAGTGCAAGTGATGTGGAGACCCAACCAAAACCCAAGCAATCGGCGGGCAATATATTCAAGAACTTTTTCAAGTAATCATGATTGTGAATCGTAATTGTTAATTGGCTAACTGTTGTTATGCGCTAACCCAAAGAGCCGTTAAAACTGTGCTAGCTGCTAACACTCCACAGCCCCGCCCAAGACAAAAATAAAGACGCCTTTATTTTATTCTATAGCATGTGCCGCGCTCTTTCTCTCTCTCTTTGTTTTTTGTGCCCCAATATGTTACAAGCTTACTAATTAGTATCCATTTACCCCTTCTGCAGATCCTTTGTGCCGCCCGTGCGCGACGAGGAGAGCGAAACGCAGCGCAAGGCGCACGCGAAGCGAGTGCGTGAGACGCGTCGTTCCACGCAGGGCGTAACGCTCGAGGAGATCAAGAGTGCCGAGGAGCTGGTCAAGAAGAAGAACCTGGGCATGAACAACAACAACAACAATAACAACAACAACAGCAGCAGCGTAAGTAGTTTGTGTGGCCAAGTTAAAGCGCTAAACTAAATGAAACATCTAGAGAAACAGAATCCATCCAACAATTCCACACACATTA
This sequence comes from Drosophila ezoana, assembly GCA_035045725.1. NCBI lineage: Eukaryota > Metazoa > Arthropoda > Insecta > Diptera > Drosophilidae > Drosophila > Drosophila ezoana. The sequence continues at coordinate 16,407,726 of JAWNOU010000177.1, read as the reverse complement.
AAATCAGTAAAAGAGTTCGCTAGCGAATCGTAGATCAGCCAGATCAGCCATACACACATTATCATCCAGCATATCGATATATATATATATACTAGACGTTATATATAGTATTGTGATTTGTAGTGAGAAGAGTCCACAACACATGTACACCAACAACAACAACTACAGCAACAACAACAACAACAACAACTGCTTATGGTTATGGTATTCCCATTAATGTATTTGTTGTGTGTTTCTCCCTCCCCCCTCAAAACAACGCCCATGTGTACGTATGTGTGTGTGTCGCGATTGCAACCCTGCAAACGTGGAGCACCTTTCTCCCAAACTATCTCTCTCTCATGCCATTGCAGTCGTTTTTTGTTGGTGTTTGGTGTTTGTCGTTCTCATTTCCATGTGTATCTCTCCCACATTAAATGCGTGTGTGTGTGTAAGCGTGTGTGTGTAAGCACGTTTGTTAAGCCTAGTTTTTAACAAAGTAAGCTTTATGGTAGCACTTAGTTAACTCCAATTCGTTTACCCAGACACTATGCAACAAGAGAAGATTTTGTTTAAAATATGTGAAAATATTTTAAAGAAAACCTAGATTTAAGATATGCTTTAGATTAGAATGCGATTCTTAGCTAAATAGAATTAATTAATGTTTCAAAATGTCTCAACTTTATGAAAAGATAACTTTAGTCACTTTATAAAGTAGCTTGTATCTTGGATTAATGATAACATTGTCGAGCTTAAGCTCAGCTATAAACTCATCTTTTCCCATTAAAGAAATAAAGGCAAACAATATTTATTTAATAACAAACTTAATAAACTTGCCTGGTTGCATAGTGTGTGCGGAACACAGTTCAAATCCCAAATTGTAGTCTAGTTGATCAAGTATTCAATCAGCGTGCTCATCAATCAAATCAGTCGATCAATCAATCAGCGCACTCATTTAGCCTGCGTGTTCAGCTGCAATTTTTAATAACAATCAAAACCGAGCGCCAATCAAATTGAGTTTTACTGCGATTGCGTTTGAGATTTCGTCTGCATCCGAGTTTTCTTTCTTTTTAAATTATTTTTATTATTGCGCCACTGATCAAATTGAAAGCAAGTGCCCCGCCTCACCGCCGCCCGCCGCAGCCGCCAACGCCGCGTTCGAAACTCGCAACGGTTCTCATAATATCAAAATTTTCATTCATGTAGAGTATTTTTTTTCTATAAGATTTATTTTATCATTTTATTAGCGCAACAAAGCGAGAATAGCGTAATTAATTGTATGTATTTTAAGTTAATATTATTTATAGAACTGATTGCTCCGATTTTTAAATACTTTTATATAAACCATATTTTTATGTATTTGTGCATGTGCGAATTTGCATGCGTCTAGAGTTCTCTACAAGTATATCAAAGTGCCGGGGCACTCTACGTATGTCGTATGTATATGTTTTTTTTATCGTATACCGTATATCGTAACTTACTTATTTTAAACGTTAACGGGGGGCCCCTCACCTCTCTCTTTATCCCCCCTCCCTAAAACTCATCCAGAAACGCCATTTGATTTTTGTTTTTGGAGACACGCTCAGGTCAACTGTTTTTTATTATTTGTTCCACAACTAATATTATTAACAGAATGAAACAAGCTCCACATCAAGCACCACAACAACAACAACAACATCAACTACAGCTACAGCAACTCCAAGCACAACAACTGCAACTGCAACAGCAATCAGCAACAGCAGCGACGACAGCAACATTGAGAGCAGCAGCAGCAGCCTGCAACAACAGGAAGCGCAGCCACCGCCACCGCCAACAAGTCCGCCACCAGCCATAATACCGAGGACAACGACAACAGCGGATGATTTGGAGATAGTTGAGGCTGTGGTTGCCACACTGGCGCCAGCGGCGGTTGTGGACAATGCGGATACCACCGCTAGCTTCACGCTGGCAGCACCAGCCACACGCATATCACAAGGTGGCAATGGCGACCATGCAGAGTTCGTTGATGTTGCCGACAGCGATGCTGAGGATGAGCAGCAGACGGCGGTCAGCGCCAGCTACACGATAGTCTCGAGGCGAGAGAAGCCCGCCGAGTCGGCGGCGGAGTCGAGCAGCCACAAACAACTAAAGACTGATCCAGTTGCCAAGCAAGCGCACATGTTGGACACCGAAACTGGCGGCGAGTCCAAGGCATTGCAAGCCAGACCCACAGAACTGGCGCTGGCAGCAACAGCGCCAGCCGAAATCAAACCAGCGACAACACCTGCCACAACGCCCAGCGCGCTGGAGAGTCCGGTGCGACTGCGGGACAAGCGCAGCCTGAGCAGCAACGCAACTGGAGGAGGATCTTCTCTAGAGACGGACGCCAAGTCGGACACGGCCTCGCCTGTAAGCGCACACGCGGATTTCAATGCGCGCGACTCTTTGCTCAGCTTGTATGCACGTCGTACTCTGGAGAGCGGTGGTGCGGGTGGTGCAGGGGTTGTTGCTGCTGCTGCTGCTGGCGCTGGAGGCGCAACTGTTGCGCCATCGACGTCGTCGTCTTCAAGCACATCCATATCAGCAGCCGAGCGGCGTCCGTCTTGGCGTCTCAAGTTTGATGCGGGCTCAAAGGTATGCAAACAACAACAACAACAACCAACAATAAAACAACCAACAACAACAAACAACTCAACTGACCTTTAATCGAACCATGACCTAAACAACAACCGTTTGGTGCGAAAACTATTTCGACTGGCTTTCAAAAACAGTTTTTGTTAAACTTTAAGTGTAGCATGTTCTTTTTTTCTTAGCTTTAGAGTATTTAAATGTTTTAAGCGTGCAAATTCAACTAGCTTCGGTGTGCCGAAGTTGCGTATACCCTTACAAAAAAAGCTCAAAAACGAAGACATGCCATTCATGAAGGCAATTCCTGGAAATATATTAATCTTTAACAAATTACAATTGTATATTAGTTCATTCGGAGTTTTTGCAAGGGTATCGCATTGAATGAATTTGTAAAGCATATTTTTTAATTGTAGCTCTCAAACATTGTTTCATTATTATTTTTCTTCTGTTTTTAAATGTTTTTGCTCATTTTTGAACGCCTGTCTCAATTGCTCTGCATCTGCATCTAGATGTTAATAACTATCCTATGTATAAACATATTTATATATATGTATGTATTTATGTATTTGTTTTATTGTAGTACACTCTAAACAATATGCCATAACGTATACTTATATTCTCGGAAACATGATATCGCACATGAACATTATTGTATATAGTATACATATACATATGCATATTATTCATTAATTAACGCTTATTAACTTTTTGCTATGTCTGGCTTGCTTTATATTATATTATATTTTATTTCTTATATGTATTTAATGATGCTATATACAGACAAAGATCTAGTAACTGAAAGTGAGGATTCAAATCTATTATAATATATAAACAAATTCTGAGTTAGAACAAGTTATGTGGAAAATATATCATAATTGTTATGAGCTATATTATTTAGGATCGTAGCTCTATATCTTTAATGTTCTATGATACGTATTTAAACTTCTTTGATAGTTCTAAAGTTTAAAGGGAAAATAACATTATGGTATTTAAAGATACTTAAAAGCACGAAAAAATATAAAAAATACTATATTAAAATGTTATATGAAGTTTTAGGCTAAAAAGGTTAAAGTTTTGGTAATATCCCATTACAAATTTAACGGTGTCTGGCGAATTGTCTACTAAAAATATTTACTAAAAACAACATTAAAATCGTTGCTAATTCCCCCTTGTTTAAAAACAATATATTGAATTAATATACAACAAATAAAACAACACATTACCAGCATAGCTTTTTACAATACCAAAAAAACAAACACATGCACACAAACAATAAAAACAAGAAGAGTTCTAAGAGGGGCTACATATTCAAAAATAAACTATATGAAGACTAAACTGAAAGAGCCCCAATTAATATGTATTTCTTGCGCAGTTCAAGCTGGAGGACATCACCAGCGGTGGCACCTACCCGCCCAATCAGAGCACCATCATACCCAGCGCACCGGCCGTGATGGCCGCGGTTAATTTGGCCAGCACAACGGGCAACCCGCGTCGCATCAGCAGCGGGCCCAATGCGCGTAAGTTGACTCGAAACAGTTTTAAGGAAAATGTCAATTAACAATTTTAAATTGCTTGCAGTTAACGCTTCAAATCAATCGCTCAACTCGGTGGGTCGTCCGGTCTCGGCGCCCAGCGAGAGCATCAATAACAGCGCATATGTGACGCCGCCGGCGCGTAGATACGAGACATCCACGCTGGCGACAGCTGCCTCGACAACAGCCACAACGACTGCCACGACAGCCACCAACTCCGCGTCTGCATCCAGTGCCAACCATGGAACGGCGACCAGCTCCACGCCCGGCCATGATGATAAGGGTAATCCGCACTGTCTACCATGGCCCAAGCACATACTCAAAGCCCAGTTCTTGTCCACTCCATTCACAGACAACGACAAGGAGAACGATAATCGTACACAGACTGTTATACAGCGCCGTCGCAAGCCCAAGCGCAGATCCACGGGCGTGGTGCATATCGACATGGATGTAAGTGGATCTCTAGCCAGGCCATTTACCAAACTAAATGAGTCGCAATTGCTTATTAGTTTAACTTATGTGTCTTAAATCTTCTTGCCTGTCTAGGAAATTGATCCGGAGCGTCAACACGAAACGGCCAACAATGACAATGAGGATAAGGATAAGGAGGTGAGCTGAACTATTATTATATTTAATTGTAATATACTCGTATTCTATAAGCCTGTTCCGAACTAGTCTTAAAATTTTTAAAAAGTTCAAACAGGTTCTCGTTTTACTAGAAAGAATTTGAATTTCATTCACATTTGAAACAAATTACAGCAGTAATTAAATCTAAATTAAAATCATTTTAAAAATAGTCTACATATGTCGAAAATTGAAAAAAGCTTAAACAATTTGAACAATTCTCAGAATACGGTAAAAACGTTTCAATTCGTTTTCAAGCATTTTCAAACGAAATCGCAATTCGGAACACGGCTAATAATATATTTTTAATTATTTTGCTATACCTACAACAACTAGCAACAATCGTATATTTAGTACATAAATATTTTCACACCTTGAGGCAAAAATTGGGCTCAAAATGTAGCTGGCCGGCCCGGCGGTTGCTTTCGTTTGCTTCAACAGCTGCCTGTCTTCCGTCTAATTGCGTAGTCAATACTGCACCTGACACGCACACTCATACACACACACACACTTGCATACCCCTCTACACACCTGTCACACCTTGTCACACTTTCAGACAGTCCCGTGCGTCCTTCAAAGTAGCTGCTGGTCTGCTCGGGGGGGGGGACTCTTGTCTGTTCCAATTAGTGAGCGACCCATTTGTGCGAAAACAGAAATTATGATTGCCATTAGAAGAGGCGCAAGAAGAAGCTGAACGTGCCTGCACGTGGCATTGTGAATGCCATTGCTCCAATTGTGAATGATAATAAGTGTTTTGGGGCATATTCACATTGCAAGCTGCATTTGCAAATCCTTTCATGGCCGAGGTCAAAACTATTAGTGCGCATCCAATTTGTGACAATATTTGATATTTTTGACTTTCAACGAACCTGTTAACAATTTATTCAAGCATTTGACCAGTTGCCGTTGTTGGCCATTAATAAAACTGTCACATTATCTAAATGCATTTTTGTCATTTACGCTACGTACACGACTCGACTATATATAAAACTATATAATTCAGCAGACAGTTTGTCTGCTCATCTGTCTTAAAGTCATTCTGATTTGCGTTTACGAAATAGATGTGGGAAAATATAGAAATCGATTTCATATTTCTTGCTAATATGCGGTTATTCTATATAAGGTTATTCTATAATAATTAATGAATTAACTTATAATATAAACAATGTTTTAAGTCTCGCAAAAGGTCAAAAGTATAAATACACAAATCAATTCATATCCTTTTTTAATTGAAGCAAAATAATATTGAAAGACAACTTTGCTACAAATAAAAAGTATCAGATGGTATATTCTCTATTATCTAAACTAAACGAAATATCGTCGTTAAACTAAAACATTCTTTTCTTTTTATCAATTTAATCAATCATGATATTAAATAAATTTGTGATTAGAAACTGTCTCGATTTCAGTTTGGCTGAAACCAACAAAGCTGTCATAAAGCTTTTCTCATTTTAAATAAAGATCATATTACCTGATTCTGAACTTCCTGATAAGAAAAACAGTTGTTAAGATAGGGATTTGAGATTTGGAGCGCCAAAACTAGTGCCCAGTACGCATTTATATCCAATATGAATCGCAGGAAACTATGTCTTAAGCATTATATTTGATTGCAACCCTGGTCCTGTAGTCTTTACGATATGTGTTTGCCCCGAATCGTGTCAACCATTTGGGGCTGATTGACGATGTCAAGTGTTTGTGCTTTTCGGCATATGTGTGCACATAAATACGATACAGTATGAGTTGCGGCTAAAGCTATTAAACACTTTCACAATGCGCTTTTCACACAACAAATTGCCCACTTAGAAAAGCAGCACGCCCCAAACAACAACAACAACAACAACAAGAACAACAGCAACAATTTACACAGATCGCTCACACGTACATTGAACTTTGTTTTCCCGTGGCATGCCGCATCCCTCGCTCTCTTTGCTGCTGCCCCTGCCACAGAGGCAGAGAATAGAAATGTACAACATTTGCGTCGCATTTGTCGCTAAATTTATACATTTTGTAATTTTTGCATTTTGTAGTTTTGCGTTTAAGCATTTGTTTCCTCATTCCCTGCCGGCTGCACTTTCCACTAGTGATTGCTCGGGGAGGGGGGGTAGCAGCAGGGGGGAGATGATGTTCCGATGCTGCCTCCGTCATGTGCTATATTTAGACAGAGACTATACTAAACTTTTTGGCCTAGTTATGATTGTGTACTTTTAGGGTAGCAAACGGTTGCAACTTCATATGTAAATTTAGCTGCAAGTGCTCCACTCTCCACATGGTCCCTCTCTCTCTTTCTCTCCCTCTCTCCCTTGCTCTTGCTCTTGCTCTCTGACATGTGTCACGTGTCGTTGACTGTTTCGCCTTTTGGCCCAAATGCTGCCAGGGGCTGCCTCAGCTGACCCCAGCATAGTTTGCACATTTGCGTCTCGGACATTGGGCCAAATAAGTGTGCGAATTACTAAATTTAGCTGGCAAAACACAGGTGAAATATATATATATAACACACACACACACACACACGCACACCTTTTGTGTGCGCAATTCAAGTGAAAAAGTCCATTGCTGCCAAGGCTTTTACCCCCACCCAGCAGCTGCAACTCTTTGTTTTCATATTTTTAATGGACGCAGTTTATAATAATCCGATTCTTGTTCAGTTTTGCCAGCGCGTTTTTCCGGCTTTTCATTTCATACGCGTTTACTTCTCTTAAGACAACTTCTCTTTCTCTTAACTCTGGCGTCTTTTTGCTCTCACTCTCGTGTGTTTGATGACTATTTCTGATCGTGCGCCAAGTTTTTTCGTTTGTTCGAATAAAACATTTGGATACTTTGCTTGGATCGCACAGTTGAGTTTTATACAGCTAACGCAACGGATCAAGCAACAACCACAAGAGGCAGCAACTAACGCAAATCAAATTCAAATTCATTATTTGTTATTTCTAAGTAAATCACAATCGAATAGTGCATTGACAAAAACCGCAAGGGCTGTCAAACGTGTCAAAAATTTGCAATTTTCGCTATCAGTTTACCAGAGATCCGAGATCTGAGATTCAAGACTCTTGAGAGTCTCCACAAGGGGGGAAAACTTGGATGTGTGCTCGTGTGTTGGTTTTGTATTGAACGTGCTTTTGCCATATTTAGAGTATTGCGCACAATTTTGTTTTATTATTATAACTTTTTTTTTTGGGCATTTCAAGTTTTTTTTCTTTTGTTTTTTGGCTTTGAGGCTCTGTATATGGTCAAATATTTTGATCAGTTTTTAATTTGATTTCGTTCGTGCGCGTGTTAAAGGTTAAAGTTCAACAAATTGCATTGAAGCAAACATTTAATAAATGTGAAAAATCGTTTCTATAAGCAACTACTTGAATTGATTTCTCTAATTATTATCTGTTGATTTTGATTTCATGAGGCTTTCAATTGAGCAATTCAATTTTCGTTTAAACATTTTCTTAATGTATTTATAAATTCACTTTTATCTACCATTTCATAATCCCATAAAACTTGCTCCCTGATCTTGGCATCAATTTGTTGCTGTCATGAAACAACAACAATAAAAAACAAGCTGATTTTTGAAATGTTTTATCTGAAATTAGCCAAGCTAAATTGTGGAAAATGAAATATATTGTTGCAATACGCCGTAACAGTAAAACTTTTTTTAGTGTCCGGCATAGAGGCTTCATTCATGGGCAAGATCTTTATAGATATAGATAGCTCATTAGATGAGGAAATGGACGAGTCATAAATTAAATGCACTCGACAATGATTAAATGAAACGTTTTTGCGCCCTGTACGCTCATATAATAGGGTATGTTGTGTCTGCAAAAGATGAGTAAAACTAAAGTGTGGAAAGTTTTGAAAGTCTACGTTGGGAAGATCCTTCGATAAATAAATTGATCAATTCATTTATCAGTCTTATTATCAGCATTCTACACAATTAAAGAAACAAAATCTATTGTTATTTTGGCTACATATTTGATTGAAGGGTATGTCTTAGTCGTTCAGTGCTTAGCATGCAACAAATTAGCCTGTTGTTCTGCCTGTTCATGTCTGCCGCTTGACTCTCGCGTGGGTGAAGCATCAACTTAAGACATTAACACCGCACAGTAAATAAATAAATAGAACACGCCATGGAGTCGTCGTCCCAAACATAGATTAGTAGTGCTTCTTGCATGTGTTTTCAATATTATTATTAAGCATATGTAGAAGAAACAGACCTCCCCAAACGCGCCCGCACACGTACACAGCACACATTCAAACACACCTAGGGAAACGCTTTTCTACCGCATTGCGGAAAATTTAAAACAGAATGTCAAAATTTATGTCTTGACGTCATTTTGTGGCTCGATTGCTTGATTCTGTGGAGAGGGAGTGTGTGTGGGGGGGCGATTGAAGGGGGCCACGGCTGAGAGCCACATGTCAATATTGCGTTTTCCTTTTCACATTTAAAGATCGTTTCACTTTGTACAACAAATTTGTTTGTTTTTCCACTTTTGTTTATGCCAAAGAAGAAGAAAAACCACATTTAAATTCACACACATTTGGAAAATGGCAAATGGCAAATGGCAAAAGTTCTGTTCGAATTCTCTGACCTGGCAAGCTGATTCAAGTGTAATTGCAATTTGGCGGCATCGATTGATAAATGGCCCCCAAAATGTATACTAAACAGCGATTTCTTTATAGCCTTTGTAGAGTGATAGAGAGGGAAAGAGCGTAAGAGAGAGAGAGGGTGAGGAAGTTCGTATCATGTCCTTTCGCTCAAGACCGCGCACACAGGCGCCGCTCGCCAGTCGACGGCGCTCGCTCTCCTCAAGTTCGCGCATGGGCGCAACAGGAGCTGGAGGCAGCAGCTCCGCCTCCGCTGGTGGCTACAACTACAATGGGAGCAGCAGCAGCTACAATGCCAGGCCCCTGAGCACGGGCTACTATCCGAGCAGCAGCAGCAGCGGGGTCGGTGGGAGTGGAAATGGCGGCTATCAGAGCCCCTACACCAGCATTTACAGCTCGAGGGAGAGCCTATACGGCGGAGGGGGTGGCAGCAGTGTTGGTGGGCGTGGCTCGGCAGGGTCGTACTATTCGAATGGTAATGCGAGCAATCGCTATGACTACAGCAAATATCATCAGCATCAGCCTTATCAGCATTATCAGCAGCCAGCTGGCAGCTGCTCATCCGCTTCCACATGCTCATCTGGAGGCAGCGCCTCCGCCTCCTCCACCAGCACTAAAAGCAATCATAGAAACGGCAGCTACTACCAACTGCACCAGTTGCAGGCTTCCTCAGGCAATCATCAGAATCACTACCACATCGTTCTTAGCAAGCAGCATCAGCATCACGGCAGCAATAGTTATGGCAAATCTAAAGCATCTGCTCTTTCCAACTCTACTTGCACCAACACCACCACCACCAACTCATCCAATGCCAACAATGCCCACACAGCCGCTGGCGGCTATGACAGTTCGCGCTACGGCTATCCGAGCACCTCGGCGTCCAGCTACGGTAGCGATCATCGCTATGTCAGTCCCTACTCCAGCAGCTATGACAACGGTGTGACCACCGCCTCGCTCAGTTTCAAGTCGCCGGGTCTGAGCGCCTCCAATTCGTTCAAGGGCTCGGCCAGTGCGCGCCTGCTCAAGACCAAGTCCTTGTCCACATCCAACAGCAGCCTCAATGCGCCAACCAGCGCCGGCGCCACCGTGGCGGCCATTGCGGCCACGCGCAGCAACTCGCTGCGGGAACAGGAGCGCAAGTCGCGCAATCGAACACGTTCCCGCAGCGCTGCTCAGCGCTCGATTAGTGCCTCCTCGGAGAAGAGCGAGGGCTACGAAGTAAGCAATTGGTTAAAATGTGCTGCTATGTTGTTGTAGGCAGCAGAATAATTCAAATTTAGGATTGATAGAGATTTAGACTGTATGTCTGCATATTTAGCATGCGCTTTAATCCATTGAATCTTATTTTACAGAGCGGCAGTGAACGCACCTCACGCTCTCGCACCGCCAGCACAGCGACAGCGAGCACCGGCAGCGATTCAAAGAGTTCCAGCAGCAACGACAAAGCGGAAAACGGCGATGGCATCGACTACAAGGCGCTCTGGGAAGCGGCCAAGTAAGTAGAAAGTGCAGCCAAAGGGTAGAGTTGGGGAAAATCACGGCAGAATTAGCAGAGAAAAGATCTTAAGCCTTAATAAGTATGCAGAAAGTGGATACTAGCATATTTTCATGACCAGGCCAAGTAAGTAAGGGAGAGCCCAGTGAGCCAAAGTGGCAATGGATCAGGTCAAAGGTCAGATACTGAAGTATTATCAGATAGCGTCGAGAGGAAGTCCTAGCCAAGTTCTATGTGGCCAAGTGAGAATTGTTTAGTCTAGAGAGTGCACCCAAAAGGGAAAATAGCTTGTTAGGAGAGATCTTACACATATCTAATGATGCCGAGCGTACGCTCTATAGTTCCTAATGTTCCATTCTCATAATTAAGAGGTAATGAATTAAGAGTAAAACCAAGCTTCATTTAGTCATTAGCCATCCAATTAGTCATTAGCCAACCTATTATTCATTAGTAATCCAACTTTCTGCATTACAAAACTCTTTGTTCTCCTATACGATAACCTCTTTTGTCTCTCACTTAGACAGGAGAACGATAAGCTCAAGCAAATGCTCAAGCAGAAGGACGACGAAGCTGTGCAGACGCGTGCGACGCTCGAGCGCTTCGCCAATGCCGTAAGTAGACAGTCACTAACATGCCACGCCCACTACTACTAAACCAATAAAATACCAAAAATGTATTTAAAAAATACCAACCAAAAGCAAAACTCTCTCAGCAGTAACAAAACAAAAACAACAACGCACAAACAAAAACCACAGTTCAATTTCTCCCTCTCTCTCTCTCTCGCTTTAACTCTATCAGCGTCTGTTGTGGCCAGGCCGTGCTCTCTTTCGCTATTTCACGCATACTTGCACAACTTAAAGAATACCGTAAACACCGCCTCTAAACCCAACAAATAGACACCAAAAACAAATAAACAAACAAGAAAAAAACACTCCTGAGCTCATATTTAACATGGCTCTAATCAAAATTTATGCCCGCTTGCCGCCCGCGCTCTGTAACTTTTCGCTCTCGCTCTCTGTTTCCGTACCCAAAAAAAATACAACACTACAACTGAACAACAACAGTAACAGTATGACACGATACCGTTATCCCACATACTATATATAGAAATGCAAAGCAAACGCCAAAATTTGTTCCATTTCACATTCGCAGACCACTAAAAATTCACTCTCTGAGATTGAGAAACGTGAAAGAAGAGCTATGGAACGCAAGCTTTCCGAATTGGAAGAAGAGCTCAAGGTAATTACAAATGTGTTCCCAAACCACACCCTACCCCCGCCCGCCCCCCTTTTCCATAACAGTGAACGTCTCCTGCCTGTATGCTGTTTGTGTTTTTTATTTCACTTTTTTCTACCTTTTTGTTAATGGGTCCCAGGTATCGCAACCCAATTCGTTAGATGCCATCAGTACTTCGAGCCCGTATGATTTCTGATTTTTGCTTTTCTGTTTTATAATTTGGCCGAAAGTTGTTCATTTACGATATTGAATTTTTGTTATGAATACCTGCCGCATGCTGGAGGAGTAAGCTGCACCGCCGGCACCTCTTACTATAATCCCCCTGCTTTGTTTCTTTTACATTTTATCCTAACCCTATTGTTTAATTTCCCACCTTAACATAGTTTTATAGCAAATCTGTTATAGCTGCACTCCGTTCCGATTTCCCTGCCTCGCACCCAGTTTAAACGCCACGAGATCGTACAGCTGTTACAAACCGTATATCGTAAACCGTATATCGTATATTCATTATATTTTCATTACCTCGCTTTATATTTTTGGCCACTTTATCAATTACTCTGTGTATGCGTTTTACGGCACAGTTGCGATTGTTTTTTTATTCATTAAACTTATATTATTTTTACTTGCGATAGCTGCACATAAGCTGCTGCTTTGATTGATTCTTTTTTCGTGAACCCAACCGATATCCAAAAACTGTCATCTGTATAAACATAGTCACACATAGAACAATCATCTTCAATCAAACGAGTCATCTGTCTCATTGTCCACTTGTCCATTGTCTCATTCTCTTTCGTCAATCACATTGTCAGTCATTTGTTGTTATGATTTGGTCACACTTCCCATGCGTTACACGTTTACCGTTATACGTTATACGTTTTACGTTATTCATTTGGCCTGCACTTTGGTGCGCCGTTCTCTTTAATCTTAACGCATTGCGCTCATTTCAAACAAACAACAAAAAAAAAAAAGCTCACTTAAATTTTGTTTTTCTTTTCTCTCTCTCTTCCCACGCGCGCCTCATCCATCGAATCGAATCGAAACGAAATGTATCGAAAAACCAAACCAAAAACCAAAACATATATACAACATACAACAAATGATATGCATATGTATCGCAACATACGCTTTGTTTTGTATTTTCTTCTTTATCGCTGTGTTGTTGTGTCGTTTTAGCTATTGCAGAAGCTAAAGACTGAGAACGACCGCCTGCGTGCCGAGAATCGAGCCCTCACGCGTGTCGTCTCTAAGTTGACCACCTCGGCACAGAGTCAGCTGGCCAAAAGCAAATAGGCAACAATTTACAACAAGCAAAAGAAATAAACAAATTAAGAATATCTAAAAATATTGAAAAAAAAAAAACAGCATAATCGAATATCGTAATCGTAATCGCAAACGCAAGCCGCTATCGTAATCGTAATCGTAATCGTTATCGTTATCGTTTCTTTAAATACTCGAGCTGCATACATATATTTACATACGTACACGCATACCTAGTTAAATTCTTAGATATCGTACACCCATCGTCTAGCCTAGAGATATTCAGACACCATTTTGATGAGCAACTTAAAACAACTTTTAAGATTCTTCTATTATCGATATAGTTTATTATCATTATCATTATTATTATTATGAGACAAACAACAACAACAACAAGAACAATTTGCATTGTTATATTGAGCGCAACGTGTAACAATAATTAAATGTACTGTAGTTAAATTAAGTTTATAACTTTTGAGGGCAACGAGCACTTAGCAAGCAAATTTCTATTTTTGCACCGCTGTACTATTAGCCCAGAGCAAAATTATAAAACATATACAGACATATTGTATTAGAGTCATACGAAATAATACAGAATATAACGTTACAAGATATAGCACAACATATGGCAACAACTATATATATATACACACACATAAATATCGTATACATACGTTTAATCAAAATCAAAAACTACATCAAAAATCGTAAATCGTAAATCGTAACTCAACGCAACTCAAGGATATGCCCAAATGCTCAACAATGCTGCCCACCCACAACAACAACAACAACAACAACAACAATTGCAGCATCTCGGTCGTGGCACGAGCACCAAGATCATCATCAGCACAGATCTATTAACTTATTTCTTATATGCAGTGAGCCTTACGGTAAATGTTCCCCACCAAATGCGAAGAACCTGCATCTTATATGAGCTGGCTGTTGTTTTGTTGTTGCATAATACCAATAATAATAAATATATATACATATATTAAAAAAAAAAACTAAATCTTCTAAGCAAACTTAGTTATAATTGTTTTATGTGCGAGTGTTTCAAACTATGTTAAAAGAAAATAGAGATGGAATTTTATTCATTATTTTGCCTGCTTTGAAACACTCGACTGTATATATCTATTTAATGTATAATCTATAAAATCTATAACTATATGTACCATATTTGCCAAATTGTTTCCTCGTGTTGTTAATATTGTTACAAGTTTTTTGGCCCAAATTTATACTCTTGTGTGTTTTTCTCACCTAAATCTATATCTATATCAGTTATATCTGAGTTATCCAATAAAAGTTCATCCATTGCATTTCCTTTTCAAGCTGTTTGTTGTCCATTTTTTTTTATCTCAAAATCCTTGTGGATCTGAGTTCTATATTTCGCATTCAGCATCAGGAACTGAGCATTATATATCGAGTATATTTCGCTTATCGTCCATTGTGTCATAAGAAACCATATATCTTTTATCTTAAGTACTTGGCGCAGAGCTCATGTGTTTGCAATTGAAACCAATTTATTTCTGATTCTTTTCTTGGTGGGTTGTGCATGTTGTTTTGGTCTGTTTTCAGGGCGTGTTCAGTTCAGAGATACGAGATTCTCCAGAGATTATGTTTTAATTGATCGTTTGTTGTTGTTCTTGTTCTTGTTGTTGCTGATGCTGCTGAGTTGCTTTCAGAGAGCCGCAACCCAACTAATCCGCATGATTTCTTTGTTTACAAAATACAACTTACATTATATATATGCATACATATGCATATACATATATATCCCCTCAATCTGATTAGAGTCTATAATTCAATGTGCTGTTGCGCGCTAGCTGTATTAATTATGTTTTGTAATCTTTTACTAATTTTATTTAATTTTCTTTTACTTTTGCTGCACCATCCAACCAAAAACAAAAACAAAAACAAAAACCAGCAACTTGATGCCTACAAGTCGGACAATGACCGCCTGAAGGAGGAGAACGCCGCGTTGATTAGAGTAATTAGTAAATTAAGTAAATGAAATTATGTCGTAACTTAAATTTACTCAAAAAAACAACAAAAAGAAAAAGAAACAAAGTAAAACCAACATCAAGAAAGAAGAAAACAATTTCGTTGAAGCGATCAGTCAACAACGCGAAATGAATTCAACTAATTTATCAAGAAGAAAAGTTCTGTTTATTATTATTATGATTATAACAAAAAATTGATTATTATTTTTGTGTGTTAAGGCATTTAAGCGCTAGATGAAACCATGTTTCGAAAATCGTTGAAAATTGTTTTGTTTAATTTCTCTCTCAATCTTCCAAAATTAATATATATATTATCAAGAAGTTGAAGAATGGAGCGTGTATTTGGTCAAATTATATATACACATACACACACACACATATATATATATATGTATACAAAATAGAGAAAATTATAAACATCAAAAAAAGTTAATTATAGTTATAGATGTTGTCTAACGGTTAATTTCAAACAAAAGAAAACCTTTACGAAAAAAAAAACTGAGAACATATTCATCAAATGAGCCCTAGTTACAGATTAGTTTAACTATATATTGCATACATACAAACATATATTTTTCATATATACATATAAATTATATACATACACACACACACACACACACACACACACTCACTCACACATACACACTTCACATACACACACGTTTAAAACTCATACAGCTTAGAGGATTAAACTGTTTGTGAGAAATGTTTTGAAACCAGCCCACGCAATGTCAACGTACTAATTTATTAAAGCTGTAATTGTTTTAAAAAGAAACTCATTTAGTTTTAAACATAAATTCTGTATAATCGATCCGCGGATATACATACATACATACATACATACATGTGGCATATGCATATGCAACAACAATTATCGTTATACGGACGACATATATGAATTAAGCGCAGCTCTCGCATGTTACTTTTCATTTCATTTAGAATGATATACTATGTCATATATTAACTTAACTTAACCATGGCGCTCTAGTACATGCACAAGGGTTGTAGTTTAATGATATATATATATATAAATATATATGAATTGTATACTCCTAATTAGATATGCTGCAGTTGCATATGTTGCATATGCATATGGACGATTTAATTCATTATGTTAATTTAAGTTGTTCACTTTTGAAACGTATTATATATATCGTACTCTATACTTATTTCAATTTCGCTTATAACATTATTGAATTCGTTTAAGAGATTTTTTGTGTTACTCTCGTGATGGAAAACGACAAAACAAACTGAGAAAAAACAAGTGAATTGTGTAATATGTAAAATTGTGAGAAAATATTCAAATACGAAACTTAATAAATGTGATCGCAAAGTAATCTTAAATAGTTTTTTCTCGAATTCAGAACTTTAATCTGATCTGTTTTCTATGATAGATATATATTTGATTGATGCTGAAAATGATCACGGGTTCACGGGTTTCGATCGGCGAAATGAATACGCATGAGGAAATCGGGAGCTCTTAAATCTCTTGTAATTTATCAAAATTTTCTACTCAAAATTTAAAAAATATCAGATAAGTTTGTTATGGCAACGATTAGTTGCGCCAGTAGAGCCGAAATGATGCATGAAAATGTTTTTATGTTGTACTTAAAAAGACAATGACACTAATCGACGGATTTGACCAATTATTTGGCGATTATTAGAAGTATTTAAAATAATTACGAAAATCGTTATATTTCCTTATTACCAAACCAAAAAAGTCCCCTTTGCTAGATATCCATAATGTACATATCCCTAGTAAATCAAATATGTAAGAGAAGAAGACTTTGGCGTCCCTGGTTTTATTAAAAGAGTTTCAAAACTCGGCATGTTGAGCAACTAATTCACATTAAGGCTCTTTAATGCAGTTTTTAACGCCCCGAGTTAGAGGTTGCAAGAAGGGTTAATGGGAATAACCTTTGATGTGCCTCATTTACTCTAAAACAATTTTACTGTAATTCGTCCGATCGGGTTAAACCCGATTTTGAAGGTCTACAAAAAACATTTATGAATACTTAGTTCAGCGAATTTGGAAAATGCCTCTGATTTCAATGAATTTTATAAACTTAAGTAAAAAACCTCATTAAAGTTGTGTGTTTCGGCCGAATCTACTGCAACTTCTTGTCCTCTTGGCCGGTCTTTATTTATTCTTTATTACTTATGCCAAATGCAGATCAAGCTAATTCCTCTTAATGGTATGCAAGTATGTGTGTACGTAAATCTATATGTGAGAATAAAAAAAATAAAACGTATTTTTAAATGCTGCCCTACTATGCGATTCTCATGATTTAAAGTAAGATTCAAAGATGAAGGCGGAGGAGTAGCTTAAGGAGGAGGAAGCCTATTTTGAGGAGTGCCTTCAATCTAATAGATTGATTTATGTATGTTTGTATGTTTGGTTATGTGTGTGTATATATTCTCCTATACCAATCAAGGACCGAGTATACTTCAAACTCTCTCTCTGACACTCCCTCCCCATCTCCCTCTCTTATTTTTTCCGCTTCTGCTTCTTCTGTGTTTTTTATATCTTCCACCTACTAATAGTTGACAATAAACCAATTGTTCGCTTAGATGTGAAGTCATCTAACCCAGCTATGAAGTCTGGGTCCTTACAAATGAACTGCTATTTTTATTAAGCTCATAAAAAGCCACCTTGCTTATAAGAATAGTCTTCAGGTGCGTGCTGCTTAACCTAATGTATGCACACGTAAATAGATTCCAGTTAGATTTAAGCACGCACTCGCGTACGTAGGGGCACATGGATAATTTGACCTCTGATGTCCAACCTAGGGGGAAATTAAAATGATTGTCGGATGAAAGACCTTTAAATGCCCCAACTACACGTGACCATATACCGAGTCGTAAACCTGGAACATAAAAAGGAGGTGACGTTTTTAATGCGGCCGCAAGCATGGCCCACGGTGCCGACAAACCAAAACAAACTCAACTCAATTCGACTCAACGCTTTGGCAGCTGCGCTCAAAAGCCAATTGAGTGGAAATGCGTTGAGCGCGGCTTAAATAGGTTTTCAGTAACCAAAAAATAGTCAGTTCCGTTCAAAGCGTCTCCACGTTCACAACGTTCGTCGTCGTCGTCGGCAGTGCTGGGCTTTGAAAACGGCTGCGGAAATAATAGCCAAAAATTTGTTAACCTGGCCCATTGCAACGCCGCGTCGTACAAGTAAACCCAATTTATATAAGTTTTGCAAGTTGTGAAATTGAAGTGTGTAGCCAAAAAGAAACAAGAAAGAAAGAAACTGAAAACGATTTGAAACGGATTACAAAAAGTGAGTTTATGTTAATCGATTACATAATGGGGAAAGGATATGGAAATCCAAAAAAAAAACACCTACACAGCAATAAGAGAAAAATACTCAAAGCGAGTTAAATCTCGCTGCCTGGAGCCGAAGAAAAACTTTCGCTTTCACCGAAGCGCCGCTTGTCGCCAGCCGTGAGCTTTTCTCGATACGCAACTGGTCTTAATTTGATTTATTTATAGCCATATTGATGCTGCATATTAGCCTGGCTAATGGCAGACCCAAGATCTCTGCTATTGTGTATGCATGTTTGTGTGTGTGTGTGTACTTGAGTTCTTGGGTTTCACTTTCTGCAAGGCCTCACTAAATTATGAAAATCTATTTCGAAATTCTTTAGTATATCTGGTATTGGGCAACGAGTTAATTAAAAATACGCGCTAGTAGGTAATATGTTATACGTTGAGTTTTGAATGTTAAGCCAAAGGCCCGGCGGCAAGGTCTCGTCCGTCGAAGTTGGCTAATGCCATAAAATAAAAAAAACAAAGTAAATAAAAAACGTACCTACAATGTGCAATCAGTGTGCGTGCGTGTGTCTGTGTGTGTGTCGCTGTGAATCTCCAGTTATGAATATGTACATATGTACATACATATGTGCTTTTCATTAATATTCACAAGCGATCACAATTTAGCAATTGCATTAACGGTCACACCATTGTGACCTCGCTGCGAACGCCATTTGCATATAGCCCCAAATATATCAAATTATACATACATACGTATTTCTAGGGGTTTTTTATAGAGCTGCTTCATCAATTAGTGTTACCAATTCGTACACTTGTATTCGTACACCTGTCCACTAATCGTTAAACGTGCCCAGACTCCATAATTAACCGTTCTGCTGGGGTTTCTGGTCTTTTCCTAATGATATTACATTTTGATCCATTCAGTTACATTCTAATGATGAGCGCATGTAATACAAAAGATCACGTGGAAGATACTGTAACAATAATGAAAAAAAAAAAACTAGAATAATTAATTTTGAGCGCTTGCATTCGAGTGACAAATATTTGTCATTAGTTTAAACGCCATAGATCAGTTAAGTGGGCGGCATAATCGAGTCTTACATCAATATCCGGCACTTAAGATTTGAGTTACATTTTGAGTGAGTTGTTAAGTAAGGAGTTGAAAGCTTGGCTTTGGCCACAAACTAGTTTCGAGTGTTTTCATTGCGCCTGCTTCCGCTCTGGCACTCTCTCGCACTCACTCTCCTTTTCTTATATGTATGCTTTTGTTGTTGGTGCTTTGTTTGCTGTACTTTTAGTTTTTGTCAGATCTTATGCTATGATGTAACCAAGCGGCTAATTGGCAGAGCGGATGCAGAGAAAGAGCGAGCAAAAGAAAACATAAATTGCACGTCGCAAAGCACAGCTTGAAGTGCGCTCTCCTTGCTCTCCTGCTGTTGCTGCTGCTGCTTCTGCTGCTGCTGCTGTCTCCTGCACGCCATTGGATGTGGCCATATGACCCAAAAACGCAATCGTCAATAATTACTCACACACACACATAGACGCGCACACACACATGTACATGAGCTTGTAAGCTGGGCATGGTCAAAGCAGGGCATGCTACGAATTTCATTTTTGAGCAGTTCCTCTGCTCCCCCGCCCCTCTTCCTTCGCAGCGCGCTCTTTGAAATCTGTGTGAAGGCCATGAAAGTGAAAAAAAAAATAAATAAAAAATAAAACTTGATTTTACGTCCAGCGGGCAGCCGTTATGGCCATAGGTATGGGAGGTTTATGCTCATAAACAGTTTGTTGACCAAAAACGGTTCGTGTTTTTTTTACTTCTCTTTCTCTGCGCTACGCAGAGCCAATTAATATGGCCATTATTATACACTTTGGGGCACATATCTGATTGCAATTGGCCACGTTAAGTAGCGTTGACTGTGACTGCCAGCAGTTGGCAGCCACCATCGCCGCCGTGATATAATCTTCTGCCTTTATTTTAATATTCGGCTGACCTTCGAGTTCGAGTTAAATGGGCTTTTTGATCGCGTAGAAATTTAAATAAAAAGCGATCGTACGAGATGCCCGAGTCGTTGTTCATATGCAAAACAAACTGTCCCTTCATTTTGGGTCATGGTCAATGGACCGGTAAGTCCACAAAAGCGGCCAACAGCAGCTAATCACTTGGCTGTGGCAATTTTAGCCACATTCAAATATGCAGTCAGCTCTATTTGTAATCATCTTTTCGTTGTTTTTGTTTTTGCTTTAATTTGCCAACTCTTACACTGTTGCCTATATGTATTCGTACACCGACTAATGGCCAGCAGCTGGACCCACGCAACAGCCAGGTGCCACGAACTTAAGTTCAAAGCCAATGACCCAAGCCCACAATGCACAATAACTAAATTTGGCTGCAGGTGGGCTTTGATCACATACACATTAATGTGTGTGTGTGTGTGTGTGTGTGTGCTGGTTAATGTAGGTCAGCAAACAGTAGTTAACTCCCAGAGTTCGATGAATTTTAACATTTTGGCCTCAGCGTCAGCCACTGGACGAAGGCCAACCACACAATTAGCGATATCTGCGCTCTGTACACGTTACGTATACGTAATAAATAGTTTTTAGTGTTTGCATACCCATTAAATGGCTAGGCAACGGGGTTTAATTGACTTGTTGAGTGTACTTATTGAATTCCTTTATGCTTTGGCTTGCAGTGCTGGAAACTGAGGTGCGGCAACAACCCAAGCTGGATGGGCCGGCGTCCAGTGACAAGGACTACGATCCGTATGTGTGCTCGCTGAGCGCTGACATGAAGCTGCTGGCCAAGGACGAGCTGCACGAGGACGACAATATACGGCGGCAGGCGTTGGCCCAGTTCCGCGAGTGGATCGCCAAGCATCCGCACATCAAGAAGTGCCGCACCGATGCGATATTCCTGCTGCGCTTTCTGCGCACCAAGAAGTTCTCGGTGCCCGCTGCCTGCGAGATGCTCGAGCGCTATTTGACCATACGCCAGCTGTTCCCCCAGTGGTTCCAGCATTTGGACATCAATGATCCGGCCATCGATGAGATATTCGAGGCGGGCTACCTGGTGCCGCTGCCGGAGCGCGATGCCAGCGGGCGTCAGGTGATCTTCTCCGTGGCCGGCAAGTTTGATCCCTACAAGTTCACCTCGGTCCAGATGGCGCGCGTGCATAGCCTGATCTGTGAATCCCTACTGGACGACGAGGACTCTCAGGTGTCGGGCTATGTCTACGTGAACGACGAGAGCGGCATGAACATGGGCTTCGTCAGCCTCTGGTCGCTCACCGATCTGCGGAGCATTATGAAATGCATTCAGAACTCGACGCCCATGCGCCACAAGGAGACGCACTTTGTGAATATACCCCACTATGCCAACCGCATCATTGAGCTGGGCGTTTCCATGCTCAGCGACAAGCTCAAGAAGCGCATCATTGTAAGTTAATCCTCGCAGAGCTACCTATATAAAAACCGTGTCAACACCCGCTTCTCTTTTCACACACAGGTGCACAAGAACGTGGATGGACTGAAGTCGAAGATAGATCCCGCCATTCTGCCCAAGGAGTACGGCGGCACCATGCCCATTGCCGAAATGATCCGGGAGTTCAAGGCCAAGCTGCAGCAGCGCCGCGCCGCAATACTCGCCCTGGACGACATGCACATCGAGATCACCAAGGAGGCGGCCAAGTTTGCGGGCAATGACATTGGCGACATCGACGCGGGCATTGTGGGCAGCTTTAGGAAACTGGAGGTGGACTAGTTCTCCACACGGGCTTTAGGCTAAGCTAGGCTAGGTCAGAATACCATTGAGACAATTGACAACAAACAAACACAGACAAACACACAAAAATTGTCAGCCTTAAATTACCTTAAATTATAAAATCTACAATTATTTGACGGCCCGGGCTGCAACATCTAATTTGGCACGGATACAGGTACCGGAAACTGAAGTTGTAGTTGAAGTTGTTCTAGCTATATATCCCATCCATGCAGACCAAGGTGTGGCTGCATGTATGCTATTTAAATATATATATACCATATACATTCTTGTTCAAATGTTGCGCGTTTTGTTTGCTTTCTCTTCACTTCATTTCTAATAGAGACCTCGTGTTTCTTTCGGATTCCCGTCTGACAGAGGTATGTACCCACGTTTGTCTTCCAAGAACATTTTATTGACAAATGCAAATAAAAACATTTGCTATACATATTCACAGTGCTAATAGCATTGATAAATAAATGAAAACAATTTAGATTAAACATATACCTACATACATACATATCTATAGCAGAAATCGTGACCGAAATGTCATCAAACTTGAAACTTGCTTTTATTTTGACAACATTTATTGTAGTTTGAAGATCTAACGATATACAACGAAATGTTTATTCAAAAGTTTATAAATTTAAGATGCTTCATATGGAAAACAAATCATGGTCAAAAAGTGATCAATCATAGAAATCGGTTAAGTTTTGCCCGAGTTATGACAGTTTGAGCTTTACAGGTTAATATTTTTTTATTTTGTAGGTATAGGTTTTTAGACAGAAATATGTAATGCATGAAAATTTGTTTAGAGATAGCGTCTTATACTTCGCTTGACCTCAAAATTGTTACATAAAACTATATACGAAAATTCTACATTTTGAAAATGATTTTTATATAATTTTTGATGGCGTTTTAAACTAATTTTGTGGCGCAAAATCAAATAAAAATTAAATTTCAATATTTTTCAATTATTTTTCATTTAAATTGTGTAGTCAAAATGTATACATAAAAGTTTCCAAAAATGTAGTTTTAAAAAATAGTTAACGCCAATAATAATAAAAATCGGTTCAGTTTTAACGACTTAATAACTGAAAAAGTGAAGCATAAGGAAATTATGGAATTTCTTAGAGGGAGTAAAATGTTAATTCCAATAACAGTTCTTATCAACTCTATTTCGAATTTATGCAGTTTTGCCAAGGCTTTCGGAGTTGGGTTAAAAAGTTTGGAAAATCTTCCAAGCCAGAACTTATGACAGTCATTGTAGCGTATTGCAGAGTCGCATAATCACAACCGCTGAGAACTTTTATTGTGCCCATAATTGTTGTTGCAACGCGATAACGGTGACACAGACAAAGACGACAACAACGACGTCGACGTCGACGTCGCTGAGAGAATCTTATTGCATTTTTGAGCAAGAAAGCGACGACAATCAAAGCTCGAGGTACGAAAGCGTAAAGTTCATATGTATGTGTGTGCGTTTGTGTGCTTGTTTATGTACATGTGTGCGTGTATGTGAATGTACTTCTTCTGTGTGTACAGGCTGGCGAGAATATGTGTCGGCATTATGATTGCGTACGCTTTATTATTATGACCGCATACGAAATAATTTCCAAGTTTACATTTCAGTTGAGCGTTGGATCAGCTGGAGAACGCGAGCGTCGAGCGTCGAGCGTGGAGCGTTAATCGTGGATCGCTGATCGTTGATCGTGGCGAAGTCTCATCTCGAGTTGTTAATTGTTGCGCTTTGTGACCGTGCTAAATGTTTCGCTTTGCGGCCCGGACTTACACATGTCTACATCAGCTGCCGGGCATTGAGCAATTGTAGAACATAGACAGACTTTAGAAACAAAACGAGGTCTTCTTGGAACTCTGAAGAACTCTTTGACACAGTTCATGACTTTCACGCGGCCACATTGTGTTTGCATTAGTATTCGTATCGATAAAGTGTAAGTGCGACAAGGGCCACGCGCGCTGCGCTCAGCCGGCATACGGGGAGTATGCGCAATATTTGGCTTGTTAGTCATCAGCTGTACCTGTTACTTATTTTATGAGGTCAAAGACTTTTTGGCCAAAAGCAGCCACTGACAATCAGCTCAGATTATAAAGATTATATTCATATGCATGCATAATTTACACGTTTGTCAATATATTATTAGAATGCATGTGTGTAGATGTGTACATATGTAAGCGAAGCAACCTGCTAACTGCAAGTGCGCAGCGAATTCGCTACTGGGCACTAACACGCCACTAGCGGCTGTTCTCAGCGAACTCCAAGAGAGCGTAAACGGACTGCGAGCATTTGGAGCGAGGCGAAAGCTTTGCCCCGAACAGCTGTTCGTAAGTGAGCTTAACCAAAGGCAGCTTTTAACTGGCTTGCGCTAAGTGGAAAGCGCACTGGAACTATGTCTACATGTATATGTGTGTTTGTACTTTAGTTTTTCAATTGAGAGGGAGTGAGAGAGAGAGAGAGAGGGCTAATTGAGCATGAGCCGTCGAAGTGGCGGCGTTTTATCAATACCGGAGTACGAGTCGCAGATAAGAACTCTGAAATCATTTATATAAATTATCACCTTTTTCTCTTTCCATACGAATGTATGGAAAAACCACAGCACGGAGCAGTGCATAGGCGCAGTGGAGCAGCGTCTCTAAGTGGATCAACATGAACAAACTGCGGACCTGGCTGCCGGGCCAACATGCCAAAGACTCTGCCCGCCATTCGGTCACCCTCGAGCCGGAGATTGGCTTCCAGATCACCATCGAGATGCACGACCAAAAGGAGGACAATCAACAAAGCTTTCCGGCAGCCAACGGCTCGTCTCCCATGCCCGAGCTGAATGTGCATCTCATTGCGGCGCGGCATCTTCCCTCCCTGTTCGGCTTCAAGATTGTACAGGGATATCTGATAAAGGTAATTGAATGATCTTTAAATTGAGAATCTCTTTATCTCTCTTTTACGCATAATTAATTTCATCTTTTTCTAACAGGTCAAACTGTTTCCGGGAACAAAACGCTTGGACAGCAGCATTCAGACCAACACCTGGCCCAAGTTTAATGAAAATTTCAAGTTTCCCTTGGTGCCCGATATTAAGTAGGTATATCTTTAGCTAATATTATTTTCATAATAACATTCTTCTTCTTCTTCAAATAGACCATCCTTAAAGCACGGCTCCGCCTTTTCCTCCAGACGTCAGGTGCAGAGCCGCACAGCCGGCGACTTCTCCGCGCCCGACGAACTTTTTGCCGGCCAATTTGTGGTCTTTACCGTTTATGCGCTTCTGGAGCTGCCTGCCGCGGTAAGTCCACTGTTTTGTCTAATATATATCTAAGTAGGTTAAGCAAATAATGACTTTCAGAGTTTCAATCGATTCAATAAGACGTATCGCTCCCTGAAAGATAAGAGCTCGAGTTTTGTGCAGCGACTCTCCGCGGGTGAAACCCAGACTGAAAATGGGTCAGCAACAAAGAGTGTGAAGAATAAAAAGACGACAGAGAATCCAAGGGATGCCATGCCACCATTGACAATAAGCGAATCCCGGAGAAATATAGGTAAGTATTGAAAAACATAATATAGAGCATACTATACATATCATACTGTATAATAAGATGATTTTGTACATGTTAGGGTAATATGAAAGCTCGTTAATGCAGAGAATTTGTCAAGATATTTTAAGGAATGGAAATGAAACCTTATTCGATTAATTCTTTGAATAGAGCTTTTTGATATGAAGGTCCGTTGTTGAAAAGATTTGGGTCATATATGTATATGAGGAGTAAGGTTAAAGGAGTTGCCATAGAAGCAAACCGAATGAGTTGGCTATATCGAAGCGGCTGTTAATACTGATCAAGAATATATATAGATACTTGGCTACAAAATAAATAGGTACAAAAATTCAGCTAAGCATTTATCAGGTAGTTTATCTTCATGTTAAGGATTGGGATTGATTGACTATATTACAAAATAGGCTGATTTAAAGAATGATCCCTGTTCCATATATGTTATGTATGCCCAAAAGATTGTCGTAAGTCTGCTAATTTTAGGGTTTTGTGTCTTCTTCAGGCTCCGTGACCTGCTACCTGGAGCCGAAGCTTTTCAAGCGCAACGCTCGCACCGGCTGCTATGCGACTGAGGAGCTCTGGCTGCCCATTAAAGATATAACCACCACGGTGCTCAAGACGACGCCCAGCAATAACAACAACAACAACACAAATGGCAACAACGTAAGCAATCAAAACAGACAAAACTGACGACAACTTGACAGGCCACATTTGGCCCAAAGTGACTTAACCAAATGTTATAAGCCGAGTGTTGAGTGCAAGTTCATAACTTGAAAATGAAATTAAGATGTGCATTTAATTTGGAGCTAGAGAAAGTTGGCCAAAAGTAAATTGCGACAAGCTTGTTGACTGCGTAACACAAGACAAATAAACAGACGGCAGGCAAAGCAGAGCTTGAATAAACAGGTTGACCCTTGACCCCTTTGTTTTACAGCTCACCAATGCGCCCAAAGGTGTCGTCGAGCTGGCGCTGGAGGTGCGCGATCTGAGCGATCTGAGCGAGAGCGAACCCCTGGAGAAGCGCAGCCGGAGCCAAAGGACGAGCCAGCTGGCGTCGCCGGAGCAAACAACTGGCAGCGCATGACAGCCGAGGTGAAGCGCAAAATGGGCATCAGCAATGTGACCAATGTCTTGGGCGGCACACTCGTGCTCCGCGTAACCACGGCGCGCATGCGCTGCTCCAACAAGGTCAAGGATGAGCTGGAGGCGACGGCCAGCGCAGGCGTCTACGTCAAGACCACGGTCTTCGAGCATGGCATCTATGTGGACGCCTGGAAGTCGTCCATTTTCTATCCATCACTCTCCACCAAATGGGATGGCGCTGGCGGCGACGAGGCCACCATATGCGTACCGTTGCGCAGTCGGGAGCAGCTGGAGAACATTGTGATTCGCATTACGCTGGCCACCAAGCTGAAGATGGGCAAGAAACTTGTGCTGGGCACCGTGCTGGTCGGCGGCGGCGATGCCAGTGCCACCGAATCGGGCATGGAGCAAATGCGTCTCCTCCGGGATGCACCACTCAACGAGCGCGTGGCCACCTGGCACTGCTATCATTAGTTCCACCAACCAGCTCCTTGCCTCTGCCATTGATTTCTCACCAATGTTGGCAGCTCAAGTATAGTTCCAAAATTTCTAGTTATTTCATTCGATTATAATGCTTGTACCTAATATTAAATTGATATGCTCAGCTTTTTAATTGGCTAGGCTTAGCAGAGGCTGCTTTACGACCATGGCCATATTTAGGGACTGGCCGCGGAACCAGGTCGCGCTCAAAGCCATTTCACGCTCGCGGGTTTTCACACTTTTTGCGCAGTATTCCCAAATGTCTCTGCGACTGCGGCCCACTGTGCGAGCGCTAAATGCATGTGTATGAGTGTGTGTCTGTGTGTGCTTGTGTGTGTGTGTGTGTGTGTGTGAGGAAAATAGTCGCTGGCAGCATCGAGCGCTCGGCGTTGGCGTTCAGTTCTCGAGAAGACAGCGCCGCGATCGGTTGTGTGGTTGTTTATTTTTGGGTGCTTGTCGTCGGCAGCGCGAGCCTCTGAAGCTGCGAGTTTCTCGGTCTCCGTCTCCGTTTCCGTCTCCGTCTCCATATATATGAAAACAGTACCCAATGTAAAAATAAATATACTAATTTTCGAAAAACAACATATTCAAAAACGTGAGCCAAAACCAGCAAAAAATAAGTCGTTAAAAAAAGGAAGAAAACTTGGCAAGCTTCTGGCGCACCCTGTACGCAGGAATTTGCCAGGTAACCGGCAGCCTTAGCCTCTAATTGATAGGTGCCTTTCATTTGGTTAACATGCAAATAACAAGAACAACAACAATAATAAATCATTAAACATTCGCGCACTCGAAATTGTTCAATTGAATGGCGATAAAATAAAAAAATAAAAAAAAAGCGCAGCAACAAAAATGATTATAATGATGCGGCCTTAAATAGATGTCGTCATTCCATTTCATTGAGTTGACGGATATACATATACATATGTACATAACTATACATATATGTATATGCACGTATGTATGTATGTGCATGTGCTTCCAGTGCAGCTGACTGCCGCGCCAATGCGACAGTTATGAATGCAACAACAGTTTCATTCATGAAAACAATATGCAAATACACACACACACACATGTATAACTATACACACACATACATACATGCATGCATTCATATGAAATGCATTAAGCGCATGTGTTATAAATATGGCGCCTGGGTGGCTTTTAGGGGGGTGGCATGCGCATCTCCGCCGAATCATGATTTATGGCCAACAATATCCGTCACATATACACACACACACATATGTTTATGTGTGTGTGTGAGTGCATATAAAGTGTCGCTAGTGTCTAGTGCATTTTTCAAGATCAGTAAATCGAAGCCGAAATTGATTTGATTTACACAAACACAAATAAATAAAACCAAAGCCCAGACGCACAACTTGACAACTTTTCAACTTCCGTTGCGCCGACTGCCCCATCTGCACATAAGTAGCATGTGTACATGTGTGTGTGTGTGTGTGTGTGTGTGTGTGTGTTTACACGTTTAGTAAGACGTGAACTGCCCACGAGCACTGCCGCTGCCCACTTGAGACATAAACAACAACAAAACCCCACACAACAAATGCCACACAGTAGCGGCGATTCAGTTTTTTTTCTTTCGTTTTTTTAATTTTTCGATTTTTCGTAAGCGTCATTAAAATTGCATTTCGTTGAACTGGCGCCCCGCTGTGCGCCGACCGCCCCCGCCAAACGTCAACTGGCCAGCCGTGCCAGACTTGGCGGCTGCTGCTGCTGCCTCTGGTAGTGGCAGGTGCTGCGGCCAATCGGCGGATGACTATCGAGCGTTTAACTAACGCGTTGCTACCGCTTTTTGTTGTTGTTTTTCGTTTTCGTTTTTGTTTTTGCGTAAATTTTTCATTCATGAGTGCCCATTCAAGTAAGTGTGCTCTAGTCGGGCGTATTCGACTAGCAGATGCGCTTTATTTAAAGAGTTTCGCCAAATGTCGAGACTGTCTTTCTCTTTATATGTATATACACTATAGGATAACAATAATTATAAGCCAAACTTATCTTTAGAATATGTTTAAGCAAATAGTTAAGCGACTTTTACGAATACTTCCCTACCAGCTGCCATAGCCCTAGCTACCCTCCACCTTAGAGAGAACTAATCAAAAGTCAAGCCAGGTGCTCTCAGCCTGTCCGGAATGTTGTCTTTAAAGCCTGATGATGACATGTCAAGGAATTTTGGCATATGTTTATCATGTTTAATCGCGCAAAAACCTAACATTTTAATCCCACTTAGTCTGGGTGGGGTATTAGCAGGTGGGGGCTGCCGTTGGATATGACGAACGGTTTGTTTACACGACGCCACGACGCATCCGCGTTCGCGTCGACAGCGCCCGCTGCTGCTGCCGCTGCTGGCGTGGCTGCTGCGGCTGCTGCTGTGGGTGATTTGCGGTCGCGCTGCGTTCTAAATAAAGAAGCGCCGTTTTTTATGTGCATACATATATGCGTACACACACACACACACACTATACATACATGTATGTATAGACACATACATACAAACGCATGTCGTCAGGTGTTTAAGAATAGTTTCTAGTGGTTTGTTTTCTGATAGTGCTAAATATTCCTCACAGCACAATCCAGAGCACGGCAGTTACTCAACCTTAAATTATTAGGTTGGCGTTGCATATGAGATCGGCGGACTGACAGATAAGCACGTTCAGGCCTCCGACAGAGGGTAACCCGTAAAGTATGTTCTGATATTTATTGCCCATTCATTTTGCAAACATTTTCACGCCATGGCAAACAGAAAATTTATGCACATACTTGAAAATTTAATTAGGAAATACAAGTGGAAGCCATCGAGACTTTTGGGCGTTATTAGCATATATGAAAATCGCATAGAAAGGCGATTTTTTAAAAGTTTAATAATAAACTAAATAAGTGAGGTGTCAATTTTGAAAAAGGGATGGATAGGGAGAGAAACAGAGATAAATAGAGAGCGAGAGATAGAGAGAAAGAGGGAGAAAGAGAGAGAGAGAGAGAGAGAGACAGAGAGATAGATAGATAGATAGATAGAAAGATAGAGAAATAGATAGAGAAAGAGAGTATAAATTACATATATATATCTAATTTCTATGCGTATAGAGCATATGTAGAATATAGAGGATATGTAGATATTACGGAATGATAGAAGGTATAGCATTTGAATAGATTTTAAATTAAAGAAACTTTCAAAATCCTTGAAACATTTATATATCTTTAGAATTGCATTATTGTTGAAGTTCAAATTTGATTAGTCAAGTTCACAAAGCGCAAAAAAACTGGAAATATATCTGTGAGACACATTTGAAGAATGTAATAAATGATAAAGTAGCTTAACGCCCAATTTATGGAATTTCGTATACAACACGCTCACATTTTTCTATTGTTCAACCGAAACTGAAATATACTATGCCGATTTAGCCGCCATCTATCTATCGATTGCATTAGCGCATGAGCCCAAGTATTGACATATGAATGGGTCGTTCATGGATTTTATGGTCATTATAGGGAATGGGAAAAACCAGAACTGTGAAGCAGCCAGCCAGCCAGCCAGTCAGCCAAACGGCCAGTCGGCCAGCCAACCCACGATTGTTTTAGCCAGCCAAGCTGGCTGGTCTGTCCCTGGTGCCATTTAGATACACGTGCGTCCATAAAGGGCCAAAGCGACCCGTGACCATATTTGTACGAGAGTCTGTAAGATCGAGTAGACGATTGCATGTGCATGCGTGTGATTGAGTATGGGCAACTGAATTTGGACCGGCATTCAGCATTCGGTATTGACGTAAGATCGATTGTACTTGCTTTTATAAAAAAAAAACAACAACAACAACAAACAAATATACATTGTTTTTTGGCATACCTTACCGAGTGCTTCTGTTGCCACTTTAAATTCCACAGTGTAACTCAAAGTTGATTTTAATGGCGAACTTTGTGCCCAGGTCCGGTCCCGGTCTCGGTCCCTGGACTACAGCATGACTCGTCAAAGGCCCGCCGCACAGATGAACTGAATTTCAAAAATAATTTATCTATATGTTTTTAATTTTTTCTCGTCTTCTGTTTGTAATTACAATGTACATGAGCATGTAGCTAATTAATTTAACTTTTATTTCATTTTAATTCTGTTTTTCTTCCATTTTTTTTGTGTATTTGTGCGTTCTGCCCACGCTTTTGATCGCCGGGCTTTAAGGTCTCTTACAAGTTCAAATATTTGCTTTGTAGTTGCCAAAGATAGCCCTGGTCGCAACTGCGTCAGTCGGCTATACAAAAAACAAAAAGAGAAAAAATACTAAAATAATAGGCATAAAATCAAAAAACAGTTTCGGATTCGTTTGTTGAATTGTGCGTAGAGCAAAGACATGGCCCGCAATGAATGTACTTCTGATGTACTTTGACGCAAACGAGTCGATTAGTTGGGCTAAATTAAACAAGTTAATTGCCTCGAAAATTCATTGGCCAATTTCATATGTGACTGCGCCAGATTCGCAAATAAGCTTTTCATCTCATCTCATTGTGAATCTTGTGTAATTCGGCTTGGGCCCGTCAATAAAGTACATTTTATATATTATCATTATTCATCTCACAATCTGCCAAGCTAATAAATATACCATATACTATAATTCACAGAAATGTAGAATATTGTCTATAGTTTTTCAACATAATTTCTTATAGTTCATAAATGAATGGTTTTTTTCTCAAAATCTACAGAGTTTTTTTCGACTTGGAATCCTGGAATCTCGAACTCTCAGCGCTTACGGAAATATACCTGACATAGAATGCGTCTGATTTGCATCTTTCTCAAATGGCTGGCACTTTTACAGCTGCTGGCCCCAAGTCAGGTGAGTTGAACAATTCAACAATTGCTCGAGCGTGCGAATTATAAATGCTTTGCCTTGCCTCGCCCACTTGACAGAAGCTCATGATGTCAATCGCCAACAATTGGCTCGACAATTTGACGATTGGCTGTGACTGTGCATAATTAACAAATTTGTTTAAGCAGACTACAACAATTATCTATATCCAAATTAAGTCAGCAGGCATTGTGACCTTTTCCGTAGCGGCTGATATGACCCCGGCAACGAAACGGTAAAAATACCTATGTATCATTTTCGTGCAACTCGTATTTCCGCATGAATGCACTCATGAATGTTGCGGCTAGCCCGTAGTTAAATGCCCAAAATTGGCCAGATTGGGCAACTCCGCCGTGACTTATGACGCTGGCGGAACCTGGGAGAACATGCTTTAACCCTGACTAAAGTACAACTGGAAAAGGTCAGCGTTCTGGGTCACGGTTCAACTCGATGCCTCGCCTTTCGAGAACCCCTTTTTTGTATGTTCTTGCATCTAGGTTTTGGTTTGAACCTACTTTAGTCTCATTTGTTCCAATGTGAGATGAACAGGTCCGATTTTCATTCCTTTTCAATGGAACTACTTGGAGCATGATTGTTGGTATAGTTCTCTGAATTGTCCAGGTTCTGTGCCATAATATATAACGGCTAGCAATAAACACGCAACAGCTGGTTCCATTGGCGATTTACGGCAGAAGGAGCCGCAGCTGAGCCAATCGTCTTGGTCTTGGTCTTGGTGGAGGCGGTGCTGGTGGTGGGAAGTCGCTGAGGCCTATTTTGGATAGGAACGAGACAGGAAGAAGGGATATGCCGGCGAAATTTATGTTATTTTTAGCGATGAGGCAGCCAAGTCTTCGACATCGACTGGAAGCATAACTGCATCAGTCTGGGCGGCAGACGAGAGCAATGACACCTCAAATGAAACGCAGCCCCTGCACCACATA
Organism: Drosophila ezoana; assembly: GCA_035045725.1. Classification (NCBI taxonomy): domain Eukaryota; kingdom Metazoa; phylum Arthropoda; class Insecta; order Diptera; family Drosophilidae; genus Drosophila; species Drosophila ezoana. The sequence continues at coordinate 16,374,467 of JAWNOU010000177.1, read as the reverse complement.
CATACATATATGCACACACAAGTATATGGCCACGGTCTGACTTATCCGCTGTGACGGGGTCTGCGTTGGCGCGTCTCTGCGCCTGGGCAGACATTGAAATGTTGGCGACTCTTTCTAATGCTTGATTCGGGATGCCAAGTGGACAGACATATTTATTGGCTGTGTTAACCAGGCTTTCGCTAATTTGTCTTTTGAACGCCCTTTTCTTCTTTTCAGAGTGGACACGTTCAGGAAGCCAAGCGTCACCTACGCGCCGAGCTTGGTGACGCCCTGGGCCATCCAAGCTACTATGGCTCCCATTGGCACCAGGGGGAACGTGTGCATCGGCTGCGCATGCCACACGCTCACCAGAGATGGAGCGGCCGGCGGCGCTCGATTAATCACCAGCATCCCTTCAGCCGCTGGACACAGTGGACGACTTGTGATGAGGAGTGCATTCGGCGACGGGAGCGCTTCTGCAAGGCCAAGCGAAAGTGTGGACACACCAAGCACGTGGAGCAGCGCAAGTGCTCGCAGTGAGTGCCAAAAAAAGGGAAAATAAAAATATTACTCATATTTATGCTGTCATGCAGTTGTCATCCGGCAGTCAAGTGGCATGCAACGAGCAGCTTGCCACCAGCCAACTTGCCACACCACAATCCCCATTTGCCAGCGATCGTTATAAACGCGGCGGCAGCTGCAGCGAGTGGACCACCCTTTCAGCCGCACCCAACCGAATCGCATCCTCATCCGGATGTGGACTCCGTTGAGGTAGTCCACAGAAGGCCGCCACACTGGCCCCCAATTGAATCTAGTGTAGAGCACGATGATGATGAAGAGGAAGCAGAAGATGACGATCCCCCCTTCCATGGCGATCAAGGCGACTTTTTTGTCCTGAAACGATACCGACGCAGGCAGAGACCAAGGCACAGCTCCACACACGGCTCAAGGCACGGCTGGGACCACAGCTTGGAGCACGGCTCAAGGCACAGCTCTGGGCACAGCTTCGGGCCAAGTTTTGGGCGCAATTCCGGGCACAGCTTCGGGCCAAGTTCCGGGCACAGCTCCGGGCACAAAATAAGGGAAAAGCCTAAATTCGATTACCTCGATGACGATTTTGAGGATTACTTCGAGCGCAAATCCTTTAAGCAGCGTTCCTTGGGCAGCGTCGATAATGCTGGCCTGGACGGAGATGTATTTCAGTACGAGGATTTCGATTTCGAGCCAGATAGCCAATATACGGACTCGGAGGAGTATACGGATGTGCGTAACATGACTTTCTTGCCGCCCGCTAAGGAGCGGAATACACCAGACGGGCTGATGCCTCGCCATCGACGCCTCTACTCCAAGTGGAGCCGCTGGACCAAGTGCTCACCAAAGTGCACTACACGGCGCTACAAGTAAGTGGCTGCCATTCGCTCCATAATTCGCACTCTCTTCAAGTTCTTCTCTCCTCAGAAAGTGCCGCATCAGCGAGCAGTGTGGACGCGAGGTGCTGCGCGAGATCGCCTACTGCTACACCGAGGGCAGCTTCTGCCAGCAGTGGCTGCAGACCCAGGTGCAGAAGGTGCCCGCCTATGAGTCCAGACCCGGCCCGGTGACGGCCATGCGGCGCATGCACACTGAGCCGGCAGCTGCGGCTGGAGCGCTGAGCAGAAATGAGGTCAATGTCATCATGAGCGGCAAGGGCTATCGGGGACCCGAATACTCGCCGCTGAAGCTGCACTGCGGCCTGCCGCGCAGTGGACACCGGAGCATGTACAACATGCTGAAGATTATTGGCGGCAAGGCGGCCCGCAAGGGCGAGTGGCCTTGGCAGGTGGCCATCTTCAATCGCTTCAAGGAGGCCTTTTGCGGTGGCACATTAATCGCTCCGCTCTGGGTCCTGACCGCCGCTCACTGTGTGCGCAAGGTTCTGTACGTGCGCTTCGGGGAGCACAATCTGGACTATGAGGACGGCACCGAGGTGCAGCTGCGCGTGCTCAAGAGCTACAAGCATCCCAATTTCGATAAGCGCACTGTGGACAGCGACGTCGCGCTGCTGCGGTGAGCACATCTTGACCTTTGGCCTGTTTAACGTATATAAATGTATTTCATTTTGTTGAAGGCTACCCAAGCCCGTCAATGCCACCAGCTGGATTGGCTACTCCTGCCTGCCGCGCCCTTATCAGCCGCTGCCCAAGAACATGGACTGCACGGTCATCGGCTGGGGCAAGCGCCGCAACCGGGACGTGGTCGGCACCAGCGTCCTGCACCAGGCAGACGTGCCCATCATACCCATGGAGAACTGTCGCAGTGTCTACCACGACTATACCATAACAAAGGTGCGTGCCTGGATTACTCATTAATTTCAGTTTACAAACTTGGCTTATTTGCAGAACATGTTCTGCGCTGGGCATCGCCGTGGCCGCATCGATACCTGCGCCGGCGACTCGGGCGGGCCGCTGCTTTGTCGCGACACGACCAAAGCCAATCATCCGTGGACCATTTTTGGGATTACCTCGTTTGGCGATGGCTGCGCCAAGCGCAATAAGTTTGGCATCTATGCCAAGGTGCCCAACTACGTGGATTGGGTCTGGTCGGTGGTCAATTGCAATGGCAACTGCAAATTGCACTAGCAGCTTATGGCGTCCAGTGCTCCAGTTGCCCAGTTAGCCAGATCTGGGCCAAATGCTAAGTTATCATAGATATAGTTCGTAGCTGGTAAGTCGTTATGTTTCAGAGGCTGTGAGATACTTATTTACTTTTAATCACCTGGAGGCCCACATCTGGGCAACTCATCCTGTAAATACAACACATACTTGCCTAAGTACTCATTATGTACATACGAGTTCTTTCGCGGAATTCCTTCTTTTCTGGCTAAATATAAATTATTTATTACCTGAAAGCATAGCTGAGCTGCGTGTCCCGGGGGAATTTGCAGTTCTGATTTCCTACGAAACTTATCTTTAAATTTATAATAAACCAAGAGAAATTCTGCTAGCAAATATTTCACATGCACAGCGAATGCTTGTTTACATGGAAATACTTTCTAGAATAAGGTCTGTTTAATATCGGATTCGTATGAATTAATTATAAAAACAGTTGGAGCTTTTGTTTGTCCACACTTCTAGTTTTACATATTTGCTGGGATTAGACAAGAAAATCCAGTCCAAAAAGATGGACTACACGCAATTACAACTGTGAGACTTGTTTCCATAGAAGCAGACAGACAGCCTCAGCTAAATCGACTCGGCTGTTCAAGAATACATATGAGATCATGCTCTCCTTAACGTTATACATTTCATAATATTCGCTACAAGAGTATAAATATGCAAATAGATTCCAAAAATGAGGCTCGCACAAGAGAAATTTTGCATTATTTTAGTTTATTACATTAGTGTTAAATGCTGCCCGTTGAGGCTTTAATAATACAACTATATAACGGGACCTTTTTACATTTCTTCTACTACAAATAAGAGTACACCTTGGTTCGTAATTTAAAAAAAACCATCACAAGATTTATGTGTATGCACATGTATATGCAATCAATGTATTCGGATTGGGTTGCGTATGTTGTGTGTAATGGTTAGTCGAATAAGCAACCGATAGCCCTGCAGCTTCCAGCTGTCTACTACCCGGCAATTGTATAATGAAGGGCCACCGAGGCGAGCAGCACCAGCAGAGCCACCGCAATGCCGACCATGTATAGGCTGCGGGACAGTTCTCGCTTGGGCATCGAGCTGCTCATCCTGCGACTGTCGTATCCATCTGCGTCTCTATCTGCGTGAAAATGGTTGAAGTTGCCGTCATCTGGTAAGGCCTCGGCTTCCAAGTCAATCGCCTCCGGATCGAGCTCGATGTCAAGTACCTGCTTGGCTTGGGCTACGGCCACGGTGGGTGCTTCGCCACGGAACAAATATTCGGAGAACTGAACCGAGCTACAAGGCAAACAATTGCCACATTCCGCGGGTATGCTGAAGAACACACGTCGGGGAGGTTCGCTTATGTACACCGCCTCGTTGGTGACGTGCGGATCGGTTAGACCATCGCAGTAGACCTGGATCCGCGTTATTAACGAGCGCAACACGTCGTCGCGCAAGAAACGCTTCACGTCTGCCAAGCTGTTCCGCGAGTTGCAGTAAATTCGTGAGAAGATCATCCCGCTCATGCGTAAAGTGCCGCTAAACTCGCGCACCTTGATGTCGTTTGGACTGTTCAGCTGGCACTTGACGGGCATCACGATGCTGGCCCGGATCACGCGGCCATTGGAATTGTCAATGGGGGACAGTAGATGCAATGTGGAGGCAGCCGCAGCTGTCGGGGAGCTGGCAGCAACTGCGGTGGCATTGGTCGTTGACTCCTTAAGCTTCTCGTCCTTAAGCTTTTTCTTTTTAATGTAGCTCTGCAAATCCATTGTGTCCTCGACCATTTCGTTCTGGAGGAATACCTCGCTGGCAATAAGGTATTTACGGATAGTGACTATAACATTTTGAAACTGTTCTTCAATGTTGATGCGCCTGGTTGTATCGACTATGGGTATGACATCATCCAAGTCGTAATTGCACTCCAATTGTATCCACTCGAACGGCTTCTCCACGAAGCGGTAGTCCATGGAGGAGAATGTGCCGCCGCTGTCGGGGTTTAAGAAAACACATATATGTTAATTAAGTTGTTCATGGAGGCGATTGGCAGAGCTCTACAAAAAGAATTCTATTTTGCGATATAATAAATACAACATACATATATGTATCTAGAGATAAATCGTAAAATGCAATCCATAAATAAGTCGTAAGAACAGCTACGAAAATAAACTATTATATAAGAAAATATACGCCGTAATGGTCGTAAAACATTCAAAGGTGTAAGTACTTGATTTTCAATATGTTATTTACCATATGATGCATTTAATGTTGGCCGTAAAATACGTTTTTTTGCAATGTCTATTTTAAGCATGTGGCCAACAAGATAATTGATAAAGAAAAGATACATAAGTCAACAGTGTAGATTCGGCATAATCCCGACCCCAATACTCAACAATTCTTAGTTAGTTCCACAAAGGATCTCACTTACTTTCCATACGTATAATTTTTGCAAAGCAAACTTTTGTCGGCCAGGGAGTAGGAGAGGAACACATAGTCTGTCTGTGCCATGTCTGTGGTGTATACTCCGAAGGAGCTACTGCTCTTGAGCAACACGCTGAAACAAATAAGAGGCATTAGAATTGTTTTAAGTTCTCTTCTTATCACGGACACTCACTCGTAGACATCGGAGAAGAGTTTCTTGGCGTTCCTGAATCCCTCGCTCTGCTCGCTGGCCATGTCCGGGCGTACAGAGGCAATGAATATACCTAAAATAGATTAATTGGAGTCTAGTTGGCTGCCAGCCTATCTCAGTGCCCACCTATGACATCAAAGGAGCCGGGACACATTTTGCTGGCGCTCAGCCATTGGGAGGCCAACGCGTGTGAGTTGATGTCACGTATGCTTAACTGGACATCGGTCAAGTCCTCCAAGTCCGCATCCTCCTCGCTGTTGCGCGCCAGATGAACCACAATACTTTTGGTCAAATCTGCTTGCTGGAATTCAAGGTGTGGTGGAATAAAAAATAAAAGAAGAGTTTTCAGTCATCAAAATAAACCTACGTGGCGGTGGCCGGAGCAGGAGCATACTTGTACTTACGTGACCAACGATAATGCCGTACGAGAAACTGTGCTCTTGGGCGCACTTTTCCAGATAGAGCTCATCGGATTTGCTCAAAAGCACGGTGCGCATCATATTATTTTTAGTTTTTCTAACAATACAAAATTGTAGCAGTTCTGGCCTGACTTTAATGTTGATGATATATAACTATCGATAGTTTTGGGCTGCTTCGACAAGTTCGTTGCATGACCTTATCGATGTTTTTTGACGATAGTTTCGTTGAGTTTAAGAGATGGTAGAGAAATGGACTTAATGTGTTATGGCGCCAAAAGGGATTTAAAATTTAATATACTCAAAGTCTTATGCAAACAGGTGCTTATAACAGGTGCTTAATATGAAAAAAGGTAGACGAGAAATTGTGAGTAGACATTTTAAAGGTATTGAAAGAGTGTGAAGAGTAGAGATTAGTCAGAAAGGGACTTCGTAGGGTGTTATATTTCGTCTTCCAGCAAGTCTAATTCATCAAAATATATTTTCTATATAATTTTTTCCTTTGCAATTAATTACTTTTAATATTGCACTACATCTATGAAAAGTACGCTCAACTCTGTACTGATTCTGCCTTTTTAATTTACTACCTTAAGTTAAGCTTAAAGAAATTGTAATCAAAGCGAACAGCTTCTTAAATTATATGTAATTGGTTTTAAAGTTCAAAAGTGTGTTTTTAAGCGCTTCAACCTAACAAGCTGCACAGCTGTTTCAATTTATTCATTTAATTGCATTAAGATACAAGAGAAGTATCCCCGTTCCAAGCACACCCTTCTCCACTTTCAAGCGCTCGAATTAAGTCAGCAACCTTATTACTCCGCAATGATTGCTTGCTCGAGGAGCACAAAGATATGCATATTTCTCTCCCAGTGAGTGTGTGTGTGTGTGTGTGTGCGCGAGTGTGTTGTTCATATATGTGCCACCCAAATGGTCAAGTGTTTTGTGGGGATTATGGCGAACGGACGCGATCGGTAATCGAATTAGGTAAACAAACACTCAATAAAGCGAGTGTTCGTTGTGCATATGTGCACACATACATCTCCATAATGTATGTCTATCTATATAGATATCTACATTCGGACGAGTCAGGCAGTGGCAACGACGTCTGCGGGATTGCGATTGTGCCGCGATGACAGGCCAAAACTAAATGAAATTTCGTTTAGGTGGTCGCTGGCGGCTGCGAACCATCTGCTTGTGTGAATGCTTGATTGTTGAAGTGCCACTTGATGGCGCGAGGGCGCACGCTACTCTCGAGCCTCAGCTCCGACTCCGACTCCGACTCCAACTCCGGCATCGGCACCGGCTCCACAGCTCACGTCTTATTTACATAGTAAATTATTCCTGTTCGATTGTTTGCGTTTGCTCTGGATCTCTGGCATAAAAGCACTCGAGCGTCATCGTCAGCTTTCATCGTCGTCGTCGTTGGTTCATTCATGATTTGCCTTTCACAATTTGATGTATGCATGTATGTACGTATGCATATGTATGTGACATTTTATGCACATTTACTACAAAAATGTGCGGCTTAATTATTTGTAAACCGTTAGCAAGAGAACTTGTTGGCCATTTGGAGCACTCTCCCCACACTTCCTACCCGATCTCTTGACTGTGCAGATTCATGTTCTTCTGTCCAGGCAGGCAACTGGTAATTGCTTTTCAGCTCGAACCATTCGAATTGCGCCGGCAGCTACCCAATTCACAGGCATCGATGCAATTTGGCTTCTGTGCAGGCACCACGGTTGCCATTGCCCCCATCGGCAGGCATTCTGTGTGGCTCGCCCATCACGCCATGTGTAGCTTAGTTGCACTCTCGATTCAGCTTTGAGTCGCCTTGCCCAGGCAGCGCATCAATCATCCAACACGCACACCAAAAGCTACAAAACGCCAGCCAAGAGACAAATCTGAGCACCTTGCAGTCTGTGTGTGTGTGTGTGTGTTGCCACAGTTGGCAGTACAACAAAGTTGCTTATGATTTATCAATCATTTCACATATACCAGAAACAATTTAAAGCAAATTCATTTTGTAAAGAACTTTTACACAGTCAACGTCTAAAAGCAGAAAGGGTTAGTTTTCGATACTTTTCTAAATTTCTAAAATAGTTTACTCACAATTATTTTTCACACTTATAGTCTTGATCCCGACCTGCTTGTGATTACGATTTGGAATGTAGTCCCATGTTAGGGGAAGTGGGTTTCCCCTTTCGAGTCGTTGCTGGTGTGACTGCTCGATTTGGAATGAGGGCTTCGCTTGCCGGAAGTTCTGTGTTATGGCAACACATCAAATTTGCTTGTGATCAAGCAAATTTCTTCAGATGTAGCATTGCACAGCCAGCAGGAACAACATATTTTTCTACGAACCCAATCAACATTATAAACAAATAAGAAAATCAAACAGAAAATTAGGTGCTGTACCTATGTAGGCGCATTTTATATCCGTAATCAATATGAATTAAAGAATGTTAATATTTTTACAAAATTACTACGAACCCGGGTCAGATATTTAAAAAATGCCAAGTTTTTTGAAATGCTACTTTTGGAATATATTCTTAAGAACGATAAGCAGAAAAGTAGATGGTTAATATATGAACGCTTGTCTAGGTAGGCGTTAGATATAGTTATATATAACTCAAAAAAGCACTTTCCAAATTGAGTAGGAACAAGGGTTCAGATTATCGAAATATATTTGAAATTCTATTCATGAATTCCATTCGTATGTGAATGTATGAATAAAAACTCTTATATGAAAACTCCTAGCTATATTTGGATGCCATTCTGAAGGATAATTAAGTTTTCAGTCCAAGCTCAGCCGATTTTATTAGCTGACATTATAGAGTCATATATTTTTACAAACATTTCTGTCTTACGTAAAAGTAAAGTCGCGTTTAGGCCTTGGTATATAATATTCGGCAGTTCTAATATGCACTATTTTAGTGCAGTTTGAACATAAGCAATGCCTTATCATAAATAAATTGCACTTCCCCTTGCACTTCGCGCAGAGGTCTCTTCCTGTTCCTGAGGCTGGTTGTTTATACGCTCGGACGCAGTCATGAGCGCGTTGGCCACTGCCTACTTGGCGCGCTCGCTGTAATGTGCCGTTGTTGGAGTGAGGGGGAGAGGCATGTAATTGCTTGGATTGTGTGCGCCAGTGTGCACGACATGCTGGCGTCCTGCTCGCACGCTCGGGGCTCATCTGACAACGGCCGCCATTATGAATGTGCGCCGAAGTTGAAAAACCGGTTGGTGCGGCGAAAAGCACTCAAACGTTGAGTGAAACGCGGACTGAGTGGATCAGTCGCTAGCGGCAGCAGCGGCAGCCAGTTCCAGGTGAAATTCAAGCCACTTGCGGCTGCCACTCAGTGTGCTGAGAGCGGCTTTCACGTGAACAACGTTCAAACGGAACAACGTCGATTAAACAACGAAGCAAAGCGATTTTCTGAAGCCATCATTCGGTTTGGGCAATGTGCGCGGGTGCAGTGAGGAGCACGTTATGAATTTAATTGGCCGCATTGCGTTTCCGTTTGCCACCGAGTCTGTCTGCCATGCCCACAGATTTGCATGTACGCGTCTGCTCCACAATCAATAATTGCGCCGCGACTGTGCCAGTGACTGTGCCCGTGACTGTGCCCGTGACTGTGACTGTGACTGTGCTAATTAGTGCTGTGTAGTGAAAACTCTTGAACTGATCCAAGCACATAAAAGCTGCTCGTTTCGTAGCCAGGCGACCAAAGGCTGCTGACATGTTGATAGAGCCGAGCTTGAACCGTGATTTTGGCTCGCTAACTGCTGCAGGTTCTGGCATTGCGACCGCACACTGGAAAATGGAGCCACATCCCCAACGATTGCCATCGCTGGCAGCGCACGCGTCCAGTGGTAAGATTTCCAAATCCCAAAGAGACCAATTGCCGACGGCAATTTATAAAATGACAGCAAAAGCAAGCAATCATTAGACAGAGAAGCAAAAGCTAATGCAAAGTTCTTTATTTTTGATTAGCTTAAAATATATGTCAGTTAAGTTCAAATCTTGGATATAGAATGTTGCTCCAAAATTTAAAATAAAGCTGAGATAAACTTTCAATCAGCGCGTTTTGAGTAAAAAGCATAAAATGCCTCTCAATTCTCAAGATTTAATTTCCAAATAAAACCCTTTCATGTTTGTCTTTATAAACTCCATATGCATATATTTTAACTTTGCACGTGTTATAATATTTTGGCCTGGTTAATACAATAGATCTGCACAATTTATGCCATAAAAGGTTTTTGGCCAGTTGAATGACAAACGCTTCTCAAACGGAACAAATTGTTTTTGTGTTTACGGCTAATTGACAATGGCAGGGAATTACCAGAAATTCGTAAAGTTGTGGGCTCTACGCAAGCAACGCATTAAGTATATATGTGATATAAAATAAAATAAAAACAATTAATATTGGCACCAAGACGATAATGTGTTTTGTGTACCTTAAATCCAACACACGCTGCACACAGGTTCTGTCGCAGCTGATTAAATATTTTAATTTTAATTTGCTTTTTAAAAGCGCTAAATTATGCCCGAAAATGTTAAATCTGTTGAGCGTTTAAGTTGCGTTTCATTCAAACATTAGTCTAGAAAAAAAGAAACAAGTATTTGTTTTAGCCACTGACAATTGAGCAACGCCATTGCCGATGTTGTTGTTGCTGCTGTTGCTGCTGTTGCCGATGTTGTTGCCCATGTTGCTGCTGCTGCTGCTGTTGTTGCTGCTGTCATCAGTCACTCGGCGGCTTTAGCTCAGTTTAGTCAACGTCAACACAATTAACCGTTAATTTATCATAATTAACCATTGTGTCAATCGGCAACAACAGCAAACCACAACAGCAACAACAACAACAACAAACAGCAGCAGCAACAACCACAACAACAACAACAACAACAACAACAGCTACTAGGAATAATGATAACAATGGCCAATTATCATTCAATTCGTTCAATTGCAGTGGCGTCGGCATCACCAACAGCGGCAACGACAACAACCGCGCCAACAACTGTGCAAATACCGCCAGGTTTCGGTGCTGGCAACGGTGGGCCAACGGCGGCAACAGCTGCTGCCGCCGCAGCAGCAGCAGCAGCGGCAACTGGCAGCACGCTCGGCGCTTTGATGTCGCAGCATCGCCTATTGGAGTTCTCCCGCTTTGGCGGCCTGCGCGGCTACGATATAGCCCAACACATGCTCACCCAGCAGGGCGCTGTCTCCAAGCTGTTAGGTAAGTACCCACACGAGCAACCTGCTCCTGATCCCCGCTCCACTACCCAAGCTCCCTCGACTCGAACTGCCGCACAATTGTTTAAGTTATGCGCGTAACCACTTTGTTTTCGATTTGTTTGCCAATTTCAATGATAAACACAATTATTTATAATGTTATTATCCTTGAACGATGCGTGCGAGTGCACATCCTGCCCCTGTCTCCGTCTGGTCTGCTCCGGCCAGGCATAATTTGGGCACTTAAAATTGCATAAACGCCTCGAACGACGGTGGCTGCTGCCGCGGCTCATTAATCAAAAAAGCTGCCCTAATCGCCAGGGAGAAGGGCGACGGGTTTTGTGTAGGGTCCGGCTAAGGTGTTTCTTCCGAGCTGCGTGTTGTGGGGGATACACGTTGTTGATGTTGTGACCTGATAAAGCTATTAACTGGGCCCGATAAGCCGACGCAGCTCAGCAACTACCGAAAACCAAAAGCGAACTGACGATTGTGGGTTGCATCCCTGATTACCTAACCATCATAGCCCGTAGCCCATAATTCATTATTATTTTCGCTCTCTCGCTCTCTCTCTGACAATTGTGTTTTGTCTCGTTTGCACAGGCTCGCTGCGGCCACCTGGTCTAATTGGTGGCTCCAAGCCAAAAGTGGCCACGCCAACGGTCGTCTCCAAAATTGAGCAGTACAAGCGCGAGAATCCAACGATATTCGCCTGGGAGATACGCGAGCGCTTAATCTCCGAAGGTAAGTCCTCGGCGGGTAATTGCAGTTGCAAATCAAGCCAGGTCGCAGATCTCCAAGCGGCTAATCTTCAATTGATCAGCAGCGGCGGCAGCTTTCAAGCTGGCCATTCCCTCTGTCTACTAATTGCACCCTCTCGCCTCTCGCCTTGCAGGTGTTTGCACGAACGCGACTGCGCCCTCGGTGAGCAGCATCAATCGCATCCTGCGCAATCGCGCCGCCGAACGTGTGGCCAACGAGTTTGCGCGCACGGCTGCCTATGGGCTGTATCCACCGCCACCGCATCCGTATGGCAGCTTTACCTGGCATCCGGGCAATGTGCCCGGCGGGTCGCCTGTGCCGCCGCCGCCTTCCGCCCTCTGGCCAGTGGCTGCGCCCACGCTGGCCAATCTGCCGCCCAGCGCGGGCAGCGCAACGCCGGGCAGCCTGAGCTTGAGCAGCGCCAATCTGTTGGGGAGTCCAGCTGGCGGCGGTGCCCCAATGAATCGCGCCATCTCACCTGGCTCAGGCAGCCACGAAACCTTGGAGTCGGCGGATGAGAATCGGCAAATCGATTCGGACTATCTGGACGACGATGATGAGCCCAAGTTTCGACGCAATCGCACCACTTTCAGTCCGGAGCAGCTGGAGGAGTTGGAGAAGGAGTTCGACAAAAGCCACTATCCGTGCGTGAGCACGCGGGAGCGTCTCTCCAGTCGCACCAGCCTGAGCGAGGCGCGGGTGCAGGTAAGTGCAACCTACTTTTCAGCTGCCGCTGTGGGGCAAAGCCTAACCCTGGCCGTGTATCTCTTTGGTTCCTGCTCTTCAGGTTTGGTTCTCGAATCGACGCGCGAAATGGCGTCGTCATCAGCGCATGAATCTGCTTAAGCGGCAGCGCTCCAGTCCCGCCAATCCGATACACTCGCAGCAGTCTAACGACGGCCCGGCCAACAGTTCTCCTACGCCCAGCACGCACAGCAATGCCTCAGCGCCGACCACCCCACACGCCCATCAGTCGGTGCTGTGCGCGGACTCGCCGCTGGGAGCGGCGCAGTCGCCGCCCTCCGTCATGATGCATCCGCTGCATGCGCTTCCGCCGGGCCCGCCCGGTCACCACCATCACTTGCCCACGCATCCCGCAGCCCTGCAGCTCTTCAGTCACTATCATCAGCAACAGCAGCAACAACAGCAGCAGCAGCAACATTCGCCCACATCGGGTGGCGTCTGTGGCAGCCCAACGTCCAGTCTGTCAATGGGCGGAGAGCGGAGCGCGTTTCGCAGTCTGGTGGGCTCGCCCTCAGCGGCAGCTTTTGCCTTGGGCCTGGCGCGTCAGTATGCAGTCGCCGCCTCCCTGACCGTGGCCGAGGAGCAGCGCTCGCGGATGCACTATGTCGGAGGAGAGTGTGCGACGGCGGCAGCTGGTGCCACGGTGAACGTGGACAACTCCTCGTCGGACTCCGATGAGGAAATCAATGTGCACGACGACTCCGATGCTGAAATTGAGTCGCCAGTGGCAAAGGTGGGCCGCCTGTCATCCTCCGATGCACCCACAACGCTGCAGCTCCTAAAGCATGACCGGTAGGGGCCAGCCAGCGATATGTCGGTAGATTCTAATTGAAAACTTGAGTTGTGTGCGCGCTTGTGATTGACAGCGACAGTGTCCCGCGCTCCGTCCCCGCCTCCTAAGCCCCACGCCGGAGCAGGGCGAAGGCGGTAACATTCGTGTTGTGCTCCGTAACTTGAGACTGGGCGACGCTGGCGACAAATAAAAAAAAAATAGGTAAAAAAAAAAATAAAAACAAATCGAAAACCAAAGTTAAAATGCTGCTCACCCACTTGGCTGCGGATCGGGCTGCAGCTACGAGCTGTATTAAGTTGTGCGGCAAGCTGTAATTGCAACATGCGGCACAGCTACCTGTGCGCGTGTGTGTGTGTGTGTGTGTGTGGACATGCCTAAAATTAAACTCAAATTGTAACTAATACGTACTACTAGATGCACCACTTGCTCCACTTTGTTCACTCACTTTATCTCTTATGGCACACTATTTTATTTATATATATATACTTATATAGTTTTTTATTCAATGCCGGCCGTGGGTCGCCTCGCAGGTGCCCGGCTTACCTCATCACCATTTAAGGCTATAGCGTATGCAATATTTATCTGTAACTTAGCCCTAGCCTAGGCTTAAGCTTAGCCATGTATGCTCAGATAACTACTACACATATACATATTTATAAATATACGTTAGTGTGTGCCCGTGCCGCGTGACTGTCAATGTCTACATAGACAGTTGTACATAGAGGCACCTATGTACTTCGTGTACATTTGTATTTGGTTGCGTTTTGAACTGATATTGATACACTCCGATATAGCGTTAACTGAACTCAAAGTAACTATATATTTATTGTCTCTCAAAAATGGCAGAGACGCAATAATAAACTGTTGAACAAATTACATTTCAATGTTTTCTTTAGTTTAGTATTAATTAAACATATTACAAAATATTAAAAAAGTTAAACTATTTATAGCTATCGCTTTTTTATCTACCCAAGCGTTAAATTTGGGATAAGATTAATTCCACAGCAGCTTGTGAAAGCTTTAAAGAATGAAATAATTACGGATTCATTTTGGCTTATCATTGAGTAATAAACAGATATATTTATTACTCAATGTTGGCTTATAAAGGGAATCTTACAGCAACAGTTCAGTTGTTATCGTTATTTAAATATAAACTTATTTGTACCAGGCGCGCAATTCCCAACAAACCCAAATAACGAGCGCGAGCGAAAGGTTGGGACGGGGGAACGGGTGGACATATATATGACAGCTACAGAAAGCACAGCCAATGAGCATAAATAAACATTTAACACTCAAAAGCTTCTTAAAACGTTATTAAATATTAATTTAATCAATATTCATTGTGTGCCTCAACGCTGCCCGCCTGACACAAACTGAAATAGAAACATAAACAGAAATCAAATTGGACGACATGGGAGGGGGAAAGAGATGGTAGATGGTAGATGGTAAATGAAATCGAAAATCAATATCAGAAAAAAAACGCGCATAGAAATCGCTTAAATTTCGAGTGTAATGGCCAATATGTCCAAATCTGGTTGATAACATCGACATTTTAATTATAACCAAATGAAGCCGCGCACACACATCCCAATCCCAGGCACATAGACACGGTGCAGGGGCAGGGGCAGGGGCTGGACTTGGGATGGCGACGGCGACGTTGCTCGGGCTAACCGATTAAAAATGCAGAGTCAACTAAGCACATAAATCAATGTAAATTATGGTGTTAACAAAAGGCGAACGCGGCGCGTTCGGATCACAAGCTGCTTGCGACTGGGTTTGGTTAAGTTCTTTGGGCCCGTTCTGGCTCTGGCCGAGATTTAAATGAGTCGCCTCGCGTTGAGCATGTTGTGCACTCGTATTTATACGTATTTCGAATCTGATAAGAGCGCTCTGCCTCGTCGCTGTCGATGCTTAGATGCGAACGTCTGGTGATGCGTCTTCGGATTGGATTGGATCGGATGATGGAACCAATACTGGATGCTCAATCTGATCCGTGCAAGCGTGCGCCCAGCCACATACACACACAGATTCAATTTGCTTGAGTTTTTATGAGCCGCCCCCATTCCCCTCGCTGCTCCGCAAGTTTTGACTCCGAAACCGATTCCGACTCTGGCTTATTCTAATTTAGTGCTCGGGCTGGTCGTGAGCATTCCTTTAATAAATTTAAATCACCTTCTATTGAAAATATTTTCACCTCTCGCTTCATAAATTATGCCTAAATAATACATGTGCACACCTGTGTGTTTGCGCATGTGTGTGTGTGCATTTATGCTTTATACATATATGCTGACATATGTGTGTGTACCAGGCCTGGCCAATCTGTTGTCTGCTTGTTCATATACAATTTGTTGCTTGGCCTGGCCTCACATAAACTTTTGCGGCAACCCCCTTTGGCCACATCCCAGTGCAAGCACGCCCCTGGTCCGAACGAGTCCAGTCCATCAACATCAGAGGCCCAGACCCTGACAAAGTGGCGCTCTCATGAGCGCCATATAATCGCAGTCAAACATTTTTACGATCGCCGTCGCCGCAGCTGGGCGATGCTGGAGCTGGAGCTGGAGCTGGAGCTGGACACTTGGCCACATTCAGGATATGTTTGTTGCCGCTCGTTGTTGCTTTGGGTTTTACAGTAAAATTGCTCAGCGCTCGCAACAATGTTGAAAGATCTTTTGCAATTCCTCTGTTGATCAGTGCGCACAGTTTTTATCACCTGGGTTGGCTGAAATCGATGAACTTTACCCGGACTCTGGCGAGCCCCCATCCTTGGCTGCCTTTGCCTCCCTGGCGCTTGAAACTCGGGTCCTCACCACCGCCACCACCCGCCAACGGGGGGGGGCCCGGTGATAAATCTGTTGGCACAGCCGACACAACATTTCCATCTCATAGTCTTAAATGGACCATAAAAGCGCGAAATCGCAACACGCGCAATAACTAAAGTTAGTTACGTTAACTAATACGACAACATTGTTGCCAACCCAACTGCCTGCCCTTGGTGCCTGCCAAGGCACCTCGCCGCCTGCCAATCTCTAGAAGATCATAGAATGGTTTGCCAAATTGATTTTAAACGAAACCTGGTTTTTAATCTATTTTTACGGGGCTTGTTCGTTTAAAGTAGTTGAAAGGCTTTTGGAAAAGTCCACAAGCTAATGTAAAATTTGACCATTCAGAATCAAAAAATATGTGCGAAAATTGGGGATCAAAGTAGATTTTTCCAAAGGCGGCAAAAACAATTACAATCTGTATGTTGTTACGTATGTATTTATGTATGTGTGTGTGTAAAACAAAGTATGTCCCGAAACTTATTCTACTTGGAATTCGCTTTTGTTTAAACTAAGTTAATGAAGACGTAAGTTTGAAAAATTTAACATATTAAGTATAAGTTTGGTTTATCTACATATTTTTTACATTACTTTGGGAGCTATGCAGCTGTCGAAGTTAAAGCGTGGGTAGTTCGAAGAGTTATAAGTATGGACAATAGGAATTCTACCGATCAATGCTGATAAATACTCTTGCAGCTCCCGCTCAGGTCGCTCGCTCGAGCTCAGGTGCTGTTAATGAGCAAAGTGATTAAAATGTGTGCATTTGTATTTGTCCGATCCTTAAATGAGCTCGCGCTTTCAACGCGTTGCGACCGAGTGATTTTGTCTCGTTGTCATCTCATTAGGAATCGGGCGATAAGACAAATTTGTTTTCTTTGTTTATAACTTTATGCAGATACAGGTTTCCAAGTGCCGTGCGCTGCACGCATCGGGCATCTCAGCACAGCCGAACGCCCGGCAGTGCATGCCCAGCTCCCTGCCTAGGATAGGGCATCAAAGTGCCGGCAGGGTCTGGCTGGCCAGACAAAAGTTCAAGCGGTCGACCAAAAGAAGAGTTATATTTAATCTCTGTCGCTTTGCAGCTACAAGCAGCCACCACAAAAATGGAATGCTAAGCATTGATTTTGGATTTTCAATTCAAATTGGTTTTGTTTTGTGTTCGTCTTGTGTTTCACTGCGCCGCGACATCAGCAGCGGCAGCAGCAGCAGCAGCAGCTGCCGCCTGACATCTTCATTAACGAGGAGTGTGATCAAAAGAGTAATGAGGTGTTGATAGTGCCCGAAAGCCAAAGGCAACTTGTAGATTCCCGTGGCCTTAATTAAGAATAGCAGCACCAACAATAACAACCGCATGTTTATGAGCAGCAGCATTTAGCTTGGTCTAGTATGTCCCCAAAGAAAATTATACTATATTATATTATATTATTAACATTATCATTATCATTATTATTATTATTATCATCATCATTGTGTTGTGGCTGTTAAGGCTTAGGTTCTTAACTTTCAAGGAAAGCATGATTATGTCTTAAATGATATGATCTATACCTTTCCTATACTACTGCTAAAAGCAGATCTCAAGATTTTGGATTCCTTTTAAAGAGTTTGCATAGATCTGACCAAAGAAGTCTTTAGTTTTGGCCATATAGTTCAACTTGGTATTCCGAATCAGCATTTCTTGAGATCGTTCTCTGCCCATTATCGGGTCAACTCCATATCCCATTGTACTATGCCTCTGAAAGTCTATGGTTAAGCTTGGGGCACAGATAAAAGCTCATGAGTTAAGCATCTTATCGCATCATCTTTGCCATACTCATATTTGATTTAGAATTCTGGAATTTCTCCACAGCTTGAAGTCGATTTGCATTTGATAAATTTGCGCTAATATTTTGTTAAATTTGTTTTTGTTTTGGCCCAGCCCGTGCTCAATTCTGTTGTATTGTAAAGCGTCCAATTAGCGGACGGCTACCGAATTATGATCAATTATTATGAATTTGATTTGGGGACTATTATAAAGCGGTTTCTTTCGCATTGATTTTGCAGCATTGTGCAGGTTAACTGGTGACTGTCTAAGCCGAGTAACAAAGCAGCACACATGAGTTATTAGCGGGATTCGGACAGACTCAGACAATGTCCAATCAAAGAGCCGAGGCGGCAACTGTTGCTACTCCGCTTCAGACCACTTAGCTCGCGCATAAACCTCGGCATTCTAATGGGGCATATGGGCTAGGGAAAGAGGCCTCTTCACAGTGCTGTGCAATTAACCTAAAGCTATGTCGCTGTGCGTAATTAAAATGCATTCCCGCGCCTGCGCCGAGAAATGGTCTTTAAACTACGGTCTATTGTTCACCGCTTGCCTAGTTTGGAGACAGTCTTTAGGCGCGACTACTACAAAAAAAAAAACAAGAAGAGGAATGTTAAATGGCATTTTTAGGTTGCTTGAACACAAGATTTATTGCCTGTCCCAAAATCACAGAAGACCGTTGTTGATATGGCCCGTTGGGGCTGCCGCAGCCGCAGCCGCAGCGGTCAAATCAAACCAAACAAAAGCCAGTTCGAGTTTAGATGCAGCCGATCATGTTGCAGCAAATCACGCATAAATGAAGTCGACACAGCCAACCTAAACATTAGCATTGACATTAACGTTAACGTTAGCGTTAGCGTTAACATTAACGTATTCATGCGCCTTCTTCGCCCACTAATTGAGCCGGCAACACCAGCGACACGGAACCCAAAACCCAACCAATCCCACTGATAAGCGGCAGCCAGACCCAGACCTGGGGCTCTTGGGATCTGTTCGAGTGGAGTTTGTGCAGCGGGCGACACTTGATGATCGGTATTCGTGCTGCCGTTGGCTAAATCTCCATTTAAATGTGAACATATATATCGGTCGGTTGGTCGGGAGGGGGAAGGAGGGGGGTCTGGGCCTGGGTGATGCGATGGCTCATAATGCATACAATATGTCTCTATAGGATTTCAGTGGCTTCATTGATTCTTATCACCCTATAAAATACATTTGGTTTGATTATTTGTATTTCTCTCGCTTTTTATAAGCCTTCCTCCACTTTGCTGTCATGTCGTTCCTGTTGTCGCCATTGTGGCTCGCCGTTGTTGGCTTTTGTGCGCCAACGTTTTATTTTTTATTTTATTTTTTTTTCTGTTCATTCAACAGAGACATAGTTGGCTGCTTTTTATTTGAAGCCGGGGCAGACGGGCATCGGGCCCCGTACGCATAGTGCGATTCGGTGTGTAATTTATGTCTTTATTTAGTAAAGATTTCGTTTCCTAATTTATTGTGATATCTCTTTGGGCAAACGGGCATCAACACAGCCACATCCACATCCACAGTCCCAGCCGAGGCCAGAGCTGCAGCCTGAGCTCCTCTGGAGTCTTGTTGCTGCCTTTCTCGACACCTTGCCACATTCGCTCCCTCATGTTCCATCACTCTCACTCTTTTAGATGCGGCTGCTGTACTGATTGTGCGCATGCGATGTCGTTTGTGCTCACCTTTTTGACCACTCATTCGTTGGCCACAGCCCGGCAGAGTCACCATCAACAACACCATCTCCATCTCCATCCCCATCACCGTCACCGTCACCGTCACCTGTAGCCGTGTCAATGCTTGGCTACTTTAGCCACTGTCCCCTCGTCTGTCTTGTTGTTGTGGCCGCAGGCTTGGTTGGGTTCAGCTTCAGTTTGAGGCTCTGAGATTCCCATTAAGAGCGTGAAGTGATCCCAATTTATCTGCTATCGCCTGATAATGCTCATCGAACAAAGTGAATTAAATTGAATTTGAAAATAGCCGCAACCGAGCTGAGTCCCATTCCCATTCCCGTTCCAATTTCATATGCATTTCAAAAACTACATATTTATATGTACTATATAAGCAAGTGCAGCTTTTATTTATGCTCTGTCGTAATTTATATATTTTTTATGGCTCACTTGGCCATGAGTGACGTCCATATTGAACGCGACGCCCCAGGGCAAATAATACCAAGCCGAAAACATCTTCATTAGGAAATGGGACTGCGTTCGGAGCTGAGCTCGGCTGAGCTGAGCTGGGCTGGGCTGCAGCCCGGAGTGGCCAGCGACAAGTGCTTTTTCTTGTACGCAACGTCGAGTGGGCTAATTGGATTACTGGACACGGACGGATGCAGGGCCGGGCAGAGTTTTAGCATCGGCATCGTGTCAATTAAATCTGCGAACGAAATGCTTACATAAATTCAAAAATTGCTTACGGTGCGCATCGATTTAAATGGAACAGCAGAGGCTGAGACTCGAGCTGAGACTCGAGCTGAGGCAGCGCAGCCGCTGCAATTTATATGCAAATTTATTAAATGCAGCCGATAGCTTTGGCTCTGTCGAGGCTCTAGCTAGCCAGGTGATAACGACGGGCCCGTAACGATATTATGACGTCGATTATGATTGCGCCGCGACGTCGGCATCGCCGGAGACAAAGTAATTTGCATACAAATGGTGAATGCTCGTGCTCAGTGTCGGTTGCGCTTCGTGATTTTCCGGTCAGATTTGGCGGGGTCGGATCTGATCGGATCGGATCGGATCGACGCGGTTCGACGTGGTAATTATATTGTTAATTTATGCGACGACGACGGAGACGGAGACGGAGACCAGCCATATGTTGGCAGTTTCAGTTTCAGCGGAATCCGATCCAGATTCGACACTAAGCGAGGCTGGAAACGTCAGGCCAAGCAACGAGTACCCAAGTACGAACACCAGCAGCCGACGCAATCCTCCATGATTTATAGCTGAGACGGCCCGTTTTATGTTTTATTTGCTGCGCTGTGACAATCGCCGACACCGACATTTGCATGGATCGCTTGTTGCACCGCCTCGACAATCGGCCAGTCGGCCAGTCGCCCAGTTGCCCAGTTGCCACTCGCCAATGCGACATTAAAGGGCATTCTGCTGTCAGCACCGCTGCACACTCGCAGCTGTCCGGCTGGCTGACACCTGTGTGAGATCTGCTGATGTGACTTTCGGAGTCGCGAATCTCGCAACAGACTTTATTAGTCGCCAAACACAGATTGCAGCTAGCTAGTTGCTGCAGCTAGTTGCTGAGGCACCCCTCCGGCGGCTCCGGCTGCTCCGGCTGCTCCTGCTGCAGGTACTCCACACTAATTGCTGGCAATTAATTTACACGCGTGTATTTTACACATTTGGGTTATGTGCTAATTTCTACACAATGTGCATGACGGATGGCGATAAAGAGGCGCTGATGATGCAATGACATAATAAAGACGACAACGACAGCGGCACACAATGCCACCACCCCTGCTGCCCCTCTGCCTCCTCTGACAGTGGAATATGCAAATACTATGCGCCGATAAAGATCACGCCGTACAAACAATAAACAGCGGCAACATCAGCAGCAACGGCAACAGCAGCAGCAGCAGGCAACAGCAACAACAAGAGTGCCCTCGCCGGAAGTGCCCGACTAGCAGATACCCCGTTCCACACCATGTTAAAACCTGTCTCTAATAACTTCGGTGCATATAATCCGATCTTTATGAAATTTTTAGTGCTTAAATATAGCACATAACTAAGTATATATTCCAAAGCGCAAGGCTATTACTTTTATTTGTTAGAATTTCTTATATTTAGTTTGAGTAAGTTGTATTTATTCAAAAAAATAAAATATCTCAATCTTCATATACTATACGAGAGCTTACAGATTCATTTCAGTGCATCACGAACTTATAATTTTTGAATAACGCCAAAAAACCAAATCTAAAAATCGAAATTTATTGTACTTCTACGTATACGTCTTAAGTCTTAAGTCTTAAGCTCATATAATTCGTAGCTAGATCGACTCAGCTCGTCCGCCTAATTAAGAATATATATCTTTTTTGTTATCTTTGCTTAAATTTGTCTGTTGCATGCATTTGCACACAAGTGTTAGACCCTTCTACCCTTGTGCAATTGGTCCAGGGTATAACCAGAGCAACAACGATCGCTGCTAACTGTTGTCTGTTGCTGTCATGTTGACAATTGGTCGTTGGCTTTGTTTTGGCCCCGTTGTTATTATTGTTGCAACAATTAACACACAATGCTGGCTAAGCAAAAGGGTTGCCGTTGCCGTTGCCGCTGCCGCTGCTGCTGCTCTTGTGTACAGGTGGTCCTCCTGCTACCGTTCCTGCTCCTGCTCCTGCTGCTGCTGCTGCTGCTGCTTCCACTTATGCAAAACGAATTCAATTAACACCTTAGCATAAAACATAAAATGTCTACGGACTTTTTGAATGCTGTGCGCGGTGGCACGCAGGTCTCGTTGCTTTCGTCACCCTTGTCGTGGCCAGCAGTCGGATTCGACCCAGGCCTGCGCAGCGGGCGACAACAACCACAATAACAACAAGAACAAGAACAACAGCAACAATTCATTGAGCAGAAGCAGAGCACAGCAGAGCTATTGGGGTAATCGGCACGCCAACGCCACGTCCGCTGCGGCGGCCACCAGGAAGACGAGCAAGACGTCGCCCGGCCGACAGGTGAAAACATGAAAGGAAACGCAACTGCTGGCTCTAGGGGCGCCGCCAGTAACCATGGCCAGTGGCCAGTGGCCAGTGGTGCTCGCAGGCTCGCCTAGTTATTTATGTGACAAAATTTTGCAAATAATTGGATTGACTGATCAAAGCGATAGGCAGGCGAATGTTCTCAGCAGTCGGCAGTCAGGAGTCAAGAGTCGGTACTCGAGAGTGGGTATACAGAGCGTGGAACAGGAATTGGAATTTAATTCAATTAAATGCGTACTGCGCTGCAATACCTCAAATGGTCTGCCAGTTGTTATTGTTAACCAGTTAAGCGGGGCAGTCGCAGTCGCAGAGGCACCGACAGCTGACCCAGCTGACCCCAGTTGACGTTTTGTGATGTCTTCATCTGATGAATGACCAGCTCGTACCTGAATGATGAGTGCTCATGTTTAGACTGACGCTTATTAAATATGTGCAGCGGTTGCGACAACTTGCAGCTGATAAGCAGCAGCTTTGTGGCAACACACGATTCCAGATCGCAATCGGCTCAAGTAACGACAAAAGCTTTCCCATAACTCTCCATGATGCCCCTTGCGTCCCCAAATACGCAGCCTAGCCTAATTGGATTAACTGAATCCAATGAAACCGAAAACAAAATCAAATCTGAGTTACCTTTTTTTTTGTTGTTTTGTTATGCGAATCATGTTGGGATGATGCTGGGCAGCGGTTGGGCTCCAGTGCGTCCCGACATTGAGTTTTACTTAGAAGCGTCTCATTTGAGACCATTTGCTCATTTGAGCGGATCGACGAGCTTGATGTCGAAATCTATGAGATTCACGTTCGACTTCGGCGTAATACTGATATCCATGGGAAAACATTTATCCGCTCGCCACGGTTCCATATGGGACCAGTGAGTCACATTAGTCGCAGTCGAGTCGGGTTCTACTATTTACATATAATTATGTCCAAGAAGTCGCCATCAATATTTTAGACTTGTGTAAATATCAGTTGCATACGAGACCGAACGACGAGACGACGGGGATATTTCATGTATACGAAGGCCAATGGCAAAGCCACTTGAGTGTATCCCCCGAGCCCAATAACCCACAATTTGTGGCCACATCTACAATTGTAAGTAACTATTCTACTCTATAATTTGTGTTATTCGCCTTCGCCCAAAAATATGTACTTCTTATGTTCTCTTTGGTTGAGTTGGGTTCGGTTCAGTCGAAAAAGCCAGCTCTGGTCTGATTTTTGAAAATGCAAATTATTGAATTCCAAATGCAAATAATCATTAAATTTAAATTGTGGTAAGTTGCGGCGGCAGGGCTCAAAAATGTAGCCAACCAAAACGCCTAACGAAAATTCGTCTCATACTCTGCGGTCAGCCTGTAGCTGGGGTAAGTTATCCATTCCCATTTCCATTTCGAATTTCCATTTGGGTTTCGCCTCAATTATACGCTCGGTCTGCGTTTTTAGGGGGCGGCTTTTGCCTTTAGCTCTGCGACTGCTTGGAACTCGGTCAAAAGTCTGTCAACCCTTTCGGCCAGCAACACCTCTCGGAAAAGCCACAACGTGGCCCAAAAAGTGGTTGCGCTTCACTGGCATATATTTAATCATAATTAGCTGGGCTTCTGCTCTGAACTGACCTCTACTCCTAGTTGGACTCAACGTCACACGATGCCAGCACATAGTCGTCGCTGATTGCCTCAATCCTGCATAGCATTTGGCCAGAGCTCTACAATAAATAACTGGCGCATGATTACACTTGCAGCGACCCCAACCAGGATGATTGCGGCGGCTACTGCAGTGGCAGTAACAGTCGCTGTGGCAGTGGCAGTCGCAGTGGCAATTGCACTTTGACTATGGCTATGGCTACTTATGGCCGTAAGCTCTAGTCGCACTCGTAAGTGCGCTGATCGCCATCGCGAGTGCTTCCTGTGCCGGCTATTATACTCTACACACACACATAAACACACACACTTAAACGCAGTTAGAATGGCGAATTTAGCACAGGCTGAGACGCGGACTAGGCATTGGGTGCAGCTCACCTGGACACGAAGGCGTTTGCTCGTAATCGTGTTCGCCTGGCGGTCGCGTATGCGGCATATAATGACCACATTTACCATTTACCAATGGCGCATGTGCTTCTATGAGCATGTGTGTGTGTGTGTGTGTCTGTTCGAGTGTGTGTGTGTAGGTAATTACGTGCAATTTTCACTCCTTTCCAAGCGCACAGCCACAGCCACAGGCTGGCTGCTTGAGTTGGCTGTCCAACGCCAGATGGCCAGTGTCGGCCAGTGCGGTCCCTCCCCCCCAGACGCATTACACAACCTCCATTGTTTCCGTTTTCCGCACAATTATTACTTATACAATATGTGTATAAATTTCAAAATGTATATTTTCATATAAGAAACAAAAAAAAAAGGTGACAGAGACGCAACCAAGTGCCGTTGCTGTTGCTGTTGCCGTTTTTACGGCCACTTAACAAATAAATAAATGGGCTGCAAATTGCCGGGCTAAAAAGCGTAGCAGGAGCAGAGCACAGAACAGGGAGCGAGAGATAACCACAAGACAACCCCAGCCAAACCGCCAGTTTTGGCCAAGATTAATAGCTGTAATTGTTATTCATTGAGCGCCGCGCTCTGCTATTGTCTCAACACTTGGCCGTCATTCGGAGTACCCAGACCCGGAGCCGGGCCAAGCAGCTGCCATTTGGCTAACATCTTAAACCGCAAAGTCTGCCAAATTGCCGCATCTCTGGCTGCCAACCAAACCAAATTGAAATGTTCGCCCAAGCGATGCGATAATATTTATTGAATTTTCAATTATTTACATAAGCTAGCAGGACGACCCAATAAATTGCAGTGAATATAGGCATAAAAGAGAATAGACCCTCTGCAATTATTGCAAATTGTCCATAATTACAAGGAATTAATTCTAATTTGGCATGCTGGCTAATGATACAACATTTTGTATGCATCCTTCCGTGTTCCATACGCAGATCATTTGACCCACTGCGATTCCTAGAGAAGAGAGTTATTTAAAGTACAGCCTTGCTATGCGATTCTCACAAAACTGCTCAAAGAATTTTTAGTGTAATACGATTTTGGATCTTTTCTTTTAGCTATATAATATTCTGGTTCTACTTTTAAATGTCTCTTACCTTACTTTCTCTTTCATTTGATCGTCTTTCTTTTCCCTTAATTTAAACTCCTACACGCACTTTAAGGCCATTTCTATATGGAGAGAGAGCTAGGGCGAGAGAGAGAGATATATTTTGTTTTACCTGCTCTCTTTCTCTTTTCTACTTAATATAACCTTTCTATGCGCTTCTCACGACTTGAAGTGAGCTTATTTTGATGTCTGATCTCTTCCCGGCTTTCTATTTTCATAATCTCCAAATAATACTCAATAGAACATGTGCAATTAAATTGGTATAGTTCTAGACATTTAGCGTCTGTCCGTATAAAATCAAAGAGGTCAACAGAAATGGCAGCAAAAAGAAAAGGCGAACAAAGCGACGGAACGAATGAGAGGGGCTGAGGGGCCGCTGGGACGGTCGTGGTTGGGTCGGGCGTGGATTCACGGACGTGCTCGGCGCAGAGCCAACGAACAATGTGCAAGTGAAGCCCCATAAATATTGTTTAATCGATGTTTGCTCTACGTTTTATTGCATTTATGGCGTTTTTAATGAGCGCGCCTCTCCGGGCTCTGGGGCCGCAGCGGCGCACTGGGCGGCGGGGCGTTTTAGTGCAACATTTTAATTTTATGCCACGCATGGCGAGCGGCAATGGCTGCCCGAGCGGCCAGAGGGGCGACTTGTAAGCCGCCAGCGAAAGCGGTCGCCGATGGGTTAGAAGGGTGAACGGGGCGGCGGGGCAGCGCAAATGCGGTCGCAGTCGCTGCCAATAGGCTTACAACGTTTTTGCCAGTGACTTTGAACCGACGCTCCAGTTGCCGTTGGGTCTGATCGCTGGGTTCCAGGCGCAGCAGACATGGCTGCAGTGCTTGGAGAGGGGGGCGGCACGTCAATAGGCCGCGACGCATCCGTGTCTGCGAAATTGACATTCATCAGCAATTAATTTTGTGCGCCTCGGCAACAATGTATTAGCCGGTGCGGAGCGCAGGGGGGGAAATGGCCGTGTCCCGAGGCAGAGATTGTGTTGCCAATTGGCTCGTAAAAAGCAGATTATGCTCGCCGTTGCTGTTGTGGATGTTGCCAAAGTTGCGGCGGGTATTGGCCAACTTAATCTTATCGCTTTAACGGTGATTTAGCACTCCAGCGAGAGCGAACGCCTCCGCCTTCGCCTCGGGCTCCGACTGAGCCAAGTCTGTGCTGTAGATGCGGCCATTAAAGTATCTCATCAAGTTTTATCGACCATTAAAATGAAATCCGTATTTAATTAACCAGCCCAAAATGTGAGCATGAATTGGCCTCGCCAGGCGCGCACAATTCCAACAAGGCCCGAGTCCCAAGCTCCAAGTCCAATCCTGCTGCTCCTTGAGCCGCGCTCCCAGCTAGTTTGTTGCTGATTATGGTTATGGTGAGTGTTATGGCCAAACATGCGCACGTTGCCACATTGAGCTTTTGGCCATGTTCGACCTCCACAGCAATTCGAAGTGCTCCATGTGTGTGTGTGTGTGTGTAACCTCTGGCCACGGTGTGCTAAATTGCTTAACCCTAACAAGGCGCACGTCTTGGACCATCTGACAGGGTGTTGAGTGGCAGATTACATGCATTAGGCTGCCACTACGCAGGCTGCCGCGTCCCCCCGCCCACCAACCGAGCGCTGTTGCAAATTTATCGCGCCTTGACAAATTTACGGCTTGTAATTGCAGTCAGCCTGAAAATGAAACCGGCGAAAAATCCACAACTTCATAAACACACAGACAGCTCCGCAATACTCGCTTCCACTGGCCAGGCCCGGACCACGCCAGGCCGTCAGCCCGTCAGGCTCCCGATTCGGTCGATTTGGCCAATTGTCGGCCTCTGTCTTTTGGCCGCTTATCGCCAGTTGGTTTTCCGCGCGCGCTACCCAGCAATTTGCGACTTTGGTTTCCTGCTGGCCCTGCGATCTGACTGCAGATGCCGATTCCTCGTGAGCCTCGCCTGCGCCTTCAACTCTGTGTACTTCATGTTTCAATTTTCAGTAGGCTTGATGCTCACACGGCGCCTTTCACTGCGAATTCGCATTGAAATGGCCCGCATTGACTGGCCTGTAATGCCAGCGGAAGTATCTGCTCGCCCGACCCTCCCACACCCACCGCCTCCTCCCGGTCTGTGTGTGTGCCATAATTTACAAATAAATGTGGCGGCCAGCTGGTCGAGCGGCCACGTCACGCCAGCGCCAGCGCCGACTCCAGCAGGCACACCACTCACACACCCCCCGCCGACGGGCCGGACTCTGTCTGACTGGCCAGTAACAGTAGCCGCTGCGCGCCCACACACCCTCATTTCGGGGATGCGGGTGCGCGTGCTGATAGCCGGCCATTAGAATGCGTCAGCCATGTTTTGCCCATTTGCCTTTGTCGCGACGGGTCCACCCTAAGTGGTCACTCCAAGCTCCGAGCTGCAGGCAATTACTCATTCCGCAACATAATTCACAGATAATGGGATATTTACCAGAAATGAAAACATTTTCGACTACTTTGTATACTGGTTAATCCTAACAAAAATTGAGATATAAAGAATCAAGGAATGAATAAGTTTTAAATATATTAAGAAAATTGTTCGAAATGTATTAAGTTTAAATGTTCTCAATCTTTATGCCAAATTAAGGACAGAAATGTAACACACTTTAGTGGAACAGCCGAGACTTAAAGTAGACTTGAAGTTGCTTTGTAGTTATGCCGAAATCGATATTTATCGATTTCTTGTTATCGAAAAACAACTTGATCTACTTAGTGTTCGAGAACCTTTGTTCTGGTTGGGTGCTGGTTTGGTTGGGTTATCTTGAAAAACATAAAAGTTTACACTTTGTGCCCGAATCTTTTGATAGAGCTACATGATAAAATAGTCCCATGTTAAAACTTGATAAAACTAATAAGTACAGAGTTTGGCCAAGATAACTTGCAAAACTAAAAATACGTTTATACAAAAACTTAATTCTTGACTTGTGACAGATATCTGATATAATGAAACGAGCGTTTAGTTTGTATAGACGGACATGTCTATATCAACTCGTCTGATGTTAAACAAGAATATATATAGACATATATAGATAATATAGATTCATATTCTAGGAATTAGCCATAACAGAGCATAATTGTAAAAATGCAGTTGTACACCGAGTTCATGTGAACTTCCCAAGGAGCATAAGTTTTTAGTTAGGGCATAAAAAATAAAGAAAGTGTTACGGCCGATAATTGGGAAAGTGCCGAAAACAGACGGCTGAGTGAGACTGGGAGACTGCGCATCCTGAAGCGATGGTATCTGCAACTGTCTATGGTCTAGTGCGGGGATAAAAAATGAAGAGGACGTGATCCACAAAAAACGAGAAATGAATTATGAATTGCTGTTTAAAATGTGTGTTCGGTGTGTGTACAACGCGGCGCTATCGCCGACCACGGGCTGATTGATGGTTGCGCGCCTACGCAGCAAAGGCAAAAGTGAGCGGGGCAAATTAAATGGTATTATTAAAAGGTAACAAGCTAAACGCCTTTTAAAATTTCGATGAGCGACAACGCTGGACACCGGGCAACTCAAAAAAAAAGGAGAAAAAAAAGAGCTGCGAACGCTTTATTTATGCATTAGCGTCGAGCCACGGCTGCACCTGCCACAACGGAGGCGACGAACCCCGTTCTCATCCCGGCCAAGTAAGTGAGTGACTGGAACAGGAGCAGCCCTTGCAACTGGCAACTACTGTGGATTTAAATAAATTCCAAATTAAGAAAAACGCCGAACAAAGGGTTCCCAAAGCGTTTTCCACATGCTCACACCCCCTCTCTCTCACTTTTTCTCTCTCCCTCGGCCAGATCCAGACCCCATCATCAATTCATCAAAACTTATGCAAGGGGTAAGCGGCAAAGTGTGTGTATAGAAGGAACTCGGCTGCCGATTAAAACAAAAAGGACGATAACCAGCGGAAAAAATTAGAGCAATGTGTATAAGGTCAATATGGCATAAATTTTCGATGCGCACCTAAAACAAAACTAAAAAAAAAAGAACGACATCAACTTGTGTTTTTGATAATGACGCAACATTTGAGGTTTTTGTGGCCGGCGGAAATGCCGCGACGGACAGGTGACTTTTGGACTCGCGCAGCACAAGCAACAAAAACGCCAAGTGATAGATGCGTATCCTGAATCCTGCGCGTGTTCGGCATGCGCTGCCCATGAAAATTAGCCCCCTCCGGGCCAACAAGCGGCTGCAATCGCGTGCGCCCAGCAGCTTCCCGATGTGAGTGTGTGTGTGTGTGTGTGTGTGTGTGTGTGTGTGGACGTGTGTGTGGACATGGGCAGCCGCCAACTGCAGCAACTCGT
Organism: Drosophila ezoana; assembly: GCA_035045725.1. Classification (NCBI taxonomy): domain Eukaryota; kingdom Metazoa; phylum Arthropoda; class Insecta; order Diptera; family Drosophilidae; genus Drosophila; species Drosophila ezoana. The sequence continues at coordinate 16,344,506 of JAWNOU010000177.1, read as the reverse complement.
GTGGCCGTTAGCTTCGCATCGAATCGGTTGCTCTAATAACCTATCTAGTGACGGGGCCAGTTCCAGGTCCCCAGTCCCCGGCCTTGCATGACGTCTCATCACCTGCCTGTCGGATGAAGCAATCGACCTTTGTGGCCTGCCAGTTCAAGCTGTTTTCGACTCTCGACTCTCGCCTCTCGACTCTCCTGCCGCATGGAGATTATTTTTGTTTTTTTAGTTTTGCGTCGCGTGATTTAAGCATTTGTTTCCTGATACACTTTAATTACGGCCTGCTCGGCCTGGCGCTTTGTAATTGCAGCATCTGTAGGGTGCACAGACGCTGAGGAGGGGCACGGAACGAATACTCTGTATCGAAATTGAATTCAATGAACTGCAAAATCATCTGGCTGATGAGTTTCCACATTGAAGTGCTGCACAACTGTTTTACCTTCTCTCGGGCTTTTGATACCCTGCAGTTAGAAATGTGTTGAAAAAGGCATAACAGACGTGCGCAAATGTATAAAACAGCCTGAATAAGACATCAGAATTCTATAAAGAACATTTATATGTATGTACTACTACAATTCGTCTAGAAATATATAAAATTTAGAGAAAGGGTTTCGAAAAAAAGTTAGCTTATCTTATATAATACAATTTAATATTCAAATTACGTTTGCCCGATGTGCTGAAAATATTGTAAGCCGTAAATGTATTCATAATCAAGATGCGGGCTATAATTGATCTCTACCCAAAATAAGCAATTACCGAAGTTGGTATAAATGCAATAAGTGGGCCACGGTTCTTTATACTTTGGTGTTAGGTCTTTCTCAAAGTGCTTTACTTTAAAACAAACCCTGTTTCTTATTCAGACATGTTTAACAACTTCTTTGGCTTAAAGTTTGCATAAAAACCCAGCTTGCTGACTTAAGTTTATGTTTAAATTCTACAGTAAAATAATCGAAAGCAACATCATTATTTTGAGTATCAATCTTTTGAGCAGATTAAGAGAATCATGAGGCACACCAGAACGTTTCTCTTTGTTTATGCATATTATTCTTTCTTTTATGTGTTTAACATGGTAAATAAATATAGCATGTATTTATTGGCCTGTTAATATGCTGTTAATTCGTCACGTCTCCAGCCAAATGATGAATGCCTGTCAATTTATGTGTGTGTGTACGGCCGATCGGCTCTAAGGTTCCTGGTCTTGGGGGCCACGGGGACGGCTGAAGGCAGCGGCAAAGGTAGTCAGAGTCGCGCGACCCATCGGTAATCGACGTCAATCGGTTAGTTAACATATATGCACGCATGAGTATGTGTGTGAGAGTGTGTGTGTGTGTGTGAGCGTATGTATATGTGTGTGTCACGTAGCTCATAAGCGGCATTATGAAGATTGATATGAGACCTAATCACGTGGTAACATAAATGAATTGTCATTATATTACACTAGCTCGCTCTCTTTCCCCCGCTCTTTCTCTCTCTTTCTCTCTATCTCTCCTACTAGCTGCCCCTCTCTCTCTTTCTCTTGAGCACACACACATGGGAGTTGGCGACAAGTGCGGCAGACACTTTAAAGCGACTAATTCCATTTTCAGGCACCCCGCAGCCTGTCCTGCTCCGCTCCGCTCGTTTTTCTTTTATCAGCTCTGGCGGAAATCTCTAGCTACACCTTGCTTAACCCACACACACTCACACGTACAGTTGCCGGCTTGTCCTTTGTAGCCGCTGCTACCTCAATACAAAACATCGATCGCTTTTTGATGATGATTTTTGATTAAGTGGCTGCGATTTGTCAAAATATTTCACGCTTGCCGAGCGAGAGCCGCAGCCAGAGTCGCAGCCAGTGGCAGGAGCCAGGGGAGAGGCTGGGGGTGCTCGCACGTGAGCAAGAGTTGGGGTGACACTGCGGATGAGGATGATGATGCTGCTGGTGCTGCTGCTGGTGGCTATGGCAGTAATCAGTACTCAGTACTCGATGTCAACGTCCCATCAGCGTTGGCGTTGTCAGCCAGAGTTGGCCGTCCGTCCGTCTGTTCGTCCGTCTTGACAATCGCAGGGCACTCGGCTACCTGCAACTGTGCGACTCCCAGTCGCAGCTCGCGGTCTAAGCCGTGAGTTGGTGTCGTTAGTGCACTGACAGCATAACTTGTACCTTGGCTTCTGTCAGCATTGGAGTTGACATTAAAAAATGCCCACAATGCGTTATGTTTCAATAAATGGCCGGCAAGACAATGTCGCAATAGTAAACAGTTCTCTGAGCCTGGGAGACTGATACAAGATAAAGATTTCGTGATGAGCAGCAGCTTGTCAGAGTGACTAATTGACAGACGGGCAGCAATACGCATTGGCGTATTGATCGGAATTATCAACAATTTGTACCGAATACGTGTTGCAGATGCTGCTGCTGCTGCTGCTGCTAGGATCTGAATGGGATTGGGCTTGGGCTGATGCCCTCAGCTGGCAGCTAATTGATGTGCAATAATAAATCTGACAAACTTTTCAAATACGAACACAAATACGAAACACACGACTTGCAACTTGCTTTTGGGCACTTGCGCCCGAAGGGACAGGCCAATCCAATTACGAGAGTCTCGAGAGCTACGGCTAAGCGAAGCTAAACTAACTTCAAGCGACTACAGCTGCAGCTCTCCAGCGCCAGCTCCAGCTCCAGCTCCAGCTTATTGGCATGGAGCAGCGAAGGGAGCGCCAGTTGACACATGCGAGCAACTGCAACTCGTCTGGGCCCCGCGCGCCGCGCCCTGCTGCCCGCACTATCTGCTGCCATAAAAGCAGCAACAGCAACAGTGGATAACAGCGGCGGGGCTTTGGCGGGGAAAGGGGGTGGGGAGGAGCAGGAGCTGCCTCTCGGCTGCAGCGACAAAGGCAGAACGGGAGAACGGCAGAAGTGATGACCGGACAACAAACTACATTCAACAGATAAATACTGAATTTATGACTTAATTTAACTGCGAGCCAACGACAATTTTGATGATACCGAGCGGGGCGGCGAGGCGGCTGGGGGGTGCAGCGGGGCCAGCGGGCTGTGGCTAAGGAGGCGAACATGAGTGGGCAGTGGCAGTCACAGCTTGGCCGTGGCCTGGCATTGGGAACGTACATTAGCCAATCCTGGTCGCACATCGCTTCATTCACAGCCAGAGACAAACATAACTCAAGTTGAAAGTGGGGCGGGCTGGGGATGGAGCTGGAGCTGGGGCAGGGGTAGGCGAGGGCTTGCAGCTGTAAGTACTTGGTCAGGGTCTGGCCTGGCCTGGCCTGGCCTGGTTTGCTTGATGTCTCTATTGGCGCATTGACTAAAATAAAAGAAGCTCGGCGCAATTTGCGTCACAGCCAGCAGCAAATTGAGAGGCTGAAGGAGCAGCAGGAGGGGCAGGCGGACGATGGTTATCAGTGCGTGTGTGTGTGTGTGAGTTTAGTGTGCCTGCATTAATTTATCGCTGCACTAGGCGCACAAATTGTAGCCGAAGGACACCAGGTATTGCCCGGACTGCTAGACAGCGACCACATGGCAGCCAAAATCAGAGCACACACGCGGTCTCTTCACGCGAGTTGGGCATCCATCTCAGCAGCTGGGCGAGCATCAGACAGCTGACGGGCTGACGCGCTGTCGGACTGGCAGGAAGGAAGCGGCACTTGCACAACAAAATATTATCCGCACCTCCGGCTGGACTTGCGTGTTTCTCTTAGTGTTATTACGCGTAGCTGCGTACGGAAAGATTTCCATTCAAGTCGACCTCAACACACACGACTTTGTGACAGCAATTAACCGTCTCAGTCAAGCCAGGTTCGCCTTTCACCCTACTGCTGCTCTTAGCCAAAAAAAAAAAAAACAAGAAAATAAAAAAGAAGGTGTATACACCTTCAAGTTGTGCTGTGCGTGCGTAGATATCTAGGCATCCATGAGTAGCTTTGGAGTTCACACACAACGATCAAATGTAACCAAACGAAACGAAACGAGACGAGACGCGAGCGTTTCGTGACCCAAACAAATTATTAATTATTAATTGGGGAAAATATGCTATAATTGTGGCGGTCGCTTCTTTTTTGGCCCAAAAATTAAATGAAATTAGCCGACCAGGTAATTTCACTTTGCATGTGACGAATTCTCTCCCCCCTCTCTCTCTCTCTCTCTCTGCCGCTCTGGCTAGGAGAGGTGCGTGACCTGATCGCTGGCCAGGTCGCTGGTTACTGGTGGGTGAACCATTTGATTGGCTCAATGCGGACAGCTGGAATGCATTTCCCTTGGCAAGCTGCAGGCGTTAATTGCAGCGCTAAACGCAATGACCAAAATGCGAGGCAAGTCAGCATGAAACATGGCCAAAACATTTCGCGCGCCACAAAAGAGATTTTCAGAGCCGTCGACTTCAATTTTGGTTTGTCACATTTCAGCCCGGACCCATCCAGGCCAGTCCAGTTCAGTTCAGTCGCCTCCCGTCCAATCCACTCCAGTTCCGAGCAGGACATTCTGCTCAGACAGACAAATCAGCAGTTGAATGCATTTAACACTTCGCAGCGGTTAACAAGTTCAGCTTTGACCGTTGTGCTTTGGGGCCCGAACGAGCCGCGGCGCGACGCTTCGATAATTTTGATTTATGTGGGTAAATCATGAAGGGAACGCAAAGATTTACGACAGATCAGCCGCAGATTTATTACTTTTTGATAGCGCTCCAGAACAGGCTGCAGAAAAGGATTCTCGCCCGATGCGGCTGCTGATACCAGATGCTGCGAGCAGAGAATTTGGGTGCAGCGGGGCAGGTAAATGCGCTAATGCGTGCCGCCGCGTTTTTAAGTTGTTCTAATTTGCCAGCGCCTGTCCTCCAGCCAATTCCCATACAGCCAAAAGGTGTCATCGACAGCACTGAACGCCGCCGCCTTTTCCACAGATCTGCAGCGAATGACAGCAATCTTGACTTTAGCTGCGGATACAACGTTTTTGTATTATAAAAAGCAAACACAATAATTATATTGTAAGAGTCTCAATTTGAAACAGATTTGACCACAGTAGCAAGAATCGCATGGGTATGTTATTTTCTTTCGATTCTGTTCTATTCTATTTGCTTTTTTAATATTTGAACAAATATTATATGAATATGTTGAAAACTATAGCCCGAATGGCATCGTCTTCAAAATCGGCTCAGCATTGGCCAAGTTACGATAGTTATTTCACTGTCTATAACTATGTCCTTATATATTGATCAAAAGAAGATGTTTTCTACTTTAGATACAGAATAAACTTAAAGAGTCTAGCCAGGGGAAAAAACTGATATTTTGACAAAGCTATTCGAAGCTTGGCTTACTATTAAGTTGGGAAATATAAATCTAAATATTCGGGCATGAACTTTGACAGATAATGCAGAATAAATCTAGACGTAAGACCATGATCAAAAAGGTCGGTTCAGTTTTAACAAAATTTATAAACTAAAAGTTCAAAGCAGAATCTTGACTATAGTCTATGCATATAGACTTGGGAGTATTTTCAATATTTCTTAACTAGTTAACTAAAAAGCTAAGTGTCTTCTTTAGTTGCAGTATTCAATATTATGGCCCATAAATTGTTCATATAAAGCACACTTGTACAGAAGCCTATTTCACTTGGAATTGTGATGAAATCATTTTGTGTTGCGCTGGGGAAGCGCAATGGGAAAGTTGAATGGTGCCGCCAACTTCGTTTGCCACCTGGTTGCTCTTGTTGGCAGTTTCGATTTACGTGGCACGGTGGCAGGCAAAAAAACGAGCAAGAAGAAGAGCAAACGCTGGGCTGCAGCTGGAGCGGCAATCGTGATTCGTAGCTGGGCTTCGAGCGCAATTATAACGGTGCAGCGTGGTAATTACCTGTGAATGGCATTTGCATAATAGCAGCCAACAGGGCGGCGTGCCCCAGCGGGTGGCAGAGCTGGGCCGGACGAAATAACACACAAAAACGAAAACCCAATGCAATTACCTGCATATAGCTAACATCAGCTAACGCCAGCTCCAACACCAACATCCCAGTGCGCTGCCCACCTAACCTAACACGCTTGATGGCACCACCAGCACCACCAGCGCCACCGACTCCGTCTCCTTCTCCATCTCCGTCTGGCTGTGGTGTTGCTGCTACGCTCTGACGGCTCTCCGCCGCCATTTTGCTGCGTTTTCCGTGACCGTCGGCCTCGCTGCGCCTCTCTCTCGCTCTCTCTCTCTCTCATTCCTACTTGGAGAGCTCCTCAGCGGGCTGGCAATTGCGCTTTGTTACTCGTAACTCGTAACAATGTAACAAGTCGTTGTTGTTGTTGCTGTTACAGCTACCCCACCCCCCGTTGCCCTGGTTGGGCCTTTGGCGCTCCTTTGCCCTCCCACGCTACGAGCGCTTGTCAGGCGGTCGACAACAATGTTAATCGGTCTTATGGTTTGCTCAAGATTCGGGTGACTAAAGACGTTTCTAGCGTCCATTTATATGCAAATTGCGGTATTTATCGCCATTTTGTTTTTGCATGTTCGCTTTGTGTGTTGTTTCTTATTGCGCTTTTTGTGCAACTTCTAATTGCAGCCGCATTGGAGAAACCGCCGCCGGCCTGGCCTGGTCTGGCCTAGCCTGGCTTGCAAATGAAAGCGTAGTTGTACTTACTTTCCGTGAAGTGAAGTCAAGTGGGTGGTAGAGGGGCAGGGGGTAGCTGTGGGACCGTGTGTGTTGCTGCATTTAATTAACCTTATAACGGTTCGCTAACTAAAAGTGCCTTTCGATCGTTTGAATTTGAATTTGTGAATTATACGTTGCGGTCACTGGACAGCCTCGATTTGAATGTGAATGCAAATGGGACCAGGTACACACATAGCAAATGTATCTGGGAGCTGATCGGGTCACATCACATCACAACACAATCATCAACAGCGAAGCGAAACACTCGAGAGTTTTACTTTGAGCAATCGGAAATTGGTTCGTGACGTGCGGCGCTCCTGTTGCTGGCGGAGAGTGGAGAGACGGGAGAGTGGAGAGAGTGGAGAGACGCAGACAGGTTCGCTGCAAGTCAAACAGTCAACATGTTTTTGAGTACCATCTCTCGATGGGGACCGGGTGCAGGAGCGCCTTTTGTTATCGAATGCAAAACTATTTAGCCATTGCATGTTGTTAATAATTTTAAAATCAGATTTCCGCAAGTTTGACGCAAACACGAAGGTAGCCATAGCTGCAGGAGTTGCTTGCTTTTTGTGTGTGTTTCTGTGTGTTTCTTTTCTTCATGACGTGTCCGTGTCTTGATTGCGGTTGATGCAATGCGCCCTTAAAAGCAGCGGCAGCGCAGCAACTGAGATGGGCGACTGCGACTGCGACTGCGACTGGGCCCTGACAATTGTTGCGCAATTACACAGAAGACCTATGGGCACGCAACTTTTGGACGGTTTTGCGGCTGACGCTGCCAAAGAACATCTACCGAATGCGGATCCCAATCCCAAAGCAACGCTTAAACCCAGATCACGCCTCAGAAAACTGCAGCTACTGCTGCTGCTGCTGCTGCTGCTGATGTTAATGTTGCTGCTGTCCTCAGCTCTTGGTTCGTCCTCAATCACGCCATGCACATGAACTACTTTAGTCCGTCTCCGTCTCTGTCTCCGCCTCCTTCTACGTCTCCGTCTCCGTCTCCATCTGCACCTCCAGCCGCTGCGCCTCCGTCTGTGTCATCGTCAGTTGTTGTTTCTGCAAAATCAATGTTGACGCAAATACGTGTATGTAGAATCATTTTACCGACAGTTCGGACTTATTTCTTTCGCTACCGAATTTAATTGGATTTTCTCCCTGACTTAAGGGCTTTAACTGCTGTGGTATGTGGAAATCATTTCTGCCCCAGACACGCAATGCCTGGCCTCCAGTTCAACTGCAGCTGAATTAGCTTGTCGCACAGGAGCACAGCATTAAGAACTTGCCCCGCGTGGCTGCAACCCCCCCTCCCCTCCCCGCCCTTGCCCCATTCCGCATTCCCCATACACCCCACCGATCCGTTGTTAAGTAAAAACTCACTTAATTTAGTGACGGCGTGGAGTTAATCATTACATTTCGCCAGTCGCCGCCAGCTAGGAGGAGGTCATCTCTTTGTGTGTGTGTGTGTGTGTGTGCGTATGTATGTGGAGTGCGTGCAGTGGGATGGAGATGAATATGGATCCTAAGACTACCTCCCTTGACAGCAGCCTATGGATGGCCAAAATGTCATGCAATTCACATATGCTGTATGTAATCTACATTCATAATATTTTGACATTTGTTAACTTCACAAGGAGTGGGGCTCTTTGGTTTGAACTTAGCATCTCAGAAAATTGTTAATTTCTAAGAGATTTCATGTTGTTATATTTGTTGTGGCGCAAAGTTTAAAGTTCGATCCTTTGATAAGACGGCAGACAGAATATTTGTTGTGGACAATTTTAAGCCTAGGGTTAAATATACCATCAATTTTTCCCTTATCACCAAAATATTTATTTTTCATTCAACTTGTTGGCGAAATTCCATTTATGGCCGTCTCAAAAAGAAGACCACAGTAAAAACAAACAATTAGTTAATATTCAAGCCAGAAGCTTTAGCCACCTTTATTACTGGCCATACAAAAGGCGGAACTTTATAATTCTGAGCAGGCGCTAAGCACTTCCTCAGATGGCGGCCATTGTCAAGCGGTACAAAAAAAAAAAGAAGGAAAAGCCCGAACTCATTTCCGCTGACTGTGGTTCGCAATGGACAAAGAACTTTGGCTGGTTACGAAACTCTAATTCTCCGAATGAGCTGAGGCGGAATCTTCTTTTGGTAATGCTGGTACTGCAGCTTTAATTCCAATTCTAACATTACCAATTTCTAATTACCGCCGAACACATTTCTCAAAGAAGCTAAGAGCAAAAAAAAAAGAGCAGAAGAAGGTTCATCGGCGGCGGCAAATTTCGTTTTTACGGTTCACAAAACTTGTGGCCATTGTGTTATTGCCCAAAGAGCATAGTCGGGGTAGCACATATGAATACTGATGCGGTTGGAAGTAACCCCTTGCAGACCATTACACACACCCGCAATCGCAATCAGCATATGCATATGCCTACATATGGGTAAACATCACCGCGCCGCTAACCGTAGGCACAAAAAGCCAGCGACGGGCACTTCTTGTCTATGTTGGGCCCCTGCCTGAGCAGACGGACAGACGGACAGACAGGCGGACAGCCGGACACCCAAGCCCGCCAAACAAACAAAAACAGGAAGCGTGGCTACCACAAATATGCGCGGTCTGCGCAGGAGGGCTTTGACTTGGGTTTGGCTTTGGCTTTCGGCCTCGTCTTGGGCTTGGGTTTGGGCATTGGGCATTGGCTGCCACTTGCATGTAGATACTAGATCGCTATCTGACTAGGAACTTTGCTACAGAAATAATAGTGAAATAATGTTTAAATAATGGCGGCGGCGGCGGCGGCGGCTGGCTGTCAGGCGGCCATAATTAATCCCCCATACCCGAAAAGGCGCACGAAACGCAATTAGGCGCGAGCATAATTTGTTGGCGTTGACTTCGACGTTGACGTCGACGCTGGCAGCGACACAATTGGCATGCAAATGGCTCATAGAGCTCTTTGTGAGACCATTAGATACAGTGATAAATGCTTAATTAGGCGCGTAATTAACGTAATCAATCATGCTGGCCGAAAACAAAATGAAAATCAATCATCAACAGGCCAGAGGGCGGCGGGGCGGCTGGCGACCGAGCGCCATTATCCAATCTGCGGCAATCAACTGCAGTGAGAAATAAGCCAGCAATAATGATTTTCTACAGTATTGCCCCACACACAAACACACTCACATTTATATGTTCTGCTCATTCGGAAGCGTTTACATTCCAATTGAGAACCCAACAAATCGTCTCAGACCGTTTAGCGGGGGTCGTTGAGCGGCAGTCGTCAACGCTCATTGGCTGTTCGACGCTTGCGGCAAACGCCTGCGTAAGAGCAGGACAACTGTTGTGCACACTGCCAATGCAGCATTGGTGTGACTGGCACGCCTCTGATATGTGCAGCGCTCTCACTCAACTTGAGTTCGACTCAAGCGCGACTGAGCTCGTAATTATGACATAGGCATTTCGATTATGTAAGTTGAGCCGCAGTGCAAAAATGAGAAAACCAAAAAGAAAACAATAAAAAACTAAAGACAAATTTTGTGTTCTCTCAGAGGCAAATTAACAAAATTTTTAGTGAAACGCAGCTTTTTGCTTAGTCTTTTATCTATGGAAATAAACAAACTATAAATACTAGTAGTCGCGTGTGCGTGTGCTTGTATGTGTGTGTGTGTGTGTGTGTGTGTTGGTGTGTTTTTGCGGTGGCATTTTGCCGGTTAAAGTTTGCTGTTTAATTTGAATTATTGTTGCTTTTGCGGTGGCAAATTATAGCCCATTAAAATTGATTATTTTTCATTATCTGACAGAGGGCTCATCATCAGCAATCGTTCAAGCCGGCAATCACGCCCCCCGACCGAACGCATCCATGCCCTAATATATTGTTTGGCAAAATTGCCATGTAGCTGGATCTTGATTGCGGTGATTGGGCCTATGGAAGCGCGGCCTGTGCGACACTTTTACTGCGTTGCGACGCCTTCGAGCTTGGACAATTGGCTGCCAAAACAAAGCAGCGCTTCCGCCCGACACATAACTGTATATAACAGCAAGAAACGCTCGGCTCCAGGGCTACACAGGCCTACACAGAGTCACGCACGCTGAGCCGCGCTCCATTTGGCATAATCACAACGGCGAGAACGGCGAGAAACAAGAGCTACCGCAGTTCGTCCGACAGCCATTACTTTTAAAATACTCGTACTCGGATTTGCGCCGCTGCCCAGACCCCGCTCCCCAAGGGAACCAAGCGCCTCGAGGTCCGCAAGGGCACGGCAATCCAAAGCAAAGCCAACCAGCGTCGTCGTCGGCGTCGTCGTTATATATACATATGGATATGTATGTGCGCCGAGAGTGTGAGGGGCTTTGGGAATGGGCATAAGAACGGCGACGGGAATAAGCTTGGGAATGGGCAAATAAATCAATTAGGCGCGTCGCATCGCATCGCCCACTGTCTGTGCTGACCTGTGTAAGTGCGTCTCGCTCACACCGGCACACAGTAGGGCAGCAGGAGTGGGGTGGACGTGGACATGGCTGTGGATGTGGATGTGGCACGTAGCACCATGATTTTAGCGCGCTCGCTCTTGCCGCCACGGAAACTAGCTCCATCCCTGTCACACTTGTTGGGTGTGTGTGTGGGGGGGTTGGTTTAAGCTTAATCGGTTACTGTTACTGGCTAGCCAGTCGCGAATTCCTGGCCGTTTCTTTTGCCTGGACCTGCCATTGATGTCTAGCCTAATGCGCTTTTTGCACACCCTGGCCCGGCCTTCGAGCAGTTGGATGGCTACTGCACAGCGGGCGCCCACGCTCAGCCGGTGCAGCCAGCGTCGGACGACGGAGTCCATGGTGGAAGACAAGCAGCGACCATGAATGCCCTCATATATCATAATCAAAGTGTGCGATTAGCAGCAACGACTGCACGGGCTTCCGTTCGCTCGACAAGTTTTCCAACAGCAGAGACAAATAAATAACAGAAATACAAAAACTTTTACCATGTCACACATACGCCCCGTATTACAAAACAAAATCACTCATCAATTAAACTGGCCGAAAACTTTTTGAGCTGAATGCAACGGCAGAGCGGCTGCTGCTGCTGCTGAACAAAAGCAGCGACTGCTTAGGTAGTCAATTAATTATTGAACTTTTACTACTGTTTGAAAACAGAAACTCGCCGAAGCGCTCAATTGTGCGACGGCTTACTCGCTCTCGCGCGCGCGCTCGCTCGCACGCTCAAGCACACACACACACACACTCGTACTCACACGTACAAAACGAGTAAAACAAGCAGAGCTCCAATGCTCGCTCGATGGCAACCACAGCCAGAAGCAAACCAACAGCAGTAGAAGAAGAAGAAGAAGCAGCGACAGCAGAAGAAGCAGCAGCATACAAGTAACAGAGCAGAGCAGAGCCCGATCAGCTGCGGCTGGCGAGGCGGCAGAGAGACAGACAGGCAAGCAAGCAGGCAACAACAGTCGGCGCGCCGAGTCAGTTTCTGTCTCAGTCTCAGTCTCAGTCGGCGTCAGCCAACAGCGTGAGTGAGTGCGCGTCGAACGGGAACGTTGCCCGTTCGCGTTCGTTTCTATTTTCTGTGCTCCTCTCGAGCGTGTGTGCGACTGTGTGCGTGCGTGTGTACGTGTGTCGTATTGTATCGCAAGACAAGCTCAAAACGCCGACGGTTAAGCAAAGCCCTTTTACTAGCCGGAATCTCCTAAGAAAAATATAATATTGCATTTAATAAAGCACGCGCTCAATATTCAAGACAACTTTCAAAGTTATCGACTGCTTAAGGATTCACAAAAGTTATCGATAACTGGCCTTAAACTGTTCACTGTGTTATCGTTTGTGTTATCGTTTGTGCCTTTGTTGTGCTTTGTGGCATGGCTACAACTGCGGCAACGGCAGCCCCCACAAGGACCTCCAGCAAAAGCACCGCGGCCTATTCAACAGTCACGCCCACTTGCACCGCCAGCGTAACAGTTATGCCCAGTGTCGGCATGCCACCGGGCCTGCCCGTGGGCATGGCAGCTGTGCCCATGCCGCCACATCTGCCGCTGCTGGGCGGCTTGGACAGCGCGGCCAACAAGGCCATTGCAACGGGCAGCGGCGCCGCACAGCCGACGGCAACAACAAGTCCCAGTCTGGCGGCCGTCTCGCCCACGCCTACAGGTAAGTGTGACAATTAGACCAATTGGACGCTGCATGCCACAAAAATTGCCCGGCTCAGCACCTTGCCCAGTCTAAACATTGCGCAGAACTTTTTAAATTCCTTGAATTGTCAAGGATATAGCTGGCCAGAAGAGCTCAAAAAAAAAATAACATGCTCCAGTCCCAAATTAAATTCCTGACCGAGCCTGAGCCCGAGTCTGCGACTGAGCCTGAGCCTGCGACTGAGCCTGACTTGGACATTGGAAAAGCGCAATGATTTGGAAATTTCACAACAGCAACAACAACAACAACGACAAAAAAGTCGACTGCAACGCTGAGCTGCCAACTGTTTTGGTCTTTCGCACATCAGTGGCAATTTGTTTTGCACAAGTATGGGTTGTCAAATAAAATTAGTTCATGTCGGCGGCCATCGAGTGGCCACGTCGAGATGCGACTGCCACTGCCACGGCGGCAGCAGCGGGCTCGGTTTGGGAAAGGGGGAAGGGGGTGAGGCAGCGAATGCGGTCGCTGCAGCGGGCGAGACAACGGGCCAAAGCTTTGACTTGTCTCTAAAAGGTGTTGGAAGTTGCACAATAAATAAATAATTATAAAAAGAGCGCAGAGACGCTAAACCAGCAAAGGCACACACTCAACACACACACACACACACACACACACACACACACATACACACACATACCATACGAGACCGACCCGGGCATGGGTATGGGTATGGGTACATGGCATACATTGATGTTTAAGCACTGGGCAGAAACCATACTTAAGGGTTTCGGGTTACTTGATGCGTGTATTCGCATTATTCTTAGAAAGCCGAGCGTATAAAAGGTGTGCACAATGATTTTCAAGTGTACATAGCCATAGCCTCCTCAGCACTGCCGATGCTCATCACATGATGGCCCTCATTTGTGTCCACATGCAGTTGCTCATGATGTTTATGCCACTTATGTCACCCGACTTTCAGTTTGTGCCACATGCATAAGTCACTTGACCGGAAATTAGTTGGGCCAACCCTTCCGCTTCGTAAGGGTTACCCATCAAACGAAATATAGTTACGAAATACTTAAAAATACTCTCTTTGACACGTGGATATATTCTACAGATCTGAACTGAAATATCAAAACCCAAAAATAGATATCTCATACATATTAAGAATATATCTGTATCTATAGCGAAAACCTAGGTTTTATAACCCATTTCCTTTATTTGTGAAGGAGGTAGTTAGGTGAAGTCTGCAAATTTTTAATATACTTGTTAAGCATATGATCATAAATCTACATATCAAATGATATGGCTCTTAGTTTCTATTACGGAAGTAATTAAATAAGTCAACAGAGCTGATGGACTTGTGACTGCTCATCAAGTCTGAAGGCCTCTTTCTGCTAAACACGTACGCTACATTTATTTAACCTTTATTTACCAATATTATGGGTTCAGAATATTCAAGCCCATTGAAAACAAATAAAAGTTATAGTAATATCTTGCAATAATGTGTCCTCCTACAAATAAGTGGTTTACAATGAACTTTACCAGGCGCATACCTTGCTTGCAATATTGAAATACTTCTTAATCTTATCCAATTGGATTTAATACACCTGGAATATGGGCCTAGGAATATATAATTCGATCATTCGAGCAGCTCTCTAGGCGAGCTTAACAAGAGAAGATTACAATATTACGCATTAAAAATGTGCATTGAAAACATGTGCACACCTAATAAAAATCGTTTACAATGAACTTTACCTGGCGCATGCCTTGATAACAGTTTGATATAGGTGTATAGGAATGTATAGTTCGATCGAATGGTCATCCTTCTTGTTAAATTCAAGCAACAAAGACCACAATATTACGCTTAAGAAATGCACATTGTAAAAATGTGCACACATACATAAAAGTAATTTACAATGAGCCTTACCAATCACGTGCCTTGATTGCAATATTGATATACGCCAAAGGCAATAGAATTTTGGATTTAATGCTCCAGGAATGCCACGTAAGCCCTTAATACGTTGATAGTATGTGGCTAGGAATGTATAATTCGATCGAATGGTCATCCTTTTGGTTTAATTAAGGCAACTAGCTGGCAACTGGCTGGCAACTCTCCTTGCAAGTCGAGCAGCTCTCTAGGCGAGCTAAACGTGCGAAGATCACAATATTACGCATTAAAAACCAGAAGCCCCAACGAGTAATGTGCTGCGCGCGACAAACAAGATCAGCGAGCAGCAACTGGCCACAAGGCGGGACGATCTTCTAGAGGAGATTGGGGCAACGAAAGAGCGACTGAGCGAAAGGGAGGGGACATTTCGAGGCTGGGGCAGAGCGCTTAGTGAAAAAGCGGGCAACTTTAATTTATATGCAGTGCCTGGCAGCGCAGCGCGGCAAAAACTTTACCGGTAGCAATAAATCAAACTATCAATTGAATTCCGAGGCGATCATCACTTGTGCTTGTGGCAAGATCTCGCTCTCTCTCTCTCTCTCTCGCTCTGTCTCTGTTGGCTGCGGCGTCGCTTCTTGTTAAAAGTTGCACGCTGATGTGCGAGTGCGGCCGAGTTGGACGGTACGGACAGTATGGGCTGCGCCAAGTCGTGCGATTTTAAGCCGATTCTGCAATTGACTGAGGTGCGTCGAGGCAGCCGTAGCTGTCGCATTGCCGCTAAGATCAGTAGTAAATCATCGGGTGCAACCAGCTCGAAGCAGAAGTTGGGTCTCAGCCGCTGCCACTGCCACCGAGTCGGTACGCATTTTGTGGCACTGTCGCGTTGACATCCGTGGCATAAGCGCAGGCAGCGTGTACTCTGTGTGTGCTGCAGCCTGGGCCTGGCGTGGCCTGGCCTGGTGATTGGGCTGGTCGTCAATTGTTTGGAGCGCAGCATAAATCAGGCATAACCATAACCATAACCGCGACCACAACAATTGGCGTAACATGCGGCTGCAGCAAATTGTTAACTAACCGATGCGCTACTCGGTTGCAAGCAGATCAGGCAACAGCTTTAATTAGCACAGCTCGCAGCGTAGCTGAGGGTCGTCGAGGTCAGCGTTGGGCATACCAAAGCATCTACAACCTGGCTGCCACACACGCAGCCGCAAGGAAAACAAAAACAACAACAACAACAAAGAGAAGAGAAATACCAAAAAAAAAGAGGTGTTAAAATGTGTGCAGTTCTCGCGATCAGATAAAATGTCAAAATGAACATAAAAGCTTCTACATCTGAGGAATTGCTAATCGGTGCCACGACAAACGACAAACGAGATACGAGATACCCAACCGCCAGCCTCCAAGCCAAGTCGATCCGATCCCCAACAAATTGCCAGCGCGGAGACATCAGGAATTTCATAAATTCCAGCTCAAATTAGCTGTTGGCAGTCCGGCAATCGTTTGCCATACAAAACTGATTCATGAAGGAGACGGTAATGGACCACACCACGTCCACTTGACACGCCATTATGACCATAAACGTTGACACTTCCGCAGCGGGCAGAGCAACAGGCAGGGGAACGGGAACGGGAACAAGAACGGGAACGGAGCTTGTAGCACTCGTCACATTGTGGCCGGGTCTGTGTGGACTGTGTCTTCGCTTAAGTCTTTGACGTGTTCGATCAAAAACAGACCGAAATTTGTCCAATCATTGTTGTCCCCCGTGCCCCCCGTACCCCCCAACCATGCCCACACACTGTTGGCTACAAATTTCTTGGTGTTTGGCTGCCATGCGCGGAATTCTGGCAGCAGCTTCGTTTAAATTCCAATTGACATTTAATGATTTTGCGCACTCTTTTTCCCTCGCTCCCTCTCGCTCTCTCTCACTCACTCTGTCTCTTTCACTCTTTCGCAGCGCTCACGCACAGCCACTGCCCGTCCACATCGATGCTAGCCGCCGGCTCACCACCAGCTCCCACGTTGGCCCTCTTGGCCCCTCAGGGCAACGCGGCGGCGGCGGCGGCCACAAATCTCAGCGCTCTGGCCTCCCAGCATCGGCTACTGGAGCTGTCACGCTTTGGCCTGCGTGGCTACGATCTGGCCCAACATATGCTCTCCCAACAGGGCGCAGTATCCAAGCTGCTGGGTAAGTCTTTTCTCTATTGTTACAGTTTTTGGGGGGTAGTCTGTGGTCTGTAGTCTGTAGGGGTGCAAGTCCGGCCTGACCAATGCAATCAGCGCCAGCGTCTGCATAACGCGGAACCGAACCACGAAGCACACGTGCTCCAAATGCAATTGCCAAATGTGTCCCGCTGAATTAGGAGCCGAAGCGTCCGTAATCGATTTGGACGACTGTGACTCCCCAGACCACGAGTGGGCCACGTATACACGACAAATCGATTGCACCTTACCATGCCCAATTCTGACACCTGGGCAATAGCCAAAGCATGCTCAATAGAGGCCGCCGCAGCCGCCGCACACCTGTTGCCAGTTTTCAATTTTCAGACAACCTTTTTCGCTCTAAATTGCAATTCTGCGCGCTGCCCGCGACAAGCCAAACAAATTCCAAGGGGGCACTCGAGCGGAGGACGTTAGCTGTGCTTTGGATAGATTATATTTGTATGACATAGGCCAATTCGACTGTCAGATTCTAAGTCGGACATCTGTATTGCAATGTCCTTGGAATAGTTTGTTATCGATGATGAAATTCAAAGAATTTTTTTTTAATGCCAGCTACAGCTCTTATTATTACTGTTTTAAGTAAAGCATTTAGTTACCAACTAACCTAACCTTTTCTTATTAAATTAACCTTACATCCATCCCCTAGCTTGGGGGATCATTTAGACAGCTCATCTACCAAGGACTGCCTGGGTACGATCATGACCAAATATTTACAGAAGACACTTAGAAAAGAAGTGTTTCCTTCAAGTTCGAACCCAAAAAAGTAGTTGGTGGTTCGAATCACAGTTCGGAACAACTCTTCTATTGAAAGAAAGCTTTTCAAAGTTAATCTGATTAAAAGATATACCCATGATTTTGTACTACCTTGATTTCTACACGAGTAAATAGGCACATTGCTCAGTTCGCTCAGTGCAACCATTCACGGAGCTATCTTTGAATAATACTCACAAATTATCCGATCTGTGCGCAGTCGGTGGAGCAATAATTCATTCACAGTATTTAAATGAACGTAAAGGTAGGTTGCAGGCGGAGGGTTTTGTCGCTAGTTAATTTAAACTGTGTAAATGTGTAAATAGTTTCCGTTTTTTTTGCAAAACTCTAATTTGCATAAGTGTAGATACATATATTAAAACAAACCTGGGCTACTATGACAATGTATAGTCAATCAATGTATAGTATTCATGCAATTGTCAGCTACACTGAGCGAAATAAAAATTAAATGTGAATTGTATGTTGGTGATCAGTGGGTAAAATTATATTGTACGTATATACATGACAAATGGATACAAATCCATTTTATCAGAAAACTAAAATGATCTCAACACTTGTTAAACTAACGATCTATAAAAAAAGCTATGTTCTACGAGCTAACGAGCTCTAAGCATATAACAAATTCATCCAATAGGTACAATAACTCAAACATTAAATTTCTATGCATTTTTCTTTAAAAAACTCGACAACTATTATCTTTTCTAATCTTTTTAATGAAATCATATAGCTTTGAAACACTCATATAGGTCGCTTTCATAGAAACATGCCAATATTGAGTGAGTTTTTCTCCAAGTGTAGCCCCTGATTTCTAACGCCTAATTCACAAGATAAACAGCGCGCGCCTGTCACTCGCTTCCGACAAATTATCAACGAG
This sequence comes from Drosophila ezoana, assembly GCA_035045725.1. Lineage (NCBI taxonomy): Eukaryota > Metazoa > Arthropoda > Insecta > Diptera > Drosophilidae > Drosophila > Drosophila ezoana. Next base: position 16,326,016 of record JAWNOU010000177.1, on the reverse strand, counting down.
AAGCTGCGTTGAAGCTGGAATCTTTGTTGTTGTTGTTGATCTTTTTGTTGTTGTTGCTGTTGTTGCTGTGCGAGTTGTACAATTGTGTCGTTGCCGAATATTCAAATTAGCGCGCCATTGAATGGCGGAACGCGCCTTCAATTGTCTAGTTAGTCAGTTGGCAGCCGCAGCAGGTAGTTCGCAGCGGCTGTCAACACAATGCGGCCGGCGGGCTTGGAGACTGGTTCCGACGCCCACACGAGCCAGACGGGGTGCCCAGTCGGGAGCAGCGTTTGGTAATGCGAAAATTATGCGAGTTGCCGCAAGGCAGCAGCAGCAGAGGTCAACATTTTGGATATTTACATAAAAAGCCAGAGTAAAGCCTGGTCAATCGCTCATCTTGAATTTGTACATCTTTTCAGGCACACTGCGTCCGCCCGGGCTCATTGGCGGCTCAAAGCCGAAGGTGGCCACGCCGACAGTTGTCTCCAAGATCGAGCAGTACAAACGCGAAAATCCAACGATATTCGCGTGGGAAATACGCGAGAGACTGATTAGCGAAGGTGAGTGCCATTTGCGAACAATGCGAACAACAAACAGATGCCAATTGGCAAGGTAAAGGGACAGGGAACAACGCAGAGCCGAACAGAGCGCGACAGTTGAGCTAATTAAAGAAAGAACTGATGGGAACCCCCCAAAAGCGAAATTGCACAAAGCCATTGACAAGCGCCGGGCAAGTCGAGTCGACCATCAATGAATGGTCCTGTCCGGCGCGGTGCGTCTGGGCGGGCATAGGGTTACGCGTTCCAGCTTTTGAGATGCAGCTACTTGAGCAGCTGACAGCATCAGCTTGATGTGTTTATGGTGCGGTTGTCAGTACTCGTACTCGTAATACGAATTAGCCAGCGAATTGATCCAGGCCAAAGAAGAGCTGCTGCGTTCCTTTCTGTGTATCTCCCAGCTCCTCATTTAATGTTGTAAGAATTGTTTCGGCTCTGTGGGAGATTTATCGATTGGCTAATTTATGAACATCCGCTCCTGGGCTAGTCGATTGATATGTAAATGTGCTCACATTTGTGTCACTCACCGGTGGAAACCCAGTGCCTGGTTGGTTGCCCGGTTGGTTGCCTGGTTGCCTCCAGCGCTGTGGCAGTCAATTGCGCTGTGCGATGAATAGTCCGATTGGCATCGCTCACATGAGACGTTCGGACACACACAAAGACCATGCTCGAGGGGCTGCGATTGTGACTGCGACTGTGGTCGAATGTAGATGCCAATCGCAACTGGTCTGCTCATTACAGTCAATCTAATTTGCGTCAGTCGGCATTTGGGTTCATGAGCAGGTCACGACGCACTGCATCCGGCGCCAGTATCCGTTCGTAATAGTTTGTTTCTTTCCCCCAGGTGTCTGCACGAATGCCACTGCCCCCTCGGTGAGCAGCATCAATCGCATCCTGCGCAACCGCGCCGCTGAACGTGCCGCGGCGGAGTTTGCGCGCGCCGCCAGCTATGGCTATGCTTTACATCCAACGCATCCGCATCCACATCCCTATACGAGTTTTCCCACCTGGCCGGCCACGTTGCCGGGCCACCATCCGCTTTGGGGCGCTGTGCCGCTGCCCGCCAGCAGCGCTTTGCCCGGCAGCAGCAGCTACAACAGCGACGGCAGCTCCAATCCGAATACCAACAACAACAGCACCAGCGCCGGCGGCGGCAGCAGCGCGGGCAGTGGACGCTTATCCCTGCCGGCACTGTCGCCGGAGTCGGGCAGCCGTGACAGTCGTTCGCCGGATGTGGATGCCAACCGCATGATAGGTGAGTAAGCAGTTGTCCATAAATCGGGATCTGATCCTCATCAATGATCTGCTGCAGATATTGAAGGCGAGGGCAGCGATTCGGAGGACAGTGATCAGCCCAAGTTTCGGCGTAATCGCACAACGTTCAGTGTTGAGCAGCTGGATGAGCTGGAGAAGGAATTCGAGAAGTCGCACTATCCCTGCGTGGGCACGCGCGAGAAGCTAGCGGCGCGCACGTCTCTAAGTGAGGCGCGGGTGCAGGTGAGTTGCCCCATGAGTTACCCGTGTACAATGGACTGTGCTCCTAGCCCCTGATTGTTGCCTACTAACCACACGCCGACGCCGACCCTGACACACAGACGCTCGCTTCTTTTTTTTTTATCAACTAACAAATTGTCTCTCCATTGATTGATCAATTAGGTTTGGTTTTCCAACAGACGAGCGAAATGGCGGCGCCATCAACGGGTCAATCAGCTGAAGCAGCGCGACTCTGCCTCGACATCGCCTCAGCCAGCGGCTGCCTTGGGTCCACAACAGGAGCAGAGCACGGCTGCAGCGGCAGTCTCCAGTCTGCAATATGCTACCCGTTCCAGCGTCTACCACACGGCCCTGGCGGGCGAGGGCAACACTTCCATCCCCATCAGCACCAGCACCAGCACCAGCACCAGCATAAGCCCTACGGCCCCAGGCCGCGATCCAGCGACAGCAACAGCGCCGCCGCCTGCCTCACTCACAGCATCAGTTCCATTATTAATGGGCGGTGAGCATAGCGCCTTTCGTGCTGCCCTACCCGCCGCGTCCGCCTCCGCGTCGGCGGCCGCCTTCGCCCTCAACTTTGCCCGGCAATACCTCTGGCGGCATATGGCGGTGCCGCAGAAGGAGCCCCGATCGGAGCTGGATGAGGAGATCAATGTGGATGCGGAGACGGAAACGGAGTCGGAGGCTAATTAAACAGTGCAATCAACATGCTGTATTTCCAGAACTAGATCTAAAACTTCTAATCCAAACTAGAAAATATCTAACAAAAAAAAAAAAACAGAGATAAAAATCATGCAAGTTTATGGATTTGTCAGTTTCCTATCGCTTTAAATCGAGAATTTAGTGCAATTTTTTTAACTTAATTTATTCAGTTTGCATTCTAAACACGTGCTGAGTACAAATAAAGACGGAATCGATATATGTATATATACATATATAAGACAATACATATAACAATTCGACAAATTCTCACGGGTTTCGTATAATTGGTCGGGAATTCAGCAGAGTTGACACCCATCGATGCGGGAGAAGAGCGGCTGCGGGCGCGGGCGCGGGATCGGGATCGGGCGCGGGAGCTCGACGCGCATTCAAAAATAACTCAAGTGGACAAATCTGACAATTTTGTGGCTACCAAGACGAAGAGCCACAGATACAAATACAAACACAGATACAAATACAGAGGCTCAGAGTCAGGCTCAAGTGGCTGCGAATGTGCCAGGTCTTGGCCAGGGCCTGGGCCTGGGCCTGGGCCTGGATGATTAATGTGGCTTTAATTACATGCGCTGAGAAGTCGTCGACGTCAGCGTCCTCGTTGTCGTCGTCAATGTGTATGCTCGGATGGATCACTATAATTATATAGATGGCCGAATTAAATTTTAATTTAACGCCTGTCAAATCAGAAAACCACTTGTATAATCGTTCGCTTAAGCGAGCCACAGCTCTGGCTTGGCAACTGCCTCTGGCTCCGGCTCCAGCTTCAACTCCAGCTCCAGCTCAGGCTTGGGCAAGCCGAAACAGTTATTCATTTCACTTTATTTCATTTACTGTCCGACTGCGTCGATACTGAAAGAATCAATTGAACCCCAGCGCCAGCTTGCTATTATTGATTGTAATGAGCCACCGAAGGCGTCAACTTCACCAGCTCAGCGCGAGTCCGCCGTGAAAGAAATGAAAGAAAACTCTGCAGAGAATGAAAACAATTAAACCCATGAAATTTACATACCTGCGGCTTTTGATGAGTCGCTGAAAAGCATTGTGCTTCCAAGTACACAAAATCCACCTATTCATTTCTGTAAAGGTTCAACTACAAAGGGTGCGACTACAGTGGCTGCTGACATGGCCTAGTTGGAGCCGCAACACCAGTGAAATCTGCGCTACGTATCAGTTAAAAATAGATTGAGATGGAGATGTCCTACAAGATTACATGATAACCTCTAACATCGCAAATTTCTGATGACCTGTCATGCGACTCGTCTAACAGGACACCCTGCAAGACATGTCAACAAAGGTGTCTTCGAGCGTTTCTTTTTAAATAGTTTAGATTCCGTTTCACAATACTTTTTATCTATACAATACATAATATTTCTATGATGGTGGTTCGGTTCACGATTCAAAGCAGTGTCCGGCCTTTAGGACCGTTTTTTTTACATCCCTCAATCCAGATGTTGGTTGATATACTTACAAAATGTTGAACATATAAATTGTTCACTCTACAATTGCCCGTTGTACTGAAAATATTGCAAGCCTAAGTATTTTCATATACAAGATGCGGGCTTAATTGGCGCTTTGGAGCCGAGACTCCCTTATAAGTATTTATTTCGGTTTGTCTTTCGATTAAGTTCGCATTGCAAAACAAATATGAATTCATAACTCGAACCGGTTTGATTATGTTACTAGACCAGGCTGATGACATGTCATCAAGTATGTCAATAGACTAGACACAACCGATGACATGTCACCGAAGTCGTCATGTAAGCTCATGACATGTCAGCGAAGACGTCACCAATGAGCATGTCATCAAGCACAGATTTCCATCTGGAAAGTATCTGTGCATGTGTGTGCGTGTGTGCGTATGTGTTTGAGTGTGTGTTGTTCGGTGTGTTAGCATGGAAAGTAACCCAACTGGGCTGTCGAACATTGGAATGTCTCTGTTAGCAGCATCCCTGCCATAGCTGTGGCTCTTAATTGCCAAAGGCGTTAGTATTAAGTGGTTTTCGTGCTTATTATAAATATCTCTTAATTTTTGCGATCCCCACACTTGGCTGGTGTGTGTGAGTGTGTGTTTATGTGTATGTATGAGTGGCAAAATCTTGAAATGGCAATCACCGACTGTCTCAGTCTTGGTCGCAGTCCCAGTCGCAGTCGCAGTGCCAGTTGCGGAGCCAGCTAACCAGACAAGTGGAGGACGTCGTCGTCGTCGCTCCTGTCGTCGGCTTTGTTGTCATTATGTTGTGTTATTTGGCACGATTTGTTGAACTAAGGAGCTGACGCTGAATCGTCGTCGTCTTCGTCGTTTGCGTCTGCGTTCCACAGACCAGAGGCTGGGGCTGTGCGCGGTTGCATGATGCTGGCGATCGATTGAAAATCGATCAGCAACGATCGGCAAAGGCGGCAATGAAAATGGAAATGGTAGCTGCCTGGGCCTGTCCCTGTGCCTGTCCCTGTCCCTGTGGCTGTCCCTGTGACTTTGCTGTAAGTGTAAATATCAGGCTTGAGTCTGCGGCAGCTTCAAATGCCCCCATCTACGCCCGTATTGGCCATGGGAAGCGGGAGCCAAACTGGCGTCGCTCAGCGCATATAATTGTCGCATGCAACATCGCGGCTATCGCACACATTTATACTTTAGCACGATGCGGAGCGGAGCAGAGAGGAGCACAGAACAGAGGAGCAGCGAGAAGCGACACGGAATTGCCCTGGACAGGTAGACATGAAAGGTAACGCATTGGCTTTGCTTTGCAGCGGCCTATAGAGAATAAGTAATTCACTTAACGCTTTAATATCGCTGATAAATGAGAAGCAATGCCCCCAGGATCCGCACTCCCCAACATCCCCACATCCTCGAGAAACACATTGGCCACTTAATTGGTGCAATTTTCAACGATTTTATTTTATTTGCATGTGTTTTATTTTATTTTTTATTTAGTTTTTTTTCGTTTTCGGAAGATCACACTGCGCCTGCGCAGACTTTGTGGCAGCAGCGTGCGAACTGGACGCACCTCATTTACATACCATTCGTGTTGCTCCACGCTGTGTGTGTGTGTGTGTGTGTGTGTGTGTGTGTGTGTGTGTGTGTGTGTGTGTGCGTGTTCTATAGATGGTTGCATGGAACATAGCGACAGCTGCTGATTAGCAGTGTTCCGGAATGAAGTATGGATTCCAATTTGACCGGATGCCAGACTCGACTCGACTCGATTCGGCTCGACTCAACGCAACATGCGCCGCACATGCTCAGCCAGGCCAGTTAACCAGCCGGGCACAGAGCCCCCATCGGATGTCTATGCGAATTTAATGCAATGCTAAGCCTATAATTTGATCATATCCACACTATAACTCAGAGCTGGGTGCAAAATGCCCAGTGGCGCTGAGGTGGGCACCACCACACACACCAGACTCACAGTGACAGAGCGCGGATAATGGATGCGCAGCAATGCCATTTTTGGCAGCTCGGACAGTGCGCAACGGCTTCTGATAAGACCACCACCAGGCACCACTCCAGCAGCAGTAGTTGTTGAAAGCGTCGAGTGCCCAGCGAGCCCAGGCGAAGAGCTGGCCGAAAGCTGGCCAAGAGCCGGGCTCACTTAGCGGGCATGCGTCATAACTCAGCGACGGACGGTGGTCGGTCGATCGGATTACCCGGCAGGCATTTCAATTCAACACATCCTTTGGTTTGCCTGCCCAATTATACTTGCAGCCGGAGCCACGGCCACGGCCACAGCCACGCCCATCGTGAATCGTTTGCGCCGGGAACGGGGGGGCGTGTGACATTGTGACGCAAATTATAGCAATGCGCTGACTTAAATAAATGCGCGAGTTTCGAAATTGAAAAGAAATTAACGTTGGGCAGTGCAGCCATCGATTGCTTGGGCGCGGCTCCACTTGCTTCCCCACAGATTTCCATCTCTGTGAATTGCAAAAATATTGTGCATAATTATATGCTAATGTTCGCATTGAATTATTGCCCTCTACATGCCATACATACATATGTACATTGGTATGTGCGCATCTTCCCCCACCCCATCTCCTCTCCTCTTTCCTCTCACTTCGGTGTAAGTATCTGTATCTAATGCCGGAGGAAATTGCTGCTCCCGGCGCCATAGCCGCTGGGATTCCAACTCTGGGACCACACGCGGCCCCTTTGTATGGGAATCGCTCATGTAATTCCGATGTCTTGTATTCCACGGACCGACCGACAGTGGGATTGTTGTTGATTACTGTTAGGAGTGTGATAAATCTCTGTTTTTATTAACTTTCGGCATGACGCTGCTGAATTGGTCGGGAGAACATGAATGAAATTAATATGAAAATCAGATCAGCATGATTAGTTATAATTTGTAAGACGCCTCATCGATAACACAACCTTTACGTATACCGAAATTCAACAATAATTAATTAAATTTGTTCGAGTACTCAAGGAAAAGGTATGCAAAAGTTGATCCAGTTTCAAATTGATTTCAACTACAGTATAGATATGTATGTAATTGATTTATTCATATAACCAGAACCATAGAGCCTGTCCGTAAAGAAATCCTTGGATATGGTAACTGGAAATCTGGAAGAGCATTCGTACAAATGAAATGTTAAAACTTCGACGAGAAAACAGAGGCTGAATCCTCATTAATCTTCAAAAAACAAGTAAGAGGTTCTAGTCGGTGGCACCCGACTAGGGGATACCATGAACCCTCTTCTTCCAACACCTTATGCAGATATATATACTATTCTAGAAGCTACATGTCAAGTTTGGTGACTCCAGCTCTTATTATTTACCAAAATTGCTTAAAACACAGGATGTCGATATCGATTTACTTGGAAACGGAGTAAGTTATCGATTATCGGAAACAAACTCGATCTGCGTAGGAACTAGAAGCACCTACATCTAAATTTCATTTCAAGTCTCTAGCTCTTATAGGTTCTGAGATCCTTGTGTTCATACATACGGACAGACGGACAGACGGACGGACGGACGGACAGACGGACATGGAGATGCTTCCTGTTACATACATTTCCATTTTGCACAAAAACATTTTACCCATTATTAATGGGTTCAGGGTATAAAAAAAAAGAGAGAAAAGTGCAATAGCTTGCAACAGCAACTTGCACTAAACAATTTCCTGCAACGCTGCTAGACCTATACCCTTGACTACGAGAGTTGGTGCAAAGCTAGAGATGCATAAAGAAATGATTAATGACAAGTTACTGCAACTTCTGTTAGATATCTATGCGAAACTCGTCATCATTAAGTAAAAGTAGTTTTATTTGCAGTAAGATATAAGAGCGTCTATTTAAATCTCTAAACTGGCATATTTCTCCAATTAGCAAATCGGTAATTAAGCAACGAAAATGTAAACAACAACAGCTGATTGTGCAGAGTTGCAACACTGTGCGAGTGCACAAGCTTTCAAATCTGCAATGCTGTAACAACTAGTGAACACCAGTGCTGCCAATCGCCACTTCAATAAAGCAACTGGATCCCGAAAAAGGTAAATGAGATTTCTGAGCACGAATTGCCCATATATGGGCTCTCAAGTGTTTGATTCTTATTGCAATGTTAAATAACAGCTTAATTGGCTTAAAATTTCTACGGTTTTCGTCTGAAGACCTATGAAAAAACCTTAATTTCTATAGAAAATAGTTAAGCTGGCAGCACTGGTGAGCATCCTAACTGAAGTGCGAACTTGTATTAAGAGCAGTGCGACCGAATGCTTTTTATAGTTGGTATTTTGGTATTAGTTTTGGTCTATTCTAAAATATTTTTTATTTGTAAATTGTTAAGTATTTAACACGTCAACAAAGCTTAATCACTTTTAATTATTTTATATATTAATATTTTAAGCAATATAAATTTAATTATTTCAGCTAAATTGAAGTCAATTTTTAATGGTCCACCCACTGCTGGTATTAAAAAGCAACCGCAATTTGTACATTTCGGCGAAAGCATTGCATTTTTTGAAACGGTCACACTTACTACGAGCATTCCAAGTGGAACTCTGCGTTAAACAGTTTTTTTTTTGGCAATTAACTTTTATGACTGCAGTTAGGGTTGAGGAAACAAATGCACAAATTCATTAAATGTGTTAAATTAAGTGCAACAAATCAGCATTAGCCCCCGTAGTTCCAATTTACATGAATGTCGCATTTTCATAATTCAACGATTGCAACCAACGCCAACGTCAGCAAAAAGTTTGATATCAACTGTGAAGGCAACGCAGTGTGAAAATCAGTTTAAAGACGGTTGTTAATTGTCGCCATGGCTAGCCCCAGAACACGTCGAGTGCTGCAAGAGCTGAAACCTCAGGACGAGAATTCGGTAAGGTTAAGGTATACACACATGTGTGTAAAGATCCACACAAGTCGCATAGAGTAGACATTGAAAAAACTTGGAAAAATACGTGTCCTAACTGTTTGAAAATTGATTCATAGAAATGTTTCGAGTGTGGCACACACAATCCACAGTGGGTCTCCGTTACCTATGGCATTTGGATATGTCTGGAGTGTTCTGGCAAGCACCGCAGCCTGGGCGTTCACCTGTCGTTCGTGCGCTCCGTAACTATGGATAAATGGAAGGACATTGAGCTAGAGAAGATGAAAGTCGGCGGTAATCGCAATGCTCGTGAATTTCTAGAAGATCAGGAGGATTGGAACGAGCGTGCACCCATAACGCAGAGATACAATTCCAAAGCAGCAGCTTTGTATCGGGACAAGATATCAACGCTGGCCCAGGGCAAAAGCTGGAATCAAAAGGACGCCGAATCGCGCTTAAGTAGCAACAATTCGTATGGCTCCAGCAGCTATACTTCCAGCTCCAGTAGCACTACGCAGACCCGCGCTAACGCAACAGGTTATGGTGGCAACAGCACCGCTGGAGGCTATCAAAATGGGGGTGGAGCCTATAACGAGACTGGCGGCTACCAGCAGTTCCAGACACAGGAGTTCAAAGATCAGAAGGAAGAGTTCTTTAGCCGTCGCCAAATGGAGAACGCTACGCGTCCAGAGTATATTCTTTGTGCACTTTTTATATGATTGAAGCGTTGTTAATTTGGCCTCACATTCACAGAAACTTGCCACCGAATCAGGGCGGCAAATATGCCGGATTTGGATTTACACGGGAGCCACCACCGAAAACACAATCTCAGGAGCTCATAGACTCCACGCTGACAACATTGGCATCCGGCTGGAGCCTGTTCTCTTCCAATGCTACCAAGTTGGCAAACACTGCAAAGGAGAAAGCCGTAACTACAGTCAATTTGGCTTCGACCAAGGTGTGTTGATAAAAAATCAGCAGGGCTTTCCTTGTTTCATTGCTGTTATTATTTTGTTGTATAATTTTGTTTGAGTTTTTGTTTGCTTTTTGTTTTGGTTGTAGATTAAAGAAGGCACCTTGCTAGAAACCGTTCAGAGTGGGGTAACAGATGTGGCCTATAAGGTCGGTAAACACAAGCAGAGGCTTATTTTCAGAGAGTTAGAAAAACATGTTGCTGAAATCTCTTTTGTGTCTATTTAAACCCCAAGGTGACGGATATTGGCAAGCGTGGCTGGAGTAATTTGGCAGGCGGCACCAACACTTCGTCCCAGAGCGGCTACAACGATCCCAGTCTCGAGGACAACGGCTATCAACGCTCCCAATCGGTTGGTGGCAACCTGGCCGGCGGTTTGGGCCAGCAGAGCGGCGTTAGCGACAGTGACTGGGGTGGTTGGCAGGAGAATGCTAACAACAAAACACATCTGACCAGCTCCAGCTCATATCAAAATCAACTTAGCAGCAACGCCATCGGCAAAACCAGTGCCGGGCTCACCCAAGACGACGATTGGGCTGGGTTTAATACAACAAGTTATCAGAATGCTGAGACATCGTATCAAAATACACCGTCTGGTGGTCAAAGTGTTCGCCGCAGCATGAAGATGCAGGAGACTTCACAGAAGTTGAGCGAAGGTTTCGACAATCTGGATGTGAAAAATGTGAAACCCAAACCCGCTGCTTCGTCGAGTGGCAAAGCGAGCGCCGAGGATGATGCATGGGATTTGTTAATGAATTAACAACGCAAGTGAAACATTAGCGAAGTGTATTTGTCAGATATTTTGATTTGTTTTGTATTATTTTTGATTGTTGTCATTTTGTTAAAGAAACTTCAATTTATTCGTACGCGCATTTAATGTAATTAACGAATATTATGTTCAAACTTATATTTAACGATTTTCAACAAAGAACGGTTATAATTTCCATTATTATTTTTACAGGTTAGACCAATTTTAAATAGAAATAATACAAAGCGAATTAATATGCAAAATATATATATGAATTCAAACCTAAAAATCACCTTTCTCATCTAATTATCGAACAAATTATCGTGTCAATAATTTGATAAATAATAAAGTTTGTTATACATCTCATATTTTATTTAATGCGAACTAGTTCAATTTATCCGTTCATAAAATTTGAATAGTTGGCAATGCGACCAACAATTCTCTTTCAAACTCTGGCAACCCTAATGTAGTAAAAGGTGCGTGTTTGTGTAATTAATAGGAAATATAAATTAAAAACCGCTTTACAGATGTCATTTGCGAGTAAATTACTGCAGTGCAGCGCGCGGCTTTGGAATGGCGTCAACCCCACACGAGGCTTCCATATGCTAATGCGTCCCACGGCCATAGCCACAACCACACCGGCTCACAGCCCAATTGTTCAACAATTGGTGCCCACAACAAATACAACATCCTTTCTGGTGCCATTCAATTCACTCGTACAACAAGTGGCAGGATTCAAGGTGAAGGGACGTCTTAAGCGCCGCTGTAAGGATTGCTACATTGTGGTGCGTCAGGAGCGCAGTTATGTCATCTGTCCAACGCACCCGCGCCACAAGCAAATGGCAATGAAGAAACGTGACTACAAATCCTGGATCTTGACCCATGCCACACAATCCAAGGAAAGGGGCTTTTAATGAGCATTTGTTCTCCATAAAGAAGAACTTTTACCTATGTAATTAGTCAATTTATTTCCGTTCGCTTGAATTAAAAAGTAACCGTTTAATTGACGCAGTAAGAAATCAATACTTTACATAATACCCAAAACTTGCAAGCTATATTTATATTTGAAAAAGTAGGCGGCTAGAGAATACCTGATAAAGTTTAAAATATAATTTAAGGATTTTCAATTGTTTCTACTACTGGCTGCTTGTGCACTTTCCAACACTGTCGAACAGCTGACGCTTTGTTTATCTATAATTTTTGTCGCCGCAATTGCTTCGCAGCTCAATTAACAAGGGTTCGTGTCGAATTAGCCATTAAAAACACACCTGACGTCAGTAAAAGTTCGTGGCCGTGTCCGGTGCATTACTGATAACGCGAAAAAAAATCGCCAGTATTTGGCCATGACGAGCCATTTTATGAGCGTGCTGCGCCAGGCATTCAAGACCTTCGATCGAGCCAATCTTGCCAGCTTCAATGCCAATCTTCAGCATCTCAAGCAGCTAACTGATGAGCTAACCTATCGGGATCTACACATCAAGGAGGAGCTGTTTCGCGACGATGTCACCAATGTCGCCCGTGCACCCTGCAGCTACATGCACATCTTCGAGGACGAACGCTTTTCCATGAGCTTGTTCATAGTGCGCGGCAACAATTCGATTCCGTTGCACGATCATCCCATGATGTACGGCCTGCTGCGCTGTATCTGGGGCAAATTGCACGTACAGAGCTACTCACAGCAGATTGCCCCAGATGAGCCGCTATTGTATGATATGAATCCGACGCTGGTCAAGGTTACAGCCGAGGAGCCCAGCCTGGTGACAGCCGAGACATCGAGCGCATTGCTGACGCCACTCAAACGTAACTATCACCAGATAACGCATGCCGGAAGCGGCATAGCTGCTTTTTTCGATATACTAAGTCCACCATACGATGCCGATATGCCGATATATGGTCCTCGCCGTTGCCGCTTCTATCGCCCCAAGTCAGATGGTGACCAGCTGCAGCTGCAGTGCATTCCTTCGCCAGTTAGCTATTACTGTGATTGGACACAAACGCCCGATTCTGTGCTGCAGAGCGTCTTTATGTGCGCCACCGAAGCCTACGGTGCCAATGTCACCGATGTACAGTGAAGTATCTATAAAATTTATATGTAACCTTAATTTATTTCCACTCAACATCACATGCAGCATGCCAGGAGCGGCAGCTTCAAACATTTTCTGTGTTATTTAAATAAAATTGCCTCTTTTTTTTAATGTAAGCCTTCAGTGGAGTACTCACTGCTTCAAGATTAACTTAGCTACAAACAAAGTACATCGAGAAATAGCCAAAACTTATTTTAAACAGGTATTTCAATCGTCATCTTCAGCTTGGTAAATGCTTTGATTCCGTCGCTTAAGCTTCTTGAGATTGGGACTACCACAAATAGAAATATTTTCTGTGCTCTCTTCAATTTTTGAATCGTCCACCACATCAATAGGAGGCGCCGGCTCTTCGACCACATCGTCTGGCAGGTCAATGACATTCCTGTCCGGCTCTGCTGCTGCAGTCGGCGCTGGCAGAGACAGATTAAGTTTACGTTTGGGCGGCGTTGCCGCAGGCTCTGGAAACGTGGAGCTCTCGTCTACAGACACTTCCTTTGGACTATGCTTCGGCTTGAGTTCAGCAGAGCTGTCCAGTATGCTGCCAGTTGGTGGAAGATCCCTGCCATTGGCCAGCATGGCCAAACAAAGCGGATCGTCTATGCCCAGAATTGCACAGAACTCATTACACTGCGGATTCAGCTGCGCATTTACCTGCTCAATGTGCATTTGCTTGTAGTTGTGGTCTCCAACGGGATCGAACGCCGGCACAGTGCGACAAAAGTTTCGAGGTACTTCGAGGCTTTCGAACTTGCTGCGTATATGTGACAGCTCCTCGGCGGTGGGCGTAAAATTACAACGCTCCTCAATGCTGCCAGCCTTCTTGCCGGGCAAATAGTAATTGGTATCCTTCACCGAGATTAGATGATTCGTCGTGCGCAATATCGAGAGCCATTCGGCGTCGTATTCCAGCGTTAATTTGCCTTCGGTGCTCCCACTGGTGGGTATGTCCAACACCTGTAAGAAGCGTCGCTTGGGCAGGCATTTGTCTAGTGCCAGGAACTTGGTAACAGGCACTGCTACAGGCTCTTGCTGTAGGCTGCTCCCATCATTGTCCTCATTGTCACCCTCGCTATCGCTGCTGCTGTTGCTTGAATCATCCTCATCCAGCGGTTTGTTAGAGTTTCTATTGTGCGGCACAAGCGCAGCAAATTTGCAATGCAAATGCGCAGCAAACCAATATGTCGGCTGCACAGCTTTCAACAGTTCCTCGAGCGGACGACTGCCCAGCTGTCCACTTTCTATGTCTTCTGCAAAATGTGGCTTAAACCGCAGCAGTTGTGCCTTGTTGCCGTATTCCTGTATTCCCCTGGGCCAGTCGTGCGACATGAATATGTCCACTTTGCCGGAAAGTTGCTTCAGGCGAAACGCCTCCAACTGGCGTACATGGTAAACGCTGCGACATGTTTTCTCCGTGTACGGCGGGAACTCGTGGCGGCCGCGCAAAAAGTCGTGGCCCTTGTAGATGCCGCTAATGCCCGCAATACGGATGCCATTTACTGTGACCACGCCCGCGTATCCAAGGTAGTAAATATTTGGTGCTACCCAACCACCGTAGGGCAGCTCTTGTAAATAGTTGGAAGCTTCGTGATTGCCACCAATAAATATCGTCAGAATAGGCGCTGTGAGCTCACCGCTATAATATCTGTAATGGGTTTGACTTAATTAAGTATTCAACACGTCATAGTTTCAGCCACCCACTTGTAGAATGTGCACATGTCCAGATACTTCCTTGGAACGGCCATTGTTTGCAAATCCGTAACATTTCGCGTCGATTGAAAGTCACCACAGCAGAGAAGCAGATCGACTTTAATATTGCGTTCCTTTTCGATGCCTTGTATGGTGTCGTATATACGCTCCAGTTCGCCGTGGGCACAGCCTTCGATGGCGATTTTCATGTTCGCGCCTTTTTTAGATTAGTTTTCTAAAATATAAACAAATGCGGCATAAACACAACACAAGCCGTGAATGGCAAAAAACGGTATATGTTATCGGTGCACCTCCACAATCTTGTTTGTATGTAAAATCAACATGTGCCATTGCACAACACTGGAACTCTGAGCCAACTTCAAAAGGTTCAAAAGGTGACATAGCCAATACTCTAGAGAAGCCCAAATTTCGTTCAATAAAAGAATCAGTCCAGTTTAATTCAAACGTTAAAAATGTTTTTATTTTTCAAAAATATCGCTTCGTCTATTACGTTATATACGAGTGTGTGTGTGTGTGTGTGTGTGTGTGTGTGAAATGCTCTACATTGAATTCTCATTCTGACCATTTTACGCTGGAGTGTGTATGATCCATGCTTATTTGGGCTCGATCTCATTCCATGAGACGACTTCTAAATAGTTTTTCGTTTTTAGTTACATACAATGTTATACAATAGACTTTCAACTTAAGTTATTATAATTTAGTTGGCATGGAATTGCCAAGATAGAATTTTAAAATATAAATCTACAATAAATATAAAGCGATCACCCCACCCATCGCTGAATCGATGCATGCAACACGTGTATGTGTAAATATGTGTACATAAAATATGTACGAGAATCTAAAGATTGCCTCAACAGCCATCATATCAAGTGCCAGCCACTAGGTTTTTTCTTTTTTTGTTTTCGTAATGGAAAGAATATGAGAAACAATGAAGTCAGTAGAAAAGCGTACTAAGTTGGTGTCCCACTGTCAATTAAGAGCCAAACTTAAACGAGGTGGGCACGGTGGTCTGAGGGAAGGCAAATCCGCCCTGCTTCTCAATCAGTTTCGATTCTTTGGCCGCCTTGCGCTGATCAGCGGTCACGACCACTTCCTGCAGCGCTTTGGCCTGTTCGGGCGTTAGGTTCGAGGTTAGCAGCGAGTACCAGGCCTGATCTTGGGCGGAAAGTGCTAAAATAAATAACAGAAATTAGTAACAACATAAGTTTATAGACATCAGGTTATTTTACCAGTAATAACTTCCTTAAACGTCCAGTATTCGTCGATGGCGCTCTCGTTCTCTTCCTCGTCTATGGGCGTGGTGAAAGTTTCAAGGCCAGTTTCATTTAAATCGCCAACTGATTCCTCTGCTTCATCGTCTGAATCTTCTTCGTCATCCTTGAGCTCGGCTTTCACCTCGAAGCCGGCAACAGCGCCTTTCGTTTTGGTGTAGTCTGCTAGTTTGTCCAAATAGTTTGGCGCCATCTCATCCATTTCATCCTCATCGCTGGACAGAGCCTCTGAGGGAGCAATAGATACGTTAGTACCACTTCAGTTTAGTTCAGTTAGGCTTTCAATTTTATTCTTACCCTCGCAATCATCGCCATCCTCCTCTTCTTCTTCCTCTTCCTCCTCCTGGGCACGCGATTCATAGGCTCGTTTAAGGCCGTCGAACAACAATATCAGCGATGGTACAATCTTGCCCGCCACCTCGCTGAGCACCTGAGGCTTGGCATCGCCCAGCGAGATTAGAGTACATAGACCCAAGACGCACAGCTTGCGATCATGAATGCTAAATAAAGATATTAATTTGTTTACAGTTGTAGGTAGTTAAGAAGCTTAACGTACCCAAGGAAACAGTCCGTATCATGCAGCCATTGTTTGATAAAGTGCGAGCTGATTGGTTCGTTGTTTGGCTGCGACATCTTGTCCAGAATGGACAGCAGCAGTTGTGGATTGTAATACAGCGCCGCAATGACCACCTGAAGGCACATAGTGCGCAGCTCGGACGACTGCACTTCGCGTGTCAAACGCGACAGGGCCAGCTCCACAAACATGTGTATCACCGAATCAATTTGTCCCTTGCATTGCAGTATAATTACCTCCATCAATTTGGCAGCATGACATTCGGGATCCTCACCAGGATTGCTAGTCAGCATCTACACAAAAAAACAAAAAACAAAGAAAATAAGACCGAACACGGCAAGGAACTCTTTAGTCCAGCTTACAGTTTTGCACATGTCCAGGATGGCCAGGAGACGGTTTGGATTGGAAAGGAAGGCCGGCGTATCGACGGTTACATAGTTATGCAGCGCCGGCATAATGTCAATGAAATAATCTACGCCATCCTTTTTGAAAACCTGATAAATGAGCTCTAGCATTTGCCACATTTCGGCTGAAATTGACTTGGACGTTAAATCATAGACAAGCGAGAAGGTTTCCTCATAAAAATCTGTAAAAAAAACGCAAAATAAATTTCCACAATCCTAATTATTTTGATAGTTGTTAACTCACCGGTAATGTTGTGCTGGAATATGTGACCCACTACGTTAATCACAATTGGATGCAAGTTAAGCAGCACGTCCGGATGTTCCTCCATAACGCTGAGCAGTGTTTCTATCGTATTTAGCAGTCCCATAGCCGTAATGGCTTTTTCATCAGATCCCTCCTCCGATTCCAACACTTGACTGAATGTTGTTGCCAAATGCTGACAAATTTCCGTTGCAACCGGCAACAGTTGCTCCGTAAATGTGCACACAATCTTCTGCATGACATTTGTCAAGTCTTCGTTTTCAGTTTCGCGTATGATGGTCAACAGCTCCTTGGTAATCTCTTTGATTTGAGACTCCACATATTGCGGTGCTTCGTCCTGAGATGATAGGAACATTTGAAGGCCAATGGCGGCCTCCACCTTGACGGGCAGCTCTTTATCCGTCAGCAAGGCGTTGGTTGTGAGGCGCATTGTTTCGGCCAGCACATGAGGGTTCTTGATTTGGACATCGCAAAAATAGTGCAAAACCCAACAGGCACGTGCACGCATATGACCGGCCGGATTCTGGAATTCCGGAAACACATAGGTAGTCAGCATGGACTCAACCTGATCGCGATATAACGTCTTCTTCAGCAAGACATCGGCAAGTGTGCCAATCATGTGAAGTGCACCATCCTTTTGCTTGTTATCCGCATTGGGCGAGGTAATTATTTGCATAATGGTAGCCATCGCCTTGGGCAGAATGCCTTTACGTTTCTTACAGACGGAATGCAGTAGCGACTGAGCAGCCGGCACGGGCGTGGCATAATCCTCAAAGATATCTATTGAACGAAGCGATTAGATGACGATTGAATTGAATGTCGTTGAGGGCATACCAAATTTGAGGCGAATGTATTCATAGGGATCGCTCTCCCATAGTTCCTGATCCGAATCGGTAAATGACATGATGGGGAATATGACATCTTGAATAACAGCCACCATGTGCGGTTTGATCAGCTTCCAGGTGTAGGCATGGCTCACACTAAAAGGGAAAATAAAATTTAAAACTTTTGTGGCATGCTTTCACTAACATTAGCTTATTATGCGATGTGTTAGATAAAGGAAACTTACGCAATCTTCAGATAGTTCAACACATCAGTAAGAACACGCGGCGATACATAGACACGATTGCGATATTGGTCCAGGATTTTGAGCAGCACCTCCAAGACGCCAGAACTGAAAGTGGGTAGATACCATTCGGCGAATTTTTGATACTTTTCGCTAACAACACTGCTGGGACTGCCATAGCTGCAATTACATTGATGGATATTAAACAAATATGTCAAAGAGTTATATAAAATAAAACTACATGAACTTACCGCTCAAACATGCGCACCATAATGTGCAGCGCCCATTTCTTGGTTTTCCAATAGGGGAATTCAGTGCGCTCATCGTCATCTAGATGTGAACAATCGGGCACAGCGCGATCGGCAATCTGACGACAAATTTCCATCCACTGCGAGAATATCTCCTTGGTGATGAGATCAAGCGGCAGACTGTACTGCGTTAGTGCATAATAAATCTTGAGTATTTGTTTTTGCAATAGCACCGATTGCTCCGACTGATCGTTGAGCAACGTCATCATGAGCTGATAAATCATTGGCAACAGCAAATTCATTGCTTCATTGAGCGGCGTGCGCTCTTCGAAGCGCTTGTATTCGTAGGTCTTGACCAGCTGATACATAGTGACCAGGGCGCCGTTCCAGCCATTTACATCCGGATTTTGCAAGTAGATGCTAATGTTGTCCACCACCTGGGGCCAACGGCCGGGAAAATCGCTCTTTATGATATGATTAACACAGACAGAGAGCTGAACTCTGTAGAGGGCATCACAATCATGATTAGATTTAATTGAACTGAATACCGAAAATGCGACCGCAGCTTACCTGATCAGCTCTGGAGCATGTACAATGGCATCCACAATGGCGCTGCGTATCATGGCGCGATCTTGCTCGTGGATGGAGAACGGTATGGGCTCACCAGGCTTAGTCTCATGATCCGACCAGCTGCTATTGATCAGATTCTTTAGATAGACAGCGCCTGCCTGTCTCACCGGCTGCTCCAGCGTAGTTTGCATAACGATTTGCAGAATAGTGGGCACAAAACCGATGATTTTGTGTATCTGAGGCAGAGAACGTGAGAGAACATGTGTAAATAGGTTTTCCGTCTGTTGATTTGTTTACACAGCTGCCGCATAACATGGCGTATGAGTAATACGATTCACTGGCATACACAAGGGATAACATTTCGCATGCCAATCCAAAGATTGGCAAAATTATATTGATAAAACAATAGCAAGACATGTAGCACCAGCCACGAAGCTCCTCCCAAATCGTAACACTTAAAATTCTAAGCACAATTCCAATATATACATGCTATATATTTAAATGGCATGCGTTTGCCCATTAAAGAAGCTCTGAACAGTGTGCCGTGGCCGTGGCAGTAATTTGCAATATATGCTGATAAAGTTAATTAACCGATTGAATAAGGAGGGGCATGGAAATTGTTAGAAGCTGACTCAGCCACAAAACAAGAGGCTCTTGGACAGTGGTGCCAGATGAGTGGCTAATTGAAGAAAATGTAATGCTGTGTGTCTCATAAAGAGAACTTAATTGCATTCAATTAATTACAAAGTAATAATGTAAAAATAATTTAGCATAAGCATATTTTCAATTAAGTGGCTTAGTATTGTCATTTTAATAAAAGCAAAAATGATTTTATTTAAATTTACTAAATATTTCAATTCAATTATTTCAAATGAATTCCAAGACACGGTGCAGCACACACACACACACACTCGCATAGACACTTTGCACATGTGTATGTTGATTCGTTCAGTGCATTTGTAAGCGCACCACCCGCGCGTCTCCCATCTACACGTACTTGTTGCCGCACGGCCGATGGGCCAACGGGCCAAATTGTGTGCCACAGCTAAATGTATTGCAAACAAGAAATAGTCGCTGCCTTCTGCTGTTTTTGGCCAATATCAATTTACTATTGACACTAGCACGCCCGCACAGCAGCACACGGACACATATACACGCACACACGCATACAGAGCAGAAAGACAGGGAGGGAGGTTAAAAGCGAACAATTAAAAAAGCACATGGTTTTCTTCATGCTTTGGCGAAGGCGCCACTAGGGTAGAAGAAAGAAGGTCGAGTCATGGCACTTTGCTGGTTAGTCGCTGGTAACTTACTTGTGCTAATTGATCCTCGGCCGCTTTCCTTTGCTCCGGATTTGGATCAATGGTTGCGCGCAACAGTTCCGTCAATTTTTGTGCCTCCATTTTCGTATATGTGGATTGTCCTATTCGCCGGTTTTGCTGTGATTGCTGCACAAACAAAGAAGCGCCCACTAAGCACCCGCAATTCGCTAGCGTTTAGCTTAATTATCGATATAAATGGTGCACTGGCAAGGCCAATTGCAAAATTATACGTTAATAGGAAAAACGTGGAAAAAGGCTGTCACAGCCACACACACAGCGCCGAAATTTGCGAGTCCGCACGAAGCGTGTGATATATTATCGTTGTTGACACTAATAGTTTCGATTGTTTTTGACAGTGTTGTAAAACGCATTCTGCCAATGCAACGCTGTCCATATAGATGTTGTGAATGTGTGTGTGAGTGACAAAGAGCAAAGTTTTTCTAAATGACACATCGTCGCTGGAGGAGGTGTGGTTGAAAATTTATAAAGTTTGGTGTTTATCAGCAAGGCAATCCAGTTGAAAGTGGTGTGAAATTCAAGCTTAAAGTGTAATTTAGCCCGTTAAATAGCAATATTAATCAAATCCTCAGTCAACATGGCAGGCAGGCTACCGGCATGCGTAATCGATGTGGGCACCGGGTAAGTTTCGTGTGTGGTAGTTGTAGCTGCTGTCGTCTGCGGAGGGAGGTGCATTGGCTGTATTGAAGCCTAATGATCCAATGTTTATCTTTGTAGCTACACTAAACTGGGCTATGCTGGCAACAAGGAGCCACAATTTATAATACCCTCGGCTATTGCCATCAAGGAGTCAGCAGGTGTGGGCGACACCAATAAGCGACGCGTCACAAAAGGCATCGAGGATCTGGACTTTTTTATTGGCGACGAGGCGTTCGACGCCACGGGCTACTCCATTAAAGTGAGTTAGCAATATTTTCTTTACCAAGCTTATGTTTAAGTGTTCCTAATCGTATCGGAATTTGTAAAATCGTCGCCATATGAAAACAGCTGATATGAAGTGATATGTGGAACAGAAGTGTAGAGATTTAAGAATTATTGTTGTGTTATTTACTTAAGTGTTGCACTTTTGTGTTTACAGTATCCTGTGCGTCATGGCCTGGTCGAAGACTGGGATCTTATGGAGCGCTTCTTGGAGCAATGCGTGTTCAAGTACTTGCGCGCCGAGCCTGAAGATCATCATTTTCTGCTGACTGAGCCACCACTAAATACGCCAGAGAATCGAGAATATACCGCTGAAATTATGTTTGAAACGTTTAATGTTCCTGGTCTTTATATTGCGGTTCAGGCCGTCCTGGCTTTGGCTGCCAGTTGGGCATCTAGATCTGTGGAAGAGCGCACGCTAACCGGCATTGTAGTTGACAGCGGTGATGGTGTGACGCATGTTATTCCCGTGGTAAGTATGTAACATAATTCGATTGGCGTGCATATCTTATCTCAGTTCTCTACTCCCCCTTACTTTTGAACAGGCGGAAGGTTACGTGATTGGCTCATGCATCAAGCATATACCGATTGCCGGTCGCAACATTACGTCGTTCATTCAAAGTTTATTGCGAGAACGGGAGGTGGGCATACCGCCAGAACAGAGCCTCGAGACTGCCAAAGCGATTAAAGAGAAACACAGCTACATATGCCCAGACATTGCCAAAGAGTTTGCCAAGTACGATGCGGAGCCCAGTAAATGGATACGCAACTTTACGGGCCTCAACACGGTGACGAAACAGCCGTTCAGCGTCGATGTGGGCTACGAACGTTTTCTCGGACCGGAAATCTTCTTCCATCCTGAGTTCTCAAATCCAGATTTCACTATACCGCTATCGGAGATTGTTGACAATGTCATACAAAACTGCCCAATCGACGTACGACGACCTCTCTATAACAATATTGTACTGAGCGGCGGCTCCACCATGTTCAAGGACTTTGGCAGACGCTTGCAACGCGACATTAAGCGATCGGTGGACACTCGTTTGCGTATTAGCGAGAACTTGTCTGAGGGACGCATAAAGGTAGATATGCTGACGACTTAAATCAATGAGTCATAATCTTAAACATGTATCTGTTTCAGCCAAAACCTATTGACGTGCAGGTGATTACGCATCATATGCAGCGTTATGCCGTCTGGTTTGGAGGCAGCATGCTGGCTTCAACAGTAAGTATTGAATATAAGTAAATGGAAAATATTGGAAATAACTTAATTTGCTTCATTGCAGCCGGAGTTCTATCAGGTATGTCACACAAAGGCTGCCTACGAGGAGTACGGACCCAGCATTTGCCGTCATAACCCCGTCTTTGGTACCATGACATAATCATAATCGTTTAAAGTGCGTGGCTGTCTGTCGAGTTCCGCGTTATTATTACTCATTATTTTCGTTTTGATTTCGTTTTCTATATTCAATATGCGATCACGTATTCCACGCTATAGTATTGCTTAGCCGTTAGTAATGATTTTCTATGTGTTAAGCTCTAAAGTTGTCTAAAATGTTTCTATATATCAGCAATACGCGTAAATCATATTTGGCCAAATGTTTATTTCTTGTGTGATTCTGACTTTGAATTTAAGCTAAAAGATCTTTAAACAACAATGTCTGCCAGTTAAACTTTTTATAAGGTGCATTAATTCTACAAGATTATATAATTGTATATGTGTAACTTTTTATATCCTAAACACACATCCAACACACACACACATACTTACATACTTACATACAAAACACACACCAAACGGCTCTCCATTGAATCCCGCTCTTAACACAATTATATATGAAATTGTACTTGTCATAGTAATATTTATAAATTGCAATAACTGCAAACGGTTTATATGTAAAAGAGAAAAAGATGAAATCTAATATTGATGAGAAATCTGTTTGTTATATTGATAAGCGTAACTGAAAAAGGCATTCATTAAATCAATAAAACATTCTTTAAGCTCAAGGTGACATGAACATCTACGTTGATTTCCCTCTTAACCCACCCAAACAGTAAAAATTCTCGTTTATTTGTACTAAAGCGTTGACAAAACATTTTATTAATGGATGAATACACATGTGTATTAGAAATTTGATAATATTGAAATTTTGTGACAGCTGCGTTTAAGCAACAGAAAGCGACAAGTTTTTTAAAAATCCTGACGCGAGAGCCCCGCTCTGGGATGCTGCATACTAAGCGATGCAAATATTAAACTCTTTAGTTTATAGAAATGTGCATTGTTCTCTTTAAGTGGCTGTGAGGGATATAATATATTATAATAATAATAATATTAATTGACTGACTGTTCTAATCCACATAGTCGCTAGATCCTTCTTCCTCGTCGTCGTTGCTGCTGCTCGACTGGGCAACTGCTGTTTCCGGAGAGCGCATGTGCTCGGCAATGCGAAAGTTTTGCAAAAAGTCACGCATGGCGTCCATCATCAAAGTCAGCGATTGCTGAATACCAGCTTCTACAGGAATAAATTAACAAGTATACACAGAGATAATGAGATTATAGTTGCAACCAGATGAACTCTAATTAACATTTAAAAACGAGACAAAACCAAATCAAAAATTTAACCTTCTGCTTCGCCTTGAGCGTTAGGCTGACGCTGCGGAAAGCCTACAATTTCTGGTGCTGCGGCGGCGCCAGCCTCTGCTGCGGCGTCCGGTTGTTGGTGTACGGCCGCAATATTGTTCAGATTGAATGATGGCAACAACGATTGGAAAAACATAGATACAGAGTTGTTGGTATTAGTGGTTGGGCTGCTGCTCGAAGATGATTTTCTGTGAAATCAAGAAGTTAGCAATGAAAATCCTCTAGGATCCAGCCATAGTTATTTTCTTTAACTAACCGCTGGTAGCAATTGACACTGTCAACGGGTGGTAGCGGATCGTATGTCATGATGGCCTGCTTCTCTTTCGAGACGAAAACGGCCAGTGGCACCTTCTCCTTGTAGTCAGATAGTATGACATGTCGTAGAATGGGACGTGGTGGTGTGCCGCCGTAGCGAACTGATCGTTTTTCTTTATAATCATTGATAATTGGATCTTTGCTGTCTATGCGATCCATTACAGCATTCACATTCGTTTCCAGCCAAAAGAGAACATCGTTCTGACGCCACACAACCTTGGCGCGGCACACATACAAGCAAACAAGCTGGTGGAGCGCTGGCGATTGACTGAAACGGAGAAAGAGAGAGTTTATTGATTAGATTGGGCTAACCGAGGTTGATAATATAAATGGTGACTCACTCGCCAGACACATCGGTAAAGAAATACGATGAGGCCAGCACGCGTTTATCCGTCTGCACAGACATCTCATCTAGCAGCGGACGCAGCACGCCGGGAAACATGAGCAACGCATATTGCAGAGCCTCATTGGCACGCTCACATCTGCCGTGCAGCGTGTAGAGCGCCAGCGCATAAGAGTATGCCATATTGGGCAACTGGGCAAGATTGCGTGATGAATTATATAACTCATAGAACTCCACTAGCCAGCCAAATTGCTTGCTGCGTAAGGCGTAATAGTCGATGACAAGTACCATGGCCAAGGGATCAACATCAGGCTGCAGACTCAATACCAGCTTAGAGATCTCAAAAGCTGTCCGGCAACAGGCACGCTCCTCCAAGTACTGAGCGTGCTTAAAGAGCACAACAAAAAAGGCACGATTTTCCTGTCGCCTGTAGTCCAGACGCGAGTTGCCAGACGTCAGGCTGAAGTTGATGTGCAATGAAGATTCCAGCAGCAGCAGTGCTCGCTCGATTAGCTCGGACGCCAGAGCAAAGTCCTCGGTCATCTTGCAAACCTCACTTAGCTGCACCAGGGAGTCGACATGGTATGGACAACGCTTTATAAGTGTGATCAAAAACTCCGAATCAATGCGTTCCAATGCAGACAGAAACATGTGCTGCACACCCTGATAGTACTGGCTGTGCTGGAAGGCGAACCATTGCACATTCTCTTCGTCGTTTATTTGAATTCTCGGACTGGTGGATGTGCCAGGCGTTTCGGGTGTTGGCAGCAACTTCATTGTGATGATGTTTTTGGTCAACGGCGGCCATGAATCCTTGGCAGTTACCATGTAGGTGGATTTAAGTGTAGTCTTTTGGCGACCACGCTTATTTCTAACAGAAAAGTGTCATAAATTATTGCCATAACCAAGCTTAGTAGTTGGGATAGAAACTTACTCAACTTTGACAACCCGCCGGCCAAAAGTGCGTCGCATCTCGTTTTGTTGATTCAAGTGTTTTAGCTCTACCATTAAAAGTTTTTGGCCGCCGCCTGCTGCTGCTGCAGCTGTTGGTGGCGCCGGTGTCTTCTCCAATTGCTTGGGCACAGCATCATAGACTTTGCCCAGAAGTGGATCAACTTTCTCGAAGTATTTGTCTTGGCGCTCGTTGTCTTCGCTACTGATATGATTGCCATGGGACCTGACCTTCTTCTTCCGTTTCTTCTTCTTTTTTTTTGCAGCGGTATTTGCCTGTATTGCCGCCGATGGGTGCTCCGTCTCGTTGTCGTCCTCTTTGAATTCGCTCTCCGAGAGACTCTGTTGATTCAGCTGCAAATCACACATAAATTAAAGTGAAGCCAACGTCGCACATTGAAAACGTATGTATACTAACCAAATCAAATGGATTTAAATGCGATTTTCCCCTGACCGTGTCTAGTTCGTCATTGTCAGTTAAGTGGTCGTTGTCTAATTCATCATCGGGCGGCGGTGCTAGAATGTCTGATCCGCCCTGCATCTTTTTTAGCATTCGTGCGGACATTTTTTTAGTTGTTACTAAGCAAATTTACACATGTGAAAAGTTATTTACAAAAAAAACTACAAATAAATGTCGTTTTCCTGTTCTATTTTATTTGTTTTTGTCACGAAGACTGACGTCCCTGTCAAAATATACAGAATGTTATTAACATAACAGCGGGAATTACGTTTTCTACTGTGAGCGGTCTGTTTGCTCTCGCTTTTAGCATTTTTATTTTCGCCTAGTACCGGTCACACTTGCATTCCGGCTGCTGGACCAGCGGAAGAAACGGAGTTTTTGTATATTTCGTTTTATTTTTGATCTGTGAATATTAAGCCATTTGTTTAGACTGTTATGGTGACTTGATGTTATCAATTATTATTGTTGTTTACTTTGTAAAGTGTTGCTGCCAGTGGTCAGAGTAGCAGAGTCCAAGTGAAGCCCACTTTGGACAAGAAGCTATCACCGATTTTCGCGCCCGCGCCATTTTTTTGTATTTTTATTCATTGTACATCTTTATAATTATGGTGGTCTTAAGCATAGATGACCTTACCAAAGTGTCAGTTGAGCTGGAACCAGACATAATATATCGTGTCGGACGCCGGTTGGGCCTAGAGTTTTTTATAGACGATGAGGTGAGAAGTCTTATTGTTTCCTTCACACTACACAAAAATTGAAGTTCCTTTCTATATTTACTTGGTTCCTCAGTCTATTGAGCTCGCGCATGCTACAATTGTTTTCATAGCCGGCGGAATTGTGCGTGTATCAGCTGCGACTGGCAAAGTTTACGTGAAGGGCCTGGAAACGGGACTGGAAATAAAGAGCATAAGCGAAGCAGATGCCATCAACGGCCTTGTGGATTTGCGCTTTGGTAATGTGGCTGCCAAACTGCAATTTAACGATGGCAAGCACCTGGATAACGGAGCGGTAATTATATCAGTCAAAGAGTATTGCAAATGATTAACCATTTTAATTGCAGGCAAATGACACAAGTGGCTTTGAGGAGGGGGCGAGAGATAAGTCGGCTAATAGAACTTCTGGGAGCCTTCTCATTCCTGAATCAGAGCCGCAGTCTGCAAACAATACGGCAAATATGGAAAGCTTTACAATTCCTGAAACTCAGGCTATTTGCTTTAATCGACCTTCAAGCGGTCACGAGCATTCTAAGGTTTCATTGGGCGATGATTTTTTGATTCCCGAAACCCAAGATGTTATGCTGAATGTTAATAATCCTGTTCTGCTGAATCAAGATCAAGATATTGTCAGTGAGGACGATGGCTCGGAGCTAGGCACTCAAATACGTATTTGCACTCAGGAATTCAACGAGTACAATGAAGATGCCATTGATGATTTTGACTCCTCGCTCTTACTTGGCGAAGGTGGTGCTCTGACAGTGTTTCCGCCTCCCAGGCAGCCAGATGGTAACTAAAATCGTTAGCTTCATCTGAAAACTATTGTTTCAACCTTCTGCCTTTCAGATAACTCAGGCGTGGACTTGGATATGAGTGCCTTGAATTGGTCTGCATCCAATTCAAAATGCACTGCATTAAACAGCACGAAGGCTGTGGATGTGTCTCCGCGTGCCGATATTTGCCTTACACCAGATCTGTCTGTTGCAGGACAAAAATCAGAAGAACTTAATGATGTTCCGTGCACTCCAGATATATTTGATATGTTCGATGTTGAACCAAATGAACGCTTAGGCTCTTGCACGCCTGAATTAAATCTGCCTGCGACGGTTCTCTCTAGCCCAGCGAATGAAGTTGATGACAACCAAAAGCTTTGCGTTGCAAAGCAGCCGGCGGCTACAACTATTGAGACACCAGAGCCCACTCCAGCAGAGCTGCAAGATAACTCGCAAGATTTTATTGAAACGCAGGCATTTCCAGCGCGAAACGCTGGACAACTTTCAAATGCGGATGACAATGACGAGGACTTTATTGAAACGCAAGCATTTCCTATGAGAATAGCAGGGCAACGCCAAACGAATGAATCCTCAGACAATTTACAAGACTTTATTGCCACACAGGCGTTTGTAAGACCTAGGCCATCTATACCAAAACAAAATGAAACGATGAGCACAAGATTGAGTATTACAGCCCAAATTCACAATCATAACGAAGACTTCATTGAAACACAGGTATTCCCCACAAAAACAACACATCCAGTGCCTTCGCCAAAGCCTATGCCGAATGGAACTGAAGACAATTTTGAAGACTTTATTGCCACGCAGGCATTTATTAGACCCCAAACAACTGCGCCAAATAAAGCAGTAGATACAATACTGAATATCACTGCTCAAATTCATAATAATACCGAAGATATGATGGAGACCCAATTGTTTATCCCACCCACCAACAAAACGGATAAAACTGCAGGTAATATGGAAATATTATATGTATATTATAATATTATATCACCTTAATATTGATTTCTGTTCTAGCTAATGAAAGTTCGGCTGTCATTCTTCAAATTCCCGATTCCATAAAAATTGGAGATGAACTTGATAAAGACCTCAGCCAACTGATTGCCCTATCTGCAATGCCGAATTCACCGATAGACGATGAGGAACATAATTTTGATATGCAATCCAACAGTTTAGAGAAAGCTCATGAAAACAAGGTACTTTCACATTTTCTAAGTTTAAGAGCGGGGCCGATTAGGCAGATAAAATCGAATTTTAACACAGATATTATCAGTTAGAAGAATATCAGATCAACATGCTCTGTACCAAGAAATATACTGAAAGGTCCTAAATTTTGCAGATGCATCCATTTAGGGAGCTTCCAAATAAAGTGGACGCCATACAGGAAGGTCAACAAAAATCAATCAAAAATTCTGGCCGCCGACGTTTTTCTCCTCGCCCAGCATCCCCACAAGCGTCAAGTAAGCTTTAATTATATATAAATTATATAGCAAGTTATAGGTACGAAGCTTTCCTTTAGTTAGCAAAAAAGGGCGCCCTCGACGTCTCTCAAAATCGCCCACGCCATCAGGAACAGCAGCGTCCGGGCTTGAAACTCGACCGATAGAAACGAAAACGAGACGAAAGCGATCGTCAGCGTCTAACGAGGAATCCACAGCGCGTGAGTCTCAGAAGTTTTCTTTGTGCTAAGCAATTTATGAACCAATCTGAATCAACAGCTCCGAAAAAAACACGCGGCAAAACATCCCAGCCCACATCTGACGACACGCAAAAAAGTGAGGCTTCTAAGAAAAAGGATTCCATTGAAGGCAGCATGCGGGTTAGATTACGCAAAACTCATGCCAAAACAGAAGACTTATCGGATACGAGTACTGCATCAACTTATCAAAGCGAAGATTCTAACAATGAAATTAAAATTTCAACTGAAACTATCCAACAGCAAAAGAAGAATGATAGTAAAGTTGTAAGCTGCAGCATGGAAAGTAGATTAAGAATACCTAAACAGTCTAAGGACTCCAGTGATGACAAACCAGCTACTAAACAGGAAAGACAACCAGTAAGCCGCAGAACTAGAAGACAATCCCAACTAGTTGATATTAGTGAAGAAAATGGTAATGGAATTCCCAAAAATCAAATACCTGCTGCCAAAATTGACGAAGCACTGTCCACAAGAAAAGAACTACGGCGCTCAGTTAAGGCGCCCACGGAGAAAGACACCAGCTCCACAAATGAAACCAAGCCTGCACCTAGCCTTAGAAGTTTCCGCAGGTCGACCAGCAGAACAGATTGTGAGTCCGTGCGGGTCTTATTTAATGTATTTTACGTTTATTATTTATATTAAATTTTTATTCTTTACAGTGAGTGAGGGATCTAAAGAAGATACTGCTAAAACCAAAAAAAAGGTCAATGGGGTAGTCGGCGTGGCCAGAACTAAGAGCAGTAGCAAAACATCACAACAATGCTTTTGAAAGTGACAATGAAGAGGAGCCAACGACTAGTTCTAATGCCCCAACGCATAGTATGTGTAGAAATTGTATAATTTAAGATTTTATGATATTTAACATAAAACTTTTATATTTCTCAAAAGATGACCGCAAAAATAAGCTGCCTGCTCGGAAATCACTAAAAGGTGCCTGTTGAACTATTGAAACGCTTACAGTTAATCGTAAATTTTTGTATTTTCCAGATATTAACGACTATATAAAGAAGATCAAAATTTCGGGCCGAAAAATCCGCTTGGCACTATCCATGTGCAATTATGCCGAGCTGAACGCTGTATTGGCATCCTTAAAAAGTAATTTCTAATCAATCGCATATGAAGTTTTATTGCTTAATTATGTTCAACTTTATAGATGCTATAGAAGTCACAACGGATCCACTAGATTGTGATTTGCTCATCATGGACAAGGGCGAACGTACATATAAATTTTTGGTTGGCATCGCAGCGAATAAACCCATTTTGTCGACTAAGTGGCTACACGGCATGAAGGAAACACGTTCTATTATCGTACAATCGGATCATATATTCAAGGATGAAAAGTTCGAGGAAACCTTCAAATTTAAACCCTTATCAGTATTTGAACATCCCAGTTTATTGAAGGGACTAGATTTTATGCTCGCTGGTGACATCCAGCCGAATGTCAAGGACATGAAAGGTAATTAACTCTACAGCCAATGCAGTTCATCTAAGAGCTCCGTTTAATTTCACAGCTATCATTGAATGCGCCGGTGGAACGGTACGAACTAAAGCGCCTCCAATTGCCAGCAATGTGCATCTGTACGTGGTTGCCAGCAAGCAGGACAAACACATTTGGCAGCTGCTCAGAAACTACAAGAATGTACAATATATTAAAGCTGAAGGCGTTATGCAAGCCTTGGTACAGCGTAACCTCGAGCTACTGGATGAGCACAAACTCAGCTTGTCACAGATATGTAAATAGTTAAATAGATTGTAAATAGGCTTAAAGATTTTTGTAAAGCAATCAGCTTAGTTATATAAAAAAAAAATTGTGAGATTTGCCTTAGATGTCGATAACAACGAAACCGATGTGCCGGCTGGCCAGGAGCAGCATCAAAATTAGAGTACGCAATCCGAATCTAACAAGGCAGTAATCACCTATTTCCTAATTCTACAGCCTTGATTTTATCTGATATTTTGATGCTGCTTCCATTTGAAAAACCTATGCCAATTAAGTATTTGGATATTATATGCTAATTTGTATTTACTTTTCAACTTTACAATTGTTATTTTAACTATTCTAACTTCTTGCGCTTGGAACCCGTTGGCTTGTCAAATTGCTGCCGCATGCCGCCGGCGCGTTCATTATGAAATTTCATGTTGTTGGAGGTCTCGGCATACCAGGGTGAATCGAACTTTGTGGTATCCTGATCAACTAAATGCGTATACTTGGTGCGACCGCAGCGACCGAAGTTTTTCACCTGCATCACCTTGGGCAGAATAGTCTTGTCAAAGTGATCCTCGAGAGTGGCCTGCGCAAAATCTCGTTTGAGCACATCGTTCTCCTCGTCCAGGTAGAAGGCACCACGATGATAGTATTTCTGCAGGAATTTATATTTGCCTTTGGTGGCCTTATTGGTAACGAGTTTGGGATTCGAGCGCAGCTCCTGCCGTCTCTCCTCTTCGGTGAGATTGCGCATGCGTTCGATTTCAAGTTTTTCACGTTCGGCGCTACAAGTATAAGATAATATAAGATGTTTTATCTATTCATGCTGAATGTTGAGTATATATAACTTACTTGTCGCGCTCCTCGCGATCTCGCTTCATGCGTTTCAGTTCACGTAGTTTCCAGGCCTCGTACTCCACCTCGTCGTTCTCATCGGCTGTACACACATCGTCTAGGGACGCTTCGTTTGTCTCCGGTTTGATCTTCTCCAAGTCCTTTTTAACGCTCTCCTCGACCAAGCGTAATGTGGCGCGCCTTCGCTCCTTGGCCGCTCGTTTGGCCTCGGCTTCCAATTGCTTTTGTTTCTGGGCCTCGCGTTCTTTCTCCTGTATGGTGGCACGATCCCGCTTGCGGACAAACAGCGGCTTCAGACGCGGCTCGTTCTCTTCCTCGCTCTCTGTTTCCTCCTCGTATTCAGAGCTCTCCGACTCTGATGATTCCGACTGCTTCTCGTCTTCTTTTTGCAGCACCTCTTCTTCACGTTGCTGCTGCAACATACGCGACCGCAACTTTAAGCGACGCTTTTCCAATTCTGTGTCACTTAGCTCGGAGTCCGTGTCGGATTCAGAAGCTAGAGTAATTTTGTTGGTGCCGCGTTCAATGCGCCGCTGCTGTTCACTGTTTTCGTCTGGAAGAGGTTCTTCCTCGCTAGCGCTTTCTACCATTTCGGGTTCATGGATATGCCTGTGGCGTTCCCGACGTTCGCGCTCCAAATCTTCCATATCCACGGGGCGTGCACGCAGCCGTCGCAGGCGTGGATCGTCTACCTCAGCTTCATCCTCTTGCTCTGCCTTCTTCTCGTCCCCACTTCCTCGTCGAGACAGCTCGAGTTTGTGGCGCTCCGCTTTGTTTCGCTCCATGCGCTTCCGATTGTCCACGAAATCGTCATCATCACTCTCGTCCGAGCTGGAGTCGGCGCGGGCATAATCAGGTCGCTTGCCAGATATGTAACGCTGCACCTTTACCTTTTGCATGGAAATCTCGCCTAGAGCATGGCAAAGAGATCTGTTATTTAGCAACTTGCACGAGAGTTTTATACTAACTTACCCTTATCATTTAGTATGGGCACTGCACCCGCGGTGCACTGTATGCCCGTTGGGGCGGTGGGAGCACTCATTATGCACACGATTTATCCAAAATAACTTTGTTTTTACTTAAGTTTTTATTATTTTCTGTAAGAAGTACGTTTTGTTTTTGTTAGAGCTGTTACTCTTTCGTCGATACTATCGGTTGACATACAGCGATAGTCATTATCAAAGAAAACCATTTTGAGTTTAACATTTTGTTTACAGACGTACAGACGCCACATTGGCGCGCTCTGTTAAGTTTAAATGTATAAAGTCTTCCGCGTGACTTGGTGTTAGTTACCTGATGATGACTCAGTAGTGCACTTTATATGAAGTCTCCCTCTAATTGAGGTACATTTAATAATTAATGCTATTTATGTAAGACGCCGACCATTTTAGCAATTTCAACGCCCACTCTCATTAATGGAAACAATTAACAATTGACTCTTACACTTTCTTTTTCCAATGTCCAGGGGCGGATAGACACCCAGGCCAAAGGGCAACAAAATATTCTTCAATATATTTAATATGTATAAGTTACTGTTGCTTTTTTGCTAAAGTTGAATATCATTAACGTCTATTTGGGCTAGAGTCACAAGTTAACATTTAAAAAAAGTAAATCCATTCCCATTTTAAATCCTTCTTTCAATTTTGCGTTACCTTTTATTTATTGTTAAAAACATGGCACATGTGGCGTACATGTGCAAAAGTGAAGCTCTTGTGACAATTCCTTAATTTTAATCAAAATTTATTGGCGTGTATGTTTTTATTTTATTCATTTGAACTATGCGACGCCAGTGACAAATGCTTTCAATTCCAATTTCTAATACATTTCAATTCAAATTAAACACTCACAACATTTTGCAAGAATAGCAAACACCATATAAAAATAATCGTAAACAAATAATTTTCTATTAACAAAGAACGCAAGCCCGCTGCCTGATGTAAATCGGTACCAGATCGAACTCGTTATCGTTATCCAAGCATGAGACACCAAATATGCATAACCGGAGACGTAAGCACCCCGCGTGCCAATTGAGCCGACCGTACAGATAAAATCGTATAGACGCTCAAATATTAATTGGCGCACTTTTTTTTGTCTTTGCGACTCATTTGAGTTTTTCAAACATTTCAAACACACCGAGAGGGTGTTATTACTCGAAGCCCCGCAAGTTAGGCTTATTGCTCAATAATTAAACTTATGTTTTTTTCCGTAGAACGCACATT
Organism: Drosophila ezoana; assembly: GCA_035045725.1. NCBI lineage: Eukaryota > Metazoa > Arthropoda > Insecta > Diptera > Drosophilidae > Drosophila > Drosophila ezoana. The sequence continues at coordinate 16,292,102 of JAWNOU010000177.1, read as the reverse complement.
GTTTTCCTTTGTTGGAGAAGGCGTCGCCGATTAGTCTTCGGGTGCGTGTTCAATTAATGTCGAGTGTCTGCTTGGAAGAAGTTGTCGCCAGTATTTTCCGCAAGTCCCTTTGAACACATATGTATGTATCTATAAGGTAGAGTATTAGAGACCCAGTAAAGACATATTTCATCTGGTTTTCGTTTAAATGAACAACAGCCAACGTGTCTGTTGCACTTTTTACACTGATACATCAACGATAAATCGAAAAGATCGTAAAATTGAAATATACCCCCAATAACATTTGTAGTTAAGCACTATGGCATATGGATAGAAAGTTTTGCAAAGAGCAGATCCCGTAGAATATTTTTTATTAACTGCAAAATGTTGGAGAACATTAAAATTACAAAATGTATTGTATTTTATGAATTTCTTGAAGATATCAATTAAGGCATTTGCCCAGGTCTCCTCTGTGTGCCCGTCGCTGTGCTCTCGTTGCCATCGATCTTTATCTCGATCTCGGACTCGATCCGTCGTTATTTGTTGGCCATACTCGCGCTCTCTACGGGCTTTCGTTATGCTCTCTCCTCTGGCCTAAGATGCTGAGCGTCGGAGCTGATACAATCGGCTGCTGGCCATATAAAAACCCCAAACGGTCCCCAGACAGATTCATTCATTTGAAAACTGTCAATAAGTTCGAGCTGCGAGAAAACGAAAGTAACAAACGCCAAACAAAAGTGTATACAAATCAACAAAAAATTAAGCTCAACTTAAATATTCACAATTGGAAAACGAAAACAAATTTCGCTGACCTGAAAATCCTTGTGCTCAAAGTGTGGATAACTTTGTTCTTATACCAATATTTGAAATCTTGTGCGGAACTTAATGAAATATAAAAATAATCGCGGCACAATTTTGCAAATACAATTTAGAACATTTTTACGTTAGTTGTGTGTTAAATTAAAACGACAGCTCAGGCGAACTCAAAGGATTTTTAGCGAAAGGATTAAACAACATTTGTTAAGGTGAGCGATCATTAACGAGATCTATCTAGATTTAAAGGATATATCCCAATTTTATAAGATTTTAATTGTTGTTATGCTACAAAAATTTTTTAAAATGTATGAGCAAAACTTATAGCAAAAAATATTATAAATAATTGTTAAAGATAATATTAAAGTTAAAAAAATTTTTAAATTTATTCAAATTGTTGGCTGAAAAAAATCAATTTTAGTCCTCTACTTAATAGATTTAAACAAATATTCAACAGCTTTGCCGTAACTGTATGCTGTTAGTAATTAAATTAAACTGTCAGTTATAAATTTAACGAGCAATTAAAGCTCAAAAGCTTATAAGCTAATTACGTGAAACACAAAAAAAAAATTGAGTGCGCTTTGCAAGTGGGACAATTGAAAAGATCAGTAAAATGTTAATATTATAATGCACACATTATCCGTAGTTACATATATGGAGAAATATGTAAGTCATGCCGCCAGATGATAGCTACAGAGTTTGTTTTGCAAAACTCGTAAATTTTAGTAAAGTTCTGTGTGCACAGCAGCAAATTTTAAACATGTCAAATGGAATTGCGTACAACTTGTTGTGCTTTTCTTTGTTATATTGTTTATGTTATTATTAAGTAATATTGTTATTATTATTATTAATGGACAGACGGCAGACAACAAGCAAAATGCTGCCCAAAGATACGCGCATATTAATTGACTCTATCGGATCACAAGCTGAGGCCGTGGACGATGTTCACACGAAGACAGCTCGAGGGGCGTCAGGAGACAGATTGCGAGAGAGAGTGAGAGACATACAGAGACAGAGATAGGAAGAGTGAGAGAGAGAGAGAGAGAGGGAGAGGGAGAGAGAGAAACAGAGAGAGAACGCAAATTGCCCTTTGAGCCAATGTTGCCTTACTCTTGGGCCTGCCTCTTGGCTGTAGCGCTTCAACCCAACTCGTATTTCTAGCCAAAACTGGCGAAAACCGGCGTATCCAATGATAACCAGTTAAATTCGGTTAAATCTCATTTACGCGCGTTCATTTGTCACTTGTGCCAATAGGCCAGGAGTTTCTCTTATACTAAAGCTAAGCGGTTCCGTATAGGTTATAGGAATACTTGAAATGAGTCTGCCTACTTATTATTCAGTTCGAGTGTCTTCGGAAATTAATTGCAATTTTTGCATACATTAAGCTTTCGGAAAAACTAGAGGTTAATTCTTTGCCCTCTCACGATAGTTAACTATGCATATCTCCAAAATAGAGACGAGAATTGGAGAGTTCACTTAAATGTATGCCAATATTTCTATGATAATTCCGCAGTTTCATAAATTATTTAGATAAATTTATTTAATAGCTCTACATTTGAATAAAACTATAAATTTGAATGGTCGAATTTCTATACTATAAAATATAATACTAATCATTACAGATATGAGACCGATTTTTATTCTTGTGGAAAATTTGTATATGAATAATTTGTCCTATAGTTGTATTCCGGCATTTTGGCTTAATAACAACATATTTGGCTTACTTCTTAAGTCAAAAACAATATATTTAATATTATCAAGTCACGTCCGAACTTTCCACAGTCAAAACATAAGTCTTAGCACCAGGAAACTGAAAGTTCTTTGTCCCTGAATAAGTTCCGCTTAAGCTAATAATGTCAATGGATATGATATATAAATAATAATTTTGACTCAATAACCAATTAACGGAGACAGTTTTTAATCAAATTGTTGATGTAAGGAAATGATAAATTTGTACTTGAACATAAAGCAGCGGCCATTGGCGACAGAGGCAGGCACGAGTTGAATGTATCTTACAGATACAATTTCAGAACTTAATTGATTAACGACGCCTACAGCCAGCACAGCTTTGTAATTGCCGCCCTGGCGCAATTTCAGCCATATAGCCTTGAACTTATCAACTCTCCATATATGCTATATGAAATCCTAACTATTTTCTTTTAAATTTTATTCCGTTTCAGTTTGTATCTTGTGGTTGTGAGATGTAAATAAGAGGTTGTTGTATAAGCACAACTTGATCAATTGCCTGGCCAAATACATTCAGCTCTCCATCTAGTATACCAACTATTTCACCAAAATGTTCGCCACCATCGCGAAACTGTTGACCCTGTGCGCATTGGCCCATTCTATAAACGCCCACACGCTGAAGCAGCAGCCGCAGCAGCTGCCCATCACACCTGAGCAAAAGTATCTGATTGTGCGTGGAGAGACGCCGGCTGCAGCTGCTGCATCCGAGGAGCATGTGCAGTTCAATGATGCAGCCACATTGCTGCTGTCGGCATTTAGGACGCAACAGCTGGAAGCTGGCCCGGGACTGGAGGAGTGCAGTCAGCCCGGCCATAAGGCCAGCTTTTCGGGCATTGACTATTTCATTCTGCTGTCCATGCTGGTCGTTTCCCTGGGCATTGGCATCTTTTATGGCTTCTTCCAGAAGGGCGGCAGCTCCTCGGATGACTTTCTGCTGGGCTCGGGCATGAGTCTGTTGCCTGTCACCCTCAGCCTGACCACAAGCTTTGTTACAGCCATAGAGCTATTGGGCAATCCTTCCGAGATGTACTTCCAGGGCACGCAGTTTGTGCTGATTGTGATACCCATGCTGCTGGTCATTCCGGTGGCCGTCAAGATATTCTATCCCATTTACTTCAAAATGGAGCTGACCAGCTGTTACGAGTATCTGGGCATACGCTTCGGCAAGGAGATACGCGTTCTGGGCGCCGTGCTCTACGTTGTGCAGGTGAGTTGATATAGTTCAATTGAAGCTGGGATCACTTTAGCTCATCCTTTTGGTTACTTTCAGATGTGCTTTTATACCGCTGTTGCTGTCCTGGCGCCAGCCATTGCCTTGTCCAAGGCAACGGGCCTGGATACCAAAATAGCTGTCGTCCTTATTTATGTGGTCTGCGTCTTCTACTCCTCGATGGGCGGCATCAAGGCTTGCGTTATAGCAGATTCCTTTCAGGTGCGTGGCTGCTTTAAATGTATCTTTAATTTTTATTTATATTGAATTACATTCTATAGGCTGCTGTTCTGGCCGTCTCGCTGGTGCTGATCGTCTTGCTGGGCTGCTTTTATAGCGGCAGTCCTGTTCAGGTCTTTCAGATGGCAGCTGAACGCAATCGCCTGGAGTTCTTTAAGTGAGTATTTAACTGTCCTCTAGACCTGCCGCATTCACAATCTAATCTCGTTTATATTCCTAATAGCTTCGATCCCAGTCCAACCACCCGCCATAGTGTCTGGTCTGTGGTCATTGGCGGCTTCTTTTACTGGACCTCACTGTTTTGCACCAATCAGGCCTCCGTGCAGAAGTGCATGTCCCTCAAGTCATTGAGGCTGGCCAAGATTGCTTTGGGCTTTGCCATCATCGGCCTGGTTGTCGTATTTCTGCTCAACTTTTATACAGGTCTCATGGTCTTCACCCACTATGCCGACTGTGATCCATTGAGCGTGGAGCGCATCACAGCCTCCGATCAGCTTTTGCCATACTATGTGATAAATACCTACGAGCACGTTTATACCGTCGCGGGCATATTTGTTGCTGGCATCTTTGCGGCTAGCTTGGGGTAGGTCTACAATTATATAAAACTAGCAGATATTACCCAGATTTGACATCTTAAAACGTAGCTTCTGTAAAAAACGCAGCTTAATTGCATCTACGGCTTGGGCTGTGTGTTGATCATCAATCAGTCAATCAGTCAATCAGTCAGTCAGTCAGTACTAATTTGCAACTTTACAACACTATTTGCAGCACTGTTGCCTCTGCCTTGAACTCACTTTCGGCTGTTACCTGCGAGGATTTGCTTATCAATGGCATGAACATTAAGATTTCACCCGAAAAGGGCGCTACCTATGCCAAGTGGATGTCATTGGGCTTTGGCGTGGGCTCCTTTGGTCTGGTCTTCATTGTGGAGCATTTGGGTGGCGTGCTGCAGGCGACATTGACGCTCAATGGACTCATCGGAGGCGTCACCTTGGGCCTGTTTGTTTTGGGCATTGGCTGCAAACAGGCAAATTCGAAGGGCGCCTTCTACGGCGGCCTCTTATCACTAGCTCTGGTCATATTTGTGGGCGTGGGGGCGCAATTGAGCAATGTGCAAATACCCACGCTACCCACATCCGTGGAGCACTGCGATTGCCATGTGAATGTGACGGGCATCATTGAAGATTTACTCAGTGAAAGTTTGCTGCCCGCCCCAGAGCAGGGCTTTACGTAAGTTCAGATTATTGACGAATCCCTTGAGAAAAATCGTCCTAATAGTTCTCCATTCACCTTGCTACAGCTCCTGGTCCATTTTTCGCCTGAGTTATATGTGGTTCAGCATGGTTGGCTGTTTGTTAACCGTCTTTCTCGGCTGGCTGATATCGGTTATCATTGATGCACTGCAGCGACGCAGCGTGCTCAAGATTACGGCCAAGGGCATCGACAATCTCGCCATCACTGAGGAGGTCTTCAAGAGCGACAGCCCAGTGCTCTTCACCACAATGAGGCCAGTTGAGCCGACCAGCGGGGAGGGGCATGTAAATCTGGCCATACGCCTGGACGATGAATACAATATCAAATAGATGCCTTCTACGGCAGACGAGAGCATGACCAACATAATATTCCTGGTGCAACCTGTAACCTCCATGTACAAAGCTATCCTAGTTTGTAGTCAATTCGAGACGCAATCCTAACTGTCTAAGCTTAGTCGAATGAGTGATTTCTAGTTTGTAAGCTCACATCTATGGCTATCCATGGACAGTATTTTACCAATTTTAATATTTTACACATGATAAGTGTGAATTTGTCCTAGTACTAATTGAATTAACAACGCTGTTCTTTGCGTTAATAATAAAATGTATTAATTGTATGTTGCATGGAAGCAGTGCAATGATATTGGACGCCACTGTACGCGAGATCACAGTCTTAGCGGTGACACAAACCAGTTGCCGCTGCGAATGTTAATTGCTAAATCTTTGCTGCCAGTGTTGCATAACATGATGCGAATTTATTGCGAGTTTTTGAAAGTTGCGCGAAAAATATAATAATATATAAATTTTTGCGAGTTGATATTTAATCCGCCTCCCTATATAGAGAAAAGTTTGTTGTTTTTATAACCGAATTGCTTTGTTGTGAATTTTTCAAAGACCTTTATTTTGTGTTGGAATTTAAATTCGAAAAAATATGCACACATTAAGTACAATAGTTAATGAATTAATTAATTAGCTTTATAAGTAAGTATAATGATAGTTACGCAAAATGTACAATTAAAAATGCTAAACATATATTTACAATATCCTTTTCCCTTGCAGCATGTCCTGGCGATCACGTTACGCTTATTTCCTCATCACTGTCCGAGTTCGAGTCGTCGTAGTCTTCATAGTACAGCTTCATGAACTCCGCGTTCTGGAAGTGGGCGGCGGATGTGGGCGTGCCACTGGGCGTTGCTTGCTGCTGCTGTTGCTGCTGTTGCTGCTGCTGGTGATGATGATGATGCAGTTGCGCAGCAGCCGCCGCGGCGGCCAGCTCCACCTCGCGCATGGCTGTGAAGTGGGGCGAGTGATGCAGCTGCTGCAGCTGCTCGAAGCGCCGCTGCTTGGCCTCCTGGATGCTGCTCTCCAGCTTGAACTTGAGATCGGCCGCCACCAGTTGCTTTTGCATCTCCGCATTGATCTTCGCCTGAAACTCAGCGGCGCTGCCAATGCCTGGCGGCGAAGAGGCGGCCGAGGAGACCGTCGGCGTTGGTGTGGGTGTGCCCGACTGATCGCCCATCTTGATGCTGGTGAGCAGCGGCGGCGGCGAGCTGATTTGCATTCCAAAGCCGATGCCACCGCCCGTTGGGTGGTTGATGGACGTCGGCGTCGGTGCGCCCTCCACTGGTGAGCTGCTGCTGGCAGATTGCGGTGATTTGGGTGTGACAGCGGCCGCCGCCGCTGCTGCCGCTGCTGCTGCTGCGCCTGGCTCATCCTTGGCAGCAGCTGTTGCTGCCGTCGGCGGTGGCGTGGCGCTGCCGCTGGGCGAGAGCAGCGACGGCGACAGCGGCGTTAGCGGGCGATCGCATTTGGCATCGGACAAATCCGGATTGGGATTGTTCTTGTTGGGCAGCGTCTGGTCGCGTGAGCCGCCATTAGCCAGCAGCTCGCGCTCCTTCGAGTTGCGCCACTTCATGCGGCGATTTTGAAACCAAATTTTTACCTGCAAATGCAAATGAAATGGGTAAATTGAATATGTCCAACTGCGGATGGATGCCTGTCCGCTGCAGCTTGCGCCGCCGGCCACTGACAAGGAGCTGGCCTCAAAAAGTTTTCATGACCACAGGCGCAGATAAATTCATGGTCAAATCCAACTTTTTGGCCAAAATTTTCTGCTCAAAAACTTTCTGTGGCAAAAGGCAATGGCTGCCAGTAAGGACGTAGGGGTGGCTGGCGTGTGTGTGGGCGTGGCTGGGGCTAAAAGTTTGAACTGCAATGCCAACAGCAGACGCTGGCATATCCATAATAAATGCAAATGAGAGACATTTGCTAAGCGGCTACAAATTGATTAGAGGCCGCACAGTGGAACCAAAACTGGTTCTGAAAGGAACTGGTTCGTGCACATAATAAAGAACAATTGTGAATCTCGCTTGGGTTAAAAGAACTTTATATGATAATTTGAAAATAATATTCAAACAAATTTTTAAAGTTTTTAAAAACATTTTTAAAAATTTGAATATATAAACGAAATAATCTGAATTGATTATTCTGAAACCTGAAGAAGAGAAGATAAACATTTATGGCGCACCATTGTGACACTGTGCCCGAAAGTTAGACCAGCAAAAGTGCTGTAAGCGAATGTGTGAGTGTGTGTGTGTGTGTTTGTGTGTGAGCTTGTGTGCGTGCGCTTGTGTTTATGTATTGCTGCATTTGACAGGGACAGTGAGAGACAAGTAGGACGCAAACACTCAAAGCAAATTGCAGCCACCCTGGCAACCCTGGCAGCCCTGGCCGCTGCAAACTTTTGCGACTGTTTTTGAGTTATTATTCAATGGGTGTTTACCTCCGTTGTGTTACAGTTGCTCTGTCTGGGACACAGCAGGACACTCGCACTTTGTAGCAAAGCCCAAGCCAAACAATTTGCAACAATTTATAGGATTGCCGCCCAAAAAAAAAAAAAAAGGACTGCCCGATGCCAACACGTAATTAGTTAAAATATTTGAAAAGCAAATTGATGCGTAAAATTGACTTGTAGTCAACGGCATGGAATAAGACCCAAACCCGCTTCTCGATATAATCGGCAGGCATATAAATAAATAAACAACAGCTACAACAACAACAACAACAACAACGGCGACAACAAGGACAAGAACAGTGCTGGAAAGTGCTGACATGTTGAACAAGCGATTAACCGCAGAGATTTGCCGTGCTGAACGGCCGCTGCCTCAGCCTTGGCCTCGGCCACGTGCCGAGTTTTTCGGTTTTCCTTTGCTTTTTGTCGGCGGGGGGATTTGCTGTTTTACTTACTTCCGGTCATTGAATTTTCCAGCGTCTGTCGCACCCAGCTCCCCGGGCAGACCCCTTCCCCAAACCCGATGCAATTGAAATAATAAGCTCAGGCGGCGATAAGATTAATGATTATGGCCCAGCCCGAATTGTGAGCAGAGACTTCGTCCTGGCCACGACCAGGACGCCGTGCTCGTTCTCGTTCTCGTTCTCGTCCTTTGTCGTCGTCTGTTTTTGATGGAAATTAATTATAAAGCGTGCAATTTAGTATGCGTCTACGACTGGGGCGCCGCAGTGCAAAAAGTCGACTGGAAAATGGACCCGAAACTGGACCCCTGCCCACTGCCCCCCTCTACCCTCCACCCCTGCGCAACTCTAAGCCTCGCCTATGTCCAAGTTTAATGAGCTTGAAATTATGATGTTTGCTTTGGCTTTTAATAGGTTTAATTTCGCTTTGGCATTTAACAAGCCAATGCGTGCACCGAATTAGCGCATATCTAAAATATATTTAGTTATATAAAATGCGTTTCTCTAAACTTAATTTTGTAATATGTAAATTATAGAATTGGGAGCTCTCATACTAAACCAATTAGAGGTAATTCGTATAAACATAAATGAGCTTTTAGCATGTTTACAAATATTGCGCTTGTTGTGCCCAGCATATTGTTAATGTATTACATCAATTGGTTTTTATTGCCGTTTTATATTATAATTTATGCACAACTAAATGACATTGGTTTCTGTCCATTATGGGGCTAATATGCTTGTACATTAGAAATTCTGTGAAAATTGTTATCATCGATTCGCAAATGCGAATTCAGTTTTAATATTATTTGTGGAGGCTTTATAAGAACTAACTACAGGCAGGGTGTTTAGCTGGATCTGATATGAGTAAAGACATATCAGAAGACAATCTATTTGAAGTATACTTCGAATTTGGATGTTGCAGACAGCTCTAAAGACCTATTAAGCTCCGTAATCAAATCAAGCGTTTAAATGATGCCCACCAAGGAGTCGACACATTATCCTGAACCAGTTTCAGCCCCATTGGTAAGTAAGTAACAGATTTTTCTGACACACCGCCTGCATAACGTGCAGAGCATTTGTTTGAAGTTTTTATAAGCCAAGCAAAGCGGAAAACAGTCGGAATGGGCGGCAAACGCAGCTGTGGTGAGGGGTGGGAGGGTGTGGGAAATGGTTGGCTCAGTCAGTTTAGCTACAAATTGCTTTGGCCAGGCGACGGCCTCCCTTTTTGCCGAAAATTGACTTTGGCAATGAGCACAAGCTGTTGTACGTGTGGCTGACTCCGGCTAAAGAGGTGGAGTCGGAGTCGGAGCCGGAGTCTGAGTCGGAGTCGGAGTCTGGGTGCGGCAACACATGTTAACTAATGAGGCAGTTGCTCGCCGTGGGGTGGTTTGTGTCAACCCATTTGTGTGCTGCTCGAGAGGGCCGGCATGTCATTCGATATGCTGCGTAATAGCGTATTAAATAGTCTGCTACTATTTGCCAAAGTCATTTCGAGTCATTTGGTCTACGTTTTGGGTTACCAACAATTTGCTACTCGAGCCACTGCCCAATGTCCTGGCTGCCAGTGGTTATTGTTTTAGGACACGGCGCCGACTTGTTAGCTCCCACTCTCGGTCCCACTCTTGGTCCTTCCAGCATTTATTTAGCAATTTGTCATCAATTTATTTTGTAACCAAAGCTGCAAATGATGGTTTTAAATGTTTCTCAATCGTTTTTGCAACTCGAGAAATGAAATTCGAGTTACGAACACATTTTGCTATATTCAACTGCTCTTTAAGTGCCGTAAAAGTGGCTAAGGCTTGAGGAAAATTGGCAAGTGCACTAAAATGAGAATGATTTTAAAGCTAACTATAGTAAAGTCTTTTGGCTAGCAGGTTTCTTGAGAAGTTGGCTAAGGATAACATGAAATTCAATCTTAAATCATACGCAGATCTTTCTCAAAGCCATTAAGCAGCCAACAAGAGTCATAAAAAACAAGCTAAGCAGACCGAAAAGAACAGCGTCTTGGTCTATCATATATAGAATATATATGTGTGTAATTATGTAAGAATTAACCCTCATGTGTTCACAGATTATTTATCATAAAATTTGATTTAAAGCGTTTGCGGTTCGAGTAAATAAAAAACACGAAAATCAAAACGACAAACAAATGAAAATCGAAAAAAATATAAAAAAAGCAAATGCCGCAAATGTCTGCAGTAAGCCACCCCACACACACACACACACACCGCCCACCCCTTCACACACACACACACACAGGGTATTCCCGGCGCAGACAAATGAAATAAAGATAAAAATATTTATAACGTGAAAATGCCAAAAGTGCCCGACTGAGTACCAAATGCTGAAGCACACAGAGTTTTCACAGTTGATTGCAAGGATTTTCCCGCTGTCTGTATAAATATTTTTTCTTCCTTTCCGTTTTTCATTTGACAGTGCGCTCCCCCATTTTTCGACAAATCACAAACAGACGAATTTGTTTTGGACATGACACTTAAAAAGTTGCTGCCGGCACAACGCTGACACGTGTGTGTGTGTGCGTGTGTGTGCTGTGTGTGTGTGTTTGTTGTGCGGGGGTTGCTAAAGGCCCAACTCGTTTAGCGAGTTATCCTGCGGATATCATCGCGATTCCTTGAGCTTTGCCTTGTGCATTGATTTAAAAATGCAAATCAGTTTATAGAATTTGCCCTCAAGATGTTTTCATTTCCGTTTTCTGTATTTGGCAGCACATTTTGTGGTTTTTGTTGTTGCTGTTTTCTGGTGGCTTGGCGTTTGAAGTGTCATTAATGGCAATTAAATTTATAGCTGGCGGATTATGAGGCTGGTAACTGTCACTTGCAGTCGCGGCTTACTTTAAAGGGGGCACGAGCCCATGACTGCGTAAATTGTGGGAACAAAAAATCTACTCAAAAGCTTAACATCTATAATACCCTACAATTTCAGCTGCTATGAGTTTAATTATCTTATACGCTTCGCAGTGAACGAGACTTGGGCGCAGCCAGAACAATAATTCGCACATAAATCGCGGCTGGTGCTGTGCGCGTTTAAAAGCGCGCGCGCGTTTTTTAAAAAAGAATTTCGAGTGCGTTTGTAAAAATCGCAATAAACGTTGCAATGAACAACACTCGAAATGATGAATCACCTGAGCGGTTGGCATCAATGCAACCGTTTGTCAACCGCAAGGCCCAGGCCGAGGCTGTGGCAACCAATTGCCTGGGCAGCCGGCTGCAGCCGGCTAGGCGGAGTGCAACGTGGCCCCATATTTATGGCGGTGAGTGTACACAATAGAGGGCAGCGTGCAGCAAATGAACAACAACAATTGAACAACAAAAAGTGCAGCACGACAAAGGACATTGCGAAGCTCTTAAATCATGTTGCATACAGCTAGGCGCCAGGACACGCGCTGCAATGCAATCCCCCACACACACACACACACATATATGTATATATATATACACTCAACCTCCTGTGAGTGTCACTTGAGTGTGAATATCCGCACTCGTTCATCACCCAAAACCCACACTTATGTACACACACTCACACACACACACACACAGTCAACCACAAGCCGGGCCCGACCCCCGCTTAGCTGTTAATGGAGCCGGTGTCGCCATCGCCGCCGGCTGGACAACACTTTGTCCTTTGTCCAGCCAGTGGGACCACTGGCTCGTAGCTCGTAGCTTGGACCCAGGACCAACTGCTGCGATTTGACTGTGAGTTTTTCTGACATTTTTGCACATTTTTTAAACGTTTCTCCTTTGCTGCCTTGCCTTTGTTTTTGACGCCATCCCGTCGACATTTTCATTTTCCCATTTGACAAAGTGCAATTGATGAATGCTTTGATGCTCTCTCTCTCTCTCTCTTTCTCTATGCTCTATGCACATCGACAGAGAGAAAGAGAGAGGGGGAAATCTATGTGCTGCAGCTTTGTAGATTTTTTGACTTCAAAGATTAATGGACTAAGGACTGTGCAATAATCATAAAATAATTGTAAGTCCGAGAGCTATACACATGACAGAGGCGAGGCACAAAAGAAAATGTATAGAAAATGGATTTTCATGTACGTAAGTTGCTGAAATATATATATTAAATTTATCCTAAAAATATGCGGGCCACATCTGTTAGGATTGATCTATATGAAGTTTGACCAGACATTAAATCTCGTTTAATAACTTTTTGTCAACAAATCTTGCCATAACCTTAAATGACCCAGTCTCATAACATTTCTTATTACCTCAACAGCATTTTTACGTAAGAGTTCAGTTAACAGCACATTTCTAACTGTTTCTATAATGTTGTAACTATTTCCATGTTAATTTATTGAGAAAACACAAGCTGAACTCTACTCAATCTAGTTAACCAGCCCGTATAATAACACATATTCCGACACCTCAGCTATATTTAACTATTTAATTACTCGGTTAGCCTTTAAGTCGAGAGCAACAACAACTTGGGTCATGCATATATGGCACCTTTGCATTCTGACGTCATCTGGCCGGCATTATAAGATCATTAAGGTGTATATGATCGATCGGCACAGGGAGGCAGTGGCCTGTGAAAAGGGGGCGTGACCACGCTGCTGATGATGAATTCATGTCCCGCTTCTCGCCTGACAAATGCAACTGGACACGCTTATTGCGTAATTATGAAATTTTTATGAATTATATGCAGTTCGGCAATGTAACGACAATAACAATAACACAAAAAAAAAAGCTGCACTAATTTGGCATGAGATTGTCAGCATCATCATTGCCGACGGCTGTTGCCGTTTACCCCCGCTTCTCGCTTCCCGCTTCTCGCTTCTCGCTTCCCGCTCACCGACGGCTGCTGACAACTCGCAGTTGGCCCATTGATTGAGTTGTGATCGATTACATTGTGACAAGGCCAAATTGGTCATGCCAAATTTTCAGCAGCAGCAGCAGCAGCCATGTGAAAATCTCACTGGCGAAAATGTGTTCCAGTTGCATTTCCTCTCTTCCGTTTTTTAGGCATATTAAAAAATTAAAAAAAAAACGACACGCATGAAATCAGTACTGAGTTAATGTTGTCTACATATATGTGTATACATATGTACATTTACTTGATAGCACACCTCGTTAGATGTTTTGAGCATTTGTATTTGAATCCCAAACTAATGAATGTCTTAGAAGAAGGTCTTAGTAGATAATTGAATAGATTATATTGAATAATTATAACAATTAGGGCTGAGGGCCTCAACAACATTTGCATTGGGTTCGGTTCACGGAAAAGTGGAAATCCGGGCTAGACCCCTTCCAGTTTCTAACTATGTAGTTTGCAGCATTGGAATTCATTTTAAGTTTTCTTGTGTATATATAATATATATAGTATATTTAATGTAAACATTATATATATATGTAGAATATATTTTAAACGCGTGTAAGTTATTTCCATGTCAATTCTCCAAACTGACGGTAAAAGTCTTTTTTGACTTCCAATTCATTTTTTGAAAGAAGAGTATTCAATCTTTCTTATCCGAAAGATACTTAACAACGGCAATTTTTACTTAACTCACTTTCAACTTTTACGATTATAAAGAATACAAAAGAGGAGAAAAATTTAATTATGCCCGGTTGGCACAATCAATAAAAGCCCCTCCCCCTCCCCCTACCACCCCTCGCAGCCAGGCCTGGCCTCGCCTGGCAAGCCGAAATGAATTTCTTATGGCTCGTTATAATTTCATTATATGTATTTTGATGGCAACAACAAGCGACCTCTCTATATACATACGGCCAAGACAAGCGACTGCGCATTTAAAGGAAGCACGCCCAGACCCCCCATTTACCCCCCCACCCAACCCTCCACACCCTTCGCAACCCTCCTCTGTTCTGACCTGTTATACTTGCACTGGCTTCCATTTTGCTCTGCGCAGCCATTGCTGAGAGCTTTCACGATTTCTGGGATTTTAAGGGCGGAGTTTTATTTATCCCCGCTTTATGGCTTTTATTTTATACGCCGTCGCATTTGTTGTTGTTTTTATTATTATTATTATTGTTGTTGTTGTTGCTGTTGTTTTTTAAAGCTGATTTGAAAAGTTTTAGAAATTGTTTATGCGCGGTTAAAAATAAATTTTATAATAGCATATTTTAAGTTTATTATGAGCTCGTCCGCGAGTTTATTGATCTTTTTTTGGCGCTTGTTTATGATTTAAGGATTGGTTACATCAAATTGGCACGGTTTATGGGAAAAAGTTTTGAGCAACAGAAATTTTGTTAAGTGCACTTTAAAGTGGTTGCCGGAAAATAGTTAAAAAGGCAATGTCTTTAAAGTAAGAGAGAGGAATTGGAGAGGGACATGATATAATAAAATAGATTATTTTACTGAAGCTCTAATTCTGCGCTGATAGATTTAAATAGCAAGAACTTGAACTTGAAATAGCAAGAAATAGCAAGAACTTGAAAAAGCAAGAACTTGAACTCACCTGAGAGTCTTTTAAGCCCAATCTCTCGGCCAGTTTCTTGCGATCTGGCTTGCTGATATATTTCTGCTGCTGGAAGCGCTTCTCCAGACCCTTGCGCTGTGAATCTGCATGTGAAAAAGAGCAACAGTTATAAGGGCGACCTACAAGCCACAAGGAACACAAGCCCCCTTCCGCCTTGTGGCCCACTCTACGAACCTGAGAAGACGGCACGCCGCATCATGCCTCTGCGTGGCTTGCCACGTGTCGAATGCGCCCAGGGGAAGCCCTGACCCGGCGGCAGGGGAAACACTTGGGCACCAACTGCAATTAAACATATTGGGGAAATGCATTAGACGTGTGGCGGGGTTGGAGCTCTTGTTAATGAGCGCCACGGGGGGTGCCGAATTGTTTGGCAGAGTAATTACGAGGCATTAGACTGTGGCCGGACCACTCGCACCACTTACCACTCATGTAGGGATTCCGGCAGTGCGCCAGCAGCGAATGCAAATGCGGATGGTTCAGTGTGTGGGGCAGAAAGGGTGTCGGCCTGCTGGGCATGGGCTTGGCAATCACCGGATGCATGGGCGCAGGCGGTGGTGTCGGATGTGCCGTCGGTGCTCCTCCTGTTGCCTGTCCACTCAACAGTTGTTGCTGTTGCTGTTGTTGCAGCTTTTCTTGCGTTAATCTTCGATTGCTGTTGTCCTCGTTGGTGTCGTTGCCGCTCCCAGTGCCGATTTCATGCGGTCGCCCGTCCAGGACAATGTTGTTGCCGTTGTTATTGGAATTGCTGTTGCTGTTGCTGTGATTGTTGTCGCTATCACTAATTGTGCTGCCAGGTGACGACGAGGATGCGGCCGTCGTTGCTGTGGTTTGCGGTTGACAACTATTGCCGTGGTGATGCTGCTGCTGCTGCTGCTGATGCGTTAGAAATGCGGGATGCGGAAAGTGGGCATGGGCATGATGATGCAGCGGGTGTGACAAGGCCAGTGGCGCCTGCCCCACCAATGCCTGATGGTGTTGCTGATGGTGTTGCTGATGGTGATGATGCGTTGGCGCCAGCGACTGTTGCTGCTGTTGTTGTTGCTGTTGTTGCTGCTGCTGCTGCGCGTGATGATGATGCTGGTGATATTGATGTGTGTGATGTTGCATAAAGTTCTGCTGTAGATAAGGCCATATATGCTGCGGTTGCATAAACTCTGTGAAAGAGAAACAATTGTGAAAACAGGTTAAAACGTTATGAACAGTACGCTTATTAAAAATGGTGTCCTTTAACTGCACTTGTATGCATTTATTGTAAAGGGGTTTTCATTATTAAATTATGATTTTAAGCTTCAACATTTAAAGAGATTTAAATATAATAGGATTTTTTACAAAGCTGTCAATAATCGCTGCCTAGCTATCTCTATAAAACTTTTCAAGGCTTAAACTGTTTGGGAATTATAAGTGAATGCTTTGCAGGGTACCTTACGAGTGTGCAAGTTGAGGATATTACTATATTTTTATAAGATCTGTTCTTTATTTGAAAAAGTTTATTCAATTCATATTTGAACTTTGGTTAATTTTTCGCCTGCTATTATAAGTATAGTATTTATTTCTAAGTTATAAGCATATCTCCAAAATGGCACAGGCTACTTGGCTACTCTTGTTGTTGTTTACTCAAAGTATGCAATTTGTTCTTACAAACTATCAACTTCGAGCTGTTTATATTATGTGTAGGTAAAAGGTTTTGCCTAAGAAGTTTTTTTTTAAATATGTATAGAACAGAGGAACAGAGATCGTACGGCCAGAAACTTGGATATCAAAGAGAAAACACAAATTATTGAAACTCTATATAATCGAAGTATCTGTTTAAATAAATTTCCACTCAGGAAGTCTTTGTAGCCAGTACATGCTATAACTATCCCCATGCCTATAATAACAATTACATATTCCCACAACTAATAGCAGCAAATAGTCCCATTTAAAGATCTGATAAAATTATGGTCTAAACTAACAACAACTTCAGAGTTTTTGGCCTTAAGCCTATCAACGTGCAATTCGAAACAAACCCCACGCATACTCGCGCACATTATCAGCCCCAAATATTCTGTCAAGAAATCAACCCTTTGAGTGTGTGTGTGTGTGTTTGAGTGTGTGAATGTCTTGACTCTGGCTCCACAGCAGATGCTGCTTTGAAGTGTCAAACTGGCATAATTAAACAGCTCGCAGCTTCACATTTTCCCCCATTGTCTTCCGTGTCGCTGCCAACACATGGAAAACTTTGAACACACGAACACAAACAAACAAGCACACACACGCACACACACACACCTTGAGTGCAGACACCGCCAACGCCTCCAGTTTGCGATTTGAGTTCATGTGGAAACCAAACAAAAGTTTTGCGCGTTTGATTCTGTAGAGCTGGGTCGGAATGGAGGCGCCTGGGGAAAGATTTTGGCGCTTTGTGGCCGCATTTCAATTTCTAATTAAATACCTAAAAGCAGCAGACGCCATTCACACACACAAACACACACACACACACACACACAGCTACAACAGGCGCTGCAGGATATGATTTTAATTCGATTAGAGCGACTGAAACAATTAACGTATTAACGCCTCTTTAGTTCGCTTTGTGTGTGTGTGTGTGTGTGAGTAAGTGAATGTATGTGTGAGAATGTGTGTGTGTGCTAAATGTTTGTGTGTGCGTGTTTTATTTGTTGCTGTGCGCCTAGTTGAAATCTTGTGGCGAGAAGTTTTTAGTATGCGACGACCATTTGCATTGAATGTGTGTGTGTGTGTGTGTGTTTGTTTATGTATGTGTTAGCCACATGTGTGCCTAATGAGCGCACAAATTAAGTTATAATTGTTCGCATTGTTTGTTTGTGCTTTTCGGCGGTTTTTCGGCCAGTTTTGCATCTGTGGCAAAGCCAAATGTCGCTGGCAAAAAGTTTTCCCCAATTGGTTTATTGCGCAAAAAGTTAATTTGTGGCTATGCTAAAAGTAATTTCAGTGTGATAACATTTATTCGCCATTAGTTCTAGGGCAATTAATTGTGTTATGAGAGCATACAAATTGCGGAAAGCCTAATAGAAAGGAAAATTGTGAATACTTGGACGGGTAACAAATTCGAGGAGTTGTTATACTTATTTGATATGAGTTTGCATTGCTGTAGATCTATTGGAAGCTAGCTTAAATTAAGTCTGTCTTGATAGGCAATACTTAAAATATGCTACCAACGTTTGTTCAAAGTCAAGTTAGGCTCAAGGACTGTTGTTAAAGATGTATTAAATGTAAGAACACCAAAGACAACAATAAATGAAATTATGTGTGTCTTGAATGGCTTTTTACATTTAACAATAGAGTCAGTATCCAGATCATAAGCCGGCTAAAGACTAAGACTAAAGATTCAATTCAAGGGTAACATTAGTTTTACTAAGCTCAAACCTTACCATTAGTAGTATTTTTTTTAGTATTTTTCCTATATTTGAATTTATTTGATGTACCCCTGAACAAGCCACAAACATTGGTTGGAAATGTTTGCCACGCTTCTGTCATAAAATCCACGCGAAAATACCCAAAAAATGATCGGATAAAATCACATAAAATAAAAAAGTAATAAAATACAATAAAAAGCGAAACAGCCCACTCATTAATAATGAAAGACACACCGAAAATCCCACAAGCCTAAACGCTTAAACTGGCAACAAAGCGGAGGCCAGAGCCAAAGAATTTGCCAATTCACATGCTAAAAAACTGGATGAAATGCGGCGCAGTTACATTGACTGATAGACAATTAGTCACGCCTACTTTTTGGTGAGGCAACAAAACCCAACTGAACCCTCGTGCTGGTAAGCAGCACGCGCAGCCGCAAAAGGACGCGCTAGGATATTGGCGAGAGAACGGAACTCGGAACACGGAACTGGTTTATGCGCATTTGGTTCTGGTGGCGGCTGCCGACGGATTTGCCGAGGCTCAGATACAATAATTTAAACATGATTAGGTCTGGTTGTGTTTTTACAGCCGTGCAAGGCCGCCTCAAGGGCTTAAGGAGCACAATAAAATAGATAGACAGAAAGAACAAAAACTGATCCGAAATTGAGGCGACCCTTGGAGAGGAAGTTTTCTCCTGCTTTTTTTTATAGTTCTGCCAAAATTGTTATTCTTTTGGCTTTTCATATTGCAATTGTATTTCGATTTTTGTAGTTCTTTGTTGTTGTTTGGCATTAGCCACGGCAAATTAATTGCCGAGCCGCGTTTATTGCGTTGCCCCGCGGTGTGTGTATGCCCCCCTTACCGTTTCGAACGCGCACTCCTTCGCGTGTGTCGCCCAGGATGGCGGATACGCTGAACTTGAGTATGGGCTTGCTGTTGTTATCCTTGAGGATGGTGGTGGTGCCGCTGTTGGAGCTGTTGTTGGCCTCCTTGGGCTCTACTTTGGGCAATTTGATTGCCTCACGTTGTGTCTGCAGCTCCAGCTCGTCGTCCATCAGCTCTTCGTCGTCCAAGTGCGGCGCCTCAACGCTGTCGATGTCAGCGACAATCTCATCCTCGTCGTCTTCGTCCTCGTCATCGTCCATTTCCATTTCCTCGATGCTGTCAACACTTTCCGCACGAATCTCGCGAATCTCACGGCACTTATCACATTTATAGCCACGTTTGGCACAGTTGCACTTGCACTCCTCCGGCGCTGGCTCGCCCTGGCCACGGCTCAGGAGCATCTCGCTGAGGCTCGACTTTAGCTGGCTCTCACTGTAGCTCTGGGCGCGCTGTGCATGCAGTAGGCTGTCCACGAGAAACGCCGTCGACATCACGTGCCGTTTTGCTCAAAACGGACAATATCTACTCTCAAAATATATATATAGTGTCTATATATGCTTGGCCAGTGCTGTGCGCGCCGCGTAACCGTCGACTGCTCGATTCGTACTGACTGACAGCACAAACCTCTGTCTGGCTCCGGCTGCTGCTCCTGCCTGGCGTGGCTGCTTCGCCACAATTTAGGGGTTGCTCTACGGTGGTTGGTCTGTTTCTCCTGCCCAGTCGCTGCTCGTGGCGCGCTGTTCGCTTCTCGCTTCTCGCTGCTCGTTTATGTGGCACGTGACGGCCTCCTTATGTACATGCATGCCTATATCCACTCTTGGCTCTCTTTGTATGTGCTTTTGTGTCCTGTGGCGCCTTGGCCCGGCTCGCCGACTGCCTGACTGGCTCTTCTGTTCCCTTATTGTTGTACGCTTTTTATTTGATTTTATTTGTGTGAAAACAATAAAAATTTAATTTTCTTGTTTTGTTGCCTGCCTTGAACTGCTCTTGTGTTTTTTTTTATGTCTTGCCTCCATTTTGTTGCTGCTGTCCTGGCTCTGCTCTCTTCGGTTGATCCTTTGCCATACGCCGGCAACCTGAGCACACTGTGCGCACAGTGGGCTGGGTATGAGCTAAATGCTGTTGCATCTAAATTTATATATTTATAATTTTTCACACTGACTTACACACTAAATAAATATAAGGTAGCTCGAGTAGTTGAATATATGCAAATATTTTTGAGCTATAAATAAGATTTTAAATGTATAAAAAAAAAGTTGAGAAAAAGGGAGAAGAGATAACCTTAAATGCAACTATAATTGTTAACATTTGCCCGTAGTACTGAAAATATTGCATTTCGTACATATTTTCATATACAAGATACGGGCTACATTATTTCTTTACCCAACATTAGCATCTATCCATTATGGTTAAATAAATGCGATGATTGGGACCAAAGTTATTCATACTTTTAACCAGGGACTCTCCTTGAAGATTTCTATTTTGAAAATACGTTTGAACTATACCTATAAAGAAGAATATAAATATAGAGGAAAATATAGCCTTATGGCTCCTTAAAGTTCCCTAATAATCCTTTGTATACTGAGAAAACTTATTTTTGTTATATGCTATTCCATAGTTGAGATTACTTACCCATTGTTTCTCTGAGGAATAATTTAACTTTTAGTTTTCCAATTAATTCAAAGTCATACAAATAAACGCTATTCGAGCTGATGTTATTTACTAAATTGTTAATATAAGCCGCAGCTAGAGCCCGTGTAAGTTAGCCGCATGAAATATGCTGATTCACTTGGCCAAAACAACTTGGCCAGAAGTTGTCCATGTCCGCACGCAATTTGTTGCAGCAGGGACAACGTTTGGGAAACAAGCGCCAGGAGTCAGTAGATTAACTTTTATTATGACCGCAAATTAGTTGTCCTCGGCGCGTTGATGACGACAATCGACAATGATGACTTATTTACTAAACGGGGAGAGGCGACAACAACAACAACAACAAGAACTACGGCTTTGCAGGGTTATACGGCAAGTACATAGAGCAGAGTTGGCCAAGTGACAGGATTCCTGCGCTGCGTCTGCTGGGTTTATATAAGCTTGGATACTGGCTTTGCTTGTCCTTTTGACTTTTATGTGTGCGCCACTCTATTGTACAATACATGCACAAGCCTAGTACTCACACACACTCACACACACACACACTCATACGCACACAGAGAGACATAGAGAAAAGCAACCCTTGTTGTGGCTTTGCTGAGCAGCAAACGAAAAGTGCAAGTGGTCGTCCTTGTGCCCCTGCTATGCTTTGTGGGCGTGGCCTCACTCGAATTGGAAACTCATCATCAACAGCGAGGAGCACTCTCAGCGCCAACAATAAGAATAAGGCTAACAAAGCAGCGACATATATGTAAGTACTATAGGTATGTGTGTGTGCGTGTGTGTGTTTGTGTATTATCCTGGCATTGTTTTGCCAGCCTTTTTGCGCTGCCATTTGTGGGTTTTTGCTTTCAAAAGGATTACTCCGCATCCTGCCGCTGCCAGCGAGTACATAAAACATGCTCATATAAGCGTATAAATATGTGATAATAATGATTAAAAGTTCTCATCATGCCAAGCCATCATCATTTATGCAAAGGATTTCCACCATGTGCCCCGTATGTGTCTCTGTGTGTCTCTCTCCGTGTGTGCGTAAGTGTGTGTGCGTGTAATTCTGTGTGTGTCCTTACATTTTTATTTGGCACCAAAGCTATGCGACGGCTTCTGCTTGACTATGTGGGTGGCTATCGTTTTGTGGAGCTGCGAGATTGCGCTTAAGCAGATGATTTCAATTTTCCACAATTTGGTGCTTTGCCAGTTGTCACTGCGAATGCTGAGCTCCATTTGTGTGTGAGTGTGTGTGTGAATCTCTTTGTTGCCTGCCATAATATAAGGACAATTATTTGATAAGTGGGTTGAATGTGCAGCAATTGCTCCTGTCGCGCTCCTTGACAACTGAAAGGGGTCACAATTCAGATTCCGTTTGGCGTGCTGGGCTTCATGGGGTTCACTGAACCCCAAACCACGGTCGGGCAAGTGTTAAAGACAAAGTTTTAATTGTTTTATTCGGCGCCTATTCGAGTTTATGTGTGTTTCGTTGGCTACCAAAGTGCTTGCTGAATTGGAAATATGCAAATTATTTCGGGTTTGTGCTCCATTTAAATATTGTTTGTGCGCCTTTGTGTAGGCAATTTCGTGGCAGGACTTTGTAGCCATTTTAAATAGTGTGGGTCGTCAGACTATATGGACTTTAAAAGGCTTTCATTAACAGTAGGTTTTATATATTGTGCAGCATTCCGGCTGCCCAAGTCAATAACTAGCATTTTAGTTCGGTTCTTAGGTCAGGTTTTCTAGAGATATTGCCCTTCTATGCGATTCTCGTGAATTTAAGGAAGATCTACAAATAGCTTTTTATTCCCTCGCAAAGCTCGCAAAGCCTTGTCAATACCAAAAAATATATCTCTTGGATCTAAATCAAACTTGCAATTCATCCCATTAATGTATTTATAAAAAGTTTGCCCAGAGCTTTTCATCTTTTTCCAGGTAAGCAACATCGATGGCATTTCCATCTTTCAAACCGTCTCAAAGACTTTGTCAACTCGCAGATTATCAAAGGGCGGCGGGTGAGAAGAAGCCACTACAGCTACAGGCAACAGGGATTGGATGAAGATGCCAATGGAATGGAATTGACAGCCGCATCATTATATGGATATCATTATATCGTGTACTCGTATCGCATCGTGTGTATCGGCATGGGAACGACTACAATGGATGCCGATTGCACGCAGAGTCACAAAAAAAAAAGAGCGAAAAAGAAGGTTAAATGTCACAAGATGCTGCACGCGGGTGTCGCAGACAGGCTGGCAGCAGGATCTGGGCGGGGAGTAGGGAGGAGGAGAAGGAGCACATATATGTTTCGCTGTGGGCGTGGATGGGCAATATAATAAAGAGCAAACATTTATACACGACACTCGATGTGTACGATATATAGAAAAGCAGAACACGGAGCAGCACAGTTCATGAGCCACGAGGACGACCGCCGCCAAGTCAACTGTCGATATCAGCTGCTGCACGCCCGCCAATCCTCCCCGCGCTAACCTGCCCCTGCCCGCCCCCCCCCCTGGCTTGCCATGAAATGAATGCGAATTCTGTTTGCTATCGATTTTCAGCATAACGTTTATTATTTTTATTATATGGCAAATACGTAGGGTGGCTGGCAAATTATGGGCTTTTCATAACGTTAACAGTCGCATAAATACGCTCTTTGTGTCAACCAAGTAGAAAAAATGCGATAAAAGATTATAAACTGTGTGTGTTGGTTGGCCGGATTCACTGGATTCACTCGATTCTTTTGGCTTTGGCTATGGCTATGGCTCTGGCACAGGCTGCCGGGCAGTGTGTGTCTGGATGAGGGCGGGGCGGTGCTACTCGGCTTGGCGGCGACATCTGTTTCCGACATCTTTTAATAAAATTTTCATCTTTATTACGAAACGATTGTTTTATGTGCCCCGGCAGCAGCTCACAGAGCGCAGCTCACTACTTAAACTGGACGTGTCCTGCCACGCTGGCAGGAAGTCCTTCTGCGGCTCGCGCGCTCCAAGCTGCAGCTCCCAGAGCTCCCTCTGTCCAAACGGAAGTAATTAGAATGAAGCGATTTTTAGTTGCAAGCGGCGCAAAAGTTTTCTTTCTTTCTTTCTTTTTGCATTTGCATTTTCATAAAAGTTTGCTGTTAACTGCGGCAAGTTCATGACTTCACTCCATGAAAATTTAATTTGATTTCAATTCTTTTTTCGATTACACTTTTATTTTTTGTCTACATGTATATGTGTTAAACTTGTCAAAAGTGGACTGTAAACAGCCGCTTGTATATGGAAATAATTGCGCATTTAATTGCTTAATTTATGAATATTACACAATGCAATTCGTATTTTTATTTATGGCCCGTGTGTGGTGTGTGTGTGGTGTGTGTGGTTTCGGCTGTGGTTTCCGAAGTGGTCTCGTATAATATTTAAAGTGTTGTCAATATGTTTACGTGCCCGGCTGAGTGGCATGAGCAATAATTGCGATTTATCAGACTTCAAATAATGAAATGCTTCTGCAATATTACTTGAATATTCGAAAAGCGATTATGAATAGTCGCTTTCAATATGTCCAACATATAAAGGCTCCAGGACCTTTCAACTCTTTTAAATTGCAGCAAAGTGCTTTAAATAATCAAATTTTAAAAACAAAGCAAGGTATCTCGTATAACTTTTATATGAAGCTAAATGCTGTATTAAATTGTAAAGAACTTGATGAACATTTGAAAAAATATATATATATACATTTTTTTTTTGGTACTGCACCTGACCTATGAATAAACATATAAAGGGTACTCTTTGGAATATTTATTTTTTTGGGTTTCAATTTTTTCTTTTTTTTTGTAATGCAGCTACGCAGATTTTTGCATTGATGTTCGCATGAAGGCGCCGAATAAACCAAGCGGAAAATTTGCCTGCCGCTATTCATATTTTTTTATTTTTTTTTGAGCTTGACCAACAAAAGGGTGGGAGGTAGGTAGAGTATCACATAAATAAACAAGGCAGCTTTAATGAAAACACAAGAGAAAAAGTTTATTGCATAATTTTTAATAATAATACCAAAAAAATAATACAAATATCGTGCGGTTCCCGTAGTTGTTAATAATTAATATTTTGATTGCATACAAATTGCATAATTAGTCAAAGCTAAATGACAGGCCGAAGGAATTCCAAAATTGAAAGGGATGCGCACATTAAAGGGCAAGGAGGAAGGGACTAGGCAGGGGGGGAAGTGGGTAGGTTAAGGCGAGCAGACGAATGTGTTGTTGTGATTAATAAAATTACACGAAATCACAGCAACAGCAGCGGCAGCAACAACAACGGCAACATACAGCAAAATTTGACAGCTCGAAACAATAACAAAAATCTAACAACAACAACAACATACACGACACGGCTAAGGGTTGCTGCTGCTACCTTTTGAATGCTCCGGCAATTTGGGCGTTAAATAAAAAGGCGCATCACTTGACGCCGCGGCTGCTAAATGTGGCAGGAACAAGGCGCAGGCAGAGGCAGCGACAGCAGCAACAGCGACAAAGGACACAAGGATCCGGGTTGAGTCAAGTCTGGCTAGACAGACACTGTTGCCGTGGCGCTTGTTGTTGCAGCCTTTAAGGCGTAAGTTGCCACAAGATGTTGCAAGCGACGCGCCGGCAACGTGTGAACAATTTGGGCAAAAGAAGACATTGCTCGCTACTTGACATGCCGGCAAAACGGGACAGGGGCAGGGGCAGGACTTTAATTAATTTTTATGTTTGCCATCGTTCGTTGTTGCCGCTTTGTGTGTCGCCTGAGTTATGTGACTCGCTGTGGGCATTGGCCGCATTGTGAAGTGCTGTGCCACAACTCCAAGACTTATTCCCAGTTCTACTTGGTCAGGCGTAAGTAAGTTGACAATTTATGTTGTGTTTTATAATGTCACACATGAGCATAGCTGTGTGTAGTGGTAAGTAATTAGTCAAAAGTTAATGTTATTTATGGCAATTTAAGAAGAATGGGTTGTGCAAGGTACAGTGAAGCATCTGATGGTATGTTGCTTAAGTTGAAAGAAGATGCAGATGAAAGCCATTGACATTACTTTCAAGACTTACCAAAATATGTTGCTAGCATGTAAAGAGTTACACAGTTGCCTCGGTAAGTCTTAAATTCGCCTTTTAATCATAGTGTGATTTATTTTCTAATCTAGATGGCATCCAAGAACTCAGAGTTCGGTTCACAAACCAAGTTTTTCCCATATATTAAACCAGCTTCTGGTTCTAGACTTGATTTGAGACAAGTTAAAAGAAAACAATTTCATTTGTTTAATTTACATATTTCTTATTACAAAAGTAAGTTAATTAAGTTAGCTCAACATAGTCAGATTCAATTGTTTGAGTTTGAGTTATGGTTGAACACATTATATAGGATCCATAATCGATTGCATTCTCTCTCAAGATGAGAGCGCACATCGAAGTTTATTAATGGAATATTCTTTGCATGCAAGTGAAAGGCCTGCCTTCTTACTATAAAAGCTGGACTCCAATATGAGGGATATTCGATAACCAAAGGCCTGATTGATCGCCTTTCCACATTCAGTCCGGCAAATAAGATCTCATAACTAGTTGTCGCAGCTAATGGGTGTGTGGAGTGCCAGATGACGCACCCGCACCACACCCCCAAGAAGAGGCATCAATGTAACGCTTAGTTAGGCAACAGATTGCGCTGAAATATATTGTATGCAAAGATTGAAGCCAGGACAAAGGACAGTCATAATGGAAACAGAACTGATTTAGGGGATGCCCTTCGTTTAGATGCGCCACGAAATTAGCGAAAGGGTGGCTCAATGTGTCATGTGTGCGCTAGTTTATTAGATATATAGAGCAATAGAGCTGCATTCCAAATGCGATTAGCTGTAGCAATAGAAATGGGAATGAAAATAAAATTCGTTTTGGTCACGTGTTGGGTGCTGTTTAAATGTGCTCAGAAGAAGAAATAGAACAGGAAATATGAAATGAATATTCATAGAATGAAGGCAAAAGCAATTTTCAAATTTGACGCAAATCAAACACGAGAATTTGAAAAAGGAAATTTCAAAGGATTTAAGCTAGCTTTTAATTAACTAACTGCCACAACATTGGAGTGAAAGCCTGCGGCCTGAGGCGCAGCATTTTTAATTAATCCCGTAAATGAAAAGTTGATCGCGCCCATTTTACATCGGATGTCCAGTGGCTGCATTTCTGATGGACACTTGGCGTCTGTTTCTGAACGGTAGCCACATCCTAGCAGCTGCTCCTCCTGCATCCTCCAGCATCCTCCAGCATCCTCCTGCATCCTTCTGCTGCATCAGCTACAAAGCGCATCGGGCATTTGCCTTTTTGCAGCACAATTTAATTTGATTTTGCATTATTTTTGCTGTTCTATTTGCATAGATGCTCATATTTGCATTTTTATAAAATTATTGTTTACATTTGTTTGTTTATTTTGATTTGATTGACAGGCGAGGGCTCGGGCAAGAAAAGGGTTGAATTTACATAATTAATTAGTTGGGAGTCGGAAATCAATTATTATTTACTTGGGATATGTCTCTAATACGTCTGATCGGCATCAAATGAACTGACAACATTTCAAATCCAGCAGCAATGTAAAATTATCCCTAAACGTTTATTTTGAGAACCAATTAAAACATTCAACTCAATATCAAATAATTGCCCGTACGCCGCTTATCGTAACGATACTCTACACATAACTGAGCATATCTGTGTGTGCACACATAAATACGTAGCTACATATATGTACGAATATCAGCAGGTCAGTCGCATAGTTCAATTAAAGCATATTAAATATGATACAGTTCAGGAGCGCAGCGCGGGTTTTGGGCGCCTCGATTGGGTGGGCAAAATGTCAGAACCATTTATTGGCAATATTTTTCCATTAAGTCAAGTTGCAGATAGAAACAAATTGTTGCATTAAATCTTGTTCTTAACCGCACTCCGCTCCTGTTCAATTCACTTAAGCTGAATGTCTTGTGGCAAAGAAATCTGAATTTGAACTGGAGCGCTCTGTGCAACAGTCGAAAATGGAAAGTCGTGAGATCATGTCAAGCAAAAATGTCATCCCGTGGCGATATTAAACGCGGCTCGCATTCAAAATGCAAATGAATTGAAAAATAAGAAACTTAATAAACAATTAGGGTGTAGCACGTGAGCAAAAAACCGCAAACACTATTGTCCAATAATTAAATACCAATTGAAGCATAATTAAGTGACGGACATGTGGGAGGCGCCGACAGAGTTAATTATATTAAGCGCAGGAACAGACGATGGGTGAGTCCCCAAGTGAGTGTGAATGTGTTGAAGTGGCAACGAGTGCAAAAAGTGCAATAAATAAAACGAGTTTGTTAACGCGCACTTGGCCACCATTTTATGACCCACATTGCTGCTGCAAAGGGCAACAGCTTGTTTGTGTAGTTTTATAAGCATTTCTTATAATTGTTGACATGGGCATGGTTTTAATAGTGTAAGCCCCCTGTTTAACGGAATCTATAGTAAGTTGTTGAAGCTAATAAAATGGTTAAATAGGGTATCACAAGGTAATATCAAACCAGTTGATACTTCTTCCATCCTTGTCTTGAATATATTAAAATGACCCGATAATAAAAACAGTTTAGTAAGTGTAGGGTATCTATGGGCCCAATTACCTTAGCAGCAGTTACTTTTTTTTATTTTATTTATTTATTTATTTATTTATTTAAGGTCGACAAAACGAGTGTCTTCCTCATTATTCCGTAGATTATACATACAATAGATAATAGAATTATATGCTAAAAGCCTAGTTAGATAACATAGTTCTCTAAATAGCATCACCGACCGATGGAGGTGTTTTAGTTGCCAGTCCGGCCAGCTGTGCCCCTTTTCACAGCTAAATTTGTCAGTGACGCTATTAGAGCCTACATCTAATCAGAAGGGTGTAAGTAGGAAAAAAGTGTTCTTAAGTAAAATTAAAAATAATCTTAGTTTGCTATATTAATTAATAAAATACAATAAATAGGAAAAAAGAAAGTAAGGAGAGTAATGTTAATAAAGTAAAGAAATGGAGGCAAGATATATAGAGTGTTAAGTAGATGGGACAGAGAGAAAAGTAATGGGAAATCACCGACCCGGTGGGGGAAATTTATAGCCTGTCCGGCAAGCTATGCCCCTGCTCATAGCTGGGAATGGTCAGTGACTTCCCGAAGGTATCCTGAAAGCAACGATTTTATTACGGGGAGAGAAAGTTCGGTAGAGAAAACGTGATGCAAACTATTATAATTTTTACATAGCACGCGAAAAGGATTGTGCATAGCGTAGTCTGTTGTGCACGTAGACAGGAATAAGGGGCGGTAATTTCTGGTTGGTCTAGACGGAACAGAGAATTGAAGACGCCCTAGCAGAAAAGGAGAATCTATATCGCCAATAATCAACTTATGTAGAAGGACAACACCGAGAATTGTCCTACGGTTGGTTAACGACGGAAGGTTAAGAAGAAGCAGCCTGCTGGAGTAGGATGGCAACCGAAGATTAGGGTCCCAATTTAAACCTCGTAAGGCAAAAAGCAGAAATTGCTTCTGAACAGATTCAATACGATCCTGGCTATTGTTATACTGCGGAGACCAGATGCAAGAGCAGTATTCAAGGATAGGGCGAACAAGAGAGATGTACAGAAGTTTCGTTATAAAAGGATCGTTAAACTCTTTAGACCATCGTTTAATGAATCCAAGTACACCTTTTGCCTCATTAACGATGGTATCTATGTGAAGATTGAAACAGAGCTTAGAATCAAATAGAACGCCTAGATCCTTAACTGTTAGTATACGTTGTAAAGGGGTATTGTCGATTGTATAACTGACAAGATAAGGTGTAGTACGATTAAAGGTCATAAACATACACTTTGAACAATTCAGATGCAATTGATTGGCCGAACACCAAAGTTGCATAGCGTTCAAATCGTCTTGTAGACGAGAATGATGTAGGGGATTAGTGTATGATAGAATAAGTTTCACATCGTCCGCATACATGAGTACACGGGCATGTGATATAACAGAGGGGAGATCATTTATAAAAAGAGTAAAGAGTAAAGGTCCAAGATGACTACCTTGAGGAACACCAGAAGTAACGTGAACTTGTTTAGAGGTAGTCAGCCTCAGCATTACTCTTTGGGTCCTACCTTTTAAATAAGAATTAATCCAAAGCAAAAGAGACGGAGGGAAACCTATTCGGTCAAGTTTAAAAAGTAAAATGTCATGGTGCACAGAGTCAAACGCTTTACTGAAGTCAGTATAAATGACATCAGTTTGCATTTTCGAAAGAAAAGCATCGTTTACCAAGGAAGTAAACTCAAGCAGATTGGTCGTAGTTGACCGATTCTTTACGAATCCATGTTGAACAGGGGAAACAACTGATTTGCAGAAATGCTGCAAATTCGAAGTGATTATTTTTTCAAATAATTTAGGAATAGCGGACAGTTTTGCAATGCCCCTGTAATTTTGTATATCAGACTTTCCACCTTTCTTGTGGAGAGGAATGATATAAGATTCTTTCCAAAGAGATGGAAAGACACAAGATTCAAGAGATAGATTAAAAAGCTTTTGCAATGGGTAAAGAAGGGAAGAACTACACTCCTTGAGTAGACAACTAGGAATATTATCAGGCCCAGGAGAGTAAGAAGATTTTAAAGAGTTTATAGCGAAAAGGAGAGAGGAGTGTGAAATAATAGGAGGAGGTATAGAACTAGAGGAAGAAATAGTATAAGGGTAAGAATTATTATTAGGACAGACTGAGGAGTAAGTTGATTGGAAAAAATTAGCAAAGAGGTTAGCAGAATCAGAGTCATTACAAGCTTTATCCATCCCGAAAGAAAAAGAAGTTGGCAAACTTGAAGATTTACGCTTCATGTTTACAAAATTATAAAACTGTCTCGGATTTTGGGCAAATTGCCTTTTACAACGAGTTAGATAATTCTCATAGCATTGAGAATTCAAAAGAAAGAAGTTCGACTTGGCTATGGAATATTTAGCCAAGTCTGTACACGAACCAGACTTTTTAAACTTTTTAAAATATTTAGATTTTAAGTTTTTAATATGTGACAATCTGGGAGTAAACCAGGGTGGTTTTGAAGAAGTAGTCGAAGGAATTGACTTGGGAATACTCATATCTAAGAGGGAGTTAAGGGTGCTATAAAAAAAGTAATAGCAGTATTTATATCAACCGAGTCATATAAGACAGACCAATCGGTTGCATAAATAAGCTGATTCAGCAATGAATAATTTCCTTTGCGAAAGCAGCGGCGGGGCTTATTGGCTGATGAGCACGAAATGAGACGATTACAATTTAACATTGTAATCTCTAAAGTAGGATGATATACATCCTCAGGAAGAGATAAAGGAGGGGACCTAGACACATTAGAAATAAGGTAGTCGTTAACAAATACAAGGTCAAGTGTTCTATTCAGATGATTAGAAATTGAATTGATTTGAAACAACGAAAGATCAAGCATGCAGTCTATAAAATCATGCTGTGCTGAGGGCACTAGATAATTTTCAGCAGTGAATAATGACCAAGAGATGTTCGGCAAATTAAAATCACCCAACACCATAAATAGGTCATTATCACGCACGTGTGAAGAAACTTCTTTAATACAAGTAATATGTTTCATATAAACTTGAATATCAGAAGAAGGAGGGACATAAGAGCATGTAATATAGATATTCCGTGTAGGAAAAGACACCTTAACTGAGATAATCTCAGCGTCAGTAGGCGTACTAAAACAGAAAAGTTCTGACTGGAGAGTGGCTTTAATGGCAATTAACACCCCACCACCTCGAGTCAGCCGATCATTTCTATGCAAAATAAAACTATTTGAAAATACCTCAGAATCGGATATGGTTGAATTTAACCATGTTTCTGAAAAAGCTATTATATCCGAGTCGAAGGAAGTACTGGCCATGAAAAGATTTTTAAGCTTTGAGATAAGACCTCTGACATTCTGATAATGAATACAGATTTGGTCAGAAGATGAAGTTAGTTTTTTGGGGCAGAAATGGTACCCTGTATTGAAGGGACTGGAAGGGTGACAGGCTGGTTACGCTTTTTTGGCTTGAACTCGTGAACAATCATGTGTGGAGGCCAAAATTTGGGATCACAAATGATTGGGAACATATCATGTGAAACATTTATTTTGAATGATGATATTTCACGAGGGGTGGAGAAATTAAATTTGGTTATTGACACGCTAGCAGAAGATTTGCTAGCAATATAGGCTGCCAATGACTCAGAAGTGGTGTCCGATGAAAGTCGAGACACAAAAACTTGCCTACGAGGGGCAACAACTGTTAAAGTAGGTACTGATGGGGCTGCAGGTAATACAGGAGTTGGAGGAGCTAAAGAGGCACCATGATTGTGTTTAACAATCTGGGCAAGATTACGCGTAGGTCTACCTTTGCGGCCAGGAGCTGACGGGGCTGAGGCAGTTTGGATAATTGGGACAGTATCAGGTACGGGCTCTACTGAAACTACTATAGGGGATGAAATGGGGGTATTTGGGCAATCGCTTGGAGAAGGCGATAAAGACAACATTGGAGATAAATCCAAGTTGCTAGGTAGGGACAAGAAAGGAGTAGGTGTCTGAACAGACGTAGAGGGCAATTGCGAAAGTTGAGGCTCCAACCGGCGATTGGTTGGAGACTCGAATTTATAATTTGCAAGCAACTCAAAACTCGAGTCAAAATTACTCGACAGCTGCTTAGCCAAGGAATCTTCTAACTGTAAGGTTAATCTTACAGTTTTGTTAGTGTAGGGTATCTACTGGCGCATCTACCTCAGCAACAGTTATGCCATGGAATCTTCTTTTTGCAAGGTTGATCTTACCTTTTTCTTACCTTATCTTGGATATGTCAAAACGAACCGATAAGAAAAACAATTTGCTAATTACAGGGTATCCACTGGCGCATCCGCCTCAGCAGCAGTTATGACAGGAATCTTGTTATTGTAAAGTACCCCTTTAAAATTAGCATTGTCTACGTCAGCTGTATAATGCATTTTTCTTACTTTTAATGGTTCCAGGCTGACCATGAGTATATGATAATTATTTAATTAGTTATTCCAGGGCAAAGCAAATACAACTACTGGAAAATTTTTGTTGCGAAGAAAAGGTAAACAAGGCATTAGGAAAATCGAACAGTTTAATTAGATATCCGATTCTTTCTGTAAATCGTTTGTTTATAATAAGGCGGTAAAACCCGTTTTGGATGTTGTGATTTATATGATTTTTGTGGAATTGTTGTTCTGTTCAAAAAGGGTTCTATCATTATAATTAAGTTGATTAATGTGCGCTATTTGTTATTGAACTATTATTTTAATGTGTTTTGTCTGTCAAATTCTTATAATGTCAGCCCAAAGGTATGCCACATTTTATAACAACAGCTGATTAACATAATAGCGCTTGGTCAAAGTGTAGGGGAACATAAGTTAACAGCTCTGTTAAAGACTCGATTAAAATTAACGCGGGGATAAAAACCATCGAAAGGGTAGAGTAAGAAGAGGTTAAGTAAACAAAAACTATATATATATATAAATTCATTTCTAAGAATATTTATTTGTTGTTAGTTGGTTTTGATAAATTTAAATGTGTAAACAAATGCGGCTATCTGTTGTGCGAGCTAGCTTCAAAAGGGTGCGGCCAGAATGTCAAAAGTAGAAACAACAGCTTCAAGAGAAACTTTAACCCTCCTTCACATTGGGAGTTGAATCACCTGAGCGGACGGGTCTGGGCACATGGCCTACTAAAGATCGAAAGATCAAATGGCATCTCATTGCCAGGCGAATCGGAAATCAGGCAAGCGACACATGAGAAATGACCTAGCAAAATATGATATATGAATTTAAAATATTGTATACAACATATTGCCAAAATATGGCGTGAAGTGCAATAAGTTTTACATGAATTTCAATTACTCAAACCCAAATGGGCCCATAAACGGGTTTACAAAGCAACAACAGTCAGCGCTGTATTTGACCTGGTCTTATGGGGCCGTAATTCACAGACGGCTGGCTTAGAAGCAATCCGCAATTCAAGGAGTTTGCACAGCGCTTACGTCGATTTCTTAACTTTTTTGTTTTGTTGTTTTTAATTGCTTTACGAAGGACAACATTTTAATAAAGTTTTTGCTTTTTCCCTCTTATTTGCTGCGGGGGTTGGCAAGTCTGCGCGTGATATGCGAAATCTTTGAAAAGTTTCCGATGCGCATAATTAAGGCGTTGATATGGAAATAATTACCAGCAGACTTTTTATAATAAGTAATTCACTTAAGCACCGCAATTCGATTCGATAAATCTCGTTCTTAAAAGGGAAAAAGAAATTCATTGCAGTTGAATTATTTCTTGGCGCTTTCAAGAATTTACTTTTATTGGGCATAACATGGATTAAGATTTTAACAAGCGGCTGTTAACTTAAATATGCCGTTAACTAATCACCCGTTTAGGCTTTTTCTGCTTTGTTTAAGTGCTACACAAACTTGAACTTGCCTGTGTTATGGGGCTTGGTCATCTGCAAAAGCTGAGCTATTAAAATGGGGCCCTACCCTGCCCCGCCCCTCCCCGCCCTGTACTGCGCTCATTCAACTCGAATGAGTTTTATTTAAACTATATTTTTGGCTTGACCATAGCGACATCTTTTTTTAATGTGCAGTGTGACCTTTTCTGCTTAAATAAAGCAAAAAATAAAAAAAGAAGCTAAACAATTATAATTATAAACAAAATACATTTAATTTTTATGCGTATGTTTGTGCACAACTTGTTCAAATATGTAAATTCGTTTCACGAGTGCAATTAAGTCGTTCTTGTCAAGCAAATGCAACCTTCGCTGGCTTATTAGATTAAGGTCTTTGCAGTAAGTGCAGCAACATCCTTGTGCCGCATATATACCAACTTTTGCTTATGTAATCCTAACCTAACGGACCGGAGTCAGTGTTGAGTTCATATTTCAGTTCCGAGCTGGTTCACATTGACTCTAATGAACTTTCATAAACAAAGGAAACACTTCTTAACGCTTGATTAGACTTGTATATTCGAGTTAAGAGTTTGTTGTTTCAGTTCTTCAAGTGCTTTGTTTTTCTTTACCTTATTCAATTGTCGGCAACTGGCCAAAAGCCAGTTTCCGCTTTTATTGCTCATGCTATTTAATCTGCTGAGAGCTTAGACAAGCAGAGCCACAGCTATGTAATAGAATAGAATAGAATAGAATATTATAGAATACAACATGGGCTACCTCCAACGGCGGCAATATGCAAATCAGTCAAAGATCGTTAAGAGCTGATGTTTAACTGATTTCCATTGCATATTTTCAGCCGATACATAACTGTAATTAGCAAGTATAGCTTCTTAAGAATGCAATTTGTAGACGTAAATATAGGAAATCAATCATAGCTATTAAAATAACAATGAATTAGTAATAAAAGTGTTTTACGGGCCGGCTTTTTATAGTTTGGCCCAGTGTCAAGCGCCCCTTTGGTTTTAAAAGACTGCAAGTGTTTGATTATAATTTTATGATTATAGTTATTTATTGGTAGTTGTTCATAGGCCAATCAAAGCTGTTTATTATAAAAGTGCGTAATTCAGTTTATGGATTTGCGCAAGTTGTTAGTACCACGTGCTGAGGGTCTACTGTGGCTAACTGAGCGCGACCGAGCGTCTGATCGTTAGTATGAAGTCTAGTTAGCTTTAAGTCAATAAAAAAATTGCGCTATTTGAGCTTGATAAATTTTCCAGTACAAAACCAAGGCCTGTTGTTAAGTACTTAACGTAAAGAATTTTCGCAACATTTTAAAAATATGCCGACGTAGTTTCCAAATTATGGCAACTTCTGAAGTTTCGAGATAAAACAAAGCTTCTCTGACGTAGGCTCGAAGACCTAGCCTTGGGGAAAATTATACGCCTCATGTTACCAGGTAAAAGTAAAAGGAATCATTTGCATAAGTGCGTAATATTCCAGTTGTCGCTTCAAATATCCTTCAGAAAAAACCCTTTACGATTATCGACTAAATTAAACAATGTAGGAAGCAATTGCGGCACTCTCAAGTCAAGATCTGTTAACGGCCACTAAACTAGAACTACAAGCCAGACATTAAAACGCAAAGTGACTCAGCATTTTAACAACAACAACAACAACAACAATAACAAAAATCCCCTGGCAGTTCTGCAAAAACGAGTAAAGATCAACAAAAGGAAAACTCAACATAGCGTATGCTTAACGCAAATTCACCAGAGCGCAGCAGGCACTGAGAACGTAACGCGCCGACGCCGACGTCAACTGAGCGCAGAGCAGGCTGTTCACGCAGGCGCAGAGTGACCAGCGCCGAGCAAATTACCAAATTTTTTAATGAAGAGTGCAGCGACGCTTTGTAACTAGCAGCGAGGATGGAGCCCACAGAGAGCCGCCTAGGCCCACACACAAATATATTCAAGTGAGGCGAGCAGAGATATGCAGCTCAGCTGAGAACGTAGCGCAGCGACGCCGACGTCAGCTGTGGTGTAAATTGCCAAATTTTTGTATCAACAACTGCAGCGACGCGACGCAGCGAGGATTGCGCCAGGTGATAGCCCCACACACACACACACGCACATGCATAAGCGCAGCTTGCCGACTCAAGCAGAGATTTGCACACACACAGGCAGCTCAGCAGCAGCCGAGGCGGCCGTTTGCTCGGCTCAGCTGTGACGATACTTAGTCGGCGTCGCTGCCGTTGCCGCTGCCAACGCTGGCGCTGAGCTACGACGCCGACTTAAGTTTTGCGTTTTAAACAAAAACGTCTTGCGACGCCGTTCGTCCATTCATGCGAGTTTTTCATTTCGACGCGTCAACTTCAACTTTAAAACGACACACGACACATGCTCGGGAGCAGTACGCGATCGCGTCTAGTACTTTTCAGTTTCGGTTTCGGTAACGGTTTCGAATTTGGTTTCGATTTCGGTTTCAGTTTTGTTGTGTGGTGTTTGCATTTGAATATTTGCCTGCAAAAGCAACTCGAAAATGCGGCATGTGGCATAAGGATATGCGAGTTCTTCTAAAATTGGCAGCAAATAAGAAGAAATCGAAATTATATGACAATGCGGCTAATTTGACACCTTAAAGGGCCAAATAAAAGCGAGCAAAAAACAAAAATTCGGCTTCCAACTAATTGGCAAAAAACCCCTAATTTTGGATTAGCAGCTGGGAAAGGGAATTTCAATTGAAAAGTAAGTTGAAATCTTACAAAAAAATAATATACAAATAAAATAGAATTGAACGGAGCGTATGCGTAATATGAGTACTCTTTGGATTTAAAAAAAGTGTAAGAAAAGAAAGAAAGAATAGAATATATTAAACTTAGGCGTGAAACGTTTTTTGTCCCTTAATTAAGATGTCTATATACATATATAACAACAAATATGTGAAAATCGTAATCAGCATCTATTTACATTCAAGATAAGTGTAAATAGTTGACTATAAGTACCTATGTCAACTTATCGAGAGATCAGGCTCTTTAAGTTCGTTTTATCAGACTTATGTGAAATCAAGCAAATCTGTCGAAACACAAACAAATATATTATTTTTGCCCTTTGCACAAGCTTGTCATTTACATCGACCTCTAAGTTCGACTTTAGTGCATATATAACTGATCAGGGAAAATAATTGGAAAAATCTTCAGATTTTGAACATGCCCCAATATGATTCAAGTGCCTAATCTTTTGCTTATTTCAAATTGAAATCATTTTTGTTCGCTTTAATTAAATTGTGAACATTTTGTTTTGCAAAATTGTTGTCTTTATTATAATTTTTGTTTTTTGCTACAGTCATGAGTCTTTTGCCATGTGTGGTTATTTCTTATGGATGAAGTCGCAGTTGAGAGTCTCAGTTATATGCATATTTTTGGCAATTTGATCTGTCGCTGGGTTTTTGTGCAAATATGCAACCGCAAACACGTAGCATAGATCATGATGATCATGATGATCATGATGATGATGATGTTGTTTCCCCCTCGCGCTTGACCTACATTTTTGAAAGTGTTTTGCATATGCGCAAAGGTCGGGTCAATGTTAAGGTGAAATGAGCAATGGAAAAACATGTGATGGGTGTCTGGAGTTTATTGGAGCTTGCACTCAAATGTTAAGGCCCCCATCTATATCTCGCCATTAAGACACCATTTAAAGGTAAACAGTAAACTTTGTAACTATAAAATATGCCGTTCTTTTATGGCCAGCTTTTCGGACAACAGTTACAAAAGTGTTCGAGAAATTACAGAAAATATGTAAGTCAATGTCAAATTGGGCTTAAAAAATAATAGTTTTCAGTGTGTTGGCCGTTCGGCAAATAAAATAAAAAATGAAAAAAAAAAAGTGTGAAAAATTGTATGTAAATAACGCAAAGAAATGCTAGTTTCGACCGGGGTGTGTCGAAAGTACCAAAAACGCTCGAAGGTTGGGCCCCACATATGAAATGTTTGCGCGTCTCGTTTGTAGTTCAATGCACGAACTGGCATTGACATTGAAAATGAAACACAGAACATACAAATCTAAGACTTGGTTTAATTACTAAAACATGCAATTGCCAGTTGCCTAAAAGAGTTATTTTTAGCAAGGTGCCAGCTTTGAAATATATGATCGATTACTGGTGAATGTTACTACTTAGGTTTTGGCAATTAACTCAACTTATCACATAACTGGGCTCATCAATCTTAACTCTTACCTAAAATAGAAATACCAATGCTCAGTTTCGCTTTCAGACACCGCAGACAGCAATTTCCATTTTGTGCGCGCTCTTTTGACCACTTAACTTTACAGCTAAGCCCCGAAGAGCCAACAAACCATCCATCCAGGCAGGCAGACGCCCACCAATACACCAATTGGTCATGTCTGGGCACAGAAGTCGTCTTAATTAACCGCAAACTGCAAAATAGTTAAGTGCAATAGACGTCACCAAAAAGGCAAAAAATCCAAAGACCAACAATAACAAGACAAAGTGTTTGCTTTCTTGTTGTTGTTGTTAGGTGTTTTTTTTTTTTTGGCTTTTTCTAGCCGTTAAATTGATATATTGACATAAGCTTGTGATTCACGGCGCTGTTTTTGCGCATGTTGCCACATGTTGCTGTTGTTGCTGTTGTTGTTGCTGCTGCCAGCGGCACATTTGCTAATAACCTGAATATACAACATGCTTATAGATACGTTTATATAATAAGCGGCACGCTTTTTAATTGCAAATTGATTTGCCTATTGATAAGCGCACAATTTCGGCCAGCAGCCCATCAATCCCCCAGAGAGAGAGAGGGGAGAGAGACACGCACAGACAGCTTAACAACGGCAATCAAAAACGCTGTGACTTAGGTCAGGATTGTGTTAGGATTGGCTTTGTTCTTGTTGTTGTTGCTGTTGCTGTTGCGGACACGCTTCGTTGGCGGCCTTCGTGGCGTCTGTCAGCCTCTTGAGCCAACTACTCATAAGCAGACAAAAAACCCAAAAATGATTTACATAGTCAAAAATAAAATATAAGAAACCCATATCAAAAGCAGCCACAATAAGGATTTGTTTTGCTTAGTAATGAGCGCGCTTTGAGCCAATGCGACGAGCCAAGCGACAAGCCAAGTTTAAGCATTAAAGCCAAACCAAAATTCTGCAGCGTAATTAGAGCATTTAGCGAAATGTGTTACAAGCGCTCCACTAAAAATGGCTCGCAAGCTAAGCCGCAAGCAGAGACAACGAAAGAGAGCGAGAGAGAGAGAGAGCGGGTGAGTGGAAGCGAGATAGCTAATAAACGTATAAATTACAAAACTCAAGCAACTAACTAGACGCACAGGCAGCAAAACGCAAAAATCAGCAGCGCAGTTGCCGCTGTTGCTGTTGGCTATTGAAAAGATTGTTTGCCAATAATCCGCTGAAGCGGACACGCTTCAACGATTCGCCACGGCAGCCGAGACAACGAGAGAAGAGCGCGTGGCAATTGCCGGAGTTAGCAAGAATTGCCCAGTTAATATCTAGGGTTAAGATCTACCTAAAATAAAGAAGTTAACGAGTGGCTACTGAAAAGAGGCGAACATTAAAATAGCCCAACAAATCAGCTGAACAAATGTTTGAGCAGGTGTTACAAATGCCTAAGCAATTGTTATGCATGATTTAATATAATTGAATTAATTAATTAAAATAAGTAGAAGAATTGAGATAAGTTTAGCCAAAAGCAAAGTTGACAGTTTGCTTGAACTAAAGGGAAAGACCCAAGTTGAACTTTTGAAAAACTTAGTAAATAGGTTTATTTAAGAGAAAATGTCCAGACTACAGCTTCAGTCGTAACAAGCTGATCCATAATTATCTTATCTGATTACTGTAATAGATCTGGTCAAATAGGCTGATAAAGCCGAGCAGATATATAATTATTTTGTAATATACACTCTACAGCTAAAGCCAACATTCCAAACTCCAAACAAGAGCTTCTTTGTTTCAACCTTTCACCTGAGCCCAGCTGGAAGTCAAGTTCGTTGCCTAAGTCTTTTGTTTTAAATTTCGCACTTGCAAACACAAATGTTTAAACTTGAATGTTCAACAATATACAAATTTAGAGAACAATTTGATGCGCCTGAAGTGTTGCCAATTTAAGTTAATTGAGCACAGCGAAACAATTTACATGGCTGAGATGCCCGTCGTAGCGGGTGAAGGGGGGGTAACTAGCCAAGCAAATGAAAGGCGCCTTTGGGGCTTGCGTGTGATTGTTTTTGGGCAGACGCAAAGAAATTGCACACATACAACGAAAGATCTCGATGTGGCTGTTAAAGTTCAGGCCCCTAATGAATAACCATGCAATGTGTAAGCTGCAATTATAGCTAAATACTTATGCTGGCTGTCTCTTCGGCTCAGCATCGAGCCCGCATAGCGGCAACTTCCGCAATGATTGGGGCGTTTCAATGTCAACGGAGCAAAGGATGAACGAACTTTTCAGGCATTGCGAGCATTTCGAACACTTCCGAATCTTTTCCTATATGGGCGCCCAGTCCGTTTCAATAATTGCATACAATTTGCCAATCAACGCGTCACAACGATGCCAATTATGATATGCTCACCGCGCCCGAACCATGCCCGTGTCCGTGCCCACTTCCTCACACGGCTGATCATATTCCGGCCCTTTGTGGGCGCTTCCTTGGCATTGGTTTATGAAGCCATTCAAGTGCCGATGCAGTCGCTCCTCTCTATAATCAGCCAAAAACGCAGCACGATCCGCAGCAGTTGCAAAAAAAAATTGAAATTTTATATGCATTAAATAAGTTGGCTAAAAAATTAAGCAAAAATTTATTAAAAATGCATAAAAAGGAGGTGACGAGCGTAAAAAAACCGAAAAATAATAATGCATGAAAAAAATAAGTAAAAGCGACAACAACAACAACAAAACTGGATGTGGAACAGCTGTCACAAGAGAAAGATAAATGGCGCGCGACCTTCGCACTGCAGCAGCCTCCGTTGGATGCTGCGTGAAATTTATAAAAAAAAAAACGAATAAAAAGAGACAAAATAAACAAGTGCAAGACGACAAACAACTACAACAACAACAACAACAACAATGGCACTCGAATGAGCAGCTACTGTAAGCCAAGTGGCAGCCGCAGCAACAATAACAATAAAACAACAAATGTATGTGAGAAAAGCAACGAATTTGTCATACACTAAAGAAATGGCTTTCAACAATCGTATTATATAAAGGGTTAAAGGGTTAAATTTTAAGAGCAAATCTTATATGAACTCTTAGTTTTACCTTCTCACTTATACTATAAAATAATTGATTAGAGAAAACAAGTTGCTGGTTCGATTCATGGTTCGATTCATCTGCCTGCCTTAAGTTTCAGCTCGTTTTGTTCTATATCATTTCTGAAATTTGACATACATATTTTCATAAACAAGATGCGAGCTACATTTTTTCTCCACCCAAAATTGTCATCTACCAAATGTGGTTAGATAAATGCAATGATTGGGGCCAAAGTTATGCACACTTTGGTGTTAGGTCTTTCTCAAAATTTGTTTAGTTTAAAAGAAACCATTTAAAAAAACAAAATACATTTTTTGCTATGGCTTTCGCTTGACTGTTGTTGGGAAAACTGGTTTCTCTAAAGGTTCGGTTCATTGAACAAAATAAATTTGAATTCCGGGCTCAACTGGTTCAGTTAAAAAACCGGTTTCCAGCCTTGTTAAAGGACTAGAAAGCCAACTTGATTGACTGTAGCTCATATGCTCGACACAAGGCTAAAACCAGGCGCAGCTCTTGACTCATGCTTTGAAATGCACACAAAGCGATTGCATTAGCGGCAACAACAACAACAAAGGCAACAGGTGCAAGCAGGCAAGAAGATTTTTGGCAAATGCCAAGCAGGCACAATGGCTCAGACGCTCAGAGGCTCTGTGGCTTAGTGGCTCAGTGGCTTAGTGGCTTGGTGGTTTAGTGGCCTGTTGGCCAACCAACCTACTTACTTCTGGCTGGAATGGCCCGTTTGGTGTGTCTGGTTAGCTGGTTGGGCTACTCAGCTGCTCAGCTGCTGCTGCTGCTGCTGCTGCTGCTGCGATTGCTGTTGTTGCTGTTGGTGCAATCGAAAGTGTTACTGTTACCAATGAGCTGACCAAAAGCGAGAGACTCAATAACGTCATCAGCTGTTGGCAATGCTAGAAAGCACCGAGCACTGGGGTCTGGGAACTGTGGATTGGAGCTGGAGTCGGAGCTGTGGCAACATTGCAACATGGCAACATGGATCGGTTGCCATATGTGCCTGACTGGTTATAAAATAGTATTTGGGTCAATAGATTTTGTATTTATGCAATTTTGCAATATTTCTTTTCACGTTGTGGCAATTTCTTTATTTACGCAAATGTTTGAGCGATTTTTTTTAATGATTTCTAGACAGTTGCTTGGCGACCAGCTAAAATATTTTCTTTTGATTTTATTTTTGGCCCGGCTCCTCAAGAAACGAAAGATGAAAAATAAAGAAAATGGCAAGGCGCGCGCCACTTGCATTTCATTACATAATATGCCAAAGAAGCCAAGCGAACAAAAGTGAACACGAGCCGGGCCAAAAAGAAGTCGAGGCGGCCGAGACGACCAGGTGACCAAGTCGTAGCCGGCCAAAATGCCGGAGTCAATGTGTGAAAATAAGCTGAAAATTGTTAAAACGTGTTTCAGTTACAATTTGCAGCCCCAAAGCGGGGCGGGGCGTGGCGTGTCGTGGGGACTTCTTAATGGATTGGCTTTGGCGGCGCTTACGAGCCGTAAACTGCGGGAAAGCGTTTCTGTTTTAATGTTTGGTTAATTGGGGTGCACGAGAAGTGGAAACGTTGACATTAAATGCACCTCACAAAAAGCCTCTCAAAGTCCAATTCAACTTGAATCGACAGCTCCGACGGCTCGACGCGCCAAGGCAAGTGTACACTTTTGGGCTCAGTTAATGGGCCATGAGAATGGGGTCTATAGACTGTCTATAACTGTATCTAGTACTTCATAAATCAGGCTACAATACACAAGATAAGCTACTCAAGATCAGTTAAGTCAAATTCAAATTATTTTTGACACTCGGTTCAGTCCAATGAGTGTGCTTGGCTGCCTTCGGCAAGTGCTTTTTTTGCCCAGTTTTTCTGTTTGACTAAAAATTGTGTTTGTCATTCGCATTTATTATACTGTGTGTGGGAAATAGCCGAAATATGGTTTTAAATATCCTTAGATATATCATAAATTCAACAAAAGGAAAAAGTTGTTCTCTCAGTTTCCCCAAATTCCTTAGCGTACATTGCTGCCGATTCCTGTCCTTATGTATCCTTGGAATGCGTCTCGCATATTTCCTCATTGCGCAAATGTTGGCAAATTAAAAC
Organism: Drosophila ezoana; assembly: GCA_035045725.1. NCBI lineage: Eukaryota > Metazoa > Arthropoda > Insecta > Diptera > Drosophilidae > Drosophila > Drosophila ezoana. Next base: position 16,248,408 of record JAWNOU010000177.1, on the reverse strand, counting down.
TGGCCTTAATTATTTTATGCTCATTAAGCGCAGCCAGAAGACCAAAAAAACTAAAAGTTTGCACAGCTCTGGTTTTTTTTTTTCTGTACGTTTCTTTAGCGCAGCTTGCCGCAAATTAAGTCAGATGCCGGAGCAGAGACAGGGCTTTTGAACTTGGCCCAAAGCAGTTGACAATGTTTCGTCTGCAGGCGGCAATTAAAACGGCGCAAAGAAAAAAAAAGAAGAAGACTCCAACTAAATGTCATTAATTGTGTTTAAATCATTTTCGTACAGCTTTTAGTTTTTTACACAACATTTTGCTCATAACTTAAAAATCGCTCAATTGTAGCAGAGCTGCCGAAAAAAAGAAGAGAAAAACAAAAAAACTTAAAAATAGTTAACTTTTCATTTAGTTATGGGCTGTTATGTCAGACAAATGATTCACTTCGCTTGAGATGAGCTGCAGATCGTTTGGGCTGACACTCGTGGCTGCTGCATGCATGGCACATAAGTTATGAAAGTTTTAGTATTTGTTTTTAAATTTATTTGTTGCTTGGCCGGCAAGTTCGTTGCCAGAGTCTTTTGTTTTTGCTTGTCATGGCAGCGCATTAGGTCGTGCTAATGCTGCTCATGCACTCAAACGGATTTCTATTAACGATTCGCCCGATCTTCAATTGCTGAGGAATCTCTGACTTGAAACTGATTTTTCCATTTCCCAGCTTTCTGTTGCGGCTTGGCTTAATTTGCATAAATTATCGCGCATGCAAAAACAAAAATATAATAAAATTTATTTTATCTGCCAGCCGGCACGAGCTTAGCACGTAGCGAGTGACAACTGTTTTATTAATTTTATATTGTATACCCTGTAGTTAAAGAAGAGGGGTAGCTGGTTTTCAGCAAAGCATGTAGTAGAAAGTATATATAAAGGCAGTTTAAGCTTCCTTGTTCGTTTGCCTTTTGCAAACTTTTACCTACTAGTTCTTCAATGTGTAGGGTATCTGCTAGTTCGCTTCTCTTTGCTTATCATTTCATCGTCATTATGCTTATGTGAAGCCCAATGATCATTTATCAACATTAACCATTCAGTATACCATTTAAATGTGTTGTTATCGCGCAATTTGCTGGGGTTTCTGTAATACCGGACATTCTTAATAAGTTCCATGTTAGTTCCCGGTTATGACGTATGACTTAATTAAACTAAAAGCCTCGTGGAGCATCAATGAGCTTTTATTGAACCCTGCTCCTATAAAGTCCCCCAAACTGTAATTAAATGTGTTGCGTAGTAAGAAGCCTTAGACACTGACCCCATAAAACGGAGATTAGACAAATTAAATTTTAATTGCAAGTCATAAATATGTTGTTGACTTTAAAACTAACCAACACGCTTATTCTCTAAACTCAAATACGGTTTCTATTTATCTCATTTGACAGACTTGAATTATGGGCTTAGAGAAACATTATTTGAGATATGGACGCACGGCTAGAGATCACCTGCTCCACTGGGCCAGCTGTGGGCGTGGTTGTCGACAACAGCAACAACAGCAACAACAGCAACAGCAACAACAACAGCAGCTGCAGCCGCAGCCGCAGCCACAACAACAGCAACAGCCGCAAGGGTCAACTGCCACGGGGCGGCGTTCACGCCCACATGTAACACACAGAGGAACGCCGCTGTCCATGTTAATATCTCATGGCATTAAGATAAGCAATAGTAAGTATACACAATACTTTATATGCAAGTCATCGGCTACAGTAACTATACTTAAATATTAACTAATAATTATAAGCGGAAGTGGAAACAAAACGAGAACTCAGCAACATGAAAAATATATATACAAATAGAGTCCGATTTGACATAATATTTTTAACTAAATATTTTTGACTTACAAACCAGAGCAAACTTTTTTAATATTTATTTTTTAGTTCTTTTCTTGTTTTTTGTTATTTTTGAATTTTTCAATAATTGCATTTATAAAAAAACTCTTTTTTTGGTAATTTTGCAAATATTTACAAAAATTATTTACACTCAATTAAAATTAATTATTAAATTTATCATTTAATGTGCAATTAGCCAGCCTAAAGTCAATATCAACAACCAAATTGGTTAGATTTTGTTATTGTTGTTGTTGGCGTTTGTTGTTTACTTGACCAAAAATAAAAGCCAAACAAGTTGTGCGCCACTTTAAGCTGGCAAAAAAAAAGCTAAAAAGCAACAACAAATATAACATATAAGTAAAATTGAAAAAACAAAAACCAAAAAACAAGCAGCAATTGCTGCTGTAAATACCGCAAAAGTTTTTTACAAAACTGGTCATCCAAGAACTGCAACTGCAATGCAAAACGAGTCTTTGGCCAAAAATACCGACAAACAACAACAACAACAAGGCAAGCAACTAATGCAGACTTGAAAACAACAACAACAACAGAAATTAAAGCTCAGCAGTGAGATTGAAATCAAGGAAACGGACACACAGACAGTCGCACGAGACTTGCCTAGTTAGCCGCGTTCTGTGCAGTTGGCGACATTGCGTATACGCCGAGTGAGCCGCGCTCATGGAGCTCGAAGCAGCCAAGTGTGCAAACAACAACCATGGCCAAGAACATTGACTGACTCTCTGACACTCTTACTCTCCCTCTACCTCTCTCCCGCTCTCACTCGCTCTCTGTGTGTGCTCTCTGAACTTGGCTTGGCCATATCGCCAAGCACTCGCATCGCTTTCGGTTTCGTTGGCTTTGGTTTCGCTTTTGATTGCCTTCATTTTGGGCAACTTCTCGCTGCCATTTGACGTTTTGGCCAGAATAATTTTTTAAGCGTTTTGCACTTGACAGCGCTATTCGGCAGCTTTATAGCCACGTTTGCAATGTGACAAGTGGCGATATCTTGTTATTGGCTCTGCCAATTTTAAGTGACACACAGATGTGACCAATTGTTATGGGGCTTGGCAGTTTAAAGACTTCTCTATTACGTGCGATCTGATAAAGGTTCTCCATGATTTACTTTATTATTGGCTTGTTAAATATGCGATAGAATTTATGTTTGTATCTCATTTTTATAGTCGTGTTTGCAGTGGATGCTCCACACAACGTTTGCCGACTAAGCTGTGCGAGTGCTTACTGCGCATTTGATGCGGGATTTAATCATTCGAAGGTTTCATTAAATATTGTCCAAGTGTTGAGCAAAGCGGAACAAAGCTAACAAGTTAGAAAATAATAAGCTAATCTTAATGTCAAGAGAGTATCTACAACTAGAATAAAATCAAATATTGTAAGCATAACCAAAACAAATGAGAATCGCGTAGAAAGGCGAAAAAGGGCTAACGAATGTGACTAACAGATAGAGAGCCACATCTTTTTGTCTCTCTCTCTCTCTCTCTCTCTCTGACTCTTTGAATCTAGCAGTCTACATACCTTGAGAAAGAGCGAATGAGTTAGAGAATGAGAAAAGGAATAATAGAATGAATATAAGTGTTGATAGATACCTAGAAAGTTACCTCAGTTAAGTGCATCTGATAAGACAAGAGCCACCAGTAGCAATGACAGCAATACTTTCAATTGATTTTGTGGCACAGTGCTTGGGCAATTCTTATACCATGCTAAACAGGCTGACAAGTAAACAGAAAAAGCCGTAAAAAACAAAAAACAGAAGTGAAGCAAAGGCGAAATAAAAATTCGCAATTGAAAAGTCGAAGCGGGTACTTAACTGGCCAGTGCAATGTTGTCTACTGCAGCAACAACAACAACAACCACTATTAACTGCCAAATACTACAACTAACAAATACAAGCACACACTCGAGTCTCGTACACACAAAGCAAATATGAAAATGTTGCCAAATCAATATACAAGACCTCAAGAGCCCCAGCCCGAGCCCGAGCCCGAGTCGGAGCCCGAGCCTGAGCCAGAGATGTGAAATACTAAAAACCGAAATCTGTAGCTGCGAGTGAAACCAAAATCTGAGTTGAAGACGGCGAAGACGACGGCGACGGCGACAGCGACTGTCGAATGAGTGGAGCGGAGTGGCTAACTCTGGACATGGACTCGAGCTGGGGACACGGCGACTGCGGACTAAACGAGCGCTCGACGGCATCAAGAGAGTGAACACAAATTAACACAATTAAGCAGCCAAGTTAGCAATCACAGTTGCTGCCTCGATTTTGGCCAATTCTAAGTTCGACTCAAAGAGGTGCCCCGGGGGGAGGGATGGCGTGGCGTGAGGGCGTGGTATTTGCCATATACTTTGTGTGCGCTGCACAAACAGAAACAGGCGCGGTTGTCGCCACAGCTACTGCGACTGCGGCTGCCACTGCCACTGCTGCTGCTGATGCTGCTGTTGCTGCTGCAAAAGCAACCTCTACAGAGTGGGCAAGAAGAAGTCTCAGCCGGTTGACTGCACTGGCCAATGCTCACATGGAGTCTTTAGCAATAACAAGTCGCACTCAAAGCTTGCCAGTGTGCGTGAGTTTCTGTCTTAAGATTATATAACCAAATGTGCAGTTGATTCAGTTGATTTAGGCCACATGCAATAGATCGTGCCTAGCTCACGAGGCATTCTCTCGTTCAGCTTTTGGAAGCTGAGTCTTTGCTGAATCTTTGTCATGCACATTCCAAGAGTTACGTTAAAGATTCTCTTGCCGAGTGTACAAAAATATGTTACTCATGCTGTATGTGACAAACATGTTAAAACTGAATTTTAGTATGGTTAACCTTAACTACATATAGATTTCAAGATTCTCTTGGAGTGAGACACAACTTATATGCAGTACCATCTGTAGTTTAGCTGTTCCACAATGCGAAAATGTTAACTGCATTAACACTTAATGAATTTATCGATTAACTGATCGATAACAGTTAAAAATGCTTTTGCTGTCCATTTACGGGCTTTTAAGGAAAGCTAAAGACTCATACGTTAATTGTTGCTCTGTTTCTCCTCGCTCAATGTCAAGTTCAGTTGTTCTTTAATTATTATTTGCTAATTGCCTGCCTTAATGTTTCTTTTATGCGTTTCTCCCACCGCAAGTACGGGGACCTTTCACTTTCGACAACATGCCCTCGTAATTTTACAGCTTTTCAGTTTCGTTAACATGTTTCTCTTTTGTGGTACACCTCCAAGAAAATAAAAGAAAAAAAACCAACAACAACAAAAAGAAACTTTCCAGGCAACGTAGTCGACCGTTTTTTATTATCCCGCTTCGAGATCAGATGTAAGTGCTTTAATTAAGGGCCGATGTGCGATAACTTAAGAGCAAAATTGCCAAGAAGGCACGTCCTGGCCCCAAAAGGAAGACCCCAGCAACCGGTTCGGAACATATGTATGCCAGCTAATTGGTATCGTATCGGTATCGGTAGATCGGCTGCATATGGATGCAAATTGTAAGGCGTATGCGGCACAAGGAAGTACGCCCGCCGGAATTCCAAGCCATGGCCAGTTCCTACAGTTCCTACACAAGAATCGCAATAATTTTCTTAAACAAAAGTGTTTACAATGTTAAACAATGCAACTGAGACAGAGTCGCCGCGACTTGACAGTCGGGTCATGCCTCGGTTGGGGCACGTTCTGAAACGAAATCTGAGCTTAATTGTTTAGCTGCAGGCGTTGCAAATGTGCAGTTATTGTTGCCGCTTTGTTGTAGACAACAATTCCGCGTCTATTGAAAAGTTGTCCATTTAAGAAATGTGACTAAAGACTTGCGGCCAGCTGCAACTTACAGCCAGTTATTGTAAGCGCTAATTTTAACAGTCGCTTGTGAAATGAATGTGACGATGAAAAAAAAGTACCCAAATTAACCCTAATAGGGCATCGGAGAACTATTTGAGAGACAAGTTAACTGGAAATGGGCTTAACTAATTGCCATTTGGGCAGCTCCTTCAAAGTGGCTGCAAAGTTCACAACATAATTGCGACAGTTCAACAGCGGATGGAAACCAGATACTAGAGTTCAGTACATTGCATGCTCAGCGGTAATTTTGAACAAAACGAACGTATGACACCAGCATTAAGTGTCTGAGTCAGGGGCTTCACCCAAGGGGGACTCAGAGTGATTAAGCCAAGTTAGACAAGTTATTTTAGTTGGGAGAGCAGAGAAATGTCTGAGTCTGACAGAAAAGTCTGTTTGAGCTACTTTACAGCTGAACCCCCCTTGTCGACGCCACTGCATCAGGTGTAACTAAAAATTATTGCGCATATTTACAAGAAACAGCGGCTTAATACAGCATACCGAATACTAAATATTCTAGCCAAACTTCTATAATACAACTATTTCTTTAATCAATCTTGATTTTAATTTCTTCAGTTTTACTAATCAATATATATATATATATCATAAAGTACAGCAGCTATCAATATATCAACAAGCTATTTTCTAAGCAAGCTCGAAATAACTTAAACAAATCTTTGAAGGGATTTATGAACCAAACTAGTTCAGCATTATTGTCAGTTCAAATCAATTACCTTGGCTTGAGGTTCGGTTCGTGAGATAATTTTACACAAGAAGAGAATGCTTTTAAAATCTTAAAAGACAGAAGCTAGGTCAAGTGCAGAAGAATTTGTATTTATAGTTTCAAATAAACAAAGAAGTTTAAATATAAGTATTTATCTTATGGATAAGAATAAGGTTTTGAACATACTCTCATAAAAACGTTTGAACTTGGGAGATGCTCTCTTGACAGTGCGTTACATAGTGTATAGAAAAACTGATATGCATTCTGGTAGGGTATTAAAAGACGAGTTGCAGCACAAATAGAAATATTAACAACAACCAACAGCTTCAATACATGCATTAACAACAGCAACAACTGAGAATTCAGCATTATTGTCAACGGCAGCAGGCGCTGACGTATCAATTGTGTGCCAAATGTTTATTGACCATGTCGACCAGCCCAAGCAAGCGTCGTTGTCAGTTGCGGCAACAACAACGACAACAAACACGGCTAATATACATATAGATGCATAATTATTGTAATATCAACTAACAACGCAACGCAACCAGATGAATCCAATCGCCAAGAAACCGAAAAGCCGATAAATGTAAACCGGCATTAAATGCCGCGATCAGATTGTGCCGCTGACGAGCGACGGGTATACTCCCTTGACCTTCAGCTTGACAGCTGCCCCAAAAAAAAAAAGTGTATAAATAAGTTTAAGCCAGTAGCAGCAGCAGCAGAAGCAACAACAACAACAACAACGTTGCCAAAATGTCAACATTTTGTGCTCGATTTTATGACATTTTACGTAACTTTCTCTGCGTAAATTTTGCTGTTGATTTCTCAGCCGCCGGAACAGAGCGCGGGCGCCACCGATATTCAGGGTCAATGGAACGCTTGAACCTTGCCGCGCACAAATAATAATAAAATTATCGCGCCCATAGCTCATCTCCGGCTGCAAGATTTACGAGCCATGCCAAAATGAAAAATTTCGCGAGCCTTATCGAAAAGCTGATTCGACTGACCCGCAAATATGCACCCCATATATATATATGTATGTATATATAGTGTGTATGTCTGCGCTTATTAAAATATATTTTAGGTTTAAATGCTGGGCCTTGCACTTTTGATATTATTTTTGTTGTTCTTTTTTCTTTGGGGCTGTCAGTGCAGCGTGTGTGGCCCGGGCTTGAAGTGCAATCAGTTCGTTGACTGTTTTAGGGGGGCGCGGACGCCGAACGAGACCCGTTGGCATTGTACGTTGTGTGCCACCGCCCACCAAACACCACTTGGCCACGCCCACTGTGTAGCAAAATGCCAACAAGGTAATGGCAGATGGGTTAATCGAGTCTCCTAAGTGCACAGCCCCATTAATATAACAATTTGCAATCTGAAATTTGCGATCGCAAAACGCGTCTCACTCAACTGATAAGCAAAATATCATCATAAATTGTTTGCGCACGTCACAAAATGTTCAATTTCAATAAGTCGGCCAAGAGCAAGATCTAAAAAACATATTGAGTGACAGCCGTGAAATGCCACAAAATCCAAACGATCTGCGGCAACAATTTTATGTTCCTACTTAACGCGAAATTGCATTCATTCAAGGAAAGGAGGTGTGAAAAGCTACAGGAAACTGGGTTGGGTCTTAGAGTTGACCACTTGAGACGAGCAGAAAAAAACAAACAAATTCCCTATACAAATGATATATCATATAATAAAACAACTAACAATGTTGCAGTCATCTCTAACCGACTGCCAAATACTCTGTACAAAGTTTAAAGCACTCGAAAAAGTCTCGAGATCATTAGCTTTGTGACTTAAGACTGTGACCGCAAAGTAAGACTTTCAAACTGTTATGTTTTTATTACAAATTAAATATATTTTATGTATATATGACAACAACATTTGTAGCTCGATCTTTTGAGGTCATGAGTAGTTAAGAGAAGCTGTTAAATTTGGAGTTCTGACTCCGACAATTTACGCAGTTTAGAACTTTGTCTGACGCGGTTAAATAAAAAGCAGACAGCAGGATATACCCTTATTAGTATTACAAACGGAATATTGTAAATTACAAAACTCGTGCAATCCTTGGCATATGTTTATTTCGAGCCGTCTGAGATTTCTAGCTCTAGCTGAGATTTCTACAACGGAAACGTGACGCAGTATTCCACAGAATGACACGTTTAACTCTCAGTTTTCTGTCGACGCCCAAATACATAACACCAATAAATTTGCTTAACTGGGTAACTTTTGCTGGCCAAATATTTATTTAACATTTTTCCATGTAAAGGTCAACAACACGAGAAAAACCAAATAGGCTGCTGACTAATCGAAAAAAGATTACCAACTGTATTTAACGATTTTAAATTTATTTTCAGATAGACTAGCTGTGATAATTATTGGTATAGTTACATTAATCTTAGGCATAGTTTTAACATCCATACCATGGCTGGATTATTTTATACTAAAGGTAAGTTCGCGCCATCTTAACGTGAGAGCTCTCCTTCATCTAAATACCTTGACTCTTCTTATATTCGCAGAATTTAAGGCTGTGGAATGATACATTAAGCTATCATTATTGGCAAAGACCCGGCGTCATACGCCTAACCAAGGTCTATATCTATAATGTAACCAATCCGGATGGATTTCTCAGCGGCGAGAAGCCTAAGCTGCAGGAAGTGGGTCCGTTTGTCTACAGGTTAGTTTCGCAAAATAATTATTATATAATAATATTTAATAGGGGGGAAAGTGGTTACGCCTTTTGATTCTAGAATTTCGAAATTTATTATTGTATATAAGTAATACGAGTATTTTCATGGCAGCTTTAGCAAAGTGCTCTTTCGTCATGGCTCGTTGGGAAATATGTGTTTAAAATCGACGTTAATGGGTGTAATTACCATAATTGTGTATTTCTTATGCATAGAACCTAAACTGTCCGTTCGCGCTGCATATAGAAAGCGTTGTTTAATTGTGCTTTAATATTAAACAGAGAAAATCAAGTCCAAATTACACAAAAGGTTATCTGTGCTTTTAATAGATATTACTTGAACTTTGCGGTCAGTACGCTAAATGAGAAATAAATGCGATCATTACAAAAACTCATTTTCTAAAACCCCAACTGGACATTTTACAGATAATTATGATTGATTAGCTCGCATAAATCTAATGCATATTTGGCTTAAATCGAATTCACAACAATGCCAAATAAATTGCATCAATTTGAAACTTTTCCATTTTAACACTCAATAAAACAAGCAATTATTTCGAGCATAAGAAAACTTGCAACAGCTTCGGCAGCTACAGGAGATTTGCCAATAAACTGCTGACAATTCACGCCTAAATGTCGAATGACGAAGCCGCTGCTGTTGCCATTAATTGAGCCATCAAATCAAGAAAATAACAAGGCACCGCAGATCACAAACGGGAGCTGGCATGAATAATATGTGTATCCGAGAATGTGAAGTTTGACAAGTTGCGGTACCGCCCAGAGATTAAACCAGTTCGAATGAAGGATAACGGGCCAAGAGCAGGCGATCGGTGTTGTTAATATCATCAGAGACAGATACTGAAATGAAATTAATGAAACAAATATATCTACAATATAGATTAAGGCATATAACATATGTCAAAAAAGATTCAAGTTTGAGGTACAGATACAGATACAGATTCAAATACAGATGCAGATAAAGATACAGATACAGATACAGATACAGATACAGATACAGATACAGATACAGATACAGATACAGATACAGATACAGATACAGATACAGATACAGATACAGATACAGATACAGATACAGATACAGATACAGATACAGATACAGATACAGATACAGATACAGATACAGATACAGATACAGATACAGATACAGATACAGATACAGATACAGATACAGATACAGATACAGATACAGATACAGATACAGATACAGATACAGATACAGATACAGATACAGATACAGATACAGATACAGATACAGATACAGATACAGATACAGATACAGATACAGATACAGATACAGATACAGATACAGATACAGATACAGATACAGATACAGATACAGATACAGATACAGATACAGATACAGATACAGATACAGATACAGATACAGATACAGATACAGATACAGATACAGATACAGATACAGATACAGATACAGATACAGATACAGATACAGATACAGATACAGATACAGATACAGATACAGATACAGATACAGATACAGATACAGATACAGATACAGATACAGATACAGATACAGATACAGATACAGATACAGATACAGATACAGATACAGATACAGATACAGATACAGATACAGATACAGATACAGATACAGATACAGATACAGATACAGATACAGATACAGATACAGATACAGATACAGATACAGATACAGATACAGATACAGATACAGATACAGATACAGATACAGATACAGATACAGATACAGATACAGATACAGATACAGATACAGATACAGATACAGATACAGATACAGATACAGATACAGATACAGATACAGATACAGATACAGATACAGATACAGATACAGATACAGATACAGATACAGATACAGATACAGATACAGATACAGATACAGATACAGATACAGATACAGATACAGATACAGATACAGATACAGATACAGATACAGATACAGATACAGATACAGATACAGATACAGATACAGATACAGATACAGATACAGATACAGATACCGATACAAATACATATAAGTATATATCTACAGATACAGATTTATATACAGATGCAGATTCATATACAGCTAAAGATACAGTTACATACTGCCTGAATTTAAATGCAATTAGGGTGCATCTACAATTTCCTGATGATTTGATGGATTACTTAAAGACAACGACAACAACAATAACAAATCATTTTGCTGTCATGAAATGACTACGTCAAACGGTAGCTGCTTAAAACGCCACTAAAACGCCACAAAAACGCCAAAGCGTTTGTCATCTTATTTTGTTGTTTCGTTTCGCTTCTTCGTTTTGCTTCTTTTTTTTTTTTGTGGTGTCCACATTTCTCCGAGTGCGACAAATGAACTTGACATTCAGTTGGGTTGGGCTGTTCGCTTTGTGGATCTCTTTTTGTTTTAACGAGCACCGTCCCTGACTTTGGGCCAACCGACTTTGACACGTGCCGTTGATATGAGCTACGATTACGAAAATGTAACAAAACTGAACTTTTATTAATTGTTGATATTGTTGCTTTTGCAGGGAAGACATGGAGAAGGTGAATGTGAAATTCCATGAGAACAATTACACGGTGTCATATCAACATAAGAAAATATTACAATTTGTTCCTGAACTGAGTATTGATAAGAATACGCCCATAGTCACGCCCAACATACCAATGCTGGTAAGTAGACAATTGCCTGATTTATTTATCAGATTATCTCATCCCATGATATACGTCTAGCTACACTATCCTACATGCTATAAATACCAAAATGTAATTATATTTTACATCTTCTACCGTGTCTTTCCTTCAGACCCTTACAAGTCTGAGTCCCAAGCTGGGCTATCTGCTGTCCAAAACGATATCCTTTGTGTTAACTGCGGCCAAGCTGAAACCCTTCATCAATGTGACTGCGGATCAGCTGGTCTTTGGGTACGACGACGCGCTGGTCAGTCTGGCGCACAGATTCTATCCGAAGCACATGCGGCCTATGGAAAGGATGGGCTTGCTGCTCGCACGCAACGGCACACTGACTGAGGTGTCCAACATTAAGACGGGCTACCAGGGCATGGAGCAGTTTGGCTATATTGATTCGCTCAATGGCATGGATCACCTGCCGCACTGGAACGAGGAGCCCTGCACGAGCATAGCCGGCTCGGAGGGCTCCTTCTTTCCGCCGCGCGACCTAACCAAGTCGGATGTGGTGCACATCTACGACAAGGATCTGTGCCGCATCATACCGCTCAAGTATGTGGAGCGTGTCGAGAAGGACGGCTTGGCCGCAGATCTCTATCGATTGCCCAACAATTCGTATGGCGACGCAGCCAACAATCCGGACAACAAATGCTACGATATCAACGACTACGATGCCGTCAGGGGCCTGCAGAACATCAGCCCGTGTCAGTATGGCGCACCTGTGTATATATCCAATCCTCATTTCTATGATGCGGACCCGGAGCTGCTCGACGCGGTCGAAGGTCTCGAGCCGCAGCGCGACAAGCACGAAACCTACTTCAAAATACAACCGGTAAGATTTCTCCCTTTGTTGTTGTTGTCGTCGAGAACTAAGCTGATTCTAATGTTTGTTTAGAAACTTGGAGTGCCGCTGGAGGGCAAGGTGCGCATACAGCTGAATCTGAAGGTGACGCGGGCCAAGGACGTGCATCCAGTGCGTGATTTTCGTGATTTCGTATTTCCGGTCATGTGGCTCGAAGAGGTGGGTTAATTGTTACGCCCAGCTATAAATGAGATAACATCTGTGTAAATCCATTTTACAGGGCATCTCGGAGCTGACGCCCGCCATCCGGGGCTGGCTGTATCTGGCCACTGTCATTGCGCCGCACGCAGTGCCCATTGGCTCCTATCTGATGATCATGGGCGGCGCCTCGGCTGTCATTTTCAGCTTTGTGCGTGCCTATCAGAACTTTGTGTTCGCACGCGATCCCTCGCTGGAGATACTCGAGATGGGCCGCCGTTCGCTGCGGCGCGGCAGCAGCTTCATTGCCCATCAGCAGCACAAGCTGCTGCAGCATCATCGGGACAGCTATGTGCTGCTGCGCACCCACATGCCACATGCCATGAGCGCCTGCCTCGATCCCGAGCGGGACAGGGACGATGTGCAGCCGATAATTGACGATAGTGTGGCAAGCAATCAGGATGCATAGCTTTAAGTTATATGTGTGTGCGAGTGTGTGCGAGAGTGTATGCGAGTGTGTGTGTGCGTGCGTGTGTTTGTGCTTAGCTTTAGTCACGTTCTGGCCAAAATCGTGGCATAAACTGCTGCCAAATGAAAAACAAAACAAATAACAAAACGGTTTCGATGTTTTACAGGGTTTACTTTTCTATTCACTTCATTTGCACATCTGAACCGACAATTCCACAATTCATATTCTTGCAACCAAAAGCCAAATCGGGTTTGCTAGTTATTTAGTACATATACTTATTTAGTACGCATACTTATCTATAGATATTTGTAATTTGTACATAATTGTAATTCGCAACTTGTTGAAGCGACAAGAACAATGAATTCACTAGTCATTTTTACAATGTGAAAAATGCGAGCTCGTTTCTAGTTCTACTTAGTTAGTTAGTGCGTTTAGTTAGTTAGCTCGGCTAAATTAAATACATAATTTTAATATACATTTTAATTAAAAATACTGTGTTTAGGCAGCGGTTAAATCGCAAACTTTTACGATTTTTTGTATATGGAATAAATGTACAACTTTTCTTTCCGGCATGAAATATTGTTGCTTGGAAAAGTTCTTTAAGATTTTACAGGCTGATAAATCACAGGCAACGCTCGAATTGCCAGCAACTACATAAAGCACAAAGCGCCAGACATAATTTAAGGCCACCACGTAAAGAAAGGCAATTCGTTTGTAATACCCCAGGATAAGGGCTGCAATGGGTATGCGAGGTTGGAGCGATGCCATTAAAAGCCATGTTTAAGCCGTACCTGTTGGAGGACAGCAATGCAATTCGCTTACCAGGAACGGAACCTTAAAACCGGATTAATAAAGATCTGCCGGAGCGAAGCCCAAACCAAACTAACATTTGTAAGAAATGGTCCGTTTCAAAACAATCTTCCATGTACCATGACTAAGCAAGGTTCAAACAAAACGCTGGTTCAGACATGTGCTAAGCCAGGTTCGCGAACCATAAGACTAAACATTTGTTCGAGCCGAGAACCGAACCAAGCCGAAAATTGCTCAGGGCTTGTTTATTGTGGAGATCTGCGAGTACTAGATGCGAACCGTTTCGGGTTCTATATGCAATAAATATATGTATAAATAAGTACGATAGCTTTAGGAGAGTCTTTAGCTAATCGGCTCCTACAGAGCATCTGCAAGTCGAATATGCCCAGCTTCATGAGCCTTTGCTAGTTCTGCGGCAGCTTTTGATTGACGTAGTTTTGACTTTTGCACAATTTCGTACACTGCGCTGCGTTTGGCTTCAAAGAACACACACGACTCGTATGAGCTATAAATTATGTGTGTATACAAGTGCTTGTGGGCGGGGAGGGGGGTGTGAGGGAGGGGGCAACAGCGAACGCTGCAATGCCTTTGTTTTGCACAAGAATAAAAAACAGGCACAAGAAATATGATGTTTTCACTGCTCAAAAGTCAAGAAAGAAAGCTGCAGGAAAAAAATAAATAACAAAAACAACAAAACAACTTGGCTGGCAGTCGCAGCAGCTGGAACAGAGGGGGAGGAGGGGTTAGGAGGGGCGGGGGCAGCAGTTACTGCCAGCTTTTTGGTAGCTATAACAAAAGCATTTTCATTTCATTTCATTTGGCAAAAATGTTTATACAAAACCAATTTTACAATTTTCGATTCAATTTCTGCAACTGACATTTCACTTAAACGAAAACCTTAAAGGCGCAATTCATTTGGCCCCGCCCACCAGATCCCCGCCACGCCCCCCGACGACCCTTTAACGTTGTTGCTGCGCTGCGTAATGTAACAAAAAATAAATAAAAAGTGGGCGCTGCCTGGGCGTGGCATGTGGCCGAGGTAATGCCAAAAGGTCAACTAATGTCCAGTTTTGCAATTACGCACACACACACACACACACATACTCGTGAGAGCCATGGTAAAGTTAAGTGTTGGCCGTTCATTTGCTGTGTTATTTGCCACATTTTCACGAGCACTTCGAAATGCATAAAATTGTCCAAATGCTCAACTAATAAGCGACGCCAGCTGCGACGCCAGCTGCGGCGGCGGCGGCGGCGGCAGTTGTTGCCGCAGTGCCACGCCCACGCAGTGTCAACGCCCAAGGACAAGAAAAGTTAAAAATTCATTTATGGCGCTTCGCCATCAAATCGAATAAAAACAATTGGCACATCAAGAAATCAGAGCGAATCCCGGCGAGATCTTCATCGAGGGTTGGCCACGTAGCCAATGCGTGTCGAAATGGCCCAAAAACGTGCGTCCATATGTTGCAAGGAGGGGATGGTTTGCTCAAAAAGAAATGGCTGAAGTAAATAAAATGCCACCAAGTGGGGGGTGTTTCTATGTGTGTGTGTGTGTGTGTGTGTGTGTGTTCCTTGAGCAGCTCCCTGCAGCTTTGGCGCCAGCTGCTTGGCCACTTAGGCCTCCTTTGGTAAGCGTTGATGGAATTGCTTATGAATTATACAAGAATATTAAAACGTGCCCAGGCTGGCAGCTACAGCAGAAACATCAGGCTCCAAGGAAGTCGTCGTTTGCTCCCATTATACCCTGTACGCAGAGCGAGATGGATGGTTTGTGTCACGTCTGTCTATACGATTTTAGACCAGTAAGCAGTTCATGTCCACTTCCGCTCAGCTTAAAAGCGACTGCTTTGGGTCTTACAGTCACCCAAAGAATTCGTTAAGCAGGTAGCGCAGAGTATTGCGCAGTCGGTTATACCCCACAAGCAACGTTCGCAGTTTGGTTTGTTTTTTGGTTCTATTTGATTTCATCTTTGCGCGGAATATTTCAATTGCCAGCAGGCAAAAAGTTTGCTGTAAATACTTTATTGGAAAAGTATGTGCCAAATGGTTATTGGATGGGCACGGAGGACGGGACGGTGGGTTGGTGGGCGGCGGGGTTGGATACAAACAAATTGGGCGCTAAGTTGGCCGTTATTGGTTTTTATGTGCGTCGCCAGCTTGTGGCTGCGGGCGGGCGGGGCGAGGCGAGGGGTAGCTCGCACAAGGAGCATAATTTGATTTTTGTTTGTCCAAGTGCACAGAAAAGTTGGAGCTGACCTTCTTGATGTTTATGGCTTGATGATGATGGCATAATTGAGGTCGCATTCAAATAGGCCACAACATTATGTTCAATATAATTTTATTTTTACATTTTGTTTGTATATTTACGGGCATATAATTTACAGGCAGCGATTATGTTCTATGTACTAAACGTATGAATTTAGGCACAAGCTATACACAAATACATTTAAATTAAATAAAACTTAAGTTTAGGCTTAGCATTCAGTCGACCATTCACACGGAATTCACACACATTCACATTACGTAAAAATAATTTTAAATTGTAACAGCCAAAAAGCAAATTCAAATTTAACGGAACTTGCACATGGCATTCAACGTAGCTCACATCTCTAGGTTTGTGTACTTGCTGATAGCAAGCAGTGTACGTAACACAAACTGAAACGTTTCGAGTTTCGTACCGCTTAGCTTGCCACAGTCGCAGTCACATTTAGGTTTGTGTACTCGCCAACCGGTTATTGTTTTGTGCAGTTCGGCTTAGCCAGCGCAACAACCAAATGCATTTGTCCGTTAAACATTTGAATATGCATCAGCGTCAGGAAAACTCAACATTTCTCAGTGATAGCGGGAAAACTGTGAAATGCTGTCCTCATTGGGCGGCGCCACCAGCAAAATGGGCTGCAAATTGAGGCCCGTTATGTGCGGATTCGATTTGCGTGATCCCGCCAGGCTAATGGCATCCGTCAGATACGCATTGTTAATTTCACCTGCAAGAAAATTACGTTATAAAATAAAAGCTTGAAGGGTAAACACACACACACACACACTCACCTTTGTAGAGCGAGTTCTGGTAAATGGGATCCGGCTGCAGGCGCACGTGTCGCGTGGCCAGAATGAAGGCCAATGTGGCCAGTACAACGCCATCCACGCAGCCAATGATGGCCAATGGATATGCCCAGCGAATGCTGCAGAGGCCCAACTCAAAGCGATTCGCCTCCGGACCACATATCTTGCGGAAATCATCTGAATTCCAGCCAAAGGGAAACGCAGCACAGGCCACAATCATGCAGAGCGCTAAAAACAGAGACAACAACAACAGGTTAAAACAAGACAATAGATTTAAAATACGTGACAAATGCTGATCGAAGCACAAGAATTCAAAGAGGGCAAAAACAAAAACAAATCGAGCGCAATTTCCCAATAAGATTACATTTTGCAAACGTTGAAACGTGCTCAAAGTAACAGCCAGATAGAATTTCGATATCATTTCTTAAGCCGACTTCCGTCGAAGTCAGCAATTGAAACTGGAAACTCCAAATTGAGAAATGAGAATTGGGCCCCACACACACACACACACATGCACACACACCTGATATTATTTGCATCCAGCCGCAAATGTGAAAGACGCGCGTCGACTTCATGAACAGCAAACACACCAAAAAGAATATCGTCAGCAAGGCCAGCCCAACGGCGGCGATCATGAAGAATGTGGCCAACTGAAAGCAAGAAATAAAGAAATTGAAATGGCTTAGTATACCCTGTAATATAGAGTGTGTGCGACAGGCAGAAGAATACTTATGCAAGCACCCAAGGCATAAGCAAGGCATGAGTCGTGTCCGTTTCTTTCTCTTTCTGTTTTCATGCTAAACTACTCTCTATTTATATGATCAAAATTTTGTCGACATCGGATATACCCTACCATATAACTCTATAGCAAGAATCCGACCTCTTTGCCTTATCAAATCGGACCACTATATCATATGGCTTCTAAAGGAGAGATCAATCAGATATAAAAGCATATCTAAGCTATATGTATAGAGTATTTAATCTGCGGCTTCTTTCCTGTTCATCTCAACCAAGCGTCGCTTTACTTCCAATACTACATATGGACCCTTTAAACATATATACCACATATACCCTATATTAGCTTAGATCCTAAATGTCAACATAGCAACTTGTGTCACAACTGTCTTGTGTCCGTCTCTTTAAGGGTATTTAATCTTCGTTGTGCTGGCTTTTCAGTTTTAAGGACGCACCTGAAATGAAAACGTGGGCACTGCAAATATGTTCTCCCAGCGACGACGGCAATTGTCGAAGATCTCATCGCGCTGGCACTGCTGCCAGAGGCCCAGGCGGCCGGCGCTGTCGCTATCCGGATCGCCAATCCATTCTGCAAATGCAACAAATATTTAATTATACGTATATATAGGGTATGTAGAGAGAGGCTCACCTGGCGTGACGAAGGCGACAATGCCAATGATCGCATAGCATATGGTGAATATGGCCCAGAGCACGCCAATTGCCTTGGAGTTGCGTATGTACTTGGAAGCGTATAGATGCGTCGTATCGACGTACTCGATTTTGGTGCCCATTATGTTTGCTTTTTTTGCTGCTTCTCTTTATTTCAGCTATGAATTGGCAGCTTTTTGGCCTCTGTTTGTTTATTGTTTGCTGTTAAAAACGTTAAGCACGCTTAACTACAAGTAAAAAGTTATTAATGCTGCTGCCAGTTAAAAAGAGCAACAACAACAACAACAACAACAATCGACCACAATCAACAACTGTTGTGTATTTTTGTCAGTCATGTATTTGCCTTTGTGTATTACAGCTGTAAGCCTATTATTTTGGCCAGATTTTAGTTTGCCGACCTCGTTTGTTATTGGAAGACTGCAGACAGGGCTCAAAGCAATGAATTGGAGCTTGAAATTTCGATGCTCTAAAAAGAAAACTCCGCAAAGCGAATAATGTCAACGCTGATTTATACAAAGTAGATCATATTTGCCAAGTATCTGAAGACCTTTCCAAACTAATTTTCATATAATCAACAATTTTATAACGTTTTCCCATTCACTTGTCTTCATTTCACTTCTCTTCACTTCAATTAATCGAAATATTTGGCCAATTAGAAAACCAAAAGCCACTTTTGCCTAAGAACATGCAAAATCGTTTTCGCTTACGTAAACCCGAAAGATAATTGTTTTGGGGGTATTGCCTAATTTTCACCAATAGCCAATTCTATCAAGCTAATGATAAACCAGTCGATGGAGATGGAGAAAAATCATATGTCAAAAGAAAGATTCAAAGACGTTATGCAAAAATAAGAGAGAGAGAGAGAATAGCTTAACAAGCGAGCGAACGAGCGAGCAAGCGAGAGGGAGGGAGGGAGGGAGAGGGAGAGACA
This sequence comes from Drosophila ezoana, assembly GCA_035045725.1. Taxonomy (NCBI): domain Eukaryota; kingdom Metazoa; phylum Arthropoda; class Insecta; order Diptera; family Drosophilidae; genus Drosophila; species Drosophila ezoana. The sequence goes on along the minus strand of JAWNOU010000177.1, from coordinate 16,228,924 downwards.
ACTCTTGACTCTGTCTAATTTTAGCTGTGATTCATGACGCAAAAAGTTGCAAATGGCCAAAACGGCCAGCGAGCAACGGGCTTGGAGCTTGGCTATCAATAAACATGTTTTTCATTTTGAAAGTGTGGTAAATTTCTGTTCAATTCATCTTGAAGTCACTTCAAAAATGCCAAAAACAAAAGGTTGAAAAAAAGAGAAGCCAAAAAAAATGCAAGTGTATTTTCAGTGCATTGTGTTGTCACGAACCCAAAAGATCCCACCGACAACATTGCGTATGCGTAATTTAGTTTTTTCTTATTCATTTTATCTTTTGTTTTAACACAAAGAAGAGTGGAAAAAGTGTAACTGGCTAGATTTAGGAAAACGTAAGACCCAAAACTCGGAAAGTTTTCGTTGATTCAACTAAATAAAAGCCAACAATAAAAGAGAAGATAAAAAGTAAATGACACTCAATTAAGCCAAAGAAAACCCGACCCAGTCCCGACCCAACTGGCAGCCCGAGTCCGAATGACCAAAACAATTACCATAATAATGCTAATAAGTGCGAGAGAGCCAGATGCCGAGACAGGCTTAAAGAACAATCCCAAGCAACCCATTAACATAAATATCATAAGCAACCGCTAAACAGCCCATTGAAAGTCGGAGCACGTGAGTTAACAAAGGCGTCTGGTCAAAACAAGCGATTGGCCGCAACGCTTCCAATAACAATGGGAAAACTGACTCACGTCGCGCCTGAAAACTCTGAAAAGCCTGAGAAAACGAGTCCCCCTCAATTATTGGCCGAGTGGGCCAACTCCGCAGACGCAGACAAAGCGCAGACAAATAATAATTTCCTGCGAGCGATCAGCGTATAATTTAAATGGAAACCGAACGTGAATATGCATATACCATACATACATACATATAACTATCTGCGAGTGCCAGATTATGTGCTGTAATTGCAAATTGCAGTTGCCAATCAACTGGCTGCTAGCCACCCAATACGGCGTACACTGGGCCAAAAAGCTGTTCAAGTCTGGGCAGGCAGAAGAGCGTGAGACTATTTATTAGCTAAGACAAAATGTTGTGGCTCAGCATATTTACGATATAGTTTCTGTGCCAGCAATCAAGTCAAGAATTTGTGGTGTGCACTGAACGCAGTAAAAGTCAAAGGTCAGGCGACGAACTCAGTGTCAACATGGCAAGAGAAATGCAGTACAATGTACTTGATAAACTTAAACTAATTTTTCTTTTTGTGTATAGGAATGTCAACACAAGTATGTGGATAAAACAGAAAAAACAAATCCGAAATGCCAAAAGAAACGCAACGTAAAAAGTCTATATAGCATCATGAGGTCGAAAATTTGATGCATAAGAAAAAGTATATAAAAATCAAGTCTCGACTAAAAAAATAAGTGCCAAAAATGACAAAGCTAATGCTAATTAAAATTTATCGAAGAAAAAGAAGATCTAACCATATTTTGTCTATTCAGATCATGTGAGACCTAAATGTGCCAACTGTTAATTCTTTACGTAAGTGTAATTTCCTGTTGCAGCCAGTTTTTGTTTGATTTCTGCCAGACATTTTCGCTCAGTGCATGTGTTATTTGTGTGTACTTGCATGCATTCTTTGCGCACTCACATCGATCATCAGAGAAAGAAAAGAAAGTGACCAGCCAGCGAGGCGAGTGAGTACTGTAACTGGTATTGGTATTGCTATTGCCATGACGCAGCATGAAAGGCCATGTCTGAGCTCGGGAGATGGAGAGATGGAACGATGGAACGATGGAGCGATGGAGAGCTGGCAAGCTGAGATGCGGTATCTACATCCGTTCGCCCAAATGAAGCTGAAGCTCTTGAAGCTGATGTGTTGATGTGTTGCTGCTGCTGCTGCTGCCGGCCGGCGGGCAGCTTGAAAAACAGAGTTTCACTTGGCAGCTAAATAAATTCACAGAAATCAGCGTTGGACGCAACATCAATAACAACAGTGCGACAGTGCGACAAAGCCAATGCTGTTCCCAAGCTGCAGTCTAAGCGTTTTTTTATGCTGGCGCGGCAAAAGACGCGCGCAAAACGCGCGCAAGCTCGAAATGCCAAATTAAGTAAATGTGCAGCTATGTGTGTATGTGTGTGTGTGTGTGTGCTTAGCGCTGCATATGCCATAAAAAATAAGGTCAGTTGGGTAATGGCTAAAGCGCAGTTTGTTAACCAAAACGTGGCACAATGTTTTGCAACATTTGACAGAGTTGGACAGAAGAGCTGCTAAGTGCAACTTTGACTGCAACTTTGACTGCAACTTCAACGGCAGCATTTGGCGGCCTTAAGCTGGCGGCTTTCTACTCGAGCAACAAGTGGCAGCCACTTTGGTCAAATCACACAAACATGCGGCTCGCCTCGACTGCCCAAATGGACTTTCTACTTTGTCAGAGTCGCAGCATAAACATAAATTTCACATTAGGCATAACTAGCCGGCAAAGGGGTGGGGAGGCTGGCAGCGGGCAGGGAGGGGCACCCGCCTGCAATTCATTTTCACAATTTAGCTGCAGCTCTTCAGCTTTTCACGGCTTTTCACAGCTTTACTCGACTAATGCGGCTGAAGCGCAGCAAAGTTGTATCTTTAGCGCAACTTAAGTGCGTTGTTCCGCATTGCCAGCCATAGTTGTTCATATTAACTAGCTTAACTTGACTCGTTGTTGTTTGTAATTCAGCTTTTTTTCTCCTGATTAATTTCTTTTTCGGACTGAGCAGGCAAGCGGAACCCTAAACAAGCCGAGACGCTTGTCAAGCGGCTGGCGGTCACTCGATTAACACATCCATAGTTACTACACAACGTTGTTGCCTTTGCTGTTGTTGTTGCTGTTAACTGGAAGCTCCAAACTTGTTCCAAAAGACTGAATCGCAACAACAGGCAGCAAAAAAAAAAAAAAACGCTACAGAATTATGCGGAAATGTCTTTAAAAAGTTGTGTTTGGCCAGGGCGTAGAATGTTTTTTTGTTTATTTTCTTTTTTTTATGGTATTTTTCTCGCTCATTTCTTCCTTTTCGATATCGGTTTTTGCATATGTTTATGGCAGACGATTTCTTTTTCTTTTGCCCGCAACGGAACCCGCAACCGTGCACAAATATTGCGGTCATTTATATCCAACAACATGGAAGGCATTTAGGTCCCAATCAAGCCAAGTCAACAGCTTCTATGGCCAGCAGATGTGGGATGTGGCCAGTCTGCGGATCTGTGGATTCTCTCCAGCGAATGTGTCGCTGCTTGTTTTTATTAGATCACGATTTATAATGTTGGCAAACATTCGCGCATTCCTACGGCCCAGCGAGCTAGCAAATAACCAACAACAACAACAACAACAACAGCTACGACGACAACAACTACAACTATGTGGGCCCCATACAAACATATATATGCATATACATAATAGTAACTCACACCGAGATTCTTCAGCAAATTTTTTTTTTGTACCTTTAACAGGTGCGAATTGTGCAGCAAACAGGTTTTAAGGCCGCGGGGCCTTTTAAAAGACGAAAAATGCTTTTGAAATTGTTAATGAAAACATGGTTTATATATATGGAAATAATGTTAGGAAAAGCAGTGTTGGAAAGCGTTAAACTCACTTATGCATCTCTTAGGACCCCATGCAGTTCTAGCAAGTATTAACTTTACTGCATTTTTCTCTAAAATTCTATTATAAGCTATAGCTGATCATTAGTGTTAGTTATTATAATTTTCATAATTACGCAATGATGTCCTTTTTGAGCGCAACTCGCCTTAGCATTCCCTAACTATGCCTTTTTGCATTCTATCTAGCTGTATCTGAGGGCTATTCAAATGTTCAAATGTATTCCTTTTTAGGCGCCCCATTTTGGGCGCTGTTAGGGCGCCTATTATGGCAGCCGCTACAGCGCAGTTGCAGAGGCTCATTTCGAACAAAAACAACAAAAAATTGTGCCTCTTTTCTGGTTTTTCACGTTGCCAGCGCGGTTTTTGCTCAGCCTGTTGTTGTTGTTGCTGTTGCTGTTGTTCTGGCTGCAGTTGTGGCAGCTGTTGTTGTTGTTGCAGTTGTTGTTGTTGTTGTTGTTGTAGTTGCAGTTTTTGAAACGCACGTCTTCGGAGCAACATGGTCACTAAAAGGTGTTCTATGTGTGCAGCCCAGAGTGTAAGCGTGTGTGTGTGTGTGCGTGTTTGTGTGTGAATGTGAATGTTGCTTGCAATATTGTTTCAGTTGTTGTAGGTTTTCACGTTTTAATGTTGCATGAACTTTTGTTGTTCTTGCTGACTTTTTGCGGTTTGTTTTAATGTCAAAATTGCAAGAAACGGGGCACAACTTTTCGGTTTGCCGTCGCCTTAATTTTGACATTTGCTGTTTAATTTCAAACTTGAGCAACTTTTGTTTTATTTTTTTGCGTGGCTTACAATTCTAATTTGAAGTATCAGCCTGCAGAACCGGTTGATTATTTCTTGTTTTGCTTAACGTTATTAAATTTTATTGTTGCTGTTGTTCAGCGTGCGTTGTGCATAAATTTGAAAAAGTCGCGGAAATCATGAGATAAATTGTACTCGAAACGTACGAACGATCACGAAATTCCGCTGTGAACCGTCACGTTTGGCGCTGAAAAACGAACTGAGATCCGCTTGGCATTGGGAGACAATCACCTCTTAAGACACGACTCGCTCTCGGCTCAGCTTACCTGCCAGGTGAGCGAGAGAGCGCGTTTGAGTGAGAGAGTTGGGCGATGTGAGGAAAAGAGAGCACGGTCGTGACAGTTGGCGCGCCTCAGATAAGTGGAATGTAAATTGTTTAAATTTCTTTTCAATTATTTTTGTTTTTACCACTGATAAATGACAGCTAGCAGAGTACTGAATGTGCTTGAATGCGTTTCTTGGAAGAATTATTGAAATTTCTCCAATTATCACTTTTCTGCGTGCTGCGTGAGGGAAAACTCATCCGAATGCTACGATTTGTCTACCTGCAGGATGTCGTTTCATTTCTTTTAATTCCCTTCATTCTTTGGGTAATTCCTGGATAAATAATGGAGTGGGAAGACATAAGAACTTGCTTCTTCGACAAACTGTCAAACTCCGACAGACTCGAAGAACTTGAGGTGTAGCGAGGTTGACCAAGCGTCGACACACATATCTTTCTAAAATCGACCTTTACTGGAATAGACATTATAAAAATCATGTGAACTTAGAATGGATCGTGCTAGTGCTTACGAGTCGGGGTCGGTTCGAAAATCAAAACGGTTTTGATGGTTTTTTTATATGTCCAAAATAGTATAAAATGCCATTATTATTGGGGCGAGATATTTCAGAAAATCATCAAAAAAGTTTAACACCATGACCGAATCAAATGAAAATTTCAAATTTTCCCGCCAATGTCTAGAAATACATCGTCGAGTCAACCCTGTTATTTGCCATCACTAGCAACCACCTTGCACAGCTGATTAGCAATAGACTTATCAGCTGTTGGCACACAATCTTTTTTGGAGTCAGTTTTCAAGACACCACGCGAAACTCACGTAGCGGCCGTATAATTGAAATTATTTTTTAAAATTCGTCTATTTTTGAACAAGAGATAAAGCCTGAACTGAAGCCGCTGCCAAAATGAGCGAACTAAGTGCTGCAGATAAACTCGACTATGTCAAGTCAAAGATTGGCGAATATGTGGACTTTCCAAAGAAGGGCATTGTTTTCCGGTGGGTCAGTTAGCTTATCTACCCTACATCAAAGTGCTATTTAACATGTGTATTGTTTATTATACATAGTTTACTGCCTATCAGTTGATTAACATGTGCTCCCGTTCTTATCTCTAATTGTCTGGCAGTGACATATTCGGCGCCCTCACCGATGGCAAGGCATGTGTTTATCTGCGTGATTTGCTGGTAAAGCACATACGCACCGCTCATCCAGATGTGGAGCTAATAGTGGGCCTGGATTCGCGTGGTTTTCTCTTTAATCTGCTGCTGGCCACCGAGCTGGGCGTGGGCTGTGCACCCATACGCAAGAAGGGCAAACTGGCAGGCGAGGTGGTCGCCGTAGAATATCAGCTGGAATACGGTTCAGTAAGCAGCCAAACATGTCTTACTATGTTATATATCTGCTATAATGCTATTCTTATAGGACACATTTGAGCTGCAGCGCGCAGCCATCAAGCCGGGCCAAAAGGTGGTCATTGTCGATGATCTTCTGGCAACGGGTGGCTCACTTTTGGCTGCCACGGCCCTGGTACGCAAGTTGGGCGGCGTGGTGTTGGAAAGCTTGGTTGTCATCGAGCTGGTGGGACTGGATGGCCGCAAGAAGCTGGACTGCGATGTGCATTCCCTGATAAAGTACTGAGCAGCACATACATAACTACCAGACTATATGCATTTAGCAACGAAATATCTTACCTCAAAATATCACCAAGTAAATTTTTGTAATACTTTATGGAACTTGCAATGAGCATGTTTAAACTAAATGGTTGTCGGAACAAACTAATTAAGTGCAAATATATGATTTAACACTTTTATACAATTAAAGTAGGCTTTCTATTCTCAAATCTAATGCTTACAATAAATATAAAATATTATTGGGAAGACATATCCAAACTTTATAGGCCACCCTCTGCTCTGAAAGCAACCCCCACCATTGGCACGGTCTTCTCGTGCGCTCTTCAACCGTCCAAGTTCTCTCTGCGCATTCAAATTTAGCTGCTGCTCTTGCCGGCCTTGTATTTTGCTCAGCTATAAACAAAAATGTTTGCCCTACGGCATCGTAAAAAACTGAGCTCTTCGCTCGCCGATAAACAAATCAAAAGCACAGACTCAGCTCCCTACAAACAACGTGCTCTCGTCCAAAGACGCCGGCGCAAAAACCAAAAATTTCAAACTGAAACTGACAGTCGAAGAATAGTCCGGGCAGTCGGGAGAGTCGGTTGAACGGTCGAACGGCCGAAGGGTGCGGGTCGGTCGAAGGCGGGAGCAGCCAATTCAGTAGCTGCCTGTGCTCATTTTGCATTTGAATTCATTCGTGAAATGTGCGTCGCTCGGAACGGTGCGTTGTGTGTGCTCTGTTTTTGTGTTGTGTTGTGTTATGTTTGCTGGCTGCTATATATCCGCCCCGCCCCCAACCCCTCGGGCGGCCCGCAACAGTTTCGCACGCCCATCAATTGCAAGCGTTTTGCAGTGTTTAGTTTAAAAATACGTTCCTTTTTTTTTTGTGTTTGCTGGGCGCATACAAAATCACAGTGGCTGGCTGCTTCAATTAATATTGATTGAGCGTCTTTCAATTGGCACACAATCGACAAACCAACAACAAACTGGCAGCAATTGTCGCGCGAGGCACGCCAGCAATTGATAGCGTTACGTATACGCCGCGTGCGCCTTCATTTGTTTTGTTTGCGTGCTTGTGATTGTTTGCATGTGTGTGTGTGTGTGTGTGTGTCGTGCGCCAATTTGAATGAATTTTATACAAATACCTAGCCAAACTTGGAGCATTGCCTAAAAAGTTGGCGAAAAAACAGAAAACAAATTGCTGTTAAATTATATTTGATATTTGTATTTCTTGCGCATACGGTCTTATAAACAAATAAAATCTAACTGGCTGCTGAGTGAGGCGAAGCAGCTCAAAGTCAGGCAACGGCATTGCACCTGGCGCTGCCAAACAAACTCCCCCCTCCCCGCTCCTCGCTCACCACTCCACGCTCCAACAGAGTCGTAAAAATCAATAGTTGACATCTTGACTTCTTGCAGCAGCAGCGGGCAGCTGGCTGGCACCCTAAAGCCGAGTCATAAAAGACACCCCCAAAATAAGAAAGCCCACCGAAAATTCAATTGTTATGTTTTTGTTGCACTGACACAAATTTCAACTGTTGGCTGGGCTATAAATACGGCCTCAAAAGGGTTCCGTCCAAGTCTTTGCACAGCAGCAGCAGTAGAAATGTCTGTCATCAATTATGCTGGGTATGCTACACGGCCGTACTAACTTTTTGTATATGTATATTTTCAATATATAGCACAGCAACTAAATATAGCTAAACAGCAACAACAACAACAAACTGGCAGCAAAAAGGCTATGAGCAAATTGTACAAAAACTGTCGCCAACTGCACGCAACATTTACCGCGTAGCAGCGACAGCCAAAAGTAAAAATATAAGCAAAATAAAATACAAAATGTTGTACATCAATAGCAAAGGAATATATATCAAAATGAGCATGAATACGAGAAATAATAATATTACGAATAAGATGAGTGTCGAGCGAATGGCCAACTAAACTACAAACAGTTCCTATGCATTTGGCCTTGTGTTTAAATGAAATTGAACAAGAGCAACGCAAATTGTCGCGTTCGGCGATATTTGCTCATCTTTACGGCCTTATCGCTCCTATTGCTGCCCCTGTCGCTCATCTATTTGGTATGGAATGAGCAGCTGCAGAAGATTAAGGGATACGAGGTGAGTGTGTGCCCCCCTATGCTTATGTATGTATATATATTCATATATATCTTATAGTATGTTGTATATGTATAGCATATATATATTGTAAAATTGCACAGCAAGCACAACACATTCTCACATAGGATAGTGTTGTGTGTGTGTGTGTGTGAGTGTGTTTGTGTGTTTGGCCAAGGTCGTAAGCACCTTTGTAGTTGTTGTTAGTTGGTAGCCTGGTAGCTTTTAAGTGGCCTGCAAACACAGTTTGTTTTGGATTATGCCACAAATGTGGCGCAAATGTTTGCAGGGGCTGCCCCTGACAACAAGCAAATTGCCGCCAATCGATTGCTCGTTATTCAATGCATTACGCAGCCCCATAAAACTACTCCCATAAAAACAATTCCAGCTAATCAATTGTGAAACATTAAGCAATAGATCAATGTCGACTGGAACTTGGGCAAGAGCATTCCGAGTGGAAAAATCCCTTAATGACTTGTATACCCTGTAATTATATTGATTCAATTCATATTTTGCAAAGGCAACTTCCATTTCTCTACATGACTCAACAAATTTGGGTACTTTCCAGAAGGAAACAAGTTTTTCTTAATACCCTTTAATAGGTTTGGCAACAATATGCACCTATATGCTCTCAGTTCGCTTTCTGTCCGTAATTTAGCAAATTTGTACAATTTCCAAGAAATAGTTTATACTAGATACGTGAAGAGCATCTGCTGGGGCCTTAATCGCATTCGTATAGCTGTGAATAGGCACGCGTGCTGTGTGAAGGGCATTCACGGCAAGATACAATAATAATGTTCTAGATATGGCTACACCAACAGACAGATATATTTGCCATAGTCAAACAGTACGAATGGGCAATTCTCAAATGCTTAATTAAATTTCATTATTTACGCTTGTTTATTTATCAAAGTTTTTAACACCTCGTTACACATTTAGCAACCCGACTCGAGGCGGATTACGATGGGGGGGGCCCATTTCTAGAGAGCGCTCTTAAAAAGTGCAAATTAAAACGAAATTTGTTCAGGCCTGCCGTCAGCTGTGTGTGTGTGTGTGTGTGAATTTTCTCATTGCCAATTAACAATTGGCACTTAAATGTGAAATTGACACGCCTACTATTGAACGCCTCCCGAGGCAATGCTTTGCCTTTAGCTACTTTAGCTTTGCTTGCCAGACACAAAGGCGCCCTCCTCCCTTCTCCTCCCTGCGAATTGCAAATATGTATGTCCTTAGGCCAATTGCATTGAAGAACATTCGCGTGGGCTGCATTTAATTGCCTTGGCGGGAAGTAGCACTTGGTCAGGACACGTCAGAGGCGCAGGAAAATCGATGTTTGTCACCAAGGCAAACGCATATCAATGGAAAGTTGGCCTCTAATTTTTGCTACATTAAATAATGGTGACTTAATGCTCAGGCAGCCACAAAGCACGAGAAATAAAAGAAATAAAGCACGCATACGCCGTGTTGTGCTCAACATTGGCATAATTAGGCACAGCGTCTAACACGTAACACACCAAACTTACCTACACACACACACACACTCGCACGCACACACACACACACACACGCAGGCACCGAGTGCTGCTTTAGCGGCAGACCGCCCACATCACGCCCACATATCACATCTCCCATATACACACACACACACATACGTATTAACCTGCCACAGTTCATGTCATGCACATAGCGCCACTTTTGCTGCGAAATAATTTGCTATAATCCTGTGTGATCGACCAAAAGATACCTCGTATGTAGGAATAATATACATGCTTAAGTTAGCTGCGCTTAAAAGTAGGCTATATCCAATTATGAAGTTGGCCAAAGTAGAGCCTTAAGATTGTAATTATAAATATTATAAGCTTTAAAAGCAAAAAGAATTCATCTATATCTTTATATGTATTAAAATTGAAAGATATTTTTATTTGCATGTAAAGCTTAAGTTTAGTTTCATAAGTAGTTAAAAACGTTTATACAGATCTCTCTCGTTTTTGTTTGGTTTTGCCTACTGTTTGATATAATATACCCTACCCACCAACAGTTTGAAAGCAGGGTATAGTTATACGCGCCACAATGACCGCTAAACAATCATCTAGATTTATAACGATGCCAGTTGACAGAGCTGCCCAGTGGGATTTTAATTGGGCTCGTTGAGTCTACCTTGACACTGGCATGCCAGCGACATGAGTCAGTTGTGCTGTCAGCGGGGTCAGCGGTGTCAGCGGGGTCAGCGGTGTTAGCGGTGTCAGTGGTGTCGGTGGTTGCGCCTTGAGCAGTGCTTTGTGCATTTATGTAGCACCGCTTTGCTGAGCATCATAACCAAAACGCTTGTATATTACGCATACGCCACGTCATGCTCGCATTTAAGCAACAGTTTTCTCTCTGTAACACGTCTAAATGGAAATGCTTTTTTAGGCTTTTAATGCGCAACAGCCACAGCAGCAACAGCAACAACAGCAACAGCATCAGCAGCATCAGCAGCAACAGCGGCAACAGCAGCAGCAACAGCCGGCGGGTCAAACATTTCGTTATCCTGTGCTGCTGCTGAACAAAAACAAAAACAAGGAGCTAACCGTGGTCGCAACGGGCAAGACTAAGAATAAGTGGCGCTATGTTGATAAAGTAAATATTTAACCCACACACACACTCACACACACACACACACACATACAACCAAACACTCACAATGTTAATGGCAAAGTAAACACTACAACAAAACACATTCAGCTGTCAAATTTATGGGTGCATTAAAAAAGCGTGCAGGAATTAAAATTCTTTGGGCTCATCTGTTCTCCATACCCAAAATGAATGATTGGCAGTTGCTTTGGGCTTGGCATGGCCCGTCGTCGGGTTTTCCTCGAAAACATTTGCTTATAAATATAGTCATTAAGTGCCCGTTAGCCTCCCCAACCAATAGCTCATTAATCCGCTTGTTCCCGACTATTCCAACAGATCAACAATGAAACGGGACTCTCGCTCATACCCGACTATGCGGTGCAGTCGCTCTCAGAGGAGGAAATGCAGGAAATGTCCGTGGTAGGTGCTTTTGGGGTTACCCTAATGGCCATTGTAAACAGGTATTACATATACGCTTTATCTTTATGCGGGCGCAGCGTATGGAGGCGCGGCTCAATAGACTGAAGGACAAGTGCTCCGAGTTCGGACTGGATGTGTTGGGTGAGGCTTGGCAAATAACATTTCCGACTTTTTATAGGTTCCATAAATAATTTCTATTTGAATTACAGGCCAGGATTCCTGGCATACGCCCAACACTTGGGAGTTTTTGGTTAATAAAAAATATCATATTATATGGTAAGACCAGCACTCTGCACTGTTAGCGGATATCTGTATTAGAGCATGTGCGTCCAATGATTGCAGGTGCAATGTCTTCAAGGCGGCCTCCTCCTCCTGGATGTTCAATTTCAATGTCCTGGCCGGCTACACGCCGAGTTATTTGCTTAAGACAAAAAAGATTCTGCTCAATCTGGCCAGAGAGCGTTATCCACGCGTAACGCTGCAAGAGGTGAGATCTGGGCCCAAGTAATTTCCAATTTAAGATATTAAATAAGGTTCCTTGCAGCTGCACGAGGCGCAAAACGATTCAATTACATTTATCATAGCTAGAAACCCCTTCGAGAGACTGCTGAGCGCCTATCGAGATAAGATCGTGTTCGCACTGCCCTATTCCTTTCATGACAAACTTGGCCGCAGCATTGTGCGGACCTATCGGAAGAAGGTGTACCCAACAAGATATATGCGCTCTGTATACCAAAGCTCCGCTAACTTGTTTGAATCCATTGCAGCCCAAGCTGATCTCACGTGCTGGCACTACAAAGTATCCATCGTTTCCGGAGTTTGTGCACTGGCTGCTGGACCAGGTGAAGCGTGGCAACTATATAGACATGCACTTTGTATCGGCCACATCGTTCTGCACGCCCTGCCTGATTCGGTTCGATATGATATTGAAGTTCGAATCGCTGGCGGAGGATCAACTATATCTAATTGAAAAGACTGGCCTCCAGCGCGTCATAGCGCCCGTCTGGCGCAACATGGGCAAAGGAGACAGAAAGACACAGGAGCTGCAACAACAGTTCTATTCCCAGCTCACCAAACAGGAGATGATGGAACTATACGAATACTATCGGTAAGTTAAACAGAAACAACAACTATACGGAAAACCAACCCTAACTTATCTTATACTCACAGTTTTGACTTCGATCTGTTCGACTATGATGTAAAGGAATATTTGCAATTCGCCAGATCAGATGAATTAGCAGGCGCCGTCGCATCGGGGGTGTAATTAATTAAGCGAAACTTAAAATTCATAGAGTTTAGCAAGAGGTATCAAATAATAACAAAACAAAACAAACAACTTAGACACATACGAACTAATTAGCCGTCACAGTAGGTAATCGCAAATGTTGATAATAATGAACGAAACAATAATAAAGTTAATGGCAGAAACTATTGAAATGAAACAAAAACAAAAAACGTTGTTTATATTAAAAAGGTTGCAGAGCTTAATGCTTAGCCAATTGTTATAAATAAAAGCAAGAGCTGAACGAAATTCTCAGCTGACGATGGGGCAGATAATTTGGGTCCAAATGTCCATTTGGTTTTATTTTTATGTTAATAATAATGATAATAATTATGATCATAATAATATTAATAATAATAATAAAATGAATACAAAAAATAGCAATAAAAAATTGGTAAATTCAACTACATACAATATAATGATTTAACTAGCTAATTAACTGAGATACCGTTACACATTCTCAACATTCAAAATGATTAATCTGCGGCAAAATTTTAGTTTTTCTGAAGTTTGTTTTATTTTTTTGCTGTATTTTGTTTTTAGTTGTTTTTTTTTTAGGTTTTTCTCATTTTAAACTTAATTTATACATACAATAGGTTTTTTTTTGTATTTATTAATTGTAAAACATAATATGTATGTATATATTTATAGATGTATATAATATATTTAGTTATATGACTACTAAACTATGCGCTCTTTACTTTTGTTGTTTTCGACTGTTTTTCTTTTGTATTTGCTTTGTTTGTATTTCGCTTGAACTTGTAACTGGTTTAGCACACACACAGAATTGAAATTAGTTTTTGTTTTTAATATGTATTTTACAATTTTCATTTGTTTACTTTGTATAAAATTTAACTATTTTGTGGCTGGTGCAAATGTGTTCAATTGAAGAACCGCCTGCTAGAACATTATAATATGCACATAATCCATTGATTGGATGAACCATTTTGGTTAAACGAACGCTTCACTAATAAAAAAACCATATGTTTAGTGTCTAAAACTACGTTCGGGTTTTAGTTCTTTGCCGTAAATTTGTTAATTACGTTGCGTTTACCTAGTTAAACTATAGAAAAAACTTAGTCTGGACTTTTTACACGTGTATTTTGTTTTTTGTTACCATTTGTTTCTGTTAATTGTTTTATACATAAGCTAATTAAAATTACATCAATTTGTTTAAACAACTACAACTAGTTCAATGTATTATGCCATATTATTATTATGTGTATTTCTCCTTTTGTTTTTTATTTTATTTGTTTTTAATTGTATTCTCTGTTTATTCTTTTTGCTTGCCATGATGGTTTTAAAAACCATGTTATCTTCTTCGACTTGTGAATGCCGCAATCTAACTTAAGTCTAGAATTTACGCTCGATTTCGTTTAACAAACTAAGCTACATATTATTTATATGTTTATATCGTTTAGATAAGGCCGTCAATGCAATTAATGCAATTAATTATGTTAAAAAATTACAAAATCAAACGCTGGCTGACTGCACGTTGAGTTTTTGTTTGTTTTTTCTTTTTGCTACTGTGAGTTTTGTTGTTGTTGTTGTTGGTTTCTCTTTTGTGTTTTTTGGATTGGTTTGGTTTAAGTGTTGCTGGCTATTTAATTGGAAAACGATTTGTAAATTAGATATAAAAAACTTTTAATTACAATTTAGTTGGTATTTCTACGCATACGTTATTTAAATAGGGCGCCTAACTAAAACAACAAAGGGACGACGCAGTTAAATCTGACAGCTAAATAATATTGCAAATTGATGAACGCAGCTGCTAGACGCTAATAGAAGAACGATAGCTGGAGCCGAAGCCAGAGCAGGAGTTGGAGTTGGAGTTGGAGTAGGAGTAGGCGCAGGAGAGCTCGTATAGGTGCGTAGGTATGTGAACAACAGCGGCGCCAGCAGCGATCACTTGAGGTAAGTCTTGAACAGCACCGAGCTGCGACAAAACTCGCGCTCCTGCTCCATAAAGAAGAGCATGTCGCGCAGATTGACACGTTTGATGCGCGGCCGCAACGTTGTAGTCGCCGTACCGGAGTTGCTCAGCAGACCGCCGCCACTGGAACCCTGTGTGTGTAGAGCAGATGCCATGTTTGTTTGTTTGTTGAGTAAGCAATCGAATGGTCGCTGGTAAGTTGATGTTACTCACCACGCCCACACCGGCCGCATCGCTATCCAGTTTGAGTTTTTTCCGTGGTCCAATTGCCTGCAGTGCCGTCAAATTCGCGTCGCGCTGTCGCAACTCTTCCATTTCCGCACGCTGCATTTCTTTCGCCTGGAAAGAGTAATATGTGTAAGATGAGAAAGTACAAATTACAATGATAATTGTTTCCTACCCTCGCCTTCATCTTTGCTTGTTCGGGATCTTCGACTCGCGTTCTGGACTTGGCCGCTCGCAGTAGCATCTCGCGCTCCAGCTCCTCGTGTCGCTTCTGCTCAGCCTTGTCCAACTCCTCCAGAAACTTGATTTGACCGCGTACATCCTTCGCGGGCTCATACCGTGGATCCAACTGTGGGTTAGACAGGTTTTATTTAAAGCTGAATTGCAGAGCATTGAGAACATGAACCCACCTTGATGACATCAATGCGGTGCTCCGCTATCACAGCCAACTTCTCCACAATGTTCTTGAGCCGTTCCTGGCACGCATGCGATATGAGCACGGCAACATCCTGCGAAGGTTCATCTAAGCCACGTTCCGCGGTTATCGCGCGTATTCGTGCCTGCAACGCTGGCAAGTTGAGAAACACCTCATCCTTGCAGGACCGTATCTGCGTGCCTATGTTCTCCGTGCATCCCAGAATGCGCTGCGATTCCTCGGCTAGATTAACACCACCCATGGCTGCCACATCGTTAATATCATCATCGCCATATATCGATGATGACATGGAGCTTTGCTGGAAAAACGAATTGGCGGCCGCAGCCGCTGCTGACCCCGCCATCCCACTACCGCTATTGGCCCTCTCATCCTTGCCATCCCGATCGATCGCATCCCTTTTCTTTTTATTCGCCGACTTGTTCGCCATGGGCATCGCGCCGCGCGGCATCGTCTTGGCCGAAATGGGCGTCAGCGAGGCATTGATGCGTTCCATATGCGGCAGCTGCGGTGCCTTAATCTCAACGAGCTTTGGCTCAAAGTGATTGTTGTTGTTGTGATGCAGCGAGTTCTGCATCTGTTCGCGTGCACGCAACGCTTCCGGCGGCAGGTGAACTGTGGGCAACGATGGCACCGGCAACGATGTCGTCGATGCTGAATTTATCGTCGATAGTACTGATAACGTCGGCGTTGGCGGTGGTCCACTGTTCGATGATATGGCCGCCAGCGAAGGCGGATGCAAACTGGACGTTATGGCCTTGATCTGCGTCTGACCAACCTTGACGGCAGTGACTTTGTTCGTGGGCGTACTGTTTGGCGGACGGGACGTGGCGCGTATTTGAACCGATCCCGGGCGCTGCAGCTGTGCGTTATGCGGGCCGCGGATTTGCACAATGTTCTGTGTGGACGTTGGAAATTAAAGTCTGTTTGCTTAGGGGCAGATCTCATTCTTAGACTTACCGCCTGCGCGGGCATTGGCAGCGAAGGCATTTGGCCGCGTATGGCCAGACGCGGCGCTGTGGGCAATCGAATGTTTGGCGGCTGCTTGGATATCGTCGTGTGGCCAATAGTCGGCCTCGGCGTGCCCAATGCATTTGGTGTTATCATGCGCACCTGCGTCTGTCCGATGGTCGTCGTCTGGCTGAGTCCAATCGGACGGATTTGCGCTTGAATTTTCTGTGAACAGATTGTGGGGTTAATAGTAGTTTGATTGATTGGATGGCATGACTTACCGGAAGCTGTGGCGGAAGTCCAGCCAATCCCAGGACATGCTGTGGTGGCGGTTTAATGCCCTCAATGACCAGCTCCTTGGTGTACAGTGCCTGGCGCAGCAGTGGCAGACTTTTCTGCAGACGAAGGCGAAAATTAGTAAACAAAGAAAAAAAATAACATTAAATAATAGCTTACCTTGAGAAACCCAATGAGGCACGGCTGTGGACTGGCGTTGAGCAAACGCTCCAGGCGATCACAAAACTCCTCCGGCTCCACATTCGCATTGACCAGCTCCTGGATGAGCGTGCGCACATTTTTCTCCACCGGCTTCGGTTCGCGTGTCGACAATTCAATTAAATTGGCTAAAAACTTGCGACACTTTTCTTTGGTATTGCCCTGCGCAGCCGTTGTCGTTGTTGTTGCGTTCGCATTCGCCACCGCCGTTGCCGCCGCTGCAGATGCCACCTGCACATTGTTCGCTTGCGAATGCGGCTGTGCGGCTGGTATCGTTTGGATTTGCGTTACTTGCGGCAAATGCGGCTGTTGTTGCTGCTGTTGATGCTGTTGCTGGAGCTGCGCCAAGTGCGGCGGATGCGAGGCGCTGCTAAAACTATGCGCATTGCTGCTGGCCACCGAGTTGACAATTATGTTGCTGGAGGCGGTGGTGCTGGTCATCGACTGTGGTTAAAATAAACATTATAGATTAACAAACAAATGTTTGAAGCAACTGTGCGCAGTCAGTGCAAATAAAGAGCGATAAGCGATAAGTTAAAACCAGAAAATAGTTGAGTGACTCTTATGGAGGCGCACATGGGCTACGGGCTCCTATTAGTGGGTGTGTGTGTGTGTGTGTGTATGAGTGGGTGCAAGTGGTGTGCGGGTCGGATGTTGAGGTTTTAGTGATTCATAATGGAGTAACACATAAGCTAATGCCAAAAAATATTGTTTGAAAACATATTTAAATTAATTTTTCAATTTGTTTGAAATGTTTTTGTTTTCTTTTGATAACACACCCCCATTCGGAGCCCGAATAGCCTTCGGTGCCCAGTTCATGATTATAATGCTTCTTAATTTCTAAATGATAAAATAGAGTTGAATGATATTTTTTTTGGTTGATTTTCGAAAAAAAAAAAAGCGAACAGCAACGCGTTTTCCACAGCGAATAACTAAATCAAAAGAATACGTCAAGTCAAATACACAGACAGTTACAACGCAGCATGCAAAACTGAGCAAAAGTACAATTATATATGTATATATATATATTATTATATAAGATACTTATATTGAAATGAAAATTGAAAAAGTTGGGCGGACAGTCGATTGCTCGAAGTCTGGCCGAAAGTCTAAACAAAATTGAAAACTGAAGCGTAGCGTTAAAAAACAGATCAAATGCATAAACAGACAAGAGAGAGGCGTTTTATAGAATATATAAAGTATATATAAAGAATATATATAATATTGGAAACTATGCGAATTTCCATTGCTAAACAAGTTAAGCTTTGATTTTTACATTTTGCTTGATCTTAATTGTGGCCGCGACATTTGCCGCAGCAGCTGCGGCGGCCGCGGCGGCTGCGCTGCTGGCGCTGGCTGAGGCCTGTTGCTGCTGTTGCTTATGTTGCTGCTGTGCCTGTTGCTGCTGCTTCAGTTGTAGCTGTAGCTTCTGCTGCTGTTGCTGCTGTTGCAGGTTAGTAGCGGGTTTGTTGTTGTTGTTGTTGTTGTTGGTAGTGGTTGTGGTGGTGGTATTGGTGGTGATATTATTAATATTATTATTGCTGGATGGGAGGATTGTGGATGATGTACGGACAATCGTTTTTCGCAGTGCTATGCTAGTGCTGGCAGTTGTTGCTTGTGAGGATGCTTGTGTCGTTGTTTGATGCTGTTGCTGTTGTTGCTGCAGCTGCGTTTGTTGCTGTTGCTGTTGTTGTTGTTGGGATGACGATTGGCCATGATATCTACTTACAGCTGCAGCCGGCACAGTTTGCAGACGTATCTGTGTGGTTATGGGATGATTTGTTGTTGTTGTTGTGGTGTTGTTATTATTATTGTTGTTGTTGTTGCTGGTGTTAGATATGGTCTGTGTCATCGTCGGCGGGCCCGTCGATGTGGCCGTGCCCACGCGCAACAACTGAAATCCATTATCCGTTTTCACTAACAGTGCAGGCGTTTGTCCTGTATTAAGTGTGCCTAAAGTTATCTAAAATAAAGAGAGAGAGAGAATAGACAGAGAATAGTTCAAAGTACAAGGCGTACCCGCTGATATAAATGCATGTATATGTACATATGTGTATGTGTGTGTGACTGTGTGTGTGAGTGGGTGGGTGGGTGTTTGGGGTTTGGGTGCATGTGTGTGCGCTGTTTTAGGGAGCCTTGTGGATTAGTAGAGAAGAGCCCACCACAACAACAAAACTCAAGAGTTTCTTCCTTACAGATACACGCATTTTCTCATTTTCTAGTCACACTTACCGATGGACTCTGTGGCCTAACGCCACCCATATGAGAGTTGCTGATGACGACGCGACTCAGCGGATTGGCGGGCATGTTCTTTGGCTGCTGCTGCGTCGGCGCCTGCGGCCGCATGCCGACCACAACGCCGGCCGGCAGCATGGAGTTAAGCAGCGGCTGCCCGGTCTGTGGAATACGTTAAAGGATTAGTCAGATCATAAATACAGCATTGCATTTTTGGGTTTCTATAGGCGGATTACAAAAGCTTTGATAGGTTTAAGTTTTAAGTTTTGGTTTGTTTTTGTTTCACTACAACATGCAGCAGATCAAGAGAGTCGCTTCATTTCACGCATTGTCGTGGGTCTCAGTTCATTCGCTTACAGATCACAGTCAAACAAATGTGCACGGAAGTTGTGTGTGTTCTCAAAATACATTTTAATAATTGATTTTGTATGAATTTCTAATTAAATGATGAGATGAAAATGAGCTATTAAGATGTGTGCTGGCCAATTTGAAAGACCTCTACGAGTTGTACTACAAAGAAGCAACCGTTTAAAAGCATTTTGTTCACAGAGAATATCTACAAAAATTATATCTCTTAATAAAAAGCATAGAGTAATTAGCGGGAGACAAATGGGATTTGGTATCACAGCGGAGAAAATATATTCGTTTGTAAAATTTAATTTTTTTAAGAAAAGTAGGATTCATAATTTTGTAATAAATTGAAGAGCAGAAAATAAGACGCTGTTTAACAACCAACCGATTTGCATACAACAACCTTTTTCGGGCACAGTGAACATTCAATATAGCGAGCTTTTTTGGAAAGATAGATTTGACAATTATTTATAATATGAATGCCTAATTAATTAATGACGGGCAGTTCATTATATCGAGAGTTCACTGTTGGAGTTTTGTAAGGCACGCTAATCGTGTCGTCTAAATGGACAACAGAAGAAAGAAAAGTGAATACTGAAGAGTTTGGAGAGTGCGGATATGTGTGTGTGTGTGTGTTGAACAGGAGTAACCATTGGACGCAGGCAGAGAGATGCGAACGGAATGGCGCCAGAATGTGGCGCACTACTATCATCGCCTCGCTACAATACGAGTACGTTGTTGGGAGTTTAGCTTGATGGTGGATACCTGATTGATGGTCTTGGTCATTGTTACGATTCCTGCTGGTGCACTTGATACTAGACCCGCCGGCAGGGTGACAGCATGGTGATTGGATTTAATAACTAAGGTTTGTGTTTGGGTGGCACCTACTGATTGCGATTGTTGCTGCTGATGCGTCTGCTGATGCGACTGCTGATGCACCTGATGCTGCACTTGCGACAGACCCGGCACCCCATGTCCACCAATGCCCGCCGTGATCGTCTTGATCGTCGTCGTATTTGGCAGCTGTGCTGTTGAGATGATCGTCGGCCCAACACCCCCGCCCCCTGGGCCTATGTTGATGGTGCCATTGGGCAGCGGTTGAGTGGTGAAGGTGATGCGATTGCTGTTGGCCGATGTGGCCGTTGGCGCCGTTTGGCTGCTATTCATTGCGTGGCGGTTCCGGTTCCGGTGGCGGTTTCGTTAGTTGAAGCGTTGGCGCTTGAAGAGCAGGAACTGGACACGGCCCCGTTCGGTATCTCTTCTGCTTGTGACGTTCTTTGGCCGCCTGTTTTCTTGATCAACTGTGCATCTGTGGCATCATGTTGTTGCTGCTGTTGTTGTTGTTGTTGATGCGGTTGTTACAGCTCTTGTTTATCACTCGCATGCTGCGTGGCCGTTTGATGCAAACTGCAAGGCAAATTTTAAGTCACTTTAGTATTTATAGCGGAATATCTACACATAATTTGTTTGTACACTCTCGCGGAGGCTGCAGCTGCTTCTACTACCTGGCTGTGGCACAGTTATATACCTGTAGGTCATAAAATTCAAATGCGTGGTTTTTTTTTTTTTATCTTTCCTTTCGCTTGCAACTGCCGCAGATGTTTACGAGACAAGGGGCGGTAGCGGGTGTGGGACGCAGGTGAAAGCCGACAAACGAGACGCTGCGTTGCTAATTTAGCATAATTATATTCGTGTATTCACCTTGGCCAAAGCCTTTGGGTGCTCCGCTGACAAGCGAAACCGCAGCAAAACGCTCGCACTTGCACTCGCTTATTCACGCGGCGGCTGCTGCTGCTGCGCTGGCGACGACGTTGACTCCTTGTCGCTAGCTGATTAATGTTACAATATTTGCTTTGGGTTGGCCAGAACGTTTTTCTTTTGTTGTATTTTCACACACACGCGCGCGCACGCGGCCTCTGGCATAGACAGTTTGTTTAGCACTGTATTTATTGTCGCTTTATTTTGATTATTTTGGATGTACAAAAAATTTGGCAGCGACCGAGCGACAACGCCGCCATTTTCACGAATGCGCGTGCAAAACGACAGTAAACGCGCAAGGGGCACAGACGTCGATAAAAGTGCGAGACAAAAGGCAACGCTGAAAATTTTTGCTTTTGCCGCTAGATGTCGCTAATAAAATGAGGCACTGCCAGCCCAAAACTGTGTACAGCTCATTAGAGGCGAGTAAAAACTGCGTGCAGCCAACTTCACTTGAGTGGAAAGTTGCGCGTAGCCAGCTTCACGCGAGTTACAATTTGCGCGCAGCCGACTTCACATAAGTTAAACAATTGTCATTCTCTGTCCTGGAATTCTCTCACGTTTTGCCGACGCATTTTCGTGTATCAATATTTGTCCTACTGCACGTAGGCTTTAACAAATATAATATATGCGGGATGAATATTTTTTAAAAAATGTAGTGCAACAAGCAATTGTTGCTAAGTAGGGCGCTCGATGACTGTCGCTATCTTCGGGCGGCTGGCTGGTGTTGGTGCTGGTACAGGCTGCAGTAGTTTTTCGAAATTTGTGGCTTATTTGACAAAGGCACTCACTTCAATTCATTTTGCATTTGAACTCGGTTCACTGGAGCGCATTTTTAACGTTTAACGTTACGTTTTTATTGCCGAAAATCAACAATTGAGTGTTTACGAACCGTCCACCGAAAGCAGATTAGTTTTTTCATGAGTGTGACCAGCTTTCGCAACGAATAAAATACGACATAAAAATAAAGGTCAATATACTAAAACCAATTTTAAAAGTAATGAAATATAAACTTTATAAAGAAATATGTTTTATAGCAGCATTAATAATAGCATCATTTTGACTTATATTAAGAATACATTTACAAAAATTGTTGGAATATCGATTCATAGAAGTTAATCGGTAATCAGCAGCCTCCACAAATGGAATAAAGTGCTGTGAAAGATGAACAGATGATGGCGGTAATATTTGACAGCACTGCTTCGGTTTAAAAATGGTTCTTATGACGTAATGTACAACTCAATGAAACTTAAAAAGCAGATCTTTAAGTGGCTGAAAAAGAAGAATAATGAATTTAAATTAAACACAAAATGCACAATAATTTGATAACTTGCTATCTCACTCCATTCGCTGTTGTCGTGTGTGCATGCTTTTGTTGCTGTTTATGTTAACAAGGCTAACACCAGGCCAAAAACAAGTTAATGAAATTAATCAAAAACATCCACTTACTGTCGCGGCCGCTGTTGGCAGCCGTAAGCGTGTCGTCAGGTCTTTGGACTGGTTGACTCTCCACTCTCCGAACTGAATTAATTTTGCGTATTGTGTGTGTGGTTTATTTTTGTTTTATTATCTAAATCATAATTATGTATCTTAAGATTAATAATTTATGAGTATTCTGTCAATATACAAACTAAACTAGCCGCATTACACGCATATTTACAAGCTTCCCTACCAATATACCCAAATTTTAGTTCATGTTCCACCTTAGATATATTTGGCTGTTGTTTTAGCTGTCGTGTAGGGTCGGATCGTGGTTGTTGTTCGATTCTGGCCAAAATCATAGGCATAGGCCGTTTTGGCTGCCGCTTTGACGCTGTTTTCCTTAAATTTGGCATAATACGGGCTGGCAGTGAATTTGCCTGGGTTGGACAAAGTGGACGTCGCGGTGGGCTTTGTGACAGTTGATGGCGACGTGCGAGTTGTGTCAAATGTTGCCTTAAATTTCGCAAAGAATGGATGATCAAAAGGATCTTTAGTCGTTGCGTTCCTTGCTGTCGTTGTGGGGCGTCGAGTTGTTGTTGTCGAGGTGAATAGGTAGGGTCTGGGCGTTGTGGAAGTACTCAATCGGGACGTGGAGAACTGAGGCCATCTAGTGGTGGTTGGGCGAGCTGTTGTAGTCGAGCGAGTTGTTGCCTTAGAGGTGGTCGCTGTCTTCAAGTTGGGACGCGCTGTAGTTGTTGTTATTGGATTTCGTGTTGTTGAGAACCAGGTTGATGTAAATGGCCGCCAGGTGGTGGTAGAACGAGTTGTTGCTCTCGTTGTTGTTGGTTTTGTTGTGGCACTCGTTGTGGGTCTCGTTGTAGGTCGAGTTGTGGGTCTTGGTGTTGTGAAACGCGTTGTGGATCTCGTTGTTGTTGGCTGTGTTGTGGCTCTTGTTGTAGGACGACTTGTTTGTCTTGTTGTGGAGCGCGTTGTTGATCTCGTTGTCTGTTGTGTTGTTGCTCTTGTTGTAGGACGAGTTGTGGGTCTCGCTGTTGTGGAACGCGTTGTCGATCTCGTTGTTGTCTGCTGTGTTGTGGCTCTCGTTGTAGGGCGAGTCGTTGGTATCGCTGTTGTGAAACGAGTTGTAAGTCTGGCTGTTGTGGAACGCGTGGTGGACCTTGTTGTTGTCTTTGTTGTGGCCCTCGTGGTAGGACGAGCTGTAGGCTTTGTTGTTGTGGGGTTTGTTGGGATTCTCGTTGTAGGACCAGTTGTGACTCTAGTTGTTGTGTAACGAGTCGTGGGTCTGGCTGTGGTAGCTCGAGTCGTGGGTCTTGTAGTTGTTTGACGAGTTAGGGATTTTGTAGTTGTTTGGCGAGTTGTGGATCTGGTTGTTGTTTGTCTTGTTAATATTGTACTTTGAGCTTTTGTTGTATGATTAGGTGTGGTTTGTGTTGCACGACGAGTTGTCGATATTAATAGAGGTGTTGTTGTCGGTGTCCTAGTTATTGGTGCGCGAGTTGTCATTTTCGAAGTGGTGGGTGGCAGATTTATAGTAAATGGACGGACTGTTGTGAAGGGGCGAATGGTTGTAGTTGCACGCGATGTTGATGGTTTGGTTGTAATTGGTGTTGTTTTTGGAGCAGGAGTTGTGTTTGTGCTTTGTGTAGATTGACGGAGATCTTGTGGCGATGTGGCCGTAAACTTAATAACCTCCTGGCGAAAGCTGTCGCTGCTTATGTATGGATGAGGTGTAACCTTAGCTGCCACCGTGGGCTTGGAAGTGGTGCTTATTTTAGGCTGACCGACCTCTGGCTTATTAGCTAGACTGAAAAAGGGATTAGGCACATAGGCTGGACCGTGATTGGAGTGAGAAGTGGGTTTGTTTTGCGCTGTGGATTGAATAGCATTAGCAGAAGGCTTATAAATAGGTTTCAGAAAAGGATTGTGATCGTAGCTAGCCTTTGAAACGTGCTCTTCTTCAATAAATTTAATCGGGCGAGTCTCGGGTGTGCTCAGTGGGGTTTGCTGCTGGGGCTTAAGTTGCTGTAGAAAGGGATTGGAACCAAAGGGATGATTGGGCACCACGGTTTTTTGTACTGGTGGCTTGACAGTTGATTTAACAGCTTGGACTGCCACTGGAGCTGTCTGCGATGCGCTTAGATGTTGCAGGAAAGGATTGGCCCCGTAGTCATGGTTAGCTGCGATCTTTACTACCAGCTGCTGTTGCGGAGCTTGCACTTGTGGTCGCTCCCCATAATGGTTGGGCTTCTCCGCCTCAGAAATTTCGTTGCCTGCAAAGCAATCGCTCAACTGTGCCAGGCTTTGGCCTCGACAGTGCCCATTATACACCGTCCAGGCGTTGAAGCCATCCCCAGATAGACGTGTGTGCTCCTCGTGTATAGTACGGATGCATTGGACATCGTCCGAGATATCGGAGTCCAGCAAACGATCGCATTCAATGTGGCAGGCCTTGCCACCGCCCTCGCCGTGCGTGCACCAGTAGAGATCGCTGATCTGGAACAGGCCATGATCCTCGCTGCCATCGGCATTGAGGCGACCCACTGCAGCCGTGTTGTAGGAGGATTCATGTTGGGCAATGCACACCCAGGTGGGTATCTCGCGCATAGGCAGCTTGTGCTTGTAATAGAGCTCCTGCGCCAACTCACACCGATTGTATATCTTGCCCTTAGGCTTGGGTTTCCTCACCAGCTCATTGCCTGCCGGCTTGGTCGGTTTAACCGGGTTCTTTTCCAGTTCCTTAGACTCGAAGCAGCTGGCAATCTCCGCTTTGCTACGATCTCTGCAATGCCCATTGTACACTGTCCACGCAGTGAAGCCATCCCCAGAGATGCGTGTGTGCTCCTCGTGTATGGTACGTATGCACCTGACATCATCCGTAATGTCCGAGTCCAAGAGGCGATCGCAATCGATGTGACAGCCCTTGCCCCCGACGCCCTCGCCGTGCGTGCACCAGTAGAGATCACTGATCTGGAACAGACCGTGATCCGCGCTGCCGTCCGCGTTCAGCCGACCCACCGCCGCCGTATCCAGGCGGGATTCATGCTCCGCGATGCACACCCAAGTGGCTATATCCTGCATGGGAAACTTGTGTGAGAAATACAACTCTTGCGCCAATTCACAGCGTTTATAAACTTTACCAGCTCGTGTAGGTGTTGTGTAAAAGTGTTGTGGATGTTGTTGTTGTGTTGTTTGTTGTTTGGGTGTTGTGTGGTGCTTGAAGCTGAGCAAGGGGTTGGTAGCTGGCGTGCTGTAGACGCTGGCAAAGTGGGATTTTGTGGGTAATCCGATTAGATTGGGATGCGGCTGAACTTGCGGCTGGCGCGGGCGCAGGAAAGGATTGCCCGGATAGCTGGCCAACGTGTTGGAAGGCCTGTAGTAGGGATTGGGCGTCGTGGCGGGTATCTGCAGCTGCGGCCGTGCCAACGGATAGGCATAGCTGAACTTGCCCACGCTGCCGCCAATGGCATTGGGATGTGTGGCCGGAGCGACCAGCTGTGGCTTGGCAAAGCAGGCGGCCACCTGCTCGTAGCGCTGGTTTCGGCAATCCCGATTGTAGACGGTCCAAGCGTTGAAGCCATCGCCTGATATCTGTGTGTGCTCCTGGTGAATGCGCCGTATGCACTGCACATCGTCCGCAATGCTGGAGTCCAGGAATTGTTGACAGCCGGCACGGCAGCCCTTGCCGCCGCGCTGATCGTGCGTACACCAGTAGAGATCGCTGATCTGGAACAGACCGTGATCCGCGCTGCCATCGGCATTCAGGCGACCCACCGCCGCCGTGTTGTAGGAGGATTCGTGCTGGGCAATGCACACCCAGGTGGGTATTTGCTGCATGGGCAGCTTGTGCTGATAGAACAGCTCCTGTGCGAGCTCGCAGCGACTGTAGATCTTGCCCTGTGCCCGCACTGGAACCAGACTAGACTGATGATGATAGCTCACCTTGGTCGGCTGCTGATAGGAGGCAGCCACGCGTACGGCGTTTGAGTTGGCAGTCGGTAGACCACAGCCTGCCACGTAGGAGGCCGCATCCTGGCGACAATACGCATTGTAAGCCTGCCAGGCATTGAAGCCATCGCCCGAGATGCGCTGATGCTCCGCGTGGATCTTGCGCACACACGCAACATCGTCCGCAATGTCATCGTCGCGCAGCCGGGCACAGCTCAGGCCACAGCCCGCGCCCTGGCCCGGCGGCGAGCACCAGTAGACGTCGCTGATCTGGAAGATGCCGTGCGAGCCGCCGCCCGGTCCGCTGCCACCGCCAAAGGCGGCCGTGTTCAAATCGCTCGAGTGCTGCGCAATGCACACCAGGTTGGCCACCTGGACGGCTGGCAATCCGTACTGCTTCTGTAGCAGGGCGGCCAGCTCGCAGCGCTCAAAGATTCTCGCGAAGCTGAGCTGCAGCTGCAGCAGCAGCAGCAGGCAGAGGAGCACTGGGAATGGACGCGACACTGGCAACATCTTGCGATGCTCTGACACAGAACACTTCGCGACGCGGCCTATATATACTCTCTTTATATGTGGAGAGAGAGAGAGAGAGAGGGACAGTCCTTAGCCGAACCGAACCGAACCGATGCGAATTTGAATTTCAAATGTTATTTCACTTTTTGGCTTTTCAGGGGGCGCTGCGTGCGTTCGCGCGTTTCGTCGTCGACTGATCGGGCCCGCGGCGGCGGGTCTCATCTTGAGCCCAAACAAAAAGCTGAGCTGGGGCGATTTGAATATATGTATATAAAACGTACATGACGACAGCGATGGCAAACTGGTTGTGGGGCACTCTGTGTATTGCATAATTATTGACCATGTCTAGAGGAACGGATTGGAAAGGTTCTCTCAGACAGTTTGTCTAAAGGTGTCCACGTGCAAAAGAGCCCAAAGAAAGGGGAGGAGGGACGGGCAGATAACCGTAAAAGAAGATCGTTAAAGCTGCGAAAGATGCTTTTTTTAGTTTCGGCCATTAGCTAGAAATTTGCTAATGAAATTAATTTCAATTATTTATTAGACAACAGCCACATTTAAGCGTTTCGATTTTATGAAACTGGTTGAGAACGCGCGACTTTTCGACGCGTTTTAAAACGCCTGCCACGACGCCACACACACGCCCAGCTGACAATCGCTGTCGCTGTCGCGTTGTTGCGGCTGTCAAAGCAAATGACAGGCCCAGTAGCAGACCCTCCCGCCGTGCCCCTCCCCTCACCTGGCGCCCCTTCCCTAACCTGAGTGTGTGTGTGTGTCTCAATCGCATTGAAATCGAAGCAAACACCTTGACGCTTTTGTTGTTTCCTCCAGCGATTTGTGTTTTTGTTTGCATATTGGACTTGGTCAATCCTCCAGTCGCTCGTCTCGTTGCCCAAGCTCATCTCTTCTCATCTGCAGGTATCTTTTTTTCTTTTCATGTTTCAGCAACTCTATTAAAAACGACTCTGCCTTAATTTGCAGTTGCGCAGGGTGTTTAATGAACATATTTTTCTCTCGTTTTTTTCATTTTTTCGTTAATTTTGTATTTTAACTGCCATTGATTGATTCACTAAATGAATAATTTATGTATTTCTTTGACACTCGCCATACGCTGATCTTGAACTTGGGCCGGCTGCGGCCCAGCCATGGTTAATGGCTTTTAACTGTGTGAATTGGAGTCAACAGCTTGCGGTTGAAGTGATTGTTAAATAAATTCAATTTGGCTAAAAGTTTCTGGGAAGAATCTAATTAAATTCGTCAAGAGCTTAAATATTCCTAGAATATTCTATTTACAATAAAAACAACTTAATTTCGTTTTTAGACAACAGTTTGTTTTTGTTTTTAGTTTAAACATAGTTTTTAGTACGCGCTAAATCACAATATAATAAAATCACATTTAAACAATAAATTATATACAAAAATTCGTGAACAATTCGTTTCGAGTGTTGTTACATCCATATTATAATAATATAATAGTAGTAATAATAATAGTAATATTTTTTTGCTCTCTTTTCAATAATAATAAAATACCATCATTCCGCATCAGCATCCTCAGCCCACCTGCTTGACGGGCGCCTTTGCGGGCCGACTCCGTTGGTATGTGTAGTAGAGGAGGCTGAGAATTGCCACGCCCATGCCGCCGCACAGGCCCGCCCAGTGGACGATGTCCAGCGTTTTGAGCGTGTTGATGAGTTTCTTTTTGAAGAAGTTCACCATCTCACCATTAAGTTGTATACCCTGCAAAAAAAAGAGTTAGCTGTAGGGTATGCTCGACGGATGTGTGAAAGAGTAGCTTTTACTGACCTCCTCCACCCAAATAGCGGGCATCAGCACCGTCGTCAGATTCTCCGTGATGGAAATGCGATTTATACTCTTCAGAAACATATTGAACTGCACCCTCTTGCCACCCTGCAGCGGCGTGCCCGTCAACTACAACATTATAATTCAATATTTAAGACATTAACTTAATTTTAAAACTTATTTTTGTGTCAAGGATCTCGCTGTGATCTTACCGTTTGCACGTCGACAAAGGTCTGGTGTTTCTTGGCATCTGGCTTGAGACCTCGTATCATTTTCCTGTACTCGTTCGAGGCGCCCAGCATATGCGGTAGGGTCAAGATGACGGGTGCATCTGTGATGAAAATAATTGCATTTATAAGTGTTATATGGTTTTAAGATTTGCATGATATTATAATTAAAATGCCAATGCAGTTGTTAAATATTGTTTACAAAACACAAAAACAGGATTATTCGACCAGCTAGTCGTAAAAAATATACAAAATATATTCGAATCACATTTATGTATTCATTGTACTCAACAGGTAAAGTTCAATGGATCTGTAGGCCGACTTGGCAATGCCTTTAAACAACTAAAAAATTCTTTAGCGCGGAAGTGATGTCTGCGTTTATTTCTTAAATATTTATTTATTTATTTATCTAGTATTAGCACTGGACCAATTTGTTGCGAGAATTTCCTCATTTGGTGGGCATAGCGAATATCAAAGACAAATATTTCCAGCTGCTGATCATTATGGAAACTGTTTACTCACGTTTTGCCAATTAAAATGCGGCAAGAATCTCAAGTCTGAAACGTGCAAACACCCAAACAAAATGAGAAATAATCAAATAATAAACATACAAAATCATTTGGAATTTAATGCTTCAATTTGTAGAGCGGCACTCGAGTAGATCATAATGAGCCGACGAGCACTTCAGAAGCCATAAAACCAGCCGTCAACACTTTTCATTTCAAATGCGCAATACAAATTATCTTCGCTTGCTGCTGCTTCTCCCTTTTTATTCCCCTTGCAATTGCTTGTCTTCAAGTGTTAATTAAGAAATTAACAATAAATGCGAATGGGAATGGGTCAATAAACGACGCAACTATAGAATATCAGAATATCGGCAGCTAGAAAAGGAACGTTGAACTTTGAATACTCTATTTGATTGTAAGCTTTCTGCTTTAGTTATCTGATATTTTAACGAGCTATAGAAATTAAAGCTTTCTTGCCGCAGAAAAACAGTGCTGGATAACGACAGATCCTAGAATTTAGCAAAAAGCAGTATTTTTGGTATTTTTATGCTCGTTTGTCCTGGAGCAAAGGAGAAGCAACTAATATGTCGTGCACGACTTTTCGTTATTTCAATACAGATACATTTCTTGGTCAACTAATGGGAAACGATTAACAGTTTATAAAACCTCATTTGAAGTGTGGATAAATGTGTCTTTAATGTGGCCATATATAGCCGACAGCAGTAGGAATTCGTAAATTATTGAAAAGAAGCTTACTATATGTACATATACCGACTGGATGCAGCAATGTCTTTCTCCAATCATTACACACTTCGTGATATGGAGCTAAGACCCTAATAAAGAGTATTCAAACATAGATCAAAAGATGTCAAGACCCACACACAACTCTTTCAACTGAAGCTGCAATTTGTTTTAGTTCTGCGTGCGCGTGCGCAACTTTTGAGTTTCTTAGAAAAAAAACTTTAAATTGCCACTAAAGATGCTTGAAAAGAATTTGTTGTATGAAATTTTATTTTTTTACTCGAGCGCATAATTTAAATTGATGAGCTGTGCGTTTATGAGCCTCCGATTAGCATACATAAGTTTTCTATTGGCATTAAATGAAGAGCTTGTTCAAATTTGCATTTGATGTAGAAACCGAAACCCTAGAAGTCAACATTGATTTAGGACTATACAATTTCTGCAACTAAGCGCATGTCGCTTGAAGGGAGAAGGGGGGGCTCTACAAATAGTTTTGAAATAGTCAATGATTTGCATATGAAACATAATATGATATCAAGAGCTAAACAAACACGTTAATTTTTTCGTCGAGGCGTAAATAATCATGCCAAGCATTTCCGGATTTTCTGGAATTGCTTTTGCATATATAATTTGATTGGAATCCTGAACGTTATACATATTTTATTGCCAGTGTCTGCGATACCGAAAGTCGATATCTGTTGTTTAATTTTGGCTGTGACAAACGCGGCTAGCTAAGTATATGGCCAATTGAACAGTTTGCTGTCTCAACTGGTTTCTTCCACCTCGTTGGGGGAGTCTAATTAATGCCCATATTAATGGCCCTGGCGGTCGTTAGCATAACAAATAAAATACCTTAAAGAGCTGTCAAATGTTCACTTTATAAACATAAATAAGGTGTCAATTAAATTAAATCGGATTTATATAATCATAACCGATAGGAAAATCAATACAGAAGTCTACGCATGGGGTCGGATTAATGTGCATTAATTAAACATTTGAACGAAACCTTAAACACAACGATTAAACAGTTAGTAGCTAGGCTTTTGTTTACATGTTTTACAAAACTGAGCAAGAGATTTAATCTAGAAGAAAATACGCTTCCGTAAATAAGTTAATTAAAAAGATGCTCAGTTTTGACATATTTATCACAGTTAAAAGTTCTGAAAGGTCGTTTGGTTCGAAATTGGGAAGTTTTTATGTAAAAAATGCAAGAATTTTGATGGAAAGCTTAACATCCCTCAATTGGATAAGGAATCTAACTAAAGAAAGTTTAGATATGAAAGCTTAAGTCTAGAAAGGACATTAGCCATAAATCATCTCAAGCTTTCACTCACCCAAGCAGGTGGTCAGATCCAGAGCACCTGCATAGAGACAACCATTTTTGCGCTTGATCACATTCGCCAGTTTGTCCACGCAGAAGCATTCGTTGTCGTGTTCGGGTCCAATGTCGTTGATGAAGTTCTCGCCGATGGAGTACCTGAAGCCAGGTATGCCCTGGTACTGTATGTCCGACTGATAGAAGAGCTGCACCGAGCGACAAATGTCCGCGCTGAAGATGTACATGGAGTCGCCGCGCTGGCGAAACGGGGGATACGAGGAGGCGTCGGTGCCGTTGATCTGGTTACAGACAGAAGTCTCGCCCTCGGCGCTGCCATTGAGCCACACCTGCAGATTGTGTGAATCGTCGAGTTTCTGGATCTCCAGCACCTTCGTGGCATCCCCCTTGCCCGTGTGCACCTCGTACACTTCGTGACCAGAGCCGTTTTTCTGTAAGGCAAACCAAAGATTGAGGCATGTGAGTGGACATATTCTGTCTTGTTAATGGGCTACTCACGTGTCCAAAAAAGGAGAAGGCCAAGCTGCCATCGCTTTGCTCGCGTATGGTCTTGGAGCCGCTCTCCTTGATCTGATTGCAAATCGCCTTGGCGATGCCCTGGGGATTGATGCAGAAGCGCACCCCATCGAACAGGTACTCGCGCACCGAGGTGTGCACGAACATGGAGCGTGGATCGTTGAAGACAGCCTTCAGATTGGCATTCAGATGGACCAGCAGCAGGGCCAGACCCGGATCATTCTCGCTAATTTGCAGCACAGACTGTAATGAGAGCAGAATCAAGGACATTTTTGGATAAGAGTCAGTACGGGAATCGGGGAGCTTGGGAACAGAAACCGGGCAGAGGCGGCAAGCATTAGCATAGGCGGTAGGGTAGGCGGCGCATAGAGGGGCGTGTCGATTAGCCTTAGAGCTTGTGTTAAACGAAGCGTTCACCAAATTAGTAGGCAGTTAAAAACTTATATATACTGTAATTAATTGCTTTAAATAATTGTAAGTGTAGTTGACTGACAGCCTATGCAATTTGAACTTAAATTTCAATTTATCAAAATATTTATATTTACAATTGTGAGTAGAATTTGAACCAAGGTTCATGCCAGTCAATATGATTTGTGTGTTTGCGTACTTGAGTTTAATGAGCAAAATTGTAATTATCATAAGCATGCACGTAGATAGAACTGACAAGATAGTTCGACTTACTTTGACATCTTCAATAAGGCTGACTAAGATGCCGTTAACCCAGCTAAAGGGCGCTATAATTGTTGTAGTTAATATAAGTACATTAGTTACCATAAACAGCAGGTGACCTTTAAGCCGCCAGTTCTAACTAGCGGCTTAAAAGCCAAGGTTTGTTAGTATAAACGTATTATCTCGTTACTTATAAAGCTGGTCAAGCAATAATTAATATACTCGGCACGTTTTATTTGTTACTGACCTAACTCAAACTCTTAATTCGAGCTGTAGCAGCCCCAATTAATCAGATTAAAGGCTTAATTGCTTTACGCATGTCTGGGGCGAAATCATAATTAATAACTATAAAAGCTTTGAAATCGATACAGCCATATCGGCTGCCCATCATCGGCCATCATCGGGCGTAAGAACAAAGTAAGGCCCAAAACAATAGTTAAATTAAAAGCATGCGTAGATTGTATCTGCAACTGTATCCATTACCAATTGGCTAACCACACTTATATAGAAGCCCATAAAGGCTAGCAACCATTTGGGTCAATGTTTAATTAGTTGACTCAATCAACCCGAAACCCAAACCAAATACCAAATAAATCCAAGACAGACCAACAACATTGACCTATGCCCATAAACAACATGCTTGGGCAGGTCTAAATGGCTTGTCCATCATTGCACTCCATTTTGAATATAGATATATATGTATATATGCTTGGCTTTATAGAATTAGTAGTGAATAAAATTACTTTACGTTTCCCTCGTATGCGCTCCATCAGACGCTTTAGAACTCGTACGCCGGGCGTGCGATTCAATCGCGAGTTCAATCTATTCGCAAAACCCTGTAAGATATCTGTGATTTCTCTTTCGAATACTTGCAAAAAGGCCTGTAAGATGTGTCAGAAGATTAACAATACGATCACAATGCATAATACTCAATTATCTTTTATATTAAATCAGATAATAGTTCCAACTTTAGTCATACTCACATTCATGTGCATATTGAGGGCCACAATGCGATCGCTTTGGGTGTAGGGCGCCGAGGCATCCTCGTCGAAGTCAAAGTGCACGTTCTGCACGTAGGTGATCTTCGAGCCGTCTCGCGAGAAATGCTTGACCTTCTTCTGGCGATATTGTCTGTGCAAATAGTTAAAAATTCAGCTAAGATAATGTGGGTAAATAGACCTCACTTACCTGTAGACATAGGGCCCGATTTCCTCGACAATGGGTATGGCGCCATTCTGTATCATGTCGGGATTCGTGACATTGAATATATATACCTTGAAGTTCAGCGGTTGGGGTAGGTTCACAAAGCGTTTATATTGCTCCGAGCCATCGGCTATGATAACGCTCTAGAGGTGCGAAATAAGATGAAATATGATATTATAATTGCATTCAAGAAGCTGATTTCCCAATTTATCGCCTGTCGTCTTAGCCGCCAAATTATGCTCAAAATGATGAATTACTGACCATAAAAATCGGATCAACGTCATCGACACGAACCAGTTTTTTTTTCCCCCTCTCTTATTATATTTAACAGAAAACAAATACTATGTCAACAAGGCATTGCATTTCGTTTTGTTAATTATTTTTTTAATTGGCGTATAAACATTCTTTTCGATTTTTTAAGACGCATTTACATTTGAATTTTTTATCAGAGTGCAATGACCGCAAAGCCTAACAGAAAAACAATTTTGTTTATTAGATTAATCGAGACGATATTTAAGGCGCCTAACTGCCAATATTTCGCGGCAATTTGTATGTCAACTTGTGACCCTGTGAACAAATTAACACGCAGAAACTAAAAAGTGGAAGCCTCCACAAATATTTACGATTCCCACCTGTTAAGGTAAATACATGATCAAAATTGGCGAAACTAAAAGAGTGAAAAACATGACCAGCAATATAATTTTATGGTGCCACGTACATGGTATATGGTATATATACTATTGCCAAGTACATGATACAATTGAGGAATTGTCAAAAGATCTTCGAAAACCATAAAAATAACCACAACGATTTCAAGGTCAATGCACACACACACACACACACACAGCCACACACACGCATAGCGCAGCCGGCGATGCGGCGACTGCGCAGTCGGCATATGAGAAGAGCATACAAAACGTTTGATTAACCTTAAGAGCTGCTGAGCGAAGAGAAGAGAGCCGAAGACCAGACACAACAACAACAACAACAACAACAACAGCAGCAACAACAACAACAACAACAACAACAACAACAATAACAGCAACAACCAATCGCAGCGACGCATTGACACTGGCCCAAAATTCAGTCAGCAGCCAAACAAGATAATAATAATAAAAAAAAAACAAAATAATAAGAAAAACAAAAAATTAAACAAAATAATTATTGCGAAATTGACCAATTTTAACAATTTGCCTACAACAACAACAACGGCAAATCAAAGTCAAAGCAAGCGCCAAAACGTGACTGAAATAAAAAAAAATAACAACAAACCTTTTCGTCTGCAAATGCTGAGATAAAGCGCGTCTCTGCGGGTTCATCGGTTCATCGGTTCAGCTGGACAGAATGTGCTCAGTCGTTGGGGTCAATGCGGCGTATGCGTAATATTTGTGTGCGGTAACTTTCTAGAAAACTGACGTGTTAATCGCTTGGCATTGCCTGCTGTTGGCCCAATTGCACAATCGTTTGGCCATCAATTGCTTTGAATTTCAATTGGTTTTTTATTTTTATGTTTTTTATTTGCATTTTGAATTACAAATAGAAATGGCCTAAAGGCTGCCTTCAACTTGAAGGCGACACATTTGGTTGGCGGCAGCCTTTAACATTAACTTGACATTAACTTTTTTTGGCCATTCTAGATTGCAACTGAAAGATATGCGGCACACGGAACCGCGTACAATGGGCCATAAAACACACAAAACATAAGTTGACCTCACCCATGGGCGCTAGCCGGCAAGGTTTTCAACTCGAAAAAAAAAAACAAAACAAAACGCATGACAACCCTAAAAGCACAATTAATGCGACTTGTGGCCACCATGGGCAGGGCCAGGGCAGGGCAATTAAAAAGCGCTGCGGCACATTCTAATTACAATAAACAGCCTCAGCCTCAGATCTGGCAATGAGTCAGTGCCCAAGCACATGCCTTGAGAATCCAAAGAAGATGTCACATTTAAAGCCAACTTCAAGTACTTAGCCATAAAAAATAGACGACAGTTTAGGCCTAGAATTCGGGTGTTAAAGCATGAAAAACAGTTTGTTATTGTTTATATTATTATAGTTATAAGATATAGCCACAAACTACACAGAGAGACAAAGGGCGGGCTAACGACAAGACTTTTCGTACATGATTCTATACCAAAAGGTTCGTAAGGTTTTAAGCCCGAATCGAACTAAAAATGCTTGAGTAAAGTATAATTCGTACTTCATTTCGGATTAGCTGTAAAAGGTATTTGTTTGCAGTTTATGTACTTAACTTAAATTTAAAAAAAAAAACAAAGGGAATGAAATTGACTTCACTAGCATTCCATTCCTAACTTAAGCCTAATAAGGCTGGAAAGCGTAACAAGCAAAGCTTGATTCAAGTATTTTCGTACTTAAAAAGTCATACTTGAAATAAGAACTGCATACTAGAATCAAGTATTAGCGGTCTTATCGTACTTTAACGACTTGATACAAGTACTAAATTCTTGATTTTTTCTCTCTGTGTATAAATTTAATTACGTGAATAACATGGAACTCTATGGCAAAAAACAATCCAAGTTTATACACTAGGGATGGGTACCCCCAGGACTGTATTTGTCTAAAATTGTATTTATTTATAAGGGACGCAGGAAAACCTGAAATTCATTTGTGTTTAGCGTGCGGACTGAGTGCAATTGTCGGACATCTGATAGTTGCATATAAATATATAGTTACATATAGATGGTATCTGTCATGTTTTGGCCAGCAATTTGATGGGCCCACACGCTGCACTCGTTAACGGGTTTCTCTCTATCAAATGTGGCATGTTCTGCAGCGTCATTCGTGGCGATAATGAAGCGCTGTCGTAACTATGTAGATCGGCTCGATGTTTTGCAACTGTCTGGGGGCTATAATAATGAGTTGTGGCTGCCTTTTAAATGTAATAGCTTCATGTTCTTTTGAAGGTCAGCTTTGACGCCGACAACCGGCATGCTTAAAGTACATTAAGTGACAAAAACTTTAAACATTCTGAATGAGCTAGACAAAGTCACATTTGACTAAGAATTTTAATGGATTTTGTAGAGCGGATGCTTCTTTGACAGTTACTTTTAAAGCATGTTGCAAACAATAGTAATTATTATTATTATGGGATATTATGCCAATATCTTTGATTGACTCCATTTTAGTCGTTAGCATCTAGGACTCGGCAAGTTTTATGCAATATGTTATATTAGATCTGAGTATGATGATCAAAAGAATAGCATAAAACCTTGTAGGCATTTGATATCTTGGATATCTTGGAATAGGAGAAAACTTTGTCTTAAAAAACTCATTCTTAGATGCTAATGCTGATCAAGAATATATAATATATACTTACTGGAGTCAAAGAGTCCTTCTTCTATGGCCTATGCAAGGGCATAAAAAATGTTAACGAAAAAGACTTTTGTAGCATTTTAAATATAAAATGTGTATATTTTCCCAGTTGCTTACTTCTATTCCCATCACATCGGTGACCTTTGCCGTTTTTATAATGTATAAAAGTTATTTTAGCTGTGTGCAATAGAAATTAATCACAACTGCCAAGTAAACGTTACTTTGGCTCTGACTAAGTAAACTAACAATAGAGAGCTTTTGAGAAATTCTCAAAATCAAGTCTGGGCTTGTTAGCTCAAGTATTTGTTTATTAGAATACACAAAATGTCAGGAAAATGGTAGCTGTGGAATACTGAATATCAAACACCCTAACAATTCGGCGAATGCATCATTTTTTATTAAAATAGATGTTCAAGTCGGATGAGTTCGGATACAAGGCTCAAAACTGGCCTTGAAACCAAGTTCGGAATTCTTATTTAATTTTTACCCATATCAGTTGAAAAAAATTGTTCAAGAGAGAAACCAAACATTGCGTTTAGGTAACCATGTTTTCAGTAAAACGGGGAATTGCAAATTAAAAATTGAATCGTTTCGTGAAAGTAAATACAAAATCAAGGCTTAAACCAAAAACCAGCTCTTTGAACGAATCGAAAATTTGGTTGATTTTGCAGCCTTTTTCGAAAATACGATCGCATAGCTATACAATCTAATACCCTACTCCGTCTTCTTGTAATGCCAAATAATATTTCCTTCAATGCATTAGGCAATGTTCCCCAAAATTCTACTAACCAATGTTAGGGTATAACCAGTAAATAAATATATTTGACTAATTCCAAAGAGTCAGTTGCTTTGTCTGTTTTTTTTTACCGAGAGAAATTGTGGCTTTAAGCTGTAAATATTCGAGAAAACATAGCGTGGCGCTGAATCAGCAAAAGCTTGAAATTAGCAGATAGATAAGTATCTTAAAGATGCACAGATATGTATCTTAAAAATGCACAAATATGTATCTTAAAGATACACACAGATATTTATCTTAAAGATACACACAGATTTGTATCTAAAAAGATACACAGATATGTATCTTAAAGATACACAGATATGTATCTTAAAGATACACAGATATGTATCTTAAAGATACACATAACCTTTAACAATTACTGCCCTGTTCAAGTTCTAACAAGTATTCAAACTAAGCCCGGCTAGTTGTTTGGGCGTATTTGTTGTGACTCACCTGTTCGACCTTTTTGTGTATCATGATGGGGAACAGCGACCAGCCGCAGTAGGCTCCCAGCACGGCAACGATGACGCCCAGGGCGCTGACAATCAGTGACCAGTGCAGCATATTGCAGTTGGAATAATCTATGACCAATCTAAGAGCAGAGAGCAGCCGGCACCATGGGCCAACTGATTAGCCGGGAGTGAGAGGGGTTAAGGGCTAGCGACAGCTGTTTAATAGACGTCTCTTGCCGGCAGCTCAATCAGAGCATAGTTTAAGAGATTTATGTATGGGATTTGACTCTCGGAGTTGCCTGACCTACGCCAAGACAGCAGCTGCCACTTGTTGTTGTTGTTGTTGTGGCTGTTGATGGTCGCCAGCGTCGGGTGCCGAAACAAAGCGCACTATTTATAAGATATATACGCGCTTTCAGGTTTTGCCTTTTTGTTATATATACACCTTTGTTTTGAAATAAACAAGTTGTTGAATGCGCTGCTCTGCGATGCGTTGGGTTAGTTTTGGTTTGGTTTGGTTTAGTTTTTCTGTTTGCTTTGCTTTTCCTCTCTGTGTGTGCGTTATATGTACCCATACATATATAAGAAGTATTGTAATTTATAATGTCTTTTATTTTTTGCTGCTTTTTATTTTTTTTTTTTTGTATTTTTTGTCGTAGTAAAAGTAGCAAAAAAAAACTAGTTTATGCGCCTCGTCGCTTGTTAGGTGAGAGCTTTTTTTTTTCTGTGCTTTAAATAATTTTGAAAATAATTTTTGATAATTTTTTTGGGTCAACACTTTGACGCGCCGAAGCTCATCCACAAACTGACAGCACAGGATAATAGCGGCACATATTTATTTGTTCACACACACACACACACTCACACACGCTCGCAAAGCAAAAGTAACGCTTGTGAAGTTCAGATTGTATCTGGTGCCAGAAAAGTAACAGGGTGTTTGCGGTTTGGACGCTCTGCCGTGCCAAGGGCTGCGATAAAATCGCCGCACATTTATTTAACGGGCGCACGCGAATGGATGAGTTCGAGCGTTGAGAATTGAGGATTGAGAACTGAGAACTGAGACTGGGCAAATACGATTTGCACTTTGTAATTGAATTGTTTTGCCGTTAATGACCGGGTTTTTCGGTAATTCGGATTCGTAGATCGTAGCGCGCTGCCAACGCGCCGCATGGAACAACCGTAAACGACTGCCAAAGTTCAAGACAAGCTCTGAGCGTAGCGGCGTCCACTGCGACGCTGAGCTTGTGAGCCGTGAGCCGTGCCCCTCGGCCTGCCCGCCCTCCGCCAGCGATCAGTCTGCATAGGTAGTCGCCCTATACGTATATTTATGTGCTGAGAGAGAGGGCAAAAAGGAGAGAGTGAGAGAGAGAGAGCGGCGCATTGACAGCTCAAAGAGCTTGTCGCGAGGGCTAACTGACCTGAGTCCCGGGTCTTTAATGATGCTGCAAGTTGTTGTCGAGTTGTCGAGTGGTTGCCATTGTTATTGTTGTTGTTGTTGTTGTTGTTGTAGCTGCTGATGAGCAAGACGTTGTTTTTGTGTAATTTGGTTATAAAAATTATGGGCGGCCCATTAGCAAATTAGTGCAACTATTTTTTGTATTTTAATTTTTTATGCATATTTAAGCTTTGAAGTTTAGTGTATAATTGCCTTTATTAGCATAGAGTTAAGCAAGGCTCGAAGAGCGTGATTTAACTAAATAAATATTGTACTTTCATATTTAAGCTAAACAATTAAATGTTTATCCTTATCTTGCGCTTAGTTTTAAGGTCAGCTCTTCAACATTCTCTCTCCCTCTGCCTGAACTGACCTGCACAAGAGCCAACTCCATTTAAGGTGCTGCCAACTCACTTTGTTTTTTTTCTTTGGCCCGCTTACGCTCTTGAGTCTCCTCTCTCTTCAATCGCCGCGTGGGTGCACTTGACGAGAGCCCAAAAAAAAAAATACCAAACGCATTAACAGGTTTTTTTTTTGGTTTTGTGCGTGCCATGAATTTTATATATAATAAATTTACAACAACAACAAGCGGGCGAAGCTTTTGTTGAACTTGACACGATTGTTGTTGTTGCTATTATGTTGTTGTGAATTTACAGTTGTTGTTGTTAATATAAATTGCTTTTCGTTTGCGCTTGTGTTGTTGTTGTTGTTGTTGCCATAGTTGTTGTGCAAAAATGTAAGGCTTTAAATATTAAACAAATGCAAAACGCAGCGCTAATTAAAGTTAAACCAACGGGAGATGCGAACAGTAAATGTGAAGCCAAATGAAATGAATAACATGACAAATGAATAGTTTGCAGAGTGTGGAGTGTAGTCTGTGGGGAGAAGGGGATAGGGTGTGGGGTGTATAGCAAATGAAAATGAAAAGCGCACAAAATCAACCACAACTGTTACTTGTCCACAAATGATTTATATTTGTGGATATCATAACATTACATTTAATTTGTTGTGTCATATTTGTTGTTGGTTTTGACTTGATAGCCAATACAAACATATATAGTGACATATGTGCCACGCCCACATAATAACAGTTATTTATTAGCACACTAAATATACCATTCATGAATGCCATAACTTATAAGAGTGCATAAGTTCTTTAAAATTAATTAAATTTGAGATATAGCTTTCATCCCGTTCCCGGCCTTGCAATGTTATAATCTACTCGTTCTATCTTGAACTTTTCGTCAAAAATCATATTTTACACAAATATTTGAAAATGAGCTTAAATCTAATCGAATGAAGAACCCAAATTTGAAATCAGCGTTATCCACTCATGTTAGTCTGGTTATGAGAATCCTCATGCCAAAAAATAGGCTTTCATTATTTTAACCTTTGACTTTTAATTACCTTTTGGAAATGAGTTTTAGGTCGACCGTATGGTAAATAAAAACATTTTTCGCGAATTTTCCACACTTGCGGGTGGAATTCCAAAAGATCCTAAACTATTAATATTTTAATCAGAATTTAAATTTATCAATAAAATTAAATAAAATCATTTGGCAAACCTTTTACACTTTTACTACTACTACTACTTTTTTTAACTTTTTTTAAGCTTATGAATTCCATTTTGAAATTTCAGTTCAAGGCGTTTAATTTTCTTAAATTTGGCCACCTCATATAGCTCTCTTTCAGCTCCTCTTTAGCTGTTCCCTCATTATATGCTGCCACCCACCTGCGCCCGTTCTGGCAGACTTGGAGAGTGTTTTGTGTTAATTATTTTGTAGCATTATCCACAGTTAGCCTAGTTTTGAAGGGCCCTGAACCCAGTTTCTTATTTGCGTGCAGCTCGCTGATATCGTAATTTAAATATTTATTGCATTTTTTATGCCTCGCTTGCCACTTGACTACCAAGCAAAAGCAACCAGCACATCCTCACTAATACACACACACACACACACACACACACACACATGCAAGCACACACACAGTGTGTCCCCCTTTTGTGTGACCTACAAATTAAATTCAAATCTTGTGTAAATACCGAAGGCAAAGAAACAGTTTGTGTTCCACAAATTGATTGCATGTGTCCTGGACGACTTGGATGTAAAGAAAAATGTGGAAATCTGCGGCATTTGATAAAATGATGTATGAAATTTCACACGACAGGAGACTGGCTGTCGGTTCGTCAGGTTGGCATAATAAAAAACAATCAAATATAA
This sequence comes from Drosophila ezoana, assembly GCA_035045725.1. Classification (NCBI taxonomy): domain Eukaryota; kingdom Metazoa; phylum Arthropoda; class Insecta; order Diptera; family Drosophilidae; genus Drosophila; species Drosophila ezoana. The sequence continues at coordinate 16,186,701 of JAWNOU010000177.1, read as the reverse complement.
CTCGGCGGCACGCCATGCAAACATGTACTATATTCTCATCGATGGCATGCGACGGCAATTCCAATTTATAGATAATTCGAGACGAGCTGTCAGTCAGTCAGTCGGTCGATCAGTCAATCAGTCAGCCAGTCAGTCAGTCAGCCAGTCTGCCAGTCTGCCAGTCAGTTATTCGGTGACTCAAAGTGCTGCCAACTAGCACAAGGACATCGGAGGCGTAACTTTGTTTATGCGCGATTCGGAATGCATTTCTAATGTGTATTATGCTTGCAACTGCAATTTGCTGGCAATTGCCATAAATATTTCAAGTCATGAACTCAGGTGGTGGGTGCGTGCCCCCAAATAGAATACAACAAAGCTGCAAATGCAATTAAATGGATTAAACGACAGCCAAAGGTAGCGAGCCCCCAATGAGGCCAACGCGGCGTATGAGCAATACGAGCCGCTGTCTCTCGTAGGAGTGTGTGTGTGTGTGTGTGTTGCTGGGTGTGCTTGCCACTTCATAGAACAATGCCAGCAGCCTGTGGCAGTCACAACATGTACATTTGCCCTGCCCCTGCCCGCCCGTCCGCCTATCAACAGCCTGTCATTGTCTAGGGGCAGGCACTCCAAGGTGCATGGACATCAGTCGTGGCCAAAGCAGGCGAACGTCCGATTGATGAGCAGCCCGCTCAGCTGCCAGCCCGCTGCCTGCTGGCGAAAACTGTGTCATATAGAGTGCTAAGAGATTTATGTCCGTCTCTAATCCTGCCTCCTATGACTGTCTCTCCATCCTGTCTAGTGCTCTCAATAAGTGGCACAAACGACTGATGCTCACCGCAGGCTTAAGTGTCTCCTGCCAGACAACTCATGTGTGTGTCTGTGTGTATGCTATAGTTTTTCATTTGGCATTTCCTACTGATTGTTGTTGTTATTGTGGCTGATGTGTGCCCTGCAGCAAAGCTATTCTGCATAATTGCCGAGCTCGTCTTGTTGACTGCTTTGCCGTTTGACCCCATAAGAGTAGCTCTCACAGAGCACTGCTCCTGAACTGAGCCAATTGGTTGGGATTTGTTTTGGATTTTTGTAGCTGATGTTGGCCATGAATAATATACACACTTTGTGGGCTAAGGCGAGGTTATTGCCTATCCGAATGAACTTTGAGCGCAGGCAGAAGAAACAATTAATATTAAAGTGGTTTTTGGGAATGATTTAGAGTTGGAGCATGAAGAAGCTTCTGTTTCGAGCTGTACTTACTCTTGGCTATAAGCCAAACCTTTAACTTAATTAAACTATGAATACCCCAACTAGTCATCTAAACATATTTGATAGATGCAAATGTTAGGCAGAAATAAATCTAGCCCGCATCTTGTATACAAAAATATGTACAAGTTGCCATATTCTCGGTGCAACGGGCAAATGTGAATTTAAAATTGAGTTGCTTTATTAAAGTGTAGAATCTATTTGGTAAAATATGTTTTGAAGCAAGAAGTTGAGGCATGTGAAAAAAACAGCTAAGCAAGGCAAGTCCCAAGGTAGAGACTTGGTTTGAAATGTCAACAGTATCCATATTCTTGGCTTTGCTGTCCTGATTCAGAATATACTTGGCTAGCTCCAAAAACTAGAAGTTTGCAACAGCTTTAAAACAATCTTATTGCTCCCTTGGGCACATAACATTTATTTATCTCAGTATTTACGAACATGCTCTTAAGTTACTTTAAAGATAGCGCCAGGTGCTGCACAATATTTCTATAGGCTTTGCAGTTCGTAGTTGAAGCCTTTGTCGACAAATTGCGCAGTTTCGCCTAATCAGTCGACTGCATAAATCGGCAGTTGGCTCGGCAACAGAATTCAATTGAATTTGCCAACAAATTCCACTTAACGTCAGCGTTAGCTACCTGCACAATAATTCCATAAAATGAATTACTGCGCATTAAGATAACGCACACAGCAACACAGCCTAACTCACACACACACGCACACACACATACACTCGTGTACACAGATGCTGTACACAGTCGCAATGGCAGTCGTTGTCCTTCGAAGCAGACAACCCAGGGACGCGCTGCAGCCTGCATTGCTGGAGGCCAAATGGCTAGAAGCAAAAAAACCAAAAAAAAAACAGGCTGAAATAAAAGTAATGACAATAAGGCGCGAAAAGCGCGCTCGGAAAATCCCAGCAGCGTATTCAAGGCAATCCAAAAACAAGCCCCAAACCACGCGCTATGCGGGCGTAAGCGCCATAATAACACGCATACGCCGCGTTGTACGTGCAAAATCAAAACATAAACCAAGCGTAGCCCCAAATCTAGTAGCTGCACTGGCTTGTGCGGCATTTGAATGTGAGTGTGTGTGTGTGTGCGCGCATGTGTGTGTTTGTGTAGAGGGAGGGCTTTGGGTTGGGGTTGTTTTTATTAGGGTTTTTCGCTGCACTTCGTGTCAAGCTCGTGAATGGCATTTGGTGAGCGCGTGACCAGCTGCCGAGTGTGAGAGAGTGCAATAGAGAGAGTGAGAGAGAGAGAGAGGGAGAGAGAGCGAGCGAGCCGAAGGAGTTTCCCTACATGCTGATGATGATGATGATGTTGTAGCAACATAATCGCACTTCGTGCAGCGCTGGTAAATTGCATTTGCGTTTCGTGAATTCAGTTTTCAGTTCTGTTTCAGTTTCGAGTCCGTGCAGGTGCCTGCGAGCGAAGCCAGCGCCAGTGAGCCAGAGCCAGAGCCAGTGCCTCGGCCGAGTGCAGAAGTTTAGCAAAGCCAAGTAAAAGCAAACAAGTGCAGTTATTTGTATGTATGTGCATGTGTGTATGTATGTGTGTATATGCCCCCGCCGTAGCATAGATACAGAGATACCTACACATTTTCAACGCCAGCCGCCTGAAAAGTGAAAACAAACCAGGCCAGTGCAAAACTAAACTCAAGTTAAATATAAAGTAGAAATATAAGAAAATCGAGAGCTGAAAGTTCTTGAATTTCTCGGGTAATTCCCTTGCATAGTTTTGATCAAAATACGACGCACAATCTGCACAGAGACAATGTCGACGCTGCCATTCCTGTTGAGCGTTGCCGACGAGCTGGACAACATCCATACGCAATCGTATCTGGATGACTTTGGTCTGGGCTTCCATCCGCATCGTCAATATTATCGCACGCCAACCATACAGCTATCGCTGCCAGCCAGCACAGACTGGACTGGACGCACGGATTGGCAGGGACGACATGCGCGCTTTCGCAGCTACAAGTTCTACGATGACTCGCAGAACAATCTCGAGGAGGAGCAGGACCAGGACCAGGACAGGGAGGCGGAGCAGCAGCAGCAGAACCTGCAGCACGAATTGCAGCTGGAACATCGGGAGCACAACAAAGATCACCACCAGCAGCAGCAGAAGCAACAGATTCATCCACAGCAGCAGCAACAACAACAACAAGCTCACACTGCCAACATGGTCAAGTCGAACTCACATGATGTGGGCGTAGGTGGGTTGGGTCTGAATCTAAAGGCCGGCGAGGAGGAGGATGACGAGAACATCGATCGCACTGTGCGCATGTATAATCTGTCCAAGAAGTGCTGCAAGAATTACTATCGCCATGCCCTCGAAATGGATGGACTCGGCGTCAGTGGACGGAGCAAGTGCAGCAATGCGCGTGCCGAGTGCTATCATTCTGGCTCCAGTTCCGAGGAGAGCCTGCAGAAGGTGCCATCGCCCATAGAGTTTCTCACCTGTTTTCTGGTCAAGAAGACGCGTGCACCCAAATGCTCGAGCCATGCCCCAGCTGCCGGCCGTGCGTCAGTCGGGCAGCTCAAGAAGACATAGAACGCGGCCGCGTTGCTGCCAGCAGCAACAGCCACAACAACAACAGCAACAACAACGGCATCCGGCTCAATGACATCGACGTCGGCGTCGAAGCGTCGGAGCAACTGCTTCTGAATGTTGGCCAGAGTCGGTGTGCTCTGCGGCCAGGCCTGGAGCTGGCTGCAGCGTTGCGGCGAGCTGCCCAGCTCGGAGCCAACGACGTTGCCTGCAACGCGTCTGGGACGCATTACCTATTAGGCGTCTCAATTGCAGGGGGCGTGGCACACACGACTCACACACGACACACGACACGTACACGCGCACACAACAATTAGCATTGAAATTGTTTTAAAGTGCACAGGAATTTGCATAAGGATTCGTGCTGCGGCTTTATTTTCCAGCTAAGGGACAAAGACCAAAATGAACACAACAGCAAAAAAGAAAGCCGCTTCAATTTGAACCAAACACACACACACACACACACACACCGAAATTGTTTTTTGAAATTCTTAATAATCGAGAGTACACACAACAATTTTGAAAGCCACAGATTTTTACCGAAAATAACGAGAATTTGTTAAGCAAACGTTTTTTTATACGAATTTTTTGATACCTAAAAAGTGAAGCAAACAGAATACTATTTATATACTTATATATTATATAATATACATATTATACATATTGTACTTGAAAAAACAAAAAACAAAAAAAACGGGCAAATATAAGGCACATCCAAAACAAAAACAACAACAAACACACACAGCTTAAAGCAGCTCACACACACACACATATATACACGAAAAGTTTCTCGTTTTTTTTTTTTGGGGGTAAAAACAAAAAGTTTTTATAGCTCAGCAAACGAAGAACTAACAAAAATTGCAGAAACTATCGACAATGTTGGAGTGGGTTCAGGTTCAGGCTATGAAAAGTGAAACATGTTACAACAAGAAGAAGAACAAGAAGAAGCACTAAGGACATTTAGAGAGACCTTGTGCCATATGCGTTGCCTATTGAAAGGGAAATTCGTTGGGATCGAGTCCAAACTGAGACATTGCAGAATTTACAGATGGTTTTTGATTTGATCTATGCCCAACGTAATATTTCCGTGTTCTTAATGTATTCTAAATGTTGCAAAAGAAAACGCAAAAAACCTAAAACAATACAAACAAAAAGAAACAATATAGTAACATTTTATATATATACAACAAAAATGAAAAAAAATACATAAATGTAGCTGTTTGCACTTTCAGAGTTTAGTACGAATTAGAACTACAAACATGATATATATCATACTCGGTATTATATGTAGTTATATATAACATATGCTCGTTCGATCCTTTAGTACATGAATGTTATATAACACATGAATGTTAAATAACACATGAATGTTATATAACACACATGGATTTACATAAACTGTACACGACATGTGGGTTATAGTTACAAACAAACATATTCGGCGCATTCGGAAGGGTATTTTTGATTCGATTTGAAATTCTTTACAGAATGCGCCCATTTACTGCTAATTGTTACTTGATGTCAATCATAATCGATATAGTTAAGTTAAGAGCTCTCTCCCAAAACATGACAAAGTAGCAAAAATTGTTGAACTCTAATCACAAAAACACACTCATATCTATTATAGAGCCGGCAGGCTCCATTATTATTGCATAGATTAGCGTTAATTTGTAAATCATCTTCTTCTAAGCACTCTACAAATCAAGCAAGGCATATCATATGGAAAACTTCAGCTAAATCGAATACATATTAAACTTGAAAATTTAATAAATGAATGTGTAACAAATGCGACTGCAGCTCTTTTATCTTAGTATTTTTGAATCTTTTCAAGCTTAAAGATTTGCGCATTTTGTGGCATATGTTTGGCCTTGAGCGCAGACAAGGACATGTGGCGTGTCCTTCATGCCATAAACGAAAACTTGACACTCGCATTAATTTGCGACGCGGACACTCTAAAGAAATTACCAACGTCAAACTCAAAAATTTCAAGTGCAACAATGTAATGGAAGACAAAATTGTGACCTTTGCTTCAAAGGACGACGACAAGCAAATGGCATGTCCTTTCGCCTCCCTTCGCATGCATATGAGCTAAACTCCGGCTGCGGCTGCTGCTGCGGCTATCCTGGCCCTGGACATACCAAGGATCCGACGTCACCATTTTTTTTTGGAATTTCAAATGAGCTGCAGTGACAGCGTCGCTGTGACACGACCTCCGACCTCCGACCTCCTGTCAAGCCTTCAGACAGCGCGCATCAAAGAGCGCATCGCACACCACATTTGTGCCACCTGCACCACATTCACTTTCCATTTCAGCGGCTCGCTTCTTTCTATTGGGTTCAATAGCACAACACAAAAATAGACTAATTTTGCATGTGGCACCCCCTCACCCTTCCCGCAACCCCCTAGGCTGGGCTTATAAATAAAAGCCTGTTTCTTTTCGTATGCAAACAAGTGCAAGCACATTGTGGGCGTGACGGGGGCACCGGAATGGACAAAAGGAAGTGTATTTCTTCTGTTATACCCCGTACGCATTAACCGAGCACAGTAGGGGTACACTCGCACATTAAGTTGACTTAGCTGTGTTTGCCTCTTCAACTGACCAAAATGTTGCATGCTTATTCTTGCGTATGTAGAATCTTCACAGTTGAAGGTTTTGACTTCCTTGTAGTACATTTTCATATTTAGAATGAATAGTCGTAATCTGTATCCGTTTATGTTCTTTGTTTAGAGAGTAGCTGCTAGTCGCGCACTCTCAACTACCACGGAGTTGTTTTTGATTTTTGTCTTCCCAAAACAGAACTGAAACTTTGTACGTGCCAGCTCTAGTCGTGTCTCTGGTTACTTGACGTTGTTGCTGCGGCCCTTGCTGCGCTTTTCCTTCAAAGGAGAAAGGGGGTAGACGTAATGTGGGGGGCGCGATGGTGCTCGCTCGCACGGCCAATTACAGTTTAAGTTGGGCCGTGCCGGCCCGTCTTCAACTTGGGCAATGGCACCGCATTGCAGTGGCAGCTGTGGCAGCCTGTGACGCGCTGCTCCTGGGTTCGCCTGCACCATAACAAAAAAAAAAAAGGTTGCCCTTTTGTGGTTGACTACCTTGGCGACTGCTTGGCCGCAATTTATCGGTGCACCCAATTTGCCAGTGACTGCAACGCTTGAGTCTTGACTAACGTCCTTTAAACTCTGTGTCCCTTCGGCTGGTGCAATGCCCTGCTTGTTTGTGGGTCCATCACTCTAAATGCTTTGATTGATTTGCCACGCCCATTACTAGTTCTCTATTTCGTTAGTTTAAAATTCGCTGCGCAGTTTATTGATTAGCTGTAATTAGTTTGACACGAATTTAGTTCGGCAATTTCATTAAGTATACGCGAACGTACGCGTAATTACGTATACGTAATTTGTAAGGCTTTACAACGTTTTTTTGTAGCATACTTTCAGGCTTCCGCATAAAATTTATTTAAATCGAATTTTTGTGCACTGCGGCTTATTATGCAGCATTTTTTTTTTGTTTTTAATTGGAAACGCGCAAATTAATTGGTTTTAATATAAAAACAAAACATATTAATAAGCTGCACACAACTCACACTTTTGCAACTGATTTTCGTTAATGATTTAAACTAATGTACTTTGCGGAGGCGTTGTTAAAGCCACATAAAATCGCGAAAAGAACTGATAATGCTGCAGATGTTGCCGCTGTTGAGGTGAGCCTCTGCTGCCACTGGCATTTTGCCCGCTGGCTGACAAAATTGTGGCGAGCAAATGAGCGAACATTTAAGGCCATAAACTAAATGCAAGTGAGCGTATTGCACGCGCCGCAGCTGTAATAGGCTATAAGAGATGCATCTAGAAAACGCCCACACCCAGACTCAGATGCAGCCCCACCCGCCTGGCGGCAGCGCGTGCCCAAAATCGCGCATACGACCTGTGGGTGGACGCATGCAATACATGGATTCCACTCAGATCGACTCAATATAGAAAGCGAATCAAATATATAACACAAGGTCTTGTGTAAGCGGCTGGCAAAGAAAGTGCCTGAATGCGACCCACACCCTTTGGAATTGATCGCTGGGATCGTTTGCTTGGCATTTGATTTGATTTTGCCATAAACTCAAACAAATTAGTCGATTACATAGTTGTTTTTTCTATATAGAATTGTTTAGCTATAATTACAATGCATTATTGTCACTAGTTTAGTTATGTTGTTGTTGTTGTTGTTGTTGTTGTTATTGTTGTTGTTGTTGCTGCTGCGGCACTTCATTGATTTCCAAACGAGAATTTGTGCGCGCATTTCACGGCTACACTGCGCTACATGGTAACGCAAGTAGAGGCAAATTGCTCAATAACTAAAAAATCTAAGAAGAAAAGATTAGATTCCTAAAACTTACAAAGGTTTTCATATTCATAAGAAATATTTAATAAATTTAGGAGGTTTTTGATAAAGTAATATATTTCTTTCTTTTAACTTTCACATATTTTAAATATTAGCTAATTTCTTATTAGTAAAAATATTATTTGTACCCTATCAATTAAAAACATTTATAATTAAAGCAATGAAAACCCACACGCATTTATTTATACTTATACCCTAATTGTTTAAACGTTTATCTATTGATGTGCACCGCACTGTCAATTGCTGGCTGAGTCACAAACTCATTGAACTCGTGCCTGTACATAATATACAAGGTATATATATGCTAGTATATACATATGTATACTATAGATGAGCACTAGAGGGCATGGCATGTAAATTGTCGCCGTTGTCTTTATAATTACTATCAAGCGCTGGCAAAATCTATCGCAAATACAACAACAAGCCGAACAGAACAAGAAGAACATAAAATACAATTATAAACGGGTGGGGTCACACACAAACACATACACACACACAGATATGCCCCGAGCTGCAAGACGGGGGCAAGGGGCAGGCAGGTCAGGCCCATAAATGTTATATTCACGAAGAGTTCACGTTGTTATCGTTGTTGTTGTTGCTTCTGTTGTTCTCGCTAATCTTTGCTGCAAATCGATGGCAATAGCCGAAAAGCCGTTTAGCAGACAACGTGGCCATACAAATTGCCTTTTGTTATGACTAAAAGCTACAAATGTTTCAATCCAAGCGCTGAACATGCTGTTGACACAGTATCTCTATCTCTATCTGTATCTCCATCTCTATCTGTATCTCTATCTTTATTTGTATCTGTGTCTGTAGCTAGCTAATTGAAAATGAAAATCCGCATAAATAGTCAATGCCAAATTTGGGCAAATAGTGAAAAGAATTATGCGACGTTTTCGAATGTTTGTTTCCACATTTCCGCTAAAGAAATTTGTTAATTTGGCTCAGCAATACAAACACATAAGTGTATCATCTATGACAGCGGAAATGCTGCGTAATTAAGTTGAACTTGAACGTTATGGGAGAATAAGCTGGGCTTTTATTTTGTGGATTTAAGGCAAGAATTGATTTGGGCACAGCTCACTAGAGCAAGTTATGTGCCAGATCTTAAGTAAGTCGGGTCTTGCGGAAGTTTCTCAGACGCAGCAGCCCCCCAAGGAAATGCCGTTCAGCTGGCGGCCCACAGCAGCACAACCCACCAGCCCACCAGCCCAGCCCCATCAAGATCGCGGCTAAAACAAGCAGCGATTAGCTGAGTAGATCGCCCGCTGCCGACGGCTGGAGCTGATGACGACGTCACAGTTGTCATTGCTGCTGGCTTAGCCCACTGGAAGCGCCGACCCAGCTGGCGCATTGGGCTCTATATAAGGCGGCGATGCTGTCAGTATCGCGTTTAATTCACTCAGCGCAAAAATCGCGTGCGGACGTTCAGAAAACGCGGCGAATCGTAACGTGAAACGGAACAATTTTGCTAGGCCAAGCCGTAAAATTTCGCAACGCGCTGCTGCGTCCTGCCCCGAAAACCAAATACACACACACACACATAGTCGAGATGGCTTTGGTACCAGCCACGAACAACAGCACGGATTGGGATTATTGGGATTATCGTCGTCGCTTGTGGCGCGATTGGGATCTGACCGCCGACTGGGATCTGCCCTATTGGAAGCGTTTGTCACGCGTCGGCTCAGCGCCGGATCTTAGTCGCGTTGTCGTTGGCAAGGACGGGTTCGAGGCCAACGTGGATGTGCATCAGTTCAAGCCATATGAGATTACCGTCAAGACCACCGGCGACACCGTCGTCGTCGAGGCCAAGCACGAGAAGCGACGTGACGGCGACACCTTCGTGGGCCGCCACATTGTCAAGCGATTCGTCCTGCCGCGCGGCTACTATCCCAACGATGTGCGCTCCGAGCTCTCCTCCGACGGCATACTCACCGTGCGCTGTCCGCCGTATCTGAGCAATGAGCGCAGTGTCTATGTGCGCCAAGTGGGACCCTCGTACCTCAGCATTAAGAACTAACACAAACACACACACACACACACACACATATATACATTAACAGGATGTGGAAGCAGTTGTTTTGTTTTTGGTTTCTGTTGGCGGCACTGCCTTGCGCAAAGCATCCGAAAATGGCACTCGAGACGAATTTTGTTTACAAATTAATTTAATTATTTTAAGATACATTTTCACAAGCGAAAACAAATCTTATTGGACTTTTTTGTAATTAACCAGAAACAATTTTTAGTTGAATAAAATGAAAGTTTAATTTATTAAAAACGAAAACAATTTCGAGTGATTGAAAATCTCGGCTTAGCCCAATTATCAATTTGTTAGCCATGATGTCCAGAGAATGAACAATGTCCACGAGACCCAAAACAGACGGCTTTTGAAAATGTCAACATAAATTGGCTCAAACGAGAATCGGACAGCGCCAGACCCAGACAAACATGTCTTGATATATGTATATATATAGATATGTTCTATCTAGAACGCCCTTGGGCAATTTCCGCAAATGCCAACTAAGGTAAAGTTTAATTGTAAATAAAGCAATAAACAACAACAACAACAACAAACGTGTCAATCTGGAAGACTAGAGCACCACATAAACCTACACAGCGGCATATAGTGCCAAGAAAGCCCCGACAAAGTTCTATATAAATAGTCTAGAGATACATCTGACAGCTGACCATAATGGTCAATGAGTTAAAAAAAAATAGCAAAAAAAAAAAACGGCATCAGTAAATAAAATAACAATGTTTGAAAATAAAGTCGCACGCCCACAATGCAACGACGCGACTTGTGCGCTGTTTAAAACGCGCGCAATTGGAAGTGTGTTACGGCCGCTGGACTTTTGTAGCAGCTGCCTGTCAATGGGTCAATCATTGGCCAATACAATGTTTAACCTAAAAAAACACGTTGTTGCAGTTTAAACAATCAATTTGTCAATCACATTGAATGAATCAATGGATCATTCATGGATCATTCATTGATTCATTCAGCTTCTAGATTCTACTTAAACTTGGAGTTCGTTTTTCAGATGCTGCTTTTGGTTTTTTTTGCTGTGGTTTCTGAGTGTTAATTTAGGTAATCTCCAGTAATATGATAAAAAAATGAACTAAGATATAACGATCATGTGGTTATGGCTGTGTACAGGGCATCAAATAGTCGGGCAAAGATTGCTTACATTTTCGCTCTATTTGTTTGCTCTCTACTTATATATAGTTCTGCCCCTCTCTTACTCTCGCTCTCACATGTTCAGCTTAATTATGAAAATCGCATAGAGAGGCGACTTGCAGCTTGAGTTAAGAAAGTTAAGCATACTTTTAGGCTGCAGTCATTATGAGCTGCTTCCCGCCCAAACAATTTGGCGTTGCTTTTAACTAAATAAACGGCTTTTTTTGTTGCTTTTTTATGCGCGTTGTGTTACAAACGAGCTCTATTAACGATAACTACAACTAATTAAAACATGCGAAAGTATGTCTCTATATAACAATGACTGCCACAGATTCAAGTCGTGTGGATGGTGGTGGTAATGTTGGTTGACTGGTTTGTTCTGTCTTCGCGGAGTTGGTTCTTATTGCTCGTCCTTCTGTGCTGGCGGATGTGTGCGAATGTACTCGAGGGCACGGAGCACGTATGCCGGAACTGGAGGCGGTGTTGGCAGATGGTCACCAACGGGATGGTAGCCCTCCTCATCGGCCGTGTAGCTCAACGAGATCTGTTCGCCTTCGGGTGAAATGTAGGAGAGCGCACCGCGAACGCCCGACGGATTGCCCGCCTCCTGGACCTGAATGCCGTTGCTGGTCTCGTAGGCATACTGATAGTTGCCCTCCGCATCGGATGCTTCATTCTGGAAGCTGCGAATCTGTGCGTCCTTGTTGATATTGTCGGCGCATGCGCAACCGATGAGGGCGAGGCAGATCAGCTGCAATTAACACTCGCGATTAGCAATGGGAACTACGTAACTCTAAATTGTGGGAGAGCACTTACATATTTGAACATCTTGACTTGAGCTTGTGAGCTGTGACTGCGAATGGGTTTGAGTGTTATAAGGCGGATGCTTCAACTGCAACTGATTGCTCTGCTCAACAACGTGGTGGCTTTTATATGGGCATGGATCTCGGTGGTTGGGCATGGCAAACGGGTTTTAATCGTTTTTTATGGCATCCCAGCAATGGCAATTGGCAACTACATGGGCGAAGAGGGCACCAATAATTGCCAAAAAACCGTATTATCATAATCGAAACATTTTATAACAACAATGCGCTTAACTATAATCGAATATCAGAGCCTTAAAACGCATGAGTCATTTGCCAGCAATTTATTTCCACGCTTTAATTCGGTGTCAGTTTTGCATTCGCCCCATGCAACTCTTTACTTCGCACTAAAGCCCAAATTATTTGTGTATTTTTATGTGGTTCACAAAACCAGAAAATACCTTAACAGCTTTCAATGTTGTTTGTTGTTGCCCGTCGTCGCCCTGCGGCGCCCTGCTGCTGTAGCTGGAGCTCGACTTGGAGTTGGCAGGTGCGCGTGCCCGGGCTTGGAAGCCGGCGCGAATTGTCTATCTTGAAGAGCTGTTGAAATGCTCGGATGCGCAAGGTCGTCCCACAAGCATTTGGATGCGCAGCCTCAGCCTCAGCCGGGGGCAGGCAGCTGACGATCATGATGATCCATTGTAAATTAGATGTGTGATTTCAGGTTGCGCTTTGGCGGGACTTTTTTTTGTAACAATTAGAAACGGTTATTCGAACCCAATAGCAAAGTTTGAAAACATTGATGAAATCGTTGCTCGGAAGACGCGCTAACAAGTAAAACATAATCCAATACTCAATATCTTCCCACTTCCCAATTAAAGCTGAACGTGCATAAGATATAATTTACTTTTGATTCATTTGCGGGAATATAAAATATAATTTACTTTTGGGTCTAAAAATTGACAAACATTTTTTTAATGGTGCTAATATTGTGTCTATGGGGAAGTAATTTGAAGTCCCAAGCACGAGTCATTAGCATTGATTAATTTCTGCAATATATATTCTAAATGTTGTGCTCGATAGTTTACGAGAAACATATATGTTTCTAGCAATATTGTATCATTAAAAAAGTTATATTTCTCTTCTCATGTTTAATGTACATCATTCTTCGACAGCGCTTTTTGAGACCAGATCGCTTAATTAAATTGCTATTGGTTAACATGGTAAACATAGCGTTTTATATTTTAACAGCTTGTTTGTTGTTCCGACAAACTCAAAAGTATTTGAAGCATGCGAGAGACCTGATTCCTCTTATGTTTCAAGCTTAACGGCTTATAAAATTAAACATAATTAATCTTTCGACTATTTTCAGGTTTGCTGCCGTATTTTATAATAAAATTTACGACATACTCGTTTTTTATACGCGATATAAGAAATATATATTTTTTAGAGAAACTCTTATTAGATTCCTTAGATTAAGGGCGCGTTTCAGAGTACTATTTATTGTTAAAGAAGGCGTAAGCTTTGGCCTAGTATTTCCTATCGATTATGTTTAAAAATATTTATAGCACACAAAAAATATGCATATTTATTTAAATCATTTCATCGCCCATTCATTGATCAGCCCACGTGGATTGGTGCAAAAAACAAACAAAAATGGAAACAAATCTAGAATGCATTATCCATCATCTGGGGAGACATTCAAAAATACAAATTAGTTTGGCCTTTTAGCAATTCAAATTTGCCAAACGCCAGATTTAGATCGCTGTTGAGCAAGTTTGTGTTCTAAGTCTTTTGCTTGTGCACGTGATGAGCAGATTGCGCTCTAATGGACTCGACGCCAATAAACAGGCATTTTATTAGCTGCTTGTAAAGTGCGAGGCTCGCTTTTAAAGCTCATGGCAAATAAAATAGAAGCGCTCGGCTCTCGGCTAATTTATTGTCATGCCACAAATTTGTATGCTAATACGAACTTGTTCCAATTTGGATGAAGAATTCTTCTTTGCCTAATTAAACAATTAAACTGGTTTGCCCAAAAGCTGAATGGTCAGCCAAATCGAAATTGAAAGTGATGATAAATTGGTTTTAGTTTTAGTTTGTTATTTAGCTAGTTGTATCGTAAAAATTCCCATCAGAATGTTGCTCAATCTTTGCGCTGAGGCTAATGTCACATACGTCATTATCATAAAGAAAAAAAACTATTCAGCCTCGATGGGTGACGTTTACCGCCATCTCAGTGGATCAGGCAGCCAATTCCAAAACCGCTTTGAATGAGTTCAAACGCTTTTCGAGCAGCGTTTTTCATATTTAAAATTAATAGCAATATATATATATATATATATTTATGCGTGTATTTTGTTTTGCCCCGAATTTTATTTAATTTAATCGCATTTTGCTTTTTGCTTACGCACAAATATCTTAAGCTCGTGGATATTTAGTACAACGCGTCATCAACGCAGCTCAACGGCGGATTAGAAACGACGACGACGGCGACGTCGGCGACGACGAGGACGGCGACGCTGGCAACTGCGCCTACATATTCCAGTTTTGGATGATACGAGTATAAAAAGCCTCCGACGCTCAAAGATAATCAAACAGTGTGAATTAGACAACTGAATCAACATGTTCAAGCTTGTGAGTAGAGCAGCGAGTGCTTTTTGAAGGAGAACGCAGCCTATCGAAAGGATAATAAAGAAAAACTTTGATTTATTTATTGCAGTCACTCTGCTTTATCGCCACCCTGCTGGTCTGCGCCCAGGCTGACAACATCAACCGGGACGCTAAAATTCTGAGCGAACGCAACGAGCCAGCCGATCCGGAGGGCAACTATGCGTTCAGCTATGATACCAGCAATGGCATCCAACATCAGGAATCTGGCAATGCCAATGGCGCCGCTGGCGCCTTTGCTTTCGTGGCTGATGATGGCCAAAAATACGAGTTGACATATACCGCCGATGAGAACGGATTCCATCCCAGTGGAGCTCATTTGCCCACGCCCCCACCAATTCCAGAGGCCATAATTAGGGCGTTGCAGTACCTTGAAGCGCATCCACCAACACAGCAGTAAAATAGATATAATAAAATCATAAAATAGAGTGCAATACACCAAAAGTTAAACCTGAGCCGACAAAAACCAATCGCTTTCATTGGGCAATATATACATAGGGATATGTGTATCAGTCAAAAGTCTTACAGCGTTAACTCATAGTTTAATATATGTATATGGATCATATAAATACACGATACTTAAGACGTTTTGAGCCACATTTAACGAACGCTCATTAATCAAAAAGCAAAGCAGATGCTACCATAATGAATGGGCACAGGAATTAACCATATTGGTCGAGGTGAAAAGTATAAAAAAAATGCTTAAAGAAACATCTGACGGAAATTTATGCAGTCAAATGTGGAAGCTGCAGGGCCAACAAGTCCGTCGACGGTTCGCACCTTTTTTTTTCCTTTTGTTGCTTCGTTTATGTGGCATCAAATTGCACACATATATGGTATGAATATATATAATTTGTCATTTCAATGTAAATGCGACAGTTGACCCCCAAAATGCTAAAACAAGATACAAGATACAACATAAAATACAAATACCAAGAAAGAGTCTAAAATATGATGCAACCACTCGGAACAGCCGCAGATCCAAAGTGCTGCCGTTGCTGGGCTCCAAACAGGTTTCACGGCTATTAACACTTTCGCTGCGCCTGCGTATTCTACCGGCCGAAATGTAGGTCAACTGCCGGCTCTTAATGGTACCTCACCACGTAATACCCATCCGGCCAATTAACCCATCCACATTTGGCTGAAAGTGTAGTTTTTAGAATTGTTTCCGATTACGCATGTTTAACATTATTTATCTAACTATACAGACAATCCCCATTTCAGTTGAAATGCTTAAAAGTCACGCCTGAAATACCTACTACTGCAATACCATAAACTGGAACTGAGACCTTAAAGGGTTAACCCAGTTCAACACAGAGCGCATCAACTCTTTTAACCCGCCGCCGCGTGTATGTGTAACCAGTTCCTCGTTATCCTTCAAGACAAAAAACGAAGCGAACAACCTTTTGGTGTATATGTACATTGTGTATTTTTAGCAGAGGCAGAGCCAGAGCCAGACTTTAACAGTATAATCAACAATTAAGTATATAAAAATAAGAGATGTGACATCGATACACAGAATCATTTATGCAACAATAAATAAGCCCCAATTGACCCAAGTTTATACTGAATTTGCGTTTTGCTGTTGTTGTTGTAAGCCTTACAGTTTGCTCTCGGCAGCCTCCTTGGCCTTTTTGCGCGCCGCGGCAGAGGCAGCTGGACCAAAACGTTGTATAAAGTTGTTGACCGGGCCAATTATGGCCTCTGGATTGTTCATGTGCAGATGATGCGTGCCATTTGCCAACAGATACTCAAAGTTTGGCTTCTTTAACAGCACTTCAAGCACTTCATCGTAGTACTTTTTGTCCTCGAAATAGGATGACTGCGAGCCCTTGATAAATAGATAGGGACACGTAATGCGCTGGGCCATTTCCACGCACAGCTCCTGGGAGCCAATCGCATAGTTGTAAAACTTTAGGCGACGATCGCGACAGAAGAAGTACTTGTCCGGATACTTGCCCGACTTTTGGATGTTGCGCGCAAGCATATGTTTGCACAGCTCCTTGTTGACCGAGTGAAAGGTGCCGATGTAGACGCGCTCGATGAGCTCGTCGTAAGTATAGCTGGGCGGTTCGTTTTTGCTGCGATTGCGTTCGTCCTCTCGTAGAAACTCGTCCAGGCGCGTCTCCATGGTGCGAATGACCGAGGGATATGGACGTTGATGTGGCTTCAACGCGTCAATGCCAATTATCATATCAACCTTGTCGGGAAAGACAGCGGCAAACACAAAACAAATTATGGAAGACATGGAATGGCCAACCAGAGACACCTTCTCCCACTTATATTGCTTCATGATAAGCCTTATCACATATAGATTATCCACCGAATTGTAATAACAGCCGTCAGGCAGACGCGAAGACAATCCATGGCCGGGAAGGTCTACCGAAAGAAAAGCTACATCCGGTGATAGCAAGGGCACCAACAAATCATATGTGCCCGCATTATCTTGCCAGCCATGGAGACCCAATATGGGCTGCACATTCTGGGGGCCATACCATTTGCCAGCTATGTGACCCCAGGGCACTTTAATGCTGATCTCGGAAAACTGGAAGCGATTTGCAAACAACATTTAACTGCGATTTACGTTCCAAAGATCAAAGTGCACACTACTTACAGCTCGCGTTGGCGGCTCGCCAGTCAGGTCGCCAGCATGTCGATAACGTTGGTTAAGATTGAGGTCTGCATTGCCGCCGCCGCTGCTGCTGCTGCCGCCACTTAAATTATCCTGAAACTCAGACTCCATGTTCCTCACTGCAAGTGAACAAAAACACGAATGTGCTTTAATTCCAAAGTTTACCCGAATCGAAGGTGCACACAAATTCTTATCAGCGTTCGTGCTTTGCGATTAGCCCGTTTGCGATTAGTTAATCAGAGCGAGGAGCACAATGTTTGGGTGAGAAATATGCTGCATAACGATAAAAGCAATCAAAGTAAATAACAAACAGAACCATAAAATTCAATTATCCATGCCACGCTCGATCTGGAAGTATCAAAACCCAATACACAACAGCTCCAAAGTTCAAGGTCAACAGGTGGATCTAAATGATGAATGCGCTTGATTTTATTTCTCCACAGCAACTTACTTACAATTCCATTAATTTTGTGCAGTCAGACCTTCCGCTAATACAAATTTGTTTTGTTTTCCACACTTATTAGTTACGTTTAATTAAATATTGCCGTGGCAAGACCATAGAACAATAAACTTAGCAAACAGCTGATTGGGGTTTGAGCGCGAGAGAGAAATCTACTGTTAGAGATGGACAAAAGAGCATCACATTAGTATTTGAGTGTTTTAAATGAAAAGTAGCTTAATTGCCGTTAAATAGGCAAAGCATTAACAAATCAACTAATAATAGACCTACTCAAGCATTAATCAGCACTGAAACTAAGAGCCTTTTCTAATTTTAAAGCTATCGATTGTTTTGGCCATCATCGATAGTTACACACACAAGAGTTGGGTACTACGAAATTATGGCGGCGTTTGTAAAGCTTGGAAGAAAGTTGCAGGAAATTTTTAAATCTATTAAGAAATTATGTTAATTTCGTTAATATTTGGATAATACTATGACTATGAAGTATCTATTTAATACTTTATTTTATATATCTCTTATATGTATATCGCCAATTTCGAACTTTTATCAGATGTGTATGCTCCGCATGTTTCGTAGAGTATCTGTCTTTCGGCGTGTTGCTTTTTCGCCAGTGCTTGTTAAATCTCAAACGCTTCGCATGTAATCAGATGTTTCATTTCATCACGGTGATCAAGCAAGTTAGGCGTTACAGTGCACCTGAGATATTACTCAATACAAAAATTTCAAAAAATATACTCACTCGAAATGAAAGGTCCAAGAAGTTTGCGCCTGTTGCAGCAGCTTGCAAACGGGAGGCAACAGTGCGTTCGTCTGGCGCACGGTCAAAGTTCAATCAACACGCTGAAGACACTAACAAAACATGTAGGTAACATGATTGCTTCACTTTCACCCAGACATCTGACTCACTATGCACTTTATCTACACATTGTAGTATGAAGAAGTCACCATTCCCGTTCCTTGGGGTCACATATCTGGCAAATGGTACGGACCAAAGCATGTGCGTCCTATTCTGGGCTTGCACGGCTGGCAGGACAATGCTGGCACCTTCGACACCCTCGCACCGCTGCTGCCCCCGCATTTGTCCTTTCTCAGCATAGACGCACCGGGTCACGGACTCTCCTCCTGGCTGCCAGCCGGCGTCATGTATCACTCCATAGATTATGTACAGCTAGTGCTGCGTATAATGGAGGAATATAACTGGAGCAAAGTATCAATGCTGGCTCACTCAATGAGTTCCATAAATGGCTTCGTATTCGCCGCCCTATTCCCGGAGAAGCTGGATATGTTTATTGGCTTGGACGTCCTGAAGCCCCCTATACGTAGTCCAAAACAAATTGTGAATGCGCTCTCAGACCGCCTGGAAGGTTCCTTAAAGCTGGAACGACGCCTACGCAGCGGTGGTGAACCGCCTGCCTACGAATGGGATCAACTGGTGGAACGTTTGCATCAGGGTAGCGAAAAGTCCGTAGATATAGAGTCCTGCAAGTACCTACTGCAGCGCAACTGCAAGCCCTCCAGCCACGAACCTCACAAGTATTACTTCTCGCGCGACAATCGCCTGAAGTACTCGCAGTTTTACACACTCTCCCTGGAGATTGTGCTGGAAATGGCAACGCGCATCAAGTCGCCGCATCTGTTCATTAAAGCTCTGCAGGCGCCCTACTACGAGAATAAGAAATACTATGATGCCACGCTCGCTGTGCTGCGCCAGAACCCGCTATTCGAATACCATGAAGTTGATGGATCGCATCATGTACATCTCAACGAGCCCGAGAAGGTGGCGCACATCATTAATTCGTTTATCAACAAGTGCAGGCCCTTATGAGATAATATAGTAGATGGGGATGAATCCCTTACATGTACAAAGTAGCTAGTTATTATCTATTCACCGATATAGATATTATAGCCGACATTATAATGCTTGAATCTAGATAATAAGTGACGATAATGGTTGATAATAAAAATACGAGTTTGTTGCTTCTATTTAATTTAATTACCGTCAATACTGGTAATAACATTACAGTTAGAGTAAATTACAAACTTGAAAATGTTGGAGTAGATTTTTGTTGTTGTTGTCTGTTTTGTTACATTTTAAATGGAATTCGCGCCGCAACTAAAACTATCCAATAAATACTACGCACTTGATTATAAAATATGGTTTCAAAACCAAACAAAAATCAATAATGACTTTTGTTCGTTTTGTGCGTTGTTTATTAAAATTAGGTATATCCAAAAATGTACAGAACAATTTAAAAGGAATTGTGTGTGTAAACTATGCGAAAAACTGCTGAATCTATGAACGCCAAAGAATCTTGAACCTATTCCATTGCGCACTGCACATTTTTGGCAGCACATAGGGTCAGCATTTTTTCAGCAATCAAACTTAAAAATTATACCTAAAAAATAAATTATGCAGGAGTAGATAATAATAAGCTAATATCTAACCACATGCATCAACTTATATATATATATTCCTTTTTGTTTTTGTCCAATTCAGTCAGCGCTAAAAACAATAAAATCTTTACAATATTGGGTTACAAAAGGAAACCATATAATATAATAAAAAAAATCAAATATTGACGCTGCTGCTGATTTGTAACATTCTTAATTTAATAAATTATACTTGTATATAAGTATTTATGGTAGGTTGTAAATGTTTATATCAAGCGTAATAGCAATTACTTCAGTTTCGCATGGATTTTCTGCGTGTGTTGAGTGTGTTTTGGTTTTGTCAGATTCAAGTTGTTATAGAAAAATATACATATATGTTAAATAAATATATATATGATGTTATATACTCTGCTAAACTACAAGACATACAACTATATGAACCAACAGGCGTTGGGCAGATGCAAAAGTTGTCCAATCCTTGTGAAAATCTCAACTTTTGGTGCTGCCCAACAGCTGAAGCTGCTCTTTAAACATTGTAATAAAACAACAAACTAGTTTCTAGGCTATAAATAAATATAATAAATAAGTTATTTCTTAAAAGAAAATGCTTTGCAACATTTAGCATGGATTTTTGTTTGTTTGTTTGTTTGTTTGTAGAACTATATACAATTGAATTTGGAGCAGATAAACGGCCTAGGCCACTGGCGAGGAGTCGCCTTTCATGTCGCGCTCGCGAAAGAATCCTCGCTCTGTTTTGCACTCGCGTATGGTGACCGTCTCCAGATTGACGGTGACATCCGTGATGACCACTCGATTCGATATGTTGCACTTGGCGGGCAACCAGAACCGCGGCGGCAATGCACGCGGCGACAGCGGCGTTAACGGTTGCTTTTGGCTCAACGCCAGGGCGCCACTCAGTTTTGGTATGTTATTGTTCTCCGCCGTCTGCGCCGCTGACGTCTCATCATCCTCCTCCTCGGTATAGGCTGGCGTAGATGTTTCACCTGCCTCCGGCTCAGTGCCCAGTGGCGCAACCTGCAGCTCTGTCTTGTGGGGCTGTGTGGCCGATTCTGCTGCATTTTGCTGTTGTTGCTGTTCCTGTGCTGACTGCAGCGGCTTGGTTGCCGGTCCGTCTGGCGACGTTTTGATGGTGACACCAATCTTGCCAGATTCCTTGAGCACCTCAGCCTTGCGCTTGGTGCCCATAAGTGGTTGATCCTCTGAACTGGATGAGTTGGTGTCAGCCTCCGGCACAAAAGAATTCTCATTGTGTGTTGAGCTGCAATTCGAAGACGAGCTGTGATCCATGCGCAGACGCTTCGACTCATGATGATGATGATGATGAGTCAACGGCGATTCGGAACGACGATTACTAATCCGTTCGGACTTGATACTTTGGTTGTTGTTGTTGCTGTGCTGCTGCTGATGATGATGATGGTGGTGATGGTGATGATGATGTTTCTTGTCCTTATCCTTTTTGTCAATGCCATCGTTGGTAGCGACGGCAGTCGATGTGGTTGCCTGATTGGTATCGGGCACATCATCGCCATTGAATGTATACTCATCCTCCTCAGATTCTGGCTCTGGATCGGGTTCCTTCTCCTTTTTTTAAGAGCGGCGGCGGCGGCGCGTTTGGAGGGTGTGCCTGAGGATTTGTTGCTCTGCTCGTAGATGTCGATTAGGCGACGATCCAAGATGTTCACCTCAGGCTCCCAGGTGTTGTAGCGTTGGTTCCAGCCCTTCCACTTGACACGGTACTCCACAACGCCCTGCAATATGGAAGCATGTTTGTGTCAGATCTTACAGGTCTCTAGCTCTATATATTTGCGGTTGGCTTATAGTTGGATAAAGAGTGCCTTTAGTTTGCGAATCGTTTGCCAAGCGCAGATTTTCAGTACGGATCTTTCATTCAATGAAACAAATTTGGCGCGTTCCAAACACACGGCGCATGGCAAACAAATTGATTTTTCATCGATGCCGAAATGTAGCGCAGTAAAAACAAAAACACACACACATACACACACGCACGCACACACAAACACACACGCGCAGCGCAAATGGTGGTTGCTGCTGCTGCTGCTGTTGCAGCAGCTCGGGACATTAGCGCAGCTGCCAGCAGATGGACGACGCGAGCCTCTGCTCGAAATTTCGAAGGACATGTGACCTTGTAATTGTTTCTGCTGCGCACAATTGCCTTTTTACATGCAGTGTTATTAATTTTTGTTTATTTTCTAGAACGTACCTTTCTAACGCGCTTCTGGATGATTTTTTCGGCAGCATAGACGCGATCGTCCGAGCTGCCCATTGTGTTGCCGTCCACTTTACCAATTTTGAGGCTTTTGCTGCTCCTCCGATGAAATTGATGCTGGAAACACTTGATTTGCCTTTTGAATAACTTTTTAGTTGATCACTAAATGTTTTATTTGCATTATTTGTAAATGCAAAACCTTTTAAAAACAAATTGCGACTGACATTTACACTGACTGCAAACAATGTGACCGTACTAGTGGATGTTGAAAAATCATACAATTGCAGTTGTGTAATCGGCCGGCCACCACCAGCTATCGGTCGCCGAATAGGGATGTGAAAATGTTCTTGTGGATCGTGCAATATAAAAATGTGGATCATAAGGTGTGACCGTATATTCAAAGCCAAAAATGCCAAAAGTCAGGCGCTCTAGTGTTTTAAAGCGTTCAAGCGCAGTTCAGCATTTAGATATTCATGCAGCTCGGTGCCACTGTTTCGAGTGAGTGCAAAATAAATCAAATTTGCAACGTCTGTGTGTGTGGGAGGGTGTGTGTGCGTGCAAAATGATTTTTATACAAACAAAAATGTGATAACGCGATTTTCATAAGCAACGCCTACAGACAGGAACGTTAACAAGTAGCAAAAAATCCTAGTGTTAGAGTGCGAAAATCAAATAAAAGCGAGGAAATCGAAAATGTGAAAACAGGCCGCTACGACACTCAAATACACACACACACACACACACACACGCGCGCACACGTTAAAACACGCACACACACAATGACCCAAAAAGGATGTCGAGCTGCGGCAGCCCATAGTAAATACGTTGTTGTTGTTGTTGTTGCCCTTGTCAATTGGGCCTGCTTTGTCGTCATAGATTGGGTCGATGAATGGCACTAGCTGCGGCGCTCGGGCGCAGGATGCCATTGCCGTTATTGCGTTTGACAGATAACAAAGGGAAATGAAGACGTCAGCATCGGATGAAGTGGATGTGGAACACTGGCCGGGGGCTCAACGTGGCTGCCTAATTAGTGCGGCGCAGGCGACGACTCCAGCGCCATCGACGATATATTTTTATTCATGCTGTGATAGTGAAACACCAAAGACACCAAAAACACCAAAAACATAAAACAAATAAAAACATAAAAACTAATAACGCCAAGAATCAAATGCAATATTTTCGCTGAAGTGAATAAAAGAGAGGCAAAAAGAGAAACAAAAACAAAACCAATTTAACAAAAAGCTTTAAATAAAACAACCAGCAGTGAAAAGAAGATAAACTGTACTAGCTTTAAGTGTAATTAATTAATAGTGAAAAACAGCACCAATTAGCGCATAACCCGTAGATGAACTAGTCAATATGTTTAGCTAGTTACGATTTATACTTAACAATTATTTAGTGGCTTTAACTAAAACACCAAGCAACCAAAAACACCAAAACCAAAATCAAAGTTCAATTGAAAAGAAACTAACGAATATAAGTTTAGGGAATTCCAATATAATTAAGCTTAGCCAAGTTACTTATTAAGTTTAGAGCAAATATACACACATAAATACATAGCTATATAAATATATACACACATATATATAAATAACAAAGAGCGAACCGCCCGCATACCGCAGCCCCCCGCATTTAGCCCTAAATCAAATTCATTCAGAAAACGTGCCATAAACCGGACGGCTACACGTCGCTAAATGTCAAAGTCATAAAGAGAGCGAGCAGGCAAGAGAGACAGACAGACAGAGAGAGCGAGAGAGATTGCGCGTGAGAGCGCCTAAAAGCACACTGCATAGTTGGGGCTGAGCTCAAAAGCTCAGCTTTGCTTTTGCTTAGCCAGGACGCAAACCCAACATGGCAGCCACAACAACAACAAGCACAGCAACGCATCACGACGATGCGAGCAGCATGAGCGACGATGTTTTCGAGGATGCGGAAACAACGAAAGCACGCATCGAGGAGCTGCGACGTCGTCCCTTTGGCGATGGCTGCTACAATCCGCCCGCAGCGCCCATTTCGCAACAGCAACAACAACAACAGCAGCACCAGCATCAGCATCATCATCATCATCATCCCAATCTCAATCACAACAACAGCAGCAGCCAACAGAGCCTGACGAGCAGCCATCATTACCATGACAATGCCATCATGGCGCCCGTACAGCGCTCTGCCACCGGCTATCCGGGCTATCGTCCCTCCCGCGAGGCCCTGCAGATGTATGCATATGGCAACCCGGACTACGAGCTGGAGCATGATTACAGTGATGGCTGGCGCTCGTATCGCTATGACGAAGTGGACATGCATCAGGCACCGGCACCAGCGCATCAGCCGCCCTTCGATGACACCATCAATCACAAGACGATCCTGCTGGGCGACTCTGGCGTGGGCAAAACCTCCTTTCTGGTCAAATACAATACGGGCGAGTTTCGTTTGGGTTCCTTCTCTGCCACCGTAGGCATTGCACTAACGGTAAGTCAAAGCATGCAAGTGTGAGAGAGAGCGAGAGAGAGGGGGAGAGAGGGGGAGAGAGAGAGAGAGAAAGAGAGTGAGTGTAATCGAATGACATTTCAAGAGCACAATTGTGCACAATTGTACTCTTTCCGCCTGTGCATGCCGAAGGTTCACGTTCCGTTGGCTTTCAAAAACATAGACATAATCATAATCCCATTTCGTGGCTTTGCTGTGCGCACCTGCTTAACTCCGTGTGTGCGTATGCGTGTGTGTGTGTGTAACTGTAATTGAGCATCTGCCGCAAGGGTTTTGTTGGTGCCCCAACAAATAGGCAACATATTGCCATGTTCTGGCGCCCTTTCCTGCTCCGCCATGCTGTCTATTTTTATCGCACACAAATCTCTGCAGCATTGATTTTGTGGCTCCGATGCCATATAAATAAACTCCGTAACCACGACGCGTATAGGTTAAGCTGCCAGCTACATGCGGTTGTGCGAGTGTGTGTGTGGGTGTGTGTGTGTATACGCACTTCATGGTATTTATGACACGTCACACAATCGTGGTGGCAAAAAAAAAATCGCAACATTTTGATTGATTAGCTGATTATTACCGAGAAGCTTTACTTTGTTAAGTGTACTTTAATTGCCATTTCTGAGCCGCCTTTTAGAGCGAGAAATGCCTTTGTTTTATTAAATTGGGCATTCTGAAAGTCTCTTAACACTTGGTGTTATCTTGCGAATTTGTACAAAAGTTGCACGCATATTTCTTTAAAGAAACATTCAGATAATTGTTGAAAATATAAACCATTTTAGACGGAATCAACAATTTGTATATAATAGGAACATTTTTCTTTCTCTTTACATAAAAAGCTGAAAGTAACTAAATACAGCTTTAATTATTATTTAATGTTTAAAATTAGTCGCAAATTATCAATTAAATTAAAAAAAAGTTGTTGCTGCTATCTAAAGGCGCCTGCAAGTAGGCAACATATTTTGCTTGCCCTAAATTCACAACCTGTTGCCGGCTTTCACTTTCGCAGCTTACAGCGCGACGCAGAAGGCAGCAACGACGACGGCCATCGAGGCAATGAAGTTCAAGTGCAACAGTTATATATTTGCCATTGAGACCCGACCCGACAGCTGCTCCACATTTGGTCGAGTTGGCACAGTTGCCCTTGCTCCGTGGCAGACGTTCGGGCGCGTGCTCGACATTGGCTGGTCGCATTTCTAGGCCAGGGCTGCTGTGTTGTGGCAAAGCCAAGCCAAGCCGAAGCCGACACGAACTTGACTCGGCCATGGCATGAATGGCTTTGCGCTGGATGCTGCGGTCTGTTGCTGCCGTCGCTCCTGGCTGCGTGCTCAGTTTAGTTTTGTGCGCTGCTCCTGGCGCTTCGATTGGCAACGTGCGCGCATTTTTCAAAATCTCATCAATTCAAATTTCAGTTTTTGTGCACAGTTTTAAACAACGTTATTGTTCTTGAGCAATGTAAAGTGAAAGCAGACTCTTTGAACTTCTTTACCAAAAGCACACACCAATACACACACACACAAATACACACTCATAGAACGCTGCAAGTTTTCATTGCATACTTTTGAGCGCTTCGCGTCAGACGCACAACTTTTGTGCAATTTGCAACGTTTTTCAGCTATTTTTGGTGGCTTCTCTATGCTGTGACTGTGTGTGTGTGTGTGTACGTGTTTGTATTTGCGCGCAATACCTGTGTGCGCTACTGTGTGTGTGTGTGTGTGTGTGTGTGTGTTTGTGTGTGCGAGGTATTTGCTGTCTGGCTAAATTGAGAAGGTTCTTTGCGCGTTTAAAAATAAATGAAAACAATTTATGACAAGCACTAATAAAAATTGATTTTTGTGTGCAAAGGATATGTTTCAATTAAATTTTTAGAGCTATATTTTGAGAATAATGTTCAATTGGGCATGCATGAAATATTTCAAGTGATTTTCCGTTCAGCTTTTCGAGTTAGTTTATATTATTTATTTAATAAATAACAAGCATTTTTTAAACTTACTTTTGAAAATAGTTTTTGCAGAAGCACGAAGCTAGAAATGTTCTAAAAAAAATTTATCAGAGCAGTAACTGAAAATTGTTCTTTTAATAAAACCTTAACTTAATACTTAATACTCAGCTAAGAGCTGAAATCTATTTGACATTTATTTATTTACCATTTGTTTTATCTTATTTGTAGTTCCACGAAATGTTTACCAACTTCCTTCGAAGTGAATACACTTTTGTTTAGACCAAGACATAATATAATTAAGGTATTATAAATGAAATATAATCTGATTTGTAATCCATGTTGGATTAAGTTAAGACTCTCGTCCTTATTAGCCCAACATGTAACATGTAATCTGATTTTCCGCGTATTTTACAACTCGATGATAATTGAAAGCAAAGTTGGTAAATTGCATACATATGTATATATGTATGTATATATGTATCTAACTCAAATACACATTAAATATACGAATACGAGCATCAGTTAAAATGTATTTAATGGCCGGCAGTCAATTACAAGGGCTTCCGGCTTGTGGCAACTTCCATGGAGACAGCTTTAAGCAGCTCAGGTTCAAGGCTAGCTTAATTAAAACTTACTTTTAAATACATGCAACCGAGAGGGGATTGCAACGAGTTGCGACTTTTTCCATGGGCATTTCATGGGAAATGCAATTTAAGCCGATTACAAGCACAGATCTTTGTGGTTGCCTATTCACTAAAGTCTCGTCCTGTGTCCCGTGTGTCCTCTCCTGTGCTGTGCTGTGCTGTGCTGTGCTGTGCCGTGTCCTGGTCTCGACTGCAAGTAGCTGTCGAGTGGATTTCATCACAAATGGTTTTACGGCAGCCGCACATCATCAATGTAAAGCTGTCGATTGTCCAGCAACGGCTCGTCAGTTTCCTCTTAAAATCAACTGAAACGCCCACACAACCTACGCACACACGCACACACACATAAACACACTGCTGTGTCCAATGTTCGTCATTTCCTTAAAGCTGTCCATGCAATCAGAAAGCCATTGTCCAATAGATGCGCCCGATGTCTGCGTATTTTGCCTTCGTTTTAGCTGCGTGATTGAGCGCATGATTGAAAGTGTCTGCGTGCGTGTGTGTGTGTGTGTGCGTGTGTGTTGTCCAAACTGTGTCCTTATGAAGGTATGCTCGCAAGAAGCCTTTGACGTACACATGTGTACACACATATCTATATGTCTACGTACATGTGTGTATATAGTTTATACATGCGTAGCAACTGACCCGCTGCTGCGTAGGCTTTTCGAATGTGCTCAACCGGTCGTAAACGGAGGGTCCATTTATTTTTGTGCTGCACATTGATGTAATTACGCGGAGAAATGCTTCAAGTTGCCGTTCAATTCAATCAGGCGTCTCGCAGTTTCAATACCGTTTACATTTTCCGCTGGCAGCAGTTTTATTTTTCTGCTTCTTTATAACCGTGGAAAAACGCTGCGCCGGCAACCCAATTAAAAACTTTTGTTATCAGCCATCGCAGATTGGCAATGTAAAGTTGATTACATTTAATTTAATAGTCAACTAATACGTGAAGGTCATTTTACGGGTGAACTGATGAAAACGTTGACCAGACTCTGCAAAAAGGTCGCCTTTCAGAAAGGTTACGAATTACGTTTCAAGTGAATGTAATCAAATTTAAATTGTATGTTGCATAGATTTTGTGGCATGCAAGGTTAAAATATGCGCACAAATTGAATTTGCCACAAGCCAGAGAATTAGTTGCACGAATCTAAAACGATTTCATTTAAGCAATATTTACTTGTTCGCCTCGAATGTATTTCTTGCAAACATATTTTAATTATTCCATAACCTCGAGCCCGACATGCTTCAACTCTTGGCTCTAATTGTGTAATGTATACTTTTTGTTTTTAAAGAACAAAACAGAAAAGTGTCCTTTGCACTTTGGCGGCTTCAATTGATATCGGCTTACAAATTACGCCGGGAAACGTTGTCTCTGAACCCAGCACTTGGCTCTTCCAATTGCTGCTCAAGTGTAGTCGAGTCTGTGCACGTGCGTTGAACTCCGTGCTTAAAGAGGAGCCCTCCTCGAGCTGGATTTTAGTTCGACACAATTACCCAGACACTGTCGTCCCAGACAGGACCAAATAAGTTTCGCCTGACTGCCTCCCATTCAACCACTACACGTATATATATATATATAAAACGTTTTTAATGCCAACGTTTAAGAAATCCCACGTAGCAAGCGCACACCCCCAAGTCTGTATCTGTGTGTGTGTGTGAGTGTGTGCGTGTGTGTGTGTGCGTGCTGGAAAAACCAAACCAAATCTCGACATTGCTTGGCAAAGAGTTGACCAATGGCAAAATGTGAAATTGTATGCATTCCAGCCATATTGGGTATTGACAAACTTCTTCTGACCGCAAATCCTATTAAAGTACAGCCCGACAGGCGACCAAAATGTGCGTCGGCCACAAATGCTTCTCGCTGCTGCAAGAAGTTGCCGTCAATCGACAGATGTTTCTGCAATTTCATTCGCTTGCAAAGCTTGTTTTCATTGATTTTAGCTTAACATCAGCATATAAAATAATGGGAAAGTGACCTTAAAAAGAGAACAGCTGTATATATAGTTCAATAGAATTGTTTCGGTGGGGCAATTGTTCCTATAGGAGCTATATATAGTATAGGGACGTAAAGCTGGAATCATAGCAAAGCTCAAGCTGAGTTATGTTCAAGGGAAACCAATTTTACAAGCATGACAACAATTTACGATAGTTCCGAGTAAAGATAACTACTATATCTCTAAGCTGCACTATCGTACCTACTATATCTTTTATCTGAACGCCAGTTGATGTTGTTCTTGCCGCAATAAAAAGACGTTTCTTAAATGGCCTCAAAACTGAGAGACTAGTTTAAATAGGAGCAGACAGGAAAGGTCTTGTTTGCTTATGCTGATCAAGAATATATGTATATATATTCACATAACGTGTTAAACATCATGAACCCCAGCAGCATAAGGCTACACATCAATTAACAACTAAATTTTAAAACTTCCTTGCATATATATTATTCAAAATTTTCATTTATAATGTTCAGTTTTCAGTCCAGTTTGGACTAATGATTGCTTGAAACTGGCTGCATCTGGAATAGCTTGTTAATTATTATTATTAAAAAAGTTTCTATGCGAAACATGCACAGGAAACTTTAACGAACTCCCAGAAGTGTGCTGAGTGCTTTGTTTTGTTGGCTAGTGTAAATCTTAAAACATTTACGTAAATTTGCGTATAGGTTAATCACGTGGCTGCCACTTCTGGGTGGGCTTCCTGGTTTCCTCGCGTTGAATCCTTTTCAATTCCTCATTATTATCCGTCCGTATGTTGTGCTTTTGTGTGGAGCGTGTTTGTTGGTTTTTGCGGTTTTGCTTGCCAACTGTTGATTTAGCGACGTGGCCGCGATACGCCCGGACTTTAATCCGGCAACTGAGGCAGATGCCGACACCCACCAGCTCCAGCTCCAGCTCCCGCCCACGTCCACGCCCCACGCCAACCTCTTTGTGCGTTGCCGTTGTCAACGACAATGTCAGGCATTTGTGGGGCCTGAGGGAGAGTTAACCTTGCGTGGTTTCGGTTGTGCACAACGAACCTGTCGTTGGCAAGGCAATTACATTCAATTTGCACCTGTGCACCTGTGCCTTTTGGCTCTTTTGAGTCACCGCTACCAGAATTTGAATTTTAATTTGTTTTTCTCAAACTGGCCAAAGTAAATTACAACTGCCGAGGCTAATTAAATTTTCAGCCATATTCCGATTATGATGTACCTGAATGCCA
Organism: Drosophila ezoana; assembly: GCA_035045725.1. NCBI lineage: Eukaryota > Metazoa > Arthropoda > Insecta > Diptera > Drosophilidae > Drosophila > Drosophila ezoana. The sequence goes on along the minus strand of JAWNOU010000177.1, from coordinate 16,155,885 downwards.
TACTATATATAGCGCGTAGCTTCTTCTTTCTCTTTTTGCGTATAAATTTAAGCATTTGTTTTTTTTTTGTCTTTTTTGTGTGTTTTATGATTTTTAATGAGTTTTGGGCAAAAGTTTTGCCTTTTGCTTTATGCGCTGCCTCAGCAAACTTTGCGCCTGGATTTCGATTTACAGCTGCGAGTTGTTGAGTTGAAGTTGAAGTTGAAGTTCATGCTGGGATTGGACTGAGTTCTTTTTTCTGGGGGGAGGGAAAGGCGCTTCACTTTCAGAGGGTTGTTTTTCGTGCTGTCAATATGCGTCATTATGATGTTCATTATGACAATGTGTAACATTTAGTTTATTGATTTATATTCTTTGCTGCCAGCGTGCTTAAAATTGAATCAAGCCAATCAACTCGGCAGATTCTCGCAGTGAACAATTGAGCTTTTCGAGATGCGGCGACAGCAAACACGGTATCGCAGCGATTCCATAGCTGGGCCCAGCACTGGGGCAACCAGGAAAGCATCGCTGATCACAGCCGTGAGCAGCGCCTCGCCGACGCGCCGCGAGTCGCTGGTGAAGCCCACCTGGCAGCACATAACACCCGGCCAGCTGCCGCCCAAGACGCTGGACAAGATCAATGGCATCGCCTCGGACGACTCGGACGATGATGGCTATCCCAAGCGGCGGCCCAGCGTCATTGTGCATCAGCGCCAGCAGTCGCTATCCCAGCAGCCGCTGCTCCCAGAATACATGAGCACATCGCAGCTCTATCGCGATCATCTCCAGCAGCAGCAGCAGCAGCAACAGCAGCAGCAACAATCAAAACAGACACAGGCACAGGCTCTGGCTCAGGCTCAGGCTCAGCAGCAGTCGAGTGGAAATGGTTTCGGCAGCAGGTTTCTAAGCAGCGTGCGAATTTCAGCAGCTGTCGAGCAGCAGCCGCTCCTGGATACAGGCGGAGTAGGAGCTGGCGGAGGTGGAGGCGGAGGCGGAGGTGGTGCAGAGGGTGCTGCTGCCACAACTGCGGCACCTGGTCAGGATGGCGCTGGGGCCACGCTCTGCAAATCCGCTGGACGCGCACTAATACGCATGATCTCCTCCACGCCCGGGCAGGATGAAGATGAGGACTTTGATATTATGGGCAAGGTGACAAGCAAACACTATAATCCTTCACACTCAAATACACACGCATACAATTCATCAGAATTTCACCAGGTTTTTTTTTTACGAAATTCAAGTTTACAACTTTTCTCTCAACCGAATCTCCGACTTGACTTGAGCGCATGAAATTTATTAATTTGCATTACAAAAAGGGCGACAACAAAAGACATGCCCAAAGTTATAAGCATTTATAAGCGGCTAAAGAGGCTGCCGAATCCAAAAGGAAGTCTTTATCAAACCTGAGCCGCAAATTGATTTACGCTTTCCGACTGTCTGCCTGTCTTCCAGGCTGCGCCTTTAAGGACCTGTGCCCGCTTTTTCATGTGCACTCGCATCTGGGCCATTTTATGGCCTGGCCTGATTTACAATGCGATTTGCATAAGCAGCTCAGATATAGAGTCATAAAATTCAATCAGCTGCAGATTGACAAAGGGAAATTAAACAATAGACTTGTCGCCGCTTTCAAAGACAACATGAATAAAGAAAAGGCTCAACACTTACTAAATTCTTAATTTCCTTGTCAACATGGCAATGTGGCGCAGTTCCTCGGTTGCGTGTCCTTCGGCCTTTCCGGCAGCTATTCCTGTCAACCGGAGGAGGAGGAGGAGGAGGTTACCCAGCTGCTAAGCTGTTGTTTTATGCTTTTCATTAGCGCAATTCTCTAGAATTATGACGAATGTCCCGACACCGGCTGCGACTTGCCTGGCGCACAGCTGCAGACATAAAAAAAAGCAATGTAAAATAAAATAAATACGAGCAGTAAAAATAAGAAAGAAAAACTTATGCGCACAGCTTAAATGCGCTTTCAACATAAATTTCCTGCCATACAAAGCTATAATTCCTTGAAGTTAGCTTGAAAAGCATACAATTTTGTTGCTATACTAAATAATAACTAATTAATCTTATCCGTTGCCAAGTTATGCTTAGGAAAACAATGTCTGCTGCTGCAAATGAAATTTAATTCCGCTTTTAACTTGCTTTTCGGGCAGGCAAACAGCTTTCGCAGTTAGTCAAAATATTTGTTTAAGTTCGCATTAATTCAGCAGAAATTGCGTATACGCCGCGTATGTTGCCCGCTAATTGGTTAAGTCTTGCGTGTGCTCGCCAACTGCAAATACGCAAATTAGCTGAATTATTTGTAGAACTGTGCCAGGCACCTTTTACTAGCTGCTATTTAGCTGCTAATGAAGTGCCTATTTAAACAGAATAGGCAACGACCTAAGAAAAGCCTAACTTGCGCTCAAACTGTGTAATATGTATTACATATGCAGCCTTATATACCTGTACCTACCTATACCATATTAAATCGATCTGGTTTTTTTCTTAAATTCAAATTACCAATTGTGCCTTAAAGCGTTTCTGGCCTAGATTAAGCTTTTCGTGTTGTCTGTGCGCTGTAAAAAGTCGCGCTCTGTTTTGTTTTTATAAATTTTGTAACGCTTGAGCAAACAGTTATTGAAAAAATGTCTGTGTCTCTTGACTTAAATGCTTAAAATGATATACTGTCTTTTAATTACGCGCACAACTGGGCAGTAAATTGTATTCCATTATCTCAGTTTAGTTGCATAAATAAATAGACATTGGCGTGTGAAGCTGGAAAAACAAGTTGCGGCGCAGACTTTGTGAAACTGCATCCATGCCAAAAACCAGATGCAAAATGCCATTGCGGCAGCCCGACCCTCTCTCTCTCTTTATACTTGATATAACATTTCAGTTTTAATTGCCAAAACTGGAGCCGGGTAGCAGCCAACTTGGCCAAGCAGCCAACTAAAACAGAAAGTCAACACAAAAGGGGTTTTTCGGGCAAATTCTAGAGAAACCGCACGAGCTATGCACGGCACGCTGTGTGCTCGGCTTTTTGGGCACTTTACTAAGCCATACATATATATAATATATGTATCGTAGGTGATATTTCATTATTATATGTTGCACATTATGGGCGAACATAAATTATGAGCTGGAGCATACGACACTTTCCATAAATTACTTGTGTATAATATTCAATGTATTTTTCTTCATTTACACACACACACACACACACACTGAAATACACACATTCGCTTGTTGTTGGCCAGGTCATAATGCTGGGCGATTCGGGAGTGGGCAAAACGTCGCTTTTGATTCGATTTCGCGATGGTCGCTATGTGCCCAGCTATTTTCTGAGCACAGTTGGCATTGATTTTAGGGTAAGCGATTTCCTTCTCTCTCTCTCTCTCTCTCTTACTCTGTCTCTCTCTGTGTTCTTGTTGTTGTTGTTGTTAATATTGTTGTTACTAATTGTTGTATGTCTGTCTATCTCTCTTTCTCCATCTCTCTGTCTCTCTCTCTCTCTCTCTCTCTCTCTATCTCTCTGTGTACCCCGCCTCTGTTATGTTGCCCTGTCTGATGTGTCTGTACCCTGTCAACAGTTGTCAAGGCTTTGAATACGATTTTCACCTGCTTACACACATTAACTTTTCCATCATCTATGTGTGCGTCTGTGTCTGTTTCTGTTTCTGTCTGAACTTCAGTTTATCTAAACCCCCAACTTCTGTGTTTGTCCAAACCCAACAAACCGCATCGCCTGCTATGTGTTATACCCTGTAATCTGTGTGCATTATTAACTGCTTTATAAACTGTGTTAAATATTTATGTAATACCTGTTGTAATTCCCATGTGTTGTACTCGCTGCAGGGTATCTGAGCGTCGGCTATTGCTTGACTTAACGTATTTTGTCTGTATGTGTGTGTGTGGGCTGCTGTTGTCTGTTTGTTTTGTGGCTAACATGTTCTCCAGCTGCTGTGGTGTTTCACTTTAGTAAAATATTTTCCCGCCAGCTTAGCTCGTGCCCCTGCCCCCCGTCTGCCCCGCCCATCTCTGTGAACATTTGCCCCAGAGTTGTCGGCGGCGTTGCTGCGGCAAAAGTTCTTCGGGGGCTATTTATTAAAAAGCATATGAACTTGAAAAGGACTTGTTGATGCTTGTGTGTCTCTTTGTGCATGTGTGTGTGCCCCCCGTGTGTGTGTGTGTGTGTGTGTGTGCCATCTTGTTCTCGTACACTTGTTGTTACTCGTATTTAACTTGATGTTGTTGCTTTTATTATACTTATTATTGTGGTTGGTTTTTGTTTCAAGCTCTCGAGGTTTTATTATCGTGAAAATTGCCGAGGGCTCACATGGCACATAAATTTATTAAATTGCAATAATACTACAAGTATTTGCCATGTCTGCCATTAGCAATACAACTGTTCCTTTGAGTCCTTTGTAATGCTGTCCAACTTACATTGAATGGACACGTGCGTCCCTTTTCTGGGCGCATGCCTTCGATTTCCCTGTTGGTCCATTTAAGCTTAATGAATTGTTTAGAAAACTGTGCAAGTATTGAATGTAAAACCAAAAAAATAAACAAAAGCAATTTCAGAAAACCAAGTTTATTTATTAATGCAACAACATTTATGAAAAAGCTTTTGGGCATCAATTCGAATACCAATTAATTTCCATGAATTTCGACTGTTCAGCTTTAAATTGTTAACTTGTTAAGTAAATATATGCAAATATTTGTTGTTAAAAAAAAGGAATAAAACGAAATTTGTTGTAACTTTGACCATTTTAGAAGTTAAGAGCCATTCATTGAACTCGTGAATTTATTAGGCCCGTAACCTTGGGCTACGCGAATACAAAAGATACACATAGATGTCCATGTATATGTATGTATGTATGTATGTACACTTATGTTTTACTTCTCTTTTGTATGCACATATTTCTAAATACATTATTTATCTAGAGACCGTTTCCACTGGGCTCTCCTCTAAATGAATTTCACAGTAAATTGTATTCGGTGCATTGACTTTTTGTTTACTTAGCTAGAAATTTGATGTTTGCCTCAGGTTTTCTTTCCTTTTGCTTTTGCGATTCATATATGGTTTTCTTTTTATCTATATATTTATTTGCTACACATCTTGATGTTATTTGTCGTAATGCCTGCACACTTTTATTATATTGACTGACTGTCTGAGTAGCCCCTCATTAGGCCCGGGTCGCCCACATCAGTTGGATCATTAAGGAGATGCTGAATCTGCATGTAAACTGTAATTGAATTTCAGTATTTAAGTATTTGATATGTTTGCATTTCGTTCGTTTATGTGGCTCATGCTGCGTATACGCAATATGGCCATGTATTAAATTAAGCATACGCCACGTATCTCTTACGCGCTCTCTCTCTCTCTCTCTCTCACCCTCTCTCTGTCGCTCCAAATATCTTAAATTGGCATTCTCTTTGGCATGCACGTTTTGTAAATTAATTGCATTTTGTTTAACAATTGCGTTTTCATGACAATCAAATTTCTTTTTGCCTAACATAATCCTGCATAACTCAATTGCATGGCCTGCAGAACAAGGTGGTCGTTGTCGACGGCACGCGCGTCAAGCTGCAGATCTGGGACACAGCTGGCCAGGAACGTTTCCGCAGCGTAACGCACGCCTATTACCGCGACGCCCATGGTGAGTTCCCGCTCCAACTCCGGCCGATTGTTTGGTTAATCATTTGATTAACATTATTTTGCATGCGATAATAAAGCGCTGCTGCTGCTGTACGATGTGACCAATAAGACCACGTTCGACAACATACGCGCCTGGCTGGGCGAAATACGTGAGTACGCGCAGGAGGATGTGGTTATCGTTTTAATAGGTAAGCTTCAGTGTGCCGGCAATAAAACCGGAATCGATTTGATTAAAGGCAGCTATGCATCGGGCAGCCTGCTGCAGTTGCCAGCTGCCTGCTGCCAACTGGTGGCCAGTTAATTGAATTACGAGTAAAAACTTTGCAACTTTTGTCGCTTTTCAAATGCACTCTCTCCCGCCCTCTCTCTCTTTCTTTCTCCCTCCCTCCATGCACACAGGCAACAAGGCCGATTGCAGCAGCAGCGAGCGGCAGGTGAAGCGCGAGGATGGCGAGCGACTCGGACGTGAGCACAATGTGCCATTCATGGAGACATCGGCCAAGACGGGACTCAACGTCGAGCTGGCATTCACAGCGGTGGCCAGGTGAGCGTTAACCAATTTTCCAGTCAACCCGCCAGATAAAACGACTCGAAAGAGTTTGACTTAAGTTTATTTATTTGCTTTCATTTGAGTGCACTCTCGAACTTTAAGAGAGCAAACTAATTAATTTAATGCCCCAACTTAGCGAACTCTCTTATGCTTTGACTAGTTCTTAAAACTCGTATTGTGTTTAATCAGTTGAACATTGAAAAAGTTTTAAGCGTCGCACTAATTACTCTCTTCACGCACTTAAGTTTTTAGTTATATTAAATTTGCTTGCCACTTGCTCGACCTTGTCAATATCTGATAGCATTTGATGGTTGCCAAAAACTAAACAATCCAATTCCCGCTCTATATTTTTTATCCACAGACAGCTGAAGTGCCGCGGCTACGACCATGGCGATGATGGAAAATTCAATGTGCATGATTTTGTGCGTGACAATACAAAGGCCCGGTCCGTTTGTGCTCAATGCCGGAACATGTAATTTGTTCATGCCCCCGCACAATGAAAACGCGCACAAAACCAACACGAGTAGCTCACAAAACAAAGCGCAAGTTTGTACGACAAAAAAAAAATAATAATAGAAAAAAATGCAAAATTGACAAAAAATATTGGTTATTGAGAGAATGTATTTGTAGGCCCCGACGGGATAGTGTTAGAGCTATGTTTAGCACTTTGTATGTAAATTGAAATTCGGAGGGTACGAGTACGAGGAGAACGGCCCGATTGGCCATTTGATAGCATTAATAATGAATAATATATACATGAATACATATACATATATCTATATACAAGCGCATACTTTATTTTTTGGCAAGGACAACGGTAAGGTCCTTGATAAGCCCGAAGAATCGGCACAATGTGCAGCAAAATCATGCTACATTGAGATTTGTCCAGCACGTCGTTGACGAACCCGGCATGTTAATTCGTACTTATTATAATAGGCCTATTAATGGCCATAAAATATGTGAACCGAAAATATATACTACAAAATTGAATGTAAAATTGTACGCATGAGCGTTAGCTTCTATTTAAAGGCATTGCTCAGGAGCAAACAATCTTGATTGAACCAAGCCCAATTAATGAAAAACAATCACTCAATTTACCTAAACCAAAACTATTAATTATATTTATTGAGACTTATGTTCTATTAAGTAACGTTAAGTGTTATGTCTACCGTTAAGTTTTATCCTCAAACCAAAAAAAAAAGAAAAACAATTTTATTACCAAAAACTGAAATGTTAAATAACTACAACTATTTTAAATTATTTACACCAATGAAGGAAAATTAAATTTAAACTATTAAATACTCTATCTAATTAAGTTAGCTAAAACTCTATGTAAACTTGGGCATGCTCTATATGCAATACATATATGCAGTTACTCACTACAACTATTCAACTACGGATGCATTCGGAATACCAACGCAAACTTTATTACATATAAAAAAGTAAACTACATATATAATATAAACAGCGTTATATTTAAGCAAGCAGCCTGCATGCGTGCATACATATGTAATGTACTACAAATATACCATAACAACAAATACATATTTACTTTGAATGTGGTTAAAAAAGAACTTGTAGCGTCTTTTATTTGAAATTTCAATGCGCGCGCTAACCGTTGATAGTAGATTAACCAACACTGCTGCATGTTCAACGGCAGTTAGTGTTGGGCTGGCCACACCGTGTTAAATTTGTCATCGATAACTGAAAATCGATAAGTACTGTAGAAACATGTGCTTGGCTCGTTTTAAAAATAAAGCAACGTGAAAATTATTATTTTGTTGTTAAATTGTGGTAACAAACAAGCCAAACATGGCGGATCATTCGTTTCATCGGCCTGGCCCGTTGAAGCAAACAAACAAAGCCCACAAAACGGGCCGTCATCGCTCCAAAGGCGCCATCGACAATGCCCTCAAAGGTGTGTTTCCTTCTACAAGTGCGGCACACAATGTTAATGTTAACTTGAATTTTTCTTGTTTATCTTAGGCAAAGTGGGTCTCAAAGCCATCTCGCATAAGCATAAGCTGCAGCAGCGAAAGGAGCAGCGACGCAATCAAATGAATCAGCTGCGCAAAAACAAACGCGACGAAGTCTTGATGCAGAAACGTCAGTTGGGGGGCCAGAATACCGCCCCATTTCTGGTGTGTTTGCTGCCCATGCACGAGCAAATCGATGCCAACTCGGCGCTTGCAATACTCGAGAGCTGCGACAGTGAAATCATTGTGGACAGGTCACCCAGCGGCGTCGTTTATATGAATCTGCCGCGTTTTAAGCAACGCTTCGCCTTTGTCATGCCGCCCGTTGGACGTGGTAACGAGCTAATTGTCCTCGACTATCTGAAGGTGTGCGACACCACATTGATGCTGACGTCGGCCGCCTTTGGCGAGGATGACATCTTCGATCGTTGGGGACAGCGTGTGTTCAATATGGTTTCAGCTCAGGGCATACCGACGCCAGTTGTAGCGCTGATGGATCTGGAATCCATTAATCCAAAGCGTCGCAATGCTGCAAAGCAAGCGGCTCAGAAGTTTATCAGCAAACTTCTGCCAGAGGAAAAGATTATGCAGCTGGACACCGCCCCCGAGGGACTGAACGTTATGCGACGTATTGGTGGGCAGAAGAAGCGCTTGCTGCACAACGTTAACAATCGCCCCAACTTGTTTGGCGATGTGGTCGAATATGTGCCTAATGGGGAGTTGGGCACTCTGAAGGTAACGGGCTATCTACGTGGACAGTCGCTGAATGTGAATGGACTCGTGCATATACCCGGACTGGGTGATTTTCAACTCGGCCAGGTGGATGCGCCGCCCGATCCCTACAAGTTGGACAAGAGTCGTGATGGAGAGGCAGCTCAGGTGCGATTGCTCGACCGCAGCAATCCAGAAAAGCAAACGTCGCTGCAGACCGAAAACATACCCGATCCTATGGATGCGGAGCAAACGTGGCCAACAGAAGAGGAAATCGAGGCCGCACAAAAGGAGACTAAGAAAACAAAGCTAATCAAACGCGTGCCCAAAGGTTACAGCGATTATCAGGCCGCCTGGATCCCCGATGTGGAGGAAGTGGAAGGCAAAGAAGATAATGATGATGATGACGACGAGGATGATGATATGAGCGATGAAGATGATGAGGACTTTATGTCCTGTGATAACAAATCCTTTGAGGATGAGTGCGAGAAACGCGACTCGGATACGGAAGAGTATTTGGACAGCGTGTCTGTGTCCTCAGAGGCAGCTGTCAATGATGAAAAGTACGATCAGCAAATGGATTTCCAGGAAGAGCGGGAGACACTACAGAAACTGCAACAGGCGCGCACCGATCAACTGTGGCCCGACGAAATCGACACGCCCCTCGATGTTCCAGCTCATGAACGTTTCCAGAAGTACCGCGGCCTGGAATCGTTCCGTACATCGCCCTGGGATGCCAAAGAGAATCTGCCCAGCGATTATGCGCGCATCTATCAGTTTAAGAATTTCGATCGCACCAAGCGTCGCATTTTAGCAGAGGCAAAGGAGTTCGAGGGCATCTTGGTGAGTCTTTGAACAATATTATATGGTTATACTTATATGGTTAAACTTATTTCTAATTTAAATTCTAGCCCGGCTTGTACATTACGCTGCATGTCATCAATGTGCCCGCTAGCCGCTGGGACGCTTTCAGATCCGGTCAGCTCACAGATAATGTCATCGTTTATGGCATGCTGCCGCACGAGCACCAGATGTGCGTTATGAATGTTGTCCTGCAACGTATTCCCGACTCGGAGGTGCCGCTCAAGTCGAAGGAGCAACTGATTGTTCAGTGTGGCTATCGTCGCTTCGTCGTCAATCCGATTTACAGTCAGCACACCAATGGCGATAAACATAAGGTGCGCCCTTTATACATATGGTTTTTTTTACCGTATTAACTGATTTATTTTTTCACGCAGTTTGAGCGTTTCTTCCGTCCGTACGAGACCGTGTGCGCCACTTTTTATGCGCCCATACAATTCCCCCCTGCTGCAGTGCTCGCTTTTAAGGTGAATCCCGACTCCTCGCTAGCATTGGTCGCCCGAGGCCGCCTGCTTTCTTGTAATCCTGATCGGATAGTGCTGAAGCGCGTCGTGCTTAGCGGTCACCCGATGCGCATTAATCGAAAATCGGCGACGATACGCTACATGTTCTTCTACAAAGAGGACGTCGAGTACTTCAAGCCCGTCAAGCTACGCACAAAATGCGGTCGCATGGGTCACATTAAGGAGTCCCTGGGCACGCACGGTCACATGAAGTGCTACTTCGATGGCCAACTGCGCTCATACGACACTGCATTCATGTATCTCTATAAACGTGTCTTCCCCAAATGGAATTATGAAGAATGCCTTGTGCGCAGCGCAGAGCATGCACGTCAAGAGGCAGCGGCGGAGGTTCGGCGCAACTCGAAAGAGCTCGAGGATGTGTCCATGGAACAGTAATTGAATTTGTAAATATATCTAATTATACATATATTTATATATATCTGTGCATATATTGAAATAAATTGTCTCACGGACACAACACAAGTTACACTTTATCTTTTTTTTTGTATAATAGGTATAATAATAGAACTATATTCACAAACAGTTGGCTTAACTAATCGGGGTAATATACGTTAAACATATATATATATATATATTTATATATATATATATATATATTTATAAAAGAGGACACGGTTAAAAGCTGAAGCCGCATTGCACAGTTCTATGGGATTCCTTTAATGGCTAATACATTGGGTTCCTTCAGGATATCGGATTTCAAGTGGGGGACTTAGTAGTTGTAGTTAGTGGACAAGCACTTACGTCGCTTCTTCTGCAGCTGTTCAATCTGCTCCACGATTTGGGTGCGCGTCTGGAATGCTTTAACAATGCATTCGCAGGTGAGTACAGTGGCTATAAACTGATTAATGGATATATGCCAGGCATCCGAGGTGTTTGTGCTACTGCTGCTGCCGCTGCTATTGGATGTGGTCGCTGTTGCTGATGCGCCAGCTGCAGCTGCTGTTCCTGCTTTAACTTGACGCAGCTCCTCCTCGAGAGCCACAAATAAACGTGTCGTGCTGCTGGGCTCTGCCGCGGGTGTTGTGGGATTTCCATTGCTATCCGGTTGCTGATGTGATAATGATAATTAAAATAATCTATATGATATACACTAAGTAGCACTCACCTCATCACCGCTGCCGCCCAAATTGAGTTGCGTGAAACTCTCCAAACTTGGCTCTTTCTTAATATTGCTGTTGCCCATTTCAATGAGATTTTCGTCTGCCAAAATATTGAGTTAAAACGGGATTGGTTAACACTCCTAATGGATAGTTGACCACTTACATGCACGACGCATATCCTCGTCCTGTACACAGCCCATTATCTCAATAATGCTACGCCACAGCAGCTGAAAGTTCTCCTTGCGCATGTAAGGTACCTGTCGGTGCTGTCCAGTGGCGGAGGCACCCTCATCCAGCAAATAGCCGAGGCTGCCCAAGCTGCGTGTGTCCGTTGCGTTGGAATCGGCGCGGTCTAGACGCGTGGCCGCGACCAGGTCGCTGATCTGTGAGAAATTCGATATAGTCTCAACGTTCAGTAGCATTTGTTCTGCAGCAGTTGCGGCTGCAGCTGTCGTCGATGTTTGCGGCGGCGTTATGCGTGCCGCGCCCAGATCTGAAATATCCGAAAATGTGTCAATCGATTCGTAACGTCCCTGCTGGCGTAGGCCGATGTCGTTGTCGTCATCCTGCCCAGCATCTGTGCGTGTTGCAGTACCCTGGAGTGCAGCGGGCAGATCCACATAAAAAGTCGAGTTGCGCTGCGCCAACGACGATGCATTCGAATTCAGCGATAGATTCGGTGTTGTCCTTGACAAATCCATGAATGTGTTGCCCGAAATGCCAGCCAGATTATGCAAATGCTGTGTGGCGCTAATCAGCGCATAGTCATCGCCATCAAAGTTGGGATCCGATGGAGACGGCAGCGCTTCAATCGACTCGGAGGCATCCTCGCTGCAGGAACAACGGAATTAGTAGCAGCATTAAGAAAATTATGAAAGAGCAATTACTCAAAGAAATCTTCTGCTTCGAATGCCTCCTCGGCATCATCTTTGGTCCGCGGTCGCGGACGTCGCATGCGTTCAATTTCTGCCTTTGAAAGCAGCGGCGGCAAATGCAACACAAAGAGCAGCTTCAGTTTCTCCATGCTCTTGCTGGAGCAGACCAAGCCAAAAGCATTGATTAGCTGACCAAAGTCCAATTGTCCAGTGCCTTTTTTGTCCGTCAGCTGTCAAGAGATTTAGATTAGATTTAATTGAACACATTGGCTTGGACAATCTGTGACCCACCCTGAACAGTTTTTCGCCAACATCAACGCTGACGCACTTGCGCCAAGGCGTTAGCTCTGTGAAGAGCGTGTGGAATACCTCAAAGTTGACGCTGTAAGCCTCATGGCGTCCATTACCGCCACCGGGCATAACATCGCCAAGTCCAGCACGTGTCGGTGACTGATGATGAGGCAGCAGCTGCGGCGCCTCACTCATGTGGCACTGCGCCTTCTGCTGCTGCTGCTGCATAGACTTGAGTGTCAGCTTCTCCTCCCGTATTATTGTGAGCAGCATGTGCAGTTCCTGCCGCTCGAAGTACACATTCTGCATATGGGCCTTTACAATAGTCTTCTCGTTGTCAATGTCGAACTGTCGCATGGTGAGGCGACGATGCTTATTGCGTAGCTCCTCGATGCGCTGCTGTGTCAGCTCCTCGCCGAACTTTGTATACGCCTCGTGTATCAGAGTCTGCACTGTTTGGGTGCGTACTCGCTCGCGCTTGTCCGCGGTCTGTGGCACTTGGTATTCGGGATTGTAGATTCCCTCTAAATAGGTTTGGAGTACCAGCATGGCCTCTCCATCGTCCTGACAGTTGAGCAGCTTGTCGCGGTTCCATTCGATGATCTGTAGTGAGACCATGAAAATGATCTTGGCGCCCTCGTAGAAGAAGCAGTCCAATATTTGCAAGGAACTCTCGTAACTGATCACACTTATGAATATGGCAAGGAACCACGATATGGAGATCATTTTAATAACGTTAAGTCGTTCCAGATGCTCATGCAAATCCGACAGATATGTCTCCACCAGCTCATTAAGCACGCCCTGATCAATCTGGGCACCCACAACCTTGTCCTTGTAGTAGTCTGGCAACAGATTCTCGCAGAGGCTGGCCAGCATCCAGAAGGCGTTCTCCTCATCGCAAAAGAGTAGAAACACCGAAGAAACAATGTTCATGGCCTGACAGTAGCCCACCTGCGGATTACGCAGCGCATATGCCTGCAGCACTCGTCTCAGGGCGCCGGTGCCATCGGTACATTGGAATGCCGGATGCTCGGGCAGCGAACGCTTCAAGTCCCTATCGATTTCCTCGTGCGTATACGAATCCTTAATGCAAGCGGCTTTCTCTACCAAATCCTCGTACAGACCGGGATTCATTTCTTTGTCGTGTATAGCGCCAGAGAAGATTAGCCAAATCTCCTGCCTTAGCTTGTCCGGTATCCCTTCCACAATTAAATTGATCACATCTGTGGTGCGATACATAGCAATGCCGCGTCCGAAATCGCGAAAATGTTCTTCCCAGCGTGCTAGCTTTAGCTCCTGCTTCTTCTGTATGTCCGCGCTGAACTCCGTCTTGAATGTGTTGAGCAATGCGGTCTGTTTGCTCCACGAGATATCGTACTTGGCACGTTCGCGACTAACGGGTCTGCAAATGCAAGTTTCAAAAGTTAAAGCGTCAGTTCAACTGAACGGACACTTACATATGAATTCGCGACAGTAGATCTGTTATTTTCGAAATGAGCACCTCGCGATCCGCAATTTTTGCGAACATAAAAGGCACATTCTCCGCTGTAAAGATGACAATTTGATTGTCAAAACGTTGCTGACCATCGTCCTTCTTCTCAACACTCTGTGAAAGATTAAGGAGTCCATGTGAATACCAAATTATGAAACTCTTTTAGTATGAAACAGGTTCAGATACCGTTTAGCTTATAATATTTTACAAGCAACACAAACCTTAATAGTTTTCATTGGTATTACGACGCTAACCAAATCCTTGACATCGCTGCGAAAGCAAAAGAAATTGGGAGACAGATAAATGTAGCCGGCATTGAATCGCTTCGAGTACGGAGTCCATATGTCGGCTTTAATCTTGCCATCAATAATTTCCGTTTGCGGCAGACGAAAGTAAACGCGAAACTCCTCAGATTTTTGACGAGCCGTCAAGTCACGAAGCAGCACCGACTTCTTTGAAGTTTTAGCGCCTAGACGTGCAAAATTCGATGGATCATGGTCCACAACGGGACTCTCTGGGTCATGGATTAACTTTTGGATGGCCATTTTGTTCAGCTGCTCAATGAGAAGGTGCGCCTCATTCATGTTGAACACCAGCGTAAAATTGTATGTCATGTTGTTGGTAGTCTTCAGATAAATTGTATTGCCACTGCGACTAATGTCCTCCAGCTCAGCGAAGCGTATGATTAGCTTGATCTCCTGGTTAAGCATGAGCGAATAAAAGCACACATGGTTCAGCGAGATGTACAACTGTCCCTGGCGCGGTATTTTATTCTTAATATAACTGCAAGTAGAAGTCAAGAAGTACACTCGAGAAGTTGTTTGCATCCAGTAATACGCTTACGTGGCCGAATACGAGTTGACCAGGCGTTCCTCTTCGGGCATCTTGAAGATTTGTCTAAAGTTAGAGGACTTCACTTTGAAGTCTGGCGATTCGCCAGATTCGTCTTGATTATTTTGAGCATAGAGCGATTGTATCTTGCATATGGTAAAGTTTGTAACTTCATCCTCGTTTTCCATTTCGTTGAGCACGCTGAAGAGATTGGTCTGCAGCCATTCCCAATCCTTGACGATGTCATCTTGTGTAATGCCAATGGCAATTTCTGTTTAACCAAAAGATGACATCATTTGAATGCATATATATATAAAACTGTATTATATAAAATTAAAACTGCAATTTTATCATACAATAAAGTTGATATAGACTCACTTTAAGAAATGAGTAAATTTAAAAACTTAAACACAAGATAAGTAACATAATACTTCTTTTAAGTCAAATATAAATAACTATACGCTCTCATTTTGTTATTATTAGTTATCTAGTGGGCTGACACATGGCCTGCCGTGCTTCGACTGACTCCCTTTCTCCCCCTTTAAAAAAGCTAAAAATGAAATTCGCATAGAGAGGCGCTCTTTAGATGTAAGGAGAGTTTCTCTTATATCTATCTCTCTCTCTCTCACCCAACTACGACTTATTTTATTAAGTGAGTGAGCGAACTGAAGAAGCAGAGATCGAACGATTGAAAGATTTCGTATTTCTTCTCCTTCCTGTTTAACTTACTTATCGAACAGTATTTGCAATACCGAGAAATTCTCAACAGTAGGAGTAAATATGGCCCACTGGCACACACACCAATAAAAGGCACATTTCGCCTATGTGTGATTGAATGAGTCAGTGATTGGGCACCCTCCCACTTGGTCGCTGATATGCACTCGCATTGACAACATGGCACTGGGGCATATAAACATGGCGCTGATAAGTCGCCGAGAAAGGTGCGTTTTATTTTTCCCCAACCTACCATAAGACACTTCCGAGGACGGCGTCTGATGCAGTATTCGATAGGGCGCCGGCTTTGTGTTCATCACGCTGTCGAAGGTGCCCACCAGCATTGAGCCAAATCCACGCGATTCGCCATGCCCGCGTCGCTTCTGTAGCACAAAATACCTGGAGTACATTTCGGCAGTCCTGCAAAACGAGAAATCAGTATTGAAAACGAGCAGAAACGGTGCATTTGTATGTGTGTGGGTGTGCTTTGCTGGAGTATGTACATATGTGTGTAAGGCTTTGAATGTGTGAGTATCTGGAGCTATGAGTGTGTGTGTGCTTGTAGGGGGTTTTTACGCAGCAAAAACAGTTGTGCGAATAGAACAATCAATTTTGAAGCCTGCGTTTCGCCATTGTTCCACAGCTGCTTATGGAATCAGTGCAGAGATGACGACTTGAACTCTGCTCAATTAGTTATCAGCCTTTAGTGCGCAGGCAACAACAATAACAAGCACAACAATAGCACCAAAACACGCACACATCAACACAGCTGTGTGTGTGAGTGTGGGGGCCTTTAAATTAATCAGCTGCTGAAATAGTGCAAGGAGGGGGCGGCGCAGCATCCAGAAATTGTACCACGCCTTCCTCAGTTAGTGTATTTATTATGCGTTTCTACTCACCAAAATGCCGAAGGTAGCAGCAGCTCTTTGGGTTGTATCCACATTTTGGCGTTTAAAATTTTTGCCGTAGGTTTCTTAGTTTAATTAACGCCAATTTTCATAGTTGGCTCATGTAAAAGTGTTTTGCGACTGTCGCGAAAAGCGAGAACAACGTGTGTGAGCTTTTCTCGTTACATCTGTGGCAAATAGAACACAACTTCCATGCACAATTCCACTGTGTTTTATTTATTTTTTTTAATTGTCTTCTATTGTTCGCCTACCTTCTTCTTCTACTTTATATGTTTTGCATCCGAAAGCTTAACATCTTGCTTCACTGTTATTAACAGTAAGCACTATTGTAGAAAAACTGCCGTTATTTGTTTATCAGTTTTCCAAAGAATATAAACGGGTTTTGCTGGGACAGTTTCATGCAAAATGTTGTAAATAACGGTTTAATGACTGAAAGTTGTTTAGCCGGCGACAAGTTTGATAGAGAACCGGACGATGAATGTCCAGTTTAAACTGCTGCTAAACAGGCACAGGAATGACAACAGAGCCATAAGAGGGAACAGCTGTAAATTACATTATCGAATATTAGTTTTGTTAAAGAATTCGCCGAAAAGTTTAAATTAGACCAGAATTGGTTATATTAAGGTGATGTTTAGTTAAATTTTACAATTTAAAATCAACTCTTAGTAAATATAAGAAATAATTTACATGCAATACAGTTCGATCAGCTGTGGCGGCAATGCGATATATTCATCATATCGATATGCAATCGGTGCAGCACTTCTAATATTTCTGATTGTCTGGCAACGTTTACGTTTTGTATCGCGGCAAATTTGTAGTAGGCTTA
Source organism: Drosophila ezoana (assembly GCA_035045725.1). Taxonomy (NCBI): domain Eukaryota; kingdom Metazoa; phylum Arthropoda; class Insecta; order Diptera; family Drosophilidae; genus Drosophila; species Drosophila ezoana. The sequence goes on along the minus strand of JAWNOU010000177.1, from coordinate 16,138,606 downwards.
TTGTTTAAACTGGTTTCCCTCAGTTTACTAACAAATTTCAGTATAGCGTGTGCTTTTTGGATACATTATATATCGTACCGGGATACCAAATTTTATGTTCATTGCTTAAATTTTCTTTTTTGCTAAATTAATAGTACGTTATTAGCAAAAATGCTTAAAAAATTCGTCGAGGTTAATGCGGACGAAAGTCCTTCGGTGAATCCGTACGCCGTGCGCACCTATATGGGTGATAATGTCACAACAGAATGGAAGGTGGAGAATTGTCCGCCACGTGAACGTGTCTGCCTAAAAAAGCCGCCAAACTCTACTATATCGCATGTGCTAACCATTGAGGATGAGCTGCGCCGTTTGCACCAGAAGGCCGAAGAATCCAGGTTCGCACGCCCATACAAGAAAACCTGTGAACTCTACGATGAGTTCACCATGTGTATAATACCGCAACGAACACAAGGAGAATTAAAGACCAACGCCGAACTGCGTGAACGTGTCCTGATGGCCAAAGCCGACCCGGGACTGGTGGAGCACGATGCGAGACTAGATAGGACGTGTCCCAAAGATCTGGTCGCGCTCAACAGTCCCATGGCCATGAATGAAGAGGAAGAAGAGGAGGACGACGGGGAGGGCGAAGAAGAGAGCGAAGTCAAGCCACAGCTGGCCACTCCAGAGTGTAGTTCCGACATGATAATCATACCCGACAAGCGCATGGTAAGTGCTAACTGACTTTATTTTACGAGCTACGAGCTACGGCTAAGCATTAGTTAAGGTAAATTCTATTCAATCAACTCGATATCATCTATGTCCGCATAAATGCTGCCCGGCGGCAGCTCCGGGGCTGGCAAAGCTGGCGCTTCTCCGTTCGTAGGCAGCGATAGGACGTGATAGGCGCCGGTTGTTGCTTGCTGCTGCATGTGCACGCCCAGCTGTGAGATCAGCTCCAATGCCTGCACATCGGAGTTCATCAGTGCGAATTGGTGTATGACGGCCAAGTGGGGAAAGACGCTGCCCAGCAGCGTGCAGGTTCCCGCGTTCATGAGCAGACTCATCGAGGCATCCCCGTCCAGCTGTTGCGACAGCTGTGGTATTGGCGAGTCGTCCTCGCCATCCGATGTGCTGGCCGGCGAAGGCAGCACACTGGGCTCACAGGTCACCATTTCGATACCATCATCGTCTAGGTCCTCCACGTCGGAGATTTCGCTGTTATCGCTCGACAAGTTGACCAATTCAGGTGTTATAACACCCATCTTGCCGTCCAAGTCGATATCGGCGAGCTCCTTTTGCATGAAATTGGGCAGCGCTTGCTTGAACTCCACTATAATCTGCTCCAGGGGGAGCACACTCGCCACCGGGCATGGGCCCGTGTAGCCCAGTTCATCCTCCTCGTACTTGTACTTGCTGCGAAAGCGATTTAGCCAGCGATAGGATGGTCTAAAGGCTGGCAATTTGAGCACCGCTGCCATCTTGAGCGCCGTCTCCTTCAGCGTGTGGTTCGTTATGCTGACGCCGAGGCGCAGCTGGCGACAGCGCTCCACCCACTCGTGCAGTAGAAAACTGATGGCGCTCATCTCAAACTTGCGGCGCTTGCGCGTCATCTCCTCAATAATGATGGAGGCATCCGCCTCGCTGAGTGTCGCCAGTTGCTGCAGCAGCTCACGTTTCTTCTCCAGAATGCGACGTATTTGGGTTGCACAGCAATGGAACATCTTGGCCAGGCTGTTGCGGGAAATGTTCGTCTCATCGTAATAACGTATAACCGCAATTTTCTCATAGAAAGTCAAAATATTGCGTTCATTGCGACGCGATTTTTCCTTGCCCTAGCAGAAAAAGATTGGAATGCATTAGAGAATTTACCTTGAAAGGGTGGAGTTTAGTTCCACTATAAAAAGTTACGCCTTGTCAAAACCCAAGAAAATTATGAAAACAAAAGTTAAAAGTTCAGTGGCGTAGCCACGATCTCAAGGGGGACTTCATGTGCTGTTCTATAAAATACCCTTTTATCTGATATTACTTAAATACTTCTTGCCCAATTGTATGCCTTTTTCAATAATTTCCAATATTTTATATTTGCCTTCCATTAAGTTCCAACTAAGTTTGTATTTATTCGAGTAACTCCCTTCTTAAAAAATTGCTGTTGACGCCTCTGTCTCCAATTGTTTGTCTTACGAACGCGCGTGTGTGGTGCCATAAGCAAAAACGCACAACAAATCAACCCTCGCACAGCTTAAAGGCCAAGTTAAAACAACACGAGACATTCTGACTTACCCCTTTGTTCTTGTTGTTGCCCCTTTTAGTAGTTGTTGCTGTAGTTGTGTCCATGGCTGCTGAACTGCTCGCCATATGCAGTTGCTATATTTCGCGTTTCCTCTTTGTCTGCTCTTCGGTAACCACAGCTGCGCAGCGTCCTCAAAATGAAAGCTCAAGCTGCTAAAAAGTCAATTGCGCGGTTGTTTGTGTTTTCTCTCAGAGAGAGCGTGTGTTGGCGCTCTCTTCACGTGCACGCTTCGTGTACTCTTATTATTGCGACTCCTTTAAATGCTGCGTAAATAGAAAAATGTTAATAAATGTTAATGCCATTTTCATTTAGTTTTCATTGCAATTTAAGCCTAAATGTTTGCTATTACTTTAGTTTTTTAACTTTTCACTGCTTTGTTTATTGTGTGTGCTCGCTTTCAGTTTCAATTGGTTTTGTGTGCCCGCTTCTACGGCTGCTTTTGTTGTTGTTGCCGCTGCTACTGCCGGGGCGACATTTTTACACGCGTGCTTGGCCGCTGAGTAACACTTGTGCACTGTTTTTCGGTTTCAGGTGTTTGCCGTATGTTCGTTGCTGTTGTTGTTACTGCTGCCCGTTGCTGTGGCCGTTTGCTTCCATATGAAATAAAAACGGTTCGCTATGCACAGGCAGCCGCCTGTCGCTTGACTGTGTGTGTGTGTGTGTTTGTGTGTGAGTGTGTTTGTATTTGTATTTATGAGGGCATTATTGTTGTTTGTAGCAACCGCAGTGAGTTAATGCAGCTCAATTTGATGCTTGCATATGTTAGAAAAGGATAGCGGGTTTACAATTTTTTTTTAATGATGCATTGAACGATTTGCTAGGACTATTGAACAGTATTCTTTTGAACATGCTAGCTAAGTAACTAGTTCTGAGCTAGTTCTGCGTGTGGACGTTGCTTTGAAGAGCACGCGGCAACAGCTACATATGTATTATTTATGTATGTATGTACATACACATACACATATACATACACTAATGCTTGCAGTTGCTGCTGCTGCGCATTGCATTCGTTTCTATGCAAAAGCCAAGCGGTGTTGACGCTGGCGCCGCTGTCGGCGTAGCTGCCGCTTAATTTTCGTTTCAGTTGTGCTCTTATTGTTAGTTACATGTTTCGTTCTTGATTTCCTTTTGAGCGCTTTATTTGTTATGTTTCAATTGTCAGGGGCGTAGGCAGTCATTTAACACTGAACATTTAATACAATGTCTAATTAGATGTGTAGTTTTTATGCATATCCAATTATAATTGTCGTGTTTAAGGGAAATTGTTAGTTGTTTTTAAAACGCTAGAAATTTAACAAGTTGTTATTTCCAAGCGGCATTAAACTTATTAACTTTGCAGATAACGCACAGCCAAACAGTAAATTCAGACATGTGATCACAATAGTAGTATGTGTGAGCTCTTCAGTCTTGTACGCTATGCGGTTACAGTTAGAGAACACAATTATTGTATTGATATTGATAAAACATTTTTTAATGTTTTATGGGGCGTATATTAAATGCGCCCCTTATCAATGCCTCTTTTCAGGCTGTGAGTGCAGATAAATTTATGAAGCATAAGCATAGTAAACAACGAGTACGAAGATTATTTATCTTGAAAGATCCTTGCTGAAGATAAGCTGTACATAGTTTACAAAAATGTGACTGATAAAATAAATTAAATGAGTTCATAAAAATTGTCATATTTTCCTTTTATTATTTTCTTTCCCTCTTATACTGCTTCCCTAACAGCCTTGGTATCTCCTGCGTCCCTTTCGCTTTAAATAGGCTACGCCACTGCAGCTGCCATTGCTCTTTCTTATTGCGCTTTGCTGTGACGTCGCGCCGTTTCTTTGCTTGCGCGTATGTTTTTTGCGTGTGTGTGTGTGTGCATGATTGGGTCTGTGTGCGTTGTTATGGCCGCTCGCTGCCAAGTTTGTTGGTAGCTCACAAAAATGAAAAAAAAATATAAAAAAACTTACAGCCCGGCGGCAACGGCACACACCTGGCCTCAAGTCTTTATTGCATGCTATGGGCTTCTTTTGTGTTTGGTTTGGCTTTTATGCAACTTCAGCATCTTAATGGCATATGCATATACTTCACACACACACATATTCAGAAACAGCAAACGCAAACACACACATACATACATATATGTTATTCAATTGCGAGTTGGCTGACGTGGCCGCTTCTGGCTCCTTGCTGAACTTGAAAACAGGCTGCAGCTGGCAAATATAAACACACACATCACTCCCTTTCTCTCTCGCACTGATGCATTCATTGTATGTGTGCCTCTTTTTGACATTTGCATGCCACGTGTTTTGACTCTTATTCTATAACTGAGTTGTGCCTAGAGTTCTGCTTGCGTTTTTATTGATTTTATGCATTTTAATTGATTTATTTAAGAGGGATTCTAAAGCGCAGTCAGCCGCAGGCGCGCTCACGATTAGTAAATAAAATGCAAATAGCAACACCTGCAGTGCTGCCGCCGTCTCCTGCCTGCCTGCCTGCTGTCTGCCTTCTCTGCTCTGCTCTGCTGGCCCTTGCGTCATGCCCACACGTACCTGGTTTGACATTTTGCCAGCCACTCGCGTCAGCCGCATTTAAAGTTGAGAGGGTTGTTGTTGGTATTAGTAGCGCACAACGTCGCACTCGTGTTTATTGACGTCGTCGTATGCTATAAGTGCTCGCTCGCTTGGCTATATAGCTGGCAATTCCAGTGCTAGTTGCTGCTGCTGCTGTTTTTTGTTTTTTTTTTTCTGTTGAATACTCTTTCGTATTTTTGTTAGATGACTTGTTTGTTCTGCAGCCAGCCCGACCTACGCTCGGCTCGAGTTTGTCGGGTTTTGGCTTTTAGTTGTGGTGTTCGTATTGTTGTTGTTGCTGCTGCTGTTGCTGTTGCTGCTGTTTCTGGCATTCGTGCGCTTGCGATAAGATTCGTGATGTGGCACTAAGCGCTGTTCGCTGTTTACTGCTCTATGCGCTGTTTTGTGGCCGTCAGCGTGGCCAGCCAGCCATAGAGGCAGTCTCACACACACATGCAGTCGTACACACACAGACAGATATACCACATTCACACACCAGCACACCAACAGACAGTCGACTGTATAGTTAGCCAGTCTAGTTGGCATTTCGTGCTGACTTTATGCCGCTTACTAACTTCATAGTCAGCAGCAGCAATAGCGTTGAGTGCGGCATGGATTGGCTCTGGGCTTGGCCTCCATATTTAGCTCTATTTACGTACGCTTCACATACATATACGTAAACATACATACATGGTATGTATGCATAGTATTTATAGGCGCGTTTATGCCGGCATCCGTGGCGTATGCGTGCTATTTTCAGCTTTGCAACTTGAAATGTCGCATTAACTCGCACATAAATGTGTGCGTTTGGGCCAGGCAAAAGTAAAAAGCTTATAAACCAGCGCAGGAAAGACTCTCGGACATATAAAAGCACAACCCATTTGCGATAACTAACCATATGGACTGATTTGTAGGGCTATGCCTAAAGCTGCCTCCAAGTTCATTTTGTATGGCTTCGCTTCAGTTTTTATGCGAAGTTCTTTTTTATGCGGCGGCGGGGGACAAAGTGCAGGCGAGGCACAGCCCACGTCGCGTATGCGTAATACCACAAACAACTTACCACGATTAGTTATTAAATTTAGAGAACTAAGCAAAGAAATTACCGTTGCCAAGGCAAGCCCATCCGTTGTTAAACGTATAGAGATGATAAGATACTTAAATGAAAGCACAAAGACTTGATTCTTTTTAGAAATATATGAAAGCTATTAAAAATAATATATATAAATGTTTCTAATTTTTGGTCAATATATTTAATTGATTTATCTCTGGCACTCAGCTCGAATTGAAACGTCCTAAGAGTCGCATTTACTTAAACGAAACACAAGTTGGCCCTCTGGAAGAGTTGCCATTCCCAACGTATGATCCACGTGTCATACAAGAGGGATTGGAGGGCGAAAATCTGAGATCCTATGATATTATCGAAGGTTGCAGTCCACAAGATTTATGGACCTGGAATATGGGCCTGCAAAGGCGTGAAGTTGAAATGGATCAGGATTATATAACTGCTGCATTGCCCAAATATGGTTTGTTTTTATTGACTTCTTGACATTTGCCCGAGCATATCTGCTAATAATATTCAGGCCTATCCAAAAATAGCTCACGACGGCGAACTCACCGTCTATAATATACCCACACAGCTGGAGAAAACCTTTACGGCCGAAATCGTATTCGGTAATCGTAACATTTATCCTGAACCAAATATGGAACCATATCGCCAGAGGTGAGCTGTAGGGTTAGGGTAATCAGTTACAGGACTAACGCATATTGTTATTGCAGATACTATTATCGGCCTAGCGAAATAGCTGCTATTATAGTTGCCTTTGTGGAGACATATCAGGTGAATCCGGATTTCTGGACGGCCGGCACCATGGACGGCATATTGAAACGCGGCGTAAAGCTAACAAAGAAGAGCATTAACCTCAACTACAAGTCGGAGGATAATGACTTTGACATATTGCCGCAGGTGATGGAACGTCAGGCGGCTGTTAAGATCAAGATACACTTTACGGGTCAGTTCAAGAATGAGCCCAATATTTATAAGGCTCTGTCGCTGTTCTTTTCCAAATACAATGCCTGCATATTTACCTCACGTGATATGTTTCTATTAATCTGGAAACGCTGCATCAATTCCTACTTCATCTTCGATCCCAATGGACGCAATGAGCTGTGCCAGCGGGACTTCAAGGATGGCATGTGCTCCTTGATGGCCACACGCTTCATGGAGCACTTGGTGCATTTAATAACCAAGTTCAGTGACCTGACCGACGACGATGAGTTCAACATCTATGAAATAACACTGACACAGTATGGAAAGCTCAAGGAGGCGCCCATAAGGAAGGACACGGCATATCATTACCACAAACTCTGGGCCGTGGTTAATGAGAATTTCGCAGTAAAAACTGGCGGCAACAGCGGCATACAACAGCCAATTTCCGGCACGGAAAAGAACGCCTCGCTGGTCGTGTCGCTCATAGCGTTGATCTACTCGGAATTCGAACTGGCCAAGCTGTGGCGACCCATGACCATTGATGATATCATCCGTTATGGTGTGGCCTACTACAAGACGCTGCGCAAAAAGTTTCGTCTCGATGGCAAACGGTGGAAAAATAAGAAACCCGAATTGAATGTTGTCGATTTGCCGGAGATGTTCCTGATGGGCGCCTTCAAGGCGACGGTGCGAAAGTATCCCTTCCTGATAACCGGCCATGTGACCGACTGCAAATCGTATCTGGAATCACAGCTGACCCATGCGCTGCAGGCCCTCTTCGAAAAGCCCGAGTGGCCAGCTGCCTTGCTGCAGATTGACAATTCCGTGATGGCCATTTGGCGGGATCGCGAGTTCTTCTATGTGTTCGATCCGTTTCGACGCAATCGCGTCGGCATGGTGGTGGATCCTGATGATTATCGGATCAAGGGTCTGGCCGTATTGCAAATGCATACCACGTTTGATTCCTTTGTGCGGATTCTGTACCAGAATGCGCTGAAGATGCGTCGCGGCGGCAAATTCTTTATTCACGGCATTCGCACGGGTTGCATTCGCCCGTTGCAGGTGATGACCCAACAGTCGAACAAGTTTCCCGCGCTGCAAATGGGCCTGCCCACATTTACAGACGAGCCGGCGGCCGCGGAGCTGGCCCAGAAGAAGAGCATTGAGAGCATACCCGAGGAGGAGCGCATTCCTGCGAAGGAGGAGAAGGAATTCATAGAGGAGCTTATCCTCGGTATTATCAATAGCATTATTAAGGAGCTGCCCGAACCGAAACTTGACCGCCCCCATCTGTACAGACAAGCGCAGAAGGTGCTCCTGGCCACCGACAAGGAAAATCTCCGCGCGCTGCGTCTGAAAATAAAGCGCGGCTACGAGCTGGGCGAGGAGGAGCAAAAGCCCGATCTGAAGCGTGTGCTTACCATCGAGGAGGAACTAGAGCTCAAATCCAATTACCAGACATTGCATGATGGCGCGTACATCATTATGGGCACCACAAAGCTGCCCCAATTGGATCCGGAAATGACCAAACTGGGCGGCGTGCTGGCAGCCCTTGTGGCCACGGCAGTATCTGCCAAGTACAGGGTGTCCACCTGGAATGCAGATCTTGTTGAGTTCTGCATATATTCGGTGAACAAATTCGGCGATGACTATCAAAACTACGAGCTAATCCTGTCCTGCTTGCTGAACAAGAAGCTGCCAGACATAGCCGTTGGCGAGAGCAGCTTCTCGCTGGTGGTCACCGAGGTCTACAAGTCGTCGGTATCATCATCGCTGCGCCAGGATCTGCTCGAGCTGCTCATCGACAACAATCGTGTCCTGGTCGTCTGCCAGCATTTCTCATGCGTCATATTCAAGCGCTACAATTTGCTGTACATGTTCATTGGCTTCCCCTGCAATGCGATCGGGTATCGCAAGGGCGGCCCAGGACCGGCCTGCATGATGCGCTTCATTGAGCTGGACTCGCTGATACGTCGCATTGAGTTCGGCTGCAATCCTCAGGGCTGTAATGTCATGAATTATATTGTGGCCGCCATAAAGATTGTGGATAATAATATCAATGGTCGCTTCCGTCGCTGGCCCAAGGAGGACGACGATGCAGAGGTCAATGCCGAGAGTCTGCGCAAAAAGAAGCTGCGAGAGCAGCGTCTGGAGAAGATGCGCTTTATTGACGAGGAGCTCAAGAAGGAGAACAAGCGCATCCAGGACTATCTGGCGGCCAAGCGGGAGCACGAGGATCGTAAACATGGCGTTAAACGTAAGTGGCTTTGCTTTTTTTTTTGTCAGAATTCCAACACAACACAATACACAACTCTCACTTTTTACACAGCGGAGTACAAAGACCTGGGCATTGACGAGGGCATGGGCGAGGGCGAGGAGGAGATGGACTTTATGGATATGGAGGAGGAGGCCGAGGGCGAAGAGGAGGTCGAACTGAAGCACAAGCCCGGCAAGCGTCTGCCCAAGGAGATACGCAAAGCCTACAAGCCACGCCCCATTCTATACGGCTATCGCATGCGCGAGAAGGATTGTAACTTTAAGATCCAAGGCAGCATGAACATGGAAGGCCGCGAAGATGGCAGCTTCAAGGAGATCAAACCCTGCTACTTTGCCAGTGCCCTGGCCATACTCAGCGTCTCGTTGCGCCCGCTCAATCGCTGGAACTCGTATCGCATTGACCGGGTAATCACCCACGCCAAGTCCATTTCGACGCGTGTCTGCGATCTTGAGTCTGTGTTCGAACGTGTGGTTCGCCATGTGACGATCGATGAGTACGAGTTTGATATCTGGATACGTATATTGGAGCCGATGGGCATGTGGACGCCGCCGCCGAAGCCGGCCACAGTTACCGCGGAAGCTGCGCTGACCACGATTAAGAAGAAGATGCAGAAGGTGCTCAATACCCGCAAGTATTTGATGATCTTCACGCCGAATGGTTGCTTCGCCTTGTACCACGATGAGTTCTATCATCTATTCGATCCATATGCGAGCATGGACAAGCCAGGCGAGGAGGAGGAGGAGGCGGACGATGGCGGCGACGAAGAAGGCGATGCCAAGAAAAAGAAAAAGAAATGCCCAAAGGGACCGAAGCGCTATCCAGAGCGCAACACTGCCTCTTGGGTCTTATTCGCCGATGTGGATAGCATGCTCAAGTATATTGATAAGCGCTGTACCCAGCCGGACTGGAAGGAGCAGAGCAAGTACATGTTCTATGTGGTGGATGTGCTATCCTATAAGAAGGCAGCGCCCAACGCACGTATCCTGCAGTTGCTGACCGATCTGTCAATACCAATGACTTGCTCCAATCGCCAGTACGGACGGCCGGAGTATGAGATTTGCGCCACCAACGAGTCCCTGGGCTGGTTGGAGCTGGAGAACTGCCTGCCCGTGTGGAGCCGCATGAACCGACGCAACACAGCTGGAAAGTATCGCAACCTGCCGCTGAGTAAGCTCAAGAAGTACGACGTGGAGATTGAAGGTCGTCTTTGGTCATTGTGGGGCAATCTTCATCCTGAGGCTCCTGTGTTCGAGGACCAATTGCGTGGACGTCAATATCTCGCCATTTATGTGGTCGCCTGTTGTGCCGCCAGTGTATACAACCTCATGGACTGGAGCGCCCAACTGCTGGACACAATTGTCGTCAGTGGCAGCAAATACTTCCAGGAAAGCATAGCTCAAATAACGCAGGAGGACTACGAGTTCTCCTTGGAGAACCTCAACATTGACTGCGCCCTAGAAACAATCAACTTTGTGGTGCATATCGAGCACGTCTGCTATGGCAAGCTCTATCGCGTGCCCACCTTCAATCGCATGAATCTCTCCGAGGCGCTGATCTACTTCTTTAGCCATTACCAATTCGGCATTGTGATGGTTCGCAAGCGTGCGTTGGCCATTGGCTTTTGTCCGGGCCACGACGGGGGTTACTTCATGTACGATTGCCAGGAGAAGGATCAGCCGCTTTTCCCCAAACAGCAGGGCGCCTCATACCTGCTCCGCACACGACATCTCCAAGTGCTGCTCTACTGCATCGTGGTCACCTTGAATGTGCCCTTCTACAATATTGACTTTAGCATTCACAAGGTAGAGATGTTGCGCGAGGGTGCCACCGTTGAGAACGAGGAGGAGGGCGGTGAAGGCGAATAGGAGCGACAGCTGTATTCTGGTGTACATAATGAGGTGCTGTGTTTTAGTAAATATTTGATACGGAGTTTTATGCAACGGCTTAGTAATAAACAGAATAACCACAAAACATGGCCAATAAGTCTAAAACGTACGCTTCCTTAGGAAAACTTATAATTGATTGTAGCATCGCAATCATATCTTTGTTGAACATGAAATGTGCTGGTTTAAAACCATCAGCGAAACCGGAAATATTACGATATTCCCATAAAAGGGTTATCCCGTCAAGTATTGCGTTAATATATATTCTTGTTCATGACGAAAAGCTGTATCATCAGCCTGTGCTTGTCTTCTGTCTGCCTGCGTCTGAACTAACCGTCGATTTTGCAGACTACGATTTAAAGACAAAGTTCGGCGTATAGGTTCTTATATACGATTCACGAACCATTAACACATAATTTGGAAATCAGCCAGGAATATTTTAAACGAACATGTGAGGTGGAGCTGAGTACAAGATATCTCCTAGTCGGCAACACTCACTTTACTTTCAGATTTCCTGAACTAGATTTTGGTACATTTAAATTTATCTCAAAATCTTTTCTGAAGCTGCTCTCCACCTGGTAAGTATTAGAGTTTCGATCAACTGAGAATGCATTTAACGCAGGCATTCTACAGTTGCTATCGGGTAGATCGGATCCAATGGCGCGAAATGAGTCAATGCGCTGGGTAGAGATGGAAAGGTGTCTGCCCGTGTGGAGCCGCATGAACCGACGCAACACAGCTGGAAAGTATCGCAATCTGCCGCTGAGCAAACTCAACAAATACGACGTGGAGATTGAAGGTCGTCTGTGGTCCGTGTGGGGCAATCTTCATCCTGAAGCACCCGTGTTTCAAAAGAGATTGCGTGGACGTCAATATCTCGCCATCTATGTGATCGCCTGCTGTGCTGCCAGTGTATACAACCTCATGGACTGGAGCGCCCAACTGCTAGACACAATTGTCGTGAGTGGCAGCAAATACTTTGAAGAGAGCATCGCCCAAATTCCTCAGAAGGACTACGAGTTCTCTCTGGAGAACCTGAACATTGACTGTGCCTTAGAAACAATCAACTTTGTGGTTCATATCGAGCACGTTTGCTATGGCAAGCTCTATCGCGTGCCCACCTTCAATCGCATGAATCTCTCCGAGGCGCTCATCTACTTCTTCAGCCATTACCGTTTTGGAATTGTGATGGTTCGCAAGCGTGCATTGGCCATTGGTTTCTGTCCCGGCCACGCGGGGGGTTACTTCATGTACGATTGCCAGGAGAAGGATCAGCCGCTTTTCCCCAAACAGCAGGGCGCCTCGTACCTGCTCCGCACACGACATCTGCAAGTGCTGCTCTACTGCATCGTGGTCACCCTGAATGTGCCCAAACATAACGTTGGCTTTAGCATCCACAAGGTGGAAATGTTGCATGAAGGCGCCACCGTTGAGAGCGAGGAAGAGGAGGGCGCTGCAGGCAGCAATGATCTGTAGAGTAGAGTAGCAAATGCGATCTAATGTATTTGGCTTTTTGTTTTAGTAACTATTTGATACGCAACTTTACGAAATGGTCTGAAAATAAACTGAATCAACCCAAAAACGTGGCCGATTGTTGTCTTCTAAAAACTTGTCTAAAATCGCACTTATGGTGCCTTAGACATGGTTATTCATCACATGGGCGATACCAGTTTTGGTCGGAAGCCCGCGACTGAAAGTGCCTTGTGTCTCCATTAGTCGCCTCTTACGACAAGCGATGACATGCTGTGGAGGTATTCTGTGCCCCCTCTTCCACACGGGTGTATGTTACAGGTAGGAGGCATTTGGGATTTTAATAAATAGATTCTTCATTAGGTGTCTTGATTTGAGTCAATCTGCTTAAGTTTATCTGTCTGAAGGTTCCCAAAGGACTATGCTTATTATTTTTGTTAAACTCGTCTACTTCTCTCCGCCCAAACAAGTTTAATTATCATAACCAATATATGTACTCATTATATTGTATACATAACTCTCCCAAAAATCGATGATCATAAACCTTTTACTTAAGCTGAGCATCTGATATTCTAATACTTCTTAGTCTGGCAATTTTGATTCGATCACTTTTTTATATTTAAGTACTTTGTTTTCAAAATCAAAACTTGTCATATGTGTTTCCAAATAGATTTTAAGATGGGACTTTCAAAATCTTCAGAATAATCTGTAAATCTTCTCTGAGGCCATTCTCTCCCTGGTAAGTATACGGAGGGTTGGGACCAAGCAAGAATACAGCTCATATTGCTATTGTAGTACTCCACAGCTCGCATCGCGTTTGTCGCTTCCAATGGCTTTCAAGAAAAATGAGTCAATACGCTGGCTGAACCTGGAGAACAGCCTGCCCGTATGGAGCCGCAGGTACCGACGGAACACGGCGGGAAATTATCGGAACAAGCCGCTGAGCAAATTCAACAAGTACGATATAGAGATTGAGGATTGCCTATGGTCCCTGTGGGGCAATCTTCACCCTGAGGATCCCGTCTTCCAAAAGAGATTGCGTGGACGTCAATATCTCGCAATCTATGTGGTCGCCTGCTGTGCGGCCAGCGTTTTCAATCTAACGAAGTGGAGCGGCCAACTGCTGGACAAGATTATCGCTAGTGGCACCAAGTACTTCGAAGAGAGCATCTCAAAGGGAAAGGGCAAAGGAAACTCGTTACAGAACATGAGCCCTGACTGCGCTCTGGAATCCATCAAGTTTGTCGTCTACATCGATCAAGTCTGCTGCGGAGAGCTCTATCGTTATCCCACGCGTAGCCATATGAATCTTTGCGAGGCGCTCAACTACTTCTTCCACCACCACCAATTCGGCATTCTGAGAGTGAATAAGCGTGCTTTGGCGATTGGACTTTGTTTGGGCGAGAAAGGAGGTTACTTCATGTACGACTGCCAGGAGCAGGGTCATCCGGTGTTTACCAAGCAGAAGGGCGGCTCGTACCTGCTCCGCACACGCCACTTACATGTGCTGCATTACTGCATCGTCGTCACCCTGAATATGCGCAACGAAAATGTTAAATTTAGCATCCACCGGGTGGCGATGTTGCATGACGACACCCCCTTTGGACCCGAGGAAGAACAGCACTTTCTTGGCGACGGAGATCAGAAGAGAAGTGAGATACTATGTTAAGTAAAGTTTATTAAATTGTTGTACAATAGACAATCACAAAATAAGCTAGTATAAGTACTAAGTAAACATTTAACAACAATCTGATGACTGGTTGGGATGAACTCAAACCGTGAGTCAGCTTGGGATTCGAGCATCTAATGCCTCAGACGCTGTTCCTGGCCGGCCTGCTTGTAATGGTAACCATCCTGGCGAAGCTCGTGAGCTGGCTGCGGCTCGAAGGCCTGAGTCTCGGCATCGGATGGGGCCATGGGCTGTTGCACGTCCAATATATAGGGCATTTGCTGATCCTGTTCCTGATATTGCTGATAGATGTACTGAGGCTGGGCGGCCTGCTGTGCGGGCGGCAGGTAACGCATGGCGGGTGCAGCTTGCGGCTGTGCCTGGGGCTGGGGCTGAGGCTGAGCTGGGGCTATGTACTCCATGGCTGGCTCTGGCATCATTTCGGGCTGCATCATTGGCTCGGACTCGGGCTGCGCTTGAGCGCGTTGAATAGGCTGAGCTGGAGGCAAATAGCGCGTGGCTGGCATGGTAGGCATGGCTGGCATGGTTGGCATGGTAGGCTGAGCTGGCGGAAGGTAGCGTGTGGCGGGCATGGCTGCCTCACCTGGCGGAAGGTAGCGCGTGGAGAGCATTTGCTCTGGTTGTGGCATAGCTGGTGGCGTCAACTGGCTGCTGGGCGTAATCTCCATGGCGCCCTGCTCATTCTCGCGCATATAGTCCACCTGCTCGGGCAGTTCGCGCAGCTCGTGCTGCTCAATGGTCATGTGCTCGACCTGCTCCGGCTTGGGTGGCGGCAAATAGCTGCTGGACAGATGCGAGACATCTGCAGCGGCCAGAGCCAAGCAGGCGCAAGCGGCAAGTGCGACGAAGCTGATTCTCTGCGTGAATAAGTCCATTAACTGGCGGGCACCTTTGGGAGCACCTCTGTTGGCCCGGTTACTTACCATGTTGTCCGTTGTTTGACTGCGAAGCGTTTGATAGCTGACCAGATGGCACTCGGAGTATTTATACAATCTCTGGCTAGACCTTCGACGGTGTGAGTGCTTCAATATTCGGCTTGGCCTGATGCCGTGTTCCGTTATTTATCTGACTTTTGCGCATCTTATCAACTAACATTCGAACGTTGCTGAATCACTGGCCAAAGTCAATAATATAAAAAATATATGTAAAAAACTGACCAGAGCAACAAGTGAAGCGATCCGAAATTCAATTGGACGCGGCTTAAGCCGATTTTTGGTTGGCGCAGCCTTTTCACGGGCGGCGTTTGACAATTTCAATGGCTCTCAAGCTCTTCGGGCCGGCGGCATGACAACTGGAGCATTGGACCATGCCTGGTTAAAATATTGCCTTGAGGTATCTCTCTCTTTCACTCATTATTACTTCTTATTGGCTTGGCACTGTCTTCGCCTTGGCGCAGCTGTGAATTTCACGGTCAGCACGTGGGCCACAAGTGACGTCTGAGTGTGCGCTGGCTCGTGGGCCTAGATGGGCCGCGCAGGTGAATGGGCTTATAAAGAGAGGCTAATCTGCATATGTTTATATTTGTTAGGTAAACATTATCACAAGCAACAATTCAACATGTGAAAAACTATAATTGAAAAAAAATACCAAAGAGAAGACGTGTCTTGCCGATAAATACCCTTGCAAACAACTAGCAAATGGTTTGCGGACTAACCTGGTATATACCCTATTTGCATATTCGCTCAGCTCAATGTTGCATATTTCGAATAGGAATGATCAGTCGCTATTCTAAGGCACGCCTATTATTATATAAACTCGCAGAATGAGCATTGCTTTTTGCTTTTCTTCGAGTCATTTAAGTTGCGAATAGTATGTGCTTTATGGTATCGCAGAAGTCTTCTTTTTGCGTTTTACATTCTCTGTGAAACTCCGTTTGGAGTTGATTTCAAACCACATGCATTTAAATCTAAAGCTCTACGCTTTAGTTCTCATTTGGATTGATTGTAATAGTAGTAGTTAGGTTGGGTTCTCCGTCTTTTAAAAATTAGTTTATATTTTTTTAATTCGATATCGCATAAACCTACATTTATTTTGGCCAGCTGTTTTTACCAATAAACCACTCCGAAAATGTATACGTGTACAATGTGCGGCTTAAAGAAGTCGCAGCTGGGCAGTAATCCGGATTTTGAGTTCCGCAGCCGGCGGCGTCAGGCCGAGGAAGCCTTCATAGAGGGCATATCAGATTGGTGCTCAACATGTGAAGCTCTTCGGTTTTTTTTCAAGTCTGACGATGGCAAAGAGTCGCCACAGTATCTGGATGAGCAGCCAAAGAGAAAACTGGCTAACTATATGCTCGAGGCGACAGCCAAGGGCTGCCAGGATAATAGGCAGAATAGGTCTAAGGACAAAAAAGACGGTCAGGACAGGAATCGGAAGACGCAACGCGACCTACGTCATGAGGCACGCAAGGTAATGAGGCAGGAGATGTTGGCTGGCCTGCCATCCCAGCTGCCGCGCGGCTCCTTATGGGAGCGCAAATTGAGGTCCTACAGCGAAGATCGTGACCGACCCAGCCGTCGCGTCCAACCAACTGATCAGCGTCGTTCCAAATCAGTGGTGAATGAGTCAATTTATCAGTCGCGCTTGGACAAACAGCAGGCCGAACGTCGCAGCTGCCTGGCCAGGGATATATCCAAATTGGGCCTGAAGCCGGATAAGCGTGTGCACTTGGCAGATCACAACGTTATAGAGGAAAATGGGCTTCTTAATAGCTTGCTGGACCAGATGGAGGACCATGATACTGATGAAGATTCACGAGGCCCTATACGATTTAAGAGTAAGCTGCCCATAGGCAAGCTGCAGGAAATGGAGCTGTTGAATCCTTGGCAGGAAGAGGTGCAACGGCGCACAAATCAATATCTGGCCAGCAGTGCTAAAAAGGAGCTTAAGGCAGCGCGAGATCGCATCATGGATTTCAGCTTGCCAAAAACCCTAGATTACGACAAAAAGCGAAGTTTTAACGGGTCAATGAGTGCGACCAAGAGACCGACAGTAGAGGAGGTGGCCAGAGATATGAAGAAAGTTGAGAGGGAGGAGTTCAAGGATCATCTACACAACAAGCTGCTGGAAAAGAAAAATCTGGTCGGCGAATGGGAGCGCATTCGTCACCGTGTCGAGGATGAATGCAACCGCGTCAGAGCAGAGCTGATCGAGCTGAAGCGACAGCGCGACATAGAAATGGAACGAAAGCCAAAAGTCAACCATGAAGGTGGCGTAGAACGGCAGCGAGGCGGTGCCCAATTTGGGTCAACATATTCAGATAAGGAGCAAACTAAAGATCCGAAAAATGAAAATAAAGACCACGAGAAGAGCATCGGTGATGTATTAGATGAGAAACTTGCGAACATGTTAGACACGCTGCAGGAGAATTCGCAGAAAGTCGAATTGAGCGTAGACAAGGTGCAGAAGAATCTGTTATTTGAGCCCAGCGCACCACTGGAGAGTCAAACGGAATTTGAAGAAAGCGAAAAACAAACCGATATTAATCCAAATGACAGCGTGGATGAGATGATAGAGCTTAGCAAGAATCAAGAACCATTGCAGTCGGTTACATGTGAAAAGTCCGAGCTCTGCACCTTGAAGCCTAAGCGTCTGCTGAGCAAGCTTCACCTGCTGGTGTCCACGGTGCAACGGGCCAGATTCCGTGGATTTCCTGAGGATCCACAACAGTTACTACAGAATTTGACGCCCAAAGAGCTGATGGATCGCCGTGATCCACCACCGGCACAGTTCTCCACGCTGCCGTGCAGCCCCAATGAGCTAATCAGTCTGTTGTCCCTCAAGCGGGAGGTCTTGCAACCGCATGTGGCACGCCCGCTCAAAGTCTGCCGCTCGCCCATTTTCTGTCCCGATGCTGATTGCAGGCGTATGTTCTTCATCTCCGACTTCAATGATCATCTGACACACGAACATCCCTCGCTGGCCATGGAGCGCATTACGCCCTGCAAGGCCAAGACCTTCTTTCTGGACACGCGCGTCACACTGCTGAATAAAGCCAAATGCAATATGGTCTACTTTGTCAAGGACAAGTTCATTGACAAAAACACCGAAAAGTATCCCGATTTGCTGCCGGTGCTCGTAATGACCGCCCGCTTGCACGCACCCGACTTCTTTACATCCAACAATCCTGGCAAGCCGCGCTCCACCGCAAGGGCCAGTGGCCCCGATCACGAAATCTTTCTCATCTGGCTGACCAGCATTCGACCCGACGATGTCAAAATAGTTGGCACCATTTCCGTTTGGCCAACAAGCAGCCGACCCATTGTCGAATATCTGATGGTGCAAACCAACGAGGTCTACAATATTCGTTCGGCCCAAAAGCTAAAGGCCATCTATAACAGTAATCGTGTTATGACCCTGCCTGGCAATTTTGTCAACCGGATGACCGACGGTGGCAAACACCTTTTGGCCGTACAGGTGTTGATTCATTAGTTTTAACTTTGGTAACGATTGGATATAAATTTGAATCAAGTGAATTTTATAAATAAATTGTGGGAGGGAATTATTTAATTGCTATACTTATTCATTTAATGGAATTTACATTAGAACGTTTCTGACTGGATTACATATATATACATATATGTAAATATGAAATATGGATATAGATATATGTATATGTAACTGAAGCATGGAAAAATCGCCATCTTCGGGCTTCATGTCCAAAATAGAATGCAAAGTAGTCAAATTTTGTGGCCAGATAGTCTTCAGATTTCATTTCTATATATATGATTTTGTGATTTTGATTTCATATTCTGTTTGATTCAATTTCCAAAGTATCTAAAAATGTTGCATACTTTTAGGCAGCAGCCATAACAGTTTCTCGCAATGCAAACAAGTTTTTGTTTAGGATCTAATTAGCCGGCATTAGAAAATTGCTTTATTTTTTAAGCTTGCCGGGCAGGCTGTGCTTTAGAATTTCACAAGAATAACAAAAAAAAAACACAATTCAAAGCTTCAAATCATTTTAGTTTAGTTGCTTTCATTCTTCGGTCTATTTGAAGGAAACAAATTTTTAACGAAAACTATATTTGGGCACTGTAAACAGAAATTCTTAAGACTTTTGGTTAGTATCTAGTGCTAGTGTGTTTACCAGATCATGTCTTCACAGTTTGGTGTCGAAAAGTGCGGAGGCGAGGGCTCTGAGGCGGCCGGCGGTGCCGCTGTCCTCAATTCCCTGACCAGTGAAATGTCTTTGGAACTGAAGCCATCTCCCAAGCAGACTTGTATTCCACTGCATCAGCGTCATCGCATGGTTAATTCGGAGACAAGGTGAATGCAAAAGTATTTCATTAAAAGAAAGAAAGCAAATAACACTTAACTTGCCTGTCGCAGTGTCAATTCGAAAAAACTGGAAATTGACATGCCGGACAAGTCCTGGTCGGTGCTGTATATCGGTGCCAAGAAAGACGAGAACTTTGAATAGAAGCTAAACTGTGTGGCGCATTCTTAAAAAAATGATGTATTTTCGAAACAAAGTGCTCTCTATATCAACTATTTAGTTAAGCTACCAACGTATGTAAACAGCCTGGCCAGCCCACAATGATTGTGATCGACTTATACGCATCCTCATCTTCCAGTCACCCAATGCTTTAATATACAAATTCCCACTCGTGCCAGTGCATACTATATCATGCTCCCCAGTGTCTTCATTTAGTTGTTTTTTTTTTAAAACATGTGTGGGTGGTAATAGTCTAGGCAAGCATTCGCAGCCAATTGCAATTGACGTTGAGGTTTCGTTTTTATTTTTACCCCGGCTTCGTCTCGCAGACAGCGATTGTGATTAATGGCGACGCCGTCATTGAATGCGATCTGGCGCTAAATATGCATGACCACGAGTCGCTTCATGATGTCATTTCACGAATGATAGTGCCAGAATCATTGAATGGCACTTGATATGCGGTATATGTGCCATATTAAACGCGCGTCTTGTGTCGCCAAAGAAGAGCCCAGCATCAGCTCTTGACGAGTGACAAATGAAACAATGTACGACCAGTTATCTGGAATTGGCGGAAATAATGGCTTAATGATACAAATGACGTGTCTTATTTAATACTTGACATGACTTGAAATACGTGTGAAACTGTCGAGTAACCGATATACATGATAATGATCATGACATGTGCTAACCATTTTTCAAACTTGGGATCTCTGAATTACATTAATTAAAATGTTCTGCCTCACATCGGTTCGTAAACGTAATTTTTCACACATATGAAGTCTGATTTTGGTTTGAATTTTGTGGCATTATTTCAATTTAAAATAGAAATTAAGACATAGTTATGTTTACGTACCAAATTTTTCTAAAATTCATAGCGAGGCAATGGCTTTATAGTTGAATCCGCCTTTACTATTGTTCAAGCCCCCACCTCCTCTTTTACTCAAGCTGCCGTTTCCTTCATAGTTAAAGCTGTAATTTTCTCCAATAATAAAGCCACCTTATACTACGTTGTTTAAGCTGCCGCCTTCAATTGAAGTGAAGCCTATGAGACTTACTTAACTTTATGAGAATCGCGTAGTAGGGCATAATACACATAAACAAGTTAACATATACATATATACCTATATATATTCTTAAATACATGCATACAAACATATGAAAGAACATCAAATCGCCACGCCTCCTACACCGCCCTTTTGGTCATTCTTTCCATTTTTACAAAAGACCCCGACCTCGAACCCGCTAGAAATCCAGGCAAAAGAGAAAGAAAATTTTAATGCACACCTTGATTTTCAATTCTGAGCAAACTGAACAGGCAGTCGCACGACAGAAACGTGTGTTTTTTTATATTTTTATCCTCCCTCCCGCTTTCTCATTTTCTCACTTTCCCACTTTCGATTTGTTTATTTGCCGGCAATTCAGCGACACACTGCCAAAGACCTTTCACCGTAAACACTTAAAAATAGCGTATGAGCACATAATTGCACACACAGCAATGCATATAGAATCACAATCACACACACACACCAGCTCAAACACACACACACACACACCAGCTCGCAATGTTTTAATTAATGAGGTAACAGACAGCGACCAGACAAATAAAATGGGGGCGTGCCAATTGTTCGCGTGGTAAGCGGATGACGCAGAACTCGCTGTGGCCCAGAATGCAATTGGATTGCCTCTAAAATTCTGGGAACTATGGCAGGGCTTTCCGCAGAGAACCTCTAAAGGTTTTAAGAACTCTTCAAAGCTCACATGCTAATTGTAAGGTTAAATTGTTGTTTAAGGTTTGGCAATCAATTGGGATTGCAAAGTGAGCTTCAAATTCTTAAAGAAATTTGAGTTAAGTGAGGCGAGAATAAAATATACTTCCATGAAAGATATTTTTCCAGTTACACAAACAAGTCTCAACACAAGCAATGGGGAAATTCGTTTATCAACAGTTTAATTAATTATTATAAAAAATGAGCAACAATCGAAATTGTGAGTGGAATTTGCATGTCAACAGTTTTATTAATTCTTATAAAAACAACAAAAAAAAAATATGCATTTCAAGAGAATGAATTGAAAAAGGGTTCTTTTTGAGCACCATCAAAAAATTTGGCGCTGTTTCATTTCCGCATATTTTTGGTTGTATTCGCATTCCTTTGGCACTGGGCCACTTCCTTAGAAGAGCATTCAAATTGATGATATATTTTTGCACTTGTTAATTTGCACAAAATATGGTGTAATAAAATCAATGCAAATCCGAAATTTGTAGAAAACATCTGAAACAATTGAGAATGTCCAAGTGGCATGAGATCATCGCAATTTGTGTAAACGATCTGAGTAAATTATCGTGGGAGCAAGGATTTTACATTTGTCTGGCCTGGCACTGAAAAATGCTGTGAAAACTATTTGCTGAAATACTATTTAAGCAAGTTTTTCTTCGTTCTATTAGATCTTACGAGTTTCCCATAGACATACATAGCATACATATATCTGTTGCTCGTAATTGAAATGGACCACAAAATCGCTCATCCACGTTTTGGATTTTATGGCGTGCGCCGCCAACTTCAAAGTTGCCTACATCAGTGGGTTTTCTTTTGTGGTTCTCACTCTCTCTCTCTCTCTGTTTCTTTCTGGCTGTTCTTCACGTCTGATTGATGGTTATGATTGATGAGCTCTACCAGCTGGCCGCAACTGGTCGCCTGCAGCAGAGTGTTGCCTGGCCCCGAGCCCAAATCGGCGGCCTGCGCGCTTTTAATTTATTTTCGCACAAAAATGCTGCCGCCCAAATTGATACAATTGAACTTTGCTGTACTTTTTATACGCTTTTTATTGGAGTCTCTCATGTCAGTGCTTCCCAGAGCTATTCCCGGCTGCATAAAATGCTGTTTCTCCAATTTCAACCTCTTAAATATTTGCATAACAGCAGCAAAGTCCAAAGTGCAAGCTGAAAAAAATGTGTTTCATATGTCCACGGTGGGGAAAAGAATGCGAAATACTTGCCTTTTTCAGTTCAATTTTCAATTCAGTTTGAACACTTTCACATATGTATATAGTATAGCTCGCCCCACTGTGCGGCCCATCGTCATTTCGACTCTTACATGAAATTTTCATTTTCATTTTTGGGCAAAATCTCCGATTTCCATAAAGCAAACATGAGCATGAGCATAAAATAAAATATTCATAAGAATTGGCAAGTCATTTAGCCAAACGGCAATGGCATTGCATTTGCTAAGGTGTCCGGGAAGGGGGGCCGTAGCGGGCAGGCCAAGCGAAAGGTGGCCCACTGCCCGAAGAGGGAAGAGTCTAGGAGCGCGGTTATGTTTCCGTTTTGGCCACGATTGCAATGTGGCTTTGACAGCTTGGTTGCCGTTGACGGTTGGCGGTTGATGGTTGGCAGTGGTTTCGGTGGTGCAATTGTGGTTTTTATTGCCGTTATTGTTGTCTTTTGGACAATGTGTCATTGACACGATTCCGTGGCTGCGGCTGAGACTTCGTTTGCATCTTTAATGCGTTTTGCACAAAAGTTTCAAGCCGCCAAAAGGCGCAACAGCAAAACGCAATTATTTTGTGCAAAGTGCAGCTAATTTTCGCTTTCTGGTTGACAAATTGAATTTCACTCGCTGCACTCGACTCGCTCGAGCGGGCACGAGGGGTGGCCCGTCCAATGTGGCGTATACGTGCTATGGCCAGTTTGCGGCCAATTTCCATTTGCTTACCTGGCCATACACGAATCTGTGCATATGTGCCAGCTACTTTCGATGCACACTACATATTTGCTAATTAACAAACTAATTGATTAATTGGCGTATCCAACGACAGTTATATTATTTAAATTGGAATTCAGTTTCCAGCACATAATTAATGCGTCTTATCCAAGTTGAGTCATATTTACGCATACCTGTTTGTTACAGGTGGGATTGTTGCAGCAATTGAGTCACACCAGATAAATTCTTACTCAGAGGACGTCAATTCGAATTCCATTGACATTTGCTGTGACAGACTCTGTGCGAAATTTCATGCATCAGTCACAGAAATGATTATTATTCATTATTTATATACATGGTAAATTTTTAGAATCAATTCTCTGTGGATTTCTCTATAATTAACACAGGTATAAAGGCATGAAGCTTACATTTATATAACTTATCAGCGGGATTTGAACCAATTTTGAACCAGTTCCTTTGAATATAGTTCTCTATACGACAAATTGAACCAATCGCAACGATTCATTGGCTGAAATCAATAAGATATTCTTTTATTTGTTACATTTTTCATAATCTATGTCCCCCCCCCCCTCTCTACCCCTCTCTTTGAATGATTATTAGAGGGATTTGAACCAGCTTTGATCCAGTTCATTTTAATATAGTTCTTCAGATGACAAATTGAAATTTGTTCTTTAATTTGTTCAATTTTCTTAATCTATGCCCCCTCTCTCTCTCTCTCTCTATCTCTCTCGTGATGAATAGTTAAATGCGTTTTTAATCTTTTCGCTCAAATAATGCCGTCTAATTGAACTTGAACCCAATGTTAAGTGACAATTAAATTTGATGTCTTCATTTGATACAAACAAAATTCGGCACAGTTCAGTTATATTTGTAAGTCTTGGCGCTCAAACTATTTGAATTGTAAATTCCTTTTGGTCATTCTAGCCATCAATTGGTTTAATAACACTTAACCGTTTAGTGGGCCGTTTTTCACAGGTTGATGCAATATTTTTGAAAAGTTTTTTAGGCCTCAAGCAACACATAAGTGAATGCCGTAAAGATATTGAAAACCAATTAGTGCAATGGAGCCCACCGACAGAGGCAGACACCAAGGCTTCCCCCTACCATGATATACTGCCCCCATTGCGCACGCCTCCCTTCCCCTCTCTGTCAGTCTTGAACGCATAATTTTTTTTGCAGAGGCCTTGAAAGCGCCACAGCAAGCTGAAGCGAATGACAAAGTTTGTTTACTGCCACCGGCATTCGCAGTGGATATTCAGCAGTTGGTCTGCCTGAGTCTTTACTGTGGCCAGTTAGTCGCTCAACAAGTTGCCTTCAATTAGCGCCAATCGCCGCATAACAACGAAAACCAATTAAGTGATGTTTAGACGCGTCGTCTGCAAATCCAGAGCTATGTGTGTGTGTGTGTGTGTGTGTTCCCAGTGAAACTTGGAATATTTCTTCACTTTTTTATCTAGCATCTTTTATCAAATATAATTTTAATTGAAATTTATTATAAAATATGCGAATTTTTGTTATAGCTTTTCTTTTTGGCATAATTGCAAACATGTTGGCCACACGGCTCACTTGTTTACGGCATTAATCATACGTCGTCTTGGATTTTCATTGCTCATTTGCATGGCCGTAAAGTTGTATTACTCACTGGGTCTATATACTATTTTCCGAGGCACAGTGATTCACTGGGACCACAAATACGAATGCTGCATGCAATTCGTGACCTTCGGCTAGGAAAATACACATGTTCCAGAACATAGTTAAACCATATTTTATATGCGAATTTATGGCTGGCACGCATTTTGGCCAATTCGGCATGCACACAGTGCCGGGAAATGGAGCAAGCCGGAGATCGGATCAGCCGCCGGGACATGTGTGTGTTGCCCAGTTTTGTTGCGGTTGCCGGCCAGTCGTGGGTGTGGGCCACATATAGGCATGTACTACTGTCTGTAGCGCGTTGTAGCAACAAGTGCAAGTTTGCGTATCCCATTAAATTTGATGCCAGCATGCATACAAACTTGGTTTATTTATAATGCAGCCATTCGATGTTATGTTAGTTTTTCGTCTATTTGTTTAATTCTATTCTATTTTCTTTTCATTTTTTTTTTTTTCGGCTGCTGTACAAAGCAAAATTAGCACTTAATTTAGCCCCGTTTCGAGGGGTGCGGTGTGCCCATTGGCGAGAAAGATTGTTTCTTACTGGAGCAGGGCCCCACAGTATGTAGTTGAGCATAAATCCACATGTGGTTGGTGCGCGCTTCTGGAATGTGCGAAAAATGGAAAACTTTTGGCACATCTGGCACACACACACACAGACTTGGAAATCAAAATACAATCGAACTATAATTGGCATAGCTTAAGGGCATAAAAGATTACAAAGTCTATTGCTCACGACTATATAATCAAGTCTTGAATGAATACGGCAAATGGGATGAACTTCTCAAATGCAAACTTTATTGCATTATTTCTTGTATCCGATTGATTATGATATTTATATGCCTTGTGCTCGCTGCATATATAGTTCGACAGTTGACCTTTTGTTTAGCGCTAATGAATGAGAAATGAATAAAAGAAAAAAACGTGTGGGGTCGACCCACAACATATTTAGATTGTAATAAATTAGCCAGCCAAGCACACGCGAGAGTTGCGCAAGTTCAAGAGCAGGGTGCCAAAGAAACAATCTGTAAAACGATGCTAGACATTAATTGGCCAGCCCTTTGGGCCCATACAAATCAATGCCATCATCTGCATGATAAAAAAGAACACACCGAAATGCTCGGCCTCGGCAGAAACTTAGAAACTGGGAAACTAAAAAACTATCAAATTGTAATTTGTTCTGCTCGTTTCGTTTTCGGTTGAACAAATGTTGAATATATTAGAACATCGTGTAATGCTGTTGTTTATTCAAAAGTAGGCGCCATTGGTCCAATGCCAGCGCCTGGTGTCGGCCCACGCCCCAGATGGTGTTCTATGCGTTCCGCCTCCCCCGCGTGGGCAACTGGTGGATTGACCACTTGTCGTCATCTGGCCACCGGTTTTAGGTTCTATTTCTGTGTATGCGCTTGATTATGATGACGTCGACTTGACTTTTATTGTTGTCATATTTATATTTAGCATAGCCAATCATTCACGCGCCTTGTATGTAGTTTGTGACGAAGCGCACATCGATTTTTCACTTCAGGAAATCAATGCCTCGATGTATTCGTCTATACGAATTGCCTGCCTGGAGTGTCCTTCTAGGCGTCAAGCATTGCAAAGGAAAATCTAAGATCAGGATTGAAGCCACGAGGATCTTTAGCGCCAAACAGCTGTAGAGGTTGAGTAATTCAATGTTAGGCTATATCAAGAGCAAATGGAAAGAACATCTCAAAAACGCTTGATGAAGGATATTTGTACAAGAACTTGGGCGAGGGTGAGCCGTTGCCCATTGAGCCTGATTTGCAATGGAATGATAGAAACTCTCCCCACAGATTACAGCAAAAAATTCAGATCTGATTCACCAACACTTTTATTTAGCCAGATTCGAAGAGCTTTACACTGGCCTACGATGCATTGCTCAACACTAAACTGCACAATTGCATATCGGATAGCAGAGATTCAATTTCTGAAAGAAGGCACAAAATATTGCACTGTCTCTAGTACCCGACGCCTGTTTTCTAACATGTTTCTGTTAATGGGGGAGAACTCCTTATTGGTCTCATTAGAAGCTTCAACCATATTCTTACATGCAAATGGGCTGAGGAATGGCTCGCACTTCGGATCAAGTGCGTATGCATTTAAGATATATTAAGAACAGGAAACAATGGGTTAAATATGGTTTTGTGCTCTGATCGCATGTTCGTCTGTCTCTTTGAACGCCTGGATCTTGACATTGAAAATGTAGATGCTCATTGCAATCGCAGATCACGTTTACTGCAAATTATCGACAGCTCACAAAGTTTGCCGATTTCACGGAATCGATAAGCATCGATCTTCAAATTAGGATCTTATAAACTAGGCTTTCTATGGAGAACATAAATTTTGAATTGCACATGCGAAATTCGAAGAAAAAGTAGTTTTAGTGAAAATCGATGCATCATTGTTTCGTTATTTTGTACGCCAGTATTTGGCCTCTTAACTGTTTCATAAATTTATCTCCCAGTTGGAATTTTTATTCTGCATTCCTAAATTGCTCGATTAAAAAACTGTTTACTTTCAATTACTGGGCTGGTTGTGTGCGGCGCATGTGAGCCATCAATTGGCCACGCTTCATTAATAATAACGTTCTCTTTACATTTCGTACAAAAATTCATATATTTTCAACAGGCCTTTGTCATTAGCAACATTTATGAGAGCAACATTGTTGCCATTTTTGTACCCCGAAAACAACACAATGTAAACATTACATGTGGCGTTGCTTTTTCTTTATCGCCTCAAAATGAAGCAAATTAAATAATAAACTGTCTCAACAGTCGCAGAGCTCAAATGTCCAGTCTTTCCACTTGTCCATACATCATCCACTTCAATGTCTCTGTCAATAAAGCTAAATGGGTCAGGCTGAAGCGAGCAATCGAAATTATTTTCTTGATGTTTTTAATTGTTTTTTACGCTTTTTTTAAAAAAAATAATACTCAGAAACTTACAAGCAGAACTTATTTTTAGAGTATAACCCTTGCCCAGGACTTAATCGCCTTAATATATATACTAAGTTAATATATATTCTATGTACTTACCCAAATATTAGTATAAGCATGACTGTTGCCAACACTGTGGACAACACTGTGGATGGATTGCTCACAAAACAGGTTAGTATCATACCTTAAATGAAAGCATGAAAGTTTGTGAGAATCGCATAGAAAGGCAATAGTTTTAAATACATTTATACAATACTTGTTTTATCTATGTCCATATATTCCAGGAGATTTCTAATTTGGCTGTGTTTTAAATTGTTTGTTCATTTGGTGGCAGTGCCTACTGTGCCTTAAGCCCGTAAATAAGTTCTCGCTGTTCAACTCTGGCGCGCTTCAGCAACAAGTTGCCAAAGTTGTTAAAGCTTTTGTTTACGTTGTTAAGTGAGAAACTTTGCAAAATGCTGCAATTAGTTGAGCTGATCTTGAAGCAAAGTTTGTTAAAAGTAAAAAGTAACGGTAGTTTGTATTTGAGCTTTACTATGTTTACGGATGAAGTATAATTCTATAAATTTGAGAATGCACTTCAACAGCTACTCAACTACTCATCAAACATCAAACAACGATATTTAGCTAACAGGAAATTTATTCGCAGACAACGCGATGTATTCGCAAATGCTTATAAATATACAACATTTACAGCGGCAGACTATTGCATCATTTTCTACGTATAAACTGAGCTGGCAAACTTTATTAGCCCAATTGACTAATGCATGTAAACAAGTCGATCTGCTTAGCAACATTGTTGCTGTGCAAATGTTGCTGTGTTGCGGGTGAAAGTAATTGGAAACATTTGTGGCCCTGAAACGGCTAATTTGAAAAGTGTTTGTTGTTTTAAGCATAAATTAGAACAAGCAGCACGACAACGTTGCCTGTTGAAACTCATAAATAACTCGATGCTGATCTCATGCAAAAATCGGCCACAAATGGGACGGCAACTATAAATTTTAATGTGTTTATAAATAAGCAGCAGACGCAACTAAAAAAAAACACAAATAAACTCTATAAATTATAAATCACGCAGCCCCAATTAAAAGACCAAACCAAAGGAAAATTGATACAAAACAAAAACCACACAAAATTGTTTGTTCCGTTTTGAGCCCTGCAACTTTGTTTGAAAGTGCGCGCCAAAGACATGAGGGAAACAAAAAGCGCTGCAACATGTTGATAAACATGGAGCCGGCAAATTTGAAGTCAAAAACAAACACACACATACGCACACAGGCACACGTACAGCCGTACAGAGCGGGAGAGCGCGAACGTGAGCGAGAACGAGAGAGCGAGAGCACAGCATCAACAGCAGCGCTGCTGACGTCGACATTGAAGCCGGCTGGCTTTGCTCGGCTTTTGCTTTTTATGCCCTTGCCTTAGGTATTAAGACATTGTGACGAAATATGTAACACATTGGAAAGCAACATCTGTGTGTGCTCATTTGCAACGTACATATATTCTTGATTAGGCAGCAACAAGCTGTTTTGATACTCTATCTGTTGGCTTGCAAGAAATTGACTTTATGATTTGCTTAGAATAACTTTCTATTATAAAAGATATTGTTATATATCCGACTGTTAAAGCAACAGAATGTTAAAAACCAAGTTCTGGCCACGAAAACTTTAATAGATAAAATAAACATACAAGATTAATTCAAGTAAGTTTGGCGCACAAAAGAACAACTAACTTTACAAAAGTAAAGCCAACATCATTATTTATGCATTTAATATTTATACATACATATTCTCTTGCTCACAATGTTAGAGTATTTGAACGCCAGCATGCCGCTGTTGGCTCCAATTTCTGGTTGGCTTTGCGTTTGCGTTTACGTTTGCTGGGCGAACAGTCGCAATTTTACAGTCGCTGTGGCCGAACGTGCGCGCGGCCAACGAG
Organism: Drosophila ezoana; assembly: GCA_035045725.1. Lineage (NCBI taxonomy): Eukaryota > Metazoa > Arthropoda > Insecta > Diptera > Drosophilidae > Drosophila > Drosophila ezoana. Next base: position 16,108,767 of record JAWNOU010000177.1, on the reverse strand, counting down.
CCAAACAGAATTATTTCGAAACTGAAAATATCCGTTAAAAAACGACAAATTCTACTAACGAAACGCATGACAAGTGCATTTCACGACTGCAGGTGAAATTATCGGCGCCTCTACCCCGCTCCCCCCCGCACTGTTTAGCACGAGTTGGTGTCTTGTGTGGCTAATTCACTAATTCGCGCCCAGTCAACGCTAATTGGCTAAATCTGTGCATTTGGCCAAAATAAATATCAAGTTTCAATATTTGCCGTGTGCCCGAGAATTGAGAATTGAGAATTGTGTTTGGCTCCATTTCAGCCGCAGTCTGTTGCCAATTTGCCAATTGCCGGCAAAATAGAAATCGAAAATTGTTTTGTGTAGTGCCAACAACAACAAATAAAGAACAGCACTCAACTGTTTTGCAGTTGACTGTTTTCAAAACTTAGCTGTTGATTTAGAGAATTGGAAATCCCAAAGGTAAGTCTCAATTATGCAATTTTTAATTACTTTACCTCGGTAAAAAATAAAAAACTAAATGTTGTATAATAAAATGCCGTAAACAGAACCTCAGCTCAAACATAAACTAAAATATAAAACTGTCGCATTAATAAAGTGATTTATTAACTAAAAATTCCACTGATAATTACATAGTTGAAGCATAAAAAAAAATTAGTTAGAATATTCAAAATTTAACAACTATAAAATACGCGTATATGCGAAAGATTTGTTAATTAACTAAATTAATATATGCTAAAAGTTGTACATGTGCCAGATATTATGCCTAATATATCATTAGCCATTTTTATTTTTAATTTATATAAAATATATTAAAACAAATAAGTTTTCATTTTCGTTTTCAACAAAATTAAAAAACCACACCACGTGCCTTCTAATTAAATATTTTTAAATGGTAAGGTCGCCAAAAAAAGAGAATGTTTATAAAATGTTTTACTTAATTTGCCAAAAATATACGCATTTTTTCAAATTATATTATTGTTAGAATAATTGAGGATGCGTGTCGTAATATCTTAAGTCCATGTGCTTGCAATTTTGAGTAAGTTTGTACTTATTACCATTGTACACGCTTTTCATATTACACGCAAAGGACAACATTAATTTTCGAGAAATTCTCAATAGAAATATTTTTCACTTTCTTGCTGCAAATATTTTGAGCAATAAAAGATTATCAATTGATTTAAAATATGTTAATTCGCAGTTTAAAAAATCTTATTAGGGATTTGCAAAGGCTTTAAATACTTCGAAATGTTCGAGGAAATATGGAAGTACTTATTTTAAGCGCAATACTTAACATGAGTACTAATTTGAGCTCTTATTAGCTTAGAATTTGTCACTTGACTTCCGCACTTTCTTTCAAAATGTTTGAGTAAACATGCAAGTATTTATATTTAAACTTAACTTTAGTCTTAATTTGAGCGCTTTTTAGCTTAGAAATGGCAAGTCGATTTCCACACAAGTTTTGTAAAATTCACGTGCTCAAGTTGTCATTTTCTCAGCCTGAAAGCAACTAGCGAATCCGCTCTAATTAAAAGTGCGAAATGTGCTACCCTTTTTGTGTGACCGACCGACCACTTGACAAACACGCCGCCTACCCAAGCTGAAGCCCGCGCCCAAGACACACTTACTCCGCCTTCCTGCCGAGTGGCTGCTTGATTCGGGCTTTTGATTGCCTTGAAGTGGACTTAATAAGTCCGTAGATTTATGTACTAGATTAGCCGCGTCAACAAAAGGCCAGCGAAGGGGAGTCCCGACTTGTTTGCCCACAATTTTCCGTTCAGTTCATGGTATAGGTAAAAATCCGTTTATTAATGAGCTGTCAGCTCTGGACAAAGATGACACAACAGCAGTTGAATTGTAGCTCCAAGTAGATGCCCCAAATCCTTGGCTCATCAATTAACGTCGCCGGCTACAAAGGGCACTCTCAATAAGCCGTTGTCCTTGCCACAATTTCGTCAATCAAAAGCATATTTACCACTGCCGCTGCTGCTGCTGCTGCTGTTGCCTCCTGGTTAAGCAAATGCATTCCATATTCATAAGTCGACAGAGTGTGTCCAAAGCTGCGGCGGCTCGCAGGTAGACAAAAACAAAATCGTTAAAATCGATCGGCCGGAAGGTGGTTGCCGGGCTCCTACAATAGCTCCAAAACTCGAAGTGACCTTCAACAACGACAGCGTCAGGGGCAACTCCTCCAGCGCTCCAGCAGGGCTTGTGGCAAAGATTCGGGCGGACCGTAGCCAAATGGCGTATACGTCGCCGTCGCCGTCGCCGTCACTTTTGTGGTGGCTCATAAATAAAAAAGTAGACGGCACATTTCTTGCCAGGCTCCGCGCGCGTTCAGGTGCTCGCCCCAACGCGCATATATTTAGATATTTAGCAGCACACTAAAAATACATTCGAGTGTGTTTTATATTTTGTCTTGTTTTTTTTTTCTTTCGGCAAACAGGAAAATAAAGCCCTGCACAAATGTTGGAGGCATGCGAAGCACCAACACACACAAACAAAACACAGAAAAGCATTCGTCGGCAAATTTTGGCGCAACTTGGGATATCACAAGAACGCCAGATGCACAAAAAAATGAAAAAAGAAGTCCAAATAAACGAATTTCAAATACACTTGCCAGACTTATCAAACTTAGTTTTCCAATGAATCTATAAGTAACAGTACTCATAAAGTGAGATAAAGATTATTTACGGCGATGAGGACTTGTGACGTTATGTTTTTCAAGTAAGAATTGAAATAGAGTTAAAACTATTTAAAATCATGAGTTTTGGATTGAGGTTGAGTAAAACTCTTGGGAATTCGATATTCCATCAGGGGAATATTAAAAACAAAATAGTTTCAACTCCAGCACATAAAGCTCGATCAATTTAAGATTACTTATAACCCTATTAATTTAACTAAGTAAGATTTGAACCACTAACTATCTTGACAATATTAAAGAATCGTAGTTTCAAGTCGCTCTTCTTGCATAGACCTATTATACCAAGTCAATTACCAGCATGCTGTCTTTGAGGTCTTTAAGTACAACTTTCAGAGCTTCCTTATTCTATTACGAGAACTCTATTGCGGGTGTCTGGACAATATTTAAAAAATGATAATAGTTTTAGCTCCCTTTTCATGCCTTGCCATATAAAACTTGATAAATATCATTATACATACTAAGCAGGAGTCGAACCACCGACTATCTTGTAATCATTGAGGTTAAGTACGGCTTTTAGAAATTCCATATTCCAATTGCATTTCTTTTATAACACTGTTGTTCAGTGTGGACAACATGCTAAAAAAAATGAAGTTCAAATGATCTCAGGTCCCTTATCTGCTCGACGTTTAAGTCTAGCTGAACTTTTTATAAGCAACTAACTGAAAGAGTATAAAAAGGCAAACAATACGAACTAAGCATAAACCAAAACAAAATAAAAACAAGAAGACAATATGATAAACTTGTGTGTGCATGTGTATGGGGCGTGTGGAGGGCTGGGACGCAGGCAACATTTTGCAGAGAGCATAAAAACAAAAATGAAATGAGAAATGGCATAAAAAATGCAACAGCCTCGTGAAGAAGCAACAGGAAATGGCAGCGAGCAGCGATGTGCGAAGCTGAGGCCAGGAATTTGCACACGGGCCACAACCAAATCGGGGAAGGCGGTTGGAGTCTCGCTTGGATTCGGATGTGCCAGCAGCTTCATTTGGATGGCACTTTGGTTGGCAGTTGTCGAATTTTAAATGTGGGCCAGCTCGTAATGTGGCTGTTCTGTTCTGGGGTTCATGATGACGTCCGTGTCCAGCTCGGACGTTGGGCAGGAGCACTGTGCTTTCATGCTCCTCCATTTGTTCTGGCACTTGGCACGCTTTTAATGCTTTTGGGCCAAGGTTAGCACGCAGCACACATATAATGATGGCCAAAGAAGTGGCAAGAAGCAGAGCCAGTAAATAGAAGAATATGGCGAAATACAAATTGTATAAAAAAAAGCGGCTCGGCTCAAAGGGGGCGCTGTGCAGGAGGCAGCGGGCGCCCGAGTGGGGCACAGAGATAAAAGCGTAAATAGAAGCGAGGCACGAAATTTTCGTTTTATTTTAGATTGCCAGACTTGAGCTGTCCTTTGAGGGAGAGGTGTGTGTGTGTGTGCGTGGGTGTGCGAGTGTGTGTGTGTGTGCGTGCGATTGGGTGTGTGTGCGTGTGGGTATTGAAAGTGTGACTGTGCACGGAAATAGGCAGGTCAACTTACCAACACGCACACAGTTAAATAAATTACATAAAGAGACCCAGTTGGAACTGGATGCATGGCAAACGTACATCTAAAAGCCTGAATAAGCACACGTTTCATGTATGAAAAGTTTCATGAGTTTACATATGCAAAACACTTTCGTTTACCTACAAATTTAATGAAAGCGCAAGGTCAACATTTTGCTTGGAATTATGCCGTAAAATTTTGGTTATCCTCATTACGTTAAGCTCAGCTGGGTGGTCCGTGCTGCTTAGTGACCGCAGTTTAAACAAACTGTTGGCAAACTTACTTGGCTCGCGTCCTGGTGTCCTGGCCCGTGTCCATGTGAAGTTGTCACCAGCACTTGCTCTCTCTCTCTCTCTCTCTTCTTCCCGCACGCGCTTACGTTGGCTCTCTCGCTCGTTTTGCTGACTTTGCGTGTGTGTAATGAATTTAAAGTTTGCTTCACATACATTTTTCATGCGCTTGCAAATTGTTATGTGTTTTTTTTTTTTTGCTACCCACGCAACCACCCCGCCCACTGCTCCATTACGCCCAGTCTGCTAGCTGTGGCTCATTTCTATTAAGTGGGCCGCGCGTTTGTCAACGTTGCGTGGGTGTCGACTAATTCTGTGTACGTGTGTGTGTGTGTGTGTGTGTGTGTGCGTGAGTCCTTGTTGTCCTTGGCAGTGCCGCACGAGACACGATTATTAATTTGCAATTGCTGCTAATTGCATGACATTCTCATCCCCCCTCCCCCCTCCCCCACGCCGCCGTCATCTGTATGTCATCTGCTTTTTCATCTTTTGCGCATAACGCATTCAACTAGTGTACACTAATTGCGCAAATGTTTAGATAAAGATAACCAAGCTGCGATTAGATTACCAACAGCAGCATTAACGTGTTGCTGCTGGGGCTAAAAAGGGAAAAGGGAGGAAATCAAAAGAAACATGTGGAAATGAGCTAATCGCTTGAGCATCTTGGAATTTGCATGCTTATGCTTCCACTTGAACTGATCCAGTTAAATTCTTTGATTCGATGCTTGTGCTCTATTTTTTTGGGGCCAATAAACAAAAGTTTATATTTAGATGAACTATTCAGATAGATGGAAGCACATAGGGATAGTTAGCGCGAAAATATTTGCGTAAACAAAGCAAAAAGCTAAATTGAAATCAAATTATTCAAGCATTCTTGATCAATTTATTGTTATATTGAACTATTTTGAATTTGTGGGCAGGAATGGAAAAATGTATATTACGGGTGGAAATTTGTCTACAAATAGTTAAACAAACTAGGCACTAAAAGGATTTATAAATAGGATATAGTAACAAAATATCAGCCCGAGCAAATTAGCTTAGCCAAGATTTAGTCCCGGGGAACATTCAGAATTGATTTAGGAGTTGATGCGAAGTATCTGAGAGTACTTCTCAGTTATTTAAGCAAGATCAGTTCGCATTATCTTCTGTGTGCATATTGCAAGTCTTAATTCAGTTAATTGCAAATAATTATTTCTTATTGCATTCATTTTCATGTTTTACTTTTGCTGCATTTAGTAAACAACATTTTTGTACAGTGTTTATTTGCTTATTGCAGTAAATCACTTTGAATAATGCCATAAAAATTAATTTGAAACAAAGTGCCTCGCATGAAGCACGAAAAATGAGACGAGTTTCCATTTGCAGCTGGCAGCCGTTGGAAGCGTCGCTTGATGCATTGCAAATTGCTGACATTACATTTGACATTAATACATATATACTTATATATGAGGATCGGGCGATATGTTTATGTTTAATTGCGTTTGATTGACTGGCGGCATTCGAGACGCTTGCAATAACAACAAGAATAACAACGAAAGTGATGCGTTTTATTTATAGCGAGAAATCAAATCGATTCCCTTGGCATTTGATGCCATTCGATTAGCTACAGTATTTCCTGAATACTGTAGCCGGACTCTCCGGCGCGGCGCGTCCTTGACCTTTGATTCAAACGCCTGCGGCCCACGCGCCATTCAAATAAATCAAACCAAAGCACAAGCACAAAGACGCCACGGGCAATGAAAAGACCAAAGCCATTGGACCAAGTGTTTACACTACAAATATATATATACACTACAATTGGGCTCAAAAGTTGTATTAAGTTGGTCCAAAGTATTTACATAGGCAGCGGTTAGGTCAGCACAGGCGTGGATTTAAGCACATTCATCTGTCCTTAAGCATGTAGAGTGTAACTTTATACTATTTATTATCAATATCAATTAAGTAGTCATGGCAAAGTATTCAAAAGTCGTTGAAAGTCGATTTTAGCACGCGCCTTTCTTTTGCTTCTTGCCTGCTACAAAAGCTGCTCACATTGCGAATACGCCCCGCTGCCTGGCTGTAAACTTGAACTTGGCCGCTGTGCTGGCTTTTTCTGTTGAAAAGTCGATTGTTAATTACGGTTATTTTCAAGGCTTCATATGCAACTGCAGCGAACAAACTTCGTTAGCCAGCAAAACCGCCAAACCAAATACTGTATACGCATTTGACATACCGCTTAATTTAGGCCGGCAATTAGCCTATAGAACTTTCTAATTAATGCGCCGACTCAATCGAAACACGAATGCTTTTGCAGTTGTTGGATTTTGTTTTGGCTTTAATTATATGTCAGCTGGTGTAGACTCGTTGGCCATACTGAAGTACTTTATGAGGCCGTGCCCTTTTTAGGGCTTTGTTTTTTTTTTTTTTGCCTAATTGTGGCTGGGTTTTTGCCTTTTGGCGGTTTTTTTTGCTGAGCTTGACAGTTTTTTGTCTGGCTAAAAGACTGTCGCGTATCGCGAGTTCATTAAACTGAAGTGTCATTCGGGGAACTCAGTTCTTATTTCAGATTTTCCCCATTTTTTGTTTATTGCCAAATCAAAGTTCAAGCTCAAGAGGTATGTGTTGTAATAACAAATCAGTAAGCTGTGCATGATATGCGGCTTTTTTTACGTTGTTTTGCAATTGCCTAAGCAAGCAAATTGGGCATTACACTGACAAAAATATATGCTGACTTAGAGTGTAAGTGGGTAAACATCTAAATACTTTACCCAGGATGACAATTAGATTAATTCGGTGAGATTAATTATAGGTAATGATAAAATTTAAAAAATGTTCTATGAATGAGGATCAATGTGGCATCTACCTCTATCACTATATCTACCTGTATCTCAACCTCTATTCCCATCTATATACCTACCTCTATCTCAATCTCTATCTTTATCTATCTCTTACAGTATCTATATCTCTATCTCTTTCTCAATCTCTTGAATCCTTGAATTCTTTGCAAGTGCGTGTGTTAGGTTAAGTCAGAGTAAAGGCACGAAATAGTCGAGAGGTCGCAGTGCAAAGTTCATTCATCCTGGCTGCTTAAAATAAGCTTCTAGTGTTTTAGCCACTTTATTGTCTTATTTTGTTGTGCAGGCAAACTATCAACTAATTAATTGATTTACTTTTCTTGCTCTTCGGCGCTTTTTGCAACACTTAATTAAGTGTTACACTTGACTACCCGTAAATCTTTCTGGGTCATTGTTGCTCAGTTACGAGTATTCTGGACTAATTTATGTGATTGTTGTTGTTGTTGTATTTGTTGTTTCGCCAGATAACAGGCAAGTGGAGTCTGGCAAATAGATAAGATAAACGGGCTGATAGCAACGAATATCGTTGTACCAAAAGTTGCTCAGACATAAAAATAAAGTCAACTTGTTGACCAAGTTAGTCAATTCAATAAATACGGCACCCGAACTGTTACGGAAGCATCATCATTATTAACATCCATCCACGCCATAACGATTCTCATCGTTTTGCATATTTATAGCATTTGTCAGCGCCCAGCCCCTGTCATGCCATAGAATTTATAATGCGTCCGCCCGACCGCCCGCCCGCCCGCCTTTGGCAATGGAGTATTACATCATTAATTCAATGAACCAAACTCATCAAGTGGCCCCACGCTGACAGTTGGGGAACAGTAAAACTCAGCGCACTGTCTGTGATTAATTTCTGTTGAACTTTTTTTCATTTATTTGGACGCTTTTATGGCCGCTTCTAGGGATTAATTAACAAAGAAATACTTTGACGCCTTGTAAACCATAAACGCGTTTTGCATTTTACACCCAAAATAAAAACTATAGCACTTTTAAGATTTAGGCAAAGACGTTTTTGGATATTTGACGTCAAAGCGCGTATTTTGGTCGAGTTGATTAGGTCGAAACCTGTCAGGCGACAGTTCTCAAGAAAGCCCAAAAACCAGAGGCAGAGAAAGCATTAGAGTATTATGACTATATCAAGCGGCTTGTAACGCCTTAAGGCAGACAAAAAAATACCATAGCATAAACCATTTTTATGTCTGGAAGTTAAAACAAAATAATGAATAGGTAGCCGCCTTTTGCTGAGGCCCAATCAAAACTGAGCTAAAACTAGTTCACAATTCGAATGCATTTGTTTTGACAATTTACTTTGTTTAAGTTTCTAATTTATTTAAAAGCGCTTCTATAATTTATTTCATTTATTGCTTTGCTAAATTTTTCTTATGTATACAAACTTCGACTGTTATTTGGCTTCAGTTTTCATGCGTGATCGCTTATCACGACGTCGAGACAGTTCATCGACGCGGCTTTGGTCTGGTTTCAGTTCTGGTTACCAAAAGTTGTCGCCTGAAATGGTTATGTTTGTTGTTTTAGTTTATTTATTTTTTTTTTTGGCGTCGGACCTGATCTTGAATTTCGCATGCCAGGCGCATAAAGTTTAAGGTTTTTTGGTATGGCTTTTCGATTTAACTGTTGATGTCGTAAGATTGTTTACTCGTTTCTTGGTCTCTTTTTTCCTATACCCTAAGCTCATTGACAATGGGTTAAAAGGGTATGATGGTTTCGAATCGATTTTGAAGTCTCCTTGATTTTAGTCTAGCCAGAGTTACAAAAAATTTAAATTGAAATTTTACATCTATATTAGGATAGACAGATCAACCTTCTTTCAACTTCTCCTCCCCCCTGCATTTGCTGTTGGTAAATGGAGGTACAGGGTATCGCCCAGTCGGGCAGCCCGACTAGAGCACTCTTACTTGTGTTTTTTTGCGTTTATGGTCTTTTTCTTTCACGAACCGCATATCTGATTTAGGGCTCAGCTTGATTCTTTTTGCATTTTGAGCATGTTTCAATCACTTCTCTCTCGCTCTCTCTCTTGGCTTCTTCCTTACTAGTTTTTGGCTCAAGCACACCCAAAACACACACAACATTTTTATGGTTTAAAGGAATTTTTAAACTGCTTAATTGAATTTTTAGCAAGCTTTCATTTGTATTGTGTGTGTGTGTGTTCGCAATTATAATGCCGCCAGCTTAGCTGGGTGCTCATAAAAACATATTTTATGGTCTAAGTTTGAAATTTGCACAATTTTTTGTTGGGTTTTTCTCTAAACACTTTCTGAAGGTGTGCTGCTGTGCAATAAATACTTTAATTTATGTGCTACAAAGTGTGAACAATAATAAAAGAATTTGCTGAACAAATCAAGCCTGTGAATATTAAAAAGCTCCGAAATTAAATAACTATCCCAAGAGATAACCCAAAACCTGAATACGAACTGCAAAAACAAGTAAGAGGTTCTAGTCGGGAGCTCCCGACTAGGGGATACCCTGAACCCTCTTATTCCATCACCAAATGCAGCGCGCGCTTATAGATAGAGAGTAGCGGGGAGGTGGCGATAGGTATAAAATGAAAGATACTTGATATATGTATACTTTTCTAGAAGCTTCATGTCAAGTTTGGTGACTCTAGCTCTTATTTTTTACCAAAATTGCTTAAAAAACAGGATTTCGATATACATTTTTATCGATTACTTGGAAACGGGGCAAGTTATCGATTATCGGAAACAAACTTGGTCTGCGTAGGAACTAGGAGCACCTACATCTAAAATTTCAGTCTCTAGCTCTTATAGGTTCTGAGATCCTTGCGTTCATACATACGGACAGACGGACGGACAGACAGACGGACATGGCTAGATCGACTCGGCTATTGATGCTGATCAAGAATATATATACTTTACGGGGTCGGAGATGCTTCCTTCTGCCTGTAACATACATTTGCATTTTGCACAAAAACATAATACCCCTTTTACCCATTTTTAATGGGTTCAGGGTATAAAAATCGTATTTAATGTAGAAAAACTTCAGGCCAAAAAATGTCAGCTTTAAGCTAAATATATGACAAACATTTCGGCTAGCTTAAAGCTGTCAGGAGCTGTTGTTTATATAACAGGTTAGGCCTGGCTGATTTCAATACAGAATTAATGTGCATTTAATATGTTTTAAATTTGCATCAGAAACAGCAAAAAATACGCAACAAATTTCCGACACATATTGGCGTCGTTTTCGTGCCATAAATCTTTTGGCCAGCATTAGGGAAATTGTTTTATAGCCGGTTCTTGGTTTGCCCCGCCCCCGCCACACACAGTTGAAGGCTGTGTGTGCCACGCCCACCATGCTTTGAAGCCAATATCAAATTGAGAATTCCATTTAGAGATATTTAGTTCAGCGGTTTATTCTCATTCGCAATTAACATATTCTTTTTACCTAATTTGATGTCAAATTTATTTGGCTCGATTATTAAATTAACATTTTGAAATCGATTTGCGACGCGCCAAATGGCAGGTTAATTGAATTGAAATATATGTATTTAAGAATTAGTCGAGAAGAAGGCAAGCTTAGCTTTAAGCCAAGTCAAACGCTCACAGCTGCATATTTGCATTTTTAATGCAATTTCTTAGAGGACGCCCTCGCACGAAAATTACATTGAAATGTTACTGAGAGGGAAAGTAACAAAGGCAGCAGGATCTGCCACAAACAAGAAGCTACAATAGAAAATAAAAATGTTAAGAAACGGAAATATGTGCGAGGGAATTTCACTTTTTCATTGTATGCCCTGTAAGTCCAGCGTGGAACGAGCATATTATTTGTCTGCTGCACTTACATAACTTCAAATCGGACGTTTCTATTGCAAGCAGCATAGTTTTGGGATGGTTATCCTATCCTTTTCGTTTGCAAACAGGGTATTTTGCAGCTTTCGCTTCTTTTTAAATTGTACTCTTCTTTTCGCTATTGTTGTGCGTTTATTTTTGTAAGTTTTACTTATTTGCTTTGTGCAGCTGCTACAGTAATCTAGCCTTTGTCTGGTCCCCCGCCCACAGCACTCTCCTAGCCCTGCACTCTCTCTTACCCCTCTGCGTGCCCCCTCCGACTGCAGGGTAATCCTCTGCAAAAGTCGCGACATTTTCAAGTTGTACGCTGACTTGTCACAGATTTGCGCATTGTTTTGCGTTGCCAGAGTCATTTGTTGTCTGTTGCTGTGGGAACTTTGAGTGGAATACTTTTAGAACGGAACGAAATAGAATCTTCAGAGTGGCAGCGCTTAATTTGAATTTGTTTGGCAAAGTGACAGCCGAAAAGAAAAAGAACAAAATTAATGCACATTTATTCAAGTTGAAGACATTGAACTGAAGGCACTTTGACTAAAAGTAAGACCTAATTGAAACAAAATGCATACGATTATTCAGCTGTCGCTGGGTATACAAAGGCCATGGGCCGTGTTGAACATAACTCTCTTCTCTTCTAAGAAACTTAAACTTTAACTTATTGTTAACATTAAACTGCATGTTAGAGCTTAAGACATTCGCATTCAGCTGAAAAACTAACTCAATACAATTTATCTCTGTTTTATTCTCTTTATAGGTGAGCTTAAAACTATATCTCTGGGAACTTGGGTAACTAACCAAGCAAATACGCGTAATTCAACTCAATTTATCTGTGTGCATAAAAAACAAGCCCCAAACTTACAGACAAATGGCACAATTTTCCGTAGAACAGCAACAGCAACAATTACAACTAAAACAAGCAGCCAGAAGCAACAAGAAAAATAGCCAACATTTTTGTCGGCTCGCAAAAAAAAAGGCACAAGAAATATATATATATATATATGTACATATAGAAGAAAATTCCAACATTTGATACAAACAGAAATGTGTGCTGTACGCCTGGGCTGGCAAAATATTTGCTTGTTGATTTTTGATCCATCCGCGCGGCACACAGTGCGTATGTGTAATGCACAGCACATATAGCGCATACGCCGCGTGCAGCACGCGCAATTAAGCAAAACAAAATGCGAACGTTGAGCTTCAATAAAATAAAATAAAAACGAGACAGTCAGAATAGCTTCGGTACGCCGACGATTAAATACCCTTGCAGATATGTGGGAATAGTGAAGTTCGTAAATGATGTGTTCGATGTAAGGAACTTGGAAAATATCATATTTTGCCAAAAAGAAGCTACTTTGCGACCGATCGTTTCTGTACGATATAGTGGACCGATATAGATAAGATTTTGTATATATTTAGGGAGCATAGGGAAACTTATAAATGCCGAATTTGGTCATTTGGACCGATCTTTCCTCCGGCAGCAATGTATATGATATAGTGGTCTGATTGAATCGTCTGATCGAACCTGTGCAAAGTCTCTACACGATAGCCTAAAGACTAAGGGACAAGTTCTAACGGAAATAATGCTGATCTATAATATGTATACTTTCTGGAGTCGAAGACGTTTCCTTTAATGCGTTACACATTTCATGATAAACTAAAATACCCAGCCAAAAATGAAAGACGAACACAAAATCAGTATTTAATTTGCCAGCCTCGACGACGGCGTGTGCATAATAAATAAATTTTAGAGTTGTGCGATAATTAATAAACAACTGCAACAAAATGCACATATGCGCCCGGCGGGGAGATGCGGCGAGGCGGGCCGGAGTGCTGGCAAAATCAAACACTTGACCATAATCAGTCAATCAGCCGGCGAACGGGAACGCCGCCGGCGTATCGCTAATGAAGTTGTTGCGTTTATTTGTCGTGCGGCATCAGCCCACGCATATTAATAAATGTTGCAGTTGCAGCTGTTGTTGTTGCTGCAGTTGAAATTACAGTCACCCGGCTGGCCAGAATTGGTCGGAGCCAATTGGGCGCATCGATTTGGTTCGCCTGCTTAGCTCAGACACAAGCCACATGTCGCACGGATAATTTGGTACACGGGCCGAGCAAATAATCGGGGCATATAAATGCATGCGTGTGTGTGTGTGTGTGTATGTGGGCATATATATATATATATGTGCACATGTGCAGCTAACAAGCTGTGAAAACAATTTATGCAGCTGAAATTTGCCATTTTTGAAGTTAACCAGCCGATTGGCAAAAAAATTTGAGCTAGTTTAGCGACCAGTATATTCGATTAAAACCCAGAGTTGACAGCTAAAATATGTTTAAACTAATATATTAGCAAATTTAAATTAATAATTTCACAAGTTAGCTTATGTTTGCACTTAATTGATAATCATTTAACATAAATTATAAGCCTGCATTTATAATTATCTATATCTCTCACTGGGCATTAGACATTAATTCCCATTTGATTCCTCACTCCTCCACTCAAGTTTTAGTGATAGTTAATGTACTTGCATACATTGGCGGCACTAGATCATCTTTAGTTTTAGTATATTTCCTGTTGATAGCATAGCTCTCATGCGGCATGCTTAGTATTTATAGTCTCAAGAGATGATCTAGACAATTGCTAATGGATGGCACAGATATCATGCATACAAATACCATATTCATATACAATCAACTATGTGCGGCTGACCCAGTTGGCGTAAGTGCTGTTTCTGGTCACAGTGGTGTGCATGTGAGTGTGTGCGAGTGTGTGTGTGTGTGTGTGTGTGTGGAGGGGTCAACAACGCCTGGGCACTCAATACACGAAGTGTGCGAGCCGCCGACGCACGCACAAAGCACTACAAAGTTATATGTTTGAATAAAAATAATATATATGCGCATATGTTTGTAGCCGTATACATTAATATGGAAAATTGTTGAAATGGCCGAACAGGTTGTCGAGTGCTTGCAGGTGCTTAAAGCCACCGCCAATGCCACTCGGCGGCGACAAAGGTGGCGCCAAGAACGTGTAACAGGATGTGCGCCTGCCGCAAAGGTAAAAAAATAAAACAACTCTAAGTGCTCCAGTTGGGTGGACTCAACTAACAGTTACCCTCAACCTTACAAAACACTCAAAACCCTTTTTCACATAAATACATGTATATACAAACGTCTACGTACTGTATGTGCTAAGCCTCATACTTTGGAAAAGTAAAATGCTTTTCCAATTAACTTCATTGTTTATTGCTCGCGCCTGATATAACACTCAGGTGTATGTACATAACAAAGCCCAAAGCTATATAGCCGAAAATAGTTATCGATTATTTTATAAAAAGTCCATTTACAATTTGATGTCCGTTATAGTCTCTGAGGTAGTATCTGTCTCTGTTATAGTCTCTGACAGACGAACCTGGCCAGATCGACTTGGATATCCATGCTGAACATACTTATGCTTTATTATCTCGTAGATGCCTCCCGCTGCCTGTTACACACCTGTGCACGCAACTCTTATACCCTTTTTACACATTTAAAGCGCGTACAGGGTATAGAAAAACAACACAATACAAAGCAAACGAGAACAAGGATACGCTTGTTAGCAGCGGAAGTGGCAAATAAAGACAATTCCTAATATTGTTGTTGCTGCTGTTGTTCTTGTTGTTTCTACTGCTGTTGTTGTTGTTGCTGTAGCACTTTGTAATTACAACGTTTAATGCGACTTTTGTTGCCGCTTTTGTTGCTGCAGCAGCTGCCACCTCCTTCAGCTCCGGTTAATTGGGTCACGTGTAACGCATTTTGGCGCTTATTCAAATTGCTGAAAGATGTTTTGCCCACGGCATTGCCTTTAGCCCTTTAATTGACTTCCACTGCCGCTGCTGCCGCTGCTGCTACTGCTGCTGTTGTTTTAGCTGCATCTGCAACTGCAGCACGGGGCAACAACTCAATTAGCATGCCCGCAGCAAAGTCTGGGCAAAGGCCATGCTGCAGCACTTTCGCACTGCATAATTTGTGGGTCAAATTTTTAACTATAAATTGCATTCAAATGCAATTAAAATGAAGCTTTGTTTGCCCAGCTAACAAATAGACTGCATTGGCTGTCTTGCCATGGCCAACACAGAGCAGAGTTTAAAGTGGCTTAAGAAAGTTAAGCTCTTCACTTATTATCGAGACAAAGCATTGAAATAAATTGTTTATCCAAATAAAGCGTAAGTTTGGACTTTATTTGAGGCATATCCTGCCTTTGAGTATAACAATGCTCGTTTGAAAGATATCCTGTAATATGCAGCAATATCCTATGCTTGCTTTCAGCAGCTTAACAGCCTACCCCTTGCCTACCGAGCTGCTGGGTATACTCGTAACTTAATAATCAAGAAATACGGACAACAATTCCTTATTTCAGTTTTTATGCTCACTTGCCTGGCTGCTTGCTCAACCTCATTTCCCGACCCTCCCTCTCCCCCCTCTCTCGCTTTCTCTGCCCTCTCTCCCCACCAAATTATCAGCCCAAAAAACAAAACGAACCGTGCAAAATGCTCAACGTTGTCGACGTTCCTTCAATTTGATTAAGTTCAATTTGGGCAACTTTGTCAGCTGCCACGCCCACCGGCTAGAGCAGAGAGCTCGCTTTATTTTCAACACAACTTTCGCAGTTAACTTGAACAACATAAAAATGAAAATAAATAAAAGAACAGAAATGTTGGCTTAACTTTGTCGCCGTGGTAGAAATTGTGATTCCATTAGGAAAACGTCTGCGACTCGACTCGAATGCCATTTAAGTTTTGGTGACATTTATTTGGTCTCAACTGTGTGTATGTTACTCCAAGTGTGTGTGTGTGTGTGTGTGTGTGTGTTTGGGTGCGTGTTAGTGTGTGCTATGAGTGAGACGTGTCAAAGACACTGAAAAAGCAGCAGAGGCAGGCAATGGGAGCTCAGCTGATTTGCATTGACAATATAATTATAATAAGTAGAACTGCCGGCAAATACAAATTGTAATGGAAATGGAAATTGGAAATTTTATCAAACGTGCTGCTCACGAGGGTGGCAACGCGGGTGGCACGTATTTTGATGAATTCTATTTAGAGCTATTTGAAAATTCATTAGATGCATGTGTAGAAAGTTTATAAACTTAACCGTATTTTGAGCTTCTGAACTGCCGCCAAAAGTGGTTGTGAATTATAAGCCAGAACATGAATAAAAGATCGAATATGAAGTAAGCCCAAGTTACAGCTATGAAATCATGTACATATACTTTAAAAGATATATTACAGAACATTTGTAACTAAGCTTACAAACTTATGGAACTGCCCTCTAAGCACTTGGGGGAAAATAAATCATGGCACATTTTTGGACAAGCTACTTACACACCCGAACACACACACACACAAATACAGACACAGTGAGACACGCCCACGCTTGGACGACCACAACTGAATGCATATGAATTTTGCATTTGCAATTGAATTGAAATCCATAGATATTTTGTGCCTGGCCTATTAAATCAATTAAATGCCATGAATATTTCAATTTTGCAAAACGCTTTCACAATGCACATGAAATATTTTTGAGTGTAATAACGACAAATTGAACTCTGCTTGCAAATGGAAGTTCAATCCGCATCCAGCTGACCCACGGGCAGACAACAATTGCAGCACACTCAAACTAATCAGTTGTTTCAATATTTGCCCAAGGCTTTGCCAGGCGGGGAGGGTCAATTGATGCAGGCTTGAGTTGGTCAGGAAACGGAAACGGGCTTCAAGCGGAAGTGAAGCGTGCAACCAGTTATGAACTGATTTGTATTCCATATACTGCGATAAGGGAGAACAAGCGCTCGGCCCCATTTTGCCAAGTTTAAGCTAATTGATTTTCTCACACTCTCCGCTAAAAATCTACGTCCTTTAGCAATTCAAGTGCGATTTTTCTTTAACAATTTTAATGGCCTGTCGCAGTTGCTTTTGTTTTACGCTTGTTTACACTTGCAGAGGGTATTATAATTCTGTGTCGACTTCTGTGCCTAAGGTATATATATAGACAATATCGACAAACTAGGCTTTAATCATGTTTCCTTCTAACAAGTAAAATCTTAACAACATTTATGCACTTTATCATGCAGTTGTAAAGCGAGAATCATTCAGAAATAAAGCTTTATATAAACCACCTCCAAAGTCATATGTATTTATATATCCACCAGAGTATTTAAAGTTCGGCATGCCTTTTCGTGTTTCCGCTGTTGATTTAAATGGATTCGCATAAAATGCGTCTAATTAAAACTTATGAAGCCCAACATTACCAAAAAAAAAACAAAAAAATCTGAGAAACGCAAAAAGTGCTGCAAAGGAAGTGTTTGCATTAAAAGGAAAATTCATTTGACTGCTAAGAAAAAGAAAGAAAAAACGTATTGAATTTTCATGAGCCCAAACAAAAAAGTCGAGAACTTTTTCCAAACTAAAGACTGCATTGAGACAGATAGCAAATGGTCGCTTAGTCGGCGGGAAAAGCGTATTTAATTTGTTTTCATTTTCATTTTCAGAGATTTTCTATTAGTTTTCATTATGTTTTCTGATAATAAGTTAAATTCTTAAGGCTGATTACTTCTTTAAAGTAAAGAAGCTTTATAAAAGCCAAGTTCTCATTTGGACCATAAATACTCGCTTGATAACTGGCTTGAAAGCTTTTTCCTTGCGTTTCTTGACCTTTTTAAAGTACATTCTCATTTTTTATACCCTGAACCCATTAAAAATGGGTAAAAGGGGTATTATGTTTTTGTGCAAAATCCAAATGTATGTAACAGGCAGAAGGAAGCATCTCCGACCCCATAAAGTATATATATTCTTGATCAGCATTAATAGCCGAGTCGATCTAGCCATGTCCGTCTGTCTGTCCGTCCGTCCGTCCGTCCGTCCGTCCGTCCGTCCGTCCGTCCGTCCGTCCGTATGTATGAACGCAAGGATCTCAGAACCTATAAGAGCTAGAGACTTGAAATTTTAGATGTAGGTGCTCCTAGTTCCTACGCAGATCGAGTTTGTTTCCGATAATCGATAACTTGCCCCGTTTCCAAGTAATCGATAAAAATGTATATCGATATCCTGTTTTTAAGCAATTTTGGTAAATAATAAGAGCAAGAGTCACCAAACTTGACATGTAGCTTCTAGAAAAGTATATATATATCGATTATCTTTCATTTTATACCTATCGCCACCTCCCCGCTTCCCTCTAACTATAAGCGCGCGCTGCATTTGGTGTTGGAATATGAGGGTTCAGGGTATCCCCTAGTCGGGAGCTCCCGACTAGAACCTTTTACTTGTTTTTTTTTGCATTTTCTTATAGAGCATAAATAAATTTTAAAACATGCTGAAATGAAATCCGCTACTCAGGACGCGGCTGTGCAAATGAGCAATAATAAAGCCAAAAACTCTTGGCTGTTAATGTTTGCGCATTAAAATAAAAAGCTCAACGTCCAAGCACACACACACAGGCACACACAGACACACACAGCCACACTTGCAGAAGAGCCCAAAAGGCAGCGTGGTAAAATGTGAAAAAATATGAATTCATAAATTGGGACAGCAAAAATGTTGTGGGGTGTTAACCACTCCTGGGATCTTGTGGACGGCCCTCTGGGCACTTGGTCCAGTAGCTTTTTTAGCCTGGCCATAAAGCATAATCAAGTTGCAGTGACGAGCATGGCTGCCAGCCAAATAAGCCCTAAGAGTAACTACCTTGGCGGCGCTTATTCTCGCTTAATGTTTATTTCAAAAGGTTGTCCAAAACGCATGCATTTGAAGGCATCCGCTTCTCAGTTGAGATGTGAACATCTCCGGGATTCTCGGATTTGGCTGCGTGTGTGGCTTGAATGTCTTGGCTGGCCATTTACATAAACATGCCTGATACGCGGGCTCCAGCTGCCCGAGGAAGGGGGCCCGTCATGTACTCGACGCTATTTTGTGTAGATTATAATGCGTATGTATATACAAATTGCGGGCGTGCATAAATATCAAATACTTACGAGCTCGCCCATAAAAATCAATTCAGATTGGCCAACATGCTGTTGGGCAAAGTGTTTTTGCCCCTAACGGGGGCGGGGGGCGGACGGCGTGACTGTGACTCTGACGTAGTCGCAGCTCTGCTTTTTGTTTATTTGCATTTCCTGCTCTAGCTACGGAAGTTCACATCTCAGCCAGTCGGACAGACAGCCAGAGATTTGGATAGGGCCGGGGGTTGTCATTAACCCAGCCGACTCTGTGCCGCAGAGTTATTTATTTTACTGCTACCATGTGCCCCCCTCCACATGAAGACTTTCACGCACAGCGTTGCCAACGTTTGCCAGTGTTACCAGTTTCTTTGATACCCTGTAGCTCAAGAAAATGGGTATACAAGTTTTCTGCAACTATATGTAACAGGCAGAAGGACG
Source organism: Drosophila ezoana (assembly GCA_035045725.1). Lineage (NCBI taxonomy): Eukaryota > Metazoa > Arthropoda > Insecta > Diptera > Drosophilidae > Drosophila > Drosophila ezoana. Next base: position 16,089,186 of record JAWNOU010000177.1, on the reverse strand, counting down.
CTTTTCCCCCCCATCTTGAGAACTACGCAAAGTGCATCTTTAACACTATTTTTAATCTATCGATAAATATCGATTTTGATATATGACTTTACCAACATAACTCGAAGACTATGAGAGCTGGTGTATAATGTTTTCGATATATTCTCCCATTTTTATCGACAAAAATCGATCCAAAAACATGGTTTTTCTGACATAACTCGATCGTTATAAGAGCTAGTTGCATTAAACTTGGTATGTAGCTTCTCGTAGATGCCATCTTTGAGGTCAGTTTTAACTTGTGAAAGCCAGGGTAACTACTGGGCGAGCACTTCCGTCTGGCGCACACTTGCTAGTGATTTATTTATTTTATTTTTTTTGTTTGCTTCACTTTGAGCTAATCATCAAAGGTTGTTCCCATCATATAGGGGCCTCATTAAATGCGCCGCTTTAATTCTCTTTTTCTTATATAAGTACTTAGCGCTGTCTTTCGCTTAACTGGCCTATATGTAAAAGACTTTGACGGCCAACGTTGGGTGACTAGTTTTTTTTATTTGTGATTTGCTCATCACAGGTTTTCCTTGTCATAAAGAAAAGTCATTAAAAACAGTCTAAATATATCGAAATATATCGTATGTGGCTGATGATATCAACATTGTTTATGAAACTATAATTTAGGAACAAGCATAAATAAATGGAAACAAATACACAAAATTTCGTCGGTTAATGCTGATGTTGACAATAAAAATGGCAAATGTAGCATTTAAATTGTTTTTATACGAAATGTGTGAAAATAAGTAAATGTTCTTCTCGCTTGTTGGCTTGACTTGATGCAATTTCCTCAGTTTCTATTTTGAATTTGTAAGAAATGCTTAAACCAACTGCCAAACACTTTGTTTCCAAGATTTTTATATTTGGCAAATCAACCAGGAAAATGTCTGAGTGTATATGTTTATGTATCTGGCTGCTATATAAAATCGCTTGAACAGATAAGCTTGAGGCATTTTCCTCATAATTCAGTCGGTTAATTGGTTCACACTCTCAGAGTTGGCGGCTAGAGAAGCAGTTTCTTGTTTTTCCTTTCATTTTCATTTTATTTTTGTTTGCGTGTATGAAATAAGAAGCGTGCCAATTTTCTTGGCAATATTCCTAGGCTATTTTCTTTGCCTTTATTTTTAACACAAAATTAGTCATCCGCTGGCGCACAAAAGTAATTTAAGCATTTTAAAATTTGTTCCATTGAATTTCAATTTGGTTAGAAGAAGAGAATAACAAAAAACAAAGGGCAACCACTTGTTGCGACTGACAAAAGTTGAGAATTCGCTTTCATCTAATTGCTTATTAATTGTCTGTCCGGCAGCGCCTGACAAAACCCCAAACAGAGCTCTTAAGCCCCGAAGGCCAGGTGTATTATAGCAAGAATGTTGCAAAAGGTGACAGTGAATTATGTCACAATATAGACCAAAATCTTAGACCTATATTGTCTGAAGTCCATGAGCTAATTTATGTGTTATACGGCGGCAATATTGGACGACTTTTTTTTTTTTGGCATCTTGTTGATTTATTGAGAGCAGGCCGCACAGCAATTTAATTAGCTACATTTGAAAAGTAGGTTAAGCGTTTAAGCATTATATTTCCTTTATTTTTGCGCTCTCTGTGCCGTAATTTATTTAATTTTTCATGCTATGTGTTGACGTTGACACTTTAAAATAGGCCCATTTAACGATTGATTTGTGAGTGTGTGTTAAAGGTATTACGTATCGTATACGCAATTCGTTGGGCGAAGTCTTGTTTTAAATTCAAACAGCGATTTTTTATGCTTGACAATATTGTTGTACAACAATTGACTGCACATTTGAATGTCAGAATTCCTTGTCACCTGCTGAGAGATGTGCGTGGGAAAATGCATTAAAAATTTTGTGACAGACATCACAACAACTGTCAGAAAATCCTCCAGTGCAACTGGCAGCTGGGAGTCCGGCCACAAATTGGCCAGCTTGCAAATGGAACTGATTGATGCGCTCTCTTCGTATATTCTGCGCCCAATTATAGATTAAAGGACAGCGCTATTCGAACTTGGTTAGTTTAAATGTTATTTGAAAATGTAGAAAATGAAAAATTTAAAACAAAGCAAGATATGAAACAAAAGCTGGGCTGAAGGATGTGGTAAACTAGCCTAAAGGCAGAGAGTTTATTCGCGAGTTATTGGAACTTTGCTTAGCGGATATCACAAATCAAAATGCCCTTCGCCTTGATTTGTAGCGCACTAAACATTGAAATATATCCACATTATTTTGATGCGTGAGTGCTTTGTTTAATTTCCGATATATGCACAAGCCAGACACATGAAAAATGTGCCATAATTTGTATGCATTTAATGAAACAATTTTATTTTATTTTATGCAATTATTCAAATAAATATAACTTTTTGTTTAATATTTATAGCATTCCAATTGTGTTTATGCAATGCAATCGCAATTATAATAAAAACTTATCACAGAAATAAACTAATAATGTGTGGCAGATAATTCGGTTAAAATTAAAATGCATAATTTCACAACAATAATGATATCATGAAATATTGATAATTCAACATAAATGCAATTAACGAGAAAAACTGTCAGCTGGAAAAATGGGACAGGTCGTGTATAAATAACCGATTGCCCAGACATACTAGATAGATATAATGAAGAAAGAAATTAAGCTGACAACTGACACAACACATAAAACAATTTCAAGTTCATTCTTTTCAACAAAATGCGATATAATATTAGATACAAAAATAGAAATCCAAAAGGTCAAATGCAGGGTGGGTGACAAAACTGCGAGCGTGGAAGTCTCGATGACATCGAATAACGTGTGAGCGTGTGTGCGAGTGTGCGTGTGTGTGTGTGTGATTGTGACCATGTGAGTGCCCGGGGAGCAACTTAAATTGAATTCAAATTTGAGAACGTGCTGACTCTGGTGCGGTAAGCAGTTGAGAGACTAAATGTCCTGGCCACCAGGACAGGGAAGGAGAATGATACCAAAACGAAACTCTGGCTGTGCAATGGGAATTTGGCTGCACATGCACACACGCATCATGTGTCTCGGTGGCATTGTGGTTTAAAAAGGAAAACACAACTTATTTCATGCCACAATGCAATGGCAACAAGGGAACGGACTGACAGACACACGACACACACACACACACACACACAGCAAGTAAAATATGGAAAAATTGTATAGAAGTGAAAGACTTTAAGAAAAGCTAGCCAATAGACTAGCCCACTCACTCAATAAACTCATCGTTTGGCCGGCATTCGACGTTTTAATGATGATGCTGATGAAGATAATGATGATGATGATGATATAATTCGCAGAGCCAATGAACTGCACTGGGCTGGGCCCAGGTCATCGGGAAATCAAAATAAATACAAGAAACGGCGCGCCTCAGTTTAAATACCCTTGCAGACGTTCTATTATGCAAAGGCTTAAAGTTCAATCGAATTTGGCCTATAGAAGCCATCTAATATGAACTCAAGAAGCTTTCATATGTCAAGTAAATATCTGTTAAAACTATTAAGCTTTTCACGCAACAACTAAGAGGGACGTGTTACAAATTTCTTAACAAAATCATGATACCCTCTGCTAGCGTAAAATAAAATCAACAAATTCTTGTGCCAAGCGACCAAGCGAAATGATATACAATGTTCGCATATAGGAAATCTGTCTACAAACTCATAAATATACTCGTATATATTCGGTTATATGTATTTGAATTGGGGAAAATGCATTCGAAAATGGGTTTTTTCTTTTAGTTTTATTGGCTGCTCATGACCTGCGGCAATAAAAATTGATGGTTGCCTGCGCCCGGGCATGGGGCTGGGCGCACTTGTGATTTATACATGATGCCGCCGAGCCGATTCGGCAACATGTTGCCAGAGCACTGTCGTGAAATGTTGCTGCAACATCTAAGCGATTTGTTGTCTGCTGCCGCTGACAGACGCGACTGCGTCTAATCTCTGCAAGATGAAGCGTTTGGCCATATGGAAAAATATTTTCAAAGAGATTGCCAAATGCTGATTAGCTAAAAAGCGGCGCACGACTCGAAAAAAAAGAGCAGCGAGCAGCCATTTGAAATTGATTAGAGCAGCGGGCAACGAGTGAGAGGGGTAGGGTGGGGGCAAAGCGCGGTCTCGCATTATGACAGCGACTGGAGATAAGTGCAGCGATAGCGTCACAGCCCATTAGAGCAACCTACTTCTCCTGCAGCTCCTTCTGGCTGCATAGATCAGCGCCTGATTTGATTTGTTGTGTGCCCCCCCGCGCTCCTGGCTACTTTCCAAAGTGAACGCCAACACACACACAATGAGATGCTGCCACGAGTTGCATTGCGGAAATCAGCGTTGAATTGTTGCCATTTTCAAGTGGAGTTTGCCTGGCATTTGGTTGCTTTGCTCACCTTCAAGCGTTGCAATTCGAGCTGCTGCCAACTGCTGCTGTTACCAGATGCTTATCAGTTGCATTAGAGATGCAGCAGCAGAGGCAGCAACGCTTCCTTTTGTCTATGTTGCGCATGCGCTGCCCTTGTTCTTGATATCAGCTGTCTGAAGGCTGCTTTCACATCAAGATTAAGTACCCTATGTTGCGCTGCAACTGTCGGGTATATGGGATTGGGTGCTTAGAATACAAGAACTGTTCTTTAAGCCTTAAAATATTCCATATAATTTGAATAGTAAATTACAGAGTCGACAGCTGACTGTTTGTTGATCAACGTAAAGTCCTAAGAACTTTCTAAAATTCCACATATAACTGTGGAAAATTGGGAAATCTGACCTCAGACCTCAAGCCAGATAATACCCGCAAGTTTTATAGAATAACATAAAAATATGTACTAGAAATGTCAAAGTTTGTACGATAAACACTAAACTTTTTTACAACATACATGTTTCTTTAAAAAACCTTTAAATATTTGACATGACATGAATAAGAAAGCGCCATTTCACTCATCTGTAGAGCATTTAGCAGTCGGTACACTCGGCGGCCTGCCTGTGCACTTGTTCATTTGTGATGTTAGGCGCCGCTTACACTATGCAACATGCCTTTGTTCTACTCACCTTACAGCTAGCTGCCTGCCAAGGCTGTCGCGTGAGATAACTGACTTAGCTGACTTCCTGCCACGACTTGGCCAAGGCATTGTTCCCCGACAGGCTGACGCAAATGGGCAGCTCAGTGGGCCAAAAGTAGTTGATGCCGCTGCAGTTGCTCTTTGCACTTGTTATGATTATGAAATGGGAAACTTGGTCTGGACGAGAAGGCAGCTCAGCTAAGCTCAGCTCAGCTTAGCATAATCAAAAACATAATCATCATCATTATAGCTATTTATTATTGCAAGTGTCTGCTTTTGTGTTTGCTTTGACAAAAGATAACAAACTGTTTGGAATGCGCACAATTGCAACGGGGCTAATGAGACAGGCCGCTGACGGAAGCAATGCTCGGACCCAGACACTGAATAGTATCTCGAGTTGGAGATGTAGTCATCTTAGCCGATCCTCAAGCGCATTGTAATTGTCAAAGCTCAACTTGTGCTGGTACTTTGAGATGTATGAGAGGCAATTGCAGTTGAAGCTGCACGCTGCACGCTTTGGCATAATAAAGACATTAGGTATTCAAAACATTCTCCCTCTCTCTCCTTCTCTGTCTCACTCTTTCTCGCTTGTTCTCAGGGTGCTTCGGCAGCTCATTAATTCAATTGCATTGCATTTTCGTGGAAATTGCCGGCTGTGTTCGTCTTAGGCAAATTTGCATTTCACTTGAGCGTATTGAAGGCAAGACAGGTGAGCCGGCTAGACAATTGGGCGTCCTGCCACAGAGCCATGTTAGCTGCACTCCACGCGTAACTAATTGCTTTTGCCGTCATCTATGAAATATGCAACAGGGCTGTAAGACAAAGTGCACAACATTTGCCAGATTGGCAACTCTGGACTCCGGGCAACAACTCAGACAGCAATCAAATTCAATCAATTTAATCAAGCAGAACACACACACGCCGAGGCAGGTCGCACACGTGGCGTATGCGCAACGTGGCAGCTGCTTGTGGCGCCTCGTGTTAATTTTAACACGTAACACGCGCAAGCGATGCTAAAAATACATATCATGTACATGTATACAATAAATGTACTTTTATATAGCTGCCATAATATCGAGTAACAAACACACACCACAACACACACACAGGCACACATACACACTTCAACACGCACAGGCATTTGATACACACACGCTTAACTAGAGGAGAAAACTTGGCTAGCAGCAAGTTGCCTCTGAGCAGGACGGGCAGAGAGTTAGATCTGGGTCTGGGTCTGGGTCTGGGTCTGGGTCTGAGCTACATAATAAAGCAGCCATAAAGCAGCAGCAAAACGTGCGAATAACACGTACAAATGAACAGTTGGAGGGACAAAATACAGCGAACAGTGCTGGGTTATGCACAACTATTGTGTGCCCAAAAACAATTTCGCCTCAATTTCAACAACTAAAACTTATGAGCTTATAAATTACTTAGCAAAAAGAATGAAATATGTCAGCTAAATTGAATTTGTTTTAAAGTTTTGCAAGTTGAGCATATATATTCGCAGATTTGATTTGACATACATACGTTTCACCAAATGTAGTCGAAAGGCTTTCTCTCGGCTCATTTGATTAGTTGAGTACAGCTGTTTGCTTGGCCATTTGGCCATTTGGGAGACAGCGCCAAAGAAATTTGTAATTCCCAAGCGAGAGGCAGAAAGTCAATGGCAAATTCTTATGCTAAACACGCGCGTGTCTGACGAGCGATTTGTTGGCGTTTTTCTGCTGCTGCTGCTGCTGCTGTTGCTTCAGCTTCATCTACATGCTGGCTGTATGCATTAAAAAGCATACAAAATAATAAAAATACATGCACATAAATAACATGAGGCAGCCGAAAAAAAAAAACGAAGAAAACCAACGCAAGCAAAATAAAAATCAAATAAACCAAAGGGCAACAACAGCTGAAAGGCAACTTTAGGTTCGCTTTGGCATTTCTGACGCGAGGAAAATGCCAACAAAAGCCAGTCACAAAAGAAAAGTAAAGCTGAAGTAAAAATTCGCACACGCCTCGCAATTCTCAAGCCGTTGAGAGACGCGTGAACTTGAATTGATTTGCTTAGAGACTTTTCCCGGCACACACAGACACACAGACACGCACACACATGTACACATAATGCCGCTTGACAAGAGTTGAAACGACGTCATAATTATAACGAGCCGGCAATTTGTATAGCTGGGCACACTGACAACGGGGCGTATGAGCAACCGAAACAACAAACAACATTTTTATGGCCAAACAACAGAGCGGTAAATTTTAAAGTGTATTTCGAGAGAAAAAGGTTAAATGCAACCGTAAAATGGCAACCGAGAGAGAGAGAGAGACAAACAGAGTGAGAGAGAGGAGGCGAGAGATATTACAAGGGAAAGAGAAAGAGTGCGTTGTGAGTTGACAGGGGAATTGTGATAAGGGGCGGCAAGGTGGGGGGGAATGTGCGGCTCGGGAAAGATTTATGAAAAATTGGCTTTTGTTTGGCCAAGCGGGTCACAAGCAAACAAGATAACATACACACACACACATGGTGTGTCTTCCTGTGTGTGTGTGTGAACCGAAATGAAAATGTAAGGTTTATGATGAAGTCGATTTTTTGCATACGAAAGGGTAAAAGCATAATAAATCCATTTGAATATAATCAAAATTTAAGCACTTATCGAAAAAGCAACAAAAAATTATTGCTAATAAAATTATTAGCTAAATGCACGTGTATTTTAAAGTGATTTAAGTATAACAATTATGTTTTAATAATATTAGTTAAGCATCTCCAAATGGGCCAGAAGTTAAAAGCCAAAAGATGACGTGAAATTATTCTCAGCTCTTGCCTAAAAGTTTGAGTCACGAGCTTATAAGATTGCTTAAACTAGCTATAGAGCATTTGGTAGTCGTCTTTTGAATATTATTTCTTTACTTTTTTAGTTGTTTGTTTGTTTGTTTTTTTGTGCTGTATGCTATTGCATGTTTCCACTTCCGCTGTTTGTGTGTTTGTTTTTTTTTGTGTCTGTGCCTAAACAAGAGCACAACTAAAATAAATAAATGAAGCTACATGGCCTAAACCACGCCCACTGGCCTTGCCACAAGAAAAAGAAGAAAAATCAAACTTGTGTCATAATTTTCAATTTATCTCAACGGACCACAAAAGTTGACCATAAATAAACAAAAATGTTGCCGCTGGCGAACATGGGTTAAATTAGGTTAAAATGACAACCGAAACGAGCACAAGCCGCAAAATAAAAAATATCTATATACATATACGCACATATAAATAGTTGAAAAAAAAAAAACAGAATTTCTAATCTGGAGCAACAAATCATCGTCTAAACAAATTCCGAATTCATTTGTTGTTTGGCTTTGGCTTTTAATGTGCTCCAGTCTTTATGAGGCATGTAGAAATTGTATTTCTCGTTTTTGATTGTTTATGTTTATGCATTTTAATGCTGCAACAATAAGAACAACAGCAACAACATTGAAATCGTTTTTGGCAAGTTTAACAAGAGGCGGCGCTTGGCAGCTGCCTCCTTTTGCATCATCAACTGCATTTGCAGCTGCAACTTGTGCCCTGGCACAATATCAAAGTCAAATAATGTCTGTGGTGTGCGTGTGTGTGTGTGTGTGTGTGTGTGAAATGCTTTCAGCTGTTGCCAAATCAAATAATCAACGGAAACGTGTTGCAATCAAACCAAAAATACACAAACGCTTGTGCCACAAAATGTTGCAATAAAATAAAGAAAAGCATTGGCCCAAAATAGACAATAATTAGCAACGATTTTAAGGTATATAATTGTTTAGCCAAATTATGTGACTTTTTGGTATTCCATTTGATATTGTTATTTTGTCAGTTAGTCAGTTAAGGCCCTTTAAGACTTTAATCTAACCACAGTATCTTGAGTCCGCAGCATCAAGTGCTCTAATCTCAAAATACTTGGCTCAAATAACTTGAGAGACACAAATAACTGCAACAGCCCGGGCACTTGCAAAAGTCGCGTGTAATCCAAACTCTTGAGTTCAAGCATGGACGGGGAATCCTTTAGCCCCCTTCCTGCCCCACCGCTCTCCCCCTTTTCTAACGCCCTGCGCACCTGGCATTTAAGCTACGTGAGGCGAAGTTCAACTCAAACTTGTTGAAAAATTGCAAAACGTTAATCAAAGTTAAGCGGCACGACGGAGACGCAGACGCAGAGGCAGACGACGTCGACGTCAAAGTTAATTAAATTACAAAGTTATTTAATACTCTGGAATCGTTACCGTTAGCAGCCAGGAACAGGAGAGAACCAGGCAGGAATCGGGCAAGTGCTACAGTAAAGCACTTTGAACTTTGGCCGCCACCTTACCTCACCTCACCTATTGGCCCCTGATTCGAGGTGTTGGATGCGGCAATTGGAAACCCCTCGAAAACGTGTGTCAGTTTTTAACGAAATGTAATTGAAATAAATTAAATTGCTTGCACTGCAGAAGCTGCAGGGAATCAACTGATATGAACTGGACACAAAAATGAATCAAACGAGGCAAGCGGAAAGTTCATATTTATTAAGGACAGCTCGAACGATATCGATTCCAGTTAAAAAGTCTATAATTTGTCGTATATCAGTGCCAAATATGATCTTAAAAGTTATGCTAAAACATAAATACTTATCTATTGCTTAAGTGCTGATTATGCCTAATTAGCTGATGTGTTCATATTTCATAAAATATAACTTCATACCTAAAATTAGAGTTAATTTTTATCATGATGAGGATTCGTCATCGTCATTTAAGTTGGGCAGCTGCCAATCGTCCTCGTCATCGTATTCGTTATCCTCACGCTCCCGATCATGATCATGCTCCTGATCACGATCGTCATCGCCATCATCATCATTATCTTCTGATTCATTTTCATTATTGTCTTCCTCGATGGATTGATTGCACTCGCTTTTATCTCGCGGCTTCTTTATAAAGGGATTGTTTCGTGCTACAATTATTGGGGAATATTCAATATAAACAAATTTCTAGCTTGGAATACACACTGCCCCTCACCCCTCTCATTGGGCGGCTCATTGAACTCGTAGATATCCACATCGAACACCTCATCGCGCGGCATTAGGGCCGTTAAGTAGGCTGGCTTTTTGGGCACATCCACATTGAGCACTAGCTGACCCGAACGGAATTGTTAGCAACTGTCGAGGATGAACTGCTGTTGCCGGTGACTCACCCATTAATTCTGTGCCGCGCTGCGGCTCAATAAATAGCGAAGTAGACGGCCGTGTGCGCAGGTAGTACCTATTGAGCGCCCTCTGGGTGCTCAGCTGCAGCTCGGCACGACGTTGCCGCTCCGAGACGTAGCCACGATCCGTGACAATGTCCATCATGGTGTTCTTGTAGGTGTGTACACCGGGAAAGGGCGGCATATATTTGGGTATGTGGCGGCCGCTGCGCAGGCCACGCGACTGATTGATATCCAGCTGCGGACTCTGGTGTATATCCTCGTCGCGCGTCTCCACTGGGCTGAAGGTGATAGGCGCAGGCTGAGTCTCAGCGCTGCTATCACGCAAATCCCGCAAGCCACGGACCCCGATGTCCAGCACTCGGAACGTGCGCTCCACATCAAAGTAACAGGGCGTGGAGCGGCCCGCATGACAGGCGGCATTGGAGGTGGTCACCGCAATGTCACGCAGTCCTGCTGATAAGGAGCACTGGAGGGAACTGGAGGGCACTGGAATGCAGTTACTCACTGTAGCGCATCAGCACGACCAGCTTATCGTGCACCAGCTTGTTCTCCGTACTGCAGTCCTTTTGCATAAGCATTTGGTCCATCACTTGGCCTAGTATCTCCTCGTAGGGATTCATTTATTGGAACTGATTGAAGGCAAGCAAATCAATTGGTTTGACAAGCTGTCAGCTATTTGGCTGTCCTGTCATTTGACAGTGTTGAGTAACTTACCAATTTCATTCATTTCCCACTCTACTTTAGTTTTTCATTGGAATTTCCATAGCCAGCCTTTGGCTTTGGCTGTCTGTCTGTTTAACCCCTTAACATGTTTGCATAATCTTTCCATAATGCTGCACACAATCAGCGCCCGTTTCGCTCGCTGAGCCAATGCCAACAATTAGCCAGCGATTCGAGACGTTTCCCCGCCCAAAAACTAATTAAAATATTTTCGCTTGACGATCGCGACAAACTGCACACAGACACACGCACACATGCACACACTAACGCACATAATGAACTTATTTAACGTGTTTTCATTTACGTGAATGTTTGCGTTTACGTTTACGTATCTCGCAGCGCTCTTAATGAGTTATGCAAATATTTGTTGCTGAATCAATTTTCTGGAAAACAAACACAGCAACTGCTCCCAAGTAACATCATGTCCCGGGACGAGACAAGCAACAAGAGACATTCAACTCTAAAGAACCGCAGCGAAAATACACTTAAATATAGTAAAGAATCATTGTGAAAATGTGGAAGAAACTGTAGATTATGTCTTACAGCAACTTACCCTATATACGTATATGCTTAAATCGTTTGGGAATTACAAACGCATTACCTTTATTTTGATTATAAGCTACTTTTTTAATTGAAAAAATTCTTTAGAATAAGTTCTCTTTAATAAAATAAATAGTTGTGTTTGTCGAATCGGATGACACTTCATCATTAGCTCACTCTTTATATAGCTTGCACCTTAATCTTGATTGTAATCGATTTTCTTAATAAATACCTTTCAGTAATTTCCATTTGATAAATAGGTTATTAAGGTTATCACAACGAATGACAATGCACCATCAGCTAACCCTTTATAAAGTCTATGCTTGAACCGTTTGAAAATTACAAACGCAGTATATTGAAGATTAAAGTTATTTTTGACAAACTTCAAGACATATTGCGCATACCCTCAAACAGGTAGGGACATGGAAACAAACAAGTTGGCTTGTTAAGTCCAAGGCAGCTAGTAGGAGAATGTGCGAGTATTGTGCCTAATGACAAATTTCCACAAGCCACAAGCACACACACGAGAGTCATTCAAAGCCGTCGCCGAGACTGGCGGCCGCACAGACAGCGCAATGCATCATAAAAGTTGTTGTTGTGGCAACTGGAGGCGGTAATCATTCATGAGGCATGAAAAAAGCGACGAGGTTACTGTGTCAATTGAACTGAACCGCCGGGACAGCTGGGAGAGTGTTGCATGTCGGCGGGCGAAGCCTTTTAGATGCAGACGTCGCAGATGCGAGATTCGCATTTGCGACGCCCAAGAGGCTGCCGCAATTGAACAAATTGCCTCCGCGCCTGTGCCCCAGCACGTTGATCGTGTATTGTGGGCGTGCGTGGCTGACATTTGTGTCGGCTGCCTATCGGGAATGCGAAATCAGCTCAGTTCAAGTCTCAATCTGCGCGCCGATTCGCGGCGCAGGCGCAACTGCCCCAAGCTTGTAGCTTGTATCTAAGATAAAAACTAAATCATTTTGCAGCATGCAAATGTTATCGTTATGTGTGTGTGGCTGTGTGTGTGTGTGGCTACTGCACCCATTGTTGCATAAATTTCATTCATAATTAACAAGATGCGCAACTTGAGTTGCAAGTTGTTTGTTTTCAACAAAATAATTGCCACAATTTGTGTTGCAGCCACACACACCGCCACAAATTGAGCTGTCGCTGTCTTCTCTCTGCTGCTCAGAGCAGAACAGGCTAATTCAAACGATTAATTTGATAAGCTGGCAGCTTAAGTCAGCACAGACAGTCAGCAAATGCGAACGACAGCTAAACAAACCTGCAACAAATTGATTGAGCGGCAGATTACTCTGCAAGTTGTTGCCGCCAGTCGGCGCTGTCGATGCGGCTGCAACTTCAACTGGTGCAAATTGCGGCAACAAATTGTTCCAGTTTGCCCCGTTTGCAGATAAACCTATTGAGATACCAATTGGCTGCTCCGCTCTGGGACCGTTAAGCCCACGCAGTTGGCCTGCCGCACTCAGTTAAAACTGTGGCACGATCTCCAATCTGGAGAAGGGCAGGTCAATGCATTGGCTTTGTCTATGACAGGCTAATACCGGAACTGGAGCCGGGCTTAGCCTCAGCTGCCACAAGTCATTTGCAATTGGCTTGGAATTTGGCCCAACCAACAGGTCTTTATATAACGGAGCTGCAGCAGTTTCCAAAGCAGGTGTTTGAACTTGAGGTATAAAAAAACGTGTTGAGCTTGTGGCATGCTTGGCAAATGAAATGGTTTGAGGTGTTTGATTAAGAAATTCAAAGGCAAAACTTCCCCACCTATTACCTCGCCCAACAAATGAAACTATTATCTCATTCCATGAGAATCGCATAGAAGAGCGAAATGCTTGTTTCTACATTTTTGGGTCATTTTATAGCTGCAAATCATGTTTGACATCTCTGTTTCATAAATTTTTCTTAAAATAAACTGCATTAATTCCCATGAAATACGCAGAGCCATTTGGGACTATTGAAGGCAACAAATAAAAATGCAATGCATGCAATTTGTTAATGCCAAAAACGAATGCGACAGCAACGTCTGCAAAATGTGTGCACCAAAATAAATGCAACAACAACAACAACTTTCGAACGATACAAAGTCCAATTGGGATGGGGCTCTTGGGACCTGGAACGAGTACAGCCAAATGGCAGCCACTCGAAAATGTCACTGAGTCTGACAAGGCCCATGCCTTGCCTTTGCACCCGCACCCCGCCACCCTTCGCTGACATCGTCGAGTTCTAGAATTTCTTTCATAATTTGCGTCTTCTTCTACTTCATCTTCATTTTCTTTGCATTTGCTTATTTGCCTGTGCTGCCGGTTATACGCTTCCTCTTCGGCTACTTCAGCCTCTTTATCGTACCTTAACATTGTCACGTTTATTTTGCTTGCTTTTGGGTCGTGTTTTTGTTTGTTTATTTGCCATGCGATATGTTTGTAGATGGTTGTGTATATGAAATATGGGATATGTTGGGCTTAAGTCTCCCACATTGTTGTTGCTTCTCCTCCACAAATGCTTCTTCCTCTTCAGCTTCTGGTTCTGCCTGCGCAGCTATATTTCTGTTTTGCCAATGCAAGTGAACTTCGTAATTATGTTTCGAAAGGTTCTGTTTTGTTTTTAGCACAAATTTTGCATTTCATTTGGAACATTCAAGAAGTAACGTGCCACATAAATCGACTCTCTGACGTACAACTAGGAACTGAATTCAAACAAAAAATATAAGAAAAAAAAAGCAGAAAATATCTCTGCATAAATTTGCGGGCAGCTTGGGAAGTTGATTTGAATTTAAATTTCAATCGAATATTTTGCTCTGCCTTCCATTTGTATTGTTTTTTCTTTTATTCATATTCCGATTTCGGGGCAGCCAACGAAATTGAATTAATAAATGCTCTCTTCTAAGTCAGCCCCCAGCACACCCTCCATGCCATTTTATCAATATTCCGAATTTGGTTAAATGTTGTGTGTCCTCGTTTTTAATTGCCATTTTGCATAGATATTATTCACTTTTATTTGACATAATTGCCTGCTGCTGGCGTCTGTTTATTTTTTTTTTTTGGTTGATTCACAAAAAATGCAATTATTGCTCCCCCTCCAAAAATAAAAGACTCGACCAATTTCGGGCAATCAAAACTAATCAAAATTGTGGGCGTTGTCACCTGCCACATTTCCTGGGCGTGAACGCAACATATTTGGCAAGCAATGAAGAGTTTCAGGCTCAAAATATCTTCAATTTGATTGCCTAAATGTGCCACAAACGTACCCAATATCAAGTATCTACCAGAAACTGAACAGACTGTGCGGCAAGTTGCGGCAAACTTAGTTGCAGATGTTGCAGCAGGAAATAAACGCACAAACTGCAAGAGCTTTAAGTAATACCCAAATAGAAAAATCGAAAAATCTACCAAGTGCAGCACAGTGGTATAGATCCATTCAAAAATATAAAAAAAGGAAAGTTGAATCGAATTTTTTCAACTACATTTTTATTGCAATAGGAAAAATTTATAAATAAGTCAATTTTAATCGTTTAACTCCAACAAATACTTTATTAATAATGTGTAAATTTGACCTAAAGTTTAACAATTCTGACTAAGCTTAACAATTCTGACTAAGTTAAATCATTGGGGCTATAGACAGAAAACTGGGCCTTGGTTTATCATGTTCATCCCACTGTCAGCTGTTGCTGCAAACTGTACTATTTTTAGCCAATGTACACAAGGAAAACATCAGTCGGAAAAATCTTTAAGCAGCTTACATTGTGTATTTATCAACCAACTTTTTGGTACCCTTTCGGCGGATATCATCAGTTTGTCACAAAACGTATGGCACATAGAAGGAAATGAAGGAAAGATCCCTCACTTTAGGAATTGGGCTTCTATATCTATGTGTAGCGGAAGAAATGAAGTTCTTGTATTAAAAAGAGTTTTTGTTTTTCGTAATATCTTCACTAAACTTGGCATTAATTAGTTTCGATATACTCTCTGCACATGGGCATAATCTAATCAGCATCAAATCTATATATCATATAGTTCTCTAGAAGGAATTGGTCAAAAAATTAGATGTTATATCGAAAACTTTTCGGCTTTCATTTCGTTTTGAAAACATTTGCGAACTGCGAACTGAAAAATTATTCTGCAAAGCCTTTTTACAGTCTTAAAGAGCATTAATTCTTCGGCGTGCCGTGAGTACAAACCTTCATTTCTATTTACTTTTCATCTAGTATATATTGAAACATTTCGCTTCTTAGCTGAGAAGCCGCTTAAAGTTCTCGCACTCGCAGCTGACGCTTGATTTTATGCTATACTTGTGATTGAAATGTTGTTGAAGAATCGTTCGATATTATTTGTAAATAAGCGCAAATAGTTTTAATTATTTGACAGCGAATCTTTCAGTTATGCAGTTCACCTGTCGCTTTCGATTTTGCCTAAGCAGCAAATATAAACTTGTTTACAACCCAGATAACTATTATTACGAGTTTCTGTTGTTGTTGTTGTTGTCGCTATTGTTGTCATTTCGCACGATTTGACAGGTTGACAGCGCGCGCTTTTGTTGGCCAATTGGACATGGCTTCCGTGGTTACAGTGGTATTCACAGCATTCACAGCAGTGGCTACAGTGGTCACAGTCTTTGCAGCGGTAGACACGGCATTTATTACGCAATTTTCGAGTGTTTAAAGTTGTTGTTGTTGTTGTTGTCGTCGTCGTTCACAATTGTCATTAACCATTAGCCGATCAGCTGGCGGAAAGTCGTGCAGCTGTAAATGTGTCAGTTAGCGCTGATTTTTCGGAATTGGTTTCGGTAATTGACATCTGTAATGAGCCTACTCATTACGGTCTGATTACGCTGAAAGAAATATGTTACATGTTTCGTTTTACTTGATTGATAAGCTTTAGGTCTTTACGGAATTAGTGCTATATGATAATATAATACACCTAAGAGTTCAACTAAACAAAAAATCTAACAGTATTTCAGGCAGCCTTATTAAATAAAAGCATATTTTTCTTTACTTGCAGTTAAACCAGTTCTAAAGAAATTTGCTTGAACTCAAGCTGCGTCTTAGCAAAAGGTAATTCAACTAAATAAACTCAATTAAAATATTTTAAGTTAAGTCAAATGCAAAACTAAACTTTGACTTTGTGAAATTGTTTGTAAAACCTCATTTCAGAAAGTGCATCAAAATGCATGCGCATAATTCCAGGTGCTTGCGTTATTTCTAATAAATATTTGTGGAAAGCCACACGAACTGTTGCAAAAGCACCGCAGCTAAGCCAGCGCAGCATACCCCCGGCCCGCTTGCCTCCCTTCCCCTAACACAAGCCAACCTTTGCAGCCAGAATCCGCATCTCTGGCTTACTTTACCTTGGTTTGGTCGTCCAATCAATATTTACCGCACACATTTAGCGCTGTGCGAGGCGGCGATTTGCGTTTTCATCTTACGCTTTTCCAAGTTTTCCATTTTCATTTGCACTTATTTATATTTATTTTCGTCGGCTTTTTGCCCGCGACAGCGCCACATTTATTTATGTTTCTTTTTAACACTATCGTCACGTGCAATATTTTAAGCGCCGCTTGCGGCATACGCTGACAAAAATTGCCCGCAAACAACAATAACAGGAGAGTGTTAAAAGCGATAGGGCGGACCCATTAACAAAAGCGGGCGTTACGGCCCAGTCATATAATTATATAAAGTGCTTTGCTGTAGATTGGCACGGCAATGTTGAATAAGTGGGGCTCTTAAAAATCAATCGATAAATCTATCGATATATAGTGTTGAAAAATACGTTTTACCTCCTGTATAAATAGAGCTAGTTTCTGGTAAGGCAAAGGTTAAGGTTTGGGTCTGCTATGCCATTCAACATACCCACTTGACCCATATTTCGTTTTGCAGGGTATACAAAACGCATTCAATATTCATTCACAGTCGTATAACAATTGCATTTATCGGTCGCTCTTATGCGGTGCACGTGGCGTATGCGTAATAATTTCCAATATGACCATTTGTGGCTTTAAGTTTCAACAACTTTAGCCACAACAATTTCTGTTGAATGCCGCACACACACACACACACACACAAGCACACGCAAATATTGATACAAACGAGCTGCTATCAAATATTTATACAATTTGCGATAGTCAAAGTCGCAGCTTTTATTAAATGTTATGCAAAGCAGGCACTTTTGAATGGCTCCGGGCTCTAATGGCTCCAGCAGCACTCACGTGGCCAACTGGTATGATAAGAGGCAGCTAGCTTACCGACTGATGATTCAGTCGGCGGCTGCGATCCACACACACACACACACCACCGCCCCCCGAGGTGAACTATAAGTCAAATTGTATTAGTCACCTTTTATAATATGAAATTTGCATACAATTTGCACTCAAGTTTTAATGCTCGTTCACAAAGTGAAAAAGAGTATATTAGTTATGTTCAGTATGAAGTTAGGTACCGTTAGATAAAATGACCCCCTCTGTGGGGAAAACGATATACTTTACGATCTTAGAGCTAGAAGCAGCAAATTGGTAATAAAGACAACCGTCTCTAAATGTTGATTCTAGCCATAATTTGTTCTTCTGTTATTGGACCGTGAGCGAGTATTATGCAGTCGTTTATTTATTTTTTTGGCAATTGGTGTCTTACCAAATTGGTCGCTTAAAGCGTCAATTTGATTGCTTAAGATTTAGATTTAGAATTTGATGATTAGCGTTTAATTTGTGAGTGAGACGCGCCACAAACCTGATGCTCGCCTTGACATTTGAGTCAACAAATTTAAACAAATGTATGCATGCCCAAATGGGGCAGAGGAACGTACACTTATTAATCAGCCACGCCCACACATGCCAGTTGGTCAATAAATTGACGCAGACTTTGCATAGCCGTTAAGTCAACAAAATGTGGCAAGCGCAGCGCGAAGCAGCTGCAGCACACACACACACACACACACACAGAGAGAGTGCGGCACAGGACGAGGCATATAAATTACAGCTAAACGGAAATAATTTTCATGGCGAGGAAAAAAGTCGAGCAAATGCAAATGGAAATCAAACTGAATAATGTTTATGTTTGTGTTTGCGTCTGGCAAGCGGATTTTCAACATGTTGGCAAACAATTTGACGGCATGATTGAGTACGGAGTGCGCAGCCTCAAGGATTCAAGCAAATCCTTGCCATGCATCATACAGCTACACACATACACATATATAACATACATAACATGATGGCCGGCTAGCAAAATGTTTGTCATTATGATACTGGCAGCAGCAGCCACATAAGAACACAATGCAACACAACGTCTAGAGTCAAGCAAAATTTGTTGGGACTCCAAATGATGGCATGAGGGCTGACGCAGTAATATGTCTGGCTATTTGGCTCCGGCTCTGGCTATGGCTACGGATCTGGGCCTGACTCTTCGGGTCTTAGGGCACACAAACAAGATAAAACTTTTGATTTATTGTTGACACGAACGACAGGCAGGCAACATGGCAACGAGGCCAAAGCATGTCGAGCAACAGCAGCAAATCCAGCTACACAAATGCGTGTGTCCACCTACAACACACACACAAAGCCATGAGCCGCAGCAGCAGCAGGACAGGCAGGGATATGCTGCATTTAAAGCAAATTGGGCAGCACCAAAGCTAGCAAGCGTGGGCGGTTAGACTGGACGGGATGGGCAGTGGAAAAAGTGTCAACTGTGCCACAGACACGCGCCAAACATTTGCGTCGGCCCCGAAATTGTAAAGAAAAAACAATATTCGCTGCCCGAGGGCCAACTGGACGCTTCTGCGCTCGGCAAATAGCCGCCGTTCGTCTCGGGCATTTTCCTAATTTTCCTGGAGAAAATGCGAAAGCTAAATTTGCTGCGTGTTTGCTCTGTTATTAATTTGCCCAAATATTTGGCAAGAAATTAAAAAAAAATTGTTTTTTTTCTTCAAGCGTTGCAAATAATTAATTGAAAATATTTCAACAATTCAAGTGACATTTTGATGTCAATGCAAACAGAAAAGCCATAAAAAATTCATAAAAAAAAAACTTAATATCTGGTCAAAAAATACAAGGAACGGTTATGTGCGTGACGCCGAAGATTAAATACTCTTTAAAGTGATTGTATGCCAAAGCTTTTAATATGATGCAAAGCATGATGAAGGTTGCTCAAAATATCCTGAAGAACAGAAGAGGGTTTTATTATGGAGCTATATGATATAGGAGTCCGATTCAGATTCATTTAGACATGGGGCATACCAAAAACATATCTATACAAAAGCATTTTTATACAAGAACTTTATATCCGACCTTATCTTGTCTATGACAGCTTTCAGAGTGGTTCTTATATATGCCCCAGAGGTTCGAGAGCGCCACCTTCTATGCGCTGCACATTTCGTAACAAATTTATAATGCCCTCTAAAATGAAATCCACCAAAGAGCTGAGAGATTGTAATTGAAGCGTAGTTCGAGGCATTTTGCCTGCTAAAAAAATATTTACATCATCAGCGCTGAACGAATGGAGATTAAAGAGGCTGGGGCGCCAGTTCGGCATAAATTCAAATGGATGACATCACTTGAGAGCAAATTGTTGCTGTTTTTTTGTTGTTGTTATCATATTTCCAGTATATTGGTGTCTGTTATTGTTATTTGTAGTTTCTGTAGTTGTAGCTCAAGTATAGCACTGCGTGTTATAGAGGCTGACGTCGTCGCTGGCGCCTGCGCCTCGTACGCAAATCCATTTGGTCGATGACGACGCCGAGCTGACAATTTAAAATGCACATAACAGCTCAAGAGGCTGGAGCGGGGCGATACGAAGTGGGGTATATCAGTCAGTCAGAGCGCATACTTGGGCGCTGAGTACGTGTTTTGAGTCAAAGTCAGAGCTAATGTGATTGATGCAGCTGATATTGAATCGAGTGGGGGGCGCGTGCGGGGCACTGAATGTAGCATAAAAGGTTATATCATACCTGGACTTGTGTGTTGCGAATAAAATATGGGACAGTTAGTTTTGTTTTGGAGCGGAAATGATTGATAACCGAACAATTTGATGAACACATGCATTGAATGACCCAAAAAACACAGCGTTGATTTTGTGAAGTGCTTAAGTTCCCAGAAAATGGGTTGGGTTTTGTGTCTATAGAGATGAGTCAGTAAGTGAGTAAATGTTTTTTGACTGAAGCTTAATATTTGCTGGTCTACCTAACCAAATATACCCATTCATTGTGGCTTTAGGGTATTTCCTGCACTCATTTCACTTGACGACAATAGAGAGAGAGTAGAGGAGAGGTTATTCCCCACAGCACTTTGATTGTTAAAATTCATCGACTAAACTCATTAAACAACTTTTGTGAAAACTCAACTGGAAATTAATTTAAACTTTAAACGGCAACAAAAACAACTGCAGGCAAAACTTTCAATTCGCTCGAATTCAATTAAAACTGCAGCCTCATGCTAGCTGCGTATGCGTGATATTGCGCATACGACCCAAGGGCCGCAATGCGATCTGATAGTCGTTATAAACTGAACTGTCAAAGGATTGTGTCTACAGACAATGACATGCAACAACAACTATAGCCGCATGGAATGCACAACATTAACAAAATGACTTTCACTTTTTGTTTCTCTGGGCGACTGTTGCAAACAGAATTCGAAGAGAACATTGCCCCGCTCTGATATATAAAATTGAAGGCAACTGAAACAGTCCAAAGTCAGCTACATACATGACGAGGCTCCAGGGGCAATAAGATTACCACGCACACGAAAAACGCAAAGAAGAAGACCAGGACAAACTCAACTGCCACAGCCAAACGGCATATTAGTTACCAGATAGCTGGCATGTAAGTAGTACGTGCCGTGTCTCCTCCATGCCTCGTTGGATGACACCAGGTGAAGCATGTGAATGGCGCACTAAAACTGAGCTATCACGGGCCAAATTGCGTTGCAGTTGTGTGGAAAAATGCGTTTAGAGCTGAAGGAAGAAATGAAAACTGTTTTTCTTCACTTTGTCCAGCTGCTAAAGCGCTCAAAGGCAGCTCAGTGGATGGATGCCGATTGGCTTACTAAAAAGCAGTCCAAAAAAAAACGCTTTAATCATGCAAAGACTTCAAAATCAAATAAAACCAAAGCAAACTGAAAGAAATGCATTCATTTCTGATGAGTGGAAAGTGCAGAGTCCAGGATATGCAAAAAAACGGAAGAAAAATAATATGAGAGATGTGAGAAATTATGTTTATGCATATAGAAATGTTTGCTTTCACTCGGGAGTGTGGAAAATTCATGGAGTCATTAAATAAATCCATTTTTGCTACTCCTGTGATCGACTTCCAACTTACATTTATACGGCTGTCTAAAATATCGTTTGAGACGTGGAAATCAAGAATGAACAGAATGCAAGGAAAAGACATGCAAGGAAAAGACATGGTCCGAGCAAAGCCGGTTAACTCCCGCTTGGATTTATATATGTTTAAGTTAAAGCGACTTGAAACTGGTTTCTAAATGATTTGATTAGTTTGATTCTTGAAATCCTAAAAAGTTTAAGAACCATATATCCAAGATATACTTCGCCTCATAAAAATTATATTCATATTAAGAGTTTGCTTTTTTATATAAAGGGTATCTTCTAGCCTGTACAATTGTCTGTATTACATTGCCATTTGTGGTCATTTTCATTTGTTTGTCTTTTTCTTTTTTTCGCAAAAATTTCAGTTGGTCTGTTGTGCGGTTTTGATACGCAACACATGAGATCAATAAAATGCGCATAAATTAATTAAGAGCGGAAATATAGCTACAATAAATGTGTGTATTGGAATATTTATAAAGTTAATACTCTTCGGTACATGATTGTTTAATGAAACCACAAACCTGAATTTCGTTTAACATTTCTTGTCGTTTTGTTTATTTGATGCTGGAATTTATGCTAATATCATGCTAGCTCGCATTAGGAACTTCAATTAGTTGCCTGCAACTTAATTAACTATGCCCAGAACGGGTTCATTTAATTGGAGTTGATTGGAGCGCGGCTTGTGGGAGCAGAAGTTGCCAAATATTGGCTATAGGAAGCTATTTTTTTGTTCTATTTGCTTTCCTGCTTTGATTTGTTTACGTTTTGCTTTATTAGTATATATTTAATTTTTTATTTTGCGGTTCGTTTGAATGTTGTAAGAATAATGTCGACAATTTGTTTGCTATCAACCGGTTTGCCAGCTTCCAAAATCGAGACCCAATAATCCAAAAGCATTCCGAAGATTTATGAGGCAGCTGTTCGCATTGAACCCGCGTCAAGAGGTTAAGACCAAATGATGCTGCATTTCGCTTTCAATTGGCTGATTGGCCGACTGATTGATTGACTGGCTGATTGGTTGACTGGTTGATTGAGTGAGGAGTGATGTGTGGGTGCTTAGCTCAATTAGGAAAACACTCGTCTAGCTTCCTAATTCTGTTGGGTGCTGATTGACTGATCTTTCAAAAATATTGTTAGCATTTGCAAGTAATTTGTAAATCCAATTTATTTGGCATATTTAATTTTGCGTTTTGTTGGACATTTATAAAGTTATCGAAACCAAAGATTGGCCACATATTCATGAGGTTTTTGAACTAAGCTCAATTTAGCATAAGTCTTAAGTGTGTGTTTCAAGGCTTATTCAAATTCAGAACGTTCCCCGAAACACAATCAACTGTTTAGTTTCCGTCTAAACACGCCCTTAACTCATTTATCAACATAAAAAGCCAGTTTTGGTCATTTCTCAACTTCATTTTGAAAAAACGCGCGCGAATTTCAAATTAAAAAAACGCCAAAGATCTTTCGATCTTTGCAGACAGCTATAAAAATAAAAATTGGATAGTGTTGTAGATTGGGGAGGATAAAGCTTACCATATATCATTTGTATACCCTGTAATGCTTAGCTCAAAAGGGTGTATGTAGGTTTTACAACTTAAAAGTTCTTGAGCTATAAATATTTGTAGGTCTTTCTGGTCCATTTACCATGTTCCTTGCATGCCATTAAAGTATCATGATCTCCTTTGACTCTCGAGTTCATCTCATAGGCCACACAGAGTATCTAAGCCTCGGGTACGCCCGCTTGCCGCATTAATTCAAGTCGCGCGTTTTTTTTTTTTTTTTTTTTTTTTATGAAAATCTTTATTATATTAACAGATAATATGAGTTTTTAAACATGTACATGCTTCAAAATTTGCATTTAACAATGTTTGTTTCTTAGTTTATTTTCTCCTGCTCTACATAAGGTTAAGGCTAAGCTGTCTTCTTAAGAATTGTTTTTAATTGTTTTGTAAAAGACCGAAGTGTCTTTTCTTCAGTCTATTTATAGGAATAGATCCGACAAGGGCTTGTGCAGATCTGTTTTGGTGGTTTATCAGTCTTTCGTTATAGCGACTGGAGTAGAAAGAGATCTGATCTTCTATTAGCGTAATATTCAGATCTCTGTGAAGGGTCAGATTACTGACATACCAGCTGCAGCCAGTTATTAGGCGTAAAGCTTTATTTTGGATTGTCTGGAAACGTCTTCTGTTTGATTTGGCAGCTGTGCCCCAAATCTGGATGCCATATCTCCAAGTTGGCGCAATGATTTGCTGGTAGATTTGAGTTTTGCACCGTAATGGAAGCTTACTTCTTCGGTTCAACATCCAGTGAAGTTTGTCTCTCTTCAGATAACAGGTTGTCGCAGCTTTTTCAAAATGTTCTCGATAAGTAAGTCGTTGGTCGAGGGTGATGCCCAGATATCTGGCCGAGGATGCTTGTGGAATTGGTTGCATGTTGAGAGAAACTGGTGCAGTTCGTTTACGTCGTAATGTGAAACAGACATTAATCGATTTGCTGGTGTTAATTCCCATGTTCCACTTCTTGGCCCAATTACCAAATTCATCGAGGTATCGCTGAATACCTGTTGTTGCTTCACTTTCTGATGTGTTTGAGTTTAAAACACAGACATCATCGGCGTAAGAAGCCAATAACATGCCAGAATTATTAATTTGTGGGATGAAAGTCGCGCGTAAAACTTAAAGTTCCCTAAGCTTCTCGCCCTGTTGATTGATTTGTTTCGTGTGAATTTTTGTCATTTACTGCGTCTGTTTACGATTTCGCTTTCCGGGAACTGGTCGAATTTCAAAAATCAAATTAAGAACACATTTGCGTTAGGAGCTAACCAAATAGAAAATAAAAAAACCATCAGCAAAAGTGACTTCATCGCAACTGCATGCCTGATGGATGTTACGATAAGTGCTGCGATGCTGTAATAGATGCCTATAAAAACCAGCCCAGACACGCCCAACAAGTTCAAGATCAAGGTCAGCCAGACTCAGCAGTCAGACATTTGGATAAATATCTATAAATTGTCAACGAATGCCATTTGAATGTTGTCTGCTCCCACTGCGAAATGCATTCAAAGGCGGCCATAAATCACTCAAATGTCGCCCACTTCCACTCATATGGGCCAGCACAGTTTACGAGTGGATTTACGAGTAGTTGTGGGTGGCGTCTACTACTTATTGGCTTTACAAACAAATGTGCCGAGCCATGAAGGCCCATCAAGGCGGAGTACACACAATGTGTAGCGGGTGGTATTCAAAATAAACAAACAGACAGACAATTACAACAGTAACTGAGACACAGGCCCATGGCCAATGTCAGGCCATGTCTCCGACGTCATCGCTGTGGAATTTGTCGTCGACTCTTGGCTCAGCTGTGCGCCACCGAGCTGCCCATAGCTCCAAGCTGCGACAGTCGCAGTGTCTGCCGAAGCCGTCAAGCGGGTTGTGCGTGGCAATTGACTTGGGATTTCAACCTGGGCCCGGCGGCACTTTTAATTTATGTGTGTATGTATATGTATGTACACAGGCATGAATTATTTTACAACAAAAATTATATATGATTAGCAGCGAAATTGACGCGTTGGAATTGCCAATTCGAATGGCTGCCCGAGGCGCCCAGTTAGCCATCAGCTAGGAGCAACAGACTCCAATGGCTCAATTATGTGACACAATCACAGTTTAGTCGAAGAGATAATCAAAGAGCGAGATTGAAAACAGTTTAGATGGAATAAGAATATATACATATATACGAACTGAGCGAGTTGGGTAAATAGAATCTTGCATTTTCGCATCTGATGCAATAACGTTTGGTCATCCGATGCAGAAATAACCCTTTTATCAACTATTTGACTTTTCTGACTGTCAGACAGACATCTATCTTATCTGTTATCAACTATATGACTGATTATGATTTATAGCTCTCCGTCAGACTGTTGTGTACATTTCCTTATTTATATATATATATATGATGACATCAGATGTCTATAGAAATGCACTGCATATAAGTATAAACCCTCATTCGCCGGATACTTGCCCATGCTTTTCACAATTAACAGATTTAGGTATCTCTAAACTCTCATATTTTCCAACTAAACTCAATGCCGTCGAATTTATGTTCATATTTTAAATTATTCAATTCCAAAAGCTTCAAAAATATTTTGTAGACTGAATGAAATTTTGGGCAAACGCCAATTTTGGAAATATTCGCTGCAGCCAAAAAGTATGCAGCAAATTTTGTCGTTTTTCAGCGAATATGTTTGAAGACCTAATATCATAAAAGAAGTTCGAAAGAAACTCGCTTAAGGCTGGCTTCAATCCCCGCTTGAAGCTCAGCATGAAGCTAACTGTGTGCGTCTGCGACTATTGGAGGCGTCGCCACTTCTACAATCGTCCAGTTCCAGGCCGCATCCAACTGCTCTCCAGTGGTGAGGGCAACAACCAGGCTAAGAATAAAACAGTGCGACGTTTGCTATTGGAGCTGGATGCGGTTAGTGGCAACTATGTGCTGCGTGAAGTGTTGCAGCAGCAGGTGCTGCGCGATTGGCTGCTGCACGATCTAGGTGTCCAGCTGCTGTGGCTGGCGTTCCGTCCGCCTGAGCTTTTGGCCATCGACTACAAGTGGGCGGATATGTTGGCGCACACCATTTGGCAGCACATCGAGCTGGAGCAACTTATGTGCTGGCTGTCGACGCTGGGTGGCGGCTACTCGGCGCTCGGCGACCAGTTTGAAGGCTGCGCTAAGGCAGCGGGTCAGATCTCGCTCCAGCAGCTGACAATCGGTCTGCGCCTGGGCGATCCGTTTGTGCAGGCGCGCTGCAAGCTCTACTACAGCATATCCCTAATACAAAGCGGTCAACTGCGGCGTGCCAAGCTTCTAATACGCGCACAATATCGATTCGCATGTGGGGAGCACAAGAAGCACGACCGGCGTCTGGTGCACATGTGCCTGGGCATTTGGCAGCGCCTGTGCTACGAGTACGAGCAGCGCCAGAGACGTCGTTTAATTGGAAATAGCAAATGATATTTATATTCAAGTAGTACTTAATTGTTGTTGAAAGGGCGCTTAGGCTTAGGATTAAAATGCATTTAACTTTTGTGCCCCAAGTTTAAGTCTCTCTTCTTCATATTTTAAGGCCTTTCTTTGCGATTCTAATCATGCATTTTAGTGGATTTTTAGTCATAAAGGAAGAAACACTTAGAGGAAGCGATTAAGAAAAGACTAATTCATCGGAAAAGGTTTTATAAATTTATTTTCTTCACTCAGCGGATTAAATGCAGCTAGTGTCATTGGAGCTGAAAAAATGTTAATAAGCCACGCACATAAACTGCTTTGAATATGTATGCACTGAAAGTTATTTTGTTTGATAACTAACACAAACAGTCATTTAGCCAACAAGTAATCGTTAATTTTAGATTAAAACTAGCTGCGATATGGCACGTGAAACGAACTAACAATGGACTATTTCAACTGGAACTTAAAAGCCGTTTGATATTTACAGACAGCTTAAACCGTATGTGTCACGCCCAATGGGCCAAGGCAAATTACAAACACACAAGTCAACAAATTGAAAATAGAATGCAACACAGCAACAGTAGCTAGCCAATTTCAGAAAGTGTTAAGTGGAAATCCACATAAACACACAGACAGCCATATGAGCCAAGTGCGCTGACAGACAACAGGCGTTGGCCCAAGACACGAGCTCTTGCTGGGCCAGTTGCGAATTGTTTTTTGGTCAGTTGAACGCGCGTCAAATTTGTTTATGAATGGCTCGTTAATAAATCACACAAATCCATTCAAGAATCTCACTCGCCAGCTCAATTTGTCTTTGCGCCGGCGTCGCCACATCCATTCGCGCAAGCATTTGCCAGGGGTTATTTTTTGTATTTTCCACAAATATGATAAACAGCATTAGATGAGTTAAGAGTTGAGTTCAGCGTGTAATAAATGTTTTAACATTTATTTATGTTTTTCAGCGCTTCAGCATTTCAAGTGCAATGTAAAAAGTTGCCCAGCGAGCAAGGAAAACAAATTGCCAACCCAGCAACGACAACAACAACAAGAGCAACAGCAACAACAGCAGCAACAATTGCAGCAAGGAACCGTCAAGCGTGCAACATGAGCAGCAAACGCAGCCACATCATGTTGAGCTGCCTAGTAATTACCTTAGGTCTATGTAAGTAAATTGCGCATACGCCACATTGTACGGCCAACATCTAATGAATATCATATTCTCTATCCTAATCCCCCCCTGCACCTTCTACAGTGGCGCACACAAGCCAGGCACAGTTACATATGAGCGCAGCCAGCGCCGGTGTCAGCTTTGCCAATGAGCCCGCTCCACAGGACGCGGCCGTGGCTGTGCCACCCACAAAGGCGCACAATCGTCGCATGTATGCCATGTGCCCACCACAATTCCAACGCGTCGGCACCGATTGCTACTCGCTGGTGCAGCAACGCAGCAGCTGGCTGGAGGCGCACTTCTTCTGCAAGGATAAGAACGCCAATCTGGCCGAGCCCACAAAGTTTGCCGACCGTAAGCTGAGAATCTATTTGCAACGCGAGGACTCGATATCGGGCGGTAACTTGAAATAATTGAACAAAATAACTCAATATGAATATTAATACAAAACTTTCAAATTGGCAGAACACGATCCTATTTGGATTGGCGGCACCTACGATCATCATAACCACAACTGGCAATGGAGCATCAGTGGCCGCAATCTGACATACGATGCGTTTAGCCAAATGGATCCGACGTACGTATGAATCCGATAATGATTGAGTTTTGTGAGGTTTATTTTACGGGTCGTTTAATGTTTAAGCAACAATTTTAGCTATGTGCAACTTATCTCCAACAGCAAGCCATTGGATAATAATTGCGCTGTCTACGATCCGAGCTTGAAATATCGTTGGTCGGCTCGCTCCTGTCCGGACAAATTGCGTTTCATATGCCAGCACAAGATGCCAAAAGTGAGTGAAGCGAATCGTTATAAGATCTACCACCGCTGGAATGTCACCTATCCCAATTCGCTGGCCAATGAGGTCGTTTTGGAGGTCATCGACCGACGTGGCAAGGATCGCAGGTACGTAGAAAATAAACATAACAATATTACATTCGAATCACCGGGCACCTGTAAGACAAAAAAAAATTAGTTTTTTATTTGGATATTTGATGTGATAAGAGGGTCACGCACCTTAAGCAGTGTCATCTGAAACCTGCGGACTGCCACTCGGCGCCTCTTCTGCCTCCTGCTTGGAGGTTTCCTCGGCTGCCAAATAGTCGTCCCATTTGGATAGACGCTCAGACGCCTCAGCGGCTGATTCATCAATTCTACAAAGAAATGCAGTTTAGATTTTCTGTTTTTATAACCCCCAACTGCGACTCACTTGTATTTAGTCTTGCCATCCCAGTGCTCTGCGCTGAGCTGTCGCTGTCCAAAGTACCGACCCTGCATCATTTGTATGACAACGTCGGCTTCCTCGGGTGTGGACATGTTGATTTGTGCAATGCCTTCAGGATGGCGCTGCAATGATATTATACTTAGTTAATATCAACATATAATAGTTAAAGATCTCTTTGTACTCACATCGTAGATGACCACTTTGCGAACCATGCCGCATTTGCCGCATTCTTCGCGCAAACTGTTTTGATATTCCAAAATGAGCTCCACTTCTTTCTCAAAGAGCTCCGGCGTAAAGAGATTTTTGATGATGACCGTTTTCTCGTTCTTCGAACGCTCGCCACGCATTTTGTCCGGTCGCCAGTCAAACAATCTATAAATATATATAATAATCTGCTGATTGACTTTAAGTGAATTGTCAGGTACTACTTACTTTTCCTTGATTTTCTGCAACTTTTCCTTGTCCTTCTTTTTGCGCTTGGGCTTCAGGGCCGGATTGTATTCGCCACGCATTTGGAACTGTGCACGCTGCACGCGTATTTTATGGCCACGCAGAATGTAATCATCCAAAATCTCCAGAGCCAAATTCACAGACTCCACCTGCGAAGCAAGAAAGGGGAAATATTTAATTTCGAATTGATATTTATATGCATACTTATTATATTAGTTATTAGCATTAAAATCTCGTGAACAGCAGCTAATTCTATTTGTTTGTATGCAGATTTCATCGCCGTGTTAAGGCCGAGGGCAGCGCTGAGGTAATGATTATTCCCGCCCGCAAGCGAGGACCCGGCAATCGTCGCTTCCCACAACGCAATCGCCAGCAGCATCAGCCAACGCACCCCAACGACGTCAACTATCCGCATCAGCTGCAACAGCGGCCACGCAAGCGGCCACGTGTGAGCACAACACAGCAGCCGCGAGTGATCAGCAATGAGGTGGCATCGACTAGTGCCGCCCAGCCAGGCACGCCCACTACACAGCAACAGATGACCTCCTACGACCGCAAGCTGCAGCGTGAACGGCAGAAAGAGCGACGCCGGCAGCAGCGCAAGCGCGAGCGTCAGCAGCGCATGCGCCAGGAGAAAATGGAGCGACGTCGCAAGTTGCTTGAGGAGCAGCGCCAACGCAAGCCAGCCGAGGAGCAGGAGCAGGAGCGTCCACAGCAGCAGCAACGGGAGCGAGAGCAACTGCAGCAACATGAGCCGCAAAGCGAGCCAGATGCATTGCGTCAGCGCGCCATGGAAGAGCAGCAGAAACAGGAGCGCGAGCAGCGAGAGCAGCGGGAGAAGCAGCAGATACAGGAACGCAAAGAGGAGCATGAGCGCGAATTGGAGAGATTAAAGGAGAAGCAGGAGCAGGAAGAACGCCAACGTGCCGTAGACGATGAAGCGCAACGTTTGCGCGAGAAGCGCCGGCAGATTCAGCGAGAGCGTGAGGCGGCGGAGAAGAAGGCTCGCGAGGAACAGCTACGCAAACAGAAGGCAGAACAGGAGGAAGCCGATCGACGTTATGCTGAGGAACGTCTAGCCGAGGAGAAGCGTCTGCGCGAAGAGTATGAGAAGCAACTGCAGGAGGCCAAGTCGGAGCAGGAACGCAAATTAAAGGAGGCGCACGAGGCAAAGCGTCGCGAGCAGAAGGCCATACAGGAGCAGTTGGAGGAGCAGGAACGCCAGCGCCAGGAACAAATACGCCGCGAACAGCAGGAGGAGGAGAAGCGTCAGGAACTGGAGCGTATAGAGGCGGTGCGTCGCTTTGAGGAGAACGAACTGAAGCGTCTACACGAAGAAAATGCGCGCCGCGAGGCGATACAGCGTCAGCGCGAGGCGGAGATTGCCCAGCGTGAGGCCGATAAGCGTAAGCTAGACGAAGAGGAGGAGCGACTGCGTCTGGAGCTGCAGGAGGAGGAAAAGGCGCGCAATCGTCAGCTGGAAGCGGACATGCAACGCGCCGAAGAGGAGCGCAAACAACGCGAGGAAGCGGAACAAGCCGCTGCCGCCGCCAAAGCGGAACAGCAAAAGCAAAAGCTCGATGCAGCCAAACAGATTGCCGATGCCGAGGTAGCTGCCCAATTGGAAGAGAAGCGTCGCAAATACGCCTCGCGCATTGCAGCGCTCAGTCCCGAGGATCAGCAGAAGTTCATCGAGATGCGCAAGAAGCGCAAGCAGCTGCGCGAGAAGCAGATAAAGGCCCAGGAGCAGAAGAAGCTCAAGCGGATACAGGAGGCCATTAGGCTAAACGACATGCAGTAAAGCACATACGCACACCCAAACACAAACACACACACACACACACACACACACACAGAGAGAGACGCACACTAACCAACACTAATGCATCGGCAAAGTAAACATATCGTCAACAAACTTTTGGGTGTAAACGTGTTTTCTTTCTTTTGTTTCTTATTTTGTTTTATGCGGCAAACACGTAAAAGTATTATTTACAATAAAGGAAAACGCAAGCAAATGTTTAAATCAAACATAAGGAAACAAAAACAACATTTGCAAAAATCGTGCACTTTTTTGAAAATATGCGATAAATGAAATATTTCCACGCAAAAGTTCACGCGCGCACTCAATATCAAGCTCTATATGGTAATGTACAGCTAATATATACATTTATATATATATATATATATAAATCTATGATATGATATATAATTAAACTAGCAGATAAACACACTCAATCACACACACACACACACACGCACACCCACATTGTTTCCTTAATAACCAAAATAGCAATTAGCAAAAGCATTTCAAAATAAATCAAACAAAAGAAAGAAGAAGCATAGAACACAGCTTTTTTTTTTTATGAAATATATAAAGCACAGAACAATGCGTATTTAATTAGAGCAAAAGAATATAATGCTTTCTTAATCTTAAGTGGATCGCATCTCTCCTCATTTTTGTCAGCCTGATGTGTCTGCAAACTTACTCACAAGGCCACGCCTCCTCAGCCTCCCCCACGCATGAGCAATAATTTATAAGCCAAGCATAACATGAGAACCTTTTTGTTTAACCAAAACAAAATCTATCTATAAATTGCCTAAAAGAGAAGAAACCCATTGCAAGGGCTAAGCGTAACTATTGTACTAACAACTAACTAGGTTATATATAAATATATTTTATATTTAATAATTATTGTATGTTTAAATGTAAATTTATTGTATTTTTTAATATGTACCTCAAAAGCGAAAGAAAAAAAAAATAATAACAAAAATGAGATGGAAAAAAAGTACAGAGTGTCTTTCACGTGAAATACATTTTTCTTTTCAAATTTTGTTTTCTGTTTTATTTTTTGTTTAAAATGAAAGAAAGCTGAGAAGTGAAAAGCAATTTTTAGTAGCCAAGTAAATGCATTTTAAAATTACCAAGTAAACAACAACTAACCAATTTTAAAAACAAATATTAAACTATATATATATATATCAATATTATATAACAAATAAAAAAAACAGAGATGAGAAATAGTCAGCAGAATAAGGTGAATAGAAAACACACGAATGAAAAGCAAAGAATACAAACTGAATATTATGAGCATATTATAATAATAAAAAAAATTAAAATAACATTAATAATACATATTAAAATATCTATAAAATTAATGCAAGCAGTTTTAATTTAGTTAAACAAACAAATAAAGTTTCAAACACAACACTAAGAAAATAAAACCTCTTTTATTTATTTCCAATATCAATTTGGTTAATGAAACGAACATTAAAAGCTGACATGATATTAAGATACAATAAATAGCTATAGCTTAATGATGAAAAAGATCCAGACTTGAACAATATATTTTCGCTTTGATCTCTAACACTTGCAACACTGTGCTTGAAAAGTATTAATCTTACAATACAAGGCGATCGGATCGGGCCTCTATATCATATAGTTGCCATAGCAAAGATCGGTTAAGAATCGTCTTCTTTTAAAAGATTTTCTGCTTTCCAGAATGTCTTGGCCAAACTCAGCAATTACGACCTTCACAAATTTGTTAACATATCTGAAAGCCCTTTCATAACCGGTCAGAAACACATACATACACAAACATAGAAACAGTTCTACAAATATTTCCAGAAGAATTTTCTATAATGTTCATTCTTTTTATTTCAAATGTTAAAAACTGTTTAGAAGCTTTATATTAGCCTAGCTCACACCCAATTAGTACTTACCTTAATATAATCACATAAGCCATCGCCTTTGATTTGTCCATCCGCTTCGGTATACAGTTTAAGTTTGAATTTCTGCGTTTGCGGATCGCGCATGATCAGACCGCATTTGCCCATCAGCTCGGCGAACTCATCTATGGTAATGTCCAGAGGCAAATTGGAGACATAGACTTTGGTGTTCTGCGTGGGGTCTACTTCGAACCATTCTGGAATATAAAGCGGACGATAAGTTAAGGAGGAATTAAAGCTAAAACTAGTGAACTTACTTGGCGGCTCCTGTGCTTTGCGCTTGCCCGTAACAGAAGCAGCTGCGGTACCATCTTTGTCCAGGATGGGCGCATTCATGGCCGCCTGTGCCTCGGCTGTCATGCGCTTAAGTTCCTCCGCCTTGCGCTTGACTTCGGCTGCCTCTCGTTCCTCCTTCTCACGCTCGCCGGCGCTGGTGTTGTCTATGAAACCATAGTTCATCTGATAGCGCGCCATGAAATCATCATCGATCTTGGGAAACCAAGCGGATTTGCTGGCATCCCACAAAAAGACGACACCATCTTTATCTGTGTAGATGCGATCGCCGTTCTCATCGATGCCATAGACCACATCCTGGCCGGGTGCTGCCTGTGGCTGCTGCTGCTGCTTTGGCAACCACTTTTGCTGCTCCGCATCCCATTTGTAGTGCTCCGTTTCAGTACTTGAGGCGCTTGACTGTTTGGGCAGCCATTTCTGCGTCTCCTGGCACCACTTGTAGTGCTCGTTCTCATAGAGATTGCCCGCCGTGGACGCCTCATCGGCCGTCAGTGGCTGCCAATTGTTTTCGGTATTGCACCATTTGTACTTTTGCTTAGTGCTGGGATCCGTGTAAATGGCGCCGCCATCGGCCGCATAAGTCACATGCTGTTCATAGTCCGCAAAGTCCTGCTGCGCGGACTCCGGCTTGACCTGGTCAGGCAATGTGTCGCCTGCTGTGAGGCAGCTTGTGGCACCAGCCACCGGCTCCTGGTTTTCAGTTTCGCTTTCTGTGGCAGCTGTTGTGGTTTGCTTTGCCAACGTTTCACTTTCCATTTCAGGCTCATCGGGTTGCTGCTCAGCTGGAGAGTTGGAGGCTGTTTCGTTTTCCTTCGAAACGGTTTCCCTTTCACTGGCTGCTTCCTCAGGCTGCGCCTGCTCCTCTTCCTCAACCTTTACTTGGCTTTCACTTTCGGCGCTCATTTGTGGACTTCTGTAATTATATAGCGTTGTCCAACGCAGAAAAGTAGACTATGTTTTAGTTCTTTGCAGCTAATTTCCAGCTAATTTCATATTTTCTGTGTATTTCCTGCCCACATAATCATAAAGGCCACGCGAGACGGCTAAATAAATTGGAGAAACGTGCTCATGACGTTGACATTGTGCAGCCCACCAAATAAAACGGCAACTGTGGCCACAACAATCAAAATACACAGGAATACAAACATTTTTGCACCTTTTGCTTTGGTTTTTGTAAACACAATTCGCACGTTGATTGTGGCTCCCGTGTGGGTCAAGCCTGGGGGTTAACCCAATCAAATGCAAACGAAATGAAAAGCACACGAAACGCCCGAAAAAAAAGAAGAAAAAACAAATATAATCCCAAGAAAAGGCGAACAAAGTTCCGTTTTTATAGTGCAAGAAAAGCAGAATAACAAAATAGCTAAACGTTCGACAAATAACAACTTAAAGATGCGCTATAAAAATAGTCGATAATATTATCTTGTGCATTTTTAAGAATATAATAGCTTTGAATGTAATTAACCTATATAAAATCAGAGAACTTTAAAGATAAAGATAAAGATTCGAATGATGTTTTATGCTCCATTTCAAAGTATCCCAATTCTTAAACATAATGATAATATCTGTGAATTCTCCTTATATCAGACCCATATTTAACATTCGGCTGACAACAGTAAAAACTGTATCGTTGATACATTCGCCTTTTCTACACATTTCATACAGCCGTTGTAGCCAAAAGTTTACAGGGTATTCAATACTTGACAGCAGCTGTTGAAGGTCAGGCAAACAATTCTATTTATTTTTGGCTACCTAGCTTAACCCAAGGGCTCTCTATTTACCAGGTTCAAATCGATTGGTTTTAAGCCGCGCGCCGTAAGTTCAATCAACCGGTCATAGGTAGGAGTCGGTGACAACTTGACTTGGGTTTCCTAAATGCCGATTGATTTGTCAAGCTATAACGAGAGAGACTTGAGAGTTGTCACAGCTGTCTCCATTTACGTCAGCGGCGAAGACGTTCCAAAGGGTTCAATGTACTCGCCATTAATTATAACAATTTGTTGGGTGTATTTGGAAGTTTATTATTGGTTTCGCTTTCGGATATTCCACTAAAAATACGCTAAGACCAAAAGCCGACCTACGTTCGAGTTCAATGGAACGCGTCTTTTGTGCAAATTTGCATTTGCAGAAAATTTTGACGCAACCGCGAGGCAGGCTGCAAAGGGCCAGTAACTGGCACATTGGCCGACAGTCGGCACACATATCGAAAATGGCGGCATGCAACACAGCCGTAACTGGCAACTGGCAACTGACACCACCTTCGGCAGTGGGCTCACATAACTGTAGCCAGTTGCAGTTAGCCAGTTGAATACACAAAGTCCTCAGACGATACTCGTAAATTACACAGACAGGCGGGCAGGCGGCCAGCATATATATATATATATATAGTCATTATACGAGCTAAGTGTGTACATATATGAGTAGCCAGCGCTGTGGCTTCGTGTTGTACAAAACGCGGACACACCCCGTCATTTGATATAGTCAGTTTTTTGTATTGGTTTGTAGATCATAAATAGTACGTGGAGATAAGTACGAGTTGAGTTATTGCCTGAGATCGAATCTGTATTGGTTATGCTTTAAAGAGATTTGGATAAAGCGGGGTAGCACTTAAAAATTTGGTTGCATATTTTATGAAGAGGTTGATTTGAATATCGGTTTTTATTATAACAATATTTGAGCTATTTCATTAAGAGAAGTTGGGTAACATTTATTCGCGAGAATAACGATGCAATGTGCTGAATCCCACCTCCCTCCAAACGACAAGTCACGAAGTAGAATAACGAATACAAACTAAGACTATAGGCTAAGACTTTATACTTGCTAAATATATTAGAATATTTGACATTAGACGAGGAAGAGAAGACTCTTGTTGTCATTTTTATACAAGGCATAGTTAGTTGAACAAAATTTAAACGTTAAAGGAGTATATTGCGTGTTGATCTAGTAGGGATAAGGAAATTGAATTGGCTAGTCGACGCTGAAAAGTCAATTTCACCCGTAATACAAATTTTCTGAGAAATGGCCATGGTTTATATGAAGGATATCTCAAGGAATAGAAACCTATGCAGATCTATTGTAAAGCCTCTTTAAAGGATTTTCTGTAATATATGTGCATACTCTAGACAATTTGTAGCTATAAGTAAGATCTGCTGCAAGCTGGGAACTAAGGACCCATCTCCCTGTCCAAAAGCACATCGTCAGCTGCAAGCTCCAAATTGGAGGACATTATGGTCAAAGCGAGTCAAGGGTTAATCGGCATTAACCCAACCTAACCTAGGACCAGCCGCAAACTACTTACTTAGCCAAGCCCAAGGCAATTGGTTAGCCAATCCGTTGACTTTGCCAATATTAGCTATAGATTTCTTTAGCTACATTGTATAATTTTTTAATGTTCTATAATAGCTGCTTGAATGGGAATCGCATGGCCTGCAAATTGTGCTGGAATTTCAGGGCCAAGTTAGAAGAGGGGACGCACCGCAATTGCATAAGAATAGAATGGAAAATTTTCTTACACAGAGCTAGAAATCAATTAATTGACGCAAATTGTCTGCGAAAGCACAAGTGTGAGCCGTGATCAGGCTATTTAGTCGGCCAACCAAAGGAATTTATCAACTGGCGAGTCGCCTGAAAGGCCATAAAAGGAAAAAAGGAGCCCCAATTCGAAGTAGGCTACTTTACATACAGAGTAGACGAATTAATTAACTTTTAGAGCTGAAATCGGCAAAATTCCAGCAAATGTGCTTCTGGCGAAAAATCGTCGACTGTGTTATGCAAATGTCAACAGGTCAACAGAACTTACCAGTCCACATATAAATATATATTTGTTGTTATTTTTAACATTTGAACAGTTGTAGATTTGCGCACATTACTCACAAATGCCATTAACACAAGCCAAGTTTGAGGCCATTCGCACTTTGGAATAACTTAACTAAACACGAGCATTGCGCCACCCTAGTGCCATGGGTTAGGGTGACTCACTGTTGCAAATAACACGGCAGCTGTTAAGGCAAGCGACCAAAGTCGAACAAGACGCCTAAGCAACCAGGCGTACAGCACAAAACATTTTCATAGCATATTTATGGGGGCAAACCCAGCCAGTTAGCCAGGACCTAGCGCTAGCCAAGAAGGGCTGCAAGAGTGGGTGAGTGTATGTATGAGTATGCCTGCCTGTGTGTGTGTATGTGTGTGTACGAGTCCTGGCTAGAACGGGGCAGCTCTTGTGGCAGCTTGACCAGTACACGCCGAAACGTTCAACTGACCACAAGTGCCGATTGGGTTAACGGTCTAACGATACGAGTTCTATTGCTGCCGATATCAAAGTTGCGAGCACGCAACAACAAATTGTTTTCTGTTGTGCACATATACATGTGCATATATATGCATATATATGCACATATATACACACACATATAGCTGGTGATAAAAATTTCAAATGAGTTTCAGTTTAAGTGCAGCCGGCAAATTATGCACAAGCCTAATGTCAAAATCGATAAAACCAACAAAAAAAATTTAAATAAAATACACAAATATAAACGCATTAAGAATATAGAGTACACATATAGAGTATAAACTATAGACAAGATGGATATACCGAGCAGCGGTGCAATATTTACGCTGGGCAAATCGCATTTGGCGGAAAATACGCAAAGCTATTTCTATATCAAAAACGATCCGGTTAAACGTTTGATATCCGGTCCGCATCAGAGTGCGGTTATATGCGGTAAATGGCCAAAACACAGAAACTGACCCCGATCCATGCACAAAAAAGTCCAACAAGCTGCACAGTTAACTAACAAGACTGACTGTCTGCCTGCCCGCCTGTCTGTCCATCTGTTCACCTGTCCCCTGACTGTCTGTCCATCAAGTTGACTGGTTCTAAACAACCCTTCCATTTTGTTAGGAGTCTCTGGTCAAGACGCAACGACTTGCCCAATTGTCTTTTATGGTGTCTGTGGCACGTTTCGTGCCACTTGCCGCCGTGTTGCATGTTGGCTGCAATTTTCTTTTAAATAATAAACACGCAGCGCACTTTCACTTTTATGCTAACCCCAACAGCTTGAACCAACTGAATGGCTAAATTATGGGCACAGAGAATAATTAGCGCCAACCTGGCCAAGATGGGGCAATCACTTGCAAGGATTATATTACATAAGTTATTCTACACACACTGAAAGCCTGTTTGTAACTCCATAAACTGTAAGCCTGTTTAAAAAGCCTGACCAAGCACTTCAAATCACAGCGAAATTGGCTTTCACAAATCCAACGACGTGGGCGGCATCTAATGAGGTCAGCCACGGGGGGGTAAAGGGGCGTGTTACCATAAATATGGGGCACACTCACGAAGCATGTAAAGGAAATAAATAGTGAACGGCGAGTCAAAAAGGCTAAAACCAAAACCGAAGCGCGTTACCAATTGAAACGTAAAGCGGGTCAGGTGGAAAAAAAAGAAACATGTGAAGGCAGTTTTGGACAGTTGGACTTTTTGGGGATTGGCAGTGACACACGCACACACACACACATACACACACACGCAATCAATAAACAAAAGTTGTAGTTAAACAAAAGCAACAGCCAAAAGTTGATGTCGAAATGTTCTTATCAATTACAGAATCGGGACGTCTTTTTGTTTGGGGCGAGAATCACTATGGTCAGCTGGGCATTGGCGGACATGGCAACAAAAACAACAACAACAACAATAACAATAACAATAATGTTGATATAGTCAGCAAACCGACTTGCGTCAAGTCGCTTAAAACTTTGGGCTTAAAGATCAGCGATGCCGCCTTTGGCAACAATTGGGCCGTGATATTGACCCGTAAGTATAAATAGGCAAAGGAGCTAAAACTAGATGTTAATCAGATTTTGCTTATATATAAAAAGCATAGAGAAGTGCGAATCTTGGGCAAAAGAACTTACTCGACGGATCATTGCATGACAGATATATTCTATAATGGTCCGATCCTGATTTCGGACAGAGGATTATGACTATATTAAGTCGGCTGTTGATATTGATAAGGAATATATATATATACTCTATAGAGTGAGAGAGGTCTCCTTCTGTACGTCACACATTTCGTGACAAGATTCGCTTCAATATGCTCAAGTTGCATTAAAAATGTTCTATAAAAGATTACCTTTATTCCTTACAACTACTAATTACATATATGACTTTTGACACATCTCGACTTCCATTTGCAGTTTCGAATGAGATATTTTTTACGGGTCGCAACATATTCCCCTTGGACACGCACGTGGCGCAGCATTTTATAGATGCGATTGTCGAAGAGGAGCCATGTGCGATTATTAGAAAGCCCTTCCGCTTGGAGGAGTTTGATGATTATCTATCCAAGAACGAGGAGACGGACAACTTTATGGCTCTGCAGGCGGGCAATGAGCACTTTGTGGTGCTAACCAGTGAGTAGCTAGATAAGTGAAAGCAAAAAGAGTCAATCCTCAATTCAAGTTCCTACTGCTTGCAGCCAAGGGTCGCTTGATTGGCTGCGGCTCAAATGAAAAGCAGCAGCTGGGAGATCTGGAGACAGACTATGACGGGCATCCCGTGGAGATACGCCTGGATGCTCCAGTGCAGCAGTTTGCCTGCGGACCAGAGTCCACACTGGTGCTGACAGGCAGTGGGAATTTATTTCTCACCGGTCGCCTCAATGAGTTTGTCTTTCCCAAGTTCACGGAACTGCAGAAGAATCTCTCCCAGACCGAGCAGATCATCTTCATGCACATATCCAAGGCAAGCGAGATCTTTATCGTGACCAATGTGGGCAGCATCTATCGCAGTTTCGAGTCGGTGCGCAACAAGAGCTTGGTCTTTCAGCGCTTCTATGACTACGATAGCGAGGAGAATGGGCCCATTTGGAAGCTACTCAAGGGCTCCTCCTTCTATGCGGTGCTGAGCAAGGCCAACAAGTTCTTTACCACTTTTTCGGAGAGCGGACATCATCTGAAAACCTTTCGTGAGATCTCCAAGTTCAAGAATCTGCGTCTGCTCGACATAGCAGTTGGCGACCAGCACATTCTGGTACAGGGCTTACCCAGATCGTCCAATCTTTCGGCTACAGTTGGAACGCCAGTGGAGCCCCACAGCTATATGAGTCGCAGTTTTGTGCTGCAGCCGAAAGATCTGAATGGCAATGTGGAGATGCGTAGCGCCAGCGGCAGAAGTCTTTCCAAGCAAAAGGCCTTGAAGGAGACGGACACCGAAACGGACAGGGAACAGGGATTCAATGCAATGGGCGCAAGCGTAGCAGCAGTGGGTGCGGCTGTGGCCACGCTTGAGGCAGTGAAGCACATTTCGGATGAGCAGCATAATGGCACAGATGAGCAGGAGGCCAACGCAGAAATAGAACAGAAGCAGGGGCCGGAACCAAATGAAAAGATAGAACCAATAAATATTGAAGCGAAAGAAGCGGAAGAAATGGCCGAGCCAAAAGTAGAAGATTTGAATGGCAACAAGGAGCAATCGTTGGTAGAACAAGACGTAGAGAAGCTGGAGGCAACACAAACTGAAGCTGCCACAAACGGAACAACTACCCCAAAAGAGAGCGAAGCAAGTGAATTAAAGCCGGAGCAAATAGAGCCAACAGCCC
Organism: Drosophila ezoana; assembly: GCA_035045725.1. Taxonomy (NCBI): domain Eukaryota; kingdom Metazoa; phylum Arthropoda; class Insecta; order Diptera; family Drosophilidae; genus Drosophila; species Drosophila ezoana. Next base: position 16,047,874 of record JAWNOU010000177.1, on the reverse strand, counting down.
CTGAGGAAAGTCCAATTAATCAGCCCACAAACCAAACAGCAGCAGCAGCAGTGGAGACTATAGCAAAGCTGCCAACGCCACCTGCGGATACGCCATCGCCTAAGAAATCATCAACAGAATCGTTAGATTCAAGCGAATTTCCGTCCCAGGAGCTGCCCCCACAGAGCAGTCAGGAGAAGCAGCTGCGTCCGCATACTCCCTATCCGGAGAGCAGCAATGCGAGCACACCACAAACTATTAAGAGAACGCCCAACCGAAACTTCTCCTACGAGGCGGCCATGAATCACGATGAAATCGAGAAAACCTCGCCCGAACTGGTGGACAGTCTGGATACAGTCGAGGAGAGTTCGCTGAAGGAAAATGCACCGCAAACAGAAATACAAATATCCACGCCCACGCCGCCAACCGAGGAGGACGAGCAACTGGCCGTTGAAATAACGACCACAGAGGATGCGCTTGACAGCAATAAGGTAGTGAATGAGATACGTTTCATTAACAATGGCGTCGATGTGACAGCCAAGGTTGAGGAGCAAATGCCTGACACACCATTGGTCGACTCCGTGGAGGAGCTGGAATCGGACGGTGAGCAAATGCTACACGACCTCGAGCAGCATGTAGATAAAGTGGTCGCAGAACAGAAGACAGAGGCTATCATGGCCACGGAAAGTGTGGGCAACGCCATCGAATCCAAGCTGCTTGAGACGCGCGACTCTGTGCAGATGGCAATGCATAATGCGGCGACAGGGGCACGCGATACTGTTGAGGCTGCGGGCGAACGCGTGGTAAATGGTGCACGTCAAGCGGTCGATGCAGCTGGCAAAGGTGCCCAGCGTATTGCAGATGGGGCCAGAGATGCTGTCGATGCGGCCGGCAAGAGCGCACAACGCATGGCCAGCGATGCCCGACAGTCCATGGAGCAGGCGGGCAGCACAGCTGCCAAAGCAGCAGCAAACACAAAAGAATCCATGGGCAGGGCCATGGACTCAGTGACCAGTAAGATATCCAACGAAGTGCATGGCGCCAAGGAAAACATTTCCTCGCTGTTTCAAATCAAGGCGGCCAAGGAATCACGGCCTACGCCAACGCCCACTTCGACACCGGAAGAAGCTGGGCCACAGAGAAGTATTGAGACAGCTGGTTCTGGCGACGTAGGGGGCGAGGGGGAGGAGGATGAACGCACCACGGCCTCGGTGAACTCTAATCATAATTCCGCTGGCCATAGCAATGGCAATGGTAATGCCTACGAGCCCATTAACAGCAACAGTCATGCCTTTGAGGAAGATCCACTCGATGCAGTAGTGGAGCGTGGCAAAAAGGCCATGCAGGAGGAATTGCGCGCCCTGGAAGAGCAGCGCGCCCATTCACATGTCCATAACAATACCGAACAGCGGCGGCAGAGCACAGAAAGCAAAGGCTTTGTCCAGCAGTTTCTAGATGGCATGCGTCTCTCTTGTCGCAACGAGAAGGCCGTGCAAATTGAGGGTGAGTACAAAAAGCCAACTTAGACACATCTTAATAAATACTAACCTGAAAACGTTTGTTTTTCGGCCCGCTACCGGCAGATGAGCCACCACCGCAGTCGCAGCCGTCGCACTACAGCAAGAACAAAGTCAACAGCGAGCTGAGCCTGCAGAATGGCCAAAATGGCACACAGCAGTCGTCACGCGTGTGCACAATTTTATAAAAATCGCACTATATGTTAAGGAAAGCGAACACTTTTACAAGCAATTGCATTTGATTTAAAATAAACTTGCAGATTCAATTTCGCATTAGAAATGCATGTTTTAACCAAAAATATATCGATGATTTGTAACAACTATCGATAATTTGCGATATTGCGATACGTTTACACGCGAATGGCCACAGTGCTGCTAATTGGGTATTGAATAACCAATGCCATCATCAGATCACGACAACGAAGTCGATTCAGTTTTCTTTATACAAAAGTTGTGTCAAAATCAATTATGAAGAATTATTTGGATATACCATGTTTTGAACATGATTATAGGTAAAACTAAATGTTATCTGGCACCTGTCACAGGTGATGTGATCCTTGTGTGCACCTGTGACAAGTCGCAGGTAAGTTAACATCTCATCTCTAAATTGCACCAGTTCAACGGGTCATTTGTACCAGTTCTTTCGCGTCTATTTGGTACGCAAACAGTAAAAGCAAAAAAAAAACAATTTTTACTATTTTTCTACGTTTTATAAATGAATACAAAACCATAAATAATGCTTTAAAGCATAGTTTTAACTGAATTAATAACAAAACGCGTGCTTGGTGCACACTTGCCTGGCCCGCGAAAAATCCAATCAGAAAACGAAAAGGCCAGCACCAGCACAAAATGGAAAGGTAGGTCAAAGAGTGAGCGCGCCCAGCGCATAGAGTGTACATGCCCGAAATAAAAAGGCACGTCTGAAGGGTATTAGTGTTATTAAACATGTGAAAAATAGTGAAAATTTCAGTTGGCCCATAACCTCAAAAGAGTTTTGGTTTTCGCTGCTGTTATAATGTGAGTGCCTATGTATGTGTGCCTATATGTGTTGGGTGTCTATGTGTGTATGCGTGTCCGAGTGGCGCGTTGTGAAGACGTCGACGTCGACTGAAAGTGGTTGTCGCTTGTCGGTGAAGGGGGCGACAAGAAGCAGAGCGGTGACAAGGTGAGAAGCGCGAGCGCGAACGTGAACGACAAGATCGAATGTGGAAAAACTACTTTAGAGCGGATTTAAAAAAAACTAAAAATTACGTTCTGCATGTCGCCGCCAAAAATACAAATTCAAAAGGACGTCCATAGCAGGCAACCAGGCTCAGAAACTTTCGCAGCAGCATAAAAATCATCGAGTAATGCGGAAAAAAAACACATGTAATTCGCGAGAAAGTAACACGCTGTCAGTTCGCCCCAAAACGTGAATATGTGTGCGTTTGATTGCGTACATGTGTGTGTGTGTGTGTGTGTGAGTGTGTTTGTGTTTGAATGAGAGAGTGTGGGGGAAACGGCGACACAGCAGCAGCGGCAGCAATTGGAACGTGGAACCTGTCGGCGCACGTAAAAACCAGAGCCAAAAATTCAAATTACATGCATTGGGCGCGTTTTCAAATGCATAGTCGCTAACACTTTTATAATTTATGTTAAACAGTCGTTAGAGAGCAGAACTTTTGCCATAACAAAGGCCCCAAAGCAGCAACCTGAGCCAGAGCCAATTTGATGAATAGTTTAAATTGAATTATAATTTCTTCAAATTTCGCAGTTAGTTCGGGAATTCCTCACATATTTTTGCATACTTAAAAAGCGAATAACATGTAAAGATGCCGCCAAACTATTCATTCGCCATCTCTTGCTCTATTAGAGCTGAGCAATAGCGAGAAGTGATAGTCAACGTGACTGTTAAATTTAATTGAATATCCAAACAGGTTCACAATTCGATACAGATATCACTTTTTGCAGATAAAGTGCAAAGCTTTGATCATATAATATTTACATTACTGTGACAATCAGCTGTTGCATCTAGTTAAATTTATCGATATCAGTCATTGTTGTTTGACAGTCGCAGTTTAAGAACTGCTGATGCCCAAAAATCACAACATTGCTCATCTCTAATCTCTTTTACTCTCTCTCTCCCTCTCTCTTGCGCAGGCATTAACCAACACAACAATAAGAGCAGCAGCAACAACAGCAGAAACCACAACCAGGCCAGCCAGCATGTCGTGGCATTTGTGAGCAGCGCGCCAAAAACTTGTCACGAAGTTTCTTGTCATAGACGTACGCGTCCGCGCTTAGAGCCAGGCTCCCCCTCGCCCCCCACACTTACACCTACACAAACACACACATACACCCGCCCAGTGCTCACGTCCAGTCCTTAAGTGCTTAGGCAGCTTATGATGCATATCAAGAGCCTGCCACACGCACATCAGGCCGCCGCGGCAATGAGCAATTGCGACATTGTCATTGTTGCCGCGCAACCGCAGACCACCAGCGCCAACAACAACAACAATGACACTGTTACACAGGCAAGCCATGCCAGCCATGCGGCAGCTGTGGCGCATGCACAGCATCAGCAGCAACAGCAACAACAACAGCAGCAGCAACAACAACAGCAGCAGCAACAACAACAGCAGCAGCAACAACAACAACAGCAGCAACAACAACAACAGCAGCAACAACAACAGCAACAACAGCCGCCCGCGCCTACGGAAATCGCCCTACCCTTTAATATGCATTTGAGCGGAATTTCAGCGGAGGCACACAGTGCTGCCCAGGCGGCCGCAATGGCAGCTGCGCAGGCCGCGGCAGCGCAAGCCGCCGCCGCGGATCAACAGCCAACAGCACCTCCCGCGCCACCCTCGGCACACACACTGGCTCACCTGGTGGCCAATGCTACGCATAGTCCGACGCTTGGCGAGTCTCACTATGTCAGCAACGGTCACTCGAACAACGAGCATTCGGGCGAGGGTAATGGCTCGAGCGGCAGTGGCGGCCGGGAGCCGGAGAAACCGTTCCATTGCACAGTGTGCGATCGAAGATTTCGCCAGCTGAGCACATTGACCAACCATGTGAAGATCCATACCGGCGAGAAGCCGTACAAATGCAACGTTTGTGATAAGACGTTCCGTCAATCGTCAACACTGACGAACCATTTGAAAATTCATACCGGGGAAAAACCATACAATTGCAACTACTGTCCCAAGCATTTCCGTCAGCTGAGCACTTTGGCCAATCATGTCAAGATTCATACGGGTGAGCGTACATTATTTATGGCAATTAAGGCCGCAGCTAATCCTAGCCTCCTTTGCAGGTGAAAAGCCGTTCGAGTGCGTCATATGCAAGAAACAATTCCGCCAATCCAGCACGCTCAACAATCACATAAAGATCCATGTTATGGACAAGGTCTACGTTCCTGTCAAGATCAAAACGGAGGAGGACGAGGGGTGACTAGGACGCATGGCGTTGGCGCAACATCATCATCTCCATCACCAACAGCAGCAGCAGCAACAACATCATCAACAGTCGTCAACGCCAACGCAGCAGCAACAACAGCAGCAACAACAACAACAGCAGCAGCAACAGCAGCAACAACAACACCACATCGAACACCAACGTGGAGTTACCATTACGACGCTGCCATCCACAACGACAGTGGCACAGCATCAACAGCAGCAGCAATCGCATCTACAGCCCTCGCATGGCAATGGCAGCTCGCCGCATCCTCATTTCAATGTGGCCGCCTTGGGTGATTTGTCCAGCGCAATGCAATTGGGCGCCGTGACGGCCGATGGCAACTTTGTGACCATGGGCGGCGTTGTGGTCGGACGCATACAGCATCCGCGAAGCGAGGAGCTTCAGCATCTGGGCGTCATCAAGGTGGAATCGCCAACGAATGGCATTGCCGGCTCCGCGGCTGCCGCACAACGCGACGGATGAGTCGATAAGCCACTCCTCGAGCCCAGACTTAAGGAGACCGTTGACTCAAATGATATCGCGTATGTGCCGCTGAAGCAGCAGCAGCGACGACGGCGGCGCCGGTTTAACAAAAGATAGACCGTGCTCGTTGCCGTTGTTGTTGTTGTTGCTGTATACGCTTACGTTGTTGTTAGTTGTTTAATTGTAGCGAAACATTGTTGTTGTTGTTGTTGTTAAGGTCTAACTTACCAATTATCAGGCTTGCCCTTGGTGATGCTTACATATTTCAAGTTCACATACTACGCATCAAGCTGTTTCCACAATCTTGGAAATCTTAGCTATACTCAGATGCAATTCGAGGCGTATCTGAAATTGAAAAGTGTGAATGAACTTGAAAACTGATTCGTAAACCAAACGAGCCTGAATGCAAAACGCTTCAATAGAAGCTAAAAGAAAATGAAAAACCGTCGCCAACAGCATCATGGCCTCTAAAACGATAGATCAGAGATACACACACACACACACACACACACACACATGCAGAGTCGTCAATAGCCACAATTACTTACGAGGCAATAGGTTTACAACAAGCTCCCCCTCAACCTTCTACCTATACACATAATAACTAATAACTGTAACTGTTAGCGCAAAATCCTAAGTACTAAAAACAAATCGTTTGATTAAGCAAAAAGTCATTTCGTTTAAGTTGAAAGTTTAAAAAATGCTTCACAAAGTGCAACAACATAAAAAAAGAATAAAAAACACTAGAAATGTTTTAAAGATTTGTTATAAATACTATACGAAAAAAAAAAGCGAAAATTAATCATTTTTCAATTTCAAATTGTTCTTTTAGCATTTAAAGTTTAAGAGATTGTTGTAAATTGTTTAGTGCGAGAATTCTGCTGCATTCGCTGAGAAACTTGACATAGTCAACGTTGCCCATTGTTTTAAATACTTATATATATAGAAAACATTAACAATACTTATTTTCAGTTAAAACACAGAAACAAATTGTAAATCATTGTAAAACAAAATTGTTAATCATTGTAAATGCAGCCATTTTAGTGAGCGACTTTGTTGGGGTCAAAGTCAACACAAATTCAATTTGTTTTTAACTAGCCTAATTATTTAAATTTTGTTTTAAGCCCCCCCCTTTCCTCTTGCTCCAATCCAATCAACACACACACACACACACAGATCTAAACGAAATTTTAATTACCTTAAGTGTCAGGCAGAAGCAACCTAATTATATAGTCTACAATTTATATAAACATACTATAATTAGTTGATCCTTAGTTTTTAATTATTGGCCGAGCGCTTTGTTGTGGCCCCTAAAAAGAAAGTGAGTTTTGTTAATTTTAATTCTAGCTTTAGTCGTTATAGTTTTATTTTGCAAATTGGCACAATTTGAAACGAAGCAATTACAAAAAAAAAAAACAACAAAAACAAAAACAACGGTTTAACGCTAGTTAATGGAGTAAGCACACAAACTATTACTAATGCTAATATTAATCATATAATATTGTGCGATAGAAAGCAAACAAGTTCTGTACAAAGCCCGACTCCAATTTTGTATGTATAAAAATGACAGCAGGAGAAAACAAGAAATACGAAAATACTATTTTCTAAAAATATTAAATCTGCCTATTTTATTTTCTATATATGTTTTTATTTGTTGTTTTTTTCTCAGTTTAGCTTAAGTTTCGCAGTAAAACGCAGCCGACTGAAATTCCGATTTCGTACACTGAAATTTTTGAGAATTTTCAATATTTTGCAAAAAGTTCCTATAGACTTTTGATAAACAATTTCGAGTAAAATACAAAAAATTCCAATGTATACGAGAAGTTAAATTTCGATTCGAAAAGAAAAAAACGATGCAAATAAATATATATAAATAAATAATAAATGTTGATAAATGTGTAGTGTTAACCTTTGAATACAAAGAAAAGAAAAAGATAAAACAAAAACAATTGTAGTATTTAAATGTAAGAGCTAAACAAATATTCTAAATAATGCTTAAAAGAACGAAAAAACAACAAAAAAAAAAGAAAAAAAAAAAACCGGGTTCCATATTTTCGTACGCAGCAGTAGAGAAAATGCTTTGCATTGCTTTTTTACGGCGCAAACAAAAAAAATAAAGAAGAGAAGAGAAATTTATAACTTTGGAGAAATATTTAAAAGCGAGTAAAAGATTCAAAATTGAGTGCATCATCAAAAAATGTTCGATTTAAAATATAAGTTAAGGTGAAGGTTTATTGATTTGGCTGCATTTTAGAGAAGCATTTGTAATTCATTTGTTTTATTTGTCTATACTTTTTAGCCCATTTTATTCATGTTTATAATTATGAATTTCAATTAGAATTTTGTTCCTTTGCTACCTTATCGGATTCTGATTGGATTTGTAGCTCAGCATCAAACGGCACCCCCCCCCCTCCTATCCACTGTCCAGACATATGTATGTATATTTTAAAGCAAAATAGGGGTCGTAGTGAGATTAGCTGTTAAGCGCCTAATTTAAATAGTTGTGTGAGTGTAAAACAGCAAAGAATTTAGACATAAAATGAACAAAGCAAAGATTGCAGGAGATACGAGTAGAAACAAAAATTTACGGTAACAAAGCGATATGCTTAAAAACAATAAAAACAAAATATACGAAATAACGACTTGATAATATTGTATAATTATACACAAAAGCTATATACATATATATGTATATGTATATATTTACATGTATATGTGTGTGCAGTAGCTGTATTTATATGTAAATGTGTATGTAATTGTGTATTTAGCTAAAAACATATATATATATAATATATATATTTGCAAAAACTGAAAAACAAAAGCCACGAAACAACAAAAATACAGAAGTATGAAAAGCAAACATTTAACCGGATTCTTATTGGGAGATTGCAACACTTCAATGAATGGTAGAATTTTGATTTTGGAAATGCTGCTTGGATATAATATTTATTCAACATTTTATTTGTAAATCCTTTTTAATCCCTTTGCTTAAATTGCGCAGCTCAATAGTTCGATAGTTTCTTTGGTGACTCAGTTATCGGTTCACTATATCGCTTATCGTTAGCGATTGTCTGACCGTACCCCCTAATCAGCAGTAGCCGCTTGCAAGAAAACGTTCTGCCAATTTCGCAAATAAGTTTAGATTTTAACAATGTTTCGTCTACAACAGTCACAGCCCGACCCAGCGGAGGAACAGAAACGAGTTGCCGCTGAGGTGCGAAACAATTTCATTATGTTTGGAGCCCTCGTTGCAGCTATTCGGCTGGGTAAGCAAAATAAAACGTGCGAAGCTTATGTAAATACAGGTGTTTAATTACATTCGACATTTCTTGTACAAAAATAGCGCCTATTGTTCTACAACACCTGAAAACTGCATAACACCAACATATTTGGATCTACAAGGAGGGGGATACAATTTAAGCGCTAAAAACAAATAAAAATGCATTTAAGTATGCGCACGTGCATTAATTGCGGCTTTAAGATTACTTTTCATAAGCAAAAAGACAATGAATGTTATATACATATGCACACACTGTAGTCTTTTTAAGCGTATTGCACCTGTCATGTGAATAAATCGTTTTAAATATATGCAATAAAAATTGCAATATGGTATATACGAACGTGTCTGTACACGATTCCTATTTGTATATATCGATATATCGCAAGCAGCTCGCGGCACTTTCCAACACAGTGGACAAGACGTCAACCTGGCTAACACAATAAAACAACAAACACTGTATAAACAGTTGGCAGCTAGCTTTTAGACGTATAAAGAGTGGCCAAGAGGCATAATGAAAACGTAAAATCATTCCCACCCGGCTGCTGACTCAGGCAAACGCTGAAGCAATCCATTAAGCTACTTAGATAACGTCAACTGGCCAACTTTACAAAGAGAAAAACATTAAAAGCTACAATACTGAAAGTGGAAACATATGGCACGGTTTCCGCGTCAGTAAAGTTGTAGATAACGGGCCAAAATACTCTCCCGGCTGCCGCCTTGTACATGTACATCGCAATAATTATTTTCGTCGCCCGTCGGGCGTACATGCATGTTATCTAGATAATGGTTGGCCCTAAGTATGAACGCCTCAACACCGGCGACGTCGACGTCGGCAGCGACACCAATGCCGAAAACAGCATTGAAGAGGTCGAGCTAAGTCTCGACTTGACTCATAAAAATGCTAGCGCTAGTCAAGAGCGTCGACAGCTGTCGTCGCACGCTAACTTTAAATACGCGCAGAGCAACAGCGGCGACAACGGGAATAACGGCAGCGACGCCACGTCTGCACAGCAGCACCACACGCACGACGGAATGACACGGCATGCGGATGCACGGTTCATGCAGATGGCCATTGGGACGCTGGCCACAATACTGCTATACCTATCGCTGTCCATAACGCTCACCTTCTATCAGACGGACATCAATCGGGAGCTGCCCTTTCCGCTCACCATTGTCACGTATCATTTAGTATTGAAGCTTCTGCTGGCTGCGCTGGTGCGCAGCATCTACAAGATGCGCGTGGGCAAGACGCGCGTCCAGCTGGACTGGCGGGTGGCTGTGCGGAAAATGGCGCCAACGGGCGTTGCCAGCGGCATTGACATTGGTTTCTCCAATTGGGGCCTTGCACTGGTGCCTATATCGTTGTATACAATGACCAAATCCTCGACCATTGTGTTTATACTGCTCTTTGCCATCTTGCTGGGACTGGAGCGCAAGGTGAGCCTGACCTTGCATTATAATTATAATAAATATAGTAAAACCAATTGTTTTTCAGAGCTGGTCTTTGGTGCTCATAGTGGGTCTCATAGGCCTAGGCCTGTTTATGTTTACCTACAAGTCCACGCAGTTTAATACGCTGGGCTTCTTCTTCATACTGTTTGCCTCGCTGAGCAGCGGCCTGCGCTGGAGTTTTGCGCAGTTTATTATGCAAAAATCGAAGCTGGGTCTGCACAATCCCATTGACATGATATACCATATGCAGCCCTGGATGATTGCATCGCTGTTGCCGCTAGTTTTGTTTATTGAAGGTACACAGTTTATTTATATTTATAGTTAAATCCACAAGTTAACGTCTTTTACACTTCTGTTCGCAGGACCAAAGCTTTATAAAGTGCTAGAAAATCTGCATAATATATCCGAGGCGGATGTCATTTGGACGCTTGCCCGCATTACACTGGGCGCATTCATAGCATTTTTCATGGAGGTCAGCGAATTTCTGGTGCTCTGCAAAACATCCAGCCTGACGCTGTCCATAGCGGGCATTTTCAAGGATATATGCCAGCTGGCTCTAGCTGTGGCGCTCAAGGGCGACCAGCTCAGTCCCATCAACCTGGTCGGCCTGGCGGTCTGTCTGGCAGGCATCGCCTGTCACCTGCTGCACAAATATTCCAGCATGGCAAAGCTAAACAAGCAACAGCTGGCGCTGCAGCTAGAAGACGATGGCGAGGACATGTGCGCCGAGTACGACTTCAACAAAGGTAATACGATTGTTGGCGTTCATGGTAATACAGCTGGCAATCATGCAACACTCACTGCGCCGCTTCTGGAACAAACCGACTCGGAGGATGAGTCGGCAGCTGATTCTGCAAACAAGCAAAACGCATCGGATGTCATTTTCGATGTGCTCAAACGGCGCGACATGCAGCGATGAGTTGCTTGGTTTAAGTTTCCTGCACAACGCAACGTTTTTTTGTTTGTTTGTTTATTGTTTCAAGGTTTCCGGGTAATACCCGGATAATTGTGATTGCGGGTGTGATTGTGTGTGTGTGTGTGGGTGTGGCAGCTGTCAGGATGTTGACACTCTTGTAAATGTTGTAAATTCGAAAGTTTTCTACTTAGTGCAACAATTGATCTACATCCGTCTTATAACCATATGTAAATCAATCGATGTCAGCTTATTTACACTTATATATGCCCTTGCAGATGATATACTTTTGTATATATACATGACGATTCGATGGATCATCTGACTAGATCAGTTTGTCTGTTTGCTTCTGTTCGGTTGAAAGGCCCATAATTGTAAGGCGATATAATTTTGTTATTCCGGCTAGATTCGGAACGCCATATGCGTTGCCATAAGAACAAATGTTCGATGGAAATAATTAATCCATGCCAAGTCTACTTTATAGCTATGTCTGCAAGGGTAATTGAATTCGGTGTGCCGGAAATTGATGTTAATATTCCAACATTCCCTGAAGTCATTTATATTAGTTTTGACTTAGTTTAATTATGAAATAGAATTATCATTTAGTTGTTAATTATATCGTTGATTGGGCATTTGTGCATATTTTTTAGACATCTTAGGTTTTAGCTAAAAAAACAAAATATATTTGCTGAAAGTAATCCCCACTACAATATGCCAATATTAACCCAATGAACTGGCAACTACTATACTTTTTATAATTATGATTTTACAAAATGCAAAGAACACTTTTAAGGCTCTTTATCAAAATGTATTTTACAAATTTGAACTTTCAGGGTTCTTAATAAAAAGTTGTACTGTATCAATTATGAGAATATGATGAAAGTGTATAAAGAAGTTTACCAGAAGTTTATTTATTATGCGATCAATGGCTTATGGTTGCTTAAACGTGTGGCTAATTAATCCGCTTCAGCCCAAATGCCAATTACATAGATCCACCTTCACGCATGACTGGCCGCTGGCTATTAGTTTTCGGTCTTGAGTGCCAGGTCCAACACCTTTCAATGTTGCGCATAGCTTTGTGTACCTGTGGAGTCGGCCTTGTCCTTCTATTGTTCAACTTCTGGCTTTCGCAGTCGACTCGGCGTACATCCTCATCCAATGAGGAGAAACATTTCAATGCCACGCTTGCAAAGCTATTGATACCACGTTCGCCCGGCTCCCATGGGCATGCGTTGGTGTGCGACTTTCTCATCGAGGAACTGCGTACGCTTGGCTTTGTGGCCACTCGAGATGAGTTCTCAGACACCTTTCCATTGACCAATGTGGTGGGAGTTCTGAATCCTAATGCCAAACGGTTTCTACTGCTCAGCTGCCATTACGATTCGAAGTATTTGGAAACAACCCACCATTATGTGGGCGCCACGGACGGTGCTGTCTCCTGTGCCATATTGCTGAACATGGCCAAGAAACTGAATTCCTTTTTCCACGACGAGATTGGGCGCAATCATATCGGCTTGCTGGTGAGTGGCAGGTTGTCTTTTATCTGGTTGTCATTATTATTATTATATCGCAGCTGGTTTTCTTCGACGCCCACGACTCTATAGAGGGTATTACCGATAATACCTATCCACTGATTGGATCCAAAAGCTTTGTGAGAGCGGAAACTATACCATTAAATCGCATCGTAAGCTACAAATTATTGTTAATGAAATATTTAATGACAACCTTGCAATCCCCAGAGTTTGGTCATCTCTTTTAACTTGATTGGCGCACCAGATCAAATCTACATGAGCAGATATGAACGTACATATTATTTACACGAGCGGCTGGCGGACATTGAGGAGGAGCTGCGGGCATCGGGTCAACTTGTCCCGTGCCATCGGCTGTTTTACAAGTTAAAGGATCATGACAGCGATATAGATGACGATCACTATTCGTTTCTAGCCAAGGGTTAGTTTTTACAATAATTATGTTATGTAATTTATACAAAATTAAGTTAAATAGGCTTGCCGGTGATGCATGTATTGCCCCACACTTATCCAGAAGTGTGGCTCCAAGAATCGGATAATCTACAGAATTTGCATTGGCCGACGGTTCGCAATATGAACACAATTATAACACGGTTTGTCTATGAATATTTGAATTAGCTACAAGGAGGAGAAGCAGTCAGATTTACTTGAGTTCAAATAAAGCAGTAACAAAATTACCACCATTTTTTTAACTTCGATCAGCAATATCTATCGAATTGAACTATTCGATAAGGTTCGACAGCGGCTGAATGCAACCCTGCGCTACGCAGCTGCTGCAATCTGTGTTAGCCGCCTTCCCGCGCATTTCATGCTGGATTAGCTATATTTGTCTTTATGATACAACCACCAAACAGTTTGGCTATTTGGTTTTTCACTCGTCCAAAAACCACTGTAGAAATCAGTCGCACCACGCACCAAGCCAAGCGCTCGCCAATTTAAATTCCATTGTGAGTAACCACACGCATCGGCATCGCTTTGGCGGTAACACCTAACCTTACATACAATCATACCACATATATATGTATATGTATATTGTATACATTCTTTCATTCATATATATTTACATACATACATGTTGATGTTTTTCTAGTTTTGTGAAAGAAAATTGTGAAATTTATCAGTTAACGGACAGCGAAAATGCCACGACGCAAGGTACTCACAAATAATAACAATGCCGAAGAGGAAAAGACAATGCAGCCCACAAAAGCAAAAAGGGCGCGAATGATATTCCATCTGGAACTGCCGGAGCGTCGTCAAATAATTGGCAACGTTTTAGTCTGCGGCACTGGCGATACCGGCCAGCTGGGCCTTGGCGAGGACGTCTTGGAGCGAAAGCGTCCAGCTCTGATTGAGAGCATACCAAATCCAGTGGATGTCTGTGCTGGCGGCATGCACTGTTTGGTGCTGACAAAGAATGGCGATGTCTACTCGTTTGGCTGCAATGATGAGGGTGCGCTTGGCCGTGACACCAGCGAAGAGGGCAGCGAATCGACGCCAGCTCTCATCGATTTGCCAGGCAAAGCGCTTTGCATTTCGGCGGGCGACTCGCACTCGGCTTGCCTGCTGGAGGATGGTCGTGTTTTCGCGTGGGGCTCGTTCCGGGACTCGCATGGCAACATGGGACTTACCATTGATGGTAACAAGCGCACGCCCATCAATCTGCTTGAAGGCATGGTTTGCTGCAGTATTGCATCTGGCGCCGACCACTTGGTAATCCTTACCACGGCAGGCAAAGTGTTCACCGTGGGTTGTGCCGAGCAAGGGCAGCTGGGTCGCATCGCTGAGCGTTCGGTTGGTGGCGAGGGTGAGTATTTTCACATAAAATGTCGCTGAGTGCCATGTGCTAAACATTAAATATGTGCTATTTCGTAGGACGCCGGGGTAAGCGCGACTTATTGCGCCCGGACCAGCTAATCATAAAGCGCGCCAAGCCATTTGAAGCAATTTGGGCTACCAACTACTGCACATTCCTGCGGGAGTCGCAGACTGAGGTCATTTGGGCCGTGGGCCTAAACAATTACAAGCAGCTGGCGCACGCAAAGGAAGCCGAACGCGTTCTCATACCCATTAAAACCGAGTTGAAGGATGTCAAGCAGATCGCTGGTGGTCAGCATCATACTCTGGTGCTGGACAATGCAATGCGCTGCTTTGCCATTGGGCGTCCTGACTACGGACGCTTGGGTGTGGGCGATGTCAAGGAAGTGGTGGCCGAGCTAACGCCAATCAAAGAGCTCAGCGGCAAGACCACATTTGTGGGTTGCGGGGAGGCTTGTTCCTATGCCATTACCACCGATGGTAAACTGTATTCCTGGGGCATGGGATCCAATCATCAGCTAGGTGTGGGTGATGGCGACGATGAGCTGGAACCGGTTGTGGTGACCAGCAAGAATACACAAAACAAACGCATGCTGATGGCATCCGGCGGTGGTCAGCACAGTGTGTTTCTGGTCGAGGCCGATGTGAAGGAGAAGCAAAAGGAGAATGTGCCAGCCAGCAAGAAACCAAAGGCAGCTGCTGTCGAAGCAGCCAAGGAGCAAACAGGGACAGATTTAAAGGATGACGACACAGCTGCCGCAGCTATCGATACAATCCCCGCAACGGGCGATACCGGTAAGACGGTCAAAAAGACAGCAGCTAAACGTGGCCGCAAGAAGGATTAATTTAGAAACGTCAACGAACGTTTCATTTGTTTATTTAAGCCGCATTCAATATGCGCAGCTACACTTACTACTTTAAGCCAATTGAATAAAATGTTTAACTGATTTTGTTTTAAATATATAGTGAAATTGTATGTATTCGCAAAATAGCACTTAAAGCTATTGCAAAAGCCGGAACAAAACGAACTAAAACATTTATTTACAAACTAATCAACTTTTTAATTATTAATTTAAACTGTTTATAATTTACAAACATCATACAAATAAGTAACTACAAATCCATTGTTTCAAGCGGCTACGAAAGAAGATAAATTCGCGACTCGAGCATCTATCCCCATGCAAATAGCAAATGAGTGAATCATATAAATGCAAACGGGGTGGGGCTGCCCATTTTCTCAATTTAAAATACGATACTAATTTATGTGCTCATCTATATAGTAATTTTGTATAAGTATATGCATATATATATATATATATCAAGATTACATATATATATATATATATATATTTTCCGACTACATGGAATATGATTCTGCTGGTTGATTGCCATTAGCTGTTGCTGCTGCCGCTGAATTGATGCTGGTTTCGACCAGAGATAGGTCGGTGGTGGTTGTTGTTGTTGTTGACGAAGCGATGTGAGCACCGCCTTCATTTTGGCCGTCATAGTTGCTACCCAGATAGAAGCTTAGGAATAGTATGCAGCACAGCAAGGAGAGCGATAGAAGTACGCGCGCTATTTTACGTGCGAATGCAACAAGACCAAGCAGATGACCACCATTGGCCACACCACCCATCTGACCGCCAACGCTTTGGCCACTGCGCAGGGACAATTGAAGGTGAGCCAGGAGTAACGCCTCTAAACAATCGAATTCGTCATCTGTATATTCCAGCCCTAGGCCTAAATCACATGCGCAGTTCTCTCTGTGGATATTGTAGTCGTCGTTATTTTGGTTGTTGTTGTTGTTTATGTTATTATTATTGTTGTTGTTGTTGTTGTTGTTATTGTTGCTGGGTTGGTTTTGGTCGCTGGCAGTGGCTTCGTCTTGCATGGTCAGATTGCATTGAGACAGTAAATATTATTTGCGCTTGGGACACGTATATGCTGTAGGTTTGTGGCAACTTCCTCCACCAGAAGAATGATGAGGACGACCCCCCGATGTTTTATGGATCTGCTCGAACATTAGAAAGCCGAAACCAATAAAGAGCAGCAGTAATAAAGCTAATGTAGCGTATTGTAAATGTTTTGTAAAGTTCAATTGAGCTTCCATTTTCTGGGCTTGCATCTGCATCTGTTCGGGACCAAATTGCTGTGAGGGAAAAACGAAACACTGAATAGAAAAATGTAATCACAGATATCACAAGCTAAGCAAACGTACGCGACTCGCTTGGCCATCGCCCTTGACGACGCCACAATCTCTTTTCTCATTGAGACGACAAACAAGTCGATAGTTCTCCACATCCGAGTCATTTGCAGTCTTCTCTCTCCACAATTCTGTAACTTCCTGTGAGCCGCTTAATCCATCCGGCGTGCTAGTTGCCATCACAAGGAATTTATCTTTGCCATCTGCGGTCAGCGTATGGTCCGGCTTTAGCCAAATGCTCACATCGGTGGTTTCATTCGGTTGCACCACACCACAGCGTGGACGAACGCGAAACTTCTCTGGCGATGTGGTTTGAATCTATAACGATGCGATATTGCGTTCAGATTTGATTAGGTGCAGCGGATGAATGGGGCACATACCTTATAAGCGAGCGGCTGACTGGAAACGTTCTTGAGGCTTAACTTTGCTTCCCCGCTTTGTGGGCAAATATTGACATATTCTTTGGGCTCCAATTGCAACATAACTGTACAGCAGATACAATATATATGTAGATGGGAAAAAAATAGTACGTTTTGATAATCAAACTATAAAATTTTTTGAAATTTATGTTCAAACGAAATAACAAAGTTTCAATAAATCTCAGCAAGATGTGACTGATTTTAAAAGCAATGTTGTATAGACGTCACATATAGGACTTACCCTCATTATCGGGGGTTGTCTTCAGCTCGCCAAATGAATCGTGCGGCGACATTAGAACAATCTTCGAGAAGTGTACCTGGCAAAGACAGAGACACACAGACAATGAATGGATTCTATTTCAAAATGAGCCACTCGCTGGCCGTCCTTCTACTATATCCATCAATCGATTCATGCTGAGCTCTGCGATTTTCGCAAGTGCCATTCGTACACTCTTGGCCCCACTTGAGCACAGAACTGGAGGACGTTTGGCAAATTGATTTCATTTACTTTGAAACAATTTGCACGCCCATAATATGCCGCATATGTTGGTATTTGTGTTTTGCTTTTCCGCATTAAACAGTGTTCCGACAGTTTGGTTTTTTATATAACAAACTAGCTATACCTTCGTTATTAAGACCGACACTTTGAAGCAGAGAATAATAAACCTTAGTTATTATTATTGTTGTTAAGATAAATCGCAACTTGAATGCTTAGCTATTGCAAACTTAGCTGCACGTTATGTTAAGCTGCTGTTATTAACAGAGCGACTGTTATACTCAAAGTTGCGTGCGACATCTTCGAGCTATTTCATTTTATTTTAAAGTAACGAATGTCATCTGCTTTAAGAGCATAAAAGGTAATATGATATAGTTAATTTCAAGAGTAATTGTTAAATTGCATACACATATTTTGTTCGCACTTTGCGTTATCAGCGTACAAGCAGATATATCGATAACATTTACAGTAATTGAAACATTGTGACGTAGCAGCGAGCAATGGGCTAAGCACAGCATCTGCTCAACTAGAGAAATCAAAACGGTTTCAAAAACAAATATGCAAATTTTGACTGGATTTAATTGAAATACAAATCTTCAAATAGAAAACCAGAAGTGCTGCAAGTAGTTAAGCAAGGTTAAATTCACGTCTACATATCTTGAATATCAATTAGAATTCGTTTTCGTTCTGTACACCTTTTCCGATGTCGTTGTTATGCTTTGTTTAGCATAAGCAAAACAGCACACCCATGATCACCAATACACATGGACAGATACGCATACACACAGCTATATAAGTCGACACCACCTACCCTGGGCATGTTTGTTGAAGAACTGTGTGTTCCGTCTCTTGATTTCATTTGCTTTCTTTTTGGCTTTTTGGGTAATATATTTTGTAGCTACTTTTACAAGTCGCAGATTGCCCAGAAACGGATGTATTTATATCAGATATTAAATTAATGCAATGATATTTCAGGCTGCTGATGACGTCTTGCCGACGTACCGCGACAAATGTGGAAACACAACTAAAAGCAACGCAAAAGCAACAACACAAAAAGCAAAAGACAAACACACAAAAGCTCGCGCTGCCATAGCAAAAAGCTTTCGGCACCTGCGATCGGACTCTGTGAACAGCTGTTCGGCCGTCGAATGTGCAATTGCGATTCATGTTAATTCAATTACGTTTGCACAGAATGCGGGCTGGCTAGCGATAAATGAATAAAAAGAAAATGAATATGAATAATTTGTTGGTCAGACGAGCGGCGGCTCAACCGCTCGCAACGCCAAATGGGGTGCATTGGGGAATTATTTATAATGTATTCCACGAGTGTTCTATTTTATATTTGTGTGTGTGTGTTTTTTTTTTCAGGTCAACGCCTCGCAACGCTTCACTAAACACACACTCTAGACTAGATAGCGCAAACGAAAGCGAAACTTTTGCAATATGTCAAAGAAATGGCCGTAAATAGCAAATATGAGTGGACCCTACGGGTATATTATGCACGCGCAGGACACGCAATCTGCAGCGCACCCTAAATCAATACGCGCCAACAATGTAAATCAATTAGAGGAGCAGCAAATGTTGCTCGCGTGTCTGGTGGCCAGGTAAAGCAATTAATAGACAAGCTTCCGGCTGGCCCAAAGCACAACAGCTCAAATGAAACACACCCAAACATAGAACTGTACACACATACAGACAAGCATACATACGTATTTGGCTCTGGGTTATGGGTCACTTACCTTCTTATCCAAACCCATGTCCTCATGTGGCTGGTCGTCATCGCCGGCGTTTGCGGCCTTCGGCTTGGGTGGCGGACGTTTGGACTCGGGCACAAATTGGAATTCGTAGCTGTCAGTGCCACCCCAGCTGAGCAGACAATTGTCCTTGGGCACATACTGCGTGACGTCCTTTTTCGATATCATTTTCAATATCTCGACCGCCTTGGGCGGCAGCAGAGACTTGATGACCTTAAAGGCGGCTACAAACAGGTGCAAAATGTTGAGTGTCAAAGGTTAAAAGTGAAGAACTGCCGAAACCCACCATTCAGAACCCAGGCCAGCTCAAAAACCAGTATATAGTTGAGAGCATTGGGATAGTAGAGCTTAAAAGTTTCCACAATACGCTTGACAAAGTCCAGATCCATTGTTGCCAGTCCCGTGCCGGCCATGTCAAAGAATATGCTCAACTGGGTCAAGTGGCTCTCGCGCTGCTTGCGCTCTATCCAATAGACGACGATGCGTATCAGTTCATCCAGATTCTTGGATTTGCTGTGCAATCTGACCCGAAAGATGAGCAGCGGCTTGCCATCCACATCCACACCGTGCACAAATACTGATCCCTCAGTCAGATACTCCTGATTCAGTTTGTCCTCGGTCAAGTCATTGGCACCGTAAGATTTACGCCAACTGCAGGTTTCCCAGAGCTTATTGAAGGACGCTTCCATATCCAGATCGTGCATTTCCAGAAAACGTTGCAACCAGACATGATCGTTGCGTATGCGATCAATGTCTATGGGATGAAAGGGTTCTAGAATAAAATCATCCAAAATAATGTTAATACTGGATTAATTAAAAAGTTAGGAAAGAATTTTGAACTTTACTCTCCCCTTTACAATACTAGTATGCGATCCCAAATGTCTTTTATTTACAATTTTAATGCCAAATATCTCTTATCTACAATCCTAAATGTTATTTTTCGTTTTCAATTTCAGATAAGGGTTAATAAAGTTGACCAATCGATTAATAAAACAACTATAAGAATTCTTGAAGAGATATTCAAAAATAATTTAACCCAGGAAATACATATTTAAAGCTGAGTTTCAATATCCACAAAAGATCAGTGAAGATCACCTGAAGGTTGGAATTCTGTATATCTCTTATTTATACAGCCAGTCGCGCCGTTTAGTTCCGTAATCAACAAAAAACGTATTGCATTCACAAAGTAAATAAGCAATCGATTGTAATAATATTTTATGACTACAAATGGCTTTCCACAAGCGATATGCGACTCCTATGCGGCTCATTTAAAATGTTCTGTAAATATGCATATAAGCCATAATGCGTATATACATAACACTTGATAGTTGAGCGGCTCTGGGGCTTACACCTGAGTGAATAAGCTGCACCTGGAGGTCAACTGCACTCACCTGCAGGCGGCGAGGCGGCATATTTGGTGTTGAATCTTTGGCGCAGCTCCTCGATTTGCGCTGCGCTGGGATTCTTAACTGTAACGCCCATTGTGAACACTCGATGCCAGCGACAATTGTGCGCAGACTAGAAGTTTTGTTCTGTGCTTATCGTCAAATCGATAATCCACTTTCTCAGCACGATAAAGCGATAAGATTTTAGTTTCCAATGTTTCCAGGCACCAACAACCAGCGACAAGCGACAATTAACGAATGCAAGTGCTTTACACGAGCGTCGGCGACCAACTAACGGTTTTGTTCAGCGATCAGCGATCGGTAATTGGCATTCGATCGGTGTGCGCGGCGATGTGGAGCACCAATACACCCAATGGAACGCCTTGAAAAGGGCAGCTATCGCCCGCCGCTGCCGCTGCGGCTGCTTCTGCTTCTGCTGCTGCTGCTGCAATAGAACGTGATCGCTTCCCTACGCCGACTGCATTTCAATGAGTTTTGAGCATTGAGCGAAAGCTTGGCTGAGCGAAAGCTTGACTGAGCGCGATTAGCAAAAACTTGCACTCAAGCTTTGCAATTTGGCACGCCGCAAACTTAATACCCTTGCGGCATATGGCAAAAAAGTATCTTTAGACATATACCTTATCTTCAATCGATTGTTCCCATATCAGCTATATGATATAGTCGTGTATTTTTGAAGTGGCTTTGCGGATTTTTGAGAAGTGAATTGCCAAGTTTAAATACAACATTTTTCCTCTCTTCCTATGGGAACTTTTTGATATAGTATTCCAATATGAAGCTCTTAATTGCTGCGTTTAGTTAAAGATAGGGTAAGCTTTCACTTAAGCTGAAGTAAACAAGCTTTTTCTGGTCCAATCATGACCTTTGCTTTCAGGCTGAGAGATCGTACAGACAGAAAGACATGGCTATAACGACTCAACTGTTTATCCTGACCAAGAACCTATATACCTTTTCCACTTCTTTATTTTTTAGCATATTTCATGCCGAAATAGGAATACCTTCTGCGAGAATGTTAAAAACGCCTGTTGGGTATTCAGAAATTAAACTATATATTATTTACATTATATATAAATATATATATGCATGTAAAGCCTGGAATTAGTTAGGTGTGAACTTGTAGGAGTAGTCGTCGGTGCCGCCCCAGATCTTCAGGCAGTTGTCCTTACTCACATACTCGTTAATGTCCTTCTTGGTGGTCACGCGCAGTATCTCCAAAGCCTCGGCGGGCATGAAGTTCTTAACAACTTTAAAAGCCGCTAAAATGGGAGTTAACGCGTTTTAAAACAGAATCAATTGTGGCTAACAATGGACTCACCATTGAGCAGGAAGGGCAGCTCGTGCACCAGAATGTAGTTGGGCGCATTCGGATATTTGGTCTCGAACAGCTGGATAATACGCTTAATAAAGTCGATGTCCAAATTGCCGAGGCCCGACCCAGTCATGTCCATGAAGAGTGTGATTTTCTGTAGATAATTTTGGCGCTGAGTGCGCTCCACCCAGTAGACAACCAGACGGATTAGATCGTCCTGGTTCTTGCTCTTCGAGTGCTTCGAGATGTTGACAATGAGCAAGGGCTTGCCCTCGTTATCCTGGTTGTGCACATAGATTTCGCCATCGTGTAGATACTCCTGATTTACATTGGACTCGTTAATTTCGTTAGCTCCGAAACTCTGGCGCCATTCGCAGTTCTCCCACAAGCGCGTGATTGTCTTCTCCACATCCAAATTGTAGGCCTCCAAAAGCTGCGCGATCCAGATATCGTTGTCATTAATACGCGCCAGATCGTTGGGATGAAAGGCAACTGATGACGACAGCGTAGACATGAGTCATTTATTTCAGGTCGAGTTTTTGGTCAGCTTATCTCACCTGCCGGCGGCTCGGATGCTAGTCTTGCCAGAAACCGGGTCTTCACCTCGGATATTTGCTCTGCGGTCGGCTGCACTCCCTTAGGCATCTTGTCTGGCGCTTTGCAACTGGTATGGCCAATTGGTTGTGTTATACGTTGAATTTATATCAAAAACTTCGGGCAATTATCGCCCCGCTACTGTGCTCGGTCACTGATAAGTTATAAAAAGCCTCCGAGAGACTGAGACCCCCAGTCAGCCTAGGTGTTCTTCTTCGCTGTCAAGCACTTGGATGAGTTGCCACCGCGCAGACCAATCAACTACTAACAGCTGCAGCCGGAGCAAACTGCGGGCTTCTATGACGCTCGTTACTCTCTCGCTTCTCCGGTTCTCAGGTTCCGCTCGATCATGAAGGCGGGCAACTCGATGCGTGGGGCAGCCGAAACAGACCGTTCTTTAATCAAATCTGAAACTTGCATTACATTACCCAGCTCGTTAGAGAGAGAGAGAGAGACGCGTTCACAGGAAGAGGAAGAGAGACGGGGGGCGGGGGCGGGGTAAGCCGACAATTGCGATAAGACGGAAGCGAGACCGAACCAGCCAGCGAACAGTCCGACCAACTGTTAGACCCGATTTGATTCCACCATGAAACTGTTTTAGAGAAATTGATTTTTTATTACTGCCGCCGCGCTTAGGTTTATTATTATTGTTGGTGCATATGTTTGCGGAATGGTTACGTAAAAGAAAGAAACAAATTTCTTAGATGATCATTTACTTACGTGCGGCTATTCCAGGAAAATTCGAATGATTCTATACAATTTAGACTACTATGTTAGTTTTTGTTTAAGATATTCAATCAAATTTGCTGTGAATTTTCCTTATCTAAGTGGAGACAGCATTAATCTTCAGATCTTCTGGACAGATTCTCTGGCTTATACTTTTTATTGACTAAATTAAATTGTTTTCCTTACTTATATGTAATCTGCAACTGCATTAATTTTTATTTGCCTAGTAATTTAAAATTTATTTTAGTTTATCATATAAAATAGTTGCCGCCCTCGCATTTCTAGGAAATTCATCATTTCATTTATTAATTTGTTTTTCTACCAGCGTTTTGGCAACTCATCTGGCGCTTTATTTTTGTTGACATTGGTCAGCGTAGGACTAGGGCAGCATTTACATATTGAAAGCTCCTTGTGAGCCGCCTCCCTACACCCCATGACCCTCCCTCCACCCCCAGCCATGGCATTAGCTCGCATGGCATTCAGGCCATCATTGAAAACTTTCGCTAGCGTTGGCCCAGTTGTGTTGTTTACGTGAAAACGTGCGCGTGGAAAGGCATCTTCGTGATCGTCCGCCGTTTGGTCCAATGCGGACGCAGTGCAGCAGCTGGAGCAGTGAGCTAAGTCGCCAGAGATGAAGTTCGCCGAGCATTTGACGGCGCATATAACGCCAGAATGGCGCAAGCAGTACATAAATTATGAGGCAAGTCATTCGAAAAGTGGGCGAAAAATACGCTGAAAAATATGTATCCCATAAAAATACAAGCGTGTGCTTTTCCTAGCTGTCAGTCCGTTGATGACGTCACGTGAAAAACGGCTGGCCAGCTGTCAAAAGTGTGAGAAAGCTTTTGGCGTGTGGCCCATTCGGCGCATGCGCCTTCCGTTTCCACCTAACGCGCATTTTGTTTTGGTCGCCTCAAACGTAAACAGTGAGAAAAGAGTGTATGCAGCACAGTGTGTGTAAGAACTAAATGCAC
Organism: Drosophila ezoana; assembly: GCA_035045725.1. Taxonomy (NCBI): domain Eukaryota; kingdom Metazoa; phylum Arthropoda; class Insecta; order Diptera; family Drosophilidae; genus Drosophila; species Drosophila ezoana. The sequence goes on along the minus strand of JAWNOU010000177.1, from coordinate 16,023,587 downwards.
ACTATCATAACCCGTTAGTTATGACTAGTTTCGGTGTGCAACAACGTGTTGAGTCGATAAATATTCTTAATTGTTATCGATAACATGCCAATTGCTGCTGTGGCGGGACTTTTGTATTAAGTAGTTGTGCAACACTTTTATTCATACTCCTACGTATTTCAGGAAATGAAGGCTATGCTGTATGCAGCCATCGAGCAGGCGCCCTCCGCGGAGCTGGTGGATCGCGAGATGGTAACACGCTATTTTGCCAAGTTTGATGAGGAGTTCTTTCACTATTGCGACAAGGAGCTGGCCAAGATCAATACCTTCTACTCGGAAAAAATGGCGGAGGCAACACGCAAATATGGCAGCCTGCGCAGCGAGCTGACAGAGGCCTTGGAATTGGGCCATGTGAAGAAGCAGCCCGCCTGGAAGCGGCGCACACCGCTGGTTAAAAAGGATGCGCCCGCACGCAAGTTACAGGATCTCAAGTTGGCATTTAGCGAGTTCTATTTGGGTTTGATACTGCTGCAAAACTATCAGAACTTAAATTTTACGGGCTTCCGCAAGATACTCAAGAAGCACGATAAACTGCTCAGTGTGGACTTCGGAGCACGCTGGCGCACCGATCACGTGGAGGCGGCGCATTTCTATACAAACAAAGACATCGACAGGTTAATACAGGAAACGGAACAGGCCGTCACCCAGGACATTGAGGGCGGCGATAGACAACGTATGTGGTTAATTTATGAATTTAATCAAATATGATATTATATTTTCTATTGGATTTTCCAGGCGCCATGAAGCGATTGCGAGTTCCGCCGCTGGGCGAGCAGCAGAGTCCTTGGACCACATTCAAGGTGGGCCTGTTTTCCGGTGCTTTTGTGGTGCTCTTCCTGACCGTCATCATATCTGCCATGTTCTACGGCTTTGGTGAGAACTGGCGCGTTGGCCTGCGCATGTTCCGAGCCCCGTTTCTGATCACCGAATGTCTCTTTCTCTGGGGCGTCAATGTCTATGGCTGGCGTTCGTCCGGTGTCAATCATGTGCTCATCTTTGAGCTGGATCCGCGCAATCATCTGTCCGAGCAGAATATTATGGAAATTGCCTCCGTATTCGGCGTCATTTGGGCCTGCTGTGTCCTGTGCTACATATTCTGCGAACCCTTGGGCATTCCACAGTATGCTGCTCCGCTGTTTCTGTACACCTTGATGGTTACCTTCCTGCTGAATCCCACAAGGACGTTTCATCACGAGGCCCGCTATTGGGCGCTGCGCGTGCTCAGTCGCGTCATCATGGCTCCGTTTTGCTTTGTTAACTTTGCGGATTTCTGGCTGGCCGATCAGCTGAACAGCATGGTGCCCGCATTTCTGGACATACCCTTTCTGATGTGCTTCTTTGGACGCAATCCCACGTGGCATAAGGCGGGCGAGGGTGAGTAATAATTATTATTTCAAAATAGATATGCTTTGTCGAGAACAGGTAAATACTGAGGATCATATTGGAGGTTCAAGCACAAGAATAACTTTTTAAAAAACCTGATGACTAGCCCTAAGATTAAGTTCCTGAATCTGGTTTCTCCCATCTATGAACTTAGATTTTGGTCCGACATTTTTCAATTCATTGTAAATGAAATTTATTTTATTTTCATAATTTTTGTAATCGCACTTTTTTAACAAATATGGTTAAGACAAAGTAAAATACGGGAGTTCCTAAACTAAACCGGTTCGGTTTAAAACCGGTTGGCAGGTTTTTTAAAAAGCTGTTCTTCAATTGTTAAAGTTAAAGTCAAACAATATCAATTTATGCAGTGCATTCAGTCGTAATTTGGAAAAGAGAAAAAAAACTTTTTATTCCTATTTTTGTATTCTTATAAAACGCCGAATTAAAATAAATTATTCATGGTAATTTATGCAGCTTATTCAGTCAAAAAACGAATTTAATTAATTTAGGCAAAAACAACTTTTAGACTTATTTTTCATGAGTATTTTTTTTTCTGCTGAAAATTATAAATCATTTTTTTTGCAAATGCTCGAAATGAATTGTTGACTATGAAAAAGGCAATTTAATCAGTTGCAACAGTTAATTCTTAAGCTTAACTATCTTTTTTTTCTATCAATAATGTTTTTGTCCTTTAAGCTGGCAATCATTGCGTGCAATATGTATCAATCCTGCATCCGATTGTGGCCATTTTGCCGGCCTATTTTCGGTTTGCCCAATGCATACGACGCTATCGGGACACGAAGGAGGCATTCCCACATCTGGTGAATGCTGCCAAATATGCGACATCTTTCTTTGTGGTTATCTTTGCGCATAAATATCATACGACAACAGGTAAGCGAAGGTGGGCAGGCAGCAGACCCCACAAGCTGGGAAGACTTGGGAGTTGATTATGCGTGTTGTTTATGTTGCGCTGCCAATTAGCGTTATTTTCATTGATGTTAATTTGATGTGCCCCAATTCGCACTCTGCTTGCAGATAGCTATCCGCTGTCGAAGGAGAATCCCTGGTTCTACTGTTGGATAACCGCGGCCCTGTTCTCATCCTGTTACGCCTACACGTGGGACATCAAAATGGACTGGGGCCTGTTCGATTCGAAGGCGGGCGACAATCGATTTTTGCGCGAGGAAATCGTTTATTCATCGACGGTGAGTTGGGCTATGTGTGGGGCTAATGGTAGCCATAAATATTTGGCCAAGCGTATGGCACGTAAAACAATCATTCAACCAGCTATCCATTATTATGCTCTGCTCTGCTCTTCTCTTCCCTTCCACCACTTCTGGCATCTCTTGTTTCTTGCAGTGGTTCTATTACTTTGGCATAATTGAGGATTTAATATTGCGTTTCAGCTGGACGCTCTCGATGAGCCTCATTCAGGCCGGCTATATTGAGGGTGATGTTATGATGACCATACTCAGTCCACTTGAGGTGTTCCGCCGCTTCATCTGGAACTATTTCCGGCTCGAGAACGAGCATCTCAACAATGTGGGCAAGTTTCGAGCCGTGCGTGATATATCAGTGGCGCCCATGGATTGCTCAGATCAGGTAACTGCACCCCCAACTATATTACACTCCATATACAATTGCCTGTGTTTATGTTTACACAACAGACCACAATACTGCGCATGATGGATGACACGGATGGTGTGCTTAATCGTAGGCGTGGCAAGGCCGCTGGCGGCTCTGGCGGCAAATCTGGCAACAAGAAGAACAAACATGAACAGCAACGTTTACTCCTTCAAGGCGAATCCGTTGAGGATCTGTGTGCCTAGTGCACAGACGTCAGCTAACATCCATCCCATTGTGCACAAATATTAAGTATACGTAAATACAAAACACAACAACAACAACATAACGCATTTTTGCTGGGTTACGAGGCACGTAAGCCACATTCAATTGAATTGCCAACACTGTGGCCCCCAAAACGATGTGAATCAACTACTCTGATGAGCAGGACGTGCCAATGAGTTAATCGTGTGGCCCAGGCATAGCCCGAAGCTGCACGTTTCATGCGACATTATCTAGTGAACATTTTGCACACAACGTTGTAGTTTAAGATTTTCACATTAAAAAACCCAACCAGCATCTGTCGCGGGTGCGTGACCTGGAATTACTTTGAGCTTTTATCCACTCGTGTCCAGTTAATAATATTTTAATCTAATTGTTTAACACACACATCGAACATTCATGAATTAATAGTATTAAAAAGGCCCCACGTAATTTAATTAATAAATTTAATTAAATGACCGACATCCATTGCCTTTTTTTGTCCCTGATATGAGCACGTACGACTGCAAATTAAATTACACATTATATTAAGCAAAGAAATAAATAAATCGAAATCATAAATATTTCGGAAAGATATCTCTAAATGACCTTCACATATATTTTTAAATATAAATACATATGCACTTTCCCAGGAATTTACAATCCGCAGTACGATTATTCTAACAAAAAAAAACCAAAAGAGAACGGATTAGATTAACAGCTGAAGAGAGAACAACATGAAAAATACAAAGAATTAGAAAGAGTTGGGGAGAGAGAAAGAGAGAGAGAGGGAGAGAATAAAAAATATAAGGAGAGAGAGAAAGAGAGAGAGAGAGGGAAAAAGAAAGAGAGATAAAGTGTCCAGGGAATAAGAGTATGAGTGGAGATAAAGTATACTAGACTAACTAAAAAACACTTAGTCGAAGCATAAAAACATGAAAGCCTCGCTTATACTTCTGAAAATCGCATAGTAGGGCGCCATTTATAAAAACAGTTATTTGCATTTGCAGCACAACGGAAAGCAAACTTGAGCTGCGTTTGGTATAAAATAATATCCAAGTACACAAACAAACATACATGCCCATTGCACACGCAAACATACACACATTAACACCCACGCACACAGAGTTTAATACATACACACACACACACACACATAAATGTATATATTTATGCACATATACAATGAATATAAACTTTTATTAGATTGGCAAAATCACTTGTTAAACACACACTTAATGTCAAAAGCATAAAAGCCGCAAGCCGTACTTGAATTAATGAGAATCGCATAGTGGGGTGCTATTTACGTTTGAATTTACAGCGCAGCGGGAATCATTCTTGGTCTGCGTTTGTGCAAATGTGTATATATATAGATGTAAGCCATATACACACACATAATGTCAAAATGCGCCCTCATACCATATGGGGGTATCAAACAAAAAAATTAACCTGGCGCTTAATTTAAAGTTTTTTATAGCTTGTGAACTTTGGATGCTTGATTCTATTTACATTTAACGAATTTTGTGTCGTGTTTCTGTGCAATCTGTTGTATGTACAGTTGTTGTACATTTGATTTTATCAGCAAAAACAGAAATCGTTATTGACCATTGCAGCTTATACAAGCTTAACAAGGTCCAGTGCAGTGCTATAGATAAGGTCTGCCCCCTGCCCGCACAGAATAAAGCACTCATTCTATTTTCAGCTCTGTTAATCGTCAAGTTTTGTTTTGCATTTGCTTAGCTCCACTGAATGGAAGCATTAAATATTGAATGCTGAGCAAAGTTTGTCAACTAACGAGAATTTGAGAACCGACTAACTAAATCCGTGTACCTGAAGGCCCCTTATACAACATACTCGATATATATTTATATGTGTATTTCCAATGCTACAAAGCTACTTTGGGGATTGTGCTGAGAGCCTTTGATGCGGGATTGGTACCAGTTTTCAGTGCTTTCCTTTAAGCCTGGTCACAGCTGCTTTCATTTGATGTTGATTGATGGATTTGCGTCGACTTGTGTTTGCCACGTTTCGCTGTTTGCCGTGCCAAAAATACATTTGGCGAGATTATACTATATAATCAGTAAAATTAAACACATTAGAAACGTTTTCAATTGCCATCATCAATGATTTATTTGAAGGTATGTCCTTGCTGGGCAGCCATTCAACTTGGCTTGAACTCAATTAATGGTTAATTATTGCACGTTCAACGATTATAGATATTAATTCCATATTATAAATGATTATATCCTTTGTACAGCTGTTTTTTAATTGCTGGCAAAAAAGTTTACTGCACATTTTCCGGAAGCTTCAAAGTTTTATTGCATACAAACAAAATTTTTTTAAACTCCGATGCAACTTTATATATTTATATATATACATGCCTTAAGACGACCAGAAGTTTATAACAAAATGCACTTTCAGTCTATGCTCGTACAGCAGGGCGTATGATTGATTTGTTATTGATTTATGGTCAATTAAATGGCTGTCATTTGTCTTAAAAGCGAACACATTAGAGCCATAAACTATGACAAATACGCATTTTAAATGGCTTTTAAATTGATTTCAAATTGCACCCAAATGATTACTTAGCCCACATTTAAGATACACGTTTGCCAGCTTAAAACATTTTTATAGCTTTTCTCAAATAGATGACTTTATTTTTTGGTAGCATGCCAGGCCTTAAGGCACACATGCCCCTGACTTGTGCGAATTTGAGCACAGATTTGCATTTTTACGTAAAAAAAGAGTCCATAAAGTGCATACCTGATTACAAATTTGAATGCGTTTGAGAGTTTTTACAATCTTTGCAAGTAACAACTGTGACCTTATGCAAAAAGTTTACTTTAAGAAAGTTTCGGAAACTAACATATTTCTACTCTCAAAATGGGAATAATCTGATGCTAGAAATGATCTAATTCTAACTCTTAATGATTAGTGCCTTATACATTGCGCCAAATTGGGTGTATGCCAATTTTGGGCAAAGAATGGGAAATTGAATTGTTTCATTAGGTATGCAGGAAAACAGGTTTTCAAGCTGAACTTATCTCTCTTTAAGAGATGTTCATATTAACTTAAATTTAATTATATTTATTTGTCAACAAAGGACCCCAAGTTGCTGGGGTAACGAATCATAAGCAATGCTTGATTTTGTTTTCGTACTAATTTTGGGCATACACCCTATACCCGTTGAAAGGGTATAAAGGGTATGCAGGTGCACACAGGTTGTCGGAATATTGTCCATCGAGAATATCTAGTTTGATCATTGAATCCATTTAGAGACTAAACAAGCATGAGTGGTAAGAGTTGAACACAGGGTATTGTCTAGTCGGGTACTCTCTAGACGAGAGCGGGAGAAGAGAGTAGCCTTCTTTGCTGTTATTTTTTCAGTATTTTCGCTTTGCCTGGCCCTTGCATTGATGGCCACTCCGGCGCTTGCTTTAAGGCCCTTTGGCGTAGACTCAAAAGCATTAGATAAAAAAAGGAGCCATTTTTGAGTGCTTTTATTAGGCAAACTGTGTGTGTGTGTGTGTGCTGGGTGGGTGTATGTGTGTTTGTGGGCTGTATTTCTTTTATATGGCGTTGTCATCATTTAACAACGTTTATAACTGAGCTGGCAGCCTGTTAGATGCGATCCACTGATAAGCCTTTGCTTGAGGCGGTAAAAAAGGGTTGATTGGGCTTTAATTCTTGGGGATATTTTGTGCGCAGTGTGTGTGTGTGTGTGCGTGTGAGCCCAAGTATGCATGTGAATGTCACTTTTTTTGTCAATATAAGTAAAAAAATAAGTTATAAGCCATTTGTAGGCTATGCTGGACTAGAAGATATCCTGTTTGCTTATATCTAGCAATACATGTTAAGCAGAAAATAAAAATATTAATTATGTAAGGTAAGGAACATTCATATATACCATATAAATTAGTATCTATATTCATCTGCTAGCTCAATGAGATTTCTAGCTTTAGAAGGTGCCCATAAGGAATACATATTCTTGATCAGTAACTACTGCCGAGTCGATAAACTCATGTCCGTCTCTCCATTTGTGGGCCTTCGTCATGGATCCTTGCTAGTTTTTCCTTTGCCACAGCAGGCATTCCATATGTGTGCTGGTTGCGGCTGTGTTATTGCTTTTTTCTGTTATGCTTGGCATCAAGTTTTGACACGTACTTCTGGGGGTTCTTTGCTGCTGTCACAGCAGATTTTCACTGATTTGACAGACCCACGCGCAGACTGTTCGCAGAAGTGCCAGCATTTGATGTGTAAACAAAACAAGGAAACTCCGGAAAACAACAAAAACAACAACATGCCACTGGCAACTGAGTATATCTATGGGCTCTACACACATACGTGCAATCATATTTAACTTGGCCCTAACAACAACAAGTCCATACAGCATATGTGTATTTTGCGTGCAATAAAGTTTTGCTGGCGCATGTTGCGTATACGCAACGTTGTGCTCCCAGCCTGATTGCAATACACTCGACAAATGCCAATGTCAACGCACAATGCAATTGCCACTGCCAACTGCCAGGGAATGTTCTGATTAAATGCTATTTGTCTGTTGTTGCCATAGACACAATGCTGCGAAATATTCAATGGCGTCCACTTTTTGGTCTTGTATAATTGTCTTCAATTGGATTGCGGCGACTGCGTACGGCCCATGTTTCCATGTCCATGTTTGCTTTTAAGTGTAAAAACGTGAGAATCATCGTGTTTGTATATTTCCCAATTCGTTGTGAATGATGCATCTGGTAATTGGTACTGCATACAATATATTTTCGACCATTGTAATTCATTTTTAACAGCAAAGAGTTATTTTAAATAATGGTTATGTTTTATTTACTTAAATATGTGCAAAAGCTTTAAATTCTGCATTGACGTGATATCTGATATGCAAACTTTGCCTTAATTACATTCCGATTTCTATTATTATTTCAACAGCAATCAACGAGCGTAACCCTGTGCACACATTGTTCCCTGCCCGAGTATATATCATATGCAAATTGACTCCTTTGATTACCGGCTTGTAACAAGAGCCAGCCAAGTATATTATGCATCAACAATCGAATGTGGCACGTTATTAAGACGTTACCCAAACAATGCGAGACGAACTAAATATAACTCATCGAAGTTAAAGTCAAGTAAATTGAGCTTTGACTTGAGTGTGGGAATCATACAAATCGTTTAGATGTGGTGTACAATTACTTCTTAGACACTCACATGTTGTTTAACAAGATATAAATAAAACTAAAAATGCTGCCTCTCTATTCGATTCTCAAAATTGCACGCAAGGGCATGGCTTTCTTTGTAGTTGGGTTTTGTAAACCACGTTTCAGAAAACTTTTAATTGCAAATCTGGTCAGATGTTTGTTTAGTTTTTACCTTAAATATGTGTAAGACAGGTAAAGTTTCACGTCTTTAATTATGTAATTAAACTTTTTGGTCAGTGCGCAGCGAAACAGCAACAGCCGTAGCCTGTTCAAAACTGTTGGCACAGCAGGTCTTTCAGAAACACTAAGCCGCATACACAGCCACATCCCTGAAACAGCATCCAGCTCTTAAGTGAACAACAATAGAAAGTTAATTAATTAATTTAGTTAAAACCACTGACGCTGGACCATTATAAGCACGACGTTCTCAGTCCGTTTTCTCTGGCTCGACTCGGTAAATATGGAAATCAAATAGGCTTTTAATTAACCATGACAACATTTTGACAGGCCCAAAATGTGGGCAATTGTGGCAACAGCGTGATTATGGGTCAACTTTTGAGAAACTTTGGCCTTTAATATGTATTTATAATATGGGTTGTAGCCTTTAAGCGTCCAATTTGCTTGTTGTCAGGACCAACTAAATCTGTGTCCCTGCCAAAATATGCTGAGTAATGCGCTGCGGCAACGGCAAACGCAGGGGCTTTAACCTTCTCCCTGGCATTGAGCATTCAGCATTGATTGATGGCAGACGCTGTGCGTGAACCTATTTATAATACTCGCATGTTTATTATTTACCATGCCAATGTATTTATCCAATGTGCGTAAGTATACATATATTATATAATGCGTGTTTGCTGATGAAATTTGACTGAAACTAATGGAAACCGAAAGATCCAGCGCCGTCAAATGCGACCCAATGGACGCGTAAGGCGCATTAGACATTCGCCAGGGTTATAAATTATAAATAAAATTCGCTGAATCAATTGTATTCCAATCGGGGTTCCGACCCAAAAATGTCCATCAAGACGAAATTGAAAAGAAAACGCAGTCTCATATAAAATTCAAAGAAATTGTAAATAAGTACGAAATATATTTATATTAGAATTCAGAAGAATGAATTTACCCTTGTAGAGGGTATTAAAATTTGTCATAAATGTGTAGCGGAGACATTTCCGACCTCTTAGGGTATATGTATATATTCTTGATCAGTTGTTTCTGATATGGAAACCTGCTTTTATATTAAGGTAACTTGACCTGATATATATGCAAAATCTTATCATAACCATAACATATAGCTGATACAGGAAAGATCGAGGGAATAGTAGGATCTTATATGGCAAAATATTATGTTTTCAAAGATATTTTCAGGAAACTCAACAAATATGCCAAAGGGAAATGTCTACAAGGGTATTAAGTCTTCGGGGTGCCGAAGATAAATATATTTATATTTTCATTGCATCGTTAGCTTTGAAGGCGGTTGGACTAAAATTTAAATTCCCGAAAACAAGCTCTGACTCGGATTAAAATAAACTTACGTAGATTCTGTGAAATGCGTTTTAAGCGAAAAACAGACTTATATAAACACAACACAAATAGATTAGTAATAAAATAACGCAGAAATTTTGGGGAAAATCATTTTACAAAAACCGCCGCAAGGCTGGACAGAGAGATAAAGCATTTCAGATGAAACTCTTGACAAGTTGCACTTTTTTCTGACAGCTAAGGACAACAAATGAATATTCATTTATAGACATATCAAATGGCAATGTTATTTAAGCTCAGCCAAATGATTTCGTCGCCCGAAAAGCCGATTTATCATTTTAAATATTGCAGGAAATGTTGCCGCCAAATTGACAGCCATGCGGGAGCTTAACGTACAACGCGGCGTATACTTATTTTGTGCGCGACAGTGCGTGTGTGTGTGTGTCTGACTGTGTGTGTTTGTCTGTCTGTGTGTGTGTACTTTGCAACAGTTACAATGTCAAGTGTATCTTCAGCAAGTTTTGACAGCATATTAAAACAAGCAACAGCGAAAATGACAATGAAAACATTCTAATGAAATATCAACAAACTGTGCCACACACACACTTTTTGCTTGGACCCGAAGAGGCGGGAAGTGGCAAATGCGTGGGCGTGGCGCAAAGAGTGGAATATATGAAATGCCTGCATTTCGTTCGAATAGTCGAGCTAGCTGTTGCAAAGTTTGAATAAACTACTTTTGGCATCTCATGAACTCAGCTGCAAGTATTATGAGAAACTACCGAGTAAACTATTTTGAATATTTTATTTTCACTTGATGTCTGCTTTGTTATTGAAAAAAATATGCTTGCTGCCCCAAAAAGTATGCTTAAAAATTGTTAGCTGAGTTTTGGAGTTTTACTAATTGAGCGCCTCCTTCAAAGTAAATGCGATTGTTTTGATTGCTTTGATATAAATTAAGCCCCCGCCCCGCCCACTTTTACTGGCCGCTCTAGAATGCAGCTGCCTGTTTGTTAATCGTTCTCCTGGCAACGCGCTGAAAACAATTGCGTAAAGTTGTTCGTATTATAATTGAGTAAAAAAATACACAAACTTTCTATGAGCCAGAAGCTTGAACATTTTCACTTTGTTTGTTGTTGTTTTCATGAGGCTTGAAATAAATAAATAATACTTTATGTAACAGAGGTCTTTGTTCAACTGGCACTTACGAGTCCGCAGAATTGCACGGAATTTATTCTAATTTTAGGCGCTTTAAAGGCAAACTGAATTGAATGGAACCCTCATTTGTTTACCCAAAGGGATTAACATATGCTTTAACCTTTTTTGGGGGTTAATGCCTAAGTTATTAGGCCTTATGAATGGGGTCTAACAAGGCCTTTGTTTTGAGTCTGCGCTTTCTCCTGAAACGCAATGAATAACCTGACAATAACAATAACGACATGTGCCACAAATTCCCGACGGCCTTTGCACAATTTCCATGTATAACATTTTTCGGCACAGCTTGCCCCAAGGTGTCACTCAGGTCGTGACAAGCCCGGGCAGGCTGGCATTGGCCGCCCAAGATTGATGTTTTCACTTACCCACATAATTTCCGTCTGGAATTTATTGCTGCCCCCACCCCCCCCACGAAGGGCTGATTAAACGCTCAGGCTAATGCGAATGCTGCTGCGACTTGGGCCTAATTAGTCCGGCTTTTGAATTATGTGATTACTTTAATTTGTGGCATTCTTGATAATTTATATTTAAATAGCTTTCGAGAAAATTCCGCCAAGGCATAAGCATTTTTCTTCCCTTTCTGTTGCCCTCCTATGCTGAAAGCTGTTTATAGTTTATGTTTGACATCAAGACACAGATATTATTGCTGCTGAAAGTCCGTTAAAACTCCGTAAATAGCCAAACTAGTCCGTATTTCTGGCATGTTTATTATTTATGCGGTTAAATGGCACAAAATATTTATCAGCAGCTTTGTTTGCCCACACGCAGAGCACTTATTTTGAGCAAAATAAATATTTATTTAGTTAAATTTTCATAACTTGTCAACTTCTTTGCAAACACATTTGACATTAGCTTTAATAATTCCATTATTCTTCTGCGTAAAGAGGCTCTCTTGTATATGAGGCTTGTTTTTCCTGACAAACATGCAATAAATATTCATAAATTGCTGGAAATTTCGACAAACACTTAAGAAAATGAACATTAACAAATAAGCTTAAAGCGTAGACGGCTCAACTGGAAAATATTTTGCACCCAGCTTGGGATTCGTTTGGTTTTATTAAGGTCTCAACAGGATGCTGAACCGCACTGGAATTCCAATTTATTTTTTACTCTGGCCAAATTGTGACCTCAATCAAACCAATTTTTCTTATAATAGAAAAAATCATTGAGTGAGACCCAGCCATGGCATTTAACCAACTATTTTTGGTAGATGCCAATGGAGAGAGTTTCAATTTAGCTCGCAACTTTCGAAAGAAAATATACAAAGCTAGTCATATTTTCAGTCCAACAGGCAGTTGCAAATCACAAATTGAATTGTTTCCTTGGAATGAGAAACTGTGTGCATTTATGTCTAATATTAACTTATAACTATTTTAAAATTGCATTGCGTTGTTCTTCCTTTGGGCATACTCTTCAGAGGATTTAAGCCTTACCTTGACTAGATTGTTTCTAGCTCTTAAGTTTTCGCTGACACATATCTCCCATGACATAATTTCAGTCTACCTAAGCTCGTTCTACCTCTTGAGTTTGCTCTGACACATATGAATATGGTTTATTGATTCGCAGCTGCCTGCCTCTCAGTTTTCCGCTTTAGTCATGCTGACTATACACTCACATTCATAATTCATATTCGCATTGAGTGCAGTTCTCAGTCACTGTCGATCCATTTGAAAGCTTGATTCATTCGCTTGATGTGCTAATCTGTCTCGTTTTATATGCTAATTTTCCTATTGAGTGCCTGGCATCATATTTATATGTGTGTGTTTATATAGACATGTCCCAATATACAAGCTCGTAAATCTGTTAGCTCGTAAATGTCCAAGTGCTGTAAACTCGTACTCGATTTGTTGGGCGCACGCCGCTTGCCACACGCTGCGTATACGCAATAAGGCAAGTGACAAACAGGCGTTGCTTGCCTCTTGGCCATGGCTTAAAATATATATAACTTTGTTCGGTTGTCATATACAATAAATCAAGCAGCGGACAACAGCCCGCAGCTTGTGTGCCTTAAATTTGTCAACATTTTGATGTGTGGGCGCATTTAAAGCGGCTTTTAACAAAATTTGATAAAGTCTTTTGCCATTTAAGTATCAAATATTTTTCCGCACAAAATGCGTAGCCAAGTTTAATCAACTTATGTAAGTTTCTGTGCTGCTTTATTATTTATGGCAGAGCAGCTATTTCTGAAACACAAAATTGTTTGGGGCCAAATATTTTGTATTATGTGATATGTGCACAATGTATGTGCCACAAGTGGCAAGACGAGCATTGTTCTTGCCGCTGTCAGTATTATGACAAGTTTCTGCGAAAACTTTGCAGAATGTGATGGCCACGCTTATAGCGGACAGTTTACAGCGGACAGCTGTGTGTGAAAGGATACTTCATTTTGAGTTTAGCGGTAATTGAATTTTCACTTAAATAGTGGCTAATATAATGACTTGGTTAGCTGGCAAATATTGTCATTACTGAAGGCACTTAAACACTAATGGAAAGCTCATAACAACCGCAATTAGACGATGCTCCGTCTGCCACAGACATACATATATGTATGTATGTTCGCGTATGCGGCAACTATAAGTGTCCTTAATGCCAATTACTGCTGCTGGCGTGTGGCGAGAGTAAGGCAAACACTACGCGCCTTGTGGCAGCAACCCGTGTGGCATGCCACGCACAACTTTGATATGCAAATGCGGCTGTACCCAAACGGCAGCACGATTGACAATGGCAATGTGAATGTGGATGTGAATGTGGATGTGAATGGAAATGGAATGGGAAATCTCTGTTGATAGAGTCAAAAGTCATGCATATTATTTCATGTTTGCGGTTGCTAGTTTTTATTTCACATTCCGTTGCGCGTCTGAAATTTTTATGCAAATTTATGGCACGCGTCAACAAATTCGTTGCACAGCAATGCATAAATATTAGCCCGTTGTAAGCCCCTCTATGGTTAAAATTTTTAATTGGAAAAACCAGAAAATAAACTAGTCTGCCAAGCTTTTTACTCTATACAGATGCTATGGAGATACTCTCTAGTCGTAAATGAGATGTGTTTATAATCTATACTTATTCAATCAGCTTGGAACTTTTTTTTAAAGATCTTAGTAAGAATTTTTTGGAGATATGTTTCGCATTTATTGCACTTTTTTTAAATTTTATAAACATTAGTTTCACCTAATTTAAAATGTGAAAATTTCATTTGAAATGTGTTTCATCCTTTGCGCAAAATCCACTGCGCTGGGTGTAAATGAGAACTCAGAAAGTACGTAAAGTTTTTACTATGCTTGAAAAGTTGTGTTCAAATCTGAATACGCGCAAAGCCGGATAATGCACGCTAGTATAACAACAGCTCAAACATACATATGTTAACACGTGTGTGAGTCCATTAATTGGATTGCATATTTTTGTTGTGGAACATCAAAGAGTATTTTTCCCATACATTTCTATAAATGCTTGTCATGTCAAATACAAAACAAAAATGGGTATCAATAGATGTTATTTTTATACATATTGCAATATAGTTCCAATTGAGTTTGCAAACACACAAATGGACTATTTGTACAGGATTGCGAACACGTCCACTTAAAAGACCATTAAGTCCAATTCTGATGGACGTTATCATCTTTTCATTTAGATTACGCCGACAGCTGTGTTGATATTTGGCCACAAATTTCGACTTTTCAGTTCCTAATAACAGTGTGTGCAAAGTGGTGCAATGTGACTCTGGCTGCTTTGCTGTCTGTGTATTTCCGAGTGGTTGAGTGGTTCCCCTTTTGCTGCTTTGTTTGCAGCTTGGCAAACAAGCTTTTTGGTCCTTATCCCTGTGCAAACGGCTGTGGCAACTGTTGCAGCAGTGATAAGTACACACACACATACATGCCACACACTGTGTGTGTGTGTGTTGCAACGTCCGCTTTTCGTGTCGTCACATTCACAGTTTTGTGGTGCTGCAGGTGAATTGCACTACAGTTGCAATGAAGAGCGCCAATCTAAAAGAGTGATTAAGTGGCATTTAATGACTCTAGTTTGCGACTGAAAAAGCAAGTGTTTGCTTCAGGCTGGCGGGCAGCAACTCTTTGCTGTACTTCACTTAATTGCAACCTCTGCTGTAATTTGTCAGGCTTCCATTTAGTTTGTCGGATTAAAGAAGGGCATTTTGACAGCTTAAGGCTTCAAATAACTACTCTGCTGCAGACCTGGCCTTAGCTGTTTCAATTTAATTAGTGAATGTTGAAGTGTAGTCCAGTCCAGGTTAGTTAATTAAGTTTCAAAAGTTCGTTCTCTCTGCACTGGCCTTTGGTGGCCAATTATCTTTGATCAGCGGGAAAATCATACGTAATGTGAATTATGGTCTAACGTTTGGTTATATAACAACATATACACTTCATGCTGCGGCAAAGCTAAGCATTTATTTCTATTACTCAATATAAGTTATTTAAATTAATATATATTAATCCGATTTGAATTCGAACATGGATGCCTTAATTTGACTTTGAAGTCAATCGCAACCACTTTCCACTAATTTTTCACAACTACAAGTGGAATCTTACAAACCCTTTTTCCGTTGTTCACTTAAATCACAGGGAATACACTTTTCCATATTTATTTAACACATAATGCACACATATCTTGAAAAAAAAAGGAATTGTGTGCAAGTTGGTTGCATTGTTTAATTGAAAAAATAGCCCAAGTAGAATATTATTTGATATTTGTTTTACTTTCTCTACAAACCTGTTGTTGCTGGTTGATTGAATTCGGCATTGTTTGAAGTTCATTTGAAAATAGAAACTCGATTGAAATACCAAAAGGTATTAAATGGAATTCTCGTGCCACGTAACTCATTGTCAATCGCAATCCGTTGCCTCCTCTGATGGGTGCTCCACGAGGCAACAACAAGTTGGCCTTCAGCTCGGTTTGGGCCTGGACATAGGAGGAAGAAGAAGCTGCAAATGGCTGTGTCGTGCGATGCGAAGGAAATAAGAAAACTGGCTGCTCGATAGAATTCTGGGAATTTTACTATATCTTGTATGTAAAAAAAATGTCAACTGTATCCATTTCTTTGTCAGCCATGAATGCAAAAAATAAACGACTGCATCATTGCAGCGAATTCGGATCTAAAGTTATAATTGGTATATTGGCATTCAGGGGGTCTGTCGCATCGCTGGGCAGTTCCGGAATGTGACCGCTGTCGCTTGTGCCATTGCCAGCTGAAACGAGCAGAGCTTAGTTTACCATATGTCCTTAGGTGCCCCTTTTGACTTTGTACTACCTGCGGAAGCTGCTGCTTTGCTCTGCTGCTCCTCCTCCTCGGTGATGGTGGAGAAGTTGGTCGGCCGCTGTGATGTGATCAACGGACTCGCCGCCAGCATGCGATGCGAATGCCGTTTGCTTTTGGCCGCGTTTGCAGCTGTTAGCGACTGCCGCTTCGATTTGGTAAGCGTCTCGGGCGCTGTAAAGACTACCGTGGGCTGCAGTTGGATTTGGATGGCAGGAGGAGTAAGAAGAAGTAAGTAGGATAAGCTTGAAAACACACATGAACTCACCGATTGAGCAGGATGCTGCTGCTGCTCGGCACGTTGCATTCGATAAGCCTGATACTGTGATATGACACAGAGCAAACAGTAGAGCTTGAAATAGGAATTGAATTGAAATTGATTAGGAAGCGGAAATTGCCAAACAGGTCCGTCCACTTACATTCAGGCAGAGGATGAAGAAATCTATGGTGAATATGAAACCAACAATGGGATCAAAAATCACACGACGCGACAGCGTCAGGTGGACAAGATGGGCAACTTCGATAAGCAAATCGCAGAGCATTAAACCTATCCAGGGCAACAGCAATTGACGCTTGTTCTGCAAAGGTGTAAATTGGTTGCGAAATGTGTCAAAGGTCAACTCAGCTGGCCACACTCACATTCCGCAGTCCCACAATCAGCAGCAGCGAGGCCACAACCATCAGCATCGAGCAAAACAAAAACAATACGTTGAATATCACAGTTACTGTAATCACAAATCACGTCAATCAATTGCGTTGGATAACATTTTGCTATATGGCTTCCTGCCCTGACGCCTCTCTCTCTCTCCCTCTCTCTTACCTACAGTTACATCACCCTTCTCCAAGATGCTTTCGCCCAGCGGTTGGTTTCTCTGGCCAAGCAGAAACGCCTGCTCTTCCTTCAGATAGAACGTAAACATAAACGTTGACAGGCCAAAGTAGATCTGCAATATTAAAGGTAAACCTAATCAAGATTAAGAGCTTCTAGTTTTAGAACATATTTCTATTATTCCATTTTCTCTAAAATTTTCCTCTTAATTTTCCCAATCCTTTTCAACTCACAGTCTATGAAGCTAAGCATTTTATTGAAAATTCTGTGGCTTATTTTTAAACGCGATTTACGGCGAAAGATGCGCTTGATTTATAATTGGTTTGTCGATTGGTCTAAGTTGTTTTCTGCTCTCATTGTATTCTCCTTTCTTCCATTCATATTTCGCATTTTGTATGCCGCGTTTGCAACTCGAGTCCTTTACGAATTAATCTTTAGCGCATGACGAATTACAACAACAAACGGGGGGAACTTGCTTTTGTCATAACTTCTTACTTAATTGTCGTTCCACGTTTTGCTTCTCGATATGCTTCTCGCTTCGATGGTCGTTTTGTCATCCTTTCATTAGATTGACTTGTCGTTTTGTCTCACTCACTTTCGCTTCTTGCTTTTTTACTTGCTTGGCTTCTCGCTTGATTTATAATTGTCTCAATTCTCGCTACGCTGCACGCGCTGTCTTTTGCAAATTTTCTCTCCGTCCTTCTCTCAATGTGTGACTACCTTTCCGCTTTTTTACTAGCTTAAATTCTCTCTTGATTTATAATTGTCTTAATTCTCGCTTCACTTCACGCCTTTTCTTTTCACAATGTTTTTTTTCTCGCAGTGTTCCTCGTTACTCGTTTTGCTTCTTAGTTTGCTTCTCGCTTTGTTAAGTTTTCAAAGTGTCACTTTTCGCGCTTTAGCCTCCGCTTTGCTTTGCTATACTGACTCCCATTTTACTTCTCACTTTGCTTCTCGCTTTGTCTCGCCATCTTTTACCACTAGCTTAAGTATATGCAGGAAGATAAGTTAAACATTTGTTTATCTTGCCTAAGTTTGTTTTTTCTTTTAACAAATCAAATCTCTTGTAATTGATTACCCACCAGAGTGTAAAAGGCGCAGGCAAAGCTGCCTTTACGCACGCTCCTCCAAAAGCAGCAGGACTCGAGTATGGCCATTTTGTAGGCTTTCTTATTTCACCAAACTTATATATATATATATATATACACTTATCTACATGCTACATTGGGAAATCGTAAGTGAAAGTCTTTTGTATAACGGCAGCCGCCACTTTCACTTTACTTTTTGACACTTGCTCGGGGCATTGGGCAGACGGCAGTTTGTCTTAGGATGCCGCCAGCTTTTTTATTGGCCTTTTTTTGTTTTCTTGGGGTTTCTAGGATATTTTGTGGCCTGTCATTGGCCTGCTTATCTATAAACACTGACACTTAATTTCATATACAACGCACGCAGATTTATGACACTGATTTATGTGCCGTATACGGCAATATATTTATATATATGGCCGCCGACTGCATTTGCCGATTCAACCGTTCGCTTTGAAAGACGCGCCAGAACTAATTCGAGTTGTGTTGTTCTGTGAACTCGGAACATGGCCAACAATTCGAACATCGAACCGCATTTTATGAATGAAACTTCGAAAGGGCGTAAGTTGCTGTTGGGCCTCAGAAGGGTCGGCGGGGAGTCAACGCATGCGCCAGGCCGTGCTTTGGGCCAAAAAGCAACAGGCGGCTTTGGCATTGGCAGTGGCCGATTTGAATGTGACGCGAAATGAAGCGAAATCTATGCAAAACTCAAGCAACGGGTGGTCGCAAGCCACGCGGCGTATACGTAATGTCTATAGTTGGCACGAAAATAGCCAACTGTGCGCGCATTTAATTTGTTTATAAGCCACAAATGTGCAGAGTTGGCTCTGAAGCTGCCTCATGCATTCATTTTGATTAAAGCAGTCCACGATAGATGAGCAGGACGCGGAGTCGAATCCCAGGACAGAGTCTGCAGATTATATTCAGTGGCAACTATATCGTTAACTTAGCATAATAATTGTAATCAAAAGAGAAACGCTCTGATTGTAGCCAGGACTTAGCACTAAACGCTGCCACTTAGTTGTGCTCGATGATGCCCTGTGTCCGCCATGACTAATGGTCATCGATGGCGTCGATAAGCCGCAGCTGATGGCCATGAGCGTCGACTGTTTAGGCGCCAGGAAGCGCAAGCAGTCAGCTGGAAAACTGATGAATCACATGAATTGAAATGAAGGACACAGAATTCGATTCGGAGCAGGCGTTGCCACGACTTTTAGACATTATTGCCTTGTCAAAACCGACTGCTCCTGGCTATGGATGGTTATTGAAATGGATGGAAAAGATAATGGACGTAGAACGTCCAGCATTGCGTGAGTATTGAAATATTCGAGTTTGTTCATGTCAGAGCGCCGAAATTGTATCTAGCGCAAGGGCGGAAAGTTCAACAAAAAAGGATGTCAGTAACACGGTGGATAGGGGTCAACAGACAAGCAACTATGCATCGAAAATCAGAGATTTTCGTATGCACTCTGAGGGCGAGGGCAGCACTACCTCTTATGAGGAGCCGAAAGTCAGGTCCAGACGTTCCATTATCGAAATGGAACCATTCCTTGACTTTGATGATATGTTGCCAAAAATTGGCGAGTTCGGATGCTTTCAGAAAATTCTGTTCGTTTTGATGATACCATTTTGCTATATATCCGCCTTTGTGTATCTAAGCCAGATCTTCATGACGCTGCCGCCAGATAAATATTACTGCTTTGTCAATGAGCTGTCGCTTGTTCCCAGCGAGGAGGAGCGCAAGCAGCTGTCTATACCCAAGAAGGCGGATGGCAGCTACAGTCGCTGCCAGATGTATGATGTCAATTATACGGCCGTATTTAAGTCCAAGAATCGCAGCGAGCTAATTAATAGCTCGCTGCCGGTAATACCCTGCCGGGAGGGTTATGTCTTTGACCAGAGCGAGCCTTTTCGTACGGCAACCATGGAGTTCGGCTGGGTTTGCGAAAATGATCGCTATGCCACATACGCCCAAGTAATCTTCTTTCTGGGCTCCATTGCAGGTTGCTTGGCCTATGGACATTTCGCGGATCATTGCGGTCGCGTGGCTGCTTTGGTTAGCAGCTGCTCCTTGGCGTTTTTCGGCAGCATTTTTACATCAATGGCCAGTAATTTTTTAAGCTTTGTCATGATTCGCCTGATTGTCGGCGCCTCCTTTGATACATGCTTCACCATGATCTATATACTGGGTACGCATCAGTTGAACTATAATGTTTAACCGGAACGCAGGCAGAAAAAAGCATCTTCGACCCCGCAGGGTGTATGTATTATTGATCAGGACCAGTCCATCCGTTTGTCCGTCTGTATAAACTTGTCGAATTCAGAGATCTTGTCATCTTACTTTGATATCTCTTCTCACTTCCAAAATATCGATAAATATCGGCTTTAAGGAAAATTCGAGGGTTGTAAGATGTGTTAGGAATATTTCACTTTTTGGATAAAAGTCCCATGCTATTCAGGAATGCATTACCAGAAGAGAAAGCGGCTTGCTTGTGTTGTGTTCAGGGTATCTGCTAGTCGGGCACTTTCGACCAGAGCACTCTTATTTGTGTTTATTTCCAATGCCTATATTCGAATCCGTAGTACTCGAGTATGTTGGACCCACGTATCGCACCTTCGTGGGCAACATGGCGCTGGCCATGTTCTACTCGCCGTTCACCATGCTGATACCCTGGATGGCCCTATTGCTGCGCACCTGGGGAACCTTTGCTGTAGTCGGCTCGATACCCATTGCTTTTGCTTTATGCGCATATTGTTATTTGCCCGAATCGGCGCGCTGGCTGGTCTCTGTGGGCAAGATCGACGACGCAATTGATATACTGAAGGGCGTGGCAGCTAGAAATAAACGAACCGTTACGAAGAGTAACTGGAAGAAATTTCACGAGAATTGCGAACAATTCTATAAAGAGGAGGTCGAGGGTCGCAGCTTTACGGTATTTTCCATTTTTAGACGTCGTCGTCTGGCTCGGTATATGATGCTCATGATATTTATCTGGATGACTATGTCAGTGATCTATGATGGCCACGTACGCGCCGCGTCTGTCCTGGACAAGGAGAACGTGGTTGTTGTCTTTACCATAGCCTGCGCCACGGAGATGCCGGGCGATCTTCTCGTTATCTTGACCCTCGATCGCTGTGGACGTCGCTGGTGCGCCTTTACCTTTACCACGCTGAGTGGCGTTTTTAGTTTGTTAGCGGCTAACTTGAAGAATCCCATCCATACATTGGTGGCCGCCCTGGCGGGACGCTTCTTTGCCAACGTTTGTTACAACATTGGACTGCAGTGGGCGGCCGAAATGCTGCCGACTGTGGTGCGTGCCCAGGGCGTGACCTTCATACATACTATGGGATTTGTGGCCATGTTACTCTCGCCACCGGTCATCTATATGTCCAACGTATCTCTATCGCTGATGCTTAACACTCTGGGTTTGCTGGGTATTTTGGGTGGCATTCTATCCTTGTTCCTGCCGGAGACCCTGCACCAAGATCTGCCGCAAACGCTCAGCGATGGCGAAGACTTTGGCAAAGATCAACGCATGTGGCATCTACCTTGCTGCGGACCGGGAACGAGGCGCCCACAACGACTCAAACGGAACTGGCACGAGGGCTCCAGCTTGCGCACCCTGTCACGGGATGAGTTTCGATCCAAAAAAATGCATCGCGTCGCAGTGGTTAGACCACATGGAAACAACATAGTCTCCGGCATGCCTTCTTTTGTCAGCCAGGGTACAGAGGTTTTTAAAAGGATAGAAAAGTTAACAGCAGACGATGAATTAAAACGAAGCAAGAAATAGTTCTAAATCTAGATTGTCCAGTACACCTGTCGACAGCTTTAGTTCAGATCCAAATTGTTAAACTGAACGAAGCGACTGCTTATCCAATTTGCCAAGCGTTTTTAGCGTGAAGAAATTTTTGTATTCCAGTTTTTATTGCGGTTGTGCCTTTTTTAAATTTTACAATATTAAATAACCAAAATTTCTGTTTCATAAATTTATTTTCGCAACTCCATTCAAACATGCCACCGCCTTATAGCTCACTCGCATATCAAGCATTCAGTTTCCATATTCGATATTCGATATTCGATATAATAACAATTGCATTCTATTTGTGTGTATGTTTGTCAGTGTGTGTGTGCTCACGTATACAGCATTTCAGCTTGCAGCCATTTCTTTAATAACTTTTGTGTTTCTCAACCGATCTTGAAGAAACTTGCAGCATTGGTTCATATTGTGCTATAGAATGATATTCTTTAATAATATTGGTTTAAAATTGTGGATAACATTAGTTCCAAGTGAGTTGTTTATTTGATGTACAGCTTAACGTGGACTGCGGGAGATGGCGAATAACAATAAAATTATAAAAAATAAAAGATATATATACAATTCTAGAAGCTAAATGTGAAATTTGGTGACTCTAGCTCTCAACATCTATCGACTTTTATAGACTGCTTGGAAATGGGGCAGGCTATCGATCATTTGTAAGAAACTAGATCTGCGTGGGAAACAGAATGACCTACGACACTGCTCTTGATGTTTATCAAAAATATATATATACCTTATGTTGTCAGAAATGCTTCCTTCTGCCTGTTACATAAGTTTGCACAAAACCAATATACCCTATTTACCCAATTAAAATGTGTTTTAAGTATAAAAATCTAATTAAATTCAACCATCTTAATTGTTGTATCGAACGCTTTCGTTCCAGCCATTTACTGAGAGAAATATCCAACCAAACATGAGTTACATTTTTAGTATACACTCAAATATTACACGTGTAACACCATCCAATGATGCGAATAACTCGAACTTTAATGGGAGTGAAGCTTCAGTCAGTGTTACGAGTAGCTCGATTTGTTTCGGGACTGAGCATTGTCCTTCTGCTCATCAACTATGTTCTTTTCGTTCGAATTTGGCGGGAACCCCTAACATTTATCAGCGATGAGAAGTACTTTAATAAGACACTTGCGAAAATCTTAAGACCTCGCTGGTCTGGAAGTTTGGGTCACTCGCAGGTGGGCGATTTTCTTATCGAGGAGCTAAAGGACTTGGGTTTTATTGCGTTACGCGATGAATTATTTGATGAAAAGATTTTTACCAACTTTTTGGGCATTATGAATACGGATGCATCCAGTTTCTTATTGCTTACCTGTCATTATGACTCGAAGCTCTTGAAAAATGCTGAAAACTACGTGGGAGCCACAGATGGAGCCGTTTCCTGTGCCATTCTTCTAAATATAGCCAGGACGCTGGGTCCCTATTTACGCGGAGAGTTCTCCAAGCGCTATGACTTTGGCTTGCTGGTGAGCGCCAGCTTTGGTTTACTGAAAGCTTAAAAATGTCCAAGCTAAGCGTCCTATTTGTATTTTCAGCTGGTTTTCTTTGATGGGCACGAGTCCCAGAACGAAGTGGAAGAAGATTTTAATTCGCTTAATGGATCGCGACGCTTTGCCGAGGTGGAAACCATACCATTGAAAAATATTGTAAGTTTTCATAGCTAAGTACATTTTTAATTCAATTTAAGCTTAAATTAATCTTAGGAGTTGGTTGTCACACTAAACCTAATCGGCGCACCCAAGCATATCTACATGAGCCACTACGAGGACACATTTATATTGCACAATCGTCTGGCAGACATTGAACGGGAGCTGCAAAAGGCAGGCAAGCTGACCAAGTGCCATAAGCTGTTCCACAGCCTAAAAGATCACGACAGCGATATTGAAGACGATCACTATCCGTTTCTTGAGGAGGGTTCGTATTGATATTGATTGATATGTTGTCCATTTTAGACTATTTTTTGTGTTTTTTTTAGGCGTGCCAGTTTTGCACATAGTGCCCCATACCTATCCAGATGCATGGCACACTGAGGGTGATAATTTTAAGAGCCTGCACTGGCCGACAATACGTAATATGAACGCAATTCTTCCACGATTCGTTTATGAGTTTTTAAAAACTAGCCGAGAAACGGAATAAAAGAATTGGATTAATGCTTAAATTATTAATTAATTAACTAATTTTTCCCTTTTATTTTATATTGAGAAGTTACGCTTTTTGTTCTTTGAGTTCAATTCTTGGCTATTTTGAAACGAGAGGTTTCTGAATAAATACTAATAAAATAAAAATTTTAAATTTTATCCAGGACACAAACCGCAAGAGTTGAATCGCACTTGGGAACCGAACAAGTCACAATTGATTTGAACTATATATGTTAAGTAACTAAATATGTATTTGAAATCAAAGCGCAATCAAGAAAGTTAATTGAGCTTTGAAGCTTACGTATAAAAGCTGAAGTTATTTTAAGTGTGCGAGCTTATGACATAATGACAGAAGCCGTTGGGCTCTTCAAAGCTTTTCTCAAACTGTTTGCGGAGATGGAAAGCTTTAGCTTATGTACACAAAGCGCGCACACACACACGCTTATATGTACTATACTTGCATGTGTGAGTGTTTAGTTTGCGCGCCATAAGCAGACGCAGAGCAGCTGCCCAGATCGTTAACAACAACTACTACAACGGCCATGGTAATTTGTTTTAACATACCAGTCATAAAGAGATCTGTTCCAGTGCGCCGTAACACTTCAACCGTATCGGGACGGAGCTTTAAAATATGTCGCATTCGTGGTTTTTCATTTTTATTTCGATTTGGCTGCTGGCAGCTGATAACGTAGTCGCACAACACTCCAATGTAAGTTGGGATGAATCCCCCCGTGCGCTGAGTCACAAAGAGAGTAAATAAGTAAACTGATCTCTTTTAAGCGGCGCCAGACCACGAACTGGGCTGACGATGAGGCTCACTTTAACAGCAGCCTGGCTTCAATATTGGTGCCACGCGTTGTTGGCAGCCGTGGCCATGCGCAGGTGCGCAACTACCTGGTGAATTCATTAAATGGGCTTGGCTTTCAGACGGAAGTGGATGAGTTTAAGCAGCGTGTGCCAATTTTCGGTGAGCTAACGTTTGCGAATGTCATTGGCTACATCAATCCGCAGGCGCAAAACTTCTTGGCACTTGCCTGCCACTACGACAGCAAGTATTTTCCAAATGATCCGGGTTTCGTGGGCGCCACGGACTCGGCTGTGCCCTGCGCCATACTCTTGAATACGGCCAAAACGCTGAGCAGCTATTTGCTGCAACAGTTTCGCAATAGCAATGATCTCGGCTTGATGGTGCGTATGAATGCGCCTAATATTGCCCTCACTTACAATAATCGAATTGTTTTTCCAGTTGATCTTCTTTGACGGCGAGGAAGCTTTCAGGGAGTGGACCAACAGTGACTCGGTTTATGGCTCACGTCATTTGGCCAGCAAGCTGGCTCGCACGCGCAGCCCAACTTCCACGTCTGATCAAGCCAATCTAGCTTCACGTCACATTGATCGCATTGTAAGTTGTTGACTTAGCGACCCTTTTTTTACCATTTAACTTGTATCCTGCTTAGGAGGTGCTCGTGTTGCTTGATCTGATTGGTGCTCGGAATCCAAAATTTTCTAGTTTCTATGAGAATACGCACGGTTTGCATTCTAGTCTGGTGGAGATTGAGCAAACATTGCGATCTGCTGGCCAGCTGGAGGGCAATAACAAAATGTTTTTAAATCGACCCGCTGGCGGATTGGTAGACGACGATCATCGTCCGTTCCTGGAGGAGAATGTGCCCATATTGCATTTGATAGCGACACCTTTTCCGGATAGTTGGCACACGCCAAGAGACAATGCAGCCAATCTGCATTGGCCATCGATACGCAACTTTAATCGCGTCTTCCGCAAATTTGTCCATGAATATCTGAAACGGCACAGTGCACCCGTAGATTTGCGTTTTCATCGCAAGTAGAGTTGTAAAGGTTTGATGTGGCTTAAATATTATCATTGTATTTATCGTGTAAATTGTGTTTTTGTTAATAAAAAAGTCCTAGTTAATGCGGCCGTTTTCGGTTTAGCGACGCTTGCGACCGGTCTGGCCCTTTTTGCCCGGTGCACGCTGACCTTGATGACCCTTAGGCTTCTTGCCCACTGCCTTGCGACTGCCTTTGCCCTTCTTGCCACCCTTTTTCGCAGGTCTGTTGGCGCCCTCAGCCTCGCGTCTAGTAAAATATAAAAATTAATAAATATGCTCTTTTGGATTGTGCTAGCAGCATGTCTTACTCTATCCGCTCGTCTTGTTTTTGCAGCGATATCGCCTTATCCACATCTATTTTGGGCTTTTTACTAAGAACACTCTTGATGAGATCCAAATTGGCCTCTCTCTCAGGCTGGGCTGTGATATGCGATGCTTTGCGTTTGCCGCCTGGTATCAGTTCCTTAACACCCAGACCACGTGCCTCCTTCTCTTTAGGCAATTTACTTTGGAATTTGCCCACCGATGCAGTTGAAGATTTGGCTACCGTCACGGCAGTAAGCAGCTGGTTGGAAGATGCGGCCTCTGGGCCCAGATAGCCGCTGCGTGGCATGTCAATCTTTTTGGCGCGCACAATGTTCCGCATACGCTGGATCTCGTTCTTGGCAACCTTCTCGTTACGCAAGTCCATCTTCTTTTGGAACATGTCTGTGTTGGGATCCGCATTCTGAGGCACCTCCAGCACCCAGTCCTTATCTTTCTCAGCCTCGGCTCGTTTGAAGCCATACGTAGGTACCCATTTCTATGTGGTTGCATGGTTAGTTGTATTACAGCTTTAATTTCTTGAGTACTTACGTCCAGGACTTCATCGTAAGTTTTCTTGTCCTTCTTCTTCTTTATGATGCCCTTTTCTTTGGCGAACTTCTCCCACTTCGTCAAAGGACGTGGACCTGGCGGTTTGCGTAGACGCGGCAGCACAGTTGTCGGCTCGGGCAATTTGGCCACAATACTCTCGTCCACACGTTCGGTTGGCAGTTCCCAAATAGCATTCACCAGCAGTTGTGTATTTTCCCGGGTCAGGGCAGCCAAATACTCCTCCTTGTTGTTGCTACATTAATTCAACATTTATTTTAAATGCCCTCAAAAGTTTTGCACATTTTACTTACGCGAGCTGCCGGTCGTCAAAGTCATTGGGATCTGTGATGAGCAGCGTGCCTACATCTATGCGGCATTCTAGATGTTTTTCTACCGTAATTGGCTTGTATTTATCCAATTCCTTTTGGTGTTTTTCTAAAACTGCTTTAACAACATCCATTTTGTACGAAAAAACAGCAATCCAATATCTTTAATATTTATACACGTGCGCTGCCAGTAGTGTTGGGTTGGACGTGAAAGAGTGAACAAAAAAGAACTAGTTCCCTGCTGTGGGCACAGCTGTGGACACTGAACATTTTTAACATTAACTAAAATGTTATTAAGGCGCGCACTTATGTGATTTCAACAATAGTGGATAGTGAATTTATATATTTGAGAAGCAGCTGAAAAAAGATAAAACATTTTTTAAACGGCGTCTTAAAAAAAGCCCGAATGAGACTCGGAATCAATAATAAAACCTGTTTGGTGTCAAAGTAGCTAAATATCGATACATTTTACATCTTACAATACGCCTTCATACATATTGCTGAATGCATATATCAGTCAGCGTTGGATAACTTACGTCTCAGGTGTGCGTGGTTTGTTCCTGGTAAAAATAAAAACATTCAGTTTGAAAACTATATTATCGGCCCTTTTAATTAATCGACAAGCCACCATAATACAAAGTTACAGTGCTGGAAAGTGCGCACGGCTTCAGTTCCAGTAAAAGTTCGTTCGCTCTTTAGTTCAAATGGCGCCAAAGTTATAAATTTGGTGGTAAAAGTTGTGTTTGAGTAAATTTATTTTAATTCGAAAACCATGGATGAATTGGCGCAGCTGCGCAAACGCATTACAACATCCTTCAAGTTATGCGGTTTTCTGATTCGGTCCGAGAACAGCACCTACCTCGCCGAGCAACTGCTGCCCTTCGAGCCGGCCGAACGTGAGAAATGGATGACGGTCATAACGGAGAATCTACAGGGACAGAAGCTGGCAACGCCGCATGTTGAGCGAGAAGCGTTGGAAAAGGCCATCAATGAACTGAACCGCGTTGGTTTGGATGAGGGCGAAACAATTTTTTCACTAATCGATGCATTTACCGTGCCACGCTACCGCTACAACACGCGAATCAAAAAGTTCGAACTGGACACACAGCCGCGACGCCTGCTGCCACAGCCTCGCATGAAGTCCGACTATCTGCAGCAGCGCTATGCAATGTTGCTGCAGAAAACACTGCGGCATGATCTATTTGCGCCTGCAGTCATTCAAGACGGCGTTGCAGCCGCAGCGCAGTCGAAAAAGTTCAAATTGCAGTACGCAGAAAACTTGCTGGCGACGTCCCACTTGAAGGAGGCTGTGGTATTGGGTCTGCTCACTCAGCTGAAGGAGGGCAAATTCTTCGTGGAGGATCCAACGGGTTGTGTAGAGCTTGATTTAAGCGGCGCACGTTTTCATGCCGGCTTCTTTTGCGAGGGCTGCTTTGTACTCGCGGAGGGCAGCTATGCAAATGACGTACTAAAAGGTGAGTCTTGTTAAAATGTCCAGCGCTGCCGTATGGTAACCACTTGCACTTTACGTTACAGTCGATGGTCTAGGCTTTCCGCCCGCTGAACCAGCCAGCAGCAGTCGCGCCTTCTTCGGCACAGGCAACACTTGGGGTGGCGAGCCCACAAAGCTGCTAAAGTACTCGCCACGTTTGCAAGAAGTGGAGCGCACCAATACGGAGACGACGCTGGTATTCCTGTCTGATGTGCGTTTGGATCTGCCGGTTGTCATGGACAAGCTGCGCCAGCTTTTTGTCGGTTATGATTCCTGCCCGCCCCAGGCCATTGTCCTGATGGGACCCTTTACGGCCAGCACGCGCAATCACCATGAGCTACGTCAGCATTTGGATGCTCTGGGCGCATTGGCTGCCGGCTGCGAGCAGCTTAAAAAGCAGACAGATTTGATTCTTGTGCCCTCCGCCGAGGATCCGACAGCACCGAACATTTTACCACGCGCTCCGCTGCCCGAGTGCCTGGCCGCTGGGCTGCTCAAGGCTTGGCCGCGCACCCAGCTGGCCACGAACCCCTGCCGCTTGCAGTATTGCACACAACAGATTGTCGTCTGCCGTCTGGATCTTATGGCCAAATTCTGCCGCAATACGCTGCACTTTCCGCCAGACACAACGCACATTGAGCAGCACTTTGCACGCACGCTCGTCTGCCAGGGTCATCTGGTGCCCATACATCCAATTGCGATGCCCGTCCACTGGGATTTCGACCCGGCGCTGTGGCTATACCCACTGCCTGATCTCATTGTGATGGGTGACTCCTGCCAGAGCTTTGCCAGCACCCAGCATGACTGCACGGTGTTGAACACCGGCTCCTTTGTCAAGTCCAAGTTCGCCTTTAAGGTATACATACCCGCCACACGCACCATTGAGGACTCCGAGATACCCGGAGACATGGATACAAGCTAGGCCCACTTCTGCCCACAAATGTATGTTGAAACATTTCCCCCCTCGCAATCCCAATATATATATTTATGTATATATATATATGCATGTGTATTTGTATGTATAATTGCTATATTCACTTTGGAGCCTCACATGTGCGTTGCTCCCCACCGCCCCAATCCACTTTCCATGCGTGTTTCTCAGTTGATAAGCGCTGAGCGTCGCCCTCGTCAGCCATCATATGCGGCACAGCATGTGTTCCACAATCTTTTTGGCTGCTGACGCGCCTCGCAATCTGCTTTTTACTACTCGTCGGGGGTTGTCTATTATTTTTCATGACTTAAAGCCGATTTGGAAGAATATTGTTGCTCTGCTGGCGACGTCACTTAGCGCCGTGGAAATTCAATTTCCCAGCCGCACACACACACACACACATAGATAGCTCCTCGCCAGCTGAAACGGCAATTTTGTTAATGCGTTTGACCTGAGGACATCAATTGCCCTCGTTTTGCGACATTGCTACTTTTTCGTTTCTCGATTTGGGCCACCCTGGGCCCAAAATCGTTTTTTAAGACATCATTAGCCCTTGGCCGGCAGAAGGATATAAGGGCGACGTTTCCGATTGCTGCCCTGCCTGGCAGCGTTCTGTATTGATTTATGATTTATTGCCAAATGCTTTGATAGTTCCATAAAGTGTCCGGTGTCCGGTGTCCCTTTCTATGTATCAATTTCCAAAATGTGTCCAGTGTGCAAATTCGATTGTCAGGGCGGTTCACACAGCTGGGCGTGTCTTTGTTTTGGGCTGCCATTGTTTTTCATTTTGCGAGCGTCTGCTGGAGCCTGCAACCCCCCCGAACTTTGAAATATTTGTGCCGGGACGACAATCTTGCTTCTGCTTCATTTAACTGGTACATTTGCAACTTTTAAAATTTAAATATTGTTTGCGACTGCTCTGAAATTGGCGAAGTGGAGCAATAACATAAAAAAGCATTTTATCTCGGCTGGTCATTATTTTTTATTATGCCCACACAGTTGACACCATTTACATGATTTCAACGAACCGCAGCAGCCCCCATTCTGCCCCTTTGCCCGACCACAGAATTCGATTAAAGCAATCGCTGATGCGGAATCCTCCAAAAGCTGTTGATGGAGACACAATCGCCGGGCCCCTGGCTCATCAATCAGTGTCACAGCTGCGCCTCAAGTGGTCGACGCAACTCCAATCAAGGATCAAAGCAACTGGACGGGGGCTAGCCAGCGACACATCATCAACCAGCTTCTAACTCTTCCACACATCCTGTTCCAATCACACACAGGATGCGGCCAAGTGCATGTCCTGTGGTTATTTGACAATTGTTCGACTTGTTAGCATATCCTTCACTGATTTTCCAATGCTGCCAAGTGGCCATATGTCAGGCGTCCCATATAATCATGTATTCCAGTCGCTTTTGTGGTGTGATTTCTTTTTTGTATTTTTAATTTTCATGGTTTTCAAAGGGGGCGGGGCATGGCCTTAAATATGTATTGTATACCCTTATGCCTAAGGTGAACGAGATGGTTATGATGAATGCCAGACAAAGGGGTTGCTATCTGGCAAGCATGTTGATTTCCATTTTATACTAAAGCCCTTAAAGGATCAGAAGTTACAATTTTGAATAACTCAAGATTATACGCATCGTTTTCATAAGTCCAGCATTAATTCTAGCAAGGGGTGTTAAAAACTGTATACTTTGAATATGCCAACAAAACATAAGAAGCATTCAATAAATACCTTTACTAGGATTCAATAGTATGTTGCTTAAGGTCTAGTTATTATTGTGTTACTAATTTGTTTGAATTTGTTTGTTCCAAATATAAAACAGCATTTTATAAGTTGTTGTCGGTTTGAAGCCTAGTCTTAGCCGAAGGAGACGCTGCTATTCTTAAGGCTATCTTGAGGTTTTCCTATAAATAATCTGTTCTTTAAATAATAAAATAATAATAATTATATAATGATAACAAGCTCTTTAACTCATTAACTAAATAAGCTCTTTACTGCGATAAGTTGCTGCCCCATGGTAAAACACACATAAATTGGTCCCTGTTAAGCTCGCTTTGGTTTTATCATTGCTTGACGCTTATAATTCTCAACAAGTTGAAGCTTCGAAACGATGGCAAAGTCGATAGCAAAGTCTGAAAAAGTACAACCTGCTTTTTTGGTTACTGTTAATATTAATAATAATAATAAAACATTATTGAAGGGTATTTAAGGAATGAACACACTTTATATATTCATTATTTTTGCTCGCATATGGTCAAAGGTTTTGTCGGGCACTTTGAAACCAGTCCATCAGATGGAAAATCAAAAGCCGCCTTTGTTTATGTGAATTTCTTTGTTTCATTCATTGATATTTGCGGATAGAGCTAATTTAACTTTTTATGCACTCCGCAAATGGCGCACTTATGAGATTTTTCGCATAGTGCATAAAATTTTGATAGGGTTATCATTGACTTTGTTGCCAGGCAGTCAGCCAACAAAATCCATACTAAAACCGAATGACTGCAATGAAAATGCACACACACACGCTGTGAACTCATAAGCCCGAGTGGCAATTGTCGCAAACATAAACTCCACTTGGAGTCGGTTAAGAGGGCGACGACAATGTTACAAGTTGGGCTGCGCAGTGCGGACGTGTGTCAACATTTACGCCTCAATTATCAGCCGCAACAGCACAAACAATATCCGCATATAGAGTCGATAATTTGTTGTCCATAAGCTGCTCCCAATTCACAGCCCATCCGCACGCACACACACATGCAGCAGACCACCCAGCGTGGACAGCTTGCCCAGGCGGAATCCCAAACGCAATCCCAATGGCGAGCCGCATCTTAATGCCACAGCCAATCCGTAACAGAGTCGCTTTCTAGCTGTTCTCTTTGTGGCAGCGTCAAGGACACGTGCCGGCCATTAATTTACGCGATGGCTTTATCTGTGATTTGGTTGCGCACCGCCAGCCTGGCCTATCCAGACTCGTCCTGGCACGTGCCGCCTTTGGCAAATCAAATGTTTTTATTATTTAAAGCGACAAACGTTGTGGCGTTTTATTGTCTTCCTCATGGCGATAACAACACAGTTGCTTCGATGCCAGGACAAATTACAGTTAAGCCACATCCTGACCGCCATTCTACGCGAATTGATAACGAATTGCACCTTGGGGACAGCGTCGCTTGACTTTTCGCTCTTAATGAAAATAAAGTGATAAATTTTAATTGATTTAACTTTTGTCCTTGCCTTCAGACGAGGCTCCTTCAAGCGATAAGATCGCTGGACAAACGTCGGCTCATTAGCCAAGGATAATGCATCAAGATAATACCTGAATGTTTGACATAATTGAATTTTTTAATGGAATTTCTGTTTTTTTTTTAGTAAACTGTCGCTAATGTGCTTTTGTATTAAGACTTTTAAACTATCGGTTTCTGTTAAAAAACAAACATTTTCCCATGTTTAAAGATATCAGAAACTTTGGGCAGCAGAATGGATGTCAAGCTATCGTTAATATTTGATATAGATCATCTTCAGTTCAGATCAAGTTCGATTGAACGGGTAATTATTGAATAACAATAGTTGATATATCTCATCATCTAAATAATTTAAGTTTATATACATATTTATTAGGTTAAAGAAGAGAACATACTTTTGAAACCAAAAACAGGAAAAATAACTGAACAGAAGTGAAGCAAAAAGAATCGTTTATGATCTGACTGAATATCTGAACTAAACGAATAGTTCATGACCGACTGAATAACTGAACGAGTGAACCAAAATGATCGATTTAGTTCACGACCAGAAAATGAACTGTTGAACTTAATCAGCATTGACTAGAAGTCCTCACTCTAATGAGGAATATTTTAAGTGCATTAAGGAACACCTCTAAGGCACATACAGAAAGACTTCGATCGGCGTGAAGTTGGCTGTGCTTTATCCTTAAGATTAAAGATTAGAAATTGCAGCTGCAACATCTATAAGCATTACCATCAATTTGAGAATTTCTATTTTCGCTCAGCTTCAGACCCCATTCTCAGTCTCTTGAATTATTAACTTTCGTTTCATTTGTTATCTTCAATTTTCTTGCAGCCCGAAAACTCTTTTTGGTTACATATTTCAAATTGATTGCTTTTAAATTAAAACTGGGCATAAATCACACAATGCCTGGCCGCACAGTTAGCCCGGTCGCTGCCTCCCTCCCGCTTGGCCATGGTTAAAACAAAAGCTCCTCCAGCATTGTCAGCACAATGCAGGCGACATAAGCCGATTTCAGATATCTGGTCCGTTGTCGTCCGACTCTCTGTCTGTTTCCAAAAATGTAAAAATTATCATCAACGCACAAGTGGCTTGTACTTGTCACAGCCCACACCCAGCGCAAGCCCCAGCCCCAGCCCCTGCCCCTGCCCTGCCCTGCCCAAGCCAATGCCATCCCCACCCAAATCCTTATGCAGAAGGCAAAATATTTTCATTGTGTTTCAGCAGATTTTCAACACGAAATTTCCACTGGGCAGGGGTTGAAAATTGGTTTGTTTTTGGGCGGCAACAGAAGCAAACATTTTTGGGAAATGCGATTACCTGCGTTTGCCTATTTGTAGCCCGTTTTCGGGGCAGGAGTAACTGCCCCCGGGCGCTGCATGCTAATCGACTTTTGATTGTCTGTATGTGTGTGTGTGTGTGTGTGTGTGAGTGCGTATGGCAAACAAAAAGGTTCAAATGCTCGACCATAAATATGAATTTATGTGGGATATTTTGGCACTGAGATTTATAGATTGTGCGTACCGAGTGGAGTGTTGATTGCATTTGCCCATCAGTCCATCAGGCCCGACTGCCGCCCCGACTCCTGGCGCAGGTGACATATTCCTGTCTGTCGGCTGACAAGTGTTAACGCCTGTTTTTGTTATTATTTAACTGGCCCTCTCGCTCGTACAGCCCGTTTAGACTGCTCAGCTATTGCCAGCTCGCTCGCTCATAATTGCTAAAAAACTAAAGCTGCGTAAAATCCCAAGTTTCAATTTAACGCGCTTGTGATTCACACACACTGAGGATTTGTGGTCAGCCACCCTCCCCCTTGCACCCTTCTGGCAAGTGCAGTTGTCATGCCTGTTATCGTTATTGTTGCAAATCTTATCTAGTTTTGATTAAAAATCGAGCATCCGCCAGCCGCTTGGGCTGCTTCTCACATTTGACACTAAGCAGACAGCAGGTGCAGAGAATATTCCCTCTTAAACAGTTGCTCGAAATTCGAATTCGAATCAAGTTTCGAGCTGGCGCTTTGAGCATGCGCCTGGCTCAACAATGGGCGTGTTCCCGGCCAGCGCCAATGGCAAAACCAAAATGGAGTCTCCACAGCGCCGCTCAACCGATTGGGGCTATGGGTGGGCTGTTGCATGATTGCACATATGTGCCGCTTGCGATTGCTGGCCAAGATTCGGAGGCAAGCGCTGCCAAAAAATGGCGCCACCGACGACGACGCTGACGTCGACGTGGACGTGGACGTTGACGTTGACGCTATCGCTTGCAGGCAACATACGTGTGTACTCGGAACAACATGTGTGATATGTGCCCCGCCGTATGGACGCCGCAACAACCGGACCAGCACTTGGCAGTGCCGCCGCCCCTGGCCCTGGAGGCGCCCATATGTAAGCTTCTACATACGATGCG
Organism: Drosophila ezoana; assembly: GCA_035045725.1. Taxonomy (NCBI): domain Eukaryota; kingdom Metazoa; phylum Arthropoda; class Insecta; order Diptera; family Drosophilidae; genus Drosophila; species Drosophila ezoana. The sequence goes on along the minus strand of JAWNOU010000177.1, from coordinate 15,988,176 downwards.
GCGTAAATAAACAGACTGTCTTTGTATATGGCGCAGCCAGTGTGGGCCACCTCTCAGCTTCCCAGTTTCTTGGCCGTTTTGTGTGTCTTCTAAGCATTTTGGTTTTATTACGCGTTTTACTTATTATGGCTCTTTGGGTTGGGGCTTGGCAGTGCTTGCCAGCCGGAAGTGGCGCTTAAGTTGGACGACTGTTGCTCAATCAAAAAGTTGTTCTTGCGCCCTGCCTAACGCCAACGGGCTAAAGAGTACGCGCCTGCTCTTACTCGGTTTTTTTTTCCGATTTTTCTATAGGTTTTGACTCTTAGCTTGATTTATGTTCTGTGGCCTGGTGATTGATGGGCTGCTTCACTTGTTTGTTCATCAGTTTGAATGAAGCAACTCGGATGATTTCTAGCTGACCATCCACGGCGCTGTTTACTTAGCTGCTTACAAATTATGCTTAGTTATCGACTGCAATAAGCAGATACAGCTGGCTGGATTCTTATATATATTTACTAAAGGCTTACGTTTAGCATTTGCATTTGCTGTCATATTGTAAATTCTATCAATCATGGAAACGGGAATATTCGGCTAATATGAATTTCTTATAGTTTTATTAGTTAGCTGCTTTTAATCGTGCGCATAAGGCGTTAAGGAGTTAAGTAAGATATAATAACTAGAAAGAAAGGATATTTTCGGCACGCCGAAATAGCCATGATTAACAAAAAAGTTAATCAGACAAAAACCAGTTTTTGGACCGATCGTTCCTCTGTCTTATAGTGATCCAATCCGGAGACAGATCCGACATATGTACTCCCTGCTACAGAAAGACGGGCATAAAAGTTTCAAGACGATAGCTCTAAAAATGGAGAGACTAGTTCGCATAGAAAGAGACTTCCACTTTTTAAGACATTTATATGTGCAAAATCTTAAATATTGGTAGCATACAAAACTCTTGTAGAAAAAGTTTTCTATTATACAAATTCTCAAGATCGCGAATAGGATGTCATTTGCAGCAGCCGTCATTTTAAAAAGTATCCTTACGCCTTTTATTCAATTTTCTTTGCTTTAGTTTTTTCGCGCACGTTTTGGTAATTATTCAAACTGATTAGAAGTCGGCCATAAAACTTAATGCTCAACTCTTATCAGTTGGGCTTTAACGAGCGCGGTTTTCTCTTCTATTTTTCTATTTTTTATCAGCAACTTTATAATTTAAACGTTTGCTGCGTGACTTTGCGGCTGAGCAGCGACACGGCTTAGTCCTGTATATCAATTAGAGCATTTAAGGTGTACGCGAGAGGCGAGACGCACCCCCATTGAAAGTGAGCAACGCGCCCAAACCGCGAAAAGCCTTTAGTCAGTCGGGCAAAAAGTGATTTCAACAATATTTCGCTTAAAAGATTCAAATCGCGCGCAAAGCGCGAAAAGTCAGAGGGTTGGGGAAGACAGCAGGAGAAACAACAACAAGAGCAATAACAAAGCAGAACATGAGAAAATATAAATACGCATACGACAAGTGCGACCGAGGGCCTGGGCGAGGGGGTCGCATGGGGAGACGCACGCGACAGAAGGAAACGGATACGCTCGAAGGGGTTGCAAACAGATTCAAAATTTCCAACCACATATGACAATGCTCCACAGCGGCACCCGTCTGCCCCGCACACCTCCCGCTCGCCCGCGGTCGGGGGGCGCAAAAAAGGGAATCGCCAACGAAAATTCAAATTTACCCGCGCTGTAGGGAGCCGCCGGCAGTTGGGGCAAATGGTGGCCAACTAACTGTTTCTTTTTTTTTCACTTACAACGGAAGCTTTAGTGTGTGGATTTGGGGTTGGGGGGGAAGCGGGGATCGACTATTGTCGTCCTTATGCCAAGGGTCGTCAAGCGCGAACATTTGCATAATCAAATAATAAAAATTTGCATAATTTTATTTTTTACGATTCGCATGCTCTGCGCTCTACACGCTTTTTTAGCCAAAGAAAAAAGTTTCAGTTTCTAGTTTCCAGTTCCAATTTCGAGTTTCTGTTTTGTCTGCTTTATATAAGTACATATAATGTTACCGTTATCTGTCTGCCTCTGCCTCTTCCCAGGCTAGTTTCAGTTTTCCAACTTCTCCTTCTTCGTATAAACACAAAATGGTGTCAATATTTATTGGCGAACCTGTTTGTTATCGCTGCCAAAGAAATTTGCAAATTTTAACTATTAAAAAGTTTGTTCTTGCCTCTATCAGAAAATATTTGCATCGTAAATTTCCAGCAAATGTTTTGTGCAGTTAAATCTCGCAACTGTTTAAGATAACTGAACTGCTTACATATTTGTAATTTTAATTTTGGCTAGAAAAACGTAGGAGTTAGCTATATGAATGAAGAAATTATTCTGAGAATTTATTAAGTACTAAGTAAAGGAAAATCTCTAAAGTTCTATGAAGCATTTCTTTTAACTATATTTAATGATTAATTTGATTTGAGAGAGATAAATCCTAAACTCCATTAAAAGCTAAGTAGAGAGAAAAGAGAGGGAGAGAGAATGAAAGAGAGAGCGAGAGAGAGAGAGAGACAGAGGAAACCAAGAGTGAGTGCAAGAGCGAGATTATGAGATCAAGTACATAATATCCATGAGAATCGCATAGGAGGGTAGCTTACGTTTTTACGTATTTGCATTAACGTATTTACAGTTAATTTGCAACCAAACGTCTAAAACGCAGGAATTTATCATTTATATTTGGCATATACCAGACATTCAGTCAGGGCAAATAGCTTTTTTACTTGATCTTATTCAGCACACATCGGACAGAGTTGAAAACTCATTCTTTCCTTTATCACGGGTTATCACAATTTGTATTTACAAACATTCAGCAACACTATCAAAAAGACTATCAATTCTTTAAAAGGGACACGCATAAATATTCAGGACAACCGAAAAGCCATTTAATTAAGTTAACTTTTATGTGGCTCATAAATCAGGACAACAACAAACGGTGGGCATCGAGAGAAAAAATAGCAGTGACAACATTCGCGATTTCACATGTTCCATATTCATGGGCTATGTCCCTATTGTTACCAGAGTGGGGGGAGAGCGAGGAGGCAGGCGTTCACAGCCAAACGACTATTCATATTCATTGCAAGGTGGCTGGACCAACAAAAACTCGCGCCAAATTAAATAAATGGCTCAGGCAGCGCACGACGCTGACCATGTTGTTCCCAGTGTGGCAGCCACTCTACCCGCTCCCCAATCCCCGCCACTCCACCATTTCCATTTAACGTGGTGTGGGCCAAGTGGGGCATCAGGCAAAGCTGCATATGCGTGGCACATTATGAAATTATGAGCATTATAAATATGAAGAATGACCACTTATCTAAATTACACCATGTGTGAGAGGACGGTGACGGGGCAGGGGCCGGGGCCGGGGCCGGGAAAGATGGGACGGGGGTGTGTGCAGTGGGTTGTCATCGAACGATATGACACACTACCCTGGCTTTGTGGAGGATGATGACGCCTGTTGGCTGGGTTAAAGACACGCTCATATATCATGCGAGTACTAGGGCCAGCGAATATGCTGAGTATATGGAAATGCCGAATGCTGCAAAGTGATAAATGAAGCACAAAACAGCAAAAATGGCGACAGCCCAGCCAAACTGTGAAGAGAGACGGCACGACACCCGCACACATATGCCTTAGCGAGAGGGCAGAAAGGGAGAGACGAGCTGAGTGTGTGGCTCATATCCTTGCTAGCTGCTGCCAAGGCACAAAAAAAGCCGCAAATATGTCATTTGACACGCTAAATATTTCGCGCGTGGGTTCAGCACTTGCCAGGTAGGCAAGTAACAAGTAACAGATAACTACAGAATGAATTGCGCATACGCCAAGCGCGCCAGATATAGGCATATATTAGGGTAAGCACTAAAAGACAGTTCTACAATTGTTGGGCCACAATCTTTCAACAGTTAGAAACCATCTTTACTAAAATATACAAAAGATACATTTCTTAGCTTCACATGCGAACTAAGTTTGCATAGCTTGCAAACATTTTCGGCCTACGTCTCGAAACAATGTCTCACTTTAAGATTCGGCTTGTGAGCAAGGTTTTTTACATCTATCAACCCAGGATTTGCTTCAAATCAGGGATTAGTAATTAACAATGAAACAATTCACTTAACTATAAATTAAATTTGTGATATTTACGTATTATATCGGTGGCAAAATGAAAGATTCTAGATCTAGAAGCTACATGCCATTAAAACCTAAGAGATAAACTCAAAAATCAGGATTTCGATATCTATATTTATCGATTGCTTGATCTCTAACTGATTTTAATTAGTTCGATCTTATGCTTGTGGAAAAAACTGCCTTGAAGTTCTGTGACCTACGGCTGCTTAGTTTGCGGTTGTCACCCTTCACAAAATTTATGGCTGGAAAAAAACAAGTTATGCTATACCAGCTTATTGCCGATTGTTTCATTAAACTTCAACTTGGCTGCGTTTCAAAAGCAGCTCTCGCTTGAATAGACATGGAATACCAAGTGACTTACCCAAAGTCTCTTAAAGCTGCGCTTTCAGCGCTTGGGTTGTAAATCAATTAGCAGCCGCAGCTGGTGTCCTGCGGCTTTGTGAAAATTAACTACCTGCTAAGTTAATTGAGCAAACAACTCCCGGACAAGCGGCCATAAAAGTTGGGCCGCACAAAACTAAAAATCCGCTCGCTGGTTTTACAACTATTAATTACGTGCGCAAAGTTATGACAGCAGAAAACAGGCGCAGAGTTCTGAAAAGTTGCGCATAACCAAAAAAAACAAGTAAGAGGTTCTAGTCGGGAGCTCCCGACTAGGGGATACCCTGAACCCTCATACTCCAACACCAAATGCAGCGCGCGCTTATAGATATAGAGTAGCGGGGAGGTGGCGATAGGTATAAAATGAAAGATAATCGATATATATATACTTTTCTAGAAGCAACATGTCAAGTTTGGTAACTCTAGCTCTTATTATTTACCAAAATTGCTTAAAAAACAGGATATCGATATACATTTTTATCGATTACTTGGAAACGGGGTAAGTTATCGATTATCGGAAACAAACTCGATCTGCATAGGAACTAGGAGCATCTACATCTAAAATTTCAAGTCTCTAGCTCTTATAGGTTCTGAGATCCTTGCGTTCATACATACGGACGGACGGACGGACGGACGGACGGACGGACGGACGGACGGACAGACAGACGGACATGGCTAGATCGACTCGGCTATTAATGCTGATCAAGAATATATATACTTTATGGGGTCGGAGATGCTTCCTTCTGCCTGTTACATACATTTGGATTTTGCACAAAAACATAATACCCCTTTTACCCATTTTTAATGGGTTCAGGGTATAAAAAGAAGAGAACTGGCAGCTGGGCGGGACGAGAGGGCAAAAAGGAAGCGCACATCATAAATTACAGGACGAACGGACATGGACACGCGGATGTTGTCCTGGCTGCTGCTGCTCCTGCTGCTCCTGCTGCTGTTCGGTCCTGGCTGTCCTGGCTGCTGCTGTTCAGTCAGTAAGCCGGCTGTCTTGCGGCAAGCCAAACAGCTTCCATGCTTCCAAAAATCATTTCAATGGAGCTCCGAAAAACCGACAACCGACTGCGTCTCTGTCTTTGTCTCTGTCTCGGGATCCGGGCCATGGCAATGGCACAACGTGCCACGGCAACGGTAAAGGTAGACAAACACACACACACACACACACCCACACACACACAAAATGGCTGCCGTAGCGCACAAAAAGTGTCATGGCGCATGAAAAACTTCCTGGCCATGGCCAGGACATCATCATGTGCCTTGGCCGCAAAACAATGGCGGCAGCTCCTCACATTGCGGCGGCAACCGCAACGGCAATCCACAGATCTACAATTTTTGGCCAAATGAAAGTCGCATTGTCGGGCTCAATGTTTCCGGCGGCTCATGGAGGCAGAAGCACCGAAGAGCACAGCACGGACCGGAGTGGCAGCCTCTTTGCCTGTGGCCTGAAACAAAGCGCATCCGTTGGCGAAAATTGAAATGACAAAGTTCAAAGTTTAAGCGGCTTGGCTGTCAGTTGCTCGCTTCACTATTTTTTTTTCCTGGTTTATTTGTTTGTTTGCTTTTAAGTCGACTTGCAGGCTGGGAAAGCTGCGCAGTTACCTGTCGTCCAATCTCGGCCTGTCCATAGCTAATCAGCATATTTAAAGGACATGCAAATTAAACGCAAATAAAATTGCCTGCAGTTAAACGCGCTTTACCAGGGGCTTAATAGCCCACAACAGTAAATGCACTGCAAAAGTCATAAAACGAAAGGCAGTCACGGCCACGCCCCTCCCCCCCACGCCACCAATGACAACCCCTTTGCTGGAGCCAAACAAAAACATTTGCATACTTTTAAGCGCAGCGGAGAAAAATCACTCATACGCACACGTCTCCATTACAGAAGGGGGCGTAACAAGGCCCTGTGGGCGCTCAACCTTACCCAGCTGTCTGGTTTTTGGCCTTGTTGTTGTCGACGTTGTTGTTGTTGTTGTGCTATTATAACGGTATTTGCATTGTGTTTAAACGTATTTGAACACGAGGTCGACGTCGCTCGTCGCCCGTCAGGGTAGCTCTGCTCCTGCTCTCGATTTGAAAGGAAACTGGTGGGAAATTCACTTTGAATTTAGCTAGTGGGGCAAGTGCTTACCAAATGAGCAGGCAATTTATTTACGGTCAAATTGCGAGGTTAGGCAAAGGCAAACAATGCGCAGGTCGCACGGCAAGCATGAAAAGCACGCAGCCTGCCTTCTGGGCTGCGTGTGGGCGTAAAGATGTGATAAATATGAAATGTGATTATGCTCTGCTATTATATAGCCGCCGCCGCCGTCGCCGCCGCCATGATGAGGCTTATTATATGGAGTTGCCACTGCGGTTGCCCAGGGCGTCGTTTTGACTGAGTGGCTGCTCAGTCCGACGGGTGGCACACAGGGCGCTGCTAGCTTAAATGAGGAAATGTGATTTTGACGATGTGTTGGCTTAACGAGACGCAAACAAAACTCTGCGCGCCTGTCTCTGTGTGTGTGTGTGTAGAGGAAGTTGTAATTGTTTTTAAAGGAAGTTGAAATTGCTCATTGGGGAAATGTATAAAATAAATCAGTGGCAGGGCCAAGCTAGACGCCAAGTCCTTTGTAAACTGCAATGATATAAGTCATGGAAAACTATAATAATAGTAAGGCAGGGCTTGTGGAATAGAATAGAGAGGGGTGATAAAAGACCAAAGCGATTTATTTAGTACTTAAACCAAATCATTGTTTTTTTATGTTAAATTTCATTTAACTCACCTCTGCTCAAATATTGATACAATTAAAACTATGGCTGCGTAGGTGGCGGAGGGTTCGGTTAGTAAACCTAAGATTTGGTTTCAGCTTTGGTTAAAAATGGCTGTCACTTTTATATAGAACTTTTTGTATAATCTTTATATATTAAACGGCTTGTTTTGACTGACTGACTGATTGATTGGCTGACTGATTGCTGATCAACGCACAGTGCAAAACCGTAAGAGCTAGGAAGCTGAAATTTTTACTTAGTTACCTTATGTGATGAAGAGAATCGTTAAGACTCGGGTTTCGGGCTAATTCCACCCGCAATTGTGGCTTACCATCCAATCGGACACAAACTAAATTTACCCTTGCAGAGGGTATTTTAATTTTATCTCGAATTGTGTAACGCATTGCAGGGACATCTCCGGCCCATAAAGTATATATATTCTTAATCAGTATCAACAGCCAAGTCGATATAGCCATGTCCGTCTTTCCGTCTGTCAATTTCTATGCGAACTAGTCTCTCAGTTTTAAAGCTATCATCACGTCCCTCTTTTATCATATCATATTGTGGCTGATTGGGCTGTTGAAAAAACTTCCATTTCCACTCGCTTACATCTTGCGTTTAACGTCTCGCATTAACTTTCAATCGCTGCCATCAATTTGTTCACCTTTTAACAACTAAGCTGACTTTTCTGTCTTTCCCACACCTTCCATGTTCGATGTCTTTATCAAGTGGCTGCGGCGGTGAATACAAGGCCATAAAACGCTAATCCCATCATGGGAACAATGCGAACAAGCCAGGAGCGCGGTGTGGCTGGGGGGAGGGGAGCTGCGTTTAGCCATGCCATCAATTGATACATCAGTTGATAAATCCAGAGATCCTGTGAGAATCGCGTGGCACACTGGCACGGGCTAACAGGATTTGGCCACGCTAAATCAACGCGATTCGTTGTGGCTCATTTGAGTGCAGCAAACGAGGCATCCTCCACGGCACCCACCACCCAAGACATTCGCTGCGCTTTGTCGGAATTCGGCATGCTACAAATTCTTGGCTCATGGGAATCGCTACAGACTCAAAGGAGGGTTGTCAGTTGAGTGTAGAATTATTGAAATTCGAAAATCATTTCTGCCCAAAGCACTTGAGCGAACTCCTTGTGCCAAAATAAGTTGCCAGCAGTATGCCACATTAGTTGCGGTGTCTATCGTCTGATTTTGTGTTTTTATTTTTTTTCTGTTGGCTTCCGACTACCCTTCATTTTTGCGTGCGGATTCCGCATCTTGTTTACAGCTCTGTTCCCAGACCCAGTGTCAGCTCATTAGCGTCGCCAGCGCCGTTTTTGTTGCCGCATCTAATTGCTGCATACGCTGCTCGACTTTTGGGCTGCATGCGACCGACCCAACGGCTGCAGCCCCTCCCGCTATTTTATTTTGGCTTCATTGCGCTAACAAGGCCAACATATTCTCGGGCACTCATATGGCGTATGTTTCTCCAGAGCATGTGCCGCTTTTTCTGAGCCTGGGAACCTATGTTTTTTTCGCGGCCTGACAACTGCTGGCACTATGCGCTAAAGTATTGTTGAATTTGAATTATTTAAAAGTCTACTTGAAAGTATTGCATTAAAGGGACTTTTCTGTAATATCAAATAATGTTTAGATTAGTTAATATCAGGAGTTAACTAATTAAGCGCTCAATGTTCTTATAATACTTTCCAATTTTTAGTTTTTTGTAAACCGAAGCATTAAGCGGATTTTTTGTATAAAGATAATCCAACCCTTATGGTGAACCGCAACGAATTTCAAATAAGGTTTGGTTAAACATTTTTGTTTTGCCCTTTATTAATATTTATTGCAAAAGAATTTAACTTTTAATATTGACCTAACGATTTCAGCACTCTTGTAAATAATCTTCAAGGTGCGCACCTTTTTTTTACCCTTGTGGATACTTTGCTTGTCGTAATCTTAACCTTAACAAAGTTAACATTAACTATAAAGTCTTCTGGATCACTTTTATTATTCGATTTGCATTTTTATCTATCCAAGTACCCGGCTTGGAAGATCAATGTGGTTGAATCGTGTGAAGTCGCCCATCGCTTTCTTCTGCAAAGCCTTCTTGCCAGTATATCAGGGTGAGCAAAATGGCGGCCCACGTAGCTGTTGGAATGTTTTAGTGAAAGGTCGCCCACCAAGGGAAACATTAGATCTCTTGTCAGGGCCTGGTTTTAGATATACCAGGTTGCCTGCCAGTACTTAGTCTAAGAACCATGGCTTGAAAGACTTGTTTTTTTGTTCAAAGCCATTTTGCTACTGCTCCAAAGAATTGGCTTGCATTTTAGTTGTAATAGTCCTGTTACGAAATCATATTGTGAAATAACGATGTTAGGATGAACAAGTTAGGGATTAGTTGGTATAACATGTTTCAGATTCGCCTAGTTATAGAATATAAAGAGAATATATATCTTTGTTACATATATTTAAAGGTCATAATTCGAATAAACACCTCTTTAAACCGTGTTTAACCCAAACCCCTTGACCATTAAAAAAGTGCTATATTTGCTTTTAATAACAATCAGATATTTATTTAAACATTAAGTCAAACATCAAATGTTAAATTGTTGGAGCATTAAACTTAGGTCTAGTATTTTACAAAGATAAAATGCGACAGCTCAAGACGCTGCCTAGAGCTAATCCAATGGGGAGTTACCAGATATTTTAGATAGTGGACTTTACGAGATAAGAATTGCACTATATTAATGGCTAATGGTGAAACTTAAATTGGGCTTGAACTAAACTTAATATCACAATGGAGAAACATTTTTGGATGTGGGGTGGGAGGGTTTGTGGGGGAGTGTTAGGGACTAGACTAACAAAACACGCTGCAGCTTAAAAGTATCCGAAGAAATGTTTGGATCATTTGGAGCCACCGCCAGATCTGCGTCCTGGCGGCGTGCCGCCAACCACATTGATAATCTCACTGTCGTTGTTGGACTCCTCCGTCGTCGGCTGATGATCGCTGGCCTTGTCCTGATGCGCGGTCATGTGCCGGGTGAGATGATGCCGCTCGCGAAATGTCTCCTGACAGACGGGACAGCGCAGCTTCTCCTCGCGCTTGCGCCGATTCGGATCGCAGGCCACCTCGCTCTTGTGGTGGGAGCGCATGTGGTAGACCAGATCGCTGGTCATGCGGAAGCTAATGTTGCACTTGGCGCACACATTCTGTGCGGTCAGCGTGAAGGTGGAGGCCAGCGTCGGTGGTATGAGCGTGGATAGAATCGCTGCTGCAGCGGGATTCTGCAGTGGCTGAGCCACCGCAAAGGGATGCGGAGGATGACCAAAGCCTGGGTAAGCGGCATGCAGGAACTCCGGTGGCGGACCCGTTGGCGGCGACGAGGGATTCGATGAGCAGCCATTTGGACTGTGGCCATTTGGTGCCGTGGGCGGCCTGTAGAGCAGCTGCTGTTTGAGTCTCTGCTGTGCCTGGAGCGCCTGCATGGGATTCACGGCCTGAAAGGCGCCATTGAACTGATAGTCGGGCCGAAAGTTGTGATACATGATGGGATTGCTAGGCATGCCATTGGGTAAAGTGTTGGGTACTGTTGCATTGTTGCCGCCACCTCCACCGCCGCCGCCGCCGCTGCTCGTTCGCGGTGGGGGCGTGGCCACCACAGGTGGACTCATGGAATGACAGCTCAACTGATCCGGGCTAAGAGGTGGCGCGCTCACATCCACCGGCGACTCCAGCCGCGACACAGTTGAGGGCGACGAAGAGCTGGACAGCGAGGAGGCCACCTTGGTGAAGGCGCTGCGCAACGGCTGCGGCGGCGGCGACACTGTTGCCTCTGGCGAGTCCACCAGCGGTATGACCAGCGTGGGATCATCATAGACACGCGGCGAGCGCATCATCAGCTGTGGATAGCGTTGGCGCGCCTCCAGCAGACTAATGTACTCCAGCGCCGCCGGCGAGGGCGGCTGTGATGCGGCGGCACGCGGCGACAGATCCGTGGGAAAGTGATGCAACTGCAGCGGCTGCTGTTGCTGCAGTGCCTCCTGTAGGCGTGCCTGTTTCTCGGCCTGCTTCTGCTTGATGCGCTCATCGGGCATCATCAGAAAGGCCACATCAAAGGAGCGCTTCAGTGTCGTCTTGACGCTGGGCGTTTCATTGTTGTTGTTGTTGTTAATGTTGTTGTTGGAGTGTTGCTGATGTTGCTGTTGCTGCTGTGTCATTGTTGCTGCTGTTGCTGTGGGGCTGGTGGAGATGCGCAGCTCGGTCTGCTGTTGCGGCGGCGTTGTGCGACGCACGGCGGGATTCGCATGCGACGGCAGGCTATCCATGAGCAAGTTCATCGCACACTGGAATCGGACACTTGTGTTATTTTTGGCGTAGTCTCTGGCTCTCTAGGCTTTTATGCACTTGTTAACAAATGGATGCTGTTGGTTTTTCTGGCACCGTTCGATTCGAAGCTCTGTTTTCGACTGCTGCCCGCACGCAATCTGTTCCTCTTTAAGTACTCGCCACATTGCCACCACCGGTGCAGCGAGTCCACTTGGAATTTTCATATTGTCCCATTCAAACGAAACTCTCCGCTCACTCGCGGCACTCGCACATCTGTCCCGATTCTGTTTGGACTCCCCGCCAGAGTCTGTTTCGACTGCTGCTGCAGAGAGTCAAATTCGAATCTGCACCCTTATGCTTATGCTCTGATGGTTGTTGTTGTTGTTGCTGCTGCTGATTTCTGTGTCCATAGCAATGGCTATTGCTCTCCCGCTCTCTCGGCGACCCATCTGCTTTGCCAGTTGCCAACATATTCTGTGGTTTTATTGTTGCAACAGCGCCTGGGCTCGCCTCCTGGTTGGCTGGCTGGCCGACTGGCATCCCGCTGAGGCTTTTCTATTATATTTTTCCTACACTCGACATTGTATATCATATACTGCACAGTGGTTCAAGAGTGCATGAGTGTAAATTTTTTGTAGAATGCATTTTGCTTTGCCACAGTTATAGAATATATGAAACTAAATTAAACTAAGATTGAATACCCATGTAGCTGTTCTTATGTGAGCAATATAATGTAATTATACGATCCTTATATATATAAATTCTTGTGTATATGTGAGAAGAACAGGGAGATATTTTATAAACACAAATCTTTGGAGCACTTTTACACGTAGGTGTGTTGGACATAGTAGTCCGATCTTGATAAGACTTGTGTTAATATTCATCAATGAGAAGTTTAATCGACATATTATAAAACCAAATGACTTGTTCATGCAAAAACGCAATTCATGACAATGTTCGTACTGTATTAGAGCTATATGTTTGATCAAGAATACATTTACATTATGCGATCGGGGAAGTCGTCTTCTTTGCTAACTAACATATTTTTTTGATACTGTAATAAACATTGTTCAGCCCACTGTGCCATTTTGTTGGTGGCAAAGTTTCGAAAAGAGGCGGCGCTTAGATGCTGCCCGGACTCTCTAGCTCTCACTTCCAACCCCCTTCGGATGGCAATCTGTTGTCTATCTCGTTTACCCTCTCTAGCTATTTCCCTCTCTCGAATTGTGCGGCAGTGCTGCACGATATATCCTTGATGTCCTTGTTGCAAGTGTTTCCGAACAGGTTGTTTTTGTCGATTTTTTGGCAGCACCAGCGAGATTGTCTGAATATGTATTCATGTTTTGTGTTGTCCTCGTGGCTGTTGCTGCTGCTGCTGCTCGTCCTGTTATTCTTGTTGTTGTTTGTATTTTGAATATATGCTGCGCGTAGCTTTTACATATTGTATGCGAGCACATAAACATACACACACACACTCACACACACACACGGCGGCAAATTTTGAGTAGGGCCTCATGTAGGCGACTGTTGAGCGCAAAAAGATTTTCCAAACTAAAATATTTATCCGTCTGCCTGTCGCTATATATGTTGGTATATAAAAAAAGAAAAACCTCTTTACTGTCCACCATTGTCCAGTAACAATACCCAACAACAACAACAACAACAACAATAAATTGTGCAATGTTTTCCGTTCACTTTTCCATCTCGCTCTGCCAGCCGCTTTTTGGCTTTTGCTCTGCACTCCGAGTTCTGGGCAGGATGTGGCCACTGCTAGGGCGAAATATGTGTCTGTTATGGCCACGTTATGTTAGCCATGGACAATGTACACACTACACACACACACACACACACACACATGTACAACTTATTGAAATTCCACGCCTTTCATTGCAATTGTTGTTATTGTTGTTGTTGTTTGTCTGCAGTTGGCAATTTAATGTTTGCATATTTTCAGGTGCTAATTGCTCCACTTGCCATATGAGCTGCATTTTTAATTAAAATTTATAGCTACCACTATCTGCATTCTGTCCATGTGTGTTGTGTGTGTGTGTGTGTGTGCCTGTGTGTTGTAGGGGCATGTGTGTATTTGTTGGAGCCTATAATTCGTCTGTTCGCCATGCTTTCTGTCGACACAAAATTAATATTTAACACATGATTGCCTTCGGCATTGGCATTTCATTAAAAATATTGTTTAGCTTATAATTAATTAATTGCACGCTCAAATATTAAAGCTTTAATGTTTATTAACATTTAAATATAAAATAATAGATAGACTTAAGGCATAAAATACTAGTAAAAATATTAAATCTAATGCCGAATACTTCATATTAAAGTCGAAGACAAATTTGTCTATTTGATTCAAATTCTTAAAATCTTTTTCAAAATTTGTTTTCTACTGTTGTTTCCAGTTTCCTCTTTCCTAAATTAACAACAAACTAGATTATAAAAATTGATTGAAAACTTTTTCAATTGTAAAATTTTAGTATCAACTCTCAAGACTTAATATTTATGGTATTACGAATAAAATTCGACTAAATAGCCTTATTCCTGTTACTTTTGATTCTTAGAAGCACTTCAAAATATTAAAATTTAAACTAAATCTAATTTCTTTTCATTGAAAATTGATTTTTAATTATAATTTAATTCTTATGTGAACGAAATTTTGCTATTTTCGTCAACACTTATTTCTCTGTCAGCTTTGAAGACTTTTATTTGAAGGTATTTAAGGACCTGCTTGCCTTTCCTTTCCCCCAACAGTTGTTGCCGCACACACACACACACACACTCATGTGGCACGTGACTGCAATTTGAGTAGAGTGTAAATCCCAACACATTCGGCAAATTCACTCGAATATATTCAATGGAAATTAACGCAAATCTAGGATATACAAATCGAGCACAAAATTTGCTAGGGCCAAAGCAATTGCTAATCTACCCCTGAAGATCTGCTCGACTAAAACAATCTGATGAACTGTTTGCCATGTCAGTCTGAAGAGGGGGGTTGTTGCTGTCGATACATCAAACTGCCAAGTGACAAAGTGATTCCCAGGGCCCGAGCCTGGTTCTGTGTTTGGGCGCAGGCAACGCGCAAAAAGGCGTGAAATTGCCTTTGTGTGATTAAGTCAAGCCGCCAAGAGCAGGAGTTTTTGGGTGGAAATGGGAAATACGACTGCGTCTTGGCAAAGCGAATTACAAAAAACTTAGATGACAATCTACGGACTAAGTTTCAGACAGAGCTACGTGCTCCTTATGCCGTGTCTTTGGCGGTTTTAATTACCGTGGCAGATAAGCAAAATGTAAATGGTAATTGTTTCTAGTTGGAAGTCCTGGCTGTGCGGCAGCCAGGTGGATGTTGTCCTGGAGACAGCCGACACCTTTTCTTACGGTTATTGTTAATGTTAATGCCTTGGCTGCTGTCTCGTAATCTGCGTTGTTCTGTGGAGTTCCGTTTGCTCCAGAATGGAACAGCTTCTAGCTGCCTGCCTGATGCTGAAGTCGGATGTTGGCTGCCTGGAAAGTTTCCGGGCCGTGCATATTGCAGCTCGATCTGCACTTGCCCAGCCAACCCTTATGTCCCTGGAGTATGCGCTGGTTTGAATTTATGCCCCGGTCTCGGTTCAATCAAGTGCTTTTCGCGCATTATATAAGAATTCGAATTGGATTTCAGAGCAGCAGCACCTAATTTGATGGGGGTTGGAGGGTGGTTGGTTGGCTGCCCCTGTTGCTGTTTGTTTAAATACCGTGAATAACATGTGGTTTTTTCGAAGCATATGGCAAGGACTTTGTCACTATTTAGACGGCCGTCTGCTCTGTACTTGTTCTCGTTCAAATCCTCCAATTAGACTGTCATTCATTTAAACGGATTAAAAATCCCCGCACGAGGGTCGCTAACAAGGCCCGAGGGCCGTTCGCTGCTGCTGCTTTTGCTGCCGGTGGTGTTTGGTGGCATTGGTGGTGCTGGTGGTGGCGGCTCTTGTGGTTTAGTTTTAGTTGCTGCCCGGCTAAGCGGCTGAGCAATGCGGATTAGAGCCCTTGTTTTGGTTACCAAATCGCCTCATGACGACAATCTCTCCATGCCGTTTTGTGGCTGTCGATGTCGATGTCGATTGCTGTCGTCGTGTGCGTTCAATCAGCACGGACCTGTAGTCACAATCAAGCTCGGCAAATTTTTATGCTGTCATATGCAAAATGCCAACGAAGCAACGAAGCAATCGAATGATATCAGACTTCTGACTCGGCACCTGCATTGGGAATGGTGCCACCTCAACACCCCCGCACCAGCCCGCCATTCGCGTAGGGCTTTATCTAAAATGCTTACGCTCGAAAAGCTTTCAATCGAGTGGGGCATAAATATTTATGTTCAACGCCAGTATGCTAGAGTATATTTCCTAAATACTTGCCTGCATGCGTTCAAAATCCTTCTGTTACAATAACAACAACAATTCCTTGCAACAGTTCACAGTTGCCAAGTGCCAAGAACACAACAGCGTAGCGAGGCCAGCGTCCAGAATGTCAAGGACACTTCAGCTTGGCACTGGGCACAGGAACAGGAACGGGAAGAGCAACTCCTGGCTACTTAAGCTTTTCAAGTGGCTATAATAATTCCATTGTGATTGTTTTTGCATGTAGGGCATAAATCTATAGCTAAGGGCTCACAAAAATTCCTCTCCAGCATTTTGTGAACGCGACTTTCATAAATCTAGTGGACAATTGTTGATTCAGAAAGTTTTTATTTGAGAATTTGTGTAACTTTTATTTTATTATGTTATTTTAGTTTACAAAAAATGTTAAAAAACCTAACTGTGTGAGAGGAGGAAGAAAATAGAGTTTTGAAGAATATCTATATATCTCTTATTTCTGAGATCTTTATGCTAAATATTTGAATAATAATTTATGAAGAAATAATTCAATTTGGGAAAACTTTTCGTATTTAAATGGAGTCTATTTTAATGTTTTAAAAAATTTTTATAATTTTTATAAATTTCTGAGAACTTAATACTAGGTTTTAATTGTTTTAATGTGTTATAAACAATATATATTCTATATTTCTAGTAAAATAAATTCTCCATTTTCCACTTTTAGCTTTATCTTATGGATTTTCTTAAATCCTTCGCTTATTTATCTACTCACTTTATTGTCGACTTAGTTATCTCGATTTTACCTTCTCGTATTTAGGGCATCGCATAAAGTGAAGTGCTTTGCACTAACTTCTCTGCACAACCCTTTTGCGCCCCTAGGCTTCGCATTTTATGCACCCCTGTAGGGTATTCATATTTCGGCATTTAATAAAATTCATTACATTTTCAAACATATTTTTAGCGTGTGGGCAACATTTGTTAAGTGCAGGTCCTTCGGCTGTGTCGACTGCTGATGCGGATGTGCAGCGTATGCTCAGCGAAGCTGCACAAATGAAGCGACCGCCAAGTCACCACCAGAGCAGACACCATCATTACCACCAGTTGCCAGAGTGCGACTCAGACCCAGCTGACCCGCATTTAAAGTAGCTCAATACGTTTCCTGGTGCCATAAATTGTGACCCTGCAAACGAACCTGTTTCGTATCCTTGTTGCCGCGCTGTCTCTGCCGGCGCAATCAGTTTCAGATCTAATCAGAGTATTGCATAGTGGGACGCGGCCCGGTTCCAATTGCGCCGAGGTCCAACTGTGCGCGCGGAAATGATGAAAACTACCCTTTAATAAACCACGACTATGCCATCCAGTTGGATGCTTTGTCGAGCTGTCTTGGGCAATGCGCACACAACACAAACATCTGTGCAATTTTCGGGCTGGCGCAATGGCAACAGGGCAACAGGAGTGGAGGGCGGGGGAACAGGATCGTGCGGCCCACACCCTCGGCATTTAAAAAGTGTTTAGTTTATGGTCCATTGATGGCTTTGTTAACTCGCCGAACAGTTTGCGTCCTCATGTCCTCATGAATCTCAATTCTCGATTCACATTTCACAATTCTCAATTGCAACCCCGCGCGCACCTTACGTTTTTCGACATTTTCGATCTGTCCGGGGCGGTACTGAACGAGGGCTGGAACTGGGACTGGGCCTGGGCTACGGTTTGGGTTTGGGCTGGGTTTCGCTTTGCCAGTCTGGCTTTAATTATGCTGAAAACCACAAAATGCTGTTAGTGCAGCATTTTTCGTTTCCAATTCGAAAATGCTGACATATGCGTGGAAAAATGTGCGTCGCCGCGGGTTTCCCTCGTTCCTTACCCCACGGTTAGTGGGCCTGGGACTCACAGTTCCCGCGGGTGCCTTTCGCTCTTTGACTCTCTGATTGGAACTGGTCCACTGATAGGTGGCGTGCCCGACTCGACAGCCTGACAAGTGAGTTGTACATCTAATGTGGCATCAACATATGCTGAGTTCTGGGCCTGCCCTTGGCCCTCGGCGCTCTTAGCGACCGTGCATCTATCAGTTGCGGTTGCAACGATGAGACATTGTATTCCTTTCTATTCCATGCGGTTCTATTCGGTTCTATTCGGAATTGACTTCATTTTAGATTGGCATCTGCCCTTTGAAATAACACAAATTGTAGCATGCTGTCTCTTTGTCTAAAGGGAATTCCTTATGGAATAAAAAGAGAGAAAATGCGTTATGCAGGGCATTGTAGCATTCTCTATAAAACTGAAATGCATTGAACAATGTAATACTTCTTGAGCATAGTACCAATGTGCTTAAAAGACAGAAGGAGGAGGAGGTTTGTCCAATTAAAAACAGTACAAACTTATCAGCATATCAACTGAGTTGATCTAGCCATGTCCATCAGTCTGTCTTCCTCCCTCGCCTGCTTGACCTTTCTCACTCTCTTTCATATATATATCATATATATATATATCATATATATCAGATCAAAGATCTTTGTAAATGAGTTTTAAAGCAATCGGAAGATAAACGAAAAACTTGAATACATTAGGTTTCCCCAAATGATCTTAAGGCCAAGCCATGTACAAAAAGCCAAACCTTGTGAAAATCGGATGAGATTTGACCGAGTTATGGGGCTGGGACCTATGTCTACATAGGATATTTGAGGGTTCAATTTTTACATGAATTTTGACTCATAATGTAGCCATTTTAAATGCCAACTTAAGGCCAAACCATGAAGAAAAGGCTAAACCTCGTGAAAATCGCTTGAGGTTTGACTGAGAAAGAAATGAGGGTTAGGATGAAAATCGCATAGAAAGGCGTTATGTAATATATAATGTTATATAATGGATACTTTGGAAATGCTCCTAACAGTCATTAAAATCATTTAAAGTCAACCTGTTAACTGGGTCTCCAGGAGCATAAAAAGCTCAGCTTATTTCGCTTGGCAATCGATTTTTCTTTGATTTGCCTGGCTTCGGGTGCTCATCAAATTTTCATATCATTAGTTTTCCGCTGCAATTGGTTTTGCCTTCAATTTCCAATTTGCTTTTTTCTTCTTCTTGTTCCTCTGTTGTTTTTGGGGGCATTATCATATGTAATGACTGCTGCTGATTTCGTTTGCCATTTGGCGCGCAAGTTCAAACACCTTGAACAAATATTTTTCTTTATGGGGACTTGTTCGCCTCGCTCTAGCTGCTGATTTCTCGAAAATCGAATCTTGAATTAATCATGCGGAATAAATTTACTCTACATTTGCCACAAGAGTCGGTAAATTGGAGAGTGTGAGATATATATTTGAAAATGTGGCAAACACATTTCTCTTTGGGGATTTTCGTATTTATCATGGCTTTCTTTTTGGCCAACTTTTCTATTAATTGAATTAAAATTGCAATTTCATTAGCATTTGCGAGCATATAAATAATAATTCTATTTAATACCAATTCGAATACCAAATACCAAATCGAACGCGAAAACAGCCAAATTTATGACAGCTCTCAAAGATTTACGTTCGTGGCATTTGGATTTGGCTTTCGACTGAGCGCAGTTCAATAACTTTGCTCGGGGTGGATTAAAGCATAATTCCATTGTCATGGTAATTTATGAGCTTAGTTCGGCATTGTTGTTGCTAGTCGGCTATTGTTGTTGCATTGTGGCAGATATTTGCAACATTAGCGCAGAATTAGCAATTCACTTATGGCATCCATTACGTCCAAGGATTCGCGCATATGTGAGTGTCAGTCCGAAGGATATCATCCGATGAGCTGCGACTCCAAATGGACTTTTGCAATTACAGCAAATGTTTTGTGCGTCTTTCGGCGAAATGCCTTTTAAACTGGGTCAACATTTGAATGAAGTGTTAAATGATATTTGAGAATGGCCCAAGAATTGCCCACGTTTGGGGGTTGCTTGCCGTTTTGTCACATATGCGCATATTTTATGGTGCAAAGTTTTTAATGGGCTTGCCTCAAGGGGCCTTATGTGGTTTGTTATTTTAGTTCTTGTGGCTTTCTGGGTATTAGGCTATGAAATCTTATCAAATGTATATTTTATGCTGTTTGTAATGTAATCAATTAATACCATTTGTTTAGATTCATTCGGTTCTCTTTTAAAACTATTTGTTATGCATATCTGTCCGAATCTCATTTCGTACGTGGAAAGCGTCCTTTTTAGAGACTTTAAAAGCTGGGGTCCTCAGGTTGAATGTAGTGCCTCCTTTTGCTCTCAAGTTAGTTGCCTTGCTTCCAAGAAATTATAAATACAACTCATGTAGATCAGCCGACAGCAGACTTGTTATAACCAAGTCCATCTGTCCGCCTGTCCGTTTGACTTTTTCTATGGGAACTTATCCCTCAGCTTTACAACTATCGTCTTGAAAGTCTTCATAGCTCCGCCTTGTTATTGCATTATAATATATAGTGATAATACATCGACTTGATTATTTGTATATTAGTCAATATATCATGCTATATCAATAATCTATTATGATACTGTGGCTTATATTACGGGTAGGCCTGCGTATGTTATAGTATCCGTTAACTTTACGCCATTCCTGACTCAAGATCATATTAATTACCAAGACATAAGCGTCGTCCTTTGCTCCCACTCCCACCCCTTGTTGGCCCTAATCAGATTGTGGGATTTAAGCCATGTCGTGTGCCCATAACAAACACTCAATAACAATATCGCAAATATTTGCGCAACCACCGAGCGACCAACGAGCTCGGAAACAAGTGGATTAAGGGTTTGTGCCGGAGAGGGGGAGGGGGGGCAGGAATTTGGCCTAACCCTAAGCAACGCTTGTGTCGAGCTGTTGGCTTTTGCGTTTTGCATTTGTTTTTATGATTATTGTCAAGATGATGTCCGCTGTCCTTGCTGCCGCCCACCCCTTTCCTCTTTCCTCCTTTCCTCTGCTGCTTAATAAGTGAAATGTGTTTTTCGGCCTGTCCCGTATATTGGTCAGGGTTGCCCCCGCCCCCGCCCACACTCGCACCCCCCTCTGCTGTAGTCAACTACATTTGTCAACACGCAGTCTGAACAGTTGTTGCCGATTATCATTTTGAGATTCGCTTCTCATTTCTCATTTCTTGTGCCTTTCCCCCGCTCCCCTTTTTTGTCTTTTGCCTGTTCTTCTTTTTTTCTTTGTTTTGTTTCAGTTCCCTTGGCTGCGTTTATGTTTTGATTTATGCATTTTTAAGCGTTTCGCTTATTGTTTTTGCCCATAAATATGGCCGGGCGGCATAGAAGTGTATCTGAGTATCAAAGTATCTGCAAGATACAATGCAAACCCTTCCTGAGGCGACTGCTGCCACGCGTAATTTGTTGATTTATTGTGCATTCTGCTTTGATTTCATTCAGTTTACAGTTGCCTGACCCTCGCCCTGCCCACTTAAGAAATCTACGCCTTCTACGGACTGCTTTGTCGCATAATTCGCTTTACCGTTAGTGTTCATTATTATTATTATAATGCCCAGGCATTGTTGTTGTTGTTGTTGTTGTTATCCTCGTTTGTCATGCTCTGTGCGTCTGCTTAAGTTTTTGCACGCTTCGACGCCTAAAACTTCCTTGGCGCTCGACCACGCTGTCCCTCTCTCTCTCTCTCACTCACTCTCTCTTTCTCTCGCACTCCCTGCCCTGCGCCCACTTGGCAGCCTTGTGTAAATTGAATTGGAAACGTGCTGAAGCGTTAAATGCTCAGTGTCAACTGTTGCCAATCCTGACTGTCTGTCCCTCTCCCACTCCCCGTTTCTGTGTCCCTGCCCTGACGACATATGAGAATTTGTAACCTCAGCACAAGCTGGTCGAACTTGGTGTCCAACTGCAGCTGGGGCAAGACGTGGAGCCCATGTTAAGCTGCCCGCAAAACTAACAAGTGGCCAGACGTAATTAATTCCAAATTGCATTTGCTCAGCGTTTCCATTACGAAACTGACCTGCTGCAAAACAGTTATTCCGCATTCGTATGTGCATCACGTTTAAGAGTTTATCTAACAAGGATTTGAGGAAAATCTGTTTATGCCCGAAAAACGTTCAGTTTAAATTTCTGTATGCACTACGCTTATGCGTTACGTAGGTTTGTTTCTTACGTCAAATTTGATTTGCGCTAGGTGGCGCTGATAGCTGCCGCCAGCTGGCGGTAAACTAGCGCTCTAGCGGCCAAGAGGTTGCGAGCTACATTGTGCACATAAGTAGATGGCGCTAACAAGCAGCGACATCTACTGTTCAGCAGATAAAAACAAAATAACGATAACTCAAATTTTTGTCAATTTATTCTTAACATGAGACGGGCTTATAATAGATGGCGCTAAATAGTGACGACATCTTGTGTTCAGCAACGAAAACAAAAGTAACGATAATTCAAATTGGAAAGATTATTTTTACTACCGAAATTTATCAATCCTTTTTAGTTCAAAGCAAAATTGTATTTGAAAAAATATATTTTTTAAACAAATTTAAAATTAATAGACAATTTGCAGTCTATTTAAAAAAAATCAGGACTAACGGCGTTCTGGTTATCTTATTCTATTCTTTCTTAGCTCGAAGTTTTTCTTTACTGGTTTTTTCTTGTGCCATAAAAATGTCAACCTGCGAATGTCGGTTGGTGGATGATTTTTAGCTTGCAAATAAAGTAAAGAACGGGCAGAGGGGAGGGGGCACTGTGATTGGGACGAGGCGACAGGAAACAAATAGACAAAATGCAAACTTTATTTTTAGTAGTTTTTGGCGCCACAATGCCTGAAAGGCGACAAAAGGCAAACGCACACAGACGCCAGAGAAATATTCTGTGACTTTTCTCTTGGCGCTGTTCCCTAGTTCAATATGCATATGTAAATGTGTGTGTGTGTGTGTTTTGTTAGGGATTGGCTTGAGCCAAGTGCTTGGTTAAATGAAAATATCTTGGCAAAATATTTGCAGGCGCTTCAATGGCTACGATTTGCGTATTTCTGCAAGGCACAGATTGCAAATGTCTCGAATGTCATCTGGAAATGTTCGTCCTGTGTTCACGCTGAATGCAATTTGCTTGAAATTGAATTTGTAGCGCAGTTTGCGGCGCAATTAAAGCGGCCGCATTACGACCAAGTTCCGGGTCGCTGTTTTATGAGCTGTCCACAGAATGCAGCAGTAAATATGCCTGGCGAGCAGCCAGCAAGGCGACGGCGATGGCGACTCCATCTGCAATGTCCTGCGATGTCCCGCAATGTCCTTTGGCTGCAGCATAATACAGAAATGCTGCCTGTCAACGGCTGCGGCCAAATTGATTGCATTCTGCGTCCTCTCAGCCCGTGTGGGCGGCAACTCGCGCGGATTGCTGCCAGCTTCCATCGGAGTTCACTGACATGGCAATTCCTGCTGCTGCCACACGTCTCCAGCTCGTGCCACTTCTCAAGCCAAGTTGCGTCATCAGAGTTTACATAATCGAATGTCTAGAGACTTTATCAGTATGATAATGGAATTATAATTGTTCCTTTTCAATAAGCATGTAAATTATTGAACGCCTCGGCAGATGCGCTGTCAGCTGAACAACACGGTTCCCGGGCTGAGGCATAGAGTGTCTATTAAAAATAAGAAAGACATCTAGTTTTCAACGAATATCCTATAACTTTAATACTGATAATACCATGTAAAGGTAACGGATCATATTCTTCATCTGTATTAGCTAGAGACGTATTTGTATGTCAACATGCATATATATATGAATACATGTTAGTGCTATGTGAATGTTTTTCTGTCATATGTATGTTTGCGTGTATGTTTGAGAGTATGTATGTGTGTATGTTGTCTATCCTTCTAAGTATGTAACTATGCTGATATGTGTATATGTAAGCATGCATGAATGTATATTTCTATGTTTTTATGATTTTGGCATAAACATGCATTTACATATCTGTATGAATGTAACTTCCCTAATACCAACCGCAGACTATTTTTACATTCTGCTGCGCTACATATTTTTCAATTTTTTTGGCGCTGTACTATGCGATTCTCATAAGTTCAAGTTCAGGATGTCAATATAAGAGTTTTTAAGGAGGTGGTTTTAGCCAATTATTGCAATTTATCTCGGCCTTTCACACCCTACCTCTCACTCTCTCTCTCTCTCTCTCTCTCTCTCTCTCTCTGTCTCTCTGTTATTTTATTTATATTTCTTTGTTCATCTCTTGAACTAAGCAACTCCTTACTTTCTTTTGTTCTTTCAGCAGAGCTTGTATAAAAATGTATATATATGTAATAAAATACTCGTGTGTGGGAATGTTTTGGGTAAGTGCATATTTACATATTTATTTATTTTAAATAGGCAATTTTCTTAAATTATTTCCTAGCTTACATATAACTTTAATAATCTACATTATTTAAATACTTTACATTCGCATCATCTGACGGTATTATCCCGTGCTGACCCATTTACTCTACTCGTCTATATGGATATCATCTTTCTTAAGGATCTCTCAGCCAATATTTAATCCTAGGTAGCTTCTACCATTTAAGAGGTAGCCTGCGGCTTGGTAGGCTTTGCATAAGCGTTAGCATTCCCATGCTCACATCAAGTGGGCGTGTCTTGGGAGGCCCATAAACAACCACTCAGAGTTCCCGGTAACAATCCGCGGCTAATCGCCAGGCAGCCACTTGAAGTAGCCGCAGCCGCTGCCGCTGCCGCTGCTGCTGCTGCTGCTGCCAAAACAAAGTCAGAGGTTAAGCACGTGCGTTCCAACGGGCTGCCCACAGGTTGATGCTGGTCCATCGTCTAGCTGGGGCTGCTGTGCCCCGACTCTGGATGTGGCTGTGGCTGTGGTTGCCGCCTCTCGCTTGGGTTTTACGAGCATCGCCTCTCGTTTGTCTCAGCGCCCGCTTTGGGCCAATTATAACCTTGGCCTGCTGCCGCCATATCTCACATTCTTTTTTTTTTGCTTTTAGTTTTTTTTAGTACGTGGTCGGCAAATGATGAAGATGATCATTTTGGGCTCGCACTGAGCGAACCATTGGGGCACATTGTGGAGTTGGGGGATTTTGAGTGCGGCCTTTGGCCTGGCGCTTGGCAAAATTTATAAACGCGCTGTGCGAACACCTCGCCACACGTTGGGGCGTCTCTGTCTGGTCTGCGTTTGGCCAACTCTCAACGACCTGGTAATTTATGATTAATGTTACGCAGTCGCCGACAACTGAGCCTGGGACTTGGCTCAAAAGATGTTGTTTGGAAAATCGGCGCGTACCATTTTTGGCAACCCTCCCGTTGTGTTTCAGATTGCAGTTTTTTGGTTGTATTCATTTCTTTTTCGTCTTTTTTTTTGCATTTTTTTTGGCATGCCAGGGCATGAGGGGCAGCAACAGCGGAGAGGTGGGGCGGGAGATCTTGTCAACGCTTCGCTGAGCTTGAGTTAGCCTTCTGGCAACTGTTTTTAGCATTTCGATTTTTCTGCTTTGTTTTCTTTTTCTTCACTTTTTTGTTGGATACCCTGTACACAATGAGAATGGCTTGAAAAACAAGGGGTATTATGTTTCATAATCGTCTTATCGAAGTAACTTTGCTTGCCTATCTGTTAACTTATTGGAGATATGCCAAATTTACAATGTAGGTTGTCGTTGAGTGTACGCAGATCCAGTATATTCTACCTTATGAATACCTCACCCCACACCTTTAAAGGTTAAAGCTTGGGCTTAAGTATGTGCGTGATTTTGAATGTCATATATATTTCCTGAAAATTTTATATAGATTGGATGTAAAATACCGAAGTTATTTGAGAATATATTTCACATAATATGGGAAACTCAGCACGTCATTATCTAGGGTATCTCACAGTTGAGCACACTCAACTAGAGCACTCGGTTTTTTTTTTTTGGTCACTTTGATGCACTTCCTGGCGGCGCTGGGCTTAATTAAAGAGAGCGCGACTGCGGCGCTCATTTGACTGCGATGCGGACTGCTTCCTGGAAATCAAAGAAACAAACTTGCTAAATATTTCAGTTAACGCTTTGGTGGTCTTGGCCTATAATTTGCCAGACGATTGCAATCGGGGCGCGCTTGGTATAGACATCTGCCGGCCAGCCGATTGTGCCGCAAACGCCGTGCCGTGTATAAACAAGTCTCAACCTGAGCCCAACTCTCTCAATCATAAATGAATCACGCGCAAATTATATGGCCAATGCGGCAGCTGGAGGAGCAGGCTGGATACAGCTGGACAGCAGCCAGGACACGCAGCAGCAACTTGACGCTGCTTAATAAACAATCATCAGCAGCAGCAACAGTAACAACAGCAACAACAATTTGAAGTGATGAAGGGAGGCTGCAACAGCAACACCAACGCCGCCAACGCTGTACTCCCCCCGTCAGCCCCAGCCCCAGCTCCAGTCCCAGCCCCAGCCCAAGCCCGAGCCACAGGTTTAGCCTCATCTTTAGCCTCATCCTCTCAGCGTCTTGCATGTCCATGTGATAATGATGATTTCACAACCAATTAAGCGTTGAAAGCCAAACACCGCCAGCTGAAATTTGAGGTTAATCCTTTAGCTGCTGCAATTTTCGGGGCCCCCACTTGGAACGTGAGCAGAAGGCGGCAACAACAACAACAACAACAACAACGAACGAACGATGAAGATCTGAGATCTCCGATCTGCTGATGGCGTTGATGCAGGCGGCTTCAATCAGCGCGCCCGGTCACACACTTGGCGGCGTCTGTCGGCTAAGTGGAGTGTGGTGTTGTTGTTGTTGTTGTTGTTGTTGCTGCTGTTGTTGCTGGTGTTGTTGAAGTTGTCGGGTCGGCAAACGCCACGGGAAATTATGGTGGCCAAACTTCCCAGACCGCAACTAATTTAACCAAAGTGCGAATTGGAGGAGTCGCAATTCGGAGTCAAACTCAGAGTCAGACTCGAAAGCGAATCGAAATGGAGAGGCAGCAGCAGCGACGGCGGCAGCGACGGCGGCAGCGACAGCGGCAGAGACACAAACTGAAAACAGACCGCAACAAAGCTGCCGATGACGCTTGTTAGGGACTGCAAATGGCCTGTACCAGGTCCAGTGCCAGGGCAACAGAGTTGGGGCACAGGGCTGGGACATGGCTGGGCACAGGGATTGGCAACTGAGGACTGGGATCTGCTGCTGAGAATTATGAGCACTGCACAAGCTGCGAATTTGTGAAGCGTGATGAGTCGGGCCAGGGCAAGCCAAGTGCGCGCGGTGCACGCGGTGCACACGGTGCGGGAATGGGTCTGCTTTACTGTAACTGCAACACGCGATCTTGACGACTTGAAATTAACTCATAAAATATACATTATCATAGCTGAAACGGTCTGCACTGTCTGCAATGGCAGCGCTTTTTCATGTCTGTGTTTGTTCTGTCTGCCTTTTTGGCGCTTTCATGTGCCACCTGTCCTCCGCTGTGGCTGCCAGTCCAACTGTCTCTCTGTCCGTCCGTCTATTTGTCTATCTGCCTGGCTGTCGTGTGCGCCTCGTTGGCTGATTGGCCTGGCCTAGCCTGGCCTGTGTATGATGACGACAACGAGCTGATCATCATCAACTGGTAGTTGCCTTAACAGATTTTGCGCAATTAGCCAAGCCAGCGCCCTGGCCATGGGGAGTACTCGTTGTACTCGATGCCATTGGGACTTTCGATACTTAAGTACCATCGTGTACAACTACATACTGCCCATTGCAGTCGTCATCATAGTACCAGTTGCCACTGCGCACTCGAGCATGGTGCTATAAAGATATTCTCTGCTGATTGCGAGAATAAGTAGCTATACAAATGGAACAGAATCTGACGCCCACTGATTAGATCAGATAGGCCAAATAATGCCAAGCATAGAGATGCACGACACTTATAAAGCCTATTACTGCAGAGGCTAATTAATTAAAAAATTAAAAAATGAAAATGAAATTAATTAAAATCAAATAAAACATGATAAATACGACCTTAAGGGACTCAACATGACAAGTGGCTTATAAAACTTAATTACTTGTGGACTCAGGTACTTTAATAGACGTCAGCCAAGCATATATTTCAGATATGTAACTATTCTTGAGTGAAGGGAGTATGTCTTATGTCTCGGAAATTCCCTTTATATATGAACTCTAAGGTATTCCTCAAAAAATTGTCAAACACTTTAAAAACTCTGTTCAGGAGTCGTGTTTAAGAATCGCTTTGTTAATGTTCTCTGTTTGTTTCTATGCAAACTATTTGCTGAGTTTCAAAAGCTTTCGACATTAAGCTTTGTATAGTTCATCCTTAATATTTTTATTTTTCTAGATCTCGATAAAATTTGACCTTTTCGAGTTCAACCCGATAACCTCGGAGGAGGACTAAGACTAAAATAGGCTTAAAGCTGAGTCTGTATTACCAAAAAAAATATTGAAAAAATTGTACAGTCAGAGTACACACATACTTTTTTTCTTAAATCTTTCGTTACTTTCGCAAGTCTTTTTCACTTTCATGTGCAGCTTTTTTTTTTAGCCAATTTCGAGTCTTGAGCTGTGGGAATTTAACTCGCTTCTGTGTTGCACAGCCGCAAGTAGCCCTCAATCCTTGGCTACATGGGTGTGTGTGAGTGTGTGTGTGCCGCACTTATGCACAATTATGGCTTTATTGTCTAAACTTGGGCACATCTATTTAAAGCCATCTCTGACGGCTCCACTTGGACTCGCCAGCAAACAAGATAGACCCAAAGCGTTGCATTTTCGGCTTGGCTTTCATTGCGCCGCCGTGTAGCATGCCTCCCCCGTCAACGTCCGCCCGCTACGCCCACCAGCTGCCCGGCCTGCTGCAAAGCAGCCCTAGCCAAGTTTTCATTGTTTCGTTGGCGGCCCTTCGTCATCGTCAAGAGACACAGCTCCATGCCGGGCAGCGTCTGCTACTACACCAACCAACTACCCAACTTCCAACTTCCAATTCCAATTGCGAGCTGGAGTCCCAGCTCCGACTGACGACGAATTAACTTGTTTTGGTATAAACGGCGGCTATTTTGTAAGTTCATAAAGGATAAATTGCCAATTTTGGGATTTGAACTGGCGAATGTTTTGCGTGTCCGCGCCCTCGCCCGCGCGCATCTACAGCTTCAGCCCCAACTCCAGCTCCAGCTCCATCTCCGACTTCATCTTTCATCCACTCTGCTTACCATTCGAGCGAACGAGCTCGTCTCCAGTCTTCACTCTTCAGTCCTCAAGTCCCGCTGATGCCCGGTGCTATATTGAGTTTTCAATCTTTTGTTGACTTGATGTGGCCACCGATCGACTGCAGCTCGAATACGGCTGCGGCTGCGGCTGCTGCTGCGATCTGTGTGTCTGTGTCTTTAGGGAAAACTGGCAGCCAACCTTGAGTTCGCTTATTTAAGGCAGTCCGTCAATTTTTGCCTGCCTGCTGCCTGACTGCTGCCAGAGACAATGCCCAATGGCCAATGCCAAAATGCTAGCCACTGTGGCGGGCATTGGGCTGCTGCCCCCCCCTGTCCGACCCGCTGCCACCGCTGGCCGCCTCCTCAACTGGCGGCATCGGCGCAAAATGAAACAAAACCAATTAAAAATGTTTCGTTGCACCCAAAAACGAAGATGCGGCTGCGCTGGTGGGCATTGACTGACCACAAAGCGCCACTGGGTGTGTGTGTGTGTGCGAGTGTGTGTGCGAGTGTGTGTGCGAATGTGTGTGTGTGATTGTTGTTGCTGCCTGTTGACTGTGGCCCGTTGATTGTCTTGGAGATATGCAAGCGCAGGCGCAACGCCGGCGCACTGCCTCCACGGTGGCAAGGTAACAAAAAGCGACAACAACAACAACAGGCAGCCGCAGCAGCATTTTTTGGTCGCAGCTTGCTGTAGACACACACACACACACACACACACACACAGAGAGAGAGGGAGAAACATACATTCTTCTGGGTCTCAGGTCTTCATTTTTAATGAAATTCTTAACAAGGCGCACAAAATGCAAGCAGACGCTGGCAGCGCTGCGCTCAGCGAACGGCGGCAACGTCCACTAACTAACCAAATCGCAGTCACAACTCGCAATACTTGCAACTTGCAACTTGCAACAACGCGCAGCAAGTCGCTGCAAGTTAAGTAAAGTGCTCGCCCGCCCGTTTAGGGGCTGGGACTGGGACTGCGACCGCACACCGCGTTTGGACAACAGCCGAAGAAGCCGCTCATTGGAATTCATTAAAAATTCAACAGTGTGTGTGTGTTTTTCTGTGCCTATGTGTGTGTGTGTGTGCGAGTGTGCCTGAGAGTCGCCTGCCCAAAAAGCCGGTTGAAAATCCAGCAACAACTGCAGCAGCGACACGAGAATGATAAAAAAAAAACAACAACAACAACAAAAAAATACAAAATAAAATAAAAACATTGTGCATGGAATGAGAGCAGCTCGAAAAATTTACGAAATTAGTTCACAAGCCGACAACGGGCAATGGGCGCAGCGCAGCGCAGGGCAGGGCAGGGCAGGGGGCGTGGCGATGCGGCAGTGCGGCAGTTCGGCGTGGGGCACACGGGCAGATGTTGCCCCAAAGCATACCAGCGCCACTTTAATTTAGTCATCAGGTGATTTTTCGCGAGCTTCAAGTGAAATCTTTAACGTGACGCTGGAGATTGTTATGCTATGCGATCCGCAGTCCGCGGACCGCAGACCACAGCGTCCGGGCCCTGGCCTGGGCCCAGAGACGCTACCAACACGAGCAGCTCCTCGAAATGCAGCACTTTCTGGCCACTACTGTGGACAGTAGCGTAGTGTGTGGGCAATTGGGTTGATTTGCTTGCTGTTGTTGTTGTTGTTGTTGTTGTTATTTTTTGTTTGCTGTTTAATTTGATTTTTTTCTTCTTTTTTTTTGGCATCTTGAGAAACTGGAATGACATTGGTATTCCCATAGCGCGCCTGACTTGTTTGATCTTAAGGGAATTTATAGAGAGCATGTCTAAGTACTTGCGGAACTAAAGATTGGCTCATGTTGAGCTATGCATATACGAGTTTGTCTGTGGATTTCAGACGGTCTCTAGCCTGAACTTAAATAGTTGCTGGTTGATATAGATATAGATATAGATATAGATATAGATATAGATATAGATATAGATATAGATATAGATATAGATATAGATATAGACATAGATATAGATATAGATATAGATATAGATAAGATATAGATATAGATATAGATATAGATATAGATATAGATATAGATATAGATATAGATATAGATATAGATATAGATATAGATATAGATATATATATAGATATAGATATAGATATAGATATAGATATAGATATAGATATAGATATAGATATAGATATAGATATAGATATAGATATAGATATAGATATAGATATAGATATAGATATAGATATAGATATAGATATAGATATAGATATAGATATAGATATAGATATAGATATAGATATAGATATAGATATAGATATAGATATAGATATAGATATAGATATAGATATAGATATAGATATAGATATAGATATAGATATAGATATAGATATAGATATAGATATAGATATAGATATAGATATAGATATAGATATAGATATAGATATAGATATAGATATAGATATAGATATAGATATAGATATAGATATAGATATAGATATAGATATAGATATAGATATAGATATAGATATAGATATAGATATAGATATAGATATAGATATAGATATAGATATAGATATAGATATAGATATAGATATAGATATAGATATAGATATAGATATAGATATAGATATAGATATAGATATAGATATAGATATAGATATAGATATAGATATAGATATAGATATAGATATAGATATAGATATAGATATAGATATAGATATAGATATAGATATAGATATAGATATAGATATAGATATAGATATAAATATAGATATAGATATAGATATAGATATAGATATATATATAGATATAGATATAGATATAGATATATATATAGATATAGATATATATATAGATATATATATAGATATAGATATAGATATATATATAGATATAGATATAGATATAGATATAGATATAGATATAGATATAGATATAGATATAGATATAGATATAGATATAGATATAGATATAGATATAGATATAGATATAGATATAGATATAGATATAGATATAGATATAGATATAGATATAGATATAGATATAGATATAGATATAGATATAGATATAGATATAGATATAGATATAGATATAGATATAGATATAGATATAGATATAGATATAGATATAGATTTTTTCCTTAATTTTCCTTAAGATGTTTCTGGGGGAATGTGTCCGGCGGCATTTGTAATAGAAATAAATATAGTTTTCTTGACAGGCATACTTATTAATCTGATTGAAGAAAATTGCTTTGAAGAGGCTCAGATGCCAGTGCTCGTAACAGTTTCTAGACAAATTCCTTTGGCTCTGGTTGATTAGCTTGAGTAATAAAAATATCTGATAGTTTTGCGGCCTCTTATTTAGTTTTTTGTTTTGTTTTTTTGTTTGTCGCAGCAATTGAAATAATTTGCTGGCACTTGAAGATCAGACAGCTGGCAGAGCTGCGCCTGACAGCAGTGACATTTCTCAGCTCGATCCGCACAAGATGTCAGGCCAGAAGTGGGAGCTGAGTGCTCGGACGCCGCGCAGTCTAGGAGCAATAATAACATCTGCAGCCGCAGCAGCAGCAGCAGCCGCAGCTCCATATTGCGTTGAAGGCTGTCTGGTCTGGGGGCAGCCTTCCCTGGCTCTCTGGCATGCTTATCAACAAATGCAGCAGACAGATATTTAGAAGCGAGCTGCGTTCGAGTCTAGCCGCCTGTCAACTTGACTAAGCACTGGCTGCAGCCTGTGGCTGCTGCTGCTGCAGCAGTTGCTTCTGGTCCATGTCATGGCTGACGAACGTTGAAATATTTGACCATAACAAGTTATTTACTATGACGATGATGATGGCTGGGCTGCAGTAAGTGCAACTGCAACTGCAACAACAGCCTCAAGGACGGCCAGCCTGCCCGCATTCCGTGCGTGAAAATGGGAAAAGCTGTTCGCAAATTGTGAACTATTTTGTTTAGGAAGTGCGCGGCAAAAACTAGTAGCCAGCGGGAATAACAACGGCAGCATCAGCAGCAGCAGCTGGTTGCGCGCAATATGTTGCTGCAACATGATGCAGACAAATTTCAATAAGCCAGGTGGCTAGCGGCGTTGGCGGTCATGCAACTTGTGGCCACAGCTGAGGCAGCAACATCATTACGAGCTAAGTTTAATGACAAGATCAAGCGCAGATCAACAAGCCCGAACTGCGGCTCTGCCCAGGGCAGCAAAGGTGTGTGTGTGTGTGTGTGCGTGTATAGCAAATGTTGTTGCTGCTGCTGTCTGATGATGATGAACGTAAAGTGGGAAAAAAAACCAGCTTCGGTGTGGCGCAGCAGCAAATACATCTCACCTGTTGTTGCTGCTGCTGCTGCCGCTGTTGTTGTTGTTGCTGCCGTGAGTAGTTCACAAGTCTAGTCGACCGCCGTCGTCGTCGTCGTCGTCGTCGTCATCGTCTACGTCTACGTCGTCGCTGTGTCTGGGAAGTCACTGTGTACGTTGCGCCTTGGTGGCAGTCATGGGAATTATTGTTTATTGGCATTGGCCACGGTTAGCCACAACAGCAGCAACAAACAACGCCAACAACAACACCAACATCACAAGACGTCGTCTTAGTTTCCCCTCCGTGGAGTAGACAAATATGAAATGAAATGGTATCTACACACAAAGGTTTGCCCCCTAAAGCATTGCCCAGGCCTATTAATAGCTAGATATATCACTTAGTTTGCCCATAAATTTTAACTACTTTATATACCCTGTCCGCTCTCCGGCTTTGACAACGTGTATTTAGCTGAAAACTCTGCTCAGGTCCATAATCAAGGCCTAGTCTAGACTTTCAAGATCCATAAATTTGCTGAAACTAAAGCGATCCACTTTGGTTTTATTTTATATACTACTTTAATATTATTTATCAGCAGGGTAGTACATAAAGCTTTTGCGTCTTGTTGAAACTTGGCTAAGTTGTCACTTTTCGATACAGCCATAATCTACATGAGAGTCTGCCAATAGCTACCATAGGGAACTGCCTGTCTATTCCCTGATCCAAAGATAATAAAGCATATTGTTACTTGTTATCTCCCTCTCCCTTTTTTGCGATTCTCCCAAATGATATAGAACTTGTTTATTTTTGCAAATCGCCTAAGTAAATTAATGTAAGGTGAGCTTGCCCATGATGAACTAAGCCCAAGTTTGTGCAGATCCATGGTTAACCCTTGCGTGTCAATTCGCCCCAAATGCTGTCTCCGACAGCTGCGCAACTGTTAAGTGCAGTTAGCTGGCGACAAGAAGGCGGACGCGATGTTCTTTTAAATTATAAAGCGGCTTTTTGAATAAATACAAATACGAGTGGCCACATTCGAAACTTATTCACATTCGCATTTGGTAACGGAAGTGCTAGACATGAAGATACCCTGAACTAAGCTGCCAAAATAAACAATCTACCTTTCTTCTGTGTACACCAAAAGACAAGCTTCACACCAAATTTTTTGATGCTATGATAATTTTCGAGTTATGCCTAAAAAACCATGTCTCGAAATCAATATTTATTGATATTTTGAAAATGGAAAAAGGTATCGAAAAAATATTATAAACTACTTCTTCGTATGATGTGATTTAAAATGAATAGCATATATATTCCTAAGTCGATCGGCACGCTTTTACAGACAGAGAGACGGACAGACTTTTCGTCCTTATCAAGTGGACTTAGTCGCTTTCTTCTGCCTGTTACATACATTAGCAACACAACCATTACACCCACCTTCAAAGGTTGCAGGGTACAAAGAGAACAGCAAGTTGCAAGTTGCAAAGCTATCGATCAGTGCGGCTAATGGGGCAGCTGCAGGTGCTGCAGGGGCTGCAGCTGCAGCGACAAAAAAAAAAAAATAACAAAAACTTGCACACCACGTGCTAAAAAAACTAAAATTAAAGGAGAGAACTTCGAACCAAGGGTTGCAGCTACTCAGATTGTGAGTCATGCGAGCAGTCAAAAGCCGACTGTGAGCCGAATTTGTGAAACCCAAGCAACGCTCGTGTGGTCCGGCGTCAGACATTTTGCTGATAAAGCGGCTACCTTCATTAATTAGCCGCACACCAACTCGGCAACGGGCAACGGGCAACCGGACAGCGGCACAGCGGTCAGCGGGATCGGACACGGGCTAAGATAGCGCAGAAGGTAGATCAGGGTCCGAGTGGATGCGAGACAGAGACAGACCGGGAGGGGGGCAGAGCCTTCTATTTGTGGAGAGCTTGTTATTTTTGGCACCTTGTTGCCCATTTGTTGCCATGCGAGCGAGTGACATTCTCTGATTGAGAGCGGAGCACACGCCCCAAGCCGGCGAGAGCAGGTGCTACAGGTCGTCCCTAACAATACACACACATTTGCTCTGTGCAGGTCCTGTGGACTTCTTTTGCTTCTTTGTCTGCCTCTGTGTGTGTGCAGCTGGCAGCTTTTGTTCCGTTCGGTTCCTTTCGCCTTTGCCTGTTACCTTGGCATTGGCAGGATCAACGACTTAGCACGTGGCGCATGTGGCGTTCACTCTGGACATGGCCACAGCTCCAGTCAGTCAGCCAGGCAGCTCAGGACTGCTTTGGCTCCTGCCAAAAAAGGTCATTTGGGAAGTGTGCCCTGTGCCGTCGACTGTGTGTCGTCCTCCATTGTGCACAACAAATTGCGACAGCTGCTTCTTATGCCCTGTTCCCTATTCCTTGGCTCTGCCTTTGTGCTGCAATTCCTTCTCTCTTTTTTGCCATACCCTGGCAGAGTGTATCTCGGTTTAGTCATGAAATGTGTAACACATATAGAAGAAGTTATCATGAAACTTTACATAGGATCAGCTCATTGATACAGGCAGCATATATATGAAATATCAAAGTAAGCCAAGTCGTATCAGAATATCTTATAGCTGGCATAGGAACGATCGGTTTAATACACCTAATTTTTCTTGTTTCCTTACTTATGTGCGAAATCTGATCAATATCGAAGAACCATAACATAACCTTTACTTGTGTGAGATGTCTTATCAATTTGGTAGCTAAGCGTTTGTAGGGATAAGTTTTCTCTTCTTCTAGATAACTCGATCAAACTCATCAGTTGCGGGCTTCCCAATATTCTCTTCACAGATCGCATGCCATTTTTCGGCAAGGGTATTTAATATTCGGCGCGCCGAAGATAGTTTTACTTTATATTTTTCTTCTTTTGGTTGTCATTATTTATTATTGTTTGGCCTTTGTTTGGATTTGGCTCATTTGTTGTGCGTTTTAATTTAATTACGATTACGACGACTACGATTTATGCATGGAAATTTTCAATCTGCCCAAGCAACCCCTCTCTGGCTGAGGGCCGCTCTTCCGCTCAATTCAATAATATTTGGACAGCGCGCGCTAAATGAATTGGCAAAATAGTTTTTCAATAATGATTCGATCGAGGGGTTGGAAAAGCGGAAAAACCGTTGCTGACAAAGCATTTGCCACACGATAATACACACGGCATTCGAGACGAACCCCAACTCAAATTCAACATATATGGTATATACATAT
This sequence comes from Drosophila ezoana, assembly GCA_035045725.1. Lineage (NCBI taxonomy): Eukaryota > Metazoa > Arthropoda > Insecta > Diptera > Drosophilidae > Drosophila > Drosophila ezoana. Next base: position 15,951,631 of record JAWNOU010000177.1, on the reverse strand, counting down.
ATATATATATATAAATATTGTGTTTACTGTGAGCCGAGTTAATTGAGACATCATTTCATCAAATTATCGCATCCCGGGGTGGCCTCTCTCAACGCTACTTAAGATAATTCGCGTCGAGGGGCTTAGCGCCCCAATTGGACATTGTCGGGGCAATGTTTTCAGATACTTTATCGCCGCGACGCGTTAAAATGTTTCGCGCTTTTTATTGCGCTTAACGTGATTTCTGTTTTGCTGCTTTTTAACGCCGCTCGCGTATAAATTGACAAACTTATTGGCCAGACCCGGAGGATCTGCCCGAGTGTCCCTACCTCAATCCCAGCGAATGCTCCTCTTAGCTGCGTCAAGTGTTCGGCGTGTGCGGCGTCTCTTATTGATTTTATAATTAAGCGTTGTCATTAAATTTTATGAGCTTGCTGGCATGCAGAGCAACAGAAAGAGACAGGCAGAGACAGAGAGAGGGAGCATGAGAGAATTGGCAACATGCTGCCTAATTGAGTTGTATACATTGTGGCCACAACGGGTTAAGTAACTATCTCCGATCATCGCCTAGTTCCTTCTATCTGATTGCCATAATAATAAGGTCTGCTTCATTTTCGATGCCATTTGGCCGGGCAGTCGATAATGGCCTCATCTTCTGAGTCATTTGGCTCGTTTGCTGCTGCCGTTGATTTATGCATATAAATCATCTGCATAAATTTAGCGCACAAAACTTTGTCTGGAATTTCTTTTGTTTCGACTGCCAGCTACCAATTCGATTTCGCTTTCAATTGGATTAGCCGAGGGCAGTTCATCACGGTTTTGTCATGGGGCTGATTGAATGTCTGGTGGAACTGTCTGCGCATTTCTGAAATTTCACTTGATCATTGTGGAGCCCTGGCCTATAAATCTTCCGTGCAGCAGCCCTTTGGCGGCGCATTGTTAGAGCGTTAGCTGGAGCCGGGGGTCGGGTTTTCGTTTGTTTTGTCTGCTGGCCTGACTGACTTGGCTCGTTCTGGCCAGCTCTTGGGCTTCAATTAACCACGTTTGCTGCATAATTGCCGCATCATTCGGTAGTCGGGTAATGACTGCACATGCCACGCCCCTGTGTGTGCTGCATCATAATTTCATCTGGCTAAAAGATCAGCTGACAACTTTATCTAGCTGCTGTGTGTGTGGTGGCCGCTTCCGTTGCCGGAACACACACACACACACAAGCACGCACACGCATGCGCTTGGGTTGATATTAAGGGTGAGGCACAAAGCCGCTCGTCTGCATCTCAATCTCATTGTCCTCGCTAATTGTCTGACTGTGTGAGCGTCATAAGCCGACGTCGTCGTCGTCGTCGTCGCTGCTGGCGCAATGGGCCTGGGTTTGGGCTTAGAGCTGGCCCTGGTCTTTGGTTTTTGGTCTTTGGTCTTTGGTCTCTGACCATAGACGACGCTCATTGTGTGCCAAGCAGCAGGTCATTCTTCCTGTTTATCTGTGCGCAGGCACTCGCTCGCCCGCCCTTCCTTCCTGGCTCGCTCGCCCTCTCTTCCACACTCGCCGTCTCTCTATGCGTTTCTGTGATATTTTCATGCCGCAACACGCACAATTCACCTCGGCGGCTGCCCAATACAAACACACAAACACACAATGCCAAGTCAGCTGACTCATGCCAGACGCTGGCTGCGCTGTCTGGAGCCTAGAAACCTGAGGGCCAAGGCTGCAATTCGCCTGGGGCGGTACGTTTAATGACCGGAACGGATTTCACCTCAACGCTACAGCCGTCAGCCGTTATCCTCGCGCTCTGCTCACACACACACACACACACACAGGCACAGCTTCCTCAAGTCTAAGGTCTTAGGCACAACTGTCTGTGTGTGTGCGTGTGCACTTAAAATCCTATTAGGCTCAATTATCCGCTGATATTGCGTACACGATCTGAGTTCTTTCATTTCGGTTTCTTTTTCTCTTATTTTTTTCATATACATTTTTCATTCATTGAGTCTCAGTTTTGGCTGCTTCCTTTCTTCTGCCCGTCTGCTGTGTGTGTTCCAGGAATTAGTTGGTTGTTTGTTGTTGCTGCTGTTGTTGTTGCTGTTGTTTGCATTCAATTTGTCTCTCCGTGCCGCTTCGGTAGCCTAGCCACTGGCGTGTCCTGGCAGGACGCCCAGCAAGCTGGGTCTTTGTGCCGCACGCTCGCCCTGACATTGATTCATATTTAGTGGATGTGAGAGTGTGTGGCTTGGGTTTGAGTTTCTCTGTTTGGGCATTTCTATTAGCCGGCTGACAGACGCTAGCCCCGAAGCAGCTAGCCTAGCTGTTGGCTGCTGGTGTTGATGTTGGTTTTCTCTGGCTGTTTCCCACTTGTAGGTCAGGGTCAAAGCAGCTGCTGGCAAACGTGAATGTGCGTGTCGTTTGTGTAAATGATCTGATTAACACCGTTTGCCGGTCATCAAGGGGTTAAAACTGACAGAGCGTCTTTCCGACTTGGCAGCTGTCCGCCTGCCTGTTCGACGAGCTCAACTTTAATGTTCCGGCTGGGCTGGAATGCGTGCCAAAAGTCGATTGCCTGCAGTTATCATTCGATGCCACTTCAAAAGGCGCCTCTGCCTTGGCTTACCGTTAAATGAAATCACTTTTAATTTCAGAATCTCCAGGTCGACTGCTTCCCAAAAAATAAAGTGTCGTGTTTCAAATGCTTCATAAAGACATCAACTAAATCAAAAGCGACAACAGCACCTAAGGAGCCGCAGCCACAGTCATGGCCACAGTGGAGCTGCCGCAACAGCAACAGCAACAACAACAGCAACAACAACAACAACAAGAACGATAAACATTCAATAGCCCACAGCCAGGTTGCCGGTCGTTGAAAAATTAATAAAATTAGTAATCAGCGCTTTAAATCAACAGAAATCAAGAGGTAGCCAAAGCAAGCGCCAGCAGAGCCCCCGAAACCGCAGATTAGATAGCAACGTGCAGAGGCCGTCGCCTTCGATGCTGCTGCTAATGATTTCTATTGCCACAAGCTGAGGGGCAAGAGCTGCTGCGATGATGCTGAGTTGTGCCGGCTCCGACTGGTTGCCGGCCTGTCTGCCCGGCTGGCCAGTGGCCACTGTGGGGCTCGGCAACTTTTAATGACGCAACAACAACAACAGGAGGCATATGGCCGGGGCCAATTCTCGGCACACCGAAGTTCAGTTACCCTTTGAAACATTTGCTTGTCAAAGAGACGAAGAGGTCGGTTAAATTTTATTTTAAAATGCGATATGAAAACCAGATTCATGGATCTAATCACAAAGGGAATCATTGTTGCTATCAAGTCCTGGATTGTAAGCACGTTGCTTGTCTTAATTGTTGGGATTTAACCAGTTGAGAATTGTAAGCCTCGAACAACAAGTTAAACAATTATACAGCATTCAACTGGAGCCGTTCAGCCTTATATTAATTATACACTAAAGAGTACACTAAAAACAATTTTTAAATATTATATATGGAATCATGAACCGAATTTATTTTCCATAATTTGATCGAACCTAATCCAGACCCGGACAACATATATTTTTGCAAAAAGTATCTTTGCTCTAAATACAAAAATGTTCCATAACAGAAACTAAAGGCGAATCATGATTTCCAATCATCAACTTAAATAGTTGATCGAACCTAACCCACACCCGAACTAAATATTTGTAAAAAATGGACTGTGTTCCATCATATATTGATCTTATCTATAGACACTCATGAGCGCATATCATCAATTTAAATAGATGCAAATCAGCTGATTGAAGTCTTTATGTAAGAGTCTTACAAATAATTGATTCAAGCCATAGAAATGTAATTCAATAAGCTGTTCGTTAAGCTTGCCAAGCACGTGTCGCATCGCATAATACAAAGTAAATGTGCTCCTACTAGTAGAGCGTATAATAGCCGGCCGAGGTCCGAGATTCTAAACGGCTCAAGGTCCCCAATGGGGGGAAAACTTGCAAACTGCGAACTGCGGCAACCAATTGGCTCGGCTCACACTTGGCGCTGGGCATGGAGATCGCCGGCATTAGATAAACTTGCCACCAGCATCGTTGTGGACTCGTCGAATCGAGTCGAGTCGAGTGTGTGCGCCCGGCTCTCTGCGTGTGTGTGTGTGTGTGTGTGTGTGTGCGCCATGCTGCTGTGTGCTCGTCATCATTATAAAACGAATTGATGCGCGATTATCGCTTGAGGTTTTAGCGCCAGCTTGGAGGCTGGTCAGCCTGATTATGGCAGCTACCGCGGCAGGCGAAAAATACAAGAAAAAAATGTATATAAAATACACAAGAAGAAGAAGCAGAAACACAGATATCGCTTCTCACTTCTGGGTGGATGGGTGCCGCGGCTGCTTAACACCACACCACAGCGTCCCGTCCCGCCCCCAACCCCCCTGCTGGGCTGCTTGGCGTTGATCTGTGTGGGAATGCGGCCGGCTGTTTTGCAATTTTTGCTGGGGTTTTTTTTTTCGGTGCGACTGCCAAAAACAATTGAATTCGATTGAATGCACCGGCATAAGGAGGCGACGGTCACATTCCAGACGGCAACAACAATGCAAGCCGCAGCCAAAGTCGCAGTCGCCGTTGCCGTTGCCGTTGCCAAAAGCCGCGCGGCCAAAACGGCAACAACAATCACAATCACAACAACTGTCAACGCGCCCGGGCGATGGCGGCGCCGCCGATGCCGTCTCTTAAAAGACAATCAGCGACACCTTTTTGGTCCAAAATACTCTCACTGCTGCAGTAGCAGCAGCAGCAGTAGCAGCAGCTACTGGCCAAGCAGCACAGTGCAAAGAAAAAAAAAGCGGAAAAAAAAGAGCCAAGTTCGTTGCTTAAGTCTTTTGTTTCGAATGCAGACGCAAAACCCAAATTGAACTCTATCCCTTTGTGAAGTGCGAAAGCGACAGTGCAAAGAACAATGCTCAGCTCCCTGGTCTCCTGACTCTGGCCAGGCTAGCTTCCCAGCTATACAGCTTACCAGCTCCCAGCGCCCAGCTCTGCAGTTATGTCGCGCCATGTTTGGCGTATGATTTCAAAAATTGCCCTTTTTGGGGTTTCGACTTACAGCAGAGCGGGCCAAAAAGACTGCGACGGCAACTGAGTACGAGTACGAGAACCAGAGTCAGATTCAGGCTCAGATTCAGAGTCAGAGTCAGAGTCGGAGTCGGAGTCGAACTCGGAGTCAGATCCTGAGACGGCGCAACTGAGCCCTCAGGCTGTGGCTGTGGCCGCGGCCATGACATCATATTTGGGCGCTAAAAGCGAGCCGCCCTGCTGTAAATAGAGACTGCAAAAGCTGCCTGGCGCTGACAGCCAAGATGGTAGAGGTCTCGATCTTGAGCCTCAATTTCGTTCTGCTTCTCGTTCGCATTCACAATCGCAATCGCATTTCTGCTTCTTTTACTTCTTTTCTTCTCTCCTGTTTTTTTTTTTTTTTTTGTTTATTTCTGAGACGGTGTCGAAGTTCGCACATCAATTGCACAATCCGCAAACAGCAATAATCACTGTCAGAAGAGATTAAAGCGATAAGCCGAGGCGAGGACGAACAACGAAAACGAAGGCTGCAGACGCAGACGCAGTCGAACCTGAGGCTGAGGCTGAGACTGAGACTGGGGATGAGGTTTAGTATGGGACCTGCGCATGCGCACCGACGCAGATAACGAACGATCTGCGTGGCATGCCGAGGCAATTGGGTGGCCAAAAATGAAATCATTAACACCTAAGATAATAAAAGGCAGCCCCAATCAACAGAAACCCAGATAAAAACAGCGCTGAACGCAAGGAATGCGTGAGACGCACGCGGAGCGAGGAGAGGCGAGGCGAGGCGAGGCACGGTTCGATCCAGACGATCTCGATGTGCAACGATTCTAGCAGCTGCTGCAGCTGATTTCTATCTGGCCATGGCAGATATTGTACATTTTCAAATCCCAAAATCAAAAATAAATTACGAAAAAAAATTACACGCGACTTGGCAAAGCGGCGCCCCCCTCCCCTGCCTGCCAGCACCCCTCTGCCCACAAAAATGGAAAACGAGCCGAAGACAAAGCCGACACAAAGCCAATTAATTTATTAAATTGAAGTATGAGATGGCCAATGATGAAAGAAAAAAAAAACAAAGTAGGACGTGGCAGCTGGGGTGGGCAGGGGTTTGGGGGCAGGCAGGGTGGATATTTTGGACTGATGGGGAGATCTTGTCATGAAAGGAATTTTGGCGACAGACGCCTAAAAGCAAAATGGGCTTCGATGGTGACCGTTTTTGGTCAAGAGCAAAGCGGCGTGTTAATTTTTACCAATTTGCGGTCCAGCAATGGCCGTACAGCATTTTGGCCGAATCGCCCGACCGAATTGGCGACAGCAGCGACGTTGCAACATGTTGCAAAGGTGCAAAACTAATGGATTTCATCGTCGTTCGCATCGTCGCCGTCGCCGCTGCCGCATTTGCCTGGTTGCCAGCCGCCAGCGTCGTCGCCCCCGCACCCGCCCCTGCAGCCGCTCAGGCTGAAGAGTTGAAGTTGAAGTTGAAGTCAATGTCCAGCTTCGGCTCCAGCTCCCAGCTCCAGTCCGAGCCATGAATGTGCTTTGCTTCCCAGGCGCTCATGGGCCAATCTCATGTGTGTACGAGTGTGTTCGTGTGTATGTGTGTGTTTGTATGCGTTTATATTGATATATTATGGCCACGGTTTCTTTGGGACAAAGATCTGCTTATTATATAAAAAACGAAAACAGCAACAAAAAGAGTCGCACCAGAGCCCGCGGCCGCCGCCCGAGTGCCCAGAGTCTGAGCCAGTGCCAGAGTCGGTGCCAGTGCCAGTGCCAGAGCTGCAGACCCCATCCACACACACGCTCACACACACACACACGGCCATGCACACACACGTATAAAAGGCGCACAGCAGAAGGCATCGCTGCGGCAGATCTTGAGATCTGATAAGAAAATGATAAAAAGGTAGACGCCAGTTTTTAATTTGATTGGAATGGAATTTTCAGATGATTGCAATGTTGCTAAAACGGCAGCGCCGCCGAGGCAGAGAGGGGGACGAGCGGACAGAGGGACAGACGACTGCTGTGAGAGTGCAACAATAACAACAACAACAACAACAAGAGCACTCGAGAGGGGGTGGCTGTCTGCGGGAACAGGGCGGCCCCAGCAGACCCAGAACCGAGTGTGCTGTGAAAGAGCTTTACGTTTGGTCAGTGCAAATGTGTTTTCTTTTTATATTTAGCAATTCGGTTGCACCGACTGACGGTGTGCGCTACACATGTTAATGTGGAAGCTGATGGGAATACGATTTGGAAATATTATAATACAATATCTTTCATGTGCATATAGGGTTTTGGAAGATAAAGTACAGTTTAGATTAATAGATTCTTTGGTACAAAAGATGGCCATCGCAAGATTCTCAAACTTCTTTCTAATAACAAGCTCAACTAATTAGTACTTAAGTTAATTAACATTTTAAAATTATTTTATTGTTTTATTATATTGCTTAGTATTTAGACAAAGTTCCTTTTGAGCCAAGTAGAATACTCAGTTAGAGCAGACAAGGTTCCAGTTGATCCATTTAATATCTAGTCATCAGTCAGTTCAGAAACTAAAGTCAAGCAAGCTCAATTTTATTTAGAATTTGTATTTTAGCTATTCATATGCTATTAGCAAAAGATTCTGCAACGATGCAAGTGCAAAGAAGTTTCCAAAACGTTGTTTAGATAAAACATATATATATGCTGGAGTTGGCTAGTAGAAAGTGCACAGAAATCCGAGCCAGAGCTCAGAGAGACGCAGAAGATGCCTAAGACTGAGACTGCAGGGTGCTTCAGATACTTTATAGTCTGATCAGCATTCCATAGGTAAATTTGCATCTTGGGCTGTGTCTGTCATTTCATTTCACCAAAAGTACACACACCACATCAGGCAGCAGCAACAACAACAACAGGCAGGAGCAGCAACAACATCAGCGGAGCAGCAGCAGACGATGACGACGTTGGCCACGTTGGGAAAGAGGACGTCGCCACTGGCGGCCTGAACGCCTGGTTGGAGAGACCGTCGCCGTCGCCGTCGGCGCAAGGATGCGAGCAATAGGAAGCAATGTGAATAGTTTGGCTGGACTTTAGCTGCCGCTGCTGCTGCTGTCGCTGCCGCTGTTGTTGCTGCTGCTGCTGCTGCTGCTGCTGCTGCTGCTGCAGTCGACGCCGCCACCTTAATTTATTTCATCTCATGCAATAATTTTTGTGGTTAACAAGTTTTGGCGGCATCGTTAGCGTCTTCACACGCTTCGCGGGATATCAACACCATTTATTGCCGTTTTGGTATTTTCCTTTTGCCTCTCTGTCTCAGCCACAGTCGCAGTCCCAGCTTCAGTCTCAGCCCCAGTCTCAGTGTCAGCCTCTGTGGCTCTGCTCTTCATTTTGCACTGTGTTGCCGCTGCCGCTGTCCCGCCTCGCTTTAGTGGTTTGTTGTTTTGGTTTTTTTTTTTTCGCTGCTTGGGCAGCGATTTTATTGCTTGATTTTTGCGGTTTATCTGCGCGCTCTCATATAAAAATCGATTGGATTCCCGTGAAATTGATAAGTCAAGTCAACGCCGTTGCTCGGTCCGCTGCACGTCTCATCGCCCCCGCAGGCCGGGCTGACCGTGATCCTTGGCAGACGCTGTCGTAAATTATGCGCCTCGACTAGTTTTCTACATTAAAAGGCAGACGCCAGCGCCAGAGATTGCCACTGTCTACTCGAGCATTGGAGTCTACCGCTGGTAGCTGGCCCGGAGCGGCCTGTGCCCGGTAGTGTTAAAATATTCGACCACCTAGGGTCCCATGGAATTTATTTCGCCCCGGTCTGGCACATTTCTGCCGCTTTTTATTAACGTTGGGGCATGTCATCAGCTTGGCTATTGCTTTTAGATATTTTGATTTTTCTTCTGTTTTTTTTTTTTTCTCGTATTCTCTCGCCCTGAGCGGTTGCCTAATTGAAATATTAGTCGGAGCAATTCCACAGTTGGTGAGTCAGTCAGCCGGCCGCAATCTATGCTATATGCCATGACTTTGGACTCGCGAAGTCTGGCTGCAATGTTGCTTCCCATTTCTGTGCAGTTCAGTCTGCTGGCTGCTTATTTATAGCCCATCCATCGCCTGTCGCGACTCGCGTCGTTTTTGGCTATTTTTGCTCCAGACGGTATACAGCAACTGGAAACGAACATTTTATCTATAGTACAACAAATAATATATGCTCTAAGAAACGGATAGACACGTGGCATATATGCAGACGATACAGACGGAAAAGTTCTTTATAACGATCCTCCGCTTAGACCTCGCCTCTATTAGTTAAATAGTAAACCGCTTTGCAGTCAAGCTTTATGGATCACATGTTCTGCCTATTGGACTTCTTTTCATGCTTTCCATCGAGGAAGTTGGAGGTAACTTGTCGTTCAAAAACATCTTCTACTCGTGCATTGGTACTGAAGCTTACGAGGATTATCTTTTCTATAATAATAATAATAGTAGAATTTCTAAAAAAGATAACTGAGCCTAGCTCAAATCGATTAGGAGATATATTCAGTTAGAATCGTTATCAATTCAAAGACAGCTTCAATCTGTCAAATACTATTGAAGAATCCACAATTCACTCTTTACAAATCCAACACATCTTCAGAACTCTGCAGCTTATGTTTTTGTTCACTTCTGCATTTTGCTTTACTTAGTCGGTATGCCTTTAGGCAAAAGTATACGGTAGTGAGCCAACAACGCCGACACTCGACGGAGCTAATTACATGGAGTTTATTTTAAGGCCCTAGACACAACGCTGATTATCTGCAATGCACGTGTCGCCTGTCTTGACTTCAGTTTGCCAACCACAAAAAGTTTGCCAAAAATGTCGAAAATTTGACTTGTCAGACATTTCATTATCAGACTGAATTTATATTAGCACCGGGCTCGTCCAAATTCAGCAGCTGATTTATTATTTATCGCAGCCATTAGTCACGACTTCACCACGCGCCTGCACTCTTGCTGTGGGTCAGTGCCGGAAGCCACTGGCGTCACCTGCTCGACATGCTTGTGATAAGATTGAAGGCGGCATTCGAATACCGCCGGCAAGCGAATGAAGATAATATTTTGTTTACAAATTCGCAATATACATCGATTTGCCAAAAGGAAACAAGATTAACTTATCTAGAAGTTGTGCGGCATTTCTCTGAGTTTCTCCTAAGACATCACTTGACAGTTAAGTATTTCCGAAATCTGAAGAGCATTATCATATCAAATTGTTTTGGAGTGATTATTTTAAAGAGTGGATTGTTGTATTTCAAGTGGAGGCTTTCCGGCTTCTATTTTAGGGACTGGCTTAGATACCTTTGTTTTAGATACCTTTGTATACCCTGTAAGCAATGTATCAGGCAAAGGAAGTTGATCCAACCCCTAAAGGGTACACAAATTCTTGATCGGAAGAGCAAGCAGTTCGACTTGTCTGTTAGTCCAATAGTAAGCTGCAGTTAGAGACATCCAATTCAATGGAATAAGTTTTCTTCCATCTCCTCATCCTCTCTCAAAGATATGCCTACACTCAATTGGCTTTCCGTAGAATGCTTAGCTATCGCTTGACCCATGCATTTGTAGTTGCTACGGTTATGGCCTTTCGTTTGTGCCTCATCGATGGGCTAATTAGACGCCAAGTCAACACTTAAAGACATGTGAAATTAGGTAAATACATTCATTAATTTATTTTGTGCTCAACCGCTCAACCCCCGAGCTGAGCTCGCCACAAATCATCAAAAGTCATTTAGCAAACATTTGAAGTTGAAAAATAGCCTTCAGTTTGCTTCAATGCACTTGAAGAGAGGCCAACCGCAAGTGGACGTCAGCCGGGCAGACGAGTGAGAGAGAGAGAAGCGACGAGCGACGGGGTGGTTGGGGTAAGTCGGGGTAAGCCGCTAAGAGGTAAGGGCCAAGGGGTTAGAGCCAAACGGCGGCAACTTTTTACGGAAGCGGCTCAGGTACAGGTACACAAAGTCAAACCAAAGAGTCACGTCACGCGTGGGTGCCCTGCAGTTCCAGTCGCAGTCCCAGACCCAGACCCGGGTCCCACTCCCAGTGCCAGTGCCAGTGCCAGTGCCAGTCTCAGAGTCGAGCTCAGAGCGTACTTAGCACTGTTGAATAATTTCCACGACCACGAAACCCAATTGAAATTAGAGCCCGAGCTCAGTAACAGACCCAGTGTTAGTCTCAGGCCCAGTGCCAAAGCCAGAGACAGAGACAGAGCCAGGCCGAGCCACATGTCGCCGCTAACAACCTGAATGGCCTGCCCCGCCCCTTTGCCCCGCTGCCGCTGCTTCTGGTGTAAGCCAAGTGCATTTTCATTTCCATTTCCTCGGCGAGCAAGTGAGAGAGTTGCTCGAGTTGTTGCCACTGCCTGCTACTCATAATGCGGAAGATTGCACCGACCACGTTGGGCCCAGTTCGGCTTCGTTCCGATCCGTTCCATTCTCGCGCCCCTGCCGCAGAGCGTCGCCGGGCGTCGCTTATCTGTGCACTCAGATCTTGAGGTTTCTGCGTTCTGTAGTTTGGCTGGCAAGTTTTTAACACAATTTAGTGGCTGTGGCGGCTGATGATCGCAAGGGTGGCACCCGGAGACAGCCAAGAAAAAGTGACAGAGCTGCCGAGAGCGGGGCGAAGGGGACAGGCACGGGAACTGCAGCAGGGGCCGGCAACTAGTAGCTATAACTATAACGGGCACTGTCTTGGGTTACCTGAGCTTCAGTTCGCCCGGTGCATGCAGCAAGAACAAGTGCAGCAGAGAAACAAATTTGAATCTCAATTACTTTCATTGCAAATACACACAACAGAGATGGCGCGATATCAAGAGACAGAGAGGGAAAGCCATTGAGCTCCTGTTTCTTAGCTAACCAATCACGCAGCCAGCGAGTGCCCCAGAACAAACTTTGGTTTCTTTATCAAATCCAACTTATTTGATTGACAATAACACATGAAAACTATAAATTCTTAAATAAATGTTTGCTCAAGGCGCGTGTCATTCAATTTCGATGATCCATGCGCTAGTCGGTCCCATGACTAACATCACAAATGATATCATCATTGGAGCAACCTTAGCGCGGCAATCTAATGTTGAGTGCCGATTAACAAATTAGTAAATTTAATCAAAG